>CM062806.1:863710415-865112082 GCA_031772625.1 Pinus tabuliformis
TTATATCATTTGGATGTTCAGCTTTGGAAGATGCTCTAGACACCCACAATGGGTTGCACACTGCTATTAATCTGTATTCTAAAACTCTCAATTGCTTAGAAATTTGCAGATATGGACAAAAATCCAATTCCAATATCAATTTACCATGTCCAATAATGTCAAGATTACAAATGATAAGAAGCCATATTTTGGTTTTTTTATCCAAGTTGAAAGATATTGTATGAAATCATGACACACATGGTTCTTTTTGTCTTCGGCTCGTCCACATAGTTAACCAGGTATCCCATGGAGTTGCAAATTTGTATTTTCCAGATTCATTTGTCCTTTGCAAATTTCTCTTATCCATCGCTATTTACAATTTTCTAAAAAAACCTCTTGGGAGTTGAAAGTAAGGGCTTCTGTATTTCCAAATATTGATGTTTTCAATTTCAAATTGTTAATGGTTTCCTTCTATATAAAATTATAATGATAGTGATCTCTGAAAGTCATGTTAAGGTTACCTTTATGATATTTATTAAGTTCAGTTTGATAGATCCTTGTAATGTGTTCGGAACTCTATCCTTGGGAATGGAACATGAACTCTGTAAGGGCCATTTCAACATTAGTGGGTTACTCTCAAATTACGGTATCTTATTTGCTCTTCAACTAAAAATATGATTCCAATATATGAAGTTGAAGCTCCTGGATTTAAATTTTCAAAATATGTTTCCAACTTCCAAGAAATGAAATTGAAGCTCCTAAATCCATCTCTATCTCTATTTGGATGGGTATGTACTATGAATTATGACTACCGCATAGCATTGAAATCTCTATCAATAATGTTACATATAGCAATGTGTCTTGTCCGTTGAAAGGAATGAACAAATGTGTGATTGTACTGTGTACATAATACATATTAATACCATAGAGTGTTGTTATTTGTTTTTACCAAAATTGTGAAATAAGAATTTCTTATCTATTTATTGGTCTTGGGTTTTCATAGAAAATGAGTCAGCAGTGAATCGATCTGGAAATGAGTATTGTTGAGACGGCCTGCATGGAAATTGCAGTTTATTAGGACTAGGCACGTGGGTACCTTTGTGGTTGTAGTTAGTATTTGTGGTTTAAAAAAAAAATGTTTTTATTTTTTTTAAGTTGTGGTATGTTTTTAAAAGTGGGAAAACCTATCATAATTTAGTTTTCAAACTAGTAGCAGTGAGAACCGCTATCAGAACCAGCAAGTAAAGGGCAAGGGATTGAGGTGGGCTGATGTAGACGACAATGGATTGGATAAGGCGCAAAAAAGGCTCATAGAAGCTCTACCTCCAAAGTTGTCTGGAAGGAGCAAGGCCTTGATGAAACATATAATTTGTTTATCAGAAGAGGATGATCCATCTGAATTAATCATGAAGTGGCTGAGAATAATGAAGCCCAAAAGAGTAGATTGGCTTGCAGTCCTCAAACAGATGGAGGAACAGAACCTCAACCATCCCCTCTTCTTCAAGGTCAGTGGCTTTTCAATTATTATAGATGTGCTTCTTAAATATAGATGGACTGAGTAAATTATTAACCAAGTTGATCTGTATGACATCTTCTTTTCAACCCACTAATGCCTTTACTGCTCTGCAATTTATGCCATACGAAGCTTCTTGGCAATGTTATCAGACTCTTCGCAGTCCAAGTGGAGTCAGGAGTTTGACTATGTTTTAAGAGGAAACAGAGTCTAATCAGCTGAATCTGAATCAATCCCAATACTCCACCAACTATCCATTACTAAGACCCTACATCCACAAGAAAAACATCAACTCAAGAAGATGAACAAACTTCCCTGCAACCTATCACTGATCTTCTTGACATTGAAATACATGTCAACATGTAACCTTCCCATATCTCCTCTAAATGCCTCGGCCTTCTCCTTTCCATACTCAAACCTTAAAGCATAGATAAGAAGACATAACCACTACTTTTTTTGTTTCTGAAGTCCATTAGGTGTTCCCACGTTCAGTGTTACTAAGCAAATAGACTCTAGATTCACTAAAGAGTTTAGGTACAACAAGTGAGGTGACGAGATGGGATTTGTACTCAGTTCAAATCTAATTTCATTAAATAATTTAGGGATTGTAAATAGGGTGATGGGACTTATATTAATTTACAAATTGAGGTTTTTCAATGGCCATGCTCTAGAGTAAACTTGTAACCCATGTATGGAATCTAGACAGTGGATTGAATGCAGTGAACATAAACAAATAACCTGGTTCTGGACAGTCTAATCTGGTTCTATACAGTGTATTGAATGCATTGAACACAAACAAATAACCTGAAAGTACCTCATTCCAGAGTATGATCTGGTTCTAGACAATGTATAGAATGCATTGAACATAAACTATTAACCTGAAATAACCTGCTTTAATGTCTATGCTCATCATGATAGTGCAAGGATGCATAGATGCATATATTTAAATAGTTAGTTTGATATATATGTTAAACATCGTAATGCAAGGATGCACATATTCAATTAGTTGGTTGAACCGTGCTTTAACTGTAAACCTAGATGAATCTATTTCGGTATGAACTAAATCCATATTGAATTGACTCTCAAACTAATTCTGTATAAACTTTACTTGAGCTAAATAGGTTTCATGTTTATGTAATTATCTTCCCTTATCATTCATCAACATCATGTCACCTCACTGTTTGCCATACGACATTCATATGAATAGTAAACCACACCAGTGAGTGGCATGAGGATTAAGTACATTAAATAGAACTGGATAACAAGGTTTGATATTTTTTCAAGGATTTATACTCATTGCAGACTACTTTTATTTACATATCATTGAATGATTGCCCATAAGGATTTGTCTATTAAACTGAGAGTCCTTGATCCGTTAGGAATCCTGCAAGCGTATATACATAGAAGTGGGTGTCTTCATTTTTTTTTTGGTTATGGATGTTGGAATTGTGGTTTTTCCGTTGCATGTAAGGGATGTATTTTAATCACAGAAGCATGATAATGCAAGGATCCATATTTTAAGAGGTTTAAATACATTGAATATTAGTTTGATATATATGTTAAACATGGTAATGCAAGGATGCACATCTTCAATTAGTTGGTTGAACTGTGCTTTAACTTTAAACCTAGATGAATCTATTTCGGTATGAACTAAATCCATATTCAATCGACTCTCAAACTAATTTTGTATAAAATTTACTTGAGATTGTTGAACCTACCATATGACATTCATGTGCATAGTAAACCATCAAAGGACACACCAGCGGGTAGGACAAGAGGATTAAGTACAATGAATGGAAATGGATAACTAGGTTTCATATTTATGTAATTGTCTGCCCTTATCATTCACCAGCATCATGTCACCTCACTGTTTTCCATATGACATTCATATGAATAGTAAACCACACCAGTGAGTGGCATGAGGATTAAGTACATTAAATAGAACTGGATAACAAGGTTTGATATTTTTTCAAGGATTTATATTCACTACAGACTACTTTTATTTACATATCATTGAATGACTTCCCATAAGGATTTGTCTATTAAACTGAGAGACCTTGATCCGTTAGGAATCCTGCAAGCGTATATACATAGAAGTGGGTGTCTTCAATTTTTTTTTGGTTATGGATGTTGGAATTGTGGTTTTTCCGTTGCATGTAAGGGATGTATTTTAATCACAGAAGCATGATAATGCCAGGATGCATATTTTAAGAGGTTTAAATACATTAAATATACATATAAGAATACAATAAGTATTGGTTTAAGAATATTATAATTTGACTTTCTAATCGCACTATCAATTACAGGGCCTACCTTATTTCCATCTTGTTATGGTTACCGAGATACACGCAATGGTAAATGTTGACATAAACCAAGTAAGCAATATTACAGGGCCTACCTTATCTCCATCTGGTTATAGTTACCGAGATGCACACAATGGTAAATGTTGACATAATCCAAGAAAATAATGTTGATATTGTGGAATGGTTAATGTTTATATAATCTATTTAAATACTGCTTTTTCAACACTCATGGTTTAAGTAAATAATGTTGATCTGACCTTCACTTGAGGGGTTATCATCATTAATTAAGGTGGTTTTATATATGATATAAGTGGACAGCAATTTTATACATAAATAATGAGTTTAAAAGTTGAAGATAGAAAAGCATATTAAATTACAATGTGGAAAAGCATCTTACAATTAGTTAATGTTTTAGTGGTAATGTCAACCAGCAATGTAAGTGGTTTGTTTTAATATTTGCAAATCACAAATTTCTCCGCTTTTCATTTACCATGTAAAACGGTGTAATTTATTTTTTATTTAAAAAAATAAAGTGTGTTGCCAATAACCTATTGAGTTTTAAGTATGAACGTGTTTTAAAATTAATATATTGATATGAATGGTTTGGTTTTGGTTTTGTTGTTTTAGTTTCAAATGTGCTGGTACAGGATGGTCATCGTGGTTATTGCCTTGGTCACTAGCGAGCTTTGTACATTACAAATACAACTGTTCAATAGATAACATATCTCAGTAGAAAAAACCAATTGTAGAGGGATATTGTTTCCACCCAGATGTAGAAATCCCAAAGACTCACCCCAAGTTCAAGGCGAAGATGTGATAAGGGAAAACTCTCCCCAAAAAAACAACAATGTGAAAACCAATTATCTCTGTAGTCATGCACACATGTAATAATAGGTCACATTTTTGGAGTTGATTGGGTTTATCTTTTATGTTTTTGGTTATGTTTTTTTGTTGGGATTTTGGAATCAACTGAGTGGGCTTTTTGTCCCTTATTTCGCTCTCTTTTAATAGAATTCTATGGACCCTTTGTGAGGCTACATGCACAAGTCCTAGAGGTCATATTTACCCTACTTCCTTGCAAGGGTTTGGACTTCAAAGAATACAATCTAAGGTCCGAATTCATCCTTCTACACAAAGATATCCATTTGCACAAGACTATTTTTTGGTTCATCTATAGACGAGGCAAAGTTTCCTTGCAAATTGTTGAGGTTGATATGAGGCTATCATGGGTTTATATAAGGCTAAATGAGTAATAAATATATTAATTTTAAAATCAATTACTTATTAAAAAAAATATCTTATATACAAGTTGGTTATACTAGCAATTGCATTCCTTATTTTAAGAAGATTTCCCAAAATACTTTGAAAAATAAACTACATGAATTTAAAATGAGTTTCAAAATTTTAATAATATTAATTTCCATAATTAATTAAATAATTTTTATTAAATGAATTTTATTAAAAATAATAATACTAATGTTTACGAAAAGCATCTTACAATTAGTTAATGTTTTAGTTGTAGTGTCAACCAGCAATGTAAGTGATTTGTTTTAATATTTGCAAATCACAAAATCTCTGCTTTTCATTTACCATGTACAACACTGTAATTTACTTTTTATTTAAAAAAAAAACGTGTTGCCAATAATCTATTGAGCTTTAAGTATGAACGCGTTCTAGACTTAATATATTGATATGAATGGTTTGGTTTTGGTTTTGTTCTTTTAATATCAAATGTGCTGGTACGGGATGGTCATCGTGGTTATTGCCTTCGTCACTAGTGAGCTTTATATATGCTTGACTATCTATAGAAGTTTCTTCCTTTTAATAATCCTATCGGCCTCTCTTTATACTTTTGGGACAATTGCTAATAATTAATATTTTTTAAATTTAATGAAATCATTGAATTTAAGAATATGAAATTGGACGAAAACAAGATATTTTGTACCCAAGTCATAGTTTTTTATAATGGAATAGTTCAAAATACTTCAATGAACATACCGTAGAAAAAGCTCATCATGATTGACGATAAATGTGAATATGAATCCAATACATTTAACGTTCTTGATGATAAATATGAATATCAATTCAATGCACTACATGTTAATAAATAGTTTTACGAGGTTTCCGTGCATTTATTGAATTTACATGAACCGAAATATATATAAATTATTCTTCTAGTAGATAATATTTTGTATATCTAAAATATAAATTTAATAATTTTGGCTATAAAGCTTATAAGAGATTATAATTTTAGGGAAACGTATTTTGAGGTAGCAGACTATATTTTTTTTGGATATTATATTTAATATAGGTGTTGATAGTTACACCTTTTAAATTAGAAGATGATTTTTTTTGGTATTATATGTGATATAAATGTTTTAGAAAATGATAGTTATATCTTTCAAATTAGTAGATGATTTCTAATGTATTTTAGATAATGTGTATTTATCAAAATCACATTTCAATCCAATAGGAATCTATATCACTTGGTCTTAAAAATTTGTTTTATTAACAAATTATATTTTTTTAATTATGAATAAATAAAATATGATAAAGGGATAATATTTTCATAATAATTTATAAAATAGAAAAGGTAATATATAATATGATTGAAAAATATGATTACTATATAATTTTTCATTATTTAATATTTAATATAAATGTAGAAATTTCAATTATTTTTATAAAGCTTTTTAAAATCTATTACCATGAATTTATTACTTTAGGAATAGAATAAAAGATAAAACAAATTTAGCTTCTTAACCACCCTAATCCATTAGGAGATTCATAAGAAAATATTGCAAACATATGACTTTGCTTCTACCCTCACATGTAATTGAGGTTGAATCTCCTTATGACAACAATAATTATAAGGGAAAATTCTACAATATTTTTTTCAATATCTATGTTAACACCTTAAAGTTTTCATGAACAAGCCAAATAAGAAAGATATATACATGATGAAAATTATAATTCCATGAAGATAATTAAAGCTAAAAATCAATTCTTCAATAAAATAGTTTTTGTAGCTGAATTCTTGAAAATCTCATCTTGGAAACCATGCAAAATCCTATCTCCACTAAACCTATTCCAACAAGCTAGAGACATAGTAGCAAGTCATTAACCTCATGAATTATTTCTCCTCTTCTCTTCCTCCTCAAGGAGCATAACTTAGGGGTTTATCTATAAACCCTACGTCCAACATCTCCTCATCAATGTAACATTCATACTAAACATGAATCATGCTCATGAAAGACTAGAACATAAGGATACAATATTTAAAGTATAGATATTAAAGGATAAAAGAGATAAATTATATCAATCCTCCTCTTATCTCTATACCTTTGATATCTAAGATGTAACTCTCCAAGCATTAAAGATGATAATTGTTAGAAACCAAGATAATACTGAGAGGAGGGTTAATCAATATTATCTGAATTTTAACAATATTTAAGATTATTTACAATATCATAAATTATTTATACCATAACACGATAAATCAAACAACATGAATATATGAGACAAAAATATTTATGTGGAACCCCATAAATAGAAAGAAACACAAAACCCATGTTTGAATATTGTCGTAGGTCGAAACCTACTATTACATCAACCTTTCTAGAACCAACTAGAAGGAGACACCCATCCCCTAAATTTACAAGCACTCACTTGAAGGAAGCACCAACTCTCCTATCTTTACAGACAACAACTTCAAGGAAACAACCACTCCCTAATATTCCAGATGGAACCCTCTTTGCCTAGAAAATCCTTATTTCATTCATTTTCAAACATAGATCCACAGGCTCTAATCCATTTCATATTTCAAATTATTTGTTCTGCTCTCACTACTGAAACTCTCAGTGAGATAGATATTCTACTACAATACATATATGCTTAGACCAACAATCATTATTTGTTCTCTTTTATGCAATTTTTCTTTTCCTTCACTGCTACTGATGTAATTATTTTCCCATATGCGCAACTCCACTTTACTACACTAGCATAGCTCACACAACAACTTCATATTTTCTATTCAACTACCTCACAACTCCATTTTTTACATCACTAACACTCTTCCTTTCACAACCTATATTTCTCATTATCACATCCAACAATCTTATGTTATTCTCATTTTCTTCTATATGTTTTTCCACTTCAATTACCGTAGGCATACGTCCATGGAAATCATATTCGACTATGTCAATAAACAAAGTCGTTTAAATATATTATAACAGTGAGAATTCAAACATTTCATATTCTTTCATCATATAATTCTTAATCAATACTGTGGGTCATTTCCTCAGTCAACAACATAGTTATATTATTTCCTTCTCTTAACTCTCCATAAGAATCATAACTCTAACATTGCACATACCCTGTGAATGAACCTCTAATTTCATAACACAAATTTCTTTACAACGATATTGCAGCATGATGCCCTGATGGCTGATAGGCTTTATGTGCAATTACTCCTTATCCCAAAATAATAAGATTCATGACTAAGAGTTCTTCTTCCTTCAACCCACCACTTCACCACTCGTCGGTCTTTGTTTACCCATTAGGCTATAATGTCCTAAGAGATAGAGGGTCACATCACTTGCAACCTATCATCCATGTAAAAAAATCATTGATTATTATGTGGCACTTATGCCATCTCATCACTGCATCATCACACCTACCATATCACACCCAATGTCAAATTCTAATTTTTACAAAATTATTGCACTTTTAGTGCTCAAAACGTAGGTATCTCAATATGGGACCCCCCATGTCCACATCACTTGCCATTGTTCTTGCCACTTGTCCTTCAACTGATGTATTGTATCTAATCACAATGCGACATTTATCTTTTAGCCCCACGTCCTACTAGGTCACATGCCACATGTCACCCACCAAACGTTCACTTGACAGGTCAAAAGTGTCATTTCTACATGCCATGTCACCATTTGAGCCAAATCATACTCCCTCTACCACGTCTTACTAATTTCATTTTATCATCATAATAATGACATCACGGCAAGTGGCATCCTCATTGGGTGCCACATGTCACCTGAAACTGGCTTACTTGGGAACTCAAAAACACCAAATACAACAAATTCCCCCCTTCCATACAACCATGTTTCCATTTAAATCTCATCTTTCTTAGTCACTTTCCATGTAAACACTGAATACAATACCACCTATCATGCCACCTGGAACCTCAAAAATTATGCCCAGGAATGCCACCTACCACTTGCCACTTGTTTCTATTATTTTACTCTAAATGGACTGGACAGTCCAATTAGCACCTGAGCACTTTGTCCATCCCTTTCTGAATAAAAGTTATGATCAAGGACTTTTCACACCACCTCCATCGCTCCACATTAACTTGTATTAGGCTTCCAAAGGTATGCCTCCTGATTCAAAAGAGATTGACAGCCTAAACTCATCCATGGTCCCTTTGATCTATCTAATAGTTAACAAAGGGAGGGGGTATGGGATTTGTTTCATATGTCACTTAACACACCCTTACCTTTATTGAGTGTGCCACATGAATCAAGCTGGATTATCAGATCAAACAACATTGATTATACTTTTCCACCCTCCCTTAATTTTCTAAATACTAACTAGGGGGTGTTTGATGTTTTTTGTATGCATGCATCCTAGAACCATGATTTGTTGGAACCTTTCTTTAACTTTCAAACCTTAAATTTAGATTTATCTTCATTCCTTGGGTGTTATGTCAAGTGCCATATACTAAGGGAGATGTCTCTCAAAGGAATATCCAACTGATCACTTATTTTCCTCAATGGAGCTAAGGAAATGAAGAACAAATGTCTTCAAATATATCACCTTCATCCATGACGTCAAGCTAGGAAGTAACACACACTAACACAAAAATGATAACACACTTAGCAATCTCTCCTTGATCTTGACGCAAACAACGCTTTGACATTAATGACATCGAATTGACATCAATGGCAATTTTTTTTCAACAATATCCCCTTTGGCATTGATGGAAACATCAACAAACATTAGGGGTCATTGATGAAAACACCACCACTCGATAACACCCCCCTGTCAGGTTAATGAATTTATTTCTTTTTTCTCACTCTCCCCAATTTTTTTATGATTTATGACTCTCCATCTACAATATATCCAATGTTTTCACTATATGGAAAATGCTTAAGTTACTCCACCTCTAATCATTCTCCCCTTGCACTAATATAACAGTGTGTTAATTATTTATTTTCCAATCATATATTTTTGTAGACCCACCTGATGGGCCATAATATATCATGCTGATTTTTCACCATTGTATCTAAGTTCCCCTTTTCAATTCTATTACCGATATTTTTTACATTCATCATCACTATGTTTATTTCTCTACTTTGAAAATTCCTTCCAGTAAACTTGCACTTATCTTAGTAATATGAAAAATCCCCTTGATTCAAGTCTCTTTTGTTGTATAAATTGTTTACAACCATCTTGGTACATATTTAACAATTGACTTATTTTCTTCTAAGAAAACCATTAAAGAAAAGAGTGTGACATCACTTTGAACTTCTACCTTAAATACTCAATATGTTCTCAAGAAGGAGGCTTCATAAGGATATTAATAGCTTTCTCTTTTGTTGAGATATATCCCAGCTTCATAATCTAATCATCTACCTACTCTCTACGAAAGTGGCACTTAATGGGGAGATTCTTTGTCTTTAAATAAAGAAGATGATTCTTAGATATAGTGATAGTTCTAGTATTATAAAAAATAATTGGAATAAATTTATCATACGCTACCTTCATGTCCAATAATATTTCTTTCATCCACGAAATTTGAATGCAACTTGATGTAGTTGCTATGTACTCAACGTTAACAATATAAAGAGAAATATATGCTTAGTTTTTTGCTAAACCAGGCCACTAAAAAATTTCCAAGAACCAAAGCACCACCACTTTCCCCTTTCCTATCATCTACACTTCCATCCCAATGAACATCTATGTATGTATTTGATAGCTATTTTTGGCCCTTTCGAGACCTTAGGTCATAGTGCATTTTGGCTCTTAAATATCTCAAAATCCTCTTGGATGCTAAGAGATGACTTTGTCTGGGGGCTTATTGATACGTTGTAACTACACCAACAACTTGCATAATATCTAGTCATGAGGCTATGAGATACAAAAGGCTACCAATTATTGATCTATACATTGGTTGATTTACCTCTAGTGTCTCATCATTTTTGTTGAGCTTACATCCAATGAGCATAGGAGTATTGACAAGATAACACTCTTCATTCCATTTTTTTTTCAAAATTTCTTTTAGTTACTTGCTTTGGGAGGTGAATATATCTTTTCTAAATTGAGTAATCTATAGTCCATGAAAAAATTAGAGTTACTCAAGCATGGAAATATCAAATTTAGCTTGCATATCTATGGATTGTTTTTTACTTAGTGACTCTATACATTACCAACAATGATGTCATCAACATAAAGAATAATAATTAAAATATTGTCATTTTCAAATTTGATATGAAAGTTATTGCTAGATGTTCCCGTTTTGAATCCTTACTACTGAATGTATTTTTTTAATCTATAATACCATTCGTTGGGTGTTGTTTAAGGTCATACAAAGATTTTCTCAGTCTACATGATTCCCTAATATTTTAAGACACCTGAAAACCTTCAACTTATTCTATGTAAATGTAATGATGTCTCCTCTCAAATCTACCCACTTTCATCATCTTACTCGGGCTAAACATGAGATGAGGGCCTACTATGATATGAATCAACCTCCTAGATGACCTTGAGGAAATGGAATCAACACAACTAGATCCTACTAACTTCCCTCAGGTACCACAGGACCCCCAGGAGTAACCCAATCCCTCCAGGTGTCCAATGCCTGAGACAACTCACCTTTTCCCTGACCTAGAGCCCCATTCACTCCCTTTCCAAGTATTTCCTAAGACTATGGGTTCCCATTCACTCCCATAGGCCTGCATCAATGCGACTATGGTCTTTTTCTGCTAGTGTTGTGCCATTGATTGCAAGAATTAAGGATATTTTCCAAGGTTGGGGCTTAGCCTTTGCCTAAAAATTTATGAAACTTAGAGAACTCATAAAATAAATGAAGACAATTCTTGAAAACCTAAAACTGGAACCAGGACTTGATCTGACCATCCCCAACTAGGACTGACATTTTGTCAAATACTTGGTAGATATGCAACCTATAGGTCATGAATGCAAGTCTGAACATGAGGGACTAGAAACTTATCTGAGATTTAACAATAAGGGTCTCTACCTTCTCACATTAGCTATCATAACATCAATTAGGTCTTGCATCCATTATTCATTCCGTTACAAGTAAAAACATGAATAGAATTGTGAATATGGTCTATCATATAACCATGCTTATAACCAGCATATAAATAGATAAATAATAATGAGACAACATCCATTAAATCCACATAATAACAAGTAAATGTACTCATCACAACAAGATTAAGTTATATTTTATTAAACATAGGCAAAATCCAACCGGGTTCGAGACTTCCACGAACCACTCGACAATAGATTGGTTGAACCAGGTCTTTCTTTCAGCCAATCACCCTCATGCCATATTCCAAGCATAAATGTGGGATCTAATGGGATAAACCAATCCATAAACAACCAAGGGAATCCAGAGGTTAAACCACCTCCACCCTCACCATACTGTGATCTCACCTAAACTGATGTCGAGATCACAAAACCGAATAGAGCTTCGATGCCTCAGAATTTCTTCACCATCCTCAAGGAATTTTCATGTCTCAACCCTCAGGCTTTACTGTGTATCCCGTGATTACTAGTTAAGGGATTCATAGGCCTTTGGGTCTTCCTAAGACCACCTCACCTTGGATTCTGAAGCCATCCAGAAACCCAAAACTCAAACCAATAACAATCCCGTCACACCATGGATATCCAGAAATGGCAAGTGCAGGCTAAAATCCACTGTCAAATCCTAGTAAAATCCACGCCAATGACAACAAAGGAATGACATACCAACATGAACATAACATGCATGTCAAAACCAACTATAAAATCACACATCCAATATGATACCTGCAAGTTGCTTGATGCTTGCCTTCCTTTTCTTTCCTTGTCCTTCTTTGTTTTTTCCTTTCGTTTCCTTTCATTGATTTCTTACTTTCTTACTCCTCCTGGTGCTTTCTCCTCTTTGAGACAAATTATAACACTAAACTAACAAAATTATACCAACTAATGCTTTCAGTCTTTTTATTAATGAGGCCTGCAATTTCTTCAATTTTCCATTATTTTCCTTCTCACATGAAACTTGTGACCTTTCACCTTCCTTTTCTCCTAATTTCCATTATTTTCATAAATAATGTGCCAAAGATACCTTTTTTCCTTTCCAAAGCCTTAACCATTAAATTTTCCAATTTACCCTTAGCCGTAAAACACAACAAGTGATTCCCACCAAGATATTTTTCCCGATATTCAACTTCGAATAAGTGTCCCTTTGCTCGTGGTCCTATTTTACCTTTATTAACTTTTATTACATGAAATTTTAACCCAGGTCTATTACAGACCCCTCCACCTTAGGGTAACACTCTCCTCATTATTAAAACATGCCTAGACCTAACAAAATTACTGAAGAGAAAAAACATACTGCCTATGGAGCTTTATAACCCAGCCCGTTGCAGTATTTACAATAACATCATGCTCAAAAGGAAAACCATCATGTAAAATATGACAACAACACAACCACACTCCTTATTGGAGCTTTATAACTTAGATCATTATGGTATTTATAATAGAAACCATTTATAAATATGTACAAATACCAAGACTCATTTTCCTTCACCGACAAACAATGAAGGATACATATGCCGCATCTGCTCAACCATCTCCCATATAACTTCATCAGTCCCAAAGTGCTTCCACTGCACTTTAGCCAACATGAGTGCTCTATTATGGAGGATGAGATGTGTCCGTTGTAATATGCATTGGGGTTTTGGCTAGAATTCTCCTTCTTTCTCCACCTGCAATACAGACCAATCAATAAAAATATCAACATGCTTTACATATATTTTAAACAATGAAACATGAAAAACATCATGGACTTTCACTGTCAGAGGCAGTGCAAGTATGTAGGCCACTGGTCCAATCCTCTCAAGGATCTCAAAAGGAAAACGAACTGATCCTCAAGGAGATATTCTTGGGCTTGATGCACAAATACACATCCTCCCCGACTTGAAACTCCTTAAATGCCTTGTGTTGGTCTCCATAAATTTTTTGTTTGTCTCGTGCTGCCTTTAGATTATTCTTTATAACTTGCATTTCTTGTTCCATGTCTGCCAACATGTCCATTCCAATAATTATTTTGTTCATTGGATCACTCCAGTTGATGGGAGTGTTACAACTCTGCCCATGTAGTGCTTCAAACAGACTCATCCTCAATGACTCTTGATAACCATGGTTGTATGAAAACTCTACAAATGGAAGTTACCCCTCTCATATATTATGTTAATGCACAACATACATCCTCAACATGTCGTCCAATATCCTATTGACCCTCTTTGTATTTCCATCTGTTTGTGGATGATAAGTTGTGCTGAAGGAAAACTCTATCCCCAGTCATGTAAATAACTCCTTCTAAAACTTAGAGGTGAACTTGGCATCCATGTTTGGAACAATATTCTTCAAAACACCATGTGATCCCATGATTTCCCTAATGAAGACATGTGCTACCTCACTAGATTAATCAGTAGTATTCACTAGAATGATGTGAGATATCTTGCTTAACCTATCGACCAAAACCATGATAGAATAATGCTGCCTCGATGTCCTTAGAAGGCATGTAACGAAATCCATGGAAATTACCTCCCAGTTCCATCCTGGAATCAAAATAAGTTGAAGCAACCCACCTATATTCTTACGCTGTGCTTTGACATGCTGATAGTCCAAACATATCACTGCAAATTTTGCCACTTCTTTGTTCATATTTGCCCAATAGTAGAACTTCTTTACTGTTGTCAATGTCTTCTAATATATTGGGTGACCTGAATATGGTTTTACAAGAAACTCCCTCAAGTTAATCTTCTCGAGTTAATAATCATCCAACACACAGATCATGTGCCTAATCTTACCAAGCCATATGTTGTAAGATGATAATCCACATCCTAATCATCTGTACCCTGTTATAACCTTAGCATAAGCTCCATGTACCTATCATCCCATTGTCATGCCTGTAAGATCTGATCTTGTAAATCTGTCCCATATGAGCTCACTTCTCCAACATGGTTCAACTACACTTTCCTGTTGAGAGAATCTGCAACCATGTTTTCCTTTCCCTTAATGTACCTGATCTCAAATTAAAAATCGCTAAGGGTAGCCAACCATCTAGATTTCCTCGCATTCAGATTCGGTTGGTCAAACAGATATCTTAGTACAGTGTGGACACTCATCAAAACAAACCTCCGACCAAGAAGATAATGTATCCACATCTTCAAGGAATGAACAATAATTGCCAACTCAAGATCATGGGTGACATAGTTATTCTCGTGTTCATTCAGTTTCCTGGAATCATAGTATATGACATATCCCTCCTGCATATGGAATCCACCAAGCCCTCTCTTGCAAGAATATGTACATACTACAAACTCTTTATCCGGATCTACAATCTTTGACACCACAGTATTTGTCAACAACTGCTTTAACTACTCAAAACTGGCTACACACTTGTTTGTCCATTCAAACTTCTTACCTTTCCTCTGAAATGATTTAATAGGATATGAAATGCATGAGAATTTCCTAATGAACCTCATGTAGTAACCTGCTAAGCCCATGAATTATCTAACTTGCTCCAAATTTATAGCACCTACCCACTCCATGACAACCTTTATCTTCTCCAGGTGTAATGCTATGCCATTCTTGGAAACAACATACCCCGAGTAGTGTATTTATGTATGAAATAAACTTCACTTTATAAGCTTAACATACAACTGATGCTCTCTTATAAATCTCAAGACTTTTTCTAACTGATGGGCATGCTCTTCCTCATTCTTAGAATATATCAATATTTCATCAATGAATACAATAAAAAACTTATCCAGATAAGTACGCAACACACTATTCATCAAACACATAAAATTTTCTAGAGAATTGGTCAAACTGTATGGAACTACAAAAAACTCATAATCCCCATATCTCATCCTCAAGGAAGTCTGATATATTTCCTCTTCTTTGACGCATACCTGATGGTAACCTAATTGGAGACTTATATTTGAGAACACTATTGATCCCTTCAACTTGTCAAACACATCATAAATTATCAACAACGGGTACCGATTTTTGGTCGTCACCTTATTCAGGTGCCTGTAAACAATGCACAATATAAGAGTACCATTCTTCTTCTTCACGAAAAATACTAGTGCACCCCAAGGCAATACACTTCGTATAATGTATTCATTATCAAGAATTCCCTTTTGTTGCAACTTTAACTCTACTAATTGTGGACTTATCATCCTATAAGGTTCATTTTATGTTGATGTTGCACTTGGTACCAACTCAATAGATAAGTATATTTCCCTATGCAGAGGCAACTCTAGAATCTCTACTGGAATCACATCCTGAAACTGCTGCAATACAAGGTACCTCTTAAATATTTTTGCATCCTCAACATCCTTACCCTTGTCACTGGAAATATGAACTACAAACATCACACACCCTTTTTTGCAACTACGATTAGCCTGCTAAGTTGTGACAATCCTCACTGATGTAGGCTTCTTCTTCCCCTGCAATATTCTCTTCTCTCCATTATCATCCAAGAACTCAATAGCTTTGTCATAGAAATGTACCTTGTTCTTATGAAGATACAACCAATCCATACCCAAAATCATACTATATGATCCCAATGGTAGTACATTCAAATGTGTTGTTGTAGGGATACCATTCAACTCAAATGCACAAGTTCTTACCTAGTGATGAACTCTCTTCTTTACACCTATAGCCAAATGCACCAACCAACACTCTTCATGCACTTATTTTCTCAGGGCACACTTATCCACCAAGTCAGATTAACATAGCTATAATTAGATGCAATATCAATCAAAATAGTAATAACTTAATCACAAAGCTTACCATCCATCTCAATGATAGATGCCTAGTGATTCAACTACATGTTGTCGAAAACTGCATAAATCTGAGGAATACTATGACCAACCTCCCCAATTGTTTGTGCCTCATGAGCACCATAGATATGAGGCCTACCTCCCTGGTGCAATGGAAAATCCTTCTTGTGATGATCTTTGCCACATATCCAACACTGCAACGGTGCTCTACTATCACCTCTAGTCTTCTACTCTCTAGGATACGACACATGTCCTTTCTCAACAACATTGAACTTCTTGTAAGGAGAAATGTGTTATTTATCACCTCCATCTTGAAGTCTTCCTCGCTTCAGTGGCCATTTTCCTTTTTCTTTCTCATTTCTTTTCAAGTAATGCTTAGGCTCAACTTTTCTCCTTGATTTCTCATAACAATGCTTCAATTTCTAGATGGCTTCCTCTAGTGATCTAGGTTCATCAAACTCAATCTGGTCTCTATATACTATTGTAAATCTATTGATGAATCTCTGGATCTTAGCCTTCTCCTCCTTGAGATAATGCACATAGCTCAACAACTCTAAGAATCTGCTAGTATACTCATCATCTATCACAAAATGCATTTGCAACTCATCAAACTCCTTAGATCTACATCATAATACCTCTCTGATAGTACTGATTATGGAGGATCCTCTCTAAATCATCCAAAATCAAGTCTTCTTCCCAAATTCCCTTGAAATTATCCACATCTTCCCACCAAATATTTTCCTTCCCTTTAAGACTGAAGGTGACTATATTAGCTTCCATGTTCTCTAAGTAGCTATGCAATCTGAAGATTTCTTCATTCCAAGCAACTGTGCCTCTACATTTTTTGTCTTCTTCATATCTCTATCAAATGTAGGAGGCTTCACCTTCTTGAACTCCTTTGGTAAATACACCCTCCTCCTATAACGATGATGATGGTGATGATTGTGATGATGTCTCCTAGATGAGGATATAGAATGATGCCCATGCATACCAGTCCTCATGTCCGGTGTATCGAATGATCTACCACCTCTAACTGTATCCCCTCCATCCCATATGTTCGAGAATGAGATATGCCACCATAGGCTCCACTAGTTTTCTCTTCCTTCTCTTGACTCATTTTCATCTATCCTTATTTCTGAAACTATCACAAGCTTTGAAGGATTGCTACATTAACCTCTACCTGCTTCTCCTGAGCCATTGCAAGTATTTCCTGAGCCTCAACCAACTTATCATTGTCTTATTTGCAACTTCTGATATCTGCCCTGAAGCTCCTTAATGTATCTTCTATACCAGGAGAATACTCTTCTCCTTGCTACCCAATTGATCTGTAGGAAGTGTCACAGGCACTATAGTCTACCATTTTTCTTTTCATCTTGAATTCTCTTCTTCCTACAATTATACCATATCATATAAACCAAATACATACCTTAGTGATGTTCACGGGAGGCTAATCTCATCTGCAGTATCTATCCACATTAGCATGTACATGTATAGTCATAGCCATATCCATTTAATGACGCAAAATCACAACAAAAACATGCATGATCATACCAAATACCTTCATCCCATGCATGGAAACCATAACCTTAACAACATCAGACTTACCCAAAGAGAGTGAAACCATTCCTTGATAACACCTTGTGGTATTAGATATGACCCAAAGAGAGTGCAACCTACTATGATACCACCCTGTAATGATGCCTCCTCTCACATCTACCCACTTTAACTAGCTTACACGGGGTAAACATGAGATGAGGGACTACTATGATATGAATCAACCTCCTATATGGCCTTAAGGAAATGAAGTCGACACAACTAGACCTTACAGATTTCCCTCAGGAACCATAAGACCCCTAGGAGTAACCCAACCCCTCCAGGTGTCCAATACCTGAGAAAACTCACCTTTTCCCTAAATTAGAGCCCCAATCTCTCCCTTTCCAAGGCCTTCATGTGACTATGGCTTCTCAGTCACTCCCATAGGCGTACATTAGTGAAATTATGGCCTTTTTCTGCCAGTTTTGTGTGAATGAGTGCGAGAATTAAGGTTATTTTCCACTATTGGGGCTTAGCCTCTACCCAGAAATCTATGAAACTTCCAAAACTCATAAAAGACATGAAGATAATGCTTGTAAAACAAAAAATGGAACCATGGCTTGACCTGGCCATCCCCAACCAAGACTAACATTCTGTCAAGCACTTGGTAGATATGCAACCTATAGCGCATGAATGCAAGTCTTAACGTAAGGGACTAAAAAATTATCTGAGCTTTAACAGGAAGGGTCTCTACCTTCTCAAATTTGTTTTCATAACATCAATTAGTTCTTGCATCCATTTTTCATTTAGTTACAAGTAAAAACATGAATAGAGCCATGACATATATATGTCATATAACCTTGCTTATAACCAGCATATAACTAGCTAAATAAAAATGACAGAATAAAAGCTAAGTTTCTCTTTCTTAGAATAAGTGTCCCTTTCCTGTGGTCCTATTTTATGTTTATTAACTTTTATTACATGAAATTTTAACCAAGGGTTGTTAAAGTAAAACCCTTCTTCAAGATTACCATTCAAAAAGGTTGATTTTACATGCATCTGATATAATTTAAAATTTTTGTGACATTCTTAATTCCTATAATTGTACTACAAGTGCAAATGCCTCTTCATAATAAATTCCCTCAACTTAATCATATCCCTTTTATATCATTCCAAACTTATTTCTTACATATTTTACATTCTCATCTAATTTGTTCCTAAAGACACAATTTTTTACAATGACATTTGTATTTGCTTGCCCTGAAGCCAATTCCTAAGTCCGATTTTTCTCAATTTAATCAAGCTCCCCTTATACATTTTTTATATAATGATCATTGTGGATTAGATAAGATAAATATTTTGTTTAATCATGTACAACATATAAATATGTAATTTGCGGTTTTTTATTATGGTTTGTTGTGCAATTTGAAAAGATTTGAACTTGATTTTCTATAGGTAGTTCATTTAATAAGTCCATCGATAGGCTTTTACGAGGTAAACGATATACATATTGATTCTCATATATTCCATCCATTTTTAGTTATGTATTATATATACAAGAATGGTGTAGACAATGGTTGTATTCCCTCATAGGAAGAAGATCAATTCTGGCTTTTCTTTTGCTAAATCTAGAAAGAAGCATTCAGAAACTTGGAAAACACTCCTACCATCAATGGCCACACTAAAATATTTGTTTCCTCCATCACTGCAGGTTTTGTTAGTTCCCTCCCACATGACCATTTTCATGCTTTTCTAGTTGTCTCAACTTCGTTTTACTGAGAGCTATTATGTTTGATTTTCTTCCAGATAATAACAATGATGAAGTGCAGGAAACATTGGGAGAGATTGACATGAACATTAACCACATGCCTTGCTTGGGATTTGATAGAATGGAAAGCTGGCCTTTTACGATGGGCCTTCGGTTGAAACCATCCCATCAAATTAAGGACAAATCCATTCCATCGAATTAAGGATATTCTTGAAAGGGCTCGGATATTTCTCTCCAGAACGGGCAATATGGGAATGCAACTCTTTGAGGTTTTGAAACTAAGGTTCTTTCCATGTAGCTAAAAAGGGTATGCACTATTTTTCTATATAGGGGTGAGAATCAAGAAGATTTTACGAGGGCATAGATATAAGGATTTTAGCATTGATGCTTATATATTCCCTCCATTTTTAGTTTTGGATTCAACGTATGAGATGGCGCAGGCATGATCCGATTTACAGGCCCTCTTCCCTCATGAGAGGATGAAAATTTCCGATTTTTATCTTGCTAAATCTAGCAAGACGATATTGGAAAAATTGATGGCTCTCCTACGCTCAATGGTAATACCAAATTATCTGTTTTTGTCCTATGGGTCGTGCTTGGGGTTGGGCATAATGGAGCAGTGGTCGTGTGCAATGTGGCTTCAACTGCCTAGAGTCTCTTCCACTGACCGGATTGACGTATAGTAAAAGCTCTTAAATTTACCCACAGTGGTACTTCACCCACTAATCTGATGTAGATCTCGATTGTTGTTGTCATTCTTTACGCTATAATTTAGAACCTGAATTTTCTCACAACATATGATAAATATGACAAATAATGCAACAAAGTGGAGCCGAATTCCCTTCTCAATATTATGAAACTCTTAAATAAGATTACATGGGAGACATTAGTAATAAATGATTGTAGTGAGACTAAACTGCAACTCAACCAAACTGGACTAAACTCAACTAACTATGGAACTTTGATGGACGGTTATGACACCTAGAAGGTGGTTGGAATTAGATTCTCCAACACTCTTGTTTAATTAAAACCACATAAAAATTCAACTAATATGTATGTTCTGTAAGGGTCATCTAGGCTTACAATTTAAAAAAAAATTACATAGTCAAATTTCCTTTTCTTTTTGTTTTCTTCCATATATTGTATCGTCTAAATTGCTTCAACTTTTTATTTTCATTGTAGGTTGCAAACTTTAGTTTCTTTATTTCCTGGTGTAGGTCTTCTAATTTTTCAGATTGTCCATGCATATCATCTACATCTTCAAAAATTTATTGGTATGTGGACTGATGCCCCATGTGATCTTTATCATCAATTTGTTGCAACATAATATGAGAATAAAATTTTATCTCTTCAAAACTCCAATACCTAAAAATATCATTAATGTTTTCATCATCCATGTTGTCTCCTACAATCATTTTTCCATCTTCTATGGAGACTTTATGAAGGCATGGTGTTGCAATTCATACTTCAAGGAACTTTAACTCTTCTTCATAATCGTCTCGTTTACCTACATATTGGAAATCAATGTTAGGATTAAAAAACTTTACAAAACCATATTGTTCATGTTATTTCTTCTCTACAATGAGAGATTTATCTCATTGTGCTTCCCTCTCTACCTCTATTTATTCAGTGGCTTGAAATTGATTTTCTTCCATTTGGTTTGTAGACATGGGATTCTCTCAAATATCATCATATCGATATCATGTCTTTTTTGGACCATTTGCAACCATTCATCATGAGGTAACACGTCTTCATCAAATTTAACATCAACAAATTGAATTGTTGGATTCACCATAACATTGGCTACTTCAATAGAAGCTTCATTGCCATCAGCAAGCTCTATTTTTTGAGTCACCAAATAATCAACTACTTGTGGTTGTGCATAGTGGGGTTCACAAGCATCTCTGTGCTCTTTCTCTGCTTCCTCTACAAATTCTTCACAGTCATCGTCCACTTATGGTTTGCATAGTGCGATTCATGAAATTCTTCATCTTCAATTAGATAGCTCCCCCTTACACCAAAATTCCTCTCAAGGGTGTCCAAGTCTCCTTGGCTATCTGTGCATCTGCAACAAGGGGAATAATGCTATCATCAATGCATTCTTTTATCCATTTCAATGCAAAGGCATTCTCTTTCCTTTCGATTCCAAATCTTTGAAAAATATCTCGAACGTTTCCTATTGTTCAAACATTTCTTGATGTTGCTTTGACCTTCTCAACCTCTTGGCCTTTCCCATTTGTTGAGTTTTGGCTAAGTGCAACTCAAAAAGAAAATCGACTTACAAACATAGCTGTTATCTATAATGAAAACATCTTGACAGTGACTCCTCTGCTTCTCAACTTCGACAAAAAAAGATGGGCCTACAAATTTTCTTTACAAAAACGGCACTTACACAAAAGGTTTCACAAATCTCCTTTTAAATGTCACCGGGCTCATAATCGAGTTTGAACAACACTCCTTTGGTTTTTCTTTTTAATAGACCTAATGACCTTAAAATAAATCTTCTTTTAAAAATAACTATGAATGAGGCCCTTTTTAAAATACATGAGCATTCGTAAAAAGATACCCTCAAAACCTTTTCTACATCACACAAAGAGAATTAAATCATTACATGAGCCCCTTTCCTTTTAATAATCAAACTTCATTTGAGAAAAAAGAGAGTAGCCCTTTTTTTTTGGTTTTATAACAAAACCACTTTTAAACGAAACACTTCTAAAATAACGTTTAAAAAAAAACATCAGGTCTCATTTAAAAATGGATCACCTCTTTTCTGGAACTGTGCCTATATCATGTGATCCTTTAATGAATATTTTGGTGCCAAAAAATGATTTTGACTTATTTCTTTGGTGGAACCTTTCCTTTCCATGCGTCTTTACGGCTATAACGTACTTAGCGTCGTTATGGGGATGCGTTACTCCAAAAATGGTACAAGAGATAGAAAGTAACGCCGGCGGTGGGATTCTAGGGTTTTGGTCTCATTATGCATGACAGACCAAATATTACTTCCGCGCTACATATAAACATTGACTTTTCACTTTACTAGTTTTTTAGTGTGATGTCGCATTAAATCGCAGAGATTTTGTGCACGGTTTAAACTCACAGGGTGCGTTAACCCAAAATTTTCGACAATTTTGTAAGTTTTCCACACTTTTGGGCACTTTCTTTTTTGGTGTGGTGTAATAGTGACACAATGCGCTTTTTCAAAGGTGTCGAAAGTCAGGCAGTCGCTAGGGCATTAAATGCCTAGGAAGATACAGGTTGGATAGCCTGCTAACACTTAAATTCGGAAACTGGGCACTAAATAAAAAATGGGAATTTGTGTGTTAGCGCACTATCCAGTTTACATCTCCCCAATCATTTAATGCCCTATGACAAGTTAGTTAGCCACTGCCCGAAAGTCATGCATTTCTCTTCTTTTTACAATTGCGAAAATCAAATTATTGTTGCAATTTCTCCCTAACCTTCTTGGATTCTCATCCATAACCTCTAATGACAGGCTATTCTTTCTGAAGTCATCCATGGCCTCCGATGACACGTTATTCTTTTTAAAGTCTTATAAGTCTTATGCGAGCTGAGGCTCCGATATCAAAAAAATTAAAAATTAAAATAATTACTTTTTTTATCATTCAAAATAAATTACATTAAAAACATTAGTAACAAATAAATATAAATACAGTGACACTAAACTAAAACTCTACATAACTGAACTCAACTCTACTACTTATCACACTTATACAGTTGTAAGGCAAGTCTTTTTAAAAGTGTTTCCTTTAAAAGGGGTTTTGTTATTAAACAAAAAAGGGGCTACTTTATTTTCTTTTAAAATATTTTGGGTTATTAAGGGCCTCATTTATAGTTCTTGAAATGTTCTTTTCAAGAGCAGATTTATTTTAAGGTCATTAGAGTCTATTAAAAAAACCAAAGGGTATTGGTCAAATAAAAAGGGTTGTAATTTTTTTGGGGAAAGAAATGGTTTGGGAAATCTTTTGGGTAAGTGGTATATTTTTATAAATTTTGTATATTTTGTTTATTTTGTTGAAGTTGAACAGTGGAGAAAAAATAGAGCTATTTTTATTGCAGGAAGGAACTATGCATGTAGGCTGATTTGTTTGTTGAGTCGTATTTTATTGGTGCTTAATAAATTGGGAAATCCAAGAGGATGAGAAGGTTAAAAAGACAATGGGAGATGTTCAAGATATTTTTGAAAGATTTGAAAAGGAAACGGAAAAAGAATGCCTTCATAGTGAAATGCATAAAATAATTTGTAGATGACAACATTCTACCCCTCATTGCAAACGTAAAGTCAGCCAAGGAGCCTTGGGATACCCTTGAGAAATATTTTTGTGTAAGAGGGAGTAGTCAGGTCGAAAATGATGAGCCTAATGAATCCCACTATGCCTAGTGACAAAAGGATGATGATTGTAAATAATTTACAAAAGAAATAGAGAAGGAGCAAATAGATTCTTGTGCAACCCACTATGCAAAACCACAAGTGGACAAAGATTTGGTGAATCCAACAACAAAGCTTGTTGAGGAAATATTTTTGTGTAAGAGGGAGTAGTCAGGTCGAAAATGATGAGTCTACTGAATCCCACTATGCCTAGCGACAAATGGATGATGATTGTAAATAATTTACAAAAGTAACAGAGAAGGAGCAAATAGATTCTTGTGAAACCCAATATGCAAAACCACAAGTGGACAAAGATTTGGTGAATCCAACAACAAAGCTTGTTGAGGAAAATGAAGTTGCCATTGAAGTAGCCAATGTTATGTTGAATCCAACAATTCAATTCTTTGATGTTAAGTTTGATGAAGACTTGTTTCCTAATAATGAATGGTTGCAAATGATACAACAAAAACATGATATCGACATGATTTTATTTGGTGAGAGAATCACACTTGAGTCTAAAAATCATGTGGAAGAAAACCTTTTTGAAACCGCTGAATAAACAAAGGCAGAGAAGAAAGCACAAGGAGAGAATGATCTCATTGCAAAGTAGAAATAACAAAGCCAATATGGTTTTGCAAATATGTTTATCCTAACATTGATTTCCAGTGTGTCAATAAATAGTATGATTATGAATAAGAGTTACAATGCCTTATGCATGACTTGCAACACCATGTCTAGATGAGGTCTACATAAAAGTTACAACAAAGAACCTTGCAGATAACTTGGATGATGAGAAAATTAATGAAATTTTCAGGTATTCGATGCCTAGAGAGATAAATTCTTATTATAGACTTATGTTGTGGTAGAATATTGACAATAAGAAGCATACAGCAAAATATGACACGTGGCAACATTCCGCATACAAGTTGATTTCATAAACATCCATCCAAGTGTCGTAATTAGTTGAGTTCAGTATAGTTTGGTTGAGTTGTAGTTCAATTTCACTATAATGGTTAAGTATTGATGTCTCCAATGTAATATTATTTAAATGTTTAATAACATTAATAAGGACATCAGGCTCCACATTTTTCAATTGTAACATGGTATAGAACCCAGGTTACACAAAACTCCTTGAATGCATCATTTTAAAAACAAAAAGTGAAAAAGTCGTGAGAAGAGAAGGTTGAGAGGAGAGAAATAAATTTGGTGCGACATAATCTAGAATTTCACACCTCTTAACAAAAGAAAGTGCGACATAACATGCCAACTTATGAGACTGTAAATTTTTTAGACTATAATAGTCTGTGAGTGAATACAGTGTGCAATCTTTCACACGCACTCTATGTCGTGAGGTGGGACAACGTACACAAAAGTCAAAGTAGCTAGTGATTTCGTCAATTCCTTTGGGTATAATCAAGCGAGCCTTCCTGATCTGTTAAAGATTATTTAGAGGGTGCAAATATTTGTTGTGTAAAAGACTTTCACCAAGCACGAGTCACAAAGAGGTACAAATCCGTAGTCACATATTAGTTTGAAAGTCATGAAAATCACGAACATGTAGTGAAAAATCAAATTTTTTAGCCCAAGGACGAAAATCCATGAATGTCAAGCCTTTCTGAAACGGCTACATTATTTTTTTTAGGAAGATGTTTTGTTATTAAAGGGAAATGGGCTTATGCAATGTTTTAAGTCCCTTCGTAATGTTTATTGGCGTGATGTAAAAAGTTAATTTCGAGGGTATCATTTTTACAAATGGTCGTGTATTTTAAAGAAGGGCCTTATTTATAGTTCGCTTGAAGAGGAGATTTATTTTAGGATCATTACTCTATTGGAAAAGCCAAAGGGATATTGTTCAAAATAAGAAGGGCTGTAATTTTTATTTAAAGGAAGGGTTAGACTTATTTATTTTGCCGAAGTTGAGTAGGAGAGAAAAAAAGAAAAGAAAAGTACAGGCATTTTTATTGCATGTAGCCATTATGTCTGTAGGTTGATTTGTTTATCGAGTTGTATTTTGTCAGTGCTCAACAAATGAGAAAATCTAAGAGGATGACAAGGTTAAAGAGACATAAGAATATGTTCAAGGTCATTTTGAAATATTCGGAAACAAAAAGGAAAAATAATTCCTTCACATTGAAATGCTCAAAATAATCTATAGATGACAACATTCTACCCCTCATTGTAGATGCAATGTCAGCCAAGGAGACTTGTGATACCCTTGAGAGGAATTTTAGTGTAAGGGGGAGTAATCAGGTTGAAAATGAAGAGTTTTGTGAATCCCACTATGCTCAACCATAAGTGGATGATGATTGTAAAGGATTTATAGAAGCAACAGAGAAGGAGCACGTACATGCTTGTGAACCCCACTGTCCACAACCATTAATAGATGAAGATTTGGTGAATCATACAATAGAGCTTGTTGATGACAATGAAGATGTCATTGAAGTAGATAATGTTATGCTTAATAAAAAACTCAATTTGTTGATGTTAATTTTGATGAAGACTTGTTTCCTAATGACGAATGGTTGTAGAGGATGCAACAAAAACATGACATCATCATGATGTTATTTGGTGAGAGAATCCCATTTGAGTCTACAAACCAAGTGGAAGAAAACATCTTTTAAGTAGCTGAAGAAATATAGACAGAGAAGGAAGCATAAGGAGAGAAACCTCTCATTCTAGATTAGAAAGAACATAATTAATATGGTTCTGAAAATATTTTTAATCCTATCATTGATTTTTAATGTCAGTTAAACAGGAAGATTATGAAGAAGAGTTAAAATTCCTTCAAGCATGACTTCTAACATCATGTCTAGATGAGGTCTTCGTAGAGGTTGCAACAATGAACCTTGAAGACAGTTTGGATGATGAAAACATTATTGAAATTTTCAACTATTGGAGTCCTAAAGAGATAATTTTTATTATAAGAATCACATAAGAAATGATGACATGTGGCAGTAGTCCACATACAAGACAATTTTTTAAGAGATCATGGACATAATTAGACAACCTGGAATAATGGAAGCATTGCATGAGAAAACAAAGAATTTGAAATTTTAAGCCTAGAACAAAAATAAAAAGTTAAAGCAATTTAGAGGATACAATATTTGGAAGAAAGAAAAAGAAAAGGAAATATAGTTGATGTCATTTATTTTAAATTGGAAGACCAACATAAATTTATTTTATATATTTGGGGTTGTAATTAAAGGTGAGTATTTAAACCATTATGACACCTAGTAGAGACGGAGGATATAGATGTAGTAGCAAGCAAGGTAGAGGTCGAGGCAGAGGAAGATCAACACAACATCATGCAGTAGAGTAGTGGAGACCTTCACAAAATGAAACACAAAGAAGCAAAACATGGAGAAAAATGAAATTTCCAGTTCTATTACTATAATAAATTTGGGCATTTTGCACATGAATGTAGAAAGAAACAATAATATCAACAAAGAGGCAGTGTCCATCTCTCCAACAATGAAGGAGAATCCTCTGAAATAATTTTTCTTTCCTACTATATTTCTGAAGACAATCATAGAGAGGACCTTTAATTGTTGGATAGTGGTTGCAACAATCCTATGACTGGTAAAAAAAATCTGCTTTCTTTTATTAATGCTTGCATAATATCTAAAATTACACTTGGATATTGTTCTTGTATTAAAGGTGAAGGGAAAGGTACTACCCTTCTTCTTACTCAACATAATCAATAGAATAAACAAATTATTGTTATATGTTTCTTTCTTCCAAATATTGTATCCTCTAATTTATTCATCCTTTAAATTATTATTATATGAAAAGGATAAATTGAGAAACATACAACAATGTCGTTTGCCAAAGGATTCTCACAACGGTTTGGTGTTGAATATGGTGAAAAATTTTCTCTACTAGCAAGGTTATCAAAGTCATAAGTATTTTGTCTATAACATCTTAACACAAATGGAAAGTATATCAACTTGATGTAAAATTTCCTTTCCTAAATGGTATATTGTGGGAAGACATTTCTGTGAAGCAACCTCCTAGTTTTGAATTTATAGAGATGAACATAAGGTGTACAGGTTGAAGAAAGCTTTGCATGGCTTGAAACAAACTCCAAGATCTTGGCATAGTCACATTGACACATATCTCATCAAAAGTGGTTTTTGCAAATGTAGCCATGAGCCAACAATGTACACCAAAACCCATAAAGGTAAAATTCTCATTGTATGCCTTTATGTTGATGATCTTCTTTATACAAGAAATATGATGTTAGAAGACTTCAAGGTAGCAATGAAAATGAAGTTTGATATGACAGATATGGGGTCATGAAATACTTCGTAGGAATTGAAATTGAGCAATCTTCTAATGGATTTTTTGTTGGTCAACAAAAATACGATGCTCACATCGTCTAAAAGTTCAGAATGACAAATTACAAACCAGTTGATACACCAATTTCTCAAGGCACCAAACTAAGCATATATGATGTAGCACCGCAAGTTGATTACACATTGTATAAAATTTTAGTTGTTAGTTTGTTATATCTCACTTTAACTAGACCTAATATCATGTTTACAACTACTTTTGTCTCCAAGTTTATGCATTCACCCAAGATTTCTCATTGGAAGGTTGCAAAAAGGATCTTAATATATATTGACAGGATAATAGACTATGGTTTTATCTACACACATTCTAAAGATAACTCACTTTTAGGTTATACAGACAACAAGTATGCAGGCAGTTTATATGATAACAAAAGCACCTCAGGGTATGTTTTTCATCTTGGAACCAACCTAATTTCATAGGCGTCCAAGAAAAGGATAAGGACACTAAGAAGGGTATAAAAATAGTAGAACAAAAGTTTAATTCCCTAAGGTCACATGCATGAAGAAACAAAGTATTCCTGCCATACATTCAGGGAGTCACGGATAGAGTTGCAAGAATATTGGGAAAGAAGGATATATTCACTCAATTCCCAATAGATGTAACAATGAAGCAAAGAATGAGGTATGTGAAGGATAATATTCATCAACAAAAACTTAAGGGAATTTACAAAATTTATTGTTCTTGTGGTATAAGTTACATTGGAGAAACAAGACGCTTATTGCAAAGAAAATTGAAGGAGCATGGAGCTAACATTGAGAATAAAATATCATGCTCTTCAACTCTTGCTAAACATTCCTTAAAGACTACACATCACGTGTGCTTAGACAATGCCATGATTATTGCTATAGAGGAACACTATCAAAAGAGGAAAATTAGGGAAGCTTTGGAGATTATGAAAAATAAACATAATCTCAATAAAGATAATGACATTGAGATTAGCCGGAGTTGGTTTCCTCTAGTCACTCAGATTAACTCTGCCACCTCGTCTCAGATATATTTATATGTCCTTAAACCTACTCTTAAATAAATTAATTTTCATTATTTTAATCTTTAGGATAATTAATTTTCTTTATTAAATTTAAGTTTATAACATATTCATCATTAACATTAAATAAATTATTATTATTATTATTAATGAATTATTTATAAATGAATTATAATTATTATAATACAATAATTATTATTAATAGATGTTTAGTTATTTATAATGAGTTATAATTATTATTATAAATTAATAATTATTATTATTAATAATGATTTATTTATAATAATCATTTCAAGCCAACTATTTTAGGTTTTTTTTTTTATTATTCACTTGTCTATTTATGCATCCTCCACCAGAATCTTCTTTCCTCACTCAATATCTTGATGATGGATCCTCTCTGGGGTTCGAAACGTCAACATATTTCACCTACCACTTATATGAACTCTTTCTCTACAAACAACTAATCATTTCAATATCTTCAATAGAGGCAGAATATGTAGCTATCACTTCAAAAAATTCTCAAGTAGTTTGGTGTATATACTATTGACTGACCTTTCAAACATTTAGAACGATCCAACTACGTTATACTGTGATAACAATTTTTCAATTTCTTTTAAAAAAATCATGTCTTTCACAAAAAGAGAAAGCACATTGACACATGTTTTCATTTCATTCATGAGCTTGTCACTGATGGAGACATAATACTTAATTTTTTTGTTTCAAAAGAATAACTTGTAGATATTTTCATAAAGCCTTTGGGAAAAAATGTATTTGAATTTCAAAGAGAGAGACTAGTCATTGTAAGTGCCACCACTTGTAATAGTTGAGATTAGGAGGGGTTGTCGAGATATTAATCTCATTGTCTGCTAGGCATCATAATATTTAATTCCATTATTTTCTAAGTGTCATAGTTAGTTCAAATTTAGTTGAGTTTCACTCTAGTCATTTACTATTGATTTTTCCTATGTAATATGTTTAACTATTTCAAAATATTGGGAAGAGCAATCTCTCATCCATAGTTTTAATTCTCTAATAAAATAAAATGCAATCTGTCATTCAATTTCGAGCTCATTTTTTCTTTGCTAAAGTTCAAACCATTTAATAGAAATCATGGAGATAAATAAGGGGAATCCATTTACAAAGAAAACATAAAATAAAATTTCAAAACCTAAAGACTTAGAATGTTACCTGAGATTGGTTTGAATCAGTTTCGATCTTGGGAATTCTTTGATTCAGTATCCAAATTAAGCATACTCGTCCTCGAAAAGTAATTATTCTTAAGCGTATTAACAAGGCATAATGCATAGTTAATAAAAAAGTATTTATTGATGTATATTTCATAAATAAAGGTCACTAACATGACCTTCTTTAGCTTGGTTATATTACATATTTGTTTTACTTTTTCTTTTAAGGTTAATTTTTTTTTTTTGTTAAGCTTGACAGGACCTTTCATTTTCTATTCATAATCGGTATTTTTAAACTACATAGGTTGGCTAGGTGGCCTCAACCTGCCCAGTGGGAAACCAAGTCTATTGGCTACCTATTCTCATTGTAAGTTATCCAAAAACAATAAAGTTTCAATCTTTCTAACCAAGCTAAGTATGTCTATGTTTCATGACCAAACACTATATGTCTAGCTATGCTTAAACGTGCATGACGTAAAGTAAATGCTAAACTCATATAAAACAAAAAGAGATAAGGTAAATTGACCAACCCTTCTGCTCCTCCGATGTCGATTCCACAGGTTTCAGATCTTTGACAATTTCTCCAGACATCTCATTCAATTCTATGATGCATGGGATGTGCCTTTTAATTTTGTCCAATCTAATGTCTTTCTTGTGGAGTTGAAACTAGATTCTCTACAGATCCTATTTGTAACTCAGCATGCCTTGGAGAGAGAGTGTCATCCCCACCAAGATCTGTTCCATGGCTTTTCCCAATAGGCTCTTCATTATCCAGTAGAGGTATAAAGTCTGCTTGAATTGTGTTATCCTTCCTCTGGTATTCCCAAGGTACGGGACTGATTTCCTCCAATTCTCCATCTCATCCTCTATTTCACTACCCTTCTTGATTTATTCTTCCCATTCTTCTAACAAATTTTGAATGCCTTCATTTGTTCCTTCTCGGTATGTGCGACTGCTTCACTGATAAGATGCTCCACTGATTTCCTTCCTCTGTGGGGTTTCGATGTGCTTGGGTCCTTAGCCTTTCCAAGCTCCCGACCTCGTCTTCCACGACCCCGTCCTCTTGCTGGCCGAGCCATATCAACATAGTTCGATACCTGTTCACAAGAAAGAGATGTTATCTGCAAGCATTGTAGCATATTACTCTCCTAGATGGGGTTGTCGACATTCTCCTCATTAATTGTCTTGTCCCATTTGTGAGAAGAATAGGGGGTCGGGTGGGCGGTTGGTCAATCTTGAGACATGGCCAGTCTCCATATCCCTTCTAGCTTTTCACTCCTCCCTCTTTGTTACCTCACATACCCAGTGTGGTTGACAGGCCCCTACCGAGGCCATGCAAATGGGCTTAGCTTCAGCCCGACCAGTTTTCTTCCGTGGTGTGCCATCCCATTCCCCTCTGCCTAGTAAGCCAGAGCCATTCCTCTTCCCTTGTCATGCCCGTCCTCCCCCACAGGGATCCTAGCTAGTTTCTTAGCATGATTATTACTCCCAATCACACATAGCTTGTCGCGGTTGCAACCACTAGTCAATCTGCAAACCCAACATGTTAACTACCCTTTTCTACCCTCAACCTCCAATGCCGAGTGGCTACCTACCCATCTCCAGCAACCAGCCCCTCTCAACCCATAATATGCGAGGCCCAGGATCCCAGTGCCACCGACAATAAGGTCCTCATAGCCACAGGCCAAATCAAATCCTAGCAGGATCAAGACAAAGATGCAAAGCTAGACTAATACATCGCAATGCATCTGTCAATTTCCCCTGCATTTCCCCTACATTTCCCTTCCCAGATATATCCCTCTTCCCCCAGGAAGAATCAAACCAGTTCAACATTGTAAAGGAGGCAGAGAGCCAAGATACATACTCGTTTCCACTCCAAGGTTGTCATTGTTTTCATTGCCTTCCTTGTCTGTCGTACCAAATCCTTACTCCACAAACCAAATTACAATTCTTATGCATCTGTCTTACCTTAATTACTATGCATCTCACCTCACCCTTGCCATATCTGCCACCTTTCCCGCCACCCTTGCATGTACTCATGCCAAGGGCCACCACACCCATCAATTTGAGCATGAAATGGGTGGTGGTACGTACCTCTCCTTTACTCGTCATTACTGTCTGCAGGCACTACCATCCTCTGAAACGCACCCCAATCGGGGTAAGGGTTATTTTTTATTTTTAAATATAAAGAAATAATTCAATTTTTTTTACTTTTAATAAATGATATATATATATAATTTAAACATTTTTTCCTTCATTGCTTTCATATTGAAATAATTAATCTCTAAATAATTTAATTTAATTAAAATATATAATGTTATAATATAAATTTAGAAGGATCAAATATCTTGACTTGTAAACTTGAAAAAAGATTTGCATCTCAAAATAATTGGTTCCACTATAAATTTCTATTTAAGATTAATGTGTGTCAACTAGTGTGTATGTGTGTGTGCCAATTGAGGTTATCTCAGCTAGCTGAGTAGAATGTTATTTCCCTCATTTAAATTCAAATCTTTAGAATGTGTATGTGTCTATACACCATGTGTTAACTACATCTTTTTGAGCAATGATCAAATAAAATGAAATTGTAATAAGTCTCTCTCTCTCTCTCTCTCATTTAAATTCAAATTTTTAGAATGTGTATGTGTTTGTACACCATGTGTTAACTACATCTTTTTGAGCTATGCTCAAATAAAATGAAATTGTAATAAGTTACTCTCTCTCTCTCTCTCTCTCTCTCTCTCTCTGTGTGTACACACACACACACATATAATATGATATTGAGATGTTTGATCCCTTCTATGCTCAACTTTACACTAACATATGTTCCTTTAAAAATAAAGATAAATATTATTTAAATATAAAACAAAAAATAATAATAATATGATATTGAGATGTTTGATCCCTTCTATGCTCAACTTTACACTAACATATGTTCCTTTAAAAATAAAGATAAATATTATTTAAATATAAAACAAAAAATAATAAACATATTTGGTTAGACTTAGAGGGAGATACACACACCTTCAGTTTAAAAAATAAGAAAATAAGAAAATTATTTCCTAAATAATTAAAAAAATGCATGTTATAATATGAAATCAATCTCTCTCTCTCCACACACACACACATAATATGATATTGAGATGTTTGATCCCTTCTATGCTCAACTTTACCCTAACATATGTTCCTTTAAAAATAAAGATAAATATTATTTAAATATAAAACAAAAAATAATAAACATATTTGGTTAGACTTAGAAGGAGATACACACACCTTCAGTTTAAAAAATAAGAAAATAAGTAAATTATTTCCTAAATAATTAAAAAATGCATGTTATAATATGAAAACAAAATTGAATGTACATATTTAATTAGTTTTAATTAATACAGTGTAGAAGATCAATAGTCCCCCACTCATTATGCTTTTTGGGTTAGTTGTTGAGGTTACAACCAAATAGTACCATAAATAAACTATTTTGATGTCCCATTAACAATTTTTTATAAAATCTAAACATAAATTAAATAATATATATATATATATATATATATATATATATATATATATATATATATATATATATATATATATATATTGCTTGGGAGAAAATGTATAATTTTATTTTTTATATAAGTATTTCAATACAAAACTGCAAAAGTATCCCTAAGATAAATTTTATTTTAAATAAAAGGAAAAGAAAGTATTTGATAAAATAACTCAATATTAATCATGATTAAGTATTTTAAGATTAAAAAAATGTTATTTGTTTATAGATCTATTTTGAGTAATTTATTTTAATATCAACTTACTATATATAGAAAATTATACAAATGTGTGTTTTGAAACTATAATTAATTATTTTGATGTCTAAAAACAATGAGTAATTGAAAAAAATCTATTAATTAACAAGAATAGTAAGCTAAATATGTGTAATCCATTTACTTTTTAATTTTATAAGCAACATTAAAAAAAATTATAATAAATTCAATATAAGTTATAAATAAAGTATTCCAATATATAAGATTAAATAATACAGATGTTCATTTAAAAAATATATTAATAACAAAAAACAATTTAAAGTGGACATTATAATGTATAACTAGTTAAATAAAATATTTCTATGTGAGTGATGTATGGAGTATATATGGTTAAAATATTTCAAGTTGTCTTACTATTTTATATTTTGGTCACTTTTCAAGTTATATTTTAAGGTCAATTTTATGTAAAATCCAACTAATATTTGTTGGAACTACAAGTTTAATCTGTGCACTATACACAATCCAAATACGTAAAAAGATTTTGAAAGCATCTAACACATTTACGTGTTAAAAAATGAAATTTCTATTATATATAAATATATAGTGACATCATTGGTAACGTTGCATAAAAATGCATAGGATTAGAAAAAATTTACACAATTTACCCACAGGTAACTTTCCAAATTCCTATCAGATTCCTTATTAACCATTATATAGAAATGTCATCATTACACATAGCAACTTTAGTAAAGGAATAATAATATACATAACAATTAACAGCCACTATTGTAGCATATTAACATAAACTTTATGATGTAACCTTGCATCATTTTCATGATTCTTTTAACTTGATTAGCTAGTCACATACTTGATAATATAAATGACACGTCATGTGCAAGGAGCCAACATCATAAGAATGGCACAATGATAAAAGGCATCATTGAACATCGATATACCCTAGAAACCTTACAGGGTGAAAACGAGTAAATGTTTAATTTTATTATCAAATGCTAGTGACGGTATTCATCCCCCACTCAATTATTATAGGAGAGTTCATCCCTTGACCATTTTATAAAATAATATAAATAAATATCATCTAAAATTCAAAGTAATTACCTATAAGCTATTACAATCATCACAATATTATTTACCCACAAATCCTCAATATTTAAATCTGTGTCGCCTGGTTGTTCCTATCGGTGGACCATCCCATAGATCACACTCTCCAATATGCGTGGACCATTATTTATTTACCTACCACAATGTTAAAAATAATATATCCTTTGCATAAGTCACCATCTTCCCTTGCCATTGTTTTCATCAACAAACTTTATCATCATAGTTAAATAAAGTATTAATCAACCAATAATCATTTTTTATTAGGGATGCCTCATTATCTATTCATGTGTATACAAAATATCATGACATGCCTTATTTAACAACATTGCAGACTCATTAATATATGTACACACACACACACATATATCTTCTTAAGCCCAAATTCTCGGTTAGATTCATTGATGACACAAGTGCAGACTAGCCACATGGATACTCAGAATTGAATAACTTCCTCAACCACCTTAACAATATTTCAAAGGACTCTGAATTTACTATGGATACAAAGAAAACAAATGCATTCCATTCCTTGATGTTTTTCTTACAAGAAACATTGATGGATGATTCAAGCACAATGTTTATAGAAAGAAGTCAAATATAGATAGCTACCTCCATGTTGATTCACATCACCATCCGATCCAAAATATGGGAATACTCAATGCTCCCTTCACCAGAGAAGTAAGGATATCAAACAAAGATCATGTTGAAAAGGAGATGAAATATTTGAGAAATATTTTCTTGAACACAGGCTACAAAAAGATGTCCATCTCCAGAGCCATCATGAAATCCAGATCTAGATCCTTAACAAAACTCCCACACCAAGCTACCAAACCCCTTGTGATAAAGAATATCTCCCTTACATCTAAAGAATCATAGATAAATTGGCTAATATTCTCATTAAAAAGGGAATACTAACCTCATTTAAACCCTTGAATACTATCTAGCAAAGAACGAGATTAGTCAAAGACAACATGGATCACTCCCAGCATAAAGACATATACAAGGTTAATGTTCATGTGGCAAATGCTACATAGGAGAGATAGGAATATTCTATAAAATTATGCTTAACGATAATGGATCAAATATCAATAATGGAAGGAGAAAATACACAATTCTTGCGGAACATTCTTTAAAGAGTAATCACCATGTTTTCCTTGAACACATGGAAATTATCTCGAAAGAAAACCATTATCACAAAATGAAGATTCGTGTAGCCCTAGAAATCATAAAGCATTCCAGCAATCTCAATAGGGATGGAGGGATAGAAGTTAGCAGAAGCTGGATTTGTTGAGAAATGGCAACGGGAAATTCCAGTTTGATTTTTTCTTGAATTAAACTATGAATTAAAATAGAATTCTTTTCTCACAGCAATTTGAAAATAATTAATTAAGTTTAATTAACCTAATTAATTTAGGAAATTCGAATTGGAAGTATTTTAGAAAACATGTATATGTTATCCTTCACTTATAGGAGTTAAGGATGAGTTTTAATTAGTTAAATTAGTTTATTGAGTTAATTCCAATTAAATTAGTTTCAGTCAGTTTCAAAAAGTAATAGTGAGTAAATAGTTAGTTGGGACACTAGTGACCTAATTAGTGCTACTCTAGTTAACTGAAGATTCCACCATTAGAAAATCATGCATGTTGATTCTGAGAAAGACCAAGTTGAGACTAGAGTGTCGGGATAGTGTACTATTTGCTTCAAATTTTTCTAAGTTTCACTGACAATGCATGCAATTAGGAACTGATCCTTGAGGGATTGCACTATTTTTAGAGGTTTTATTTCCCTTTAAATACAAGCTATTCTCCATAGGAATTACACATTCGAATAGAGACCTGGAGAGCATGTAAAGAGGCTAAGATCTATCTTTGAGCTTTCTTATGAATTGGATATTGAATTTGCTTAGTGTTGGGATTGGTCTAGAGAGAACAAGCATTGTAATTTCATCTTGATTTTCTAGATTAATACAAAACAGATAGTGGGCTTTTGAGATGTGGCTTTCTGCGGATATTTATTGTGTTATATGCCTTTGATTCTCTTCCTCTATTGATTATTGTTTACTCGATGTTTATGGGCTTCTGCTATAAAGAGTAGAACTATATTCTTGTCTCTTTTTTTAATAGATTACATCAGCTTCTGAATCTACATGATTTTCTACATGGTATTGGAGCAAGATTGTTTTTTGGGCCAAGATTTTTCAGAGAAGTTCTAAGAATTTATGTGCAACTTTCTCAGGAACAAATTGTAGATGTAGATTCCTTAGGAAAGGATACCCAAATTCAAAAAACAATCGAACGAATCAGAGTTCGGATTAGGGAGATATCGTTGATTTAAAATCAGTTCTATAGAGGAGATTTCAAAGTTTTGAGTTTCTTAGTTACAGGTGAAATTCGAATTTGCAAACATACTTCAGGATGGACAGATGGCGTTCGATGGGTTGAGGCTTGAGTATGTCTTGGAAGGAAGCTCGAATTTTATATCCTGGAGGGACAGGATGGAGGCTATGCTAGAAGATAATGGCTTGAAGGAATTCATTCATCAAGAAATCCCTAAGCCAGCAGCTACGCATGCATAGAACTTGGCCGAATGGAAGAAGTGTGTGGTGAAGGTAAGGTGGATAATCCTTGAGGGAGTTTGATACCACATTGTCTTGAGTCCCCATGGAAAGGAAAATCTACATGCTATGTGAAAAAAATTGACGAACTTGTATCATAATAGCAATGATCAAAGGAAGTTGGCACTGAATGATAAACTTCCTAAAATCAAGATGGATAAAGGTGAGACAGTTCCAAAGTACTTTACCAAGTTCACTCAATGTCAGGATGAACTCAGAAGTGGAGGAATCATTGTTTTCGAGGAGGATATGGTGAGCCTTTCTCTTCTTAGACTCCCAAAGAGTTGGCATAGTTATCAGGACTCTGTGAATGGTTAGGAGAAGCTTCCATATTGGGAATGACTATGGTTGGATTTGATGTAGGATTAGATCAAGAGGAACACCAGGGATGGATCTTCATTAAAGACTAATGATGAAGAGAATTGTTCCTTAGCGATTAAGGAAATGAAGGGGAAAGGTAAAATTTCTCATTCCAAATCAGATTCTTATCACGGAGGAAAGAAGAAGGACAACATGACATTTAAATGCCTTCATTGTGATCTAAATTGGATCGATAAATGACTGTCATAGAAACATGATTATATTGGACGAAACAAACCCTTGAAGAATCCAAAACAGTAATCGAAAACACCCTGAACCAGTGGCCATGGCACCCAGCGTCGAAAGACGAGGACCTCGGTCAAAGTGCGCTGATCGAGGCCCATGGAGACTGTGTAAGAGGTCAAAATAGCCCCTGGGAGCCCCGGATCGGGAAAGGAGCTAATGTTTGATGCACGTTAGCGCTTAGTGCTAATGCTCATCCCTGGGAAAATAGGGCTAAAATGGTAGAGCTTAAGCACTCGGTCACATTAGGAGCCAGAGGACCGTGGGCGGAGAGATGTAAAGCGCCATTGTACAAAGGTGGGACCCACAACCTGGAAACCGGCGGTTTGATCAGGGCACCCTTGAATGGTAAGCAGTTTTGGAGAAAATGGAGCGAGCACCCTCGGCGATCGACGCGTGGCAGCGAAGGTGAGAAAAAAACCGTCGCGATCGCGTGCTATCAGTCGAGAAAGTCAACCACACTCAGAGTGCGAATGACGTTGGATCTGGAGGGGCCCAGATTGGACGGCTGAGATTGTGTCCGATAGACAGAGCAGAATCGACAGGGGATTAAGCCGTGATTTAAGAGGATTTGGAATCTGTTGACCGCCACGGTGGAGAAAGAAACGAATCAACGAGCGGGCTAGCATAGTTCAAATGGGGACGCGTGGCTACTTCTTGAACGTTCATACTGACGCCGAACAGGGACCAAGCATGCAGGCGACAGGCAAATTGACGCAGGCAGGAGAGGAAACAAAGAGGCATGGAGGTCGAATGGCTAAAGCCATGAACAGAGATAGTGAATAGGGATCAGAACGGAGATTCAGATTGAAGAGTCCAAGCGACCAAGAGAGACAGTGAACAGTGAACCCTGAGAGGAGGATTGAGCACAGAGAGCAGTAAAGCCAAGCAGAGGAGACAGAGGGCCAAGCTGACCATAGGCAGCATCGAGCACCAGAGAGCTTGAAGAATCAAGCCTTCCCATAGAGGAATCTATCTGGATTGAGCATCACAGTTGGCTCTTTCCACTGTAGACCAAGGGTCACAGAGCTGGTAGGAAGAAAAAGAGTTTGTGTACTCCAAGTGGCTTGAGGAATCCAAGAACCACACCGCCAAGCAAAATCTGCTTCAGGAGAACTCATATTGAGTCCCTGTATTGTAATTTCTATGCTCAAAGACATAATAAAACAAGGCCACCACTGAAGTTCGACCGGAAATGTAGCCGTGGATAATAGGGTGAACTCCTTATTAAAATTGTTTGTCTTTGTGTTGCTTACTGTATTTCTCTATTGTCTTTCCATTCGAAATGTCTGTGTATTGGCAATCTGATCAATCCATTGTTTCAATAACACAGAACACACACCAGCACATGAGTCTATAATACCTTTTGTTTAATAAATCTTAAATGAGGTCACTCATAGGGTGATTTTCACATCACATTGTCACAAGATGGGTCACTTTGCTACAAATTTTCCATTGAAGAAGTCCAAGGGGAAGTCCTCAGGAGCAGTGGTGGGTGAGGCTTTGGACTCCCAATTTGAATTGGACTTTTCCCCCATTACATGCTTGGTTTCATCAATGATGGCAAGTGTTTGGTACCTTGACAGTGGAACTTCATTCCACATGACTGACAACAAGGAGTTATTCAGTGACTTGGAGGAGAGGGATCTCTAGATGAATATCAAGATGGGCGATGATGGGAAGCATAGTGTTACCGGTATTGTAACCATAACCTTTCAAAGGGAGCATGGGGCTCCTCTCACCTTGAAGAATGTTATGCATGTATCCGTTTTGATGAAGAACTTGTTATTTGTTGCCATGCTTGAGGATAGAGGTAATGATGTGATCTTCATGAAAGGAAAGTCATTCCTTGGACACATAGACATATGCCAAGTTAAGAAGACAGGGATTCAGGTGAAGAATTTCTATAAGATAGAGGTAGAGGATTGTGTTGCTTTGAGTTCAAATGTAAAAAATATGTTGAGCCGAGATGTCAGCGAGTTGTGGCACAGGAAATTGGGCCACTTGCATCATGGGGCTTTGGATATATTGCAGCAAATCTCTACCAGTCTTCCCAAAGGTACGCTTGAGCAAGTTGATACATGTAAGGGTTGTACTTTGGGAAAATACACCAAGTCTTCCTTTGGAGACAGAGATAGTCAAGCAGAGTCTATTATGGAGAGAGTCCATTCATATGTCGTGGAGCATTCTCGATAGTACTCACTGCCAAAGACATGTATTATGTTATATTTGTAAATGACTATTTTTGTAAATGTTGCATATTTTTCATGCAGAGAAAGGATCATACATTTAAAAAGTTTTTTGAATTTAAAGAATTGGTCGAGAAAGATTTAGGAAAGAAGTTTAAAGCTCTACGAAGTGATAACGGTGGAGAATATGTCTCCAATGAGTTTAAGAACTTCTGTGCAGTGGAAGGGATTAAACGAAAGTTGACGGCACCTCATAACCCTCAACATGAGAATAAGAAGAAGAACATGAGAATAGTAGGGGCATCAAAGGCGATGTTGCATGATTAGGGCCTACCACTACACTTGTGGGCTGAGGCATGCAACATAATAGTTGATGTTTAGAACTGTAGTCCACATTGGATACTTGAGAGTAAAACACCAGAGGAAGCTTATTTCGGTAAGAGGCCACATGTTGGTCACTTTAGGATTTTTGGGTCATCGGTTTATTGCCATGTGACCAAAGATGCATAGAAGAAGCTTAATCCAACAACAGATTTTGGGATCTTTCTGGGGTACACTGATACTACCCACAACTATCGGGTGTACATGCAAACGATTCGGATGATAGTGGTTCGAAAGGATGTCAAGTTTGATGAGCAGAAGTCCATGCGAGTATCCCTTAAGAGGGAGCTTGAGCTACATCCGACGAAGGAAATTTTAGTTCCTAAGGTTGAGGAACCTCAGATTGATGTGGAGCAACAACATACAAAGGTTCCGGGAGTGGAGACAAACGCTCAGGCAGTCTTCCAGAGAGGGAAGAAAGCACACTACAGAGGCTGAAAAATTATTGGATATTGCACCGGAGAATGTGGGAGCACGCTCTTCTCAGCAAAGATAGAGGAGGTCACCAGAGAGGTACACTAGATACATGGAACTTATGGGTGCATGTGTTGTGATAGAACCATATTCCTTTCTAGAATCAGTGCAACAACATATTTGGGTTGATGCTATTGTGGATGAGTATGACTGCATAGTTCAAAATAGTGTTTGGGATGTGGTCTCGGGACCGAAGGACAAGTTAGTTGTGAGCTCCCTTTGGCTTTCCAAGGTAAATCAAGATGTAGATGGTAGTGTGGAGAAGCATAAGGCCATATTTGTGTCCTGTGGTTTTTCACAGATAGAGGGGATTGACTATGATGAGACCTTTGCTCCTGTTGCAAGGTATTCGTCAATCAGATCCATTTTGGCACTATCAGCACATATGGGTTGGAAGATCCATTAGATGGATGTGAATATTACCTTTCTCAATGGCATGATTGACAAAGACGTGTAAATAGAGCAACCCAAAGGCTTTGAAATCTTGGACCGTGAGTCACATGTGTGCCAACTCAAGAGAGCATTGTATGGGCTGAAGTAAACAGCTCGTGCTTGGTACACTACGATAGATAGTTACTTCACCTAGTTGGGCTTCACGAAGAGTGAAGTATATGCGAACCTATATCACATAGTAGTGGAAGGTAAGCTTTTGATCATTTTATTTTATGTAGATGATCTCAAACTGATAGGCGATGAGAAGCTCATTAAATCTTGCAAGGAGTACCTTGCAAGAGAGATTGATATGAAGGACATGGGGCTCATGCATTACTTTCTTGGCATGGAGGTATGGTAGAGAGATGGGGAGTTGTTTGTTTCTCAAGGAAAGTATGCGAATGAGATACTTAGGATATTCTTCATGGAGAGCAGTAAACCCATGGATACTCCTCTAGCTGGTAACTAGAGGAAGGAGGATGCTACTTCAAGAGAAGTAGTGGAAGCTACTGTTTATAGGAAGGTTGCGGGTTCACTCATGTATTTGGTAAACACATGACCATACATGTATTATGCAGTTAACCAGCTTATTCAAGCGATGGTTATGCCTACCAAGCTGTATTGGAAGGTAGCAAAGCATGTACTAAGATACCTTAGAGGCACTACTCAGTTTGTGTTATGGTACAGACGAACCGAGAGAGGGAAGCTTTAAGGCTTCACTGATGCAGATTGGGCGGGGAGTCCATCTGATAGAAATATCACATCAGGAGGGATCTTTAGTATTGGGTTAGCCGCAGTAACTTGGTACAACAAGAAACAGAGATCGGTTGCACTCAGTTAGGAAAAGGCAGAGTGCATGGCTGCAAGTCAAGCAACATGTGAGGCTACCTGGATGAGGAAGATCCTGGTTGGTTTTTTTGGTCAGAAAATGGATCAGACAGTGATTTATTGTGATAATAAAATTTGTACCAAACTCTATGAAAATCCAGTTTTTCATGATCGGTCCAAGCATATAAATATCTGGTATCATCATCTCAGAGATTTTGTATTGAGGTGGATCGTGTTGTTAGATTACATTCCCATGGAGGAGCAAGATTATAACATCTTGACAAAGGAATTTCCAAGATGTAAATTCGAGTTTCATAGAGATAGGATTGGGGTAGTGGATAATCCCTTTCTTGTTGAGAGGGAGTGTTGAGAAATGGCAACAAGAAATTTCAGTTTAATTTGTCCTTGAATTAAACTTTGAATTAAAATAGCATTCTTTTCTCATAGAAATTTGAAAGTAATTAATTAATTTTAATTAACTTAATTAATTTAGGAAATTCAAATTGGATGTCTTTTAGAAAACATGTATATGTTCTCCCTAACTTATAGGAGTTAGGGATGAGTTATGAATGAGTTGTAATTAGTTAACTCAGTTTATTGAGTTAAGTCCATTTAAATTAGCTCCAATCAGTTTCAGGAACTAATAGTGAGTAAATAGTCAGTTGGGACGCTAGTGACCTAATTAGTGCTACTCTAGTTAACTGAAGATTCCACCATGAAAAACTCATGCATGTTGATTATAAGAAACCCAGTTGAGACTAGAGTTCATGGACGATGTATTATTTGTTTTGGATTTTTCTGAGTTGCACTGAAAGTGCATGCAATTAGGAATTGCTCCTTGAGGGATTGCACTATTTTTAGATTTTTTATTTCCCTTTAAATACAAGCTATTCTCCATAGGAGTTACACATTGTAATAAAGCCTTAGATAGCTTGTGAAGAGTTTAAGATTTGTCTTTGAGCTTGCTTATGAGTTGGAGATTGACTTTGTTGAGTGCTGTGATTGTTCTAGAGAGAACAAGAATTGTAATTTCATCTTGATTTTCTGGATTAATACAAAACAAATAGTGGGGTTTTGAGCTATGGCTTTCCCTGGATATTTATTGTGCTATGTGCCTTTGATTCTCTTCCTCTATTGATTATTGTTTTCTTAATGTTTATGGGCTCCAATTGTATAGTGTAGAAGTAGATTCTTGTCTCTTGTTTTAGTAGATTACATGAGCTTGTGAATCTACAGGTTTTTCTGCAAGATTCCCCTGCTCACATAGTTCCATTCCCTAACAACTAATTATCCTCCCTCTATAATCCCATAATCATTTCCTTCACCTGTCTTACTCTCCTTAAATTTATAACAGTGGCTATCAATAACTTACATAAAAAAAAATCATATAATTATTATCATTTACAATAATAATAATATTAATACGACATTATTAATATTAATAAATGACATTATTAATGTTAATAACACCAACAAAAATAATTATATTAATAATGGTTATAGTTGACATTAATATTATTAATGTTTAATTAATATTTTTAGTAGCAAATTGGTATTTCCAATATAACTAATCTTGAAAAAAAAAAAACCTTTAATTAAAAGTACAATTGCTTATATAACCATTAATAACAACATTAATATTATTAATATAACAAAACATTAATAATAATATTATTATTAGTATTAATGTTATAATAAAATTATAATAAATATATTGAACATTAATCATTTGAAATGTTCTCTTAATCTATTCATCATAAAGTTTTACACATCTCCTTAAAAAAAAAATAGACCATTATTCTCTTAGTCAACCTGGATCCTTTCCTTTCCTTCTTTTAGATATTTTTTGCTAGTTCATGAAGCTCTCTCTTGTATTTATATAGCTCTTGTTTTGTATCTTCTCCTTAACTTTCTTCCTCACGATGAGTATTGATTTAGACTTGAAACGTAGACAACTAAAAATGACTATTGTGGAAATATTTCCAACTCCTCAACTTCAATAAATTCTTTTCAACAACTAATAAATATAGTCATATATTCTTTTAAATAAATGCTACACAATATTTTTCATTTTTTCCCATGTAACTATATATATTTTCTTTTATAAGAAACCATCATTGTAATGCATGAAAATATATGTTTCCTATTCCAAGAGAATAATATATATATATATATATATATATATATTCTCTTACTACATGCTTATATATATTCTTTTCACCATAACTAAGCACTAAATAGATTACTATGTTTAAATAACACCACAAGAATTATGTACTCTTTTAACCAAAATGGCACAATTACTTATCTCTTTGGTGTAGTCTGACCTCTCTGTACATAGCGATGATAAGGTGCCTATGCTCAATTTGCACCACCAATCCAAAATGCATTGATCATGATTGCATCCAAGAAATTAACAGTCTGCCAAATCAAGTTCAACACGATTGTACATAGTATAGAATATATTTTCCATTAAGTTATGACCCACCATCATCTGGGTTTCGTTTGTCAATCCCTTATGTTACAGTAAAATATTTGAAATCACGTGATATGTCATCTTATTTGGCATTTCAATTGTTCACTGGTTAGCAATGGTTGAAAATCGCTTACAAATCAACCAATTTGATAGTTGTAAAATATGGGCACCCTCATTTTAAAGGATTTAAGCATTTATATATTTTTAATGTTATGGAAGACTATCTCAGGGAAATAAATATGTAGGTGGGATGGCCATGGGCCAAGATTTCCCTCAAAAATCTTCATCCCATATATCCCTTATCCCTCATGATCAAAATCCTTGATTTGGTCTCTTTCATCATTCAACAATCTCCATGTTGAGAGAATTCCCATGATGAATACTGAGACCACCACCAAATTCTTCTATTTCACCAATAATGAAATTTATCCTTCAAGTTTCTTTCATCATATGCATCCCTAGGAAGTTCCTTGTATCGACCAAGAAAATGGTGAAAAGGATAGGGTAACTCTTTGGTAGTTGCAACCATGTTAAATCAAACTCTAACTAATATGTATGGAATGATTAAATTAATTTAATAATATTTCAGAATATAGGAATATGAATTTTACGATTTTTTGATATTACATACTCCCCCCTTAAAGAGAACACCATCCTCAATGTTCATCTCTCGCTGGGACTTTAACTTTAACTCATGATATAACAATCTAAACAACCAAAAAGGGAATCCTTTCCCTTCAAAATGAAAGATTTTATTTCCAATAAATATTCATAAGTAGAGAAATAATGTTTTAACAATATACAATCATTTACAACTACAAATATGCAGGATCTACTTTCAACTACTTATCCAAAATAGAATCTCTATACCAGCTTACAATTACTTACTAATTACTCTCAGAAGCCATGATCACTTTTACGCAAGCACTCTAAAAATGGTTGGAGAACCCTTTAGTTCTCCATGGAAAGCACCCTATAATGTATGACTAACAAATCCAACCTAATCACATTATTCACAACATTTTCAATAAAATGAAATTTTAGCTATCAATTATTTATAAAAGATAAAGTGATATTTTAATCACATTACTTATAGAAGTACTTAGAGAGCACTAACTCTCTAATCATCAAAATGATAAATCAGTTCAACATGTGCACACTATCTTAGCTACTGCTAAATACATCCACACAATACTACTAAAAGTACTTAGAGAGCACCTAGCACTTTAATCATTGAAATGATCATTAATTGCATTAAGTGCAAACTATCTTAGTCCATATTAAAGACATTCACAATATTGGTAATACAATAAAGTAATTTACACTTTCATTAATTCATTTACAAGCACTAGGTTCCCTTCCTATCAATATGTACATGAATTTCTTACACATTTATACAAAAAAAAAATTAACACAACACATAACCAATTAGTTATTTTTTTCCGCTATGAGAACCACAGTGGAAAAATAATTCTCCTCCCAACTAATGGGAACTGGATTTCATAACTAGAATGAGTCATTTTCACATTAAGATAGTCTCAGATAGATACCATACCAGGTCCAGTCTAGGATTCCATTGGCCAACTAGCTCAAGAATTCTAATGACCAAATAGGATCCAATACATGATTCCTCTTGGCATTTCCTTCCTATTCCTCTTATAGCGTCCCATCTATGAGGAATTTTGGGCCTCCTCCAAAAAGCTCCAAAATCAACAGAGTTGCCTCAGGGTCTTTCCCCTGTTCACCATCTTAGCCAAATTTTTTCCCTTACTAAGATCTTCTCTCTCTATGGAGAGGATATCTTGGCAAACAAACACCATGAACCCAAAGCCTCCTAGCCTTTTACAATTGTCCACAATTGTTTAGCATGTGAAATTCTCTTTTATCACCTTTTTTCCAGTTTAGTTTACATAATTGAACATATGCACATTATCATCAAAGAAAAATGAACATTTGTGTACATCATGCTATCATACTTGAACGTCATCATGGGTCCCAGAATATGTAAAAGTAAATTAGCAGGAAACATAACTGGCATCACATGTCTAAATGATTGTCATGCAATTTAGAAAAAATTTACTATATTTTTTATATCATAACATTATACTTTCTAATTTTCAAGTGTAAATAACATTTCAACATTTTACCTTTCACAGTTCCATATGTTGTCACTGAGTTACTCCTGCTTAGTCACATCAGCAACATTAGCTATAATTGTTTTTTCAATAAAATCATACCTTCTAAAAAATATTGTTATACACAAAACATTCATCAAATATATTCAAGATGCATTTCACTTTCACTTGCATTGTTTTATAAATATTTCAATGTAATAGAAACTATTGGTCATGTTTCTATTCATAAACCACCTGCATGTATCAAAAGTAATATATTTAGTAAGGATACATCCTCTAGATGTTAAAACTAAGTTTCTATAAAGGTTTTTTTTCCAAAACAACTATTAAGGGAGAAATACTTTAATCATCAACATTATCATAATTTATTAATCATACAACATGTCATTTAATTTATGCATATGCATTTAATGAACAATCCCTAATGAATACCAACTAACATCACCATTGAATCATCAATTTCTAAAATTGTAAAATTTTGAACAAACAACGTAATCAACATCATCGGATTACCACTATTATTTGATGGAACCATAAAATAAAATAGTTTAATGACACTAATGTATCATAATCTAAGTTCTTTATCACTTTCAAGAACTTCCAATCATAGGTATGCATGGTTAGAAGATTATTCACTTTGATAGTCATTGTAGTTTTCTTTCATGTGAATAAAATTTCAAATAAACTTATTTATCATCAATGTGTAAGTGTTAATAACCATTAGGGTAACAATCCAAACATTCCCATTTTCCTGTGTATTGTGATCAACAGACCAACAGATGAAGTAACTACCATAATGATTTATTTACAACTTTCAGTAAGCTTTAATCAAATAGATTCATGCATATAATTTTTAGGATTTATCCATGCAAAACTGAGTAATTAATGCTACTAACCATCTTGAATTCAATCATGATGGGACCTAATCATGTTTTATCCATTACAGTCAAGTCTTACCACATTATTCATTATTAATATTTAGCATCTAAGGATGTTCTTCAATTTTTTTTAAACATTCTACTTTATACTATTCTCTTCAAGGATAAACCCCACCATTCTACATTCATTCGTTTCATACATAATCACTATATGCACTCATCCCTTATAAGCAGTGTATTGCATCTTTAGTCATTTCTTTAGATGCACATGACCATTATCGTAATATTACACATGCAAAGGTTGGTAGTTAATTATCATTTCCACTAGTGAGTGTTCAAGATCGTTCATTGGTGCAATAAATGTTTTATTGTCTTTTATCCTCATCAAGATTTAAACGTCATGAGCATAGTTTTATAATAGACTTTATTACTTACTACTCTTCAATGCAGTCATAAACATGCATCATGCATCTCATGTAAGAAGTAGTATACTGCATATATCATTATGTAGTTTGTTAGAATCATACCTGAGCTTGTGCTAAAAGGAATTAGTGCCTCACATAAAAACACATACAATTAGCAAAAAAATTACACAATTTACCGGCAATTAACTTTCCAAATTACTATTCTAGTTTCCTTATTAACCATGGGATAAAATATTCATCATTATACAAAGTAAATTTAGTAAATTAATAGTAAGTTACATGACAATTAACAACCACTGTTGTAGCATATTAACATAAACTTTCAGATGTAACCTTGCATCATTTTCATGATTCCTTTAACTAGATTATTTAATCACATACTTGATAATATAAATGACATGTAGTGGAAGGAACCAACATCATAAGAAGGGCACAATAAGGAAACATATCATTAAACATTGATATACCACATAAACCTTGTAGGGTGAAAACCAAAAAACGTTTAATTTTATTATTAACCACTCATGAGGGTGTTCACCCCTCACTCAATGGTTATGAGGGACTCCATCCCTTGACCATTTTTATAAGAAATTACAAATAAATATTATATTAAATGAAATGTAACTATCTATAATTTGTTACAATCATCGAGATATCATTTACCCATAAATCCTCAATATTTATATCTTTGTGGCTTAGTTGTTCCCATCGGTTGACCATCCTACAGCTCGCACTCTCCAATATGCATGGACCATTATTTCTTTACCTGCTGCAATTTTAAACATAATCTATCCTTTTCATAAGTCACCATCTATTCATTTGAAGGAAAACTAGCACATGAGCTATGGTTTTTCATGTAATACATAAATGCTTCATGAAAACTATTATTTTTTTCTCAAAAGGAAGCTAACATAATCTTGCATGAAAATGCATAACCTTAAAAAACAAATCGAACATAATATTGTATGTAAATACATAATATTCCCAATAGAAAGCTAACATAATCTTGCATGAAAATGCATAACCTTAAAAAAGAAATCAAACATAATATTGTATGTAAATACATAATATTCCCAACAGTAATTCAAGAGAACCATCCCATCAAACATCATCTTAGGCCATGTAAACAAATACCCTTTCAAAAAGGAAAAACTGGTGCCATAGTCAATGCACGCAATTATATAAGTTTTATCCAGAAGAAAACTAGCCCATGAATTGTTTCTTTTTATATGCAATTATGTAATCATTCCTAAAATAATTAGTACAATAAACGTTATTCTATACATCTAATTGCATGATAATTTCCCAAAAGAACTAACATAACATATTTTTTTCTACAATAATTTAACATGATAGTCATTCTTTCCATGCATGCAAACCACATTTCTTGCAAAGAAATCTATCTCAATAGTTTTCCTTTCCATGCATGTAAAATGAATTCTTTAAGATAAAATCTATCTTAATAAACTATTATTTCCGTGCATGCAACACATATTTGCTTCTCTAGAATTATTCCATCATTAGTTATTCTTATCCTGTAAACGAATACATACCTATTTTCCAAAAAGGAAGTTAATACAATAGTTATGTCTCTATTCATAAAGATTCTTATTCTTTTTCATGATAGCTATATTCTTATGTGCATAAATAGATTTATGATAATCAACTAATATTTATATATGTAAATACACGTTTATTTTTCGAGAGAACTAGGAAAATAATTTTTCTTTGGTTGTGCAAGGTTTGCATGAAACCCTTTTCAAGGAAAATGGTTTAGATAGTTTGATTCTTTTCCAAAAAAAAATCTATAAATACCTTCCAAGAATTGCACGACAAATATTTTTAAAAGAATAAATGTATTTAACCTAGGCTTATGCACACAAGAACCATAGGAGTTTTCCAAATATGTTTAACACACTTTTAACATGAAAACATATGGACTTTTCCAAACAATAACGTGACTTCTTCACATTTATGTGAAATGTTCACATGCATTGATTATTTAGATTAAATCTAGAAACTTATATATGCATACCTACATTGCATCGAAAATTTGCAAAAAACCTATATATGCATATTTATTATGCATTAAGTAATTGCATTCAATATAAAATATTTCCCATGCATATTTGCATTTTTCCTAAGAATCTAAATCACAGTAGGTATCCCCTCATAAATGTAATCACATCATTCTTTTTCAATAATTTTAATCCGCAGTAGCTAATTTTTCTTGCATGCAACATATACTTATGTCCAAGAAATTTATATATATATATATATATTATTTTCCAATAAATTCTTTTCAAGAAGTAATAAATTATTCATATATTCTTTTAAAGAAATGTTACACAATAGTTGTTAGTTTTCTGCATGTAACTATATGTATTATCTTTTCTAAGAAATTATTGTTTTACTAAATACAAATACATTCCAAGAGAATATTTTTTTTACTGTATGCAAATATATATTTTTTCCATTCCAAAAAATTATTCTCTTACTACATATATATATATATATATATATTTATATATATACATATATACATATATATATATATATATATATATATATATATATATATATTCTATTCACCGTAACTAATCACCAAACAACTTACTATGTTCAAATTGTTGAAAAATGCAATAAGAAAATCCTCATTTTATTTTTTCCTCGAATTAAATTAAAAACGAAATTGTAATTCCACATCACAAGATAACGTGTACGAGTTAACTAAGTTAATTTGACTTAGTTGGCTCAGTTAATTCGAGTTGAGGGTCTAACTAGAGTCATGTAGAGTGTCTTCTATATTATAGGAGCCTTGGTCGAGTTTATTTTGAGTTGTAATTAATCAATTTAGTTTAACTAAGTTAACGTTAGTTAAGCTAGTTCCAATTGATGGAGGAACTAGTAGGAGGTTAAACAATGGGATGTTGCTTCATGTGCTGAACCAGTTAGCTGATGATTCACTCATAAATAACTCATGCATATCAGATCTGAGAGCTACCTAGTTGAGATTGGAGCTCAAGGGTAGTGTACTATTAGTTGTATAATCATCCAAATTGTACAAGTGGTGCATGTAGTTAGAGGAAGGATCTATGAGGATTATGCAATTCCAATTGAAGAATTTCCCTAATTAATAGGGGGTTAATTCCCAAGGAAAAATCACAAGGAAAGAGGGACTTGGGCAAGCAAAACATTGGTTAATGATTGGCCTAGCCTTGTCTAGGAAGTAATGAGACAGATAGAGATAATGTATAGGTCACTCAGACTTGAGGAAAGAATTGTAATAATCTCATATTTGCTTACTAATGCAATATACATATAGAAAGACTTTTTAGTTGTGGCTTTCCCAAAGAAATCATTGTGTAATGTGTCGATTGAATTGTTTCTCTTGTATGCTTCATTATTTCTTGATTGATTAATTATTGTTGCTGATGAGTAGAGTAGATTCAAGTCTCTTGTTTTAGTAAATCACATAAGCAGTTTGAATCTACAAGAAATTTATACATGGTATCAAAGCAAAAATCACACTAGAAGAGGAGAATACAAGTTTATATTTGCAGGATCATTCTTCAAAGTCAGAAGGATGTTGTGCTATAGATTGAGACTCAAATATGCCCTTTAGGGTAGTTCAAATGATATTGCTTGGAAGGACGGGATGGAGGAAGTGTTGGAAGACAACGGGCTGAAATAAATTCATTAACAAAGATATTCCTAAGCCTCCAACAACAGATGCTCAAGATCTGGTAGAGTGGAAGAAATGTGTTGTAAAAGTGAGAAGGATCATACTAGAAGGCATTTGAGATCATATTATCTTGAACCTCCATGGGAAGGATACACCATATGTGATGTGGCAAGCCTTGATTGAATTTATTTAGAACAACAGTGGCCACAGGAATCTACCAATGAAGGATAAACTTTGAAAGATCAAGATGGAGAAGGGCTACACAATACCACAATACTTGAGCATGTTCTCCGACTGTTGGGATGATATTGGGAGCATTGGTATATGGTTGTTGAAGATGATATGGTTCGCCTAACACTACTAGGCATTCACAAGAGCTAGTACAACTACCAGGATTCAATAAACAGGAGGGAGCATCTACCAAAGTGGTCGTGTTTGTTGTCTAAATTGGTGCAAGAAGAGATAAGGCGGAGCACTAGAGATGGAACCTCATCCAAGCATGATGATGAGGAGAATTGTTCCTTAGCTAGAAAGGTGAAGAAAGGGGAAGAAAAAAATTCCAATCCAAGGGAGATTCTAGTCATGGTTGCAAGCAGAAAGACTCACTGAAGGTTAAATGTTTTCACTGCCATGAGCTGGGACACTATGCCACAAAGTTTCCACACAATAATTTTGACAAGAATCGCTTAGGAGGAGCATTAGGTGAATCTATTGCTTCACAATTCGAGTTGGATTTTACCCTTATTTCATGCATGGTGACATCGGTGATGGGTAGTGTGTGGTATCTGGATAGTGGAGTCTGATTCCATATGATGCGAAATAAATAATTTTTTAGTGAATTGGAGGAGAAGGACCTCCATATGCACATCAAAATGGGAGATGATAGAAGGTACAGCATGATCGGCATCAATACTACTACTTTTCATAGGGAGTTTGGCTTTCCTCTCACATTAAAAGATGTCACGTATGTTCTGAGTCTAAAGAAGAATTTAGTTTCAGTTGCTATTTTGGAGGACTATGGCTATGATATGATATTTAGCAAAGGAAAGGCTTCCCTTCATCACATAGCCATGGGATAAGCGAAGTAGATATGGGCTTAGGTGAAGAACCTCTATAAATTAGATGTAGAACATTTTATTCATTGAGCACAAAAGCATAGAATGTGTGAGTTGAGACATCGGTGAATTATGGCATAGAAGATTGAGCCACTTGCACCACGGAGATTTGAAGATCATGAAAAATATTTCTACGAGACTTCCCAAGCATGCACTAGAGCAAAAATATACATGCAAAGGGTCTACATTGGGGAAGTACATCAAATCAACCTTTCATGATTAGGATAGTCGAGCGTAAGAGATCCTTGAAATAGTTCACTCCTATTTGTGTGGACCATTCTCAAAAGCCTCCATGACCAAGCACAAGTATTGTGTAATATTTTTAAATGATTTCTCATGTAAGTGTTGGATTTTCTTCATGCAGAAGAAAGATCATATGTTCTCTAAATTTTGTGAATTTAAAGCACTTGTTGACAAATAAAGTTGTAGGAAAGTGAAGTCCCTCAAGAGCAATAATTTTGGAGAATATGTGTCGAATGAAGTCAATAAATTGTGTGCATCAAAAGGCATTCAATGGGAGTTAAAAAAACCTCATAACCCACAACAAAATGTGGTGGCTCAAAGGAAGAAAAAAAAGTATTATGGGAGCTGCATAGGCAATGTTATGTTAGGTCCCTATAATACTAGTGTATTCCCCTTATTGTTATTGTTGTGCCCATGTAGCCACCATATTATTATTGTTGTTCCCCATAGAAGCCCATTATTTTTAATGTTGTGCCCTTACATTATTATTTTTATGTAGGCTCTAATCATATTGTGACCCATTAGACTCATATATATACAAAGAAGGCCTTGTCATTTGCATCAACCAATAATTGTTCATTTATGTAATGTAAAGGAGGTTCCCCCCTCGAAGATGATAATTTTTAAGTCGTTGATCTATCTATTTGTGAGATGGTTGCATAAAATTTTCATAACATTTCAGAGTATCTCATTAAGTGGAAGAACTTACCCACTGAAGATTCCACATGAGAGGATGAGAATTTTATACAAAAGCTTTCAGAACTACTCAAGCATCGAGGACAACACTTTTTTGAAGGAGAGGGGCATGTTAGGTCCTTATTATACTAGTGTATCCCCTTATTGTTATTGTTATGCCCATGTAGCCCCAATATTGTTATTGTTGTGCCCCATAGAAGCCTACTATTGTTAATGGTGTGCCCTTATATTATTATTGTTATGTAGGCTCCAATTATATTGCGACACCTTAGACTCCTATATATAAAACGAAGGTCTTGTCATTTGTATCATCCAAGAATTTTTCATATATGTAATGTAAAGGAGGTTTTCCCCTCAAAGAGGATAATTTTTAAGTTATTGATATATCTATTTGTGAGTTGGTTGCATAACATGGTACATGATCAAGGCCTACCATTGCACTTGTGGGATAAAGCATGAAGCACAACTGTATATGTGCAGAACATGAGTCCTCATCGAATTATCGAGATGAGTACAGCAAAATAAATCCTTTCACATAAGGAACCAGATGTGGCACACTTCAGGATCTTTGGTTCATCAATTTACTGTCGTGATACCAAGGATGCAAGGAAAAATCTAGATTTGATAACTGAGTTTGGCATATTTGTAGGTACACTGATACACCTCACAAATATTGGGTGTACTTGTCATCTAACAAGATGACAGTTGTTCATAGATATGTGAAGTTCAATGAAGAGAAGGTCATGAGATGTTCCCTTGAGAGGGAGCTCTAGTTACATGCATATGAGGAGATTTGAGAACCAAAGGAATAATGTCAAGATGATGTGGAGTATCCACATACAGAGTAGTAGAGAGTGGAAGAACCCACTCAAGCAAAAACTTCCAAATATGGAAGGAAGTGCATTAGAGAAGTTGACAAATTGATGCATGATGCTAGAGAGAATGTGGGAGAACCCACATCACAACGTAGGGAGAGGAGGTCACTAGATTGGTACATTGGCTACATGGCTATAATGAGCGAGAGTGTAGAGATTAAGCCATTGTCATTCAAGGAATAAATGCGGCAACCAGTGTGGGTTAATTCCATGGTAGAGGAGTGTGGGTTAATTTTTGGGAAGTGGTCCCAAGACCATTAGACAAGTCAGTCGTGAGTTCCAGATTTCTTTATAAGTTAAAGAAAGAAACATATGGGAGTGTCAAGAAAAACAAGGCTAGATTTGTGGCCAGAGGGTTCCCTCAGGTAGAGGGAATTGATTATGAGGATATCTTTGCTCTAGTACCAAGGTACTCTTCAATAAGATCTATTATATCTCTTTTATCATAGATTGGATGGAAGATACATATGATGGATGTGAAGACAACATCCCTCAAAAAAGTGATTGAGGAATAAGTGTACATTGAGTAGCCGGAAGGATTTGAGACCTCCAACAGAGAGTCACATGTGTGAAGACTCAAGCGAGCATTGGATGGATTGAAACAAGCACCCTGTGCTTGGTACACTAGGATCGATAATTATTTCACTAGGTTGGGCTTCACCAAAAGGGAAATAAATGAAAACCTTTAACATATTGTGGTTGAGGTAAATTTTTTATTATAGTATTGTATGTCGATGATTTAATTCTAACAGGTGATGAGAATCTAATCAAATCTTATAGAGAGGATCTTGCAAGAGAATATGAGATGAAGGACTAGAGGCTCATGCATTATTTCCTTGGTATGGATGTATGGAAAGGAGATGCTGAATTTTTTTTCTCTTAGGGAAAGTATGCCAATGAGATACTGAAGAGGTTCCACATGGAGAGAAACAAACCCATGGATACTCGTCTAGTAGGGAATTTGAAGAAGGAAGATGCTACTTCGAGTGAAGTAGTGGCAGCTACTATTTACAGGAAGCTTGCATGTTCACTGATGTATTTGGTGAACATACGATCGGACATATGTTTTTCAGTTAACCAGCTTAGTCAAACAATGATTAAGCCAACCAAACTCCATTCGAAGCCAACCAAACACATGTTGAGATGCCTAAGAGGCACCACTCAGTTTGTTCTCTGGTACAGATGGATAGAGGGAGTGAAGCTTCAACGCTTCACAAATGCAAATTAGGCAAGGAGTCCATCAAATAGGAGGAGAACATCAGGGGGAAGCTTTAGTATTTGTCAGCAGTAGTTTCTTGGTACAACAAGAGGCAGAGATCAGTTGCAATCAGTTCAATAGAATCAAAGTACATGGCTACTAGTCAAGCAGCTTCTAAGGCTAGCTAGATAAGGAAGATCCTTGTTGGGTTATTTTATCAACAGACGGATCTTACAGTGATTTATTGTGACAATCATAGTTGTATAAAAATCTTTGAGAATCCAGTTTTTCATGATCGCTCTAAACATATCGACATCTGGTATCACCATCTATGAGATTGTGTGCAGAGGAGAATCATGTTGTTGGAGTACATTTTTACATAGGGAGAGGATACAAACATCTTGACCAAGGAATTTTCAAGAGGAAAATTTTAGTTACATAGAGGAAGGATTTGGGTCTCTGATAATCCCTTTCTTGTTGAGAGGGAGTGTTGAAAAATGGAACAAGAAAATCTTGATTTAATTTTGTCCTTGAATTAAATTAGGAATAAAATTTTAATTCCACATCACAAGACAACTTCTACAAGTTCACTAAGTTAATTTGACTTAGTTGGCTCAATTAATTTGAGTTGAGGGTCTAATTAGAGTCATGTAGAGTGTTGCCTACATTATACAATCCTTGGTTGAGTTTATTTTGAGTTGTAATTAATTAATTCTGTTTTACTGAGTTAAAGTCAGCTAAATTAGTTCCAACTGATAGAAGAACTAGTAGCAACTTAGACAATGGAGTTTTTCTTTATGCGTTGAACTAGTTAACTAATGATTCACTCATAAATAACTCATGCATGTTAGATCTGAGAGTTAACTAATGATTCACTCATAAATAACTCATGCATGTTAGATCTGAGAGTTACCCAGATGAGATTATAGTTCAAGGGAAGTGTACTATCAATTGTATAATAATCCAAATTGTACAGGTGGTGCATGCATTTAGAGGAAGGGCCTATGTAGATTGAGCAATTCCAATTAATGAATTTACCAAATTAATATAGGGTTCATTCACAAGGAAGCAATGCAAGGAAATCGAGATTTGGCCAAACAGGAAATTGGTTAAGTATTGGCCTAGGCTTGTCTAGGAAGCAATGAGATAGATAGAGATAGTGCAGAGGTTGTTGGGGATTGAGAAAATAATTGTAATCTTCTCATATTTTCTAACTAATGAAATATATATATAGCATGGGTTTTTAGCTGTGGATTTCCCCAGGAAATCATTGTGTTATGTGTTGATTGAATTATTTCTCTTGTATTCTTGATGATTTCTCAATCGATTAATTATTTCCGCTAATGAGTAGAGCAGATTCAAACCTTTTGTTTTAGAAAATCACATAAGTAATTTCAATCTACAAGGAATTTCTACACAAATAATACCTCAAGAATTATCTACTCTTTTAACCAAAAAGACAGTTATCTCTTTGGTGTAGACTAGCGTCACTTTGCATGGTGAGGAGTAGGTATCTACGGTCAATTTCCACCACTAATCCAAAACATATTGATCACTATTGTGTCCAGGCAAATAATTGTTTTCCAAATCGAGTTCAAAATGATTCTACACAATATAGAATAGATATTCCATCGATAAATGACCCACCATCATTTGTTGGAAATAATAATCCCAACCACCACCTTAAACACTCTGACAAATATCATGCTTGCCCAGTCAAATACTGCACAGTTGCAATTTTGTTTACAAGCAAAAGGATTGAAGTCAGAGCAGAATTATACTGCGGACCATTTTGTAACACATCACAGAAGTTAAGGAATTTAATGTATTTTGGTAAATATATATGGGAAAGAATTCACTCCACGACTGTTGCGCACACTCCACAACACCTTCAAGTTCAGGAAACCATTTACTATGTAAATTTGACCATATTTCATATTAATTATTTTCATTGTCATGTATTAATTTCAAATCTATATGTTGAGATAAATATGGATGTAAAAGTCATTTGTAATGTTGGGAAAGTTAGAGAGCGAGAGTCTATGACGTAGTGAGAAGAAAATTGTGGAGGAAATGTTGGCGGGCACGTGAAAACCAGTTTTACCGAGTTTTACAGAAGTTTACTCTACAACCCCGATAATACATAAATCACATTATGTTTGTTGTGTTTTTCAATTGGAGCTGCAACCTCCATTTATCACGTGAATGTATTTATTTATGTTTTAACATATAATATAAAGTGTGGCTAGTTGCGTTATGGCATTAATCCTTCACAAGTAGATTTACAGAAACCTCCTTTGTTTTACACTGTTTTGCTGTGTTTAAAATTTATGTTTTAATTAAGTCCCTGTGTGGTTGCGATATCCACTCCGCAACCTATTTTTGAGCTAGTTGACTTTGCTCCTCTTCCCTCATAAATTTTTTTCTAACATGGTATCAAAGTAGGTTAAACTCTGTTAGTGTAAAAACAAGTGTTTTTAGTAGCAGTTAAAATTGTTCTGAGGGCAGATTGTTTTTTAACATATTTACCAGCAGGTAGAAAGTTTATTTTCACTCAAAAATGGCAACATCAAGCACAATCTTGACTAATCCTCAGATACCTCAATTTAATGGAAAAAATTTATGATTATTAGGCTATTACAATGAAGGCCCTGTTTTCATCTCAAGACATTTGGGCTTTGCTGGACAATGGATTTCAAGAACTAGCAGATGCAATAGCATACAATGTCTTGTCTCAAGCGGAAAGAGATCTGTTGAGGGAAAACAGGAAGAAGGATTCAAAAGCCCTATTCTATATTTTCCAAGTAGTTCGTGAAATTATTTTCCCAAGGGTTGCAGCAGAAATGAAGTCCAAGCAAGCATGGGACACCCTCAAGAAATCCTACCAAAGAATGGAAAAATTCAAGACATCAAAACTGCAAATGTTGAGAGATTATTTTGGAACACTTTGTATGAAAGAGGATGAGAATGTGGACACATTTTTTACACATGTAATTGGGTTGGTTACTCAAATCAGGTCTCATGGTGAGACACTTCAAGAAAGGAGAATAGTTGAGAATGTTTTGAGAAGCCTGCCAGCAAGGTTTGATGCCATTGTTGTGGCCATAGAAGAGACAAAGGATCTCTCACAGTTCTCAGTGGATGAGCTTCATGCATCATTGGTTTATCATGAACATAGACTAAATAGAGCAACAAACTCCTCACTGGAGCATGCCTTCAAGACATAAGTTTCATTTGGTCAAGGTCAAGGAAGAGGAAGATCATATGCTAGAGGAAGAGGAAGAAGCCCGCACAGAGGTGGAAGAAGCAACCCTTCAAGCTCAAGTGGAAGGGGAAAAAATCAAAATCCAAGTCAAAGCCCAAGCCAAAATCAAGCAGAAGGTCAGAGGTATGATAAATCTCAAGTTCAATGTCATTATTGTAAGAAGTATGGTCATTATGAAAATGAATGTAGAAAGAAGCAATATGACATTAGTAACAAACCGAGTGTAAATTTCACAAAAGAAAACTAAAACCACAATAGAATGTTTTTAGGTTGTAATGTAGCACAAGAAAAACAAAGTGATATATGGTATCTAGATTCAGGGTGTAGCAACCACATGTTAGGGAACATGGAAATGCTTTCCAATCTAGATGAAAGTGTGAAATATGAAGTGACATTAGGGACTGATAGCAAAGTTTCTATCATGGGAAAATGAAGAGTTAATATCTTAACAAAGAAGGGAGAGAAGAAGTACATCTCAGATTTTTACTTTGTCCCAGTTTGAAGCATAACCTCATAAGCATTGGACAACTCATGCAAAAGGGCTACAATGTCTTCCTCAAAAATGATGTGTGCAAAACTTTGGATAGGCCTCCAAGCAAACAACTAATTTCAAAGGTTCAAATGGCAAACAATAGAATGTTTCCTCTAAAGATAAGATCAAATTTGAAAGAAGAAGGTGCACAAGCACAACTATCAATGAACTCACAAGAGGATGGAAGAAAAGAGGCAGCTATCACACAAGTGCACTATCAAGCAGAGGTCAATGATGAAAACTAGTTATGGCATTTGAGATTTGGACATCTCAACTTTGGAGGTTTGAATTTGCTACATAGAAAAAGCATGGTGAAGCGACTACCACTCATAGAAAAACCGAACAACCTATGTGAAGGATTCATCTTAGGCAAACAACATAGAGAGACATTTCCAGCCAGAAAGTCAGTAAGGGAAAAGGCACCTTTGGAAATTGTCCACTCAGATTTATGTGGATCAATGCAGACACCATCAATTGGTGGAAACCACTATTTATTGACCTTCTTAAATGATTACATAAGGAAGGCATGGGTCTATCTCCTAAAACAAAAAGGTGAAGTGTTTGAGTGCTTTCACCAATACAAAGCTCTTGTTGAGAAGTAAAGTGGACACTACATTTAAGTCCTTAGGACTGATAGAGGTGGCGAATACATCTCAAATGACTTCATTTGATTTTCTAGGAGCATGGAATTGACAAACAATTTACAGCAAGATATACACCTCAGCAAAATGGTGTGGTGGAAAGGAAGAATAGGACCATTATGGAGATGGCAAGGAGTATGTTGAAGACAAAGAATTTAACAAATGATTATTGGGCTGAAGATGTTGCATGTGCAACATATATCTTGAATAGATGTCCAACCAAAAGTGTCCAGAATGTAATTCCTGAAGAGGCATGTAGTTGAAGAAAGCATAGTGTCACTCACATGAGAGTTTTTTATTGTGTGGCATATTTACATGTCCCAGACGACTTGAGGAAGAAGTTGGACAGCAAGTGGGAGAAATGTATATTTGATGGATACAATGATGAATCCAAGGCATATAAACTCTACAATCAATTAACCAAGAAGGTCATAATTAGCAAAGATGTGTAGTTCATAGAAGAGGAAGCATGGGATGGAAGTTTAGAGAAGATAGTCAATGTCAAAGCTTGTATACCGCATGAGGACAAAGAGGAATTGACAGCAGCAAGTAATTCCTCGACAATGACTCCCTCTAGTCCTATTCAAGCGCAACAAAGCAGGCAGTAAGTGACACCATAAACAAATAATAGGACAATGTCACATAGTCAAGAAAGTGCTTCTCCAAGCATGCTGTAAAGCGCAACACCAAGTGACATGTCAAGCCTATCTTTGGCAAGCACAAGAAGACCAAAATTCAGAAATTTAAATGAGATCTATGAGCATGATGAGGTTGATAGCAACGCTGGTCTGAATTTATTATTTTCTTTGTTTTGCCATGTGGATGACCCAATCCACTTTGAAGATGCAGCGAAAGAAGAAAAATGGGTTGCGGCAATGGAGGAAGAAATAGGAGCAATAGAAAAGAATGACACATGGGAGTTAGTGAACCTTCCAAAAGGAAAAGAAGTTAGTGGAGTGAATTGGGTCTATAAGACCAAGAGCAATGTCGATGGGAAGATTGAAAGGCACAAAGAAAGGCTAGTTGTCAAAGGATACAAGCAGCAACATGGAAGAGATTATGCGGAGATGTTTCCGTTAGTCGTGAGGATGGAGAGGGTGCATACACTTATGGTGATTGCAGCGCAACATAAATGGAAAGTGTATCAAATGGATGTAAAGTCAGCGTTCTTGAATGGAGTGTTGAAAGAGGAAGTGTATGTTGCACAAATTTGCGGTTATGAGGCAGAAGGCCAAGAAGATAAAGTGTATCAGTTTAGGAAATCTCTTTATGGGTTAAAGCAAGTAGCACATGCATGGTACAACAGGATATATGCCTGCTTGTTGGACAATGGTTTCGACAAATGTGACTGTGAACCTACTCTCTACATCAAAGAGAGCGATAGTAAGATTCTTATCGTTGTCTTATATGTAGATGATTTTATTTTACAGGTAGTGATGATTTCTTCATTACTGATTTCAAACAAGTCATGAAGAATGAATTTGAAATGACTGACTTGGGATTGTTAAGATATCTTTTGGACATAGAAGTGAAACAAACAAAAAAAGGCATTTTTATTTCTCAAGCAAAGTATGTAGTAGACATTTTGAAGAGGTTTAAGATTCATAGCAGCAGGCCCGCACCAACTCCAACTATCATGGGGTTGAAGTTGAGCAAAGAAGGTTTCTGCTGCAATATCAATTCGACTTTATACAAAAGTATGATAGACAACTTGATGTATTTGACCGCCACTAGGCTAGATATAATGTATGCAGTGAGTCTGGTGTCGACTTCATGGAGACACCCAAGGAAACACATTGGCAAGCAGCGAAAATGATTCTAAGGTATGTCAATGGGACAAAATAGTATGGCATTTTGTACACCGTAATAGATGACTTCAGGCTAGTTGGTTATTGGGCAGGAACTGTCGATGACAAAAAGAGGACGTCGGGATATGTTTTTCATTTGGGTTCCGGAGCAATTTCATGGGCCTCCAAGAAGCAGATGATAGTTTCATTGTCAACAACAGAAGCTGAATATGTTGCCGCAACAACAGCAATGTGTCAAGTTGTTTGGATGAGACAGATGTTGAGGGATCTTCATCATGACCAAGAGGGAGCGACAACTGTTTTCTGTGACAACACATCAGCAATTTTATTATCAAAGAATTATGCTTTTCACAATAGGACCAAGCATATTGATGTTAAATATCATTTTATCAGAGAGTTGATTAACAATAATGAGATTGTGTTGCAACACTACAGGTCACAAGAACAATTTGTTGATATTATCACAAAGCCATTGGCACGTGAAATAATTTTTTATCTCAGAGTCAGTTTGGGAATTGTCAATGGCGGGAGTTGTTATTAAGGGGGAGTTTTGGAAATAATAATCCCAACCACCACCTTAAACACTCTTACAAACATCATGCTTTCCCAGTCAACTACTCCACGGTTGCAATTTTGTTTAAAGGCGAAAGGACTGAAGTGAGAGAAGTACAATACAGACCATTCCGCAACACATCATAGAAGTTAATGCATTTAATGTATTTTGGTAAATAGATATGGGCATTCATTCACGCTGCGACTATTACCCACACTCCACAACACCTGAAAGTTCAAAAAACCATTTACTATGTATATTTCCCCATGTTGCGTATTAATTATTTGCTTTGTCATGTATTAATCTCAAATTTGTATGCTGAGATAAATATGGATGTAAAATTCATTTGTAATGTTGGGGAAGTTAGAGAGTCAAAGTCGAGGTAGTGAAGAGAAAATCGTGGAGGAAATGTTGGTGGGAGGGTGAAAACTATTTTTATAGAGTTTTACATAAATTTACTCTGCAACCCCAATAATGCGTAAATCGCAGTAAGTTTGTTGTGTCAAGATCTTTCAATGTAAAAATATTTACACTACTAAAGAGATTTGCACCTAAATAAATTTCATCCAATAATGCGTAAATCGCAGTAAGTTTGTTGTGTCAAAATCTTTGAATGTAAAAATATTTACACTACTAAAGAGATTTGCACCTAAATAAATTTCATCCTTCTCTGTCATTGATAGATTCTTGATTAACATAAATTTATACTAATTATTGTTCTTTTTTAAATATTACATATCAACTTCACGTTAAGAATTGAATCAGTTACATCTTTTTTTAATAAGAAATGTGAATTTTTTAACTTTTTAATTACCTATATCTAATTGATATAAAATTAGTTTATTTAAAATAGAAATTGAGATATTTTATTTTCAATAATCATTATCATTATCAATATTAGCCAAAATTGTATTTTTTATATTAAATTTAAGTTAGTTGATCACTGGTAAGTACCAAAATTATATTTTTTATATTAAATTTTTGTTAGTTGATATTTTTTATATTAAATCTGTGTTAGTTGATCACCGGTAAGTACATCACTCGGAAGTATATCCCTATTCATCCAAGTTTCCTAACATGTTCTTATGATTTGAAGAACAAAAAATGGGTTCTCTGTAGGCATATACCTTACATAATTGGCCCCTACCAAAATTTATAACTAATTTTTCCACTTATAGGAAATGAAGATGACATTGTCCATGTGCTGGGTTGGCTCATTCAGATCTAAGAACTTTTGTGGTGATGGAGCGTTGGTTGATGCATTCTGACAATCCTCTATTTTTCACTTTTGTGGTGATGGAGCGTTGGTTGATGCATTCTAACAATCCTCTATTTTTCTTTATTTTTCCTCGAGCTCTAATAATTTTAGCTGGAATCCCTCATTTTGTTGATGCACAGTCATCATTTTATTAATAATCTATTTATAAAAGCATGATCTATAAAAAAAAATATTATTTAATTAAAATAAAACATAAATTAATAAAAACTATCATTACTTTTTTATGTATATTTTGAAAAAGCTACAATAGAGTAAAGGTAATATTTTACCTTAAATATATTTTTTCTTATTTTAGTTCTGACAAAGACACTAACTTCTATTTCACATCTTTTTTATCAAATTATGGGAAATATTTGGTCAAATTGTGGCATGGATATGGTTGACGTTATTAATAAGAATGATCCCAACTTGCTCCTCCTAAGACTAGGTTAACTAGATTAGAATTTATCATATTTATTATTATTAAGTTTCATAGGAAAATCACAAATTAAAATCCTTGAAAATAACTCAAACTCAAGTAAATAACCTATTTACCATGAGTTACTTCCCACCATAATTTAAGAAAGTATTTACATAAAATATAAATAGGAATGTAAGATGGAAATAAATATACCTAAAATTAGTTATTGCCTACAATTATCTATGTTTTCTTCAATGCGTTAATATGTAGGAGTAAAAGTGTAAATGTACTAACTTAGTAGTTATTGCCTACGATTATCTATGTTTCCTTCATTGCTTTAACATGTAAGAGTAAAAGTGTAAATGTACAAATTTAGTAGTTACTTCATATGATTATTTATGTTTTCTTCAACACTTTATCATATAGGAGTAAAAGTATAAATGTGAAAACTTAGTAGTGGTTATTACCCACCAAAAAATTATGTAACTCTTTATCCCTTAGGAAATTAACTTTTCCTATTCATATATCAATTGTAATTTTTTCAAAAACATAATTGCAACACTTTTCTTAAATTACTTGATATTTCTTGTTTTAGTTTTAGCTTTTCATTTACTTGTTCTCCTTAGAAATTGAATATTTATTATATACAATATTAAAAAAAATCAACATTTTCTTTCTAGGTATATATGAACTCGTCATAAATTCATTAACATGTATCTTCAAATAGTATATTTCAATTCAATGTTTAAATATTTTTAAAAATATAAGGTTCAGACATAATACTTGTGGTTTTTATTACTTATGTTTTAAAATTTAATATGAAAGTATATTCTCTTATGTGGGTATCAAAATATTTCATTTATCAAGTGGAATATTTTTATTACATTAGATTGTAATATCAACAGCCAATCAAGTGACAAAAATGAGGTTGAGATTATTGATGTTTTATAATGCTTTTAATTAAAACTAACTAAAGATGCATATTCATTTTTATTTTTCATTATAGCCGATTATTTTTATTTTAAGAGAAACATGTATCAGCTCCATGATGAACATGGACAAAGTCATACATTTCTATCATTATAGGTCATAAAACATGCCTCTTAGTACAACCAGACTAACAACTAAAGTATAAGCTTTACGTCAGAAATTATGAAATAAATTTTAATTCATACGAAGTTGTAAAAAAAAAATAGCAATTTTACATGTTGAACTGAATCTAGATAAACATGAAATTTGAGCCTATAAATTAAGAATCGTTGTATGTCATTAACAAGGAGCCACTGTCGTGGCTGTAGTCCCTGCCGGGCTCTGCAGGCACATTGCAAGTTAGCTAACAGCAAATGGATTGCATCAAGCAGGAGCTGGACTGAATTGCAGAACTTGGAAAAGTTGGCCTGGCAGAAATTGTCCCAAGTCTGGAGAGGATGGGAGGCAGATGTCAAGGAATAAATGGACTATCATTCAATCCTTTTATTACTTCACTTTGCTTCCTAATGCTTGGGCATTCAATGCCCGTGATACCAAGCAAGATTGAAAGGGCTATATGTATGTTTTTTTCGCCTATGTTGGAGGTGGGGGGGCTCCTGCCATTTTCAAACAACATAAACGAAACCATTATGAACTTAAAGAAGCTTTATTTGAATGAAGATGCTAAACAGAAATGCACAGAATCATTTAGGAACGGGGTTTGGAGATACAAAGTGATCGAATTCAGCGCTTTCAATAATTCTCAACCACAAATAAACATTCTGTTCAATCTTGACTGAAAAATTAATTGCCTAGACTGAAAAATATCTTGAAATCTTAAAACCAATAATTCATATAAATCGATCTTCAAACCTTAAAACTAGTAATTCATATAAGTCGCTCAAGGCAGGTAGGTACTCTCAACCGTAAATCATTTCACAGTGGATGCAAATATTACATAGTAACAAAATAGCTATGGGGCCAGTTTCTTGACTGGCCTACATGCTGCAGAGCAGCGACCATTTTCATCCATCTGTCCAGGTATGACAAGAACCATTATGAACTTAAAGAAGCTTTATTTGAATGAAGATGCTAAACAGATATGCACAAAATCATTTAGGAATAGGGTTTGGAGATACAAAGTGATCGAATTCAGCCCTTTCAATAATGCTCAACCACAAATAAACATTCTCGATCTTTAAACCTTAAAACCAGTAATTCATATAAGTCACTCAAGGCAGGCAGGTACAGTGGATGTAAATATTACATAGTAACAAAATAGCTATGGGGCCAGTTTCTTGACTGGACTATGTCAGAAGCACTTCTCACTGCATCAGTTGCATCAACAACAGCAATTCCTATGTTTGCCTTCTTTAGCGTAGGTGCATCATTAACACTATCGCCAGTCATTCCACATATGTGCTTTCTAGCCTGCAATCATTTAACAATCTCGTACTTATGCTCTGCAATGACCAGTCAAAATCAGGAAGGATATGGAATCAAACACTAATTAAGGAAATGAAAAAATAAAAGTATATGAGATAAATATTTCCACCTGCAAAATAATAGTTATAATATAAACCATGAAGCATAAAGTTCCATAACCAAGAGAGAAGGGAGTTGGAAATATAAAGAATTGAGTGGGAGTCCCAAGAAAAAACACAGAAGTAAAAGATAATTGTTGCTCACCAGGGAAAACACCAGCAAAACCATCAGCCTTCTCTATCAGTTCATCAACTGGCAAAGCTACAATTGATTCATCTTTGTCCTGACCTAGTAAAGAGGATGATGGATACATGTTTGTACCCATGCCCAGTCGGCAACCTGTCTCCTTTGCAATAGCTAATTGATATGTTGATGAACATTTGCAAGTAAATAGTTAAATGTCGGCTCGATGCATTACAAAAACAGTATTGAAACTGATGACACCATAACCTCACAATACCTATGATCATTTTGACATTTACACCAAGATTAAGAGCCCTTCTGATTGTTTCAGCACTGTCATGGCGTGGGGGGTCAAAAAGAGGCATCAATCCAATAAAATACCAGGGCCCTCCTGGACTCTCCTTCCTGCCCTCTGGAACTTCCTGCAAACATTTTGAGATAGCTATAAAGATATACATAATCAACAAGAAGAACTTACTGGGAAGATTCAACCCACGAATAAAGCAAAAGAAGCCATATTATTAACCTGATATGCAACTGCAAGAGAGCGAAGTCCTCATTCAGCAAACCTGTCAATAATTGTATGAACTCGCCGCTCAATTTCTGGCTTATTATGTGCGAGGTTAAGAATCTTGCAGAAAGTATTTGGTCATTTCAGTTTTAATAAAATGTGTACAAATAAGTTTTGAAGCAATTTCTAAACAATACAGTCCATTACCAAGCCTAATGAAGAAGGTCAAACATCCAAAGAACAATACCTGCTCTGGAGCACCTTTACTAACTCGATGCATTTTCCCTTCATTGTCAATATAAGTGAGAGTTGTCCTCTTGTCAGTTGGATTAAAAGGAAGAAAATGGACCTCTTGAATGCCTGCCCGCGCCTTTTACATCCATGGATATTAAAACCCACAACAAAAGATACAAATCAGTAAAATAAGCATAGGCCTGCTTATCAACTAAAATTTAATATGATGACATAAAAAAAATACTTGCCTCCTTAGGATCCGCAAGCATCCCAACAATTGCCGCATCAATGGCATCTTGATTCTCTGTTCTGGATGCTCTTGCAACCATCAGGATAATATAATAAAAAAAGGCAAATGTAAATGAAATTTGCACGGAAGTTCTGACATGTTGGCACCGCTATTCACTATTTTCTATTTTCCATGTAATTTTTACAAGTTGTTCTGACCAGAAACCAGGTGGCATCCTCAAGAGCTCGCATTTGTAAGTGGTAATCGACTCTAATTCCCATGATTGAATCAAACTATCAAACCATTTTCATATTCCCAGACCTCACATTTGTACGTGGAATTCGGCTTTAATTCGCATGACAGAATCAAATGCGAAACCATTTGCATATTGATTTGGTTTTTTTCCTGATTTCTAGAGGTGCTCAGGTTCTATTTTAGCCATAGAGATTTCCTCTGACTGCATTTTGGCCATGCAAAATTAGGAGTATAAGCTTAACCACGATTTCTTGGGTGTTGGGTAGACAACTAGCAGATGAAAGATGAGAACCAATAGACCAGGAAGCATACCACACCTGGCTAGAACTTGGCTTTCTCCATCGAACCCTTGATCCCGCTAGGCGATGATGTGAAACTAGGGTTGTTGGTGGGTGAGTAAGTTTCGTGTTTCAGGCATGCACGAGGGGTCTCGTTTCAGAGTGAAGTGGAGAGCGGCGTGCTTTAGAGGCAAAGAGGTTCACTGGGAGATCCCAGCTATCTGAAGAAGAGAATAACTCGATTCGTTAACAGAGTAAGTAGTTTATCCCGTGTCAATCTTTTGCATGTCTATGCTTGTTCTATTCCTGGTGGGCTTGAATCAACAGTGCCTACTTGAAGATCAGCGCCACTGTTGACAAGGATCTTGGTATCATTTGGGATTGCACACCATAAAGAAATAACAACCACATAAAAATACAATACTTCATGGCATTACGACTCAATTTATAATAAGGCTTTCTCGTCTTTTGATCCGCTCTAAAGGTCATAGATATTTTACCAAGTAGTAATAATAAGCCCTTTCTTGATTTACTATTTAACCATTTTTATAGTAACATTTTATTGTTGTTTACATTTACTAACCATTATAGCTGCACCACAACTAATTTAAGGGAATGTAGTGTTTTATGTTAATGATGCTTTCTTGGCTTGAATTTCGTTCCATAAGCCTGGGGTAATCGCCCTTGGATTCACAGTGAGGCACTTGTAAGCCATGCAGAGATTGTAAGTGACAAAAGTAATGTGGACCCCACATGAAGGCCACGTGCCTTACTATTCAGTTCCCCAAAACAACCATGCAAGACATGGAGGATGCCACGTGACTATGTGACTACTTGGAGTCTCTCGATTTTGAGCTTGATTACCTCGGAGGTAAGGAAAATATCCATTACAGAGCTTCGATCTTAATTATATTTGTTAGCCTCTTGCATGCAAGTCTCATTCTTTTTACCGTTCCACGGAGCTATGGTTAATTGCAGAGTGACATTGGTGGTGGTGATATTCCTACTATACTGTTTCTTCAAGAAGAAGGCTCTGCCAAACGAAAGGAGGAGAAGCCGAAAGAAACTCCTCTCGACCAACGGTGGATCCTTCAGAATCCCAATTTTCACATACAAGGAGCTGGAGAAGGCCACAAAGGGCTTCGAAGAAGAAGAAATATTGGGACATGGCGCGTTTGGAACAGTCTATGTCGGGAAACTCAAAGGCGACTGTCCCGTGGCTGTAAAAATGATCAGGCATATCGACACCCATGGAATCGAACAGATGATAAACGAAATAAAGCTTCTGTCATCTGTGGAACATCCAAACCTGGTTTGTCTGATGGGCTACTGTCTTGAGAATGGAGAGCCCATACTCATCTACGAGTACATGCCCAACGGAACTCTTGCTCACCACCTACAGCACGAGAGGGGCCCATCCACACCTACTTGGATCGAGTAGCGGCAAAGACTCCTGTCATTAGCAACACAGGTGTTTGGAAATGAGGTGTGGTTCTACTGCGCCAGGCAACAAACGACAAGGCTAAGAAAATGGTGGGATTACACTAGACTTAAAAGAGAATTTGCACAAAATATGGCTATTGGCTACGAAAACAGTTTCTCAAAGCTCATGATCTACTCTTTCCCAGCTGACCTGCATCCGAGGTAAAACAAGAAACATTTCTCAGCGTACTCTGTAACACTTCTTCGATGACAAAGTAGTTTATCCCGTGTCATTCTTTTGTAGGTATACAGGAAATAAAAGCTATAAATATATTTTTTTTCTCTATTTTTATTCTAGATCATTAGATTGTTGAAATTTGAACATACCTTTCACTGTGTGCAGAACCTTAGCAATGTAAATAAAGGAAGAGCCGAGCGAGACGCATGTACACATTTTGGAATGGGAGCGGCCACAAGTTTCCATTCCTGTAACATAAACCCTAAACATCATATTGACGTCACAGTGAAAACAGATAGGGTTAACAATTCAAGGATAGTACGTCAAAAATACCTCACCAATCAAAAGCCCGGCCGGAAAAGAAGCCTGTGCGCACCATGACACCGATCAGAGGGCAGCAGAATCATGAAGGTCGAAAGAAAGCAGTAAATGTTGAAAGAGTTGCAGAGCATAGGACCGAAGCCATAAGAATTTGAGCTTCTGTTCATAGGCAAAGAGGTTGTCCGTCTGTAATGGAAGGGTAGTATTGTGAGCCGAAGCCAAACCAAAGAAATGGCATGAACAAAAACAACTACTGTAATGGTGGAACTGCTGTAATCGTGGAAAGTAATATTAAGTCATTGTAAAATGGAACTTACAAGTTGTAAAGGTGAAGCTCCGCTCGACGCTCTCTGCTCCTCTGCTCCTCAAACTAGCTGCTCCACACTCTCTGCTCTGAACTTACTCCGGAGAATTAGCTGCTCGACACTCTCTGCTCTGAACTTACTCCGGACTCTGGACAAGGCATTTGTAGACCACCGTGGACGCCTCTGCATATGCAAACAGCTGGCACTTGCAGGATGCAGGACACGGAGAACAGGTACCAAAAACTTAGGACAAACTAAGTTGTGCTTTTGATAAAATGTTCAGCTCGGCAATATGAGGAAACTTTGGATAACAAAAACTTTTCATCTCTGAAAACTTTGGATATCTTATTTTTACCCCGAACATAATGTCTTGAAAGCTGCGAAGCCCGCAATAAGACCCTCAACTTTGTTGTCCAATAAAAAATTACATAATAAATTTTATATTATTTTCTAATATGAAAACTTTGGTTAAAGTTGTGATGCACAGTAATATTTTTGGTCAAACGGGAGATTAATACGTCGTCAACGCACGATCAATCACTAAGAGTCCCAGGCAAATACTAATGATTGAAGTGATCAGCGAAAACATCAAACACTTACTATATTCTAAATATTTTTTCTAGAGAAAAAATTATCAACAAAATATAAAAAAAAAAAAATTGTGAAGCCTACTAAAGTTGTTACATTTTAGAAGACCCTCATAAAGCATAGCTTTGAGGATTGCACAATTTTGATAAGGATCTAGTTGAGTTAGAATCGTTATTTTAAAGAGGATATTGTTAAGTTAACATGACCTCTTCACATGCCTCATCGTAATCCTAACCCTAATCCTGTAGAGTTATTCCTATGCCCAAATACATATCCAATAGGTTTATTTTAATGTTATTATGAAATTATTTTTGTGAGAAAACAATTAAATTTTAATTCGATATAATAATATATATAATAATTTTATTTATTATATATATAAGATTTTGATTTTTTTTAAATGAAATGATTAATTAATTATTAAGTCACGTTTTCATTTATGTCATGTTTTATATTTTTTTAATTGAAAAAAATATAATACAACTTATACCAATGGAAGAATTGATAGTAACATGAAATGAGCTAAAATTAATAGTAAAATGAAATGAATTAAAATAATATATAAACTATTATCTCCAATGAAATGAGCTAAAATTAATAGTAAAATGAAATGAATTAAAATAATATATAAACTATTATCTCCAATGAAATATGAGATTGTGAAATTCATAGCAAAATTTTATGGGGTTAACAAAATAAATAACGCATTTGTCATGAGGGTTTACTTGAAAATAGTCAGTAAAATAACTTTAAATAAAAAATGAAAAAACTTAATATATATATTTTTAAATATTCCTATATATATATTAAACAATAATTAAAACAAAAAAAATAATATAATTTTTTAAAAATATTTATATATATATCTTAAAAAAATAATTAAACAAATAAATCTTCCCTATAAAGAACGAGCATTTTAATAATACTCATCGGAATTAAGTAAATTAAATAATCAAATCTCCCCATATGAAAAAACAAACATTTTAATAACACTTAACGGAGTGAGGTTTGAGGTTTTCTATTGGCTAGAGTGATATTACATCAGGGCAAAAGGGTCACACAATTTTGGAATAATCCATAGACTTGTGCTTTTGCTCTATCAAAATCAAAATCAGCAATATATATCAATTAATTAAAATTTCAGCTAACAATAGGTGTTCGCCTGAAACTACCGATTCATAAACAACAATCATTACCAGCGTCGCCCTGCAACTACCAATTCATTAACACAACAACCACTCACATCAATCAGTCCATCCAGTTTTTTAATAAAATCAATTGGTACATACAAAGGAAAATAATAATAATAAAGAAGAAAAAATTGTAATTTGTATATTTTTGTCTCCGCAGGGATAGAAAGACGAAAAATGTTAAATCTGACAAGTTTGTAGGGAATTGAGCTCATGAAAAATGAGATTTTTGACGTAGTTTAATTATGTATATGTGTTAAATGAACTATTCAAAAATCATAAGAAATTAGTAAATTTTTGTACCTATCATAAAAATAATTATAAATAAATGATTTACCCAATAATAATATCTAACAACTAAACCATTTTAAATTAAATAACCTTTTTTGTCATTATATTTAGTAATGTTTTTCCCACTAATTTAGATTTGGGCGAAGTAGAAGAGACAATGAAGTGGATTTCATCATCGCAGGTTTAATTTGAAAACATGGAGTGGATAGGAGTATACTCGGAGTTGTCAACTCATTGCAAAAAATTAAAAAAACGTTTCAGGTAAATTTTCAAAAATTCTCCTATAACGCTATATATATATATATATATGTTGGTAGGTAAGCACCTATGGGATTTGAACCAGTGACTTATCGCAAGGAGTGTCTTAACAGTACACCCATTCACTGTCAATCCAAAGTCCCATAAGCTATAAATAGAGATATTTATTAAGAATAAGTTTTTGCTATTTTTATGTTTTTATTAATATTTAAATAAGGGTAAAATTATAAATTTATAGATTTATAAGTAGTTATTACTAATTAAAATTTATTTAAATTTTTTTTGATTAACCAAATAATTTATTTATCTACTTCATATTTCAATATATTAATTTTTATTAAACCGAACCAAAATTATGAGATTCAATTTTTCTTATTAACCACTATAGGAAATACAATTTTACAACTTAATTTTTTATATAACATAATTTCTTACTTAAGTGACAAAACTAACGACCATGTAACCGCTTATTCATTTAAATCTTTCACCAATTGATTTTTTTATTATTATTAAAAATGAAGTACAAGCCTTTTTAATAGTGATGAACATCAATATATTGGTTTGGATGGATGAGAAAAAAAAAAAAGTAATTAGGGAAATAAAAATATTATTTATTTAAATCTTTCACAAATTGACTTTTTTATTATTATTAAAAATAAACTACAAGTCTCTTTAATAGTGATGAACATCAATATATTGGTTTGGATGGATGAGAAAAAAAAAAGTAATTAGGGAAATAAAAATATAAAAAACATCTATATGTAATTATCGTATTTATAATCAAAACAAAAATGTAAAAATACATTAATATTTTTTTAATAATGTATTAATAAAAATAATTTTGTAGTAATTAATATATTTCAAATTTAATGAAATCATTAAATTTAAGAATACAAAATTAAATGAAAACAAAATAATAATAATGATAATGGTGATTGACATCCACTGAAACCAAACAAACCGTACCAAAGTCATAATTTTTTATAATGTAATGGTTGGAAATACTTCAATCAACATAGCGTAGAAAACGCTCATCATGATTGACGATAAATGTGAATATGAATTCAATACAATTAACGTTCTTGATGATAAATATGAATATCAATTCAATGCACTACATGCTAATAAATAGTTTTACGAGGTTTCTGTGCATTTATTGAATTTGCATGAACCGAAATACATATCAATTATTCTTCTAGTAGATAGTATTTTGTATATCTAAAAATATAAATTTAATAATTTTGGCTATAAAGCTTATAAAATATTATAATTTTAGGGAAACGTATTTTGAGGCAGCAGACTATATTTTTTTTGGATATTATATTTAATATAGGTGTTGATAGTTATACCTTTCAAATTAGAAGATGTTTTTTTTGTATTATATGTGATATAAATGTTTTAGAAAATGATAGTTATATCTTTCAAATTAGCAGATGATTTCTAATGTATTTTAGATAATGTGTATTTATCAAAATCACATTTCAATCCAATATGAATCTATATCACTTTGGTCTTAGAAAATTGTTTTATTAATCAATTATATTTTTTTAATTATGAATAAATAAAATATGATAAAGGGATAATATTTTCATAATAATTTATAAAATAGAAAATGTAATATATAATATAATTGAGAAATATGATTACTATATAATTTTTCATAATTTAATATTTAATATAAATTTAGAAATTTCAATTATTTTCATAAAACTTTTTAAAATCTATTGCCATGAATTTATTACTCTAGGGATAGAATAAAAGATAAAACAAATTTAGCTTCTTAACCACCCTAATCTATTAGAAGATTCATAAGAAAATATTGCAAACATATGACTTTGCTTCTACCCTCACGTGTAATTGAGATTGAATCTCCTTATGACAACAATAATTATAAGGGAAAATTCTACAATATTTTTTTCAATATCTATGTTAACACTTTAAAGTTTTCATTCTCAAGCCAAATAAGAAAGATATATACATGATGAAAATTATAATTCCATGAAGATAATTAAAGGTAAAAATCAATTCTTCAATAAAATAGTTTTTTGTAGCTGAATTCTTGAAAATCTCATCTTGGAAACCATGCAAAATCTTATCTCCACTAAAGCTATTCCAACAAGTTAGAGACATAGTAGCAAGTCATTAACCTCATGAATTATGTCTCCTCTTCTCTTCCTCCCCAAGGAGCATAACTTAGGGGTTTATCTATAAACCCTACGTCCAACATCTCCTCATCAATGTAACATTCATACTAAACATGAATCATGCTCATGAAAGACTAGAACATAAGGATACGAGATTTAAAGTATAGATATTAAAGGATAAAAGAGATAAATTATATCAATCCTCCTCTTAACTCGATACCTTTGATATCTAAGATGTGTCTCTCCAAGCATTAAAGATGAGAATTGTTAGAAACAAAGATAATACTGAGAGGAGGGTTAATCAATATTATCTGAATTTTAACAATATTTAAGATTATTTACAATATCATAAATTATTTACACCATAACACGATAAATCAAACAACATGAATATATGAGACACAAATATTTATGTGGAACCCCATAAATAGAAAGAAACACAAAACCCATGTTTGAATATTGTCGTAGGTCAAAACCTATTATTACATCAACCGTTCTAGAACCAACCAGAAGGAGACACCCATCCCCTAAATTTACAAGCACTTGCTTGAAGGAAGCACCAACTCTCCTATCTTTACAGACAACAACTTCAAGGAAACAACCACTCCCTGATATTCCAGATGGAACCCTCTTTGCCTAGAAAATCCTTATTTCATTCATTTTCAAACATAGATCCACATGCTCTAATCCATTTCATATTTCAAATTATTTGTTCTACTCTCACTACTAAAACTCTCGGTCAGATAGATATTCTACTACAATACATATATGTTTAGACCAACAATCTTTATTTGTTCTCTTTTATGCAATATTTTTTTTCCTTTCACTGCTACTGATGTAATTATTTTCCCATATGCACAACTCCACTTTACTACACTAGCATAGCTCACACAATAGCTTCATATTTTCTATTCAACTACCTCACAACTCCACATTTTACATCACTAACACTCTTCCTTTCACAACCTATATTTCTCATTATCACATCCAACCATCTTATGTTATTCTCATTTTCTTCTATATGTTTTTCCACTTCAATTACCGTAGGCATACGTCCATGGAAATTGTATTCGACTATTTCAATAAACCAAGTCGTTTAAATATATTATAACAGTGGGAATTCAAACATTTCATATTCTTTCATCATATAATTCTTAATAAATACTGTGGGTCATTTACTTAGCCAACAACGTAGTTATATTATTTCCTTCTCTTAACTCTCCATAAGAATCATAACTCTAACATTGCACATACCCTATGCATGAACCTCTAATTTCATAACACAAATTTCTTTACAACGATATTGCAGCATGATGCCCTGATGGCTGATAGGCTCTATGTGCAATTACTCCTTATCCCAAAATAACAAGATTCATGACTAAGAGTTCTTCTTCCATCAACCCACCACTTCACCACTCGTCGGTCTTTGTTTACCCATTAGGCTATAATGGCCTAAGAGATAGAGGGTCACATCACTTGCAACCTATCATCCATGTAAAAAAATCATTGATTATTATGTGGCACTTATGCCATCTCATCACTGCATCATCACACCTACCATATCACACCCAATGTCAAATTCTAATTTTTACAAAATTATTGCACTCTGAGTGCTCAAAACCTAGGTATCTCAATATGGGACCCCCCATGTCCACATCACTTGCCATTGTTCTTGCCACTTGTCCTTCAATTGATGTATTGTATCTAATCACAATGTGCCACTTATCTTTTAGCCCCATGTCCTACTAGGTCACATGCCACATGTCACCCACCAAACATTCACTTGACTGGTCAAAAGTGTCATTTCTACATCCCATGTCACCATTTGAGCCACATCATACTCCCTCTACCACGTCTTACTAATTTCATTTAATCATCATAATAATGACATCACGGCAAGTGGCATCCTCATTGGGTGCCACATGTCACCTGAAACTGGCTTACTTGGGAACTCAAAAACACCAAATACAATGGATTCCCCCCTTCCATACAACTATGTTTCCATTTAAATCTCATCTTTATTAGTCACTTTCCATGTAAACACTAAATACAATACCACCTATCATGCCACCTGGAACCTCAAAAATTATGCCCAGGAATGCCACCTACCACTTGCCACTTGTTTCTATTATTTTAACTCTAACTGGACTGGGCGGTCCAATTAGCACCTGAGCACTTTATCCATCCCTTTTTGAATAAAAGTTATGATCAAGGACTTTTCACCCCACCTCCATCGCTCCACATTAACTTGTATTAGGCTTCCAAAGGTATGCCTCCTGATTCAAAAGAGATTGACAGCCTAAACTCATCCCTGGTCCCCTTGATCTATCTAATAGTTAACAAAGGGAGGGGGTATGGGATTTGTTTCATATGTGACTTAACACACCCTTACCTTTATTGAGTGTGCCACATGAATCAATTTGGATTATCAGATCAAACAACATTGATTATACTTTTTCGCCCTCCCTTAATTTTCTAAATACTAACTAGGGGGTGTTTGATGTTTTTTGTATGCATGTATCCTAGAACCATGATTTGCTGGAACGTTTCTTTAACTTTCAAACCTTAAATTTAGATTTATCTTCATTCCTTGGGTGTTATGTCAAGTGCCATATACTAATGGAGATGTCTCTCAAAGGAATATCCAACTGATCACTTATTTTCCTCATTGGAGCTAAGGAAATGAAGAACAAATGTCTTCAAATATATCACCTTCATCCATGACGTCAAGCTAGGACGTAACACACACTAACACAAAAATGATAACACACTTAGCAATCTCTCCTTGATCTTGATGCAAACAGCGCTTTGACATCAATGACAATTTTTTTTCAACAATATCCCCTTTGGCATTGATGGAAACATCAACAAACATTATGGGTCATTGATGGAAACACCACCACTCGATAACACCCCCCTGTCAGGTTAATGAATTTATTTTTTTTTTCTCACTCTCCCCAATTTTTTTATGATTTATGACTCTCCATCTACAATATATCCAATGTTTTCACTATATGGAAAATGGTTAAGTTACTCCACCTCTAATTATTCTCCCCTTGCACTGATATAACAGTGTGTTAATTATTTATTTTCCAATCATATATTTTTGTAGACCTACCTGATGTGCCATAATATGTCATGTTGATTTTTCACCACTGTATCTAAGCTCCCCTTTTCAATTCTATGACCGATATTCTTTACATTCATCATTACTATGTTTATTTCTCTACTTTAAAAATTCCTTCTAGTAAACTTGCAATTATCTTACTAATATGAAAAATCCCCCTGATTCAATTCTCTTTTGTTGTATAAATTGATTACAACCATCTTGGTACATATTTAACAATTGACTTATTTTCTTATGAAGAAAACCAATAAAGAAAAGAGTGTGACATCACTCTGAACTTCTACCTTAAATACTCAATATGTTCTCAAGAAAGAGGCTTCATAAGGATATCAACAACTTTCTCTTTTGTTGAGATATATTCCAGCTTCATAATCTAATCATCTACCTACTCTCTAAGAAAGTGGCACTTAATGGGGAGATTCTTTGTCTTTGAATAAAGAAGATGATTCTTAGATATAGTGATAGTTCTAGTATTATCAAACATAATTGGAATAAATTTATCATATGCTACCTTCATGTCCAATAATATTTCTTTCATCCACAAAATTTGGGTGCAACTTGATGTAGTTGCTATGTACTCAAAGTTAACAATATAAAGATAGATATATGCTTAGTTTTTTCATAACCAGACCACTAAAAAATTTCCAAGAACCAAAGCACCACCACTTTCCCCTTTCCTATCATCTACACTTCCATCCCAATGAACATCTATATATGTAGTTGATACAAAACTTTGGCCCTTTTGAGACCTTAGGTCATAGTGCATTTTGACTCTTAAATATCTCAAAATCCTCTTGGATGCTAAGAGATGACTTTGTCTGGGGGCTTATTGATACGTTGTAACTACACCAACAACTTGCATAATATCTAGTCATCAGGCTATGAGATACAAAAGGCTACCAATTATTGATCTATACATTGGTTGATTTACCTCTAGTGTCTCATCTTTTTTGTTGAGCTTACATCCAATGAGAATAGGAGTATTGACAAGATAACACTCTTCATTCCATTTTTTTTCAAAATTTCTTTTAATTACTTGCTTTGGGAGATGAATATATCTTTTCTAAATTGAGTAATCTATAGTCTATGAAAAAATTAAAGTTACACAAGCATGGAAATATCAAATTTAGCTTGCATATCTATGCATTTTTTTTACTTAGTGACTCTATACATTACCAACAATGATGTCATCAACATAAAGAATAATAATTAAAATATTGTCATTTTCAAATTTGATATGCAAGTTATTGCTAGATGTTCCTGTTTTGAATCCTTACTACTGAATGTATTTTTTAATCTATAATACCATTCATTGGGTGCTTGTTTAAGTTCATTGAATGATTTTCTCAGTCTACACAATTCCCCAATATTTTAAGACACCTGAAAAACTTCAACTTATTATATGTAAATGTAATGATGTCTCCTCTCAAATCTACCCACCTTCATAGGCTTACTCGGGCTAAACATGAGATGAGGGTCTACTATGATATGAATCAACCTCCTAGATGACCTTGAGGAAATGGAATCGACACAGCTAGACCTCACTAACTTCCCTCAGGTACCATATGTCCCTGAGGAGTAACCCAATCCCTCTAGGTGTCCAATGCCTGAGACAACTCACCTTTCCCTGACCTAGGGCCCTAGTCACTCCCTTTCCAAGTATTTCATGAGACTATGGGTTTCCAGTCGCTCCCATAGGCCTGCATCAATGCGACTATGGCCTTTTCCTTCCAGTGTTGTGCCATCGATTGCAAGAATTAAGGCTATTTTCCAAGGTTTGGGCTTAGCCTCTGCCCAAAAAGTTATGAAACTTAGAGAACTCATAAAATAAATGAAGACAATTCTTGTAAACCTAAATCTAGAACCAGGACTTGACCTAACCATCCCCAACTAGGACTGACATTTTGTCAAATACTTGGCAGATATGCAACCTACAGGTCATGAATGCAAGTCTAAACATAAGGGACTAAAAACTTATCTGAGGTTTAACAAGAAGGGTCTCTACCTTCTCACATTAGCTATCATAACATCAATTAGGTCTTGCATCCATTATTCATTCCATTACAAGTAAAAACATGAATAGAGTTGTGAATAAGGTATGTCATATAACCATGCTTATAACCAGCATATAAATAGATAAATAATAATGAGAAAACATCCATTAAATCCACATAATAACAAGTACATTTACTCATCACAACAAGATAAACTTAGATTTTATTAAACATAGGCAAAATCCAACCAGGTTCGGGACTTCCACGAACCACCCAACAATAGAGTGGTTGAACTAGATCTTTCTTTCAGCCAATCACCCTCATACCATATTCCAAGCATAAATGTGGGATTCAATGGGATAAACCAATCCATAAACAACCAAGGGAATCCAGAGGTTAAACCACCTCCACCCTCACCATACTTTGATCTCACCTAAACTGATGTCGAGATCACAAAACCGAATAGAGCTTTGATGCCTCATAATTTCTTCACCATACTCGAGGAATTTTCATGTCTCCACCCTCAGGCTTTACCCTGTATCCCGTGATTACTAGTTAAGGGATTCACAGGCCTTTGGGTCTTCCTAAGACCACCTCACCTCAGATTCTAAAGCCATCTAGAAACCCAAAGCTCAAACCAATAACAATCCCATCACACCATGGATATCCAGAAATGGCAAGTCCAGGCTAAAATCCATTGTCAAATCCTAGTAAAATCCACGCCAATGACAAAAAAGGAACGACATACCAACATGCACATAACATGCATGTCAAAACCAACTAAAAAATCACACATCCAATATGATACCTGCAAGCTGCTTGATGCTTGCCTTCCTTTTCTTTCCTTGTCCTTCTTTGTTTTTCCTTTCCTTTCCTTTCCTTGATTTCTTACTTTCTCACTCCTCCTGGTGCCTTCTCCTATTTGAGACAAATTATAACACTAACTAACAAAAGTCTACCAACTAATGCTTTCATTCTTTTTATTAATGAGGCCTCTAATTTCTTCAAGTTTCCATTATTTTCCATCATTTTCCTCCTCACATGAAACTTGTGGCCTTTCACCTTCCTTTTCTCCTAATTTCCATTATTTTCATAAATAATGTGCCAAATATACCTTTTTTCCTTTCCAAATCCTTAGCCATTAACTTCTCTAGTTTACCCTTAGCCATAAAACACAACAAGTGATTCCCACCAAGATATTTTTCCCTATATTCAACTTCGAATAAGTGTCCCTTTGCTCGTGGTCTTATTTTACCTTTATTAACTTTTATTACATGAACTTTTAACCCGGGTCTATTACAGACCCCTCCACCTTAGGGGAAAACTCTCCTCATTGTTAAAACATGCTTAGACCCAGCAAAATTGCTGAAGAGAAAAAACATACTGCCTATGGAGCTTTATAACCCAGCTCGTTGCAGTATTTACAATAACATCATGCTCAAAAGAAAAACCATCGTGTAAAATATGACAACAACACAACCACACTCCTTATTAGAGCTTTATAACTTAGATCATTACGGTATTTATAATAGAAACGATACATAAATATGTACAAATACCAAGACTCATTTTCCTTCACCGACAAACAATGAAGGATACATAGCCCGCATCTGCTCAACCATCTCCCATATAGCTTCATCAGTCCCAAAGTGCTTCCACTACACTTTAACCTACATGAGTTCTCTGTTCTGGAGGACGAGATGTGTCCGTTGTAATATGCATTGGGGTTTTGGCTGGAATTCTCCTTCTTTCTCCACCTATAATACATACCAACAATAAAATTATCAACATGCTTTACATATATTTTAAAAAATGAAACATGAAAAACATCATGGACTTTCACTGTCGAAGGCAGTGCAAGTATGTAGGCCACTAGTCCAATCCTCTCAAGGATCTCAAAAGGAAAATGATCTGATCCATGAGATATTCTTGGGCTTGATGCACAAATACACATCCTCCCCAACTTGAAACTCCTTAAATGCCCTGTGTTGGTCTCCATAAATTTTTTGTCTGTCCTGTGTTGCCTTTACATTATTCTTTATAACTTGCATTTCTTGTTACATGTCTGCCAACATGTCCATTCCAATAATTACTTTGTTCATTGGATCACTCCAGTTGATGGGATGTTACAACTCCGCCCATGTAGTGCTTCAAACAGACTCATCCTCAATGACTCTTGATAACCATGGTTGTATGAAAACTCTACAAATGGAAGTTACCCCTCTCATATATTATGTTAATGCACAACATACATCCCCAACATGTCGTCCAATATCCTATTGACCCTCTTTGTATTTCCATCTATCTGTGGATGATAAGTTGTGCTGAAGGCCAACTCTATCCCCAGTCATGTAAACAACTCCTTCTAAAACTTAGAAGTGAACTTGGCATCCATGTCTGGAACAATCTTCTTCAAAACACCATGCGATCCCATGATTTACCTAATGAAGACATGTGCTACCTCACTATATTAATTAGTAGTATTCACTGGAATGAAGTGAGATATCTTGCTTAACCTATCGACCACAACCATGATAGAATAATGTTGCCTTGATGTCCTTAGAAGGCATGTAACGAAATCCATGGAAATTACCTCCCAATTCCATTCTAGAATTGAAATAAGTTGAAGAAACCCACCTATATTCTTACACTATGCTTTGACCTGCTGATAGTCCAAACATATCACCACAAATTTTGCCACTTCTTTGTTCAGATTTGGCCAATAGTAGAACTTCTTTACTGTTGTCAATGTCTTCTAATATCCTAGGTGACCTGAATATGGTTTTACAAGAAACTCCCTCAAGATAATCTTCTCGAGTTAATAATCATCCAACACATAGATCATGTGCCTGATCTTACCAAGCCATATGTTGTAAGATGATAATCCACATCCTGATCATCTGTACCCTGTTTTAACCTTAGCATAAGCTCCATGTACCTGTCATCTTGTTGTCGTGCCTGTAAGATCTAATCTTGTAAATCTGTCCCATATAAGCTCACCTCTCCAACATGGTTCAACTAAACTTTCCTATTGAGAGAATCTTCAACCATGTTTTCCTTTCCCTTAATGTACCCAAACTCAAATTAAAACTTGCTAAGGGTAGCCAACCATCTAGATTTCCACACGTTCAAATTCAATTGGTCAAATATATATCTTAGTCTAGTGTGAACACTCATCAAAACAAACCTCCGACCAAGAAGATAATGTATCCACATCTTCAAGGAATGAATAATAATTGCCAATTCAAGATCATGGGTCACATAGTTATGCTCATGGTCATTCGGTTTCCTGGAATCATAGCATATCATTTATCCCTCCTACATATGGATCCACCAAGCCCTCTCTTGCAAGAATATGTACATACTACAAACTCTTTATCCAAATCTACAATCTTTAACACTGCAGCATTTGTCAACAACGGCTCCAACTGCTCAAAACTGGCTACACACTCCTTTGTCCATTCAAACTTCTTACCTTTCCTCTGAAATGATTTAATAGGATATGAAACGCATGAGAATTTCCTAATGATCCTCATGTAGTAACCTGCTAAGCCTATGAATTATCTGACTTTCTCCACATTTATAACACCTACCCACTCCATGAAAACCTTTATCTTCTTTGGGTCTAATGCTATGCCATTCTTGGAAACAGCATGCCCCGAGTAGTGTATTTATGTATGAAATAAACTTCACTTTATAAGCTTAACATACAACTGATGCTCTCTTAGAAATCTCAAGACTTTTGCTAACTGATGGGCATGCTCTTCCTCATTCTTAGAATATATCAAGATTTCATCAGTGAATACAATAAAAAACTTATCCAGATAAGTACGCAACACACTATTCATAAAACACATAAAATTTTCTAGAGAATTAGTCAAATTGTATGGAACTACAAAAAACTCATAATCCTCATATCTCATCCTCAAGGAAGTCTGATATATTTCCTCTTCTTTGACGCATACCTGATGGTACCCTAATTGGAGAACTATCTTTGAGAACACTATTTCTCCCTTCAACTGGTCAAACAAGTCATAAATTCTCAACAACGGGTACCGATTTTTGGTCGTCACCTTATTCAGGTGCCTATAAACAATGCACAATATAAGAGTACCATTCTTCTTCTTCAAGAAAAATATTGGTGCACCCGAAGGCGATACACTTCCTATAATGTATCCATTATCAAGAATTCCCTTTTCTTGCAACTTTAACTCTACTAATTATGGAATTATCATCCTATAAGGTTCATTTTATGTTGATGTTGCACTTGGTTCCAACTCAATAGAAAAGTATGTTTCCCTGTGCAAAGGCAACTCTAGAATCTCTAATGAAATCACATCCTGAAACTGCTGCAATATAAGGTACTGCTTAAAGATTTTTACATCCTCAACATCCTTACCCTTGTCACTAGAAATATGAACTACAAACATCACACACCCTTTTTTGCAACTACTATTAGCCTGCTTAGTTGTGACCATCCTCACTGATGTAGGTTTCTTCTTCCCCTGCAATATTCTCTTCTCTCCATTGTCATCCAAGAACTCAATATCTTTGTCATAGAAATGTACCTTGTTCTCATGAATATACAACCAATCCATACCCAAAATCATACTATGCGATCCCCATCGCAATACATTCAAATGTGTTGTTGTAAGGATACCATTCAACTCAAATGCACAAGTTCTTACCCAATGATGAACTCTCTTCTTTACACCTGTAGCCAAATGCACCAACCAACACTCTTCATGCACTTATTTTCTCAAGGCACACTTATCCACCAAGTCATATTAACATAACTATAATTAGATCCAATATCAATCAAAATAGTAATAACTTGATCACAAAGCTTACCATCCATATCAATGATAAATGCCTATTTATTCGACTACCTGTTGTCGAAAAATGCATAAATCTGAGGAATACTATGACCAACATCCCCAATTGTTTGTGCCTCATGAGCACCATAGATATGAGGCCTACCTCCCTGGTGTAATGGAAAATCCTTCTTGTGATGATCTTTGCCACATATCCAACATTTCAACGATGCTCTACTATCACCTCTAGTCTTCTACTCTCTAGGATACGACACATGTCCTTTCTCAACAACATTGAACTTCTTGTAAGGAGAAATGTTTTATTTATCACCTCCATCTTGAATTCTTCCTCGTTTCAATGGCCATTTTCCTTTTCCTTTCTCATTTCCTTTCAAGTAATGCTTAGGCTCAACTTTTCTCTTTGACTTCTCATAACAATGCTTCAATTTCTGGATGGCTTCCTCTAGTGATCTAGGTCCATCAAACTCAATCTGGTCTCTATATGTTATTGGAAATCTGCTGATGAATCTCTGGATCTTAGCCTTCTCCTCCTTGAGATAATGCACATACCTCAACAGCTCTAAGAATCTGCTAGTATACTCATCATCTATCACAAAATGCATTTGCAACTCATCAAACTCCTTAGATCTACATCATAATACCTCTCTGATAGGTACTGATTCTGGAAGATCCTCTCTAAATCATCCCAAATCAAGTCTTCTTCCCAAATTCCCTTAAAATTCTTCACATCTTTCCACCAAAAATTTTCCTTCCCTTTAAGACTGAAGGTGGCTATATTAGCTTCCATGTTCTCTGAGTAGCTATCCAATCTGAAGAATTTCTTCATTCCAAGAAATTGTGCCTCCGCATTTTTTGTCTTCTTCATATCTCTATCAAATGTAGGAGGCTTCACCTTCTTGAACTCCTTTGGTAAATACACCCTCCTCCTATAATGATGATGATGGTGATGATTGTGATGATGTCTCTTAGATGAGGATATAGAATGATGCCCATACATACCAGTCCTCCTATCCAGTGTATCGAGTGATCTGCCACCTCTAACTGTATCCCCTCCATCCCATATGTTCGAGAATGATATATGCTACCATAGGCACCACTAGTTTTCTCTTCCTTCTATTGACTAATTGTCATCTATCCTTATTTCTGAAACTATCACAAGCTTTGAAGGATTGCTGCATTAACCTCTACCTACTTCTCCTGAGCCATTGCAAGTATTTCCTGAGCCTCAACCAACTTGTCATTGTCTTATTTGCAAATTCTGATATCTACCATCAAGCTCCTTAATGTATCTTCTATACCAGGAGAATACTCTTCTCCTTGCTACCCAATTGATCTCTAGGAAGTGTCACAGGCACTATAGTCTACCATTTTTCTTTTCATCTTGAATTCTCTTCTTCCTGCAATTATACCATGTCATATAAACCAAATACATACCTTAGTGATGTTCACGGGAGGCTAATCTCATTTGCAATATCTATCCACATTAGCATGTACATGTATAATCATAATCATATCCATTTAATGACACAAAATCACAACAAAAACATGCAGGAGCATACCAAATACCTTCATCCCATGCATGGCAACCATAACCTTAAAAACATCAGACTTACCCAAAGAGAGTGAAACCATTCCTCGATAACACCTTGTGGTATTAGATATGACCCAAAGAGAGTGCAACCTACTATGATACCACCCTATAATGATGCCTCCTCTCACATATACCCACTTTAACTAGCTTACCTGGGATAAACATGAGATGAGGGACTACTATGATATGAATCAACCTCCTATATGGCCTTAAGGGAATGGAGTCGACACAACTAGACCTTACAGATTTCCCTCAGGAGCCATAAGACCCCTAGGAGTAACCCAATCCTTCATGGTGTCCAATACCTAAGAAAACTCACCTTTTCCCTAACCTAGAGCCCCAATCACTCCCTTTCCAAGGCCTTCATGTGACTATGGCTTCTCAGTCACTCCCATAGGCCTAAATTAGTGCAATTGTGGCCTTTTTCTACCAGTTTTGTGCGAATGAGTGTGAGAATTAAGGTTATTTTCCAGTGTTGAGGCTTAGCCTCTGCCCAAAAGGCTATGAATATTCCAGAACTCATAAAAGAAATGAATATAATGCTTGTAAAACAAAAAATGGAACTAGGGCTTGACTTGGCCATCCCCAACCAGGACTAACATTCTGTCAACCACTTCGTAGATATGTAACCTACAGCTCATGAATGCAAATCTTAACGTAAGGGACTGAAAAATTATCTGAGGTTTAATAGGAAGGGTCTCTACCTTCTCACGTTTGTTTTCATAACATCAATTAGTTCTTGCATCCATTATTCGTTTAGTTACAAGTAAAAACATGAATAGAGCCATGACATATATATGTCATATAACCTTGCTTATAACCAACATATAACCAGCTAAATAAAAATGACAGAATAAAAGCTAAGTTCCTCTTTCTTGGAACAAGTGTCCCTTCCCTGTGGTCCTATTTTATGTTTGTTAACTTTTATTACATGAAATTTTAACCCAGGGTTGTTAAAGTAAAACCCTTCTTCAAGATCGCCATTCAAAAAGGTTGATTTTACATCCATCTGATATAGTTTAAAAATTTTGTGACATGCAAATACTAGGAACATCCTTAATTCCTTTAATCGTACTACAAGTGCAAAAACCTCTTCATAAGATATTCCCTCAACTTAATCATATCCTTTTTATATCATTCCAAAATTATTTCTTACATATTTTACATTCTCATTTAATTTGTTCTAAAGACACGATTTTTTACAATGACATTTGTATTTGCTTGTCTTGAAACCAGTTCCCAAGTCTGATTTTTCTCAATTTAATCAAGCTCCCCTTATACATATTTTATCTAATGTTCATTGTGGCTTAGATAAGATAAATATTTTGTTTAATCATGGACAACATATAAATATGTACTCAACTATAGGTATTCGTTACTCTTCTTTGTGTTTGAACTCCTTCTTCCTTATCACCAATACTCTAATTTTTAGGATGATACTTTTGTATGTACTTTGAGGGATATTTTGGGTGAGAGAATTGTTATTTCTGTTCTTCCTCTTCCCCTGATTCTTTGAAATTTTTTGCTTCATCTTCATTGTTGGCCTAGTTAGGTGGACTAATAAATCTTGTTTGTTGGCTTTTTGGAGGTAACTCCTCATCTACCTTGACATTAATTTAGTCAATTATTTTTCGTAGGATTTTATTGTAGCATATATAGCCCTTTCTCTTAGTAGAATACCCTAAAAATATCCTTCATCATCCATTACATCAAACTTTCCTATATTTTCATCATTATTATCCATTTAACACATGCTTCCAAAGACTCTTAAGTGTTTTATTGTGACAAGTTTTCCATACCACAGTTCATATGGAGTTTGGTCACTATTTGGCATAAGGGGAGCTTTACTTAAATTATGGATAGTTGTATGAATGACATCAACTCAAAAGTATTTGGGATATTTATTTCATCCATGATTTCTCCTACCAATTTCTACGCTTATCTATTTTATCTTTCATCCACAACTTTTTGTTGTGGGATGTTAGTAATATTGAACTTCCTTCTTATGTGATGCTCTTCACAAAAGTGTTTAAAGTCATTTGGTGTGAACTACCCACCCCTATCTGACCTTACACACCTTATTTTGTAATCAGTTTGGTTCCAACCCATGGATTTAAAGATATTTAAATTTTTAAATGCTTTAGCCTTCTCGTTTAGAAAAGAATACCATATAATTCTAGTATAATAATCAATCATCAACATGAAGTAAATAACACCACTTAGAGTCTCAATTTTTGAAAACCAAAAGAAATTTTTATGAACCAGTTGTAGTGGCGAGGTAGATGAATTTTCCTTGGTTTTAAAAGGAACTTGGATTTTCTAGCCAATTTGGTATGATTTAAATATTTTGTTGCTTGGTTTAGAATTTTTTTACAAGTCCCTTACAACTCCCATTTGAATTATATTCACAATATGGTCAAACTTCGATTTTCCCATAAAAACTTACAATAACGATCTCTTACCAAGTTTCCAAAGATAACATTTCTTGTTTTTGTTTTTTAAGTATTCACTCATTTTTTGAGGTTCTCACACCCTTTTCTATCATCTTTCCCATGTTTGTTGAAATTATCTCACTTTGTTTGGAATGAAAGGTAAGATCATACCCTTGGTCATACATTTGTCTTACACTCAATATATTATGCTTGAGCCCTTCTACAAATAGAAATTTTTGAGCTTTACCTCCTCCATTTTCTAAACTCACTATTTGTTTTCCTCTAATTTTTCCTAGATCATCATTTCCAAAAATGACACTTTATATGTTTCTTTCATTTAGTGATAATAAATTGCTTCTATCACCACTAATATGCTTATAACATTCATTGTCAACACACCATTGGCTCCCTTGGTTTTTGGCATATAATAAAACACTGCATTCTTCCTTAATTTCTTCCTTTTCCTTCCTCTAAGTCTTGGCTTATTTTTGTGTTTATCTAATCTAAGGAGTTTATCTGAATTTTCTAGTTCTACACTCATCCTCTTTGTGTCCAAAATTTGTATAGGAAGAATAGTAACCATTGAAACTATTCTAGTACCTAGGAGAAAACTTCCTTTGAGGGTGTGATTTGTTAATTCTTGGACGACCTTATCTCTGAGAGGCATGAGGTCTTTGCTAAGTTTTCACACATTTTCTAAGGATTTTTAAATTGTTTTTTTTAATTATCCATTTTTATTTTTTGAGTTGTATGGTGGTCCTTTTCCTTTTTGTTGTTGTTGTTGTTGTTTGTTATGAAACCAACTCACAAAATAGGAAAAAATATATATCAATGACTTCAAAATCAACCTCTTCAAGGGGAAAACGTCCTTTGCATTACACAAATGAATAATTCTTGGATGATTCAAATGAAAAAACCTCCTTTCTATATATAGGAGTCTAAGGGGTCATAATATAATCAGAGGTGACATAACAATAATAATGTAAGGGCACAACAATAACAATAGTGGGTTTCTATGGGGCACAATAAAAACAATATGGGGACAACATGGGCACAACAATAATAATAAGGGGCTACAATGACAATAATAATAAGGGAATACACTAGTATTATAGGGACCTAATTGGTGGGCTCCAATATTGCAGCAATAATTCTGTGACTCCCTTCTTTACTTTTATCAGCCCGGTAGTTCGTAACAAACTTGGAAGTGACGGTACTATATGCACAAGTACTAGCTCTTGCTGCAGGCTGCTACTGGATCAGCTGGCACAAGTCCACTAGGAGCTTAAGCCAACTTCTATGAGCTCTTAGAAGAAGCTTTTAACTGTGATGGACGAAAGTAACTCAAAGGAAGCTAATCTACTTGGGAAAGAGGCTTGAAAGCTGAAAGGAAATGCAAACCCTAGCAAACCCTAGTTTTACCGACTAGCCCTACTGGTGCAAGAAAAGAGATGAAAGCGGTGGAAATGGATTCCATTGACTCTTGGAAAGTTGAAATGCATGTGACTAAGCTACTTCTGAAGTAAAATCTGGAAAAAAACATCTTTTGTATTTTTGAGTAATTTTGTAAAAATCATATGTGCATGTGTTTTAACTATTTTTAACTGTGTAGAGGTTGATTGGCGAAAGGAAATGGGGTAGGTGTTTGCAGGATGTTGGGAAGGTAAGAAGAGGGCCTAAGAGGTCCCTAACACCCTTCCAGAGAGTTTCATAATGTTCAGACCTCGAAAAATCACTCACGTGATCTTCTACAGGAAGTCTGTAGGGGTTCTACAGGATGTTCCGAAAGGGGATTTTGAAGGGTTGATGGTGGAAGAAAGGTGGAAAGGTGGATATGGAGGTTGGATGAGGATGTGGAGGGGTCTAGGACCTGGAAGATGAAGCTGAGAAGTGATGAGGATGGTTGGATTTGTTCAAGGATGGATAGAGAAATGTTGCACAAAAATATGGAAATTAGGTCAAAGTGAGAAAATGTGGGAAACGAAGGGCAAGAATCTGAGTTGGGGGGATGGAGTAGGTTGCATTGATGGAGGAAGGGTAGGCAGGGAGGTATCACAAGTGTTATGCACACTATTTCTTGAAACTGACCAAACAAAGACCATGCAAACCAAATATCTAGCTATTCTAACCTACTTTGACCTAGGAACCAGCAACCATGATGAACAGAAATTCATTGGTAGAAAATCATGTAAAATAACTATGAAAACCAAGCAAGAATGGATCTAAGCATGTAATCACATCTGGTATCAACTTTTGCAACTGAGAAACTAACACTAGCAATTGCATGAAGAAGCAAGAATAGTGTTTTTGTGGCAGCAAGGACACCTTGGTCTCAGCTCATGGTCCCGAGGAGGGAGAGGTGACATTCAGGGTTACTTGGTGACCCTTTTCTAAGATCTTTTATGTTACCAACCTATCAAATCACTCTGAAACATGAAAAGCTTTTTTAATCATCAAAAATGACCTAGGTAACCAAGCAAGATTTTAATCTACTAGCAGAAATTATTTTATGAAGACAACAAAAACATATAACAGTACACAGAGGAAGACCTGGAACTTGGGTTGGGCCCAACCCCAAGAGCTATAGGCTCCTAAGAAGGAGCTCAGAGCTGACGCAAACTAAAACTGATTTCCATTACTCAGAAAATAACCATGTTAAAAAAATGTTTTACAGCAGAAGCTCGAAAATGAGCTGAAAGGCAGAGCAGCCCTAAAGTGCCAAATACAAAATGTTCAAAAAGTAAAATACGAAGGTTGGAAGCCTTCCTACTTATGCATTATGAGGACCTCCAACAATCCTCCTTAATTCAAGGTGCTTGGCTGCTCAAAACTACAAGTACTCTGCCACTTCACAAAAGCTCCTCGGCTGCCCTTGGAAATCAAAATTGGTGGGGTGCTGAACTTCGAGCTAATGGTGGAGAACTCGAGGAAGGGCCATTTAGTGCAGGAGACACCCTTCCTACAAATCCTCAGCCTTGTTCCCTCGTATTTGGCTATCAAATGGCTCATAAATGCTTGACCTTGGTCCAAAAGTTGTCCAAAAATCTGCAATAAACATGTATTAGCCTTCATGGTCAAGTGACTATTCTCATTCATCCAATTAACATAAATATACTCAAAAGCATGCATAAACTATGAAGAATGGTGGATTTATGGAGAATAATAGGAAAAATGAGCCCAATAAGTTACCCATTTTTGGGGCTCATCATCACCCCCCTGCTAAATGGGTTGCTCATCCTCTGAGCAACTAATCCAGCTCATCATCTTTGATTGCTTTGACTGCCTCTCTCACATCCCAGGCCTCCGAGGTGATGTCTTCTTCTCGGTCATGAAATCCTGCTTTTCTTTCTACTTCCTCCCACTGCCTGTGTTCCTCTTCTTCTTTGACTCCTTCCAGCAGTCCTAAAAGCAAGGGAGGACTGAACTTTAGGCCAATCCAGTTGGCCTGCAGATTTTGCATTGACTGTTTATAGAGGGGTACCCTTGCCAACGCCTCCCTCATCTTGGTTGGGGAGTGGTATTCTCTTATTTTCAGACTGTGGGGCAGTGTGTTCCACCTTCTTGTGCAAGCATGAATGCAGTTATCCCCCAATAATCTTTCCATGTCCTCAAAGTGAGCAATGGCTTGACCTTGCCGATCAATGTAATCTGGTAGAACCTGAGGGTTGTTGGCCAGGTGCTGATGGGCATATATTAAAGCTGATGTATCCTTTGGTTCTGCCCTGATCATGAGTGGTTCACTTAGCTCTCTATTCATAATATTCCAAATCTCTGCTACCCTCTTTTCCTCATGATTTAACCAAGAGGCCATGGCCATAAGTTGCACATCTCCCAATGTAGCAATGAGGTCCCACAGAGTCATGTTTGGAAAAGCCAAATTGTGTAAATAGAATTCGGATAACTTGGTTGTTGGGTTGTGTTATATTCTTTCCATGTAGTTAATAGGGGGTTTGAAGGGCACCCGTAACCCCACTTTATGGGGTCCGGGGCAGCGCCCCGAAAAATTTTGGTTTTGGACCATATGTTAGGTTGGGCGGACCCACCTATGGTTTTGTGCATGATTTTTGCACATGTTTTTTGGACGCGATGGTTTTCGGTCCATGGTATTGGATGCTTCGGCATGTATAAATATGTATTGTAACATTGAAAGGAACATAATGAAAAATCAAGCTGGTAGTCCCGGTTTTGGGATCCAGGGAAAAATATCTGTGCATATGTGTTTTATGGGTTATGCTCTCGCATTGTTTATTTTCTTTGTTTAAGAATTCGTATGCAGGTAATTTCTGTACAGGGTTAAAACCTACATTTGGTATCAAAGCTGTTTTGGCTTCAAGGGGATGCCTTTGTTGCTGAGGGGTTTCGCTCGGGCCTGTGGTAGACCCTGTTCAGTGGGAGATCTGCGAGATCGATTCTGGTGGTGAAAGAAGATGGCGAGCAGTGGAAAGATAGAGATTGAGAAGTTTAATGGTCAGAATTTTGAGTTGTGGAAACTCAAGATGGAGGATCTGTTGGTGGATAAAGATCAGTGGATCGCAGTAGATCCGGGTACTAAACCATCGGGAGTGACCGATGAAGAATGGAAGAAGTTGGATCGGAAGGCAAAGTGCACAATATGATTGTGTGTCTCGGATTCAGTATTGCTGAATGTATCAGGGGAAGCTACGACAAAGGCTTTGTGGGTCAAGTTAGGGACTTTGTACCAATATAAGTCTCTGGTGAATAAACTGTTCCTGCAGAAAAAGTTGTATAACCTGAGGATGAAAGATGGAGACTCGGTGACAGAGCATCTGAATGCGTTTAATACTGTGGTAAGTCAGTTATTATTTGTTGATATTAAAATTTCAGATGAAGATAAGTGCATCAGTCTGTTGTGTTCTCTACCAGATTCGTGGGATAGTCTGGTTATTGCAATAGGTAGCAATGCAACTGCTTTGCAGTTTGATGAAATAGTCTCAGCCTTGCTGACGGAGGAGATGAGACAGAAAAATATGGAAAACTAGAATGATGATGCCTTGTCTGTATGAGTACGGTCCCAGAACAGAAACAAAAATAAGTCATCGAGTGGGATATCTAAATCTAGAGGGAGATCTAAATCTCCAGGAAAACCTACAAAGGTGGTGTGCTGGAAATGCGGAAAGGAAGGGCACTTCAGAAGGGATTGTAAATCTAAATCTCCTGATAAAGGAAAGGGATCTGATGATGCTCCTTCTGCAGAGGCGAAAACCACCTCAGATGAAGGTGGGGATGTGTACTTGGCTTCTTCAAGTACACATGTAGATCATGAGGCATGGTTGATTGACTCAGGTGCATCCTTTCACTTCACTCCCCATAGAGAGTGGTTCTGTGAGTATGAGAAATACGATGGTGGTGATGTCTTCTTAGGAGATGATAGGAAGGCTAGAATCATTGGTCGGGCAAAAGTAAATTTGAAGTTGCAAGGTGGAAGGGTTAGAACACTTTCGGGTGTTCTACATATTCCTGCATTGGCCAGAAATCTGATTTCTGTAAGCAAGTTGGATGATGCAGGTGTAAAGACGGTGTTCGAGAAAGATACCTGCAAGATGGTTCGAGGAGCACTGATATTAATGCGGGGAGTTCGGATTGGAACTCTGTACAAGCTGCAAGGTAGCACTGTTTTTGATGGGTGCAATATTTCTATGGTTCCTGAAAATGGAGTAGAGAATCTAGTGGTCTCTGGAGAGAAGACCATGTTGTGGCATTAAAGGCTTGGACATATTGGAGAGAAGGGTCTTCGAATACTTCATGGTAAAGGTATGGTAGAAGGTATGAATAATAGCTCTCTGGATTTTGATTTCTGTGAAAATTGTGTATATGGGAAGCAGAATCGGGTGAGTTTCCCCTCTAGTGGTAAGAGGACGAAACAGATATTAGAGCTTGTGCACAGTGATGTGTTTAGACCTGTGAAGGTTCCATCACTGGGTAAGTCTGTGTACTATGTATCATTCATAGATGACTTCTCAAGGAATACATGGATATATTTTCTTAAGAAGAAATCTGAAGTCTTTGATAGGTTTAAAGAATTTAAGGCTCTGGTGGAAAATCAGACAGAGAAGAAGATAAAGGTGCTGAGGACAGATAATGGTGGAGAATTTTGTAGAAAGGAATTTGAAGAATTTTGTAAGAAGTGTGGTATAGCACGGCAGAAGACTACTCCATATACACCTCAGCAAAATGGAGTCGCAGAAAGAATGAACAAGACGTTGATGGAAAGGACAAGAAGCATGCTCAGTGGTGCCGGGTTAGGACAGGAATTCTGGGCAGAGGCGGTGGATACTGCATGTTATCTGATCAACAGATCACCTTCATCAGCATTGGAGGATAAGACTCCACAAGAAGTATGGACTGGTAAGAAACCCTCTCTTTCACATCTAAGGGTATTTGGATGTGATGCATATGTACATGTTCCAAAGGAGAAACGAACCAAGTTGGATAGTAAAACTGAAAAGTGCATCTTTATTGGGTATAAGGATGGTTTAAAGGGTTATAAGCTTTGGAACCCAGTCACACGGAAGGTTGTGTACAGCCGAGATGTGTTTTTCAGAGAGGTAAAAGATGTTATTCAACATGAAGTCCAACCAAAGGAACCTGAGAAGATAGAGTTTGAGCCAAAGGAGGAAGAATCAGACTCTGCAGCAGAGGAGGAATCAGAAGATGAAGAGCCACAAACTCCGGCTGTGAGAAGATCAGTTTGAGAAAGAAGGCAGCGAGAAAGGTATAGTCCATCTACTTTCAGTTCAAATTTTTCTTTGTCTGTTACTGATAATGATCCCGGAACTGTGAAGGAAGCAGTGGATTCAGAGGATGGAAAACTCTGGAAAGAGGCCATGGCCAATGAAATGGCATCTTTGCACAAAAATGAGGCTTGGGATCTAGTGGAGTTGCCGGCTGGAAGGAAACCCATTGGCAGCAAATGGATGTTCAAGAAGAAGACAAATGCAGAAGGAAAGGTGGAAAAATAAAAAGCTCAGTTGGTAGCAAAAGGTTATTCCCAGGTGCCGGGAATTGATTTTGGTGATATTTTTTCTCCTGTTGCCAAGGTAACTTCTATTAGATTACTTTTATCTGTTGTTGTTGCTTTTGATTTTGAGGTAGAACAGATGGATGTGAAGACAAAATTTCTTCACGGGGATTTGGGAGAGGAAATCTACATGAAGCAACCTGAAGGCTTTGCGGTGAAGGGTAAGAAAGAACTGATATGCAAGTTAAAGAAGTCTCTGTATGGGTTAAAACAGTCACCAAGGATGTGGTATCAGAAATTTGATACATTTATACGGGGACTTGGCTTCACCAGAAGAAAAGCAGATCATTGTGTGTATTTTAAATTAATTGGTGACCGTATTATTTATCTGGTCTTGTATGTGGATGATATGTTTCTGGTTGGAATTGACAAAGAAATTATCCAGGATTTGAAGACCCAATTGTCCTCCAAATTCGACATGAAAGATCTTGGTGCTGCAAACTATATTTTGGGCATGGAAATTAAAAGAGATCGGTCAAAGAGGAAGCTCTGGTTAAACCAGAGGAAGTATGTCGAGACAATACTCCAGAGGTTTAATATGCAGGATAGTAAACCGGTGAAGGTTCCTATTCCTGTAGGTGTGAGGTTATCTGCTGAACAGTGTCCCAAGACACAAGAAGAGGAAGAGGACATGTCCTGTGTTCCATATGCAAGTGCAGTGGGTAGTCTGATGTATGCAATGGTCTATACTAGACCAGACATTGCACATGCAGTGGGAGTATTGAGCAGGTTTATGTCAAAACCTGGGAAGGAGCACTGGACAACAGTGAAGCGGGTTTTCAGGTATTTGCGTGGCACTAGTGATTATGGTTTGTGCTACCAAGGAAGACCAGGATTGGACAGAGTGTTGGATATTCATGGCTTTGTTGATGTAGACTGGGTTGGAGATCTGGATCAGAGAAGATCTACAAGTGGGTATGTGTTTAACCTATTTGGAGGTGCAGTCAGTTGGATGAGTAAGAAACAATCTGTAGTGGCACTATCAACTACAGAGGCAAAATACATGGCAGCCACTCATGCAAGCAAGGAAGCAGTTTGGTTGCAGAGATTGTGTTCAAGTATGGGGTTAGTACAGGGAGCTATAAGAATAGATTGTGATAGCCAAAGTGCAATTTTCTTGGCAAAGAACCCTGCTTATCATTCAAAGACAAAGCACATTGATGTTCAATATCACTTTGTGAGGGATATGATAGAAGACAGAAAGGTGTTGCTGGTAAAGGTGGACACTTTGAAGAATACTGCAGATGCATTGACAAAATCTGTGAGCTCTGAGAAGTTCTCTTGGTGTAGAGAAGCAATGGGAATCTCAGGGCTGAAAAAATGACTAAGCTCTCCTGTGGCCCCCTGTGGAAAGAAAACAACAAGTGGGAGATTGTTGGGTTGTGTTATATTCTTTCCATGTAGTTAATAGGGGGTTGGAAGGGCACCCGTAACCCCACTTTATGGGGTCCGGGGCAGCGCCCCGGAAAATTTTGGTTTTGGACCATATGTTAGGATGGGCGGACCCACCTATGGTTTTGTGCATGATTTTCGCACATGTTTTTTGGACGCGATGGTTTTCGGTCCATGGTATTGGACGCGATGGTTTTCGGTCCATGGTATTGGATGCTTCGGCATGTATAAATATGTATTGTAACATTGAAAGGAACATAATGAAAAATCAAGCTGGTAGTCCCGGTTTTGGGATCCAGGGAAAAATATCTATGCATATGTGTTTTATGGGTTATGCTCTCGCATTGTTTATTTTCTTTGTTTAAGAATTCGTATGCAAGTAATTTCTGTACAGGGTTAAAACCTACATTGGCCTTATCTTCTGCTGAGCTATTGTCACAAAAACTCATGAATTGATGGTAATTTTGAAATGGAATGGTGCCCCTTTGGGCCAAGGTGTTAATCTGGAACTGCAACCATTGATCTTAAGATATAAGGCATATGACCTAGCAGGTTGCCTACACTACAAGGCCTCTACTGCCCAGCTGGCCATGTAGGCCAGTTGAGCTTCCTTCTCTTGTACCTGTTGCTTTAGAGAATGTATTTCCTCTACTACCTGTGACTCCTTATCCTGTAGCTGTTTTGTTAGCACCTCAACCTCAACCTGCAGCCCGTCCACTCTCTATTGTTCATCAAAGGTTTCTTTGTCTACTGGAGGCTTTTCATATTGTTGTTGTTCTCCTAGAATGGAGAGCTTGTCTTCCTTATAGTGTCCATGTAGTCGTAGCTGTTGTTTCAGCAGCTCATTCTCTTCCTGTAGTTTGGCCCTTTGACTGCTTTCCACATGCTTCACCGTGGCCAATTCTTTCCTTGACTCCTTGAGTTGTTCTTCCAGGTGACCTATGTCTGCCACACCCTTGGACTTTGCAATCCTCATCCAAGTGTGAGTCCTAATTCTTTCTTCTTCTAGTGCAAAGAAGAGTGGCACCGCAAATTTCTGGGGAATTATTTTCCCAGCTTCTAACAGGTTATAATATGAACCCAAGCTAGGCTGAGGGCTTGGTTCCAATATTTTCTCTGTCTTTCCTTCTTCTTGTGATTGTTTGGCTGCCTTTTCCTCCAATTTCTTAGTCTCTTTTAGCTTAGCCCGAGTTTCCTGAAGAGATTTCTTAGCTTCCTGTAGAACTATCTTTGAGTCCATTGCCTTAATTCTCTCTCTCCAGTTGGAGGTTTTTGGGCTTCCTCATTCATAGGTGACGGATATCTTTGAAGGAGACTCTTCTTTTGGTTTAGGTGTTGTGTCCTCAATGACAATTGGTTCCTTTGACTGTGGTTGGGGTCTTCCCACTTTGATCCGTCTGCTCCTCCTTGCTTAAAAGTACATGGATGTTTGCCTCTTTCGCTTCCCTTTTTGTTTTGGAGATGTGCTTAAGGCAGCAAGCACAACTGCTGCCTCCCTTGTCAATATTTCAGGTGATTTCTCATTTTGCTGTCCTTTTCCTATGTGTTGGGTGTGGAGCCTGATTATCTTCTGTATTCAAAGGTATCGCCACATTGGACCCCAGTTCGAAACGGGGGTGGCAACGCCGCCCGTAAAATATTCGCTACAGGGGGGGTCTAAGGGGGGGGCGGGGGGTTTCCGGGGCAGCGCACCCGAAGCTAAAAACAGTTGTAAAATTGCCTTGTAAAAGTATAGTAATTTCTAGTCAATCTGTGTCGTTCATTAGGCAGATGATCTGACAGTAGAACTTATGTTTAGTTTGGGGTTTTTTTCCCTAGAAGGAAACCCCTCTCTTTGAATGAGGGCATTGTATTTGAGGTTGTGTAATATATGTCTATTCTCTAAGCGAGAAACAGAGAGGTGAGACTGTGAAAGAAAACAGAGGATATTACAGTGGATCTGTTGTAGGTTGTGTCTCTTCATTTTTCTGGATAATAGAAAGGAAGGACTGGTTGTTCGGGGTGGACGTAGCCCAAACTGGGTGAACCACGTATATTTGTGTCTCTCTTGTTTTGTGCGTTTTTTGTGTTTATATTTCTGCAATATTTTATATGTTCCATTGCTCCGTAATATATAATTTTCTAACACCATGCTTCCTGTAGAAGTCCCTGTGTCAACTGTTTCTATATGTATTGCGGCCATTTCAAGATGTGTTTTTCACTTTTATTTCTGTGTGTCTACTTTGGTTGTGACAACCTTCATTTGGGGTTTTTTTGCCTTCTCTACTCTCCTCTGCATTCTCTTTTCCCTTGGTGTTTGTGCTATTGTTTCTTCCTCTGTTTTAGGCTCAGCAATCTAGCCCTTTCCCCCTTTTTCTTTCTATCCTTGTTGTGCTGGAATGTCCTGTGTTCCTTCACCATTGGTTTTCTTACCTTCTTCAGTGTGTTCTCCCTCCTCACTACTGGATGAGGTGATGTCTTCGGCCAGAATTCTAATATCGTCATCCCAGGACATGTTTCGGAAGATTTCCCAAGATATGGGGATAGTGTAGGTGTGCAGGGCATCTTCCACTAATAGCTTGATGAGCCCATGATGGGCCAACTGATCTGGGATCCCTTCATTCGATTTTGTACCACATTCAATTAGTGACTGAAGAAGAAAATAGGGGATGCTCAGTTTCTTGTCTAGAGGTAAATCAATTCCATGTCGTAGTTCACACAGCAACCTGAAATGATAACCGTAGACAATGCTAAACCTCCCTTCACATGTAATGTACTTCATAATTTGGAAACTGACCTCACTCCAGAGAGGAGGCAAGCTGGTTCTTCGAACCCCGTTTTTGTCTTCTACAGGATGTTCCTCGAGTAGGAAGAATGTTTTCTTGGCAACTTGGCCCAATGACCTCTCTTCTTTGCTCCAAGGGAGCCCTAATGGTAGACCAGTAACACGACTGATGAGCTCAGGGGTAAGTTCTAGGGTCAAACCCCTAAAACTAACTGTGGCCTGAGTCTTCTATTGAGTTCTCAGGGACATTAAAAATTCCTTCGTTATCTCCTCGTCATGACCCCAAATTTTGTCAAAGAATGGCATCCAATTGGCTCGGGTGAAAAGGTCCACCACCTCAGGATGCTCATGTAGTTTGTTGGGGTCCGAGGGTTCTTTCCTTATGAATCCCCCTAGCATGGTGAGAGTGCTCTTTTCTTATGCTCTAATCAAAAAAAGGAATGTTGTTTATGGTTTTCCCCCTTAAACTCAAGAAGGGATTTCTCGGGTATCCACTATTAATTAGCAACTATTCCCTGGTTTTCAAGACTACAGTTGCCCAGAACTCAGCTGTCTATTTATGAAAGGAAGAATTTTGTTTCTACAGATAGAGTACAGAGCACAATTTTCTTCTCAGCACACATACAGATATGCAAATTCAAAATTTTTCATACACAGGCTGGCCCCCACAGTTGCATATCTTCCATACAGGAGAATTTTAAAAATAGGGACGTGGAAGAGAATCTTGATGCAGAAAAAACTGAGAAACCCAGTGCAACACACAGGCAACTTAGGTTTTACTTCTAATTCCCAGGCAGATTTTTCTCTAATTCCCCAATCCGACACTATTCAATCCACCACCTTTTCAAATCATACCATGCATAGAAGATTTTTTCGAGCCTACCTTGTTTGGAGCTCCAAATTCGACGAAGAAAAATCCCAGGCTTCTCTGCTCCGGAAAGCTATGCAGGGTTTCCTGTAGAACCCTTCCTGTAGAAGACCCCCCAGTTCCTGTAGAATGTCTCTGTGCCTCTGAGCGAGCCCGATACGTGGGAGATTCTCGAAAACAGGTAGAAAAACCGGTGGAGGACGACTGGTTAACAGTTTTTGGAAGCGGAGAATGCGTACTTCAGTCGAGGACGTTGCAAGTGCAAAATGAACAGAAGGTGGTGTGAGTTTCAGCCAAGCATCTATTAACTATGGCGTAATTCATGGTGAGGGGATGAGGTGGCCGAGCCGAACTGTTGATCCGACGTCACGGTCATAATTTCTTTGTGTGTTTCTAACCGCCATCACCTCCCCTCTTCTGTTAACCACCGCCACCACTTCCAGTCCCAACGATTTCTTCCTGAATGGACACTCCACACGTGTTGGCTGCACACCTCGTCGGCAATTTTGAATGTAGCTGGCTCGTTCGGATCCCACGAGGCTATGTAACTGACCGAGGGTGGCCAGTTGACTGGCCACCGATTCCATTCAATCCGAACCATTTCCATAGGTATGCATCTCTTAAAATATAGTTTATGCAATTGACAAATGAGTTTAGACACTTACCTGCATGGTCACAGCCGCGTTATGTAGATTTCGGGTCTTGGAACCACTCCTTCATTTGCTGCTACTTCGTGCACGTGTGTTAGAACACATTCCTTCCTTCGTTGATGCTGCATGCATGGGTTTTGCTTGGATTCAGCTACTGACGATATTTTTTCATTCAAGATGAGCCATTTGCATGTTTCCTTTGTCATTTTCGGCCGTCCCTATCTGCAGAGTATGTCTCCCAGAGGGATCGGCTGCTACAAGATTCCTGTAGGATGTCCTGTAGATGCTTCTCCTCCTCAGATGCAAGCTAACATGAGTAGGGCTATACTGTTGTCGAGGGTTTCGACTGACGAGGAGGCCAGATGGAGATTGACAGGTATGGGAAGTGAAGAAAAAATATTCTCTTGATTTGTCAATAATTTTGCTAGTAGTATGAGTAAAACAGGGTTTTTTTGTGTGACTGTGCAGGAACAAATAACAGGATCCGTGCAACGGAGGTGTAAAGAGATGAAACAGGGTGACATGTGGTGATGGATGGAAACAGGGGTCTTTGCAGGCCTAGCAGGCAGATTCCAACCTTTGGATTCCCTTCCAAGATAAATTTTGGCCTGTTTGAAGGTTCTACATGATCTTCCTGTAGAAGACATGGAACTTCCTGTAGAAGGCCGAGAACTTCCTGTAGAAGGTGAAGTCTTAACCTGAATGTGATCAAATCCTAGGAAAGAGGAGTGGTCATGGAGGAAGTGTCTGTGAGGGATGCTTGTAGCATGTTGCTGACCTCTGTCCTTGTTTTGCGTGACCCTCCTAACCTGCAATGTCTTCCCTGCAACCTATAATTATTCAACATAAATTAGGTCGATTTCTTTTTTTTTCCTTCTTTTCTTTTTGGTGAGACAACTGGGGCACCTCCAGGAGGTTTTCACCCTCACTGTCTACCCCAGGCACCTCTAAGAGGTTTTCACCCAAGGATCTTTTTATTCTTTTCTGTTTTTTCTTCTTCTTTTTTTTCTTTTTTTTTTATGATCAAGGTGTGGGTGGAGTGGAGACAGGGCCCTGCTCCACTACCAGCACTGATTTATCCAGAGTTTCAATGAACTCCTGCTTGGAAAGGGGCTTCCTGTAGATTTTCAATCGATGCCCGTTGACGAGCATGGGGATGGCTTCTTCATCAATGGTCCTGATAAGGACTGAACCATTGTCGTTGCATTTCTCCACTGCATATGGTCCTAGCCACCTTGTCCTCAGCTTCCCTTTGAAATCCTTGTATCTTGAGTCATATAATAGCGCCCAATCTCCTGGCTAAAATTGCTTTTCGTTAAGGTGTCGTTCATGCCATATCTTTCTCTGGAGTTGAACTACTTCTGAGTGGAGGAGGGCCTGCATTCTCTGTTCATCTAGTCCATTCAGCTGTAATAACCTTTCTTATTACGCATGGCTAAGATCCAGGTCCAACTAAGCTGCCAACCTTAATGTGTTGTACTCGAACTCTATGGACAGCAGATCCTTCTTCCTGTAGACCAGCTCATAAGGTGTGAAAGCTGTCGTGGTTTTCCAAGTGGTGTTGTGGACCCAGGTGGCCTCAACCAATCAATCTGCCCAATCCTTTCTGCTGTTGCTCACCACTTTAATCAAAATCTCTTCTAAAGCCCTATTAGTGACTTCCACCTGCCCATTTGCTTGTGGATGATAAGGGGTGGAAGTTTTGTGCTTGATCTTGTGATGAGCAAGCAGGTCTTCAATCAGGTTAGAGGTGAACTGACTTCCTTGATCTATGAATAATTCTCTTGGGTATCCAAACTTGTAGAAGATATTTTCCCTTAAAAACCCAGCCACTTTTTCTTCTATCGTTGCCTTGATTTCCTTTGTTTCTTCCCACTTTGTCAGGTAGTCTGTGCACATAATGATGTAATACTTTTTCTTTGAAGGAGGGTTGATAGGACCCACAAAATCCATGCCCCATTTCTCAAATGGCTCGAAAGTCACTTGAGGTTGGAGGGGCATTTCATCCCTCGAAGTCGGTTTCCCCATCCTTTGACATCGGTCACATTGGCTGATGTATCTTCTGACATCTTGATGAAGAGTGGGCCAATAGTAGCTTTCCTATAGAATTTTTGAAGGCAGTTTTTTTTGCTGCAAAGTGGCCTCCACAGGGTCCATCGTGACAGGTTAGGAGAATGTCAAAAACTTCCTCCTCCCTAACACAATGCCTCAGGATCTGATCTGGGCCGAGTTTAAACAAGTTTCCCCCAATCCAAGTAAAGGGGGCACTTTTCCTCACAATTCTTCTCTTCTCTTTTGAGGATAGGTGTGGAGGGAACTGTGCTAAGACCAAGTAGTTTGCTATATCAACAAACCATGGAGAGAGTACTGAAATAGCAAACAGGTGTTCATCTGGCATCTGGTCATCCACCGTCCCTTCTTCACCTGTAGGCAAATCTAATCTAGACAGAAAATCAGCAACAACATTTTCCTTTCCTGGCTTGTCAACAATGGTTAAGTCAAATTGCTGCAATAAAAGTAACCATCTAATGATACGAGCATTCACCTCAGGTTTATTCATCAAATACCTTATCGCAGCATGATCAATGTGTACAAATGTTTGATAACCAGTGATGTAGTGTCTGAACTTTTTTAGGGAATGGACTACAACTAGTAGCTCTTTCTCGGTCACAGTATATTTTAATTATGCCTTGGACAAGTTTTTGCTGACAAAGTATATGGCATATGGTAGCTTCTCTTCAACTTGTCCTAAGGCTACCCATATGGCTTTGTTCGAGGCATCAGTGTGGATGTGGAAAGTTAGGGCCCAGTTGGGACCTCTCAGGATTGGGGTAGTTACCAGCTTATCTTTCAACTCATCCAGAGCCTCTTGGCAGTTGTCAGTCCATTTAAACTCAACATCTTTCCCCAAAAGACCAAACAATGGTGAGGCTAGCTTACTAAAATCTTTAATGATTCTTCTATAGTATCATGCTAAGACTATAAAACTCTGAACATCTCTTACCTTTTGAGGAGGTGGAACCTTTTGGATGATAGCAATTTCATTAGGATCCACTTGTAATCCTTACTGAGAGATTGTATGACCTAGCACGGTCCCTTCAGTCATCAGGAATTCACATTTTTCAAGACTGAGGGACAAGTTCATTTCAATAAACTTGGTTAAAACCTTTCCCAGGTTAGTTAATGCTTCTTGGAAGTTAGACCCATAAGGAGTAAAGTCATCCATATAGATTTCTACCGAATCATGAACCAGCTCAGCAAATATGCTCAGTACTGCTCTCTGGAAAGTGGCAGGAGCATTGCATAGCCCAAAGGGAAGGACCTGGTAGGCAAAGGTACCCCATGGACAAGTGAAAGTGGTATTATCTTGGTCTTCTGGGCTAATTTGGATCTGATTATACCCGCTGAACCCATCTAGGAAAGAAAAGAACTTCTTCCCAGCCAGCCCATCTAGCACTTGATCTACACAGATTATCCACTTCCCATTTTTCTTGGGCACAAGCACCAGAGGAGAAACCCATTCGCTGTCCGAGATGGGGTAGATGAATCCTGCATCTAACAACTTTTGTAGTTCTTCTTTAACAATGTCCTTAAGGGCTAGATTCATTCTCCTCTGAGGCTGCCTGACTAGTTTACAATCCTCTTTAATGTAAATGTGATGGGTACAGACCTATGGATGGACTCCTTTCATCTCCTTATAGCTCCAAGCGAAAGCATCCAAATGGCGGTTCAATAAGCTACACAGCTCCTTCTCCTGAGAGGGAGATAAGGATGAGATAATATTCAAGGTTCTTTCAGGGCAAAATTCCACATTCTTAACTCTTGGAAAGGTGAGATCAGCCACACAAAGGTCCACTACAGCGCTGGCTTGGGTACCTTCCACCAACTTCTCTAATGGCAGCACACCTGGAGGTGGATTTTGAATCAAATTCTCAATTAGGTCATCCTCGGTTTGAGGCCCTCCCCAGGTGGCTTCCATTGTGCACACTGGTGCAGAGTAGACGTCATCCTCATCTTCCTCCTCCAACCAGAGAGGTAAGTCATCTTCTAGCAGAGGTTGGGCAGGAGGATATAGGACTAGCTATTTGGACATAGGCCCATTCTTGATGGTCATGCTCCTAGCTCAACAACTGATGTAAGCATCCGCAGTAGATAACCAGGGTCTTCCCAAAATGAGGGGGTATCCAATGAGTTTTTCCTTTGGCTGAAGGACCAAAAAGTCTACAAGGTAGTCCCAAGAATCAACAGAGACCAGGACATCCTCCACAATCCCTTCAAGAGTCACGGTGGAGCGGTCTGCTAACTGCAGTATTGTTGAGGTCTTTCTTAAGGAACTCTGAAGGTTGAGTTTGAGCATAGTGTCCTTGGTCATCAAATTAATGGCAGCCCCTAGATTGATCAAGGTGTGGGGGATTATGGTTACATTGATGTGGACATCAACTACAAGACTCCCAGGATCCAAATATTTTGGACAGATTATTTGCCCCAACATCAGATCGGACAGTTGTCCTATGACATTGATAGTCGGGGCATCTCTCTTGCGCCTGCCTGGGTGCCTAAAACAATTCTCCTTGATCAATTTGTTGTAGATTGGTACATCTTTTATGGCCTGGAGAAGCGGGATTTTCACACACAACTATTTAAGTTCTCTCAGAAGTTCAGTCTCCTCTAGGTTTGGTTGCGTGGTTACTGTTAGTCTCTTAGGAAAGGGTGGAATGGATTTGGATTCACTTTCCTGATTCCCTTCCTCATCCCCCAGGGGAGGAGGTTGGTGATTTGGAAGGACCTTCCCTGATCGAAGGTTAATTTCTTGAATCTCCACAGCATAGGTAGGGCATGTCGTCTCTCCAGTGTATACCTGCTGGGCCTCTCTATTGTTGGGGTTCGGGCTCAGTTGAGCAGGCATCTGGGGTTGTCTTGGAGGAGCAAGAGGTAATGGTTATGGTTGAGCAAGCTGTGGAGGCAAAATAGCGGGAGGAGAATTGTATTGGGGCCTCCACCCCGGTTGAGGTGCATTCCACTGAGGTTGTGCCTGAACATGAGAGTGAAACGAATGAGCAACAGGTTGGGTATGGTATTGAGATGGATAAGACCAAGGAGGAGGTGCGGACCAGGAAGGATGAGTAGGGGGGCAGCAAGAAGGCATGTGAGAGGATTGGTTGGGGTTGTAATAAGTTTGGGATGTCCCTTGCATCCCCTGCTGGTAAGGTTTGGATCCATGCGGCCTCCTTTGGTTGAGGAAGTAGAGTGGTTCAATGGCTCCTTCTTCCCCTTGGTACATGGCTTTAAGTCCGGGTAAGGTTGGGCACTGATTTGTGGGGTGGTTTTCCTCACAAACGAAACATATCTCCATTGAGTGCAATGAACATTCATTCTTAGGATGCTTCCTTGTACATCTGGGACAAAAGATGGCCAAATCCTTCTCAGCTTCCTCTTTCTTCTGTTGAATTTGGAAAGGATCCAGTTGCATGGCAATGGTATGTCTCATCTCACTTTTGAGGTCTTCCGTCTGATTTGCAAACTCATGCTTGGAGAAGGTGGCACTAGCTGAAAGTGGATTCCCCCTACCTCTTTTCCAGGCTGCCCTAGAGTGGTTTCTAAACACAGTCTTTATGTCCTCATAAGTTAGTTGGTAGACGTCTCCTCCAGCTAGCAATGGAGGGTATCTAGAAGGTCTTCCGGGACTCCTCGGAGCAGAACCAGCTTCAGAGATTCAGGGTCAAGTGTGCACCTATCCCTTTTATAACTAAGTTGGAACCTTTCTTCGTAGTCTTCTAAAGACTCATCACTTCCCATGGTCATCTGAAAGATCTCTCCCTTTGTTTCCTTTGACCTACGGTAGTCCCATTATTTGTTGTTAAAGGCTTGCTGCATCTGAGCCCAAGTTGTGATACTATTTCCAGGTAACCCCATGAACCAACGTAGTGTTGCATCCTTGAGGGTAGAGGGAAAGAGTTTCAACTTTTGCTCGTCTTATGCATAGTCATAAGTTTGACAAAGGACAACAAACTCAAACAGGAAGGTATCAGGGTCTTCAGTGGTCAATCCATGGAAGTGAGGTAAGGCTGAGGGACTTATGTTTTTCATTTTCATGTCCCCGTTGGTCTCTCAGATGGGAAAGGCACCTTCTATTCTCTCCTCATCTCCTATACTGTTTCTGTGTTCAGCCATGGTCTCAAGAGGAATGTTTTCTTGCTCTTCTTCTATTATAGGATCTTCATATATCTCTGGAGGTTCACCTATAGGTTCTTCTGGATCACTGCCACTGAAGAAGAGAGAAGGGTGACTCAATGATGTGGTGGGGGTGTTGGGTAAGAATTTCCCTGTATTGTCTCTGTTCCTACGAGGCATGAAATGGAATATTTTTGGTGAAGTTTTGGTGTTTTTTCTACTTGTACTTGTAAAATTGAAAGAGATTGAACTGCAACTAACTAAAATCTATCTTGTTGAAATGAAAATGCAAAATTGAAATGAAAGCAGCAAATGACTAATCTATGTTGCTGAAATGAAATTGCAGAAATGAAATGCTAAGCTACGCCTGCAGAATTGAAATTGTGGAATTGAAATGCTAATCTATGAAATCAGGAAATACCTAGTCTATGCTTGCTAAAATGAAATCAAAGCAGGAAATGTCTAATCAACTTTTGCGGAAATGAAATTGCAGGATGGAAATGAAACAACTACTCTACGCTTGCTGAAATAAACTACTTGACAAAAGATTGAAGTAGAAAATAGAAGAAAAGCAGCAATCACAAATACTTTGACGCTTCCTCGACAACGACGCCAAAAATATGGTGGGCTCCAGTATTGCAACAATAATGCTGCAACTCCTGGGACTCCCTTCTTTACTTTTATCAACCCGGTAGTTCGTAACAAACTTGGAAGCGACGATGCTATATGCACAAGTACTAGCTCTTGCCGAAGGCTGTCACTGGATCAGCTGGGACAAGTCCACTAGGAGCTTAAGCCAACTTCTATGAGCTCTTAGAAGAAGCTTTTAATTGTGATGGATGAAAGTAACTCAAAGGAAGCTAATCTACTTGCAGAAAGAGGCTTGAAAGCTGAAAGGAAATGCAAACCCTAGCAAACCCTAGTTTTACCAACTAGCCCTACTAGTGCAAGAAAAGAGATGAAAGCGGTGGAAATGGATGCCATTGACTCTTGGAAAGGTGAAATTCATGTGACTAAGCTACTTCTGAAGTAAAATCTGGAAAAAAACATCTTTTTGTATTTTTGAGTAATTTTGTAAAAATCATATGTGCATGTGTTTTAACTGTTTTTAACTGTGCAGAGGTTGATTGGCGAAAGGAAATAGGGTAGGCACTTGCAAGAGGTTGGGAAGGTAAGAAGAGGGCCTAATAGGTCCCAAACACCCTTCCAGAGAGTTTCACAGTGTTCAAACCTCGAAAAATCACTCACGTGATCTTCTATAGGAAGTCTGCAGGGGTTCTACAGGATGTTCCGAAAGGGGATTTTGAAGGGTTGATCGTGGAAGAAAGGTGGAAAAGTGGAGATGGAGGTTGGATGAGGATGTGGAGGGGTCTAGGACCTAGCAGATGAAGCTGAGAAGTGATGAGGATGGTTGGATTTGTTCAAGGATGGATAGAGCAATGTTGCACAAAAATATGGAAATTAGGTCAAAGTGAGAAAATGTGGCAAACGAAGGGAAAGAATCTGAGTTGGGGGGATGGAGCAGGTTGCACTGACGGAGGAAGGGTAGGCAGGGAGGTATCACAAGTGTTCTGCACACTATTTCTTGAAACTGACCAAACAAAGACCATGCAAACCAAATATCTAGCTATTCTAACCTATTTTGACCTAGGAACCAGCAACCATGATGAACAGAAATTCATTGGTAGAAAATCATGTAAAACAACTATGAAAACAAAGCAAGAATGGATCTAAGCATGTAATCACATCCAGTATCAACTTTTGCAACTGAGAAACTAACACTAGCAATTGCATGAAGAAGCAAGAACAGTGTTTTTGTGGCAGCAAGGACACCTTGGTCTTAGCTCATGGTCCCGAGGAGGGAGAGGTGAGATCCAGGGTTGCTTGATGGCCCTTTTCGAAGATCTTCTTTTTTACCAACCTATCAAATCACTTTGAAACATGAAAAGCTTTTTTAATCATCAAAAATGACCTAGGTAACCAAGCAAGATTTTAATCTACCAGGAAAAATTATTTTATGAAGATAGCAAAAGCATATAACAGTACACAGAGGAAGACCTGGCACTTGGGTTGGGCCCAACCCCAAGAGCTACAGGCTCCTAAGAAGAAGCTCAGAGATGATGCAAACTGGAACTGATTTCCATTACTCAGAAAATAACCATGTCAAAAAATGTTTTACAGCAAGAGCTCCAAAATGAGTTGAAAGGCAGAGCAGCCCTAAAGTGCCAAATATTAAATGTTCAAAAAGTAAACTAAGAAGGCTGGAAGCCTTCCTACTTATGCACTACGAGGACCTCCAATAGTCCTCCTTAATTCAAGGGGCTTGGCTGCTCAAAACTGCAAGTACTCTGCCACTTCACAAAAGCTGCTTGGCTGCCCTTGGAAATCAACTTTGGTGGGCTGCTGAACTCTGTGCTGATGGTGGAGAACTCAAGGAAGGGCCATTTAGTGCAGGAGACACCCTTCCTACGAATCCTCAGCCTTGTTCCCTTGTATTTGGCTATCAAATGGCTCATAAATGCTTGACCTTGGTCCAAAAGTTGTCCAAAAATCTGCAATAAACACGTATTAGCCTTCATGGTCAAGTGACTATTCTCATTCATCCAATTAACATAAATATACTCAATAGCATGCATAAACTATGAATAATGGTGGATTTATGGAGAATAATAGGCAAAATGAGCCCAATAAGTTACCCATTTTTTAGGCTCATCACTAACGTTGTTGATTTTTCAGTTGATCTGTGAGATTATTTGAACGATTGTTATAAAATTTCCCTTGATTTTGTTGATTTCCTTTAACTATACTATTATTAGGTCCTTTGAAAACTTCAAAATAGTTGATTGATTATTTATCTTCAACTTTCTTAGTGGTCGATTTTCTTTCATAGCTGAGAATATTTTTGTTAATTTTTAGCAACTTAGTAACAAATTCCAGTAATTGGACTAGATTCCTGTTTTCAAGAGGACCAATTTTGACTATTGTACTACTCAATTTGGACAAGGGAAATTGTATTTTTGAATAAAATCCCACATGTGCATAAAAGGATAGGCTAGCCTTAATAAGAAAATGGACAACCTTAACAGCCCGTAAAAACAAGTGACATCAAGCTCATTTGGACATCACCAAGCATCTTCTTCTTCTCTTTGTTATGCTCTTAACCTACAACACGATTACCAGAATACCAAATATGCAAAGAAATATACCTAGAACATAGAATAGTGAGAAACAAGAGCAAGTATTTTATTATTCAGAAAGCAATGTTCACTTGCCTCTTCGAGGGGGCAACCTCCAATAGAGCAGAGCTCGATTACAAAATAAGACACGATGCTCCTCGCAGGGAGTCTCTATCATTTATATATGACTCATGCATGCAATACCATGGATCAATACCATGGTTTCTATTAATACCTCTATCTAATACCATGGCCCATTTGCAACTAATTGTGGTCCCGTCATTAAATGTGGGTTAACCACTTACAATTATTAATATGGGCTTTATTGACTTTTTACTATGACTCGATTCTACTACATAAATAAGGGGGTTAGGGTGGGACCCTAACATTCCCTCCCCCTTAAGAATAGCCTTGTCCTCAAGGCTGAAGCTGCGGAAACTGTTGAAGTATAGTGGCTGGTTCCCAAGTTGCATCTTCCGAAGAGGTGTCTTTCCACTTGACGAGGACTTTCCTGATCATGCAACCACGCAGGTGCCATTCTCGTGTGTCTAGGACCTGTTCAGGTTGGAGACAGATTGACCCTTCTTCATCCAATTCAGGTAGACTGGTTTGAATTCTGCAATTGTTCCCAATCACTTTCTTGAGGCATGAGACATGGAAAACTGGATGGATTTTTGCAGTGGGTGTTGGTATTGGTACCATCCTATGACCTCCTTTTTCCTCCTAAAAAATATCATTTGCCTACTTCTTTTCATCATATATCTCTTAGATTCCTTTAAAATTGATTAGTTAATGGTTCTATAGTTATTAAAATGCATTGAAATTGATTTAGGAGTTTTATGTTAAAGAATTAGAAGTTTTTGGTAAAATGGTTACAGGAAGTTCCAACATCCTGTAATTGGCTCATTGTTTGACATGTGGCACAACAGCTAGGCTAGAGCGAAAGGTATAGATGAAAAGTAGAATGTCCAAGCATGGACGAATACCTATCCTATAGCAGAATCGACCCTCCTACATGCGCGGTCAACACAGGTCAAAGCATGGCATACTGGCGACAAAGGCAACAATAACAGAGCATTCTAAAATTGATTTAGTTTTTGTTCTTTTTTTGAAATCAGTTTAGATGGAAACATTTCAAAAATCTCAACATAGTAAAAGCGGCAACAGCCATATCATGTATGTACATTCGTTTTTGAAATGTGTTGTAAAAAGACATATGTAAATACAGTCCGGTGTAATGAACGATGGTTAATCATTGTATCATTTGAAACAGTCTTTTGAACTTAATATCAAGAATCCAGTTACAGTCACGACCCTTGTCTTGTTGCATTGATTTGATAACCGGTTGAACACGTATACCTCTGGAACGCGGACGGGCCCTGCGTTAAACTGGTATACTGTCCTTTTCATTTTATACGCACTTAGGGTATTACATGGTTTGCACAGTAGTTAAGATTGGTTTCCGATTTCAATAGTTCAAATTGGTTGTTGATTTCAATCGAATGCACATGGTTTGTGTTTGTGATAATACTTGAACAGTCATCACTGAGATCGTGAAGCGCGTCCTGTAAGGGATTCGATCCCTGTGTTGTCTTTTAAAGCAATGTCATGAACTTCGTTTTCATTTCAAAATCTGTTTATGATCTCTGTATATTTTTATCTTGTAGGAATATTAGTGGATGCTGGGTATTTGCTAAACAAGGGTTTTATGTATAATGTCTCTGTAAGGAGATTGAAATCTCAGTTTGCAGTGATACACAGTGTTTAATTTCAGTGTTTAATTTGGTGAATGAATTTAATGACAGTTTTGTAATCAGGTATATTAGCAGAGTGATCTGAGTGTTTGGATGATAGGTAACATACCCCAATCTTCCGTAAAGAAGTTCTGTGACCTACATCATAACCACTTAGCTAATAATCCTTTATGTCTATATACTTTAGACGCATGCCTCTAAGCTTACGCATCCTGGTCGATAATAAATATGGTTTAGTCTAGTACCCTAGATAGAACACTACATTTTGGCGCCGTTGCCGGGGAGGCGTACTTAAAGGATTTAAAAAAAAAATTAAATACACAAAAATAAACAACAACAAAAAAACACAGTTAGAAATCATGTTCATTTATGCCTAGATTTAGAGACAGTGAAGGTAGATTTGTAAAAACCCCCCACCATCTAAAAACTAACCCATCATCATCAGGAGAAGACTCTCTAGGGAATACAACACCAGCTGAGGAAGTTATCCAAGCATTAGAAGAAAAACAAAAGTCAGGACAGAGACTTACTCTTATTGAAAGGCAAACTTTATTCACACATAAATCGCAGAAGAAGCACTTTTCTAGACCTTCCACACAAGGAGAAAGTAGCACAGTGACCGAACAATCTTTCTTTAATCTCCTTTTTCAAACAAGTGACACTGACACAGAGAGACCTATTAGAATGGCTGAGGAAGGATCTGGATCAGTACCACGTCAAGGAGATGAAGAGGAGTCAACTTTTAAGTTTCCTATACATGAACCACAAGAGGATGATGAGATCAAAATGAAAAACATACCCCCATTCGTGCTACCAAACTTCTATGGTATGGCTTCGGAGGATCCAGACTCATTCTTGTTCGAGTTTGACATTGTATGTCGAACATATGGCTATACAAATGATGCCCATAGGCTTAGATTATTCCCAGCGACATTAAAGGCATCAGCCTTAAGATGGTTCATGAGGCTAGGTGAGCATGCTATAGTTGATTGGGATGGCATGAGGAGAATATTTCTAAGGAAATATCAGCCTTATTGCAGATCCAAAGACTCTAAAGATGATATCTTTAGAATGAGTCGACAAGAGGATGAAACCTTAGAGGAATATTTAGAACGGTTTGTCTACAACTTACAAAAATCTAAACACCGAACTATGCCTCTTGATATGATCCGCACAATATTCTTGAAAGGTATCCGAGAGGAATACATGGATGATCTCAACTTGATGGGCAAAGGTGACATTTCTGCCTTACCCTTTGAAGAAATCGCTGAGTTGTGAGAAAAGTATTCAAGGAGTAAAGCTAAAATGGGAAAGAGAACCCTGTCATCCAAAGTCACAAAATCTGCCTCTGCAAGTGTCACAAGGGCTGAAATAGGGAATCTTTTAGAAGAGTTTAAAACAGATCTGCTAAGCACCCTAGGGAACCAAATTGACACTTTAAAAGCCAAGAAGAAACAAGAAGATGAAGATCAGATAATGGCTATCTTCTGCCAAAAATGTCGGAAGAAACATGCATTAAAAGACTGCCCTCTAGAAAACATCCAAGTTTGTGCTTTCTGTACTGAACATCATGATATGTTTAACTGTCCTAAAGTTAAGGTTTTGCAGAACTGTAATATGGCAGCCAATGCAGAGATGGAAAACGTGTATTACATGGGCGCAAAGAGACCATGGCAGCCAAGGCCAGCACCTCAAGGTATGTTTCCAAATCAAAATTTGCAATTTCCTATGAATGATCAAATGTATGCACAAAACTCATGGAATGTACCCATGCCATGGCAGCACCAAAACCAATCACAACATCAATGGAGACCGTCTCAACAGTACTCCCAATCTTATCATACATATCCTCAATCATACCCACCATACTCACAACCATATCAACAATACCAACAGCCGTATCCATCACATTCTCAACCATATCAGCAGTATCCTCAGCAAGTTGTTTATCAGCCCCAACCTCCTCAACAAGCACTGCCTGCTCCTCCACCAATAAATCCACCACAACTGCAATTTCCAGCTAACTCACAACCTCCGAGACCCACTCAAATTCCTGCACAAACTGTCCCAAATCTAAATAATAGAGCAGAGAGGCCAGCCTACAATGTAGAAGAGGGAACCTCATATTCCACACTGCCTTTGCAAAATATTAACTTGAGGTCTGGTAGGGTACTACACAAAGGTTCTCCAATAACAGATAAGCAAGAAGAAAACACAGAAAATGAAAATGAAATGACAAATCAAAGAAAACCAAACAATGATACCAAAGATAAACAGATGCAACCACTGCATCCACCTTTTCCAGACCGATTGGTCCAAATAAAACCTCCACTGTCTATACCACAGTTTGATGTCTTAGATGAACTCAAGAATGTCTACATAAAAATTCCACTGCTGCAAGCTATAAAAGACATTCCTCTCTATACCAAAGCCATCAAAGACATGTGCCTCAAGAAACCTGCTAGAAAAAGGATTGATCCTCAAACCATTCATGTTTTAGGAAATTTAGCAGGCCTTATGACCAATACCATCTCCATGGAGAAGTATGTTGATCCTGGCATCCCCAGAGTGACCACCATCATTAACAACATACGGATTCCAAACACTTTGATAGATCTCAGGGCCGCAATCAATGTCATGACTCTTGAAACCATGAGAACACTCCAACTCATAAATTTGCAACATACAACGATTGTTCTAGAACTAGCTGATAGGTCTAAAGGGATTCCTGAAGGGATTTTGGAGGACATAATTGTCTCATTGGACTCTTGGGAGTATCCAGTGGATTTCTTAGTTCTTCAACCCAAATCCAATTTAGGAGGACACCCTATCATCCTTGGTAGACCATGGTTAGCGACTGCTGATGCATTTATAGGATGTTGATCGGGCAACATGATCATTTCAAGAGGGACTGAAAGAAAACAACTCACCCTTTATCCATCGGCACAATCACCAGCAGTAACACACAATTTGTGGCTTGATGATAAATTTAATGATAAAGAAGAAGTACAATCTGTTTTTAGCATTGACCAAATCTATGATTTCCAAGAACAAGACAATAATGATTTGGTAGAATTATTCCTTTCTCAACCTGATATGTCCGAAAATCTGAGAAATGAACAATATCATGCTGCAGATGTACTTTTGGCCCAAAACTTTCAGGAAACATGCACCATCCAATCTTTGCAAACCACATTTCACGACATTTTTCCAGTTCAATCCATCACCAACACACAGAGTCAGATCATAGAGATTAGTCCAGGGAAAACTCTGAACATAGGCAATCACCTAGACTCATCTCAGCAAGAGAAATTGATTCGACTCTTGAGAAAATACCAAAAAGCCTTTGCTTGGGACTACACCGATATGCATGGGATTCACCCCGACACATGCACTCACCATATCTATACAGATAGCACCATTAAACCAGTGAGGCAACCACAAAGAAGAATGAACCCCATGCTCCAAGATATTGTCAGGGAGGAATTGCAAAAAGTTTTGAGAGTTAATTTTATATATCCTATTTCTGACAGTCAGTGGGTATCCCCATTGGTTATAGTGCCCAAGAAAAATGGTAAGTGGCGCATTTTTGTTGATTACAAACAGCTAAACAAAGCAACGCTCAAAGATTATTTCCCACTACCATTTATTGACCAAGTGTTAGACACCCTAGCTGGCAAATCATCATTTTCTTTTCTTGATGGTTTCAGTGGCTACAACCAGATCAGGATCGCCTCAGAAGACCAGGACAAAACCACATTCACCTGTCCTTGGGGCACTTATGCTTACAATGTTTTGCCATTTGGACTTTGCAACGCTCCAGCTACATTTCAGAGAGCTTTGTTAGCTATTTTCGTTGATTTAATTCATGATTGTGTTGAAGTTTACATGGATGATTTTTCAGTATATTGCAATTCATTTGAACATGCATTAGAAAACCTTGAGAGAGTTTTGAAAATATGTATTGAAGCTAACCTGTCCCTCAGCAATGAAAAGTGCTTTATGATGTTAAACGAAGGGATAGTGTTAGGCCACTATATTTCTTTTCAAGGCATCAAGGTTGACCCAGCAAAGATCCAGATCATTGCTGATTTGCCAATTCCACAGAATCAGAGAGAGGTAAGAAGTTTCCTTGGGTATGCAAGCTATTACAGAAGATTCATTGAACATTTTAGTAAAATAGCTTTACCTTTGTTTAAACTTCTAACCAAAGATGTACTTTTCAACTGGAATGAGAACTGTCAACAAGCATTTGAACTACTCAAAAAGAAGTTATCAACTGCACCAGTCTTGAGAGGGCCTAATTGGAGCCTACCATTTCATATCTTCACGGATGCATCTGACACTACAGTGGGTGCATCATTAGGCCAAAAAGAGGAATCTTGTACTTATGCCATTTATTTCATTAGCAAAAATCTAACACCTGCAGAGTTAAACTACACAGTTACAGAAAAGGAAACACTTGCCATCATTTATGCTGTGAATAAATTCCGACATTATATAACTGGTTATGAGGTCTTTGTACATACTGATCATTCTGCCATTAGACATTTAATGAATAAACCAATAACTAGTGGTAGAGTTACCAGATGGTTATTATTGTTACAGGAATTTAACATCGCAGTGTTAGATAGACCAGGCAAAGAGAACCAGGTGGCAGATTTTCTTTCTAGACTACAAAATCCAGGTGAGGTTGTTCAGTTGAAGATTCTTTCCCAGATGAACACTTATTTTCAATTTCCATAGTAACTCCTTGGTATGCTGATTTGGCCAATTATTTGTCTACAGGAAGGACACCTCCACACTTTACTGCAAAGGAAAGGAAGAGACTAGTCAAACAAAGTGCTAGATATTCATGGCTTAATGGCGATTTATTTTACACTGGTTATGATATGATCATTAGAAGATGTGTAAGAAATGATGAGGTAATTGATATTTTAAAATCTTGCCATGATGAACCGTGTGGTGGGCATTTTGCAGCTAAGCGGGCAGCATTCAAAGTTCTTACTCTTGGATACTACTGGCCATCCATTTTCAAGGATGCCAAGAAGTATGTAAAGAGTTGTGATAGCTGCCAAAGAATGGGCAGGCCAACAGCTACCGATGAGATGCCCCTTCAGCCCCAAGTTCACTTAGAGCCATTTGACAAATGGGCTCTAGACTTTATAGGACCCATTAACCCAACCTCCAATGGTAAGAAGTACATCTTAGTATGTACTGATTACGTCACAAAGTGGGCTGAAGAAAAAGCACTGGTTAGAGCCACTGAACACACAGTAGTAAATTTCCTTTTTGAAGAGATTTTTGTCAGGTATGGAGTACCAACGGAAATTGTGACTGATCAAGGTACTCAATTCACCTCAAAGCTAGTAAAGGACATCACAGACAAATACCAAATCAAGCATAGGAAAATTACCCCTTACCATCCACAGGCCAATGGGCAGGTGGAATCCACAAACAAAACTTTGGAAGGGATCATTACTAAAACTGTGGCAATGAACAGGAAGAATTGGGAAGAGAAGCTCAAAGATGCACTCTGGGCTTACAGAATTACGTGGAAAGATACTACCGGATTTACACCATATCAATTGGTGTACGGCAAAGAGGTAATGCTTCCTATTGAGTTTCAAATACATACTTTTAAACTGGCTGCAGATTTGCAAATTGACTTGGACCAAGCACAAAAAGAAAGAATTCAGCAGTTAAACCAGCTAGATGAAATGAGGCAGCAAGCAGAGGAAACCACAATCCTCATGCAAAAACAAAGGAAGAAGTGGCATGATGCACATATTAAGAAGAAGCAGTTCAAGGAAGGTGACTGGGCTTTACTTTTTGACTCTAAATTTAGAGATCATAAAGCCAAGTTCACCACCCATTGGATGGGCCCATACGAAATTGTTCTGGCTTACGACAATGGTTCAGTCAAGCTCAAAACTATTGATGGAGAAGGTCATTCCTTTACTGTCAATGGTCATCGCCTGAAACTATACACCAAGCCCATCAGCAAGAAAGATTTTCTCCATACAGTATCTCAGCAAAGAGAGGTTGAGATATTGCAGCCCTCAGCTGCAGTATCACTGCCTTAGTTCATTTCCTTTCAATTTCAGAGTCAAAAAGAAATAAAAATAAAATAAAATAATATAAAACAAAAACTAAAAAATATATATAAAAATAAAAAATAAAAAAAATATATAAAAAATAATGGGTTAGATGTGAAAACCAGCCTCTGGCACACTCTAACCCCGAATTCCTACTTGAAAACCAATTCGTTGGCGGGTATGAATTCTCTTTCTTTTGTTCACTGTTTGATTTATCAACTGAATCATGACTTGAGGACAAGTCAAAATTTTAGTCGAGGAGAGAGGCATCAACATTTTGTTCTTTTATCTCTCCATTGTAAATTCTTAAAGATTTCTTATCCTATCTCTTCACTGTAAATTTCCAAAGCAACTTGTTCCAGCATTCCAGACTTCAATAAATAAGTTGTTTTGTCATTATTTTATCTCAGAGGGACCTGGTTATAAACATTATGCAAGGGGACCTGTTCTGTCTAGACGACTATGCTACCAACATCAGCAGTAATGGGACCTATTTAAGACGCCTAGAAGGGACCTGTTAAAGAGATTGACACCCAGGGCTACTTCAACAAAGTTTCATCAAGTTTCTGCAAGAGTTTCATCAAGTTTCTACAAGGATTTGGGCACCTAGATTCCATCAAATGCCCAAGCTCAATGAACCTGTATACATATAAGGAGTTGCATGAACATCTTCAAATTTTTCTCAAGGGACCTGTTGCATTTAATCTTTCACAAGGGACCTGTTGCATTCAATCTTTCTCAAGGGACCTGTTGCATTCAATCTTTCTCAGGGGACCTGTTACAACAAGCAAAAGAACAGTCAAAAGGGACTAGTCCTACTCAGCATGCCAATACAACAACAACCAACAAAAGAGTAATATGTTTCTTATTCTTAACATTTACTTTCTTAGATTAATTTTTAATGTAAATTTGATGACTGTGACTGTTATGATCGATTTCAAGGACATCTACATTTTCCATCATCCCTTATCCCACCGATTCTTATCATTTTTCATACTTCAACCTATTCATACCTCTAAACCCATTACCAACACATCAACCTTGTCATGCTAAATGCATCCTACAGCCATACCAACATCTTCCATTTGACCGAATGCCAACCGAAACAGGACACATGGTGGATTGTGTTTTTAAATAAAAGGGAAAGAAACAAATGTAAAGAGGCCTATTCATTGTATTCCACACGGCCAAATTATGACTCCACCACCCGACGTAGCCAAATGATTCAAGGGACTCCCCGAAATCATACCCAGCATTGCATATACGCCTTCAGCACTCTTATGGTGACATCTATACAAGCGGTACAGCACTCCTCTGTTCTAAAAAATGAATACGCTATGAAGTAAGTACAGCTGGGTATCCCACCATCATTCTTGGTTATCTTACGCTGGCATTTGATTTCTCGTGACTTCCACAGTAGAATTAGAAGCAGTGAGCGCCGAAGGAAATATTATCATATGGTTTTGACAAGAACCGGAAGCAGTGAGCGCCGAAGGAAATATTACCATTTGGGTTCGACTTACACAGTGAGGATTGGAAGCAGTGAGCGCCACAAAAAGGGAAACATAACCACTCGGTTTCGACTCCCACCAAAGTCATAAGACAGTCGACCGACCGAGCATCATATTGAAGATTAAGGGAGCGACACACCAGGTAACAAATTGAAATTTCTTTGTTAAAATTGCAAGACATAAACAGAGAAGGGTTAGAGCACGACCCTCTGCCACTATGACTAATAGGGTCGAGCCGAGTGTGTTCGACAGTTCTCAATATCATGAAGATTGCATTGCAATTCTTAGAGAGATACAGTGGTTACCATTTTTAGAAAAATTTCATGGAAGTAATGAAGAGGTTACCAAACAATTTGCTTTCACCTTCAATGGAGAAAAAGCCCTGATAGGTAACTTCTCATTCAGGGTTTCAGAGGATACTATAGCCCAGTCAATAGGGATTAGTCCAGAAGGGGAGAAGTACTTTAAAACAAAGCAATTTAAAGAGAAATCGTGGACACAGTTTATGTCTAGATCCAGAGTCTCATCAGTTAACTGGAAGAAAGGTGTTCCAAGAAGTTGGTTGATGCATCCCTGGGATGAGATGGTCTATATCCTTCAAAAATTCATAACCTGCGAAGGTCGTTACAATATTTTCTATCTATACCATATTAAGTTACTGCTACACTTGAAGAAACAATGCGTTATCAGCCTACCATATTTTCTATTACAAAGCTTAACCAAGATGTCCAAGACCATCCAGAAGCAGAAGGGAAATGAAGACAAGAGCCTATATCACTTTGGCTTAATTAAAATTCTTATTGAGCATGAATTGCAGAGAAGAGGGAAACCGTGGAAAGAGTTCTTAGCTGCTAACCAAATTAGAGATGAGGAAGACAAAGAAGAATTGCAGGAGGACTCAGGGTTCATGAAGGATATTGATGAAGAAATCCCAGTATCCAAAGCTAGCAAGGCACCTCTACCTATGGGCAACATAAGGACTAGGAACATGAGAAAGGAAGATGCTAAGAGGGAAAAACAAGATAAAATTTTCACCACTTACTCACGAAGAACAAGGAGGACACCAAAAGCCCAGTTACAAGAAGACCAGCTTGAATCCAATGCACCTATACAAATGGATGTTGAGAGTGGTGACCACTCACTACCAGGGCCAGGAGTTGATATAGAGGTAGAAAGCAATAATAAGCAGGAACAATGTTCACCACCTCCCATTAAGAGACAGAAGAAATTGGAGAAACAAATTGAAGAATTAAAGGAAGAGCTCATGGAGGCTAATATGCTAGAAAAAGTTATCAAGAAAGAAAATGAAATGCTCCGAGCGTAGAGTAAAGAAACTCAAAAGAAGAATGAAAAGTTAAGGGAGAGAATCAGTGAACTGGAGGCTGAGCAAACGGAGATTTGTAACTGGGCCACTAAGTGTTACAATCAGAAGAAGACCCTCAAAGAAAAATACAAAAGATTAAAGCAGGAGCTCAAGGGTCAGAAAGATACCCAGGTGAAAAAGAATGTGGACACATTGCTAAAGGCAGCAGAGATCCAGGCAGGGACAGAGTTCAAGGGAAGCACTTCGGGGTTAGCATGAGGACATGCTAATTCCTTAAGTCGGGGAGAGATGTTGGTACCATCCTATGACCTCCTTTTTCCTCCTAAAACATATCATTTTCCTACTTCTTTTCATCATATATCTCTTAGATTCCTTGAAAATTGATTAGTTAATGGTTCTATAGTTATTAAAATGCATTGAAATTGATTTAGGAGTTTTATGTTAAAGAATTAGAAGTTTTTGGTAAAATGGTTACAGGAAGTTCCAACATCCTGTAATTGGCTCATTGTTTGACATGTGGCACAACAGCTAGGCTAGAGCGAAAGGTATGGATGAAAAGTAGAATGTCCAAGCATGGACGAATACCTATCCTACAGTAGAATCGACCCTCCTACATGCGCAGTCAACACAGGTCAAAGCATGGCATACTGGCGACAAAGGCAGCAACAACAGAGCATTCTAAAATTGATTTAGTTTTTGTTCTTTTTTTGAAATCAGTTTAGATGGAAACATTTCAAAAATCTCGACATAGTAAAAGCGGCAACAGCCATATCATGTATGTACATTCGTTTTTGAAATGTGTTGTAAAAAGACATATGTAAATACAGTCTGGTGTAATGAACGATGGTTAATCATTGTATCATTTGAAACAGTCTTTTGAACTTAATATCAAGAATCCAGTTACAGTCACGACCCTTGTCTTGTTGCATTGATTTGATAACCGGTTGAACACGTATACCTCTGGAACGCGGACGGGCCCTGCGTTAAACTGGTATACTGTCCTTTTCGTTTTATACGCACTTAGGGTATTACATGGTTTGCATAGTAGTTAAGATTGGTTTCCGATTTCAATAGTTCAAAATGGTTGTTGATTTCAATCGAATGCACATGGTTTGTGTTTGTGATAATACTTGAACAATCATCACTGAGATCGTGAAGCGCGTCCTGTAAGGGATTCGATCCCTGTGTTGTCTTTTAAAGCAATGTCATGAACTTCGTTTTCATTTCAAAATCTGTTTATGATCTCTGTATATTTTTATCTTGTAGGAATATTAGTGGATGTTGGGTATTTGCTAAACAAGGGTTTTATGTGTAATGTCTCTGTAAGGAGATTGAAATCTTAGTTTGCAGTGATACACAGTGTTTAATTTCAGTGTTTAATTTGGTGAATGAATTTAATGACACTGTTGTAATCAGGTATATTAACAGAGTGATCTGAGTGTTTGGATGATAGGTAACATACCCCAATCTTCTGTAAAGAAGTTCTGTGACCTACATCATAACCACTTAGCTAATAATCCTTTATGTCTATATACTTTAGACGCATGCCTCTAAGCTTACGCATCCTGGTCGATAATAAATATGGTTTAGTCTAGTACCCTAGATAGAACACTACAGTAGGTGGCAAAGCTAGCTTGTAGGCCACTTCTCCAATGCAATGAAGTACTTGATATGGTCCGTAGAATTTTGGAGATAGTTTCTGACAACCCTTGTCTTTGAGTGATGTTTGCTTATATGGTTCCAGCCTCAAAAATACCTAATCCCCTTCTTGAATTTGGCGCTCTGAGCGATGCTGATCTACCTGTTGCTTCATGCGGTTTTGAGCTTGATGAAGATTCTCTCTAAGATGGGCGAGCATGGTTGTGCGGTTTTGTAGGACTTGATCCACTACTTGTACCTTTGAGCACCCCTTGATATAGGAAGTAGGGGAAGGAGGGAGTTGACCATAAACTGCTTCATAGGGAGTCACTTTGGTGGTGGCATGATAGTTGGTGTTATACCACCATTCAGCTAGAGGTAACCATTGTACCCAAAGATGTTGCTTTTCTGAAGTGAAACACCTAAGGTAGGTTTCCAGACATTTGTTGACGGCTTCAGTTTGACCATCCGTTTGTGGATGATAGGAAGCATTGAGTTTTAGTTGGGTGCCTTGTAGCCTGAAGAGTTCCCGCCAAAAATTGCTAGTGAAGATCGGGTCATGATCAGACACAATAGAAGTGGGCATGCCATGCAATTTGAAGATCTAAACCATGAAATATTGAGCGACCAAAGTCGGTGTAAACGGGTGGGGTAGGGCGCAAAAATGAGCATACTTAGAAAGTCGGTCCACAACCACCATGATGACTAATTTGTTTCCTGACTTTGGAAGACCTGTAATGAAATCCATAGAAACCTCTATCCATATTGATGCCAGGATGGGCAACAGTTGTAATGTGCCTGGTGGCATTGACAGACATCGCATTCCGCTACAAAAGTAACGATGTCCTTTTCATGCCTGTCCAAAAAAATTATCTTCTAGTATGAACATACGTCTTTTGAAAGCCTGAATGTCCTGCAATGGGGGATGAGTGCAATTCTGCTAACATGTGGCTTTTGAGGGTGGATGTTGGTGATATTACCACTCTATCCTTGTAGCGAAGAATCTCATCCTGCCACGAGTAGCCCTTGGTGGAATTTGGATCCGCCTGCAATTGAGTAATGAGTTGGGAGAGCCAAGGATGTGAAAACCATTCCCTGCGAGCCTCTTCAATCCATTATGGAATGGGAAGGGAAATTGCGAGCAGGGTACTTTCCTCCTCAAATTGGCGAGATAATGCATCTGCTACACTATTTTCACGCCATTTCTTGTAAATGATCTCATAATCATATCCCAGCATTTTGGCGAGCCATTTATTTTGTTGTGGGGAGGATAGGCGTTGCTCCAAAAAATATTTAAGACTGTGATGGTCTGTACGGATTTGGAAATGTCGCCCCAGTAAGTAAGGTCGCCAGGTATCTACTGCATGTAAGATGGCCATAATTTCCTTCTCATAGGTAGATTGTCCCAGATTCTTCCCACTTAGTTGTTGGCTTGTGAAGGCCAAGGGTCGACCTTCCTGCATTAAGACCGCCCCAATACCCCTACCCAAAGCATCACATTCAATGACAAAAGATTTGGTGAAATCAAGGAGTGCTAAGACTGAAGTGGAACACATGGCATTTTTGAGAGTTGTAAATGCCTATTGTGCATCATCATTCCAGAAGAATGAATTTTTCTTGAGGAGTTGAGTGAGGGGCTTCGCAATGCGGCCATAATTGCAGACAAATTTGCGATAATAGCCTGTGAGGCCCAAAAATCCTCTCAGGCTCTTCAAGGTCTTAGGTTGAGGCCAATCATGCATTGCCTGGATCTTTTTGGGGTCCACCTTGACACCTTCACGCCCCACAATGTGGCCCAAATACTCAACTTCTTCCATGCCAAAATAACACTTGGACATCTTAACAAATAATTTATGCTTGCGGAGCAGTTGCAAGAGCATATCTACATGCTGAAGATGTGTGGCCCAAGTGCAACTATAGATGAGGATGTCATCGAAGAAGACAAGGACAAATTTCCTGAGATATGGTTTGAGAAGGTGGTTCATAAGGCTCTAAAAAGTAGATGGGGCATTACAAAGACCGAATGGCATGACCAGGAACTCGTAATGGCCTTCATGAGTTCTGAAAGCAGTCTTTGGAATGTCGACTTCCTTCATGCGAATTTGGTGGTAGCCTGAGCGAGGATCGAGCTTATTGAAGAATTGTGCCCCATTGAGTTCATCCAGCAAATCATCAACAACCGGAATGGGAAATTTATCTTTGACTATCAACTTATTGAGGGCCCTGAAGTCTGGACACATCCGCCATTCCCCATCTTTCTTGAGCACCATGACCACCGGTGATGAATAAGGACTAATGCTGGGATGAATGACACCTGCTTCCAAAAGTTCCTTGATTATTTTTTCTATTTCATTATTTTGGGTGAACGGATATCTGTATGGGCGCACATTTGGTGGTTGGGCCCCTGGAACCAAGGTGATGCTATGATCATGTTCCCCTCTCGAGGGTGGAAGCTCATGAGGCTTGTTAAAGACTGGCAGATGGTTATTAAAATCTGTTGCATCTCAGGATGAATCAGCAGAGAATTGGGTTCGACATCCTGGATGGCATTAAATTGAGCTATAACTCCATGATGGCCCTTTTTTAGAAATTTTTCCATCCTATGTGAGCTGATGATAGAGGGAGCTCCCGCCTGGAGTCCGCGGAGGGTATGTGTGGAGTTTTTCTGCTTAAAGCTCATATATAACTCCTGGAAATCCATTGTGATTGGCCCAAGAGCGCGAAGCCATTTAGCACCGAGGAAAATGTCGCACCCTCCCATGTGTATGGCAAACATGTGGGTCTTCAACTGATAATCCCCCAATTGAAGTTTGACATTTTCACAGCGGCCTTCACATTTCATTGTTCCCCCATCCACAATTTGGACTTGGAAGTTAGAAACTCTTCGTACAAAACAATGCATTGCTTCCGCGACTTTTTGATGGACGAAATTATGTGTGCTTCCACTATCGATCAAGACTACTACTGGGTGTTGTTTAATAAAACCTCTGATTTTGAGAGTTTGAGGTGAAGAAATCCCTACCAAGGCATGCAATGAAATATCTGGTTCGTCAGGGACATTGTCCTTCTGGTTGTCCTCTTCTGCCTCCTCAGGTTCCTCAAATGGTGGGGCTTCCTCCGATGAGCTGTAATCAGTGGCATCAATTTGAAAAAAATTGGGCTCCTTGCATTTATGACCTGGGGAGTATTTTTCATCACAGTAGTAACATAATCCCTACTTTCTTCTTTTGGCCATTTCTGCAGGTGACACCTTTTGAACCTTAAGCGTTTGAGTCGTGTTGTGGGCCTATGGGGGGCGACCCTTGGTGGTGAAATTTTGGCGAATGGACTGGGCCGCTAACGCATATTCCACGTTACGAGCTACCTTGCAGGCCTCCAACCATGTGGGAGGGTGGTGCAGTGGTACATGGGCTTGTATGGCCTCTTTAAGACCGCTAATAAAACATTCTCTGTAGAATGCATCTGGGAGATCCCGAGTGTGGAAAGCTAAGGCTTCAAAGGCTGTAACATATTCTTCCACTGTGCCAGTCTGTCGAAGCTTAGTGAGATGACCTGAGAGAGCAGATTCATGGTCAAAGCGCGCTGTAAGAGCTTTTTTGAAGGCGGCCCAAGTCACAAAATTGCCATTGCCACATTGATGCCATTCCCACCATTGCCATCTTTCATTTTCCAAGTACATGCTCCCCACCATAAGCTGAGTCTCATTATCTAAGATGTTATTCAGATTGAAATACTACTCCATTTGTGCTACCCATGCGACCATGTGAGAACCATCAAATTTATGCATATCCAGCTTGGGAGGTCGCGGACGGGATTGTTGGTGGGTGCCCCAGAGGTGAAGAGAGTGGCTAGACTCACCCTCACGGTGTCCATTCCTAATATACGCCTCCTCGCGGGCTTCCTCCTTGCCCTTAGAGAGTGCATCAGATAGTTTGTCAAGCTGAGCTTGGATGGCTTGCAAGGATGGCCATAGCTTGAGCTCTAGTTTCTACCATGCACCGATCCGATGTTCTTGAAATTTTGGACCGCTCGAACTTTTTTTGCTAACAATTGAATGGTACCACCTTGATCATCTCGTCGTCCTGATGATCTTCTTCTTCTTCTTCTTCTTCTTCTTCTTCTTCTTCTTCTTTTTTCTTTTCTGAAAACTCCCAACAGAGTTTTACTCCTTGCTTAGGAATACTATAGTAGCTGAATCCTCAAAATGTCCATGCTACCAAAATTCCTGCGGAAATCATGCCCCGGTATAGGAAACCCACACAACTACTCAGGTCTGGTGGATCTGAGAGATCTGAATGGCTGATCAGGTAGCTCTAATCAGCGAAACAAATTACTGCTGCATATTTGATGGATCTAATAGATTGGAATGGCTGGTCTGCTAACTCGGAACTGATGTCTGCTGCTGCTGCAAACCCCCTTGCGAGATCTAATCTGGCAGAGATTATGTGTGATCCCAAGATAGAAAAGGGAACTATGGTCTCGAGGAGTGTCAGGTGCTACATATCACAATATACATAATGGTTTGACAGTAGTACTCGGCCCAATGTTTCAGGGCTCTAACTAAAGAGGATCAACCGTACCCTTAGCCGTACAACCCGACTACCCTATCATATGGGCGAATAATCTCTTCGAGTGTTGTTCTCGGTGTACTGTAGCAGCAAGACGGCCGACGGTTTATCTATGGCGAGGTTTCAAAGGAGCTAGGGGGCTTCCGATATACCAAGAGGGTACTTGGAAGACAGTCCGTGCGTGGTTCTGTCTAATGCGCTACTACTCGAAGGGGTACCCACAGGGGTTACAAGGGAGTCTAACAAGCGTGACCACCTCTTGTATTTCCTGCGTGCATGCCTCCCCAAATCCGCAGTTTTATGCGCTCAATGACATATCCTGTGGTTTAAAGACGCCGGAACACATCTCGAGCCAAAAAAAAAATTGCTAAGAAATGGAGATCCCACCTGCCCTGGAAAGAGCTCTGATAGCACTTGTTATGCTCTTAACCTGCAAGACGATTACCAGAATACCAAATATGTGAAGAAATATACCCAGAACATAGAATAGTGAGAAACAAGAGTAAGTATTTTATTATTCAGAAAGCAATGTTCACTTGCCTCTTCGAGGGGGCAACCTCGAATAGAGCAGAGCTAGATTACAAAATAAGACACGATGCTCCTCGCAGTAAGTCTCTATCCTTTATATATGACTCATACATGCAATACCATGGATCAATACCATCTATCTAATACCATGGCCCATTTGAAACTAACTGTGGTCCCATCATTAAATGTGGGTTAACCACTTATAATTATTAATATGGGCTTTATCGACTTTTTACTATGACTCGATCCTACTACATAAATAAGGGGGTTAGGGTGGGACCCTAAGACTCTCATTCATTGATTGGTTTGCATAGGCTTGAGGTTGGGTCACATAGATTGGTTTGTATAGGCTACAAATTGCAAGGTTCGAAGCTCACACTTGTGTTTAGGGTTTGGGTTTCCAACCACAGGTTTGACACAAGGAAATTTCAGTTAAAACCACAAGCTTTCAAGCTGATGCGTGTGGTTGGAGGGTTTCAACTGCATTCACGCACACTCTTTCCATGTTGTTGGAATCTAAGATTTAATTTTTATAGTTAGTGTTCGATGGTTTACCATAGAGTTCAAAAGTTGATTGTAGGCTTCTAAATCAAGGTTTTGAATATTATCATTGTTGGGTTTATCTCTTGGATGTTGATTTGTTGTTTTTTTTTTATATTTCTTTGGTTAAAGATATGGATCATCGTACTTTCCTTTTGATAAAGCTCACTAAAAATATAATAAGAAGAAGAATTTGAAAGGGTTTTCTCCATAGTGATTTGTGCCTCAGTCTCTAACCAACACTGGTGTCTTTATGTGCGAGTGATTTTATTTAATTGTTCCTATATGTTTCACTACATTATTAATGATATTATTCTTTATACTTAATTTCATATGTTGTTGAGTAAAGTTCTAATGTTGTGGGGTGAATTCAATGTGTAAATAATGAAATGAAATTATCTAAAACAAAGAACAATATATCCCTAAGAAACACCTACCTGGTATTACAGGTGGGCTAAAGAAAATTCACTGAGATCACCCCTCAGGAGACACCGTTGATGGAAGAAAAAGAAGATGAAGGAGACATAAAATAATGTTAGGGTTTGAAGGAAACCTTAGGAAATTTGGTTATTAGGGTTGGATGGATATTGTGAAGTTAGGGTTTGGAATAAACCCTGGTTTATAAAAAAGGTTTGAGATATGCAATATAGAAGCCCTTGCATGATAATTTTCTAGCACTTATCACAATAATAACCCTTGAAGGCTAGTTCAAGAGGGAGATCATCACTTCACATTTAGAGATAAGTACCATTTAGATTTATGTTATTTCTTGATTAGATTTATTGATTTTCCTATACTTCCTGCATGAATATTTGATTATGTAAATACTTCTAAGCTCTATATGAGATGTGATAAGTATATCCTTCTTGAGAATCATTTAAGATGTAGGAGAAGAAAGTTGTATAGGAAGAAAATATCTAGTTGAAAGTTGACAAAGTTCTATGATTTCCAATGACAAATAAGTGTTACAAGATACAAAGGTACGTGAATAATACAATGTATGTAATATGTAATATTAGATGGAAAGGTAAGACCAGATGTATGACATGAGTATGAAAGTAAGTTTGATTTATGGTACATTTCTGATATATATTGGTGGTCTTGATATTTGGAAAGCATCTTTCATTTTAGACATGATGGATTTCCTGATCTCATAAAGAAGGATAGCACAATACTTTTGATATATGGTAGCTTGGTACTATTGTTAATGCTGGAGATAATCATGATGAAAGTGTGACAATAGGATTAATTCTCTTATTGACCTTGGTAAGGTTTAGTAAATTTGACATGTGGTAGAATTTGGTTCCCTGACTTGATGTTGTAATTCTAATATGTGAATGATGAAGATACACTTATATTACACTAACCCTTGATGAATTTTTGATGACATGATGATGACTTGCTATGATATATGTCTAAGAACCTAATATCATAATTGATCTAACAATTTTGTTATAGCATGAAAATATTATGATAGACAAGTTGATAGTGATGATTGAAGAGGCTTCTCATTTAGAGGGAGAAACTCTTCATGGTATTTTTAACACCTAGTATTATTTAAAAAGAATATACTTGACTATTGAAGGAATGATTCTAGATATGAATAACCATCTGATGTTGTTGAAGAAATTTTGGAAATTTCTGAGTTGAGTAGAGAAGGTTTCTCTGAGTCCAAGCCACAACCGCTAGGAGAAAGGCTTAAGGGTGTCGTTATAAGCCTCCTAACCACACAAAAGAATGCATATGAGTGTGGTTGAGCCTCTAGGACACAAAAAGATAAAGGAGTGCACCAGGAATATGACAGACCTATAAGATATGGAGAATATGGTGGAGAGTTCAATGAGATGAAAGCATAATATGGTCTAAAGAAAGCTCCCTAAACATGGCATGTCTACATTGACCATTACATGGTGAAGCCAGGAAACAGTTCCAATTTGAACCTATAAGATGGTCTAAGGTATGACTTTGATTTTGATTTTATATATTGACAATCTATTCTTGACAAGGAAAGTGAGGTTTTGATGATCGAGTTCAAGAAGGAGTTGGCCTCTGAGTTCAATATGAAATATTATTAGATATATTTTTGAAGATATGAGTTTACATGGATATTATGATGACTAGGATGGAAACATAAAGAGCACATCTAAGTTCTTCTTGTCATCTACAACGATATCATGGATGAACAAGAAATAGAAGTTTTTAGCTCTAAGCATGACCAAGGTTGAGTAAATGTTTGGGTTCATCGAGGATACTAAGCTAGTTCTTCCCCATAATATGAGCTCCCAAGGTGACAAATTGAGATGTCTGGCTCCTGGGGTTGAGGGATCTGTTATAGACAATTTTGTGCCTTACAGCAATAAGCATGAATTGTCAATAATCCAAGGGATCCAAAGTTCCCTAAACATGATGTTCCTACCCCTAGAGGAACAAGGTCAGCAAACCAACAGCTCTCAGATCAGTTCTCCACCTGAAAACACTCAAAAACAAGCAATCCTGAAATCAAAGCAGGTGCTCCACTAGGCTTCTGCGCTGAAACACAACTGCTCCATGGTGTACCTGCGTTGCAAAGCAGGTAGAACAAAGCCCACCTGCGTTGGGCGAGTTTGGACATGTAGCACAGTGAGTCATGGCTTTGGAATCTTCCAAAAATGACACTTGGGTCAGGTATTTCGCCTTGTGATGAGTCAGAGGCTTTGTTTCTCCAAGTGGAAGCAAGGTTCACCAAGTGGACTCAAGAACTGAAGAGAGAGAGGACACAAGGCAGCTACACATCAGTTGCAAGCTGACTCATCCTTTCTCAATTCATCTATATATTGAGCTCTATCCTATGAGCTCAGGAGGCTGGAATTTTGTGCAAAGTAATGATATGCTGTTGGTTTCATCATTGAGTTATTGGGTGATTGTTTGAGAGAGGTGAAGAAGAGCAATTCTTTCTGCTGGGAGGTGTTGCTGGGTTGGAGCCTGCAATGGTTGTAATCCTCTCAGAACCTTTATTTCTTCATTAATAAAAGCTATTGAGGTTCTTCTATGTGCTCTTGTTTCAATTATATATTGTGATGATTGCATGTTTGGTTTACACTAATCCATGAACCAGTTATGATTGCATGCCTCTTGTAGTTTCCTTCCTTGTTGTTTTGCAGGATCTCATTGTAGCTGGGCGAGTAGAAGGACAAAGAGCTAGGAACAAGCGGCCAAAGAGAAGAGTTTGGATTCGACATTAAGCGCAAGGCAACGGTTAGTGCTTTCTCCATCCTCTTTTGCTTTCATAAAGAAGTAAACCTTCAGTAGTTTGTTTTACAGTTGTTGCTAAGGAACTGTCACCCTTAGAGTGGGTTAGGGTCATCCGAGTCGGATACTTTTCGCTGCTGTTCAAGCGGTACAGAGATTTCGGCATTATATCCTCTTTAGGAAAACTACCATTCTGTCAGATTGCAACCCCATGACTTATATACTGTCGCGACAGTTGCTGGGGGGCAAATATTCCAAATGGATAGCGATCCTTCAAGAGTTTGATCTGGAATTTGTGAAATCCAAATCAAAGAAAGCTCTAGTATTCGCAGAATTATTATGCGATCTCCCATCATCGTCCAACGACGAAACTTCCAAAGAGTCAATAGTGGACGAGACTTTATTTCTGATATCTGCAAGCGATGAATGGTATGGAGATATAATTATTTATCTCCAAACCCAAAAGTTTCGGCCTGACACCTCTCACTCCGAACAGAAACGTATACGATACCAAGCAAAAGACTACATGATCGTCGATGATACTCTTTACCGTCGGGGTATCGATACCGTTCTAAGGAGATGTCTCACCCATGAAGAAGCCGAAAAAGCCCTGAATGAGTGTCATTCAGGCGCGTGTGGGGGGCATCAATCAGGTTTCGCTACAGCCCAAAAGATATTAAGAGCAGGATATTTTTGGCCAACAATGTTCAAAGATTGCATAATCGCAGTCCGAAGTTGTCATTCCTGCCAAATCTTTGATAGCAAAACTAGAAGACCACCCGCACCACTACAACCAATAGTTGCGGTTGGGCCTTTCGCCAAATGGGGCATCGATTTCATGCAATGTAACCCCACCTCGACCGGGGGGCATGGGTATATTATAGTCGCAGTTGACTATTTTACCAAATGGGCCAAGGCGATGCTTACATTGGACAATACTGGTGAAACAGTTGCCCTATTCTTTTTCAATCATGTAGTCGCCAGGTTCGGTGTACCCCAGGCTATAGTTACAGATCATGGATCGCACTTCCGCAATCACATGATGGTCGAATTAGCTGCCAAACTAGGGCTATCGCACGACAGCTCTACTCCGTATTATCCACAAGCCAACGGACAAGTTGAAGCAATCAACAAGGTCCTGAAGCGTATGTTGCAGAGGATGATCGGAGTTCATAAAAGAAGATGGCACCTAATCCTGTATGCAGCCTTGTGGGCCTACCGAACCTCGGTAAGAAACGCGACCGGTTTCACACCTTTTCAATTGGTGTACGGTCTAGAAGCAGTCTTACCGATCCAGTGTGAAATTTCGTCGCTTAAACTCGCAATTGATCTCCTCCCCGGAACTTCGGAAGAAGAGGCTCGTTTCATGGAATTAATCCAATTGGATGAAACCCGTCGTGATGCCGCTTTGGCTAACGAAGCCCATAAGAAACGAGTCAAGGCTCAGTTCGACAAAAATGTCAAACCCCGTGTCTTCTCAGAAGGTGATTTGGTCTTGCTTTATGACCAAGAATCCGATAAATTAGGAGCAGGTAAATTCAATTCCTTATGGATGGGCCCCTATATTGTTAAAAGAGTATTAGAAAAAGGAGCCTACGAGTTAATAGATTACGACGGAATTCCACTGGCACAGCCCCGGAACGGGCTGTACCTCAAGCGTTACTATGCTTAAATAGTAACCTGCGTGCTTTTGTTATATTTTGTTTTCGCCAAAGTTCTTACTCTGGTTGAGTGATTCCCTTTTCGCATTCGTTGCAGATGTCAAACCTCATGGAGACATGTGTTGGATATGCCGACGGAGCAAGTCGTAGTTCGCAGAACCTATCCTCCACAGCGTGGGCCATTTTTAATCCAAATGGCGAGTTAGTGAGTTTCAGAGGTGTATGTATTGGGCAATCAACGAATAACATCGCTGAATATAGCGCGTTGATAGAACTACTCTCTGATGCCATCGCACGAGGCATACGCCGACTAATTGTCAGGCTAGACTCACAGCTCGTAGTACTACAACTCAATGGTATATATTCTGTTCGTAATCCAGCTATTTATCGCATGTTCCTAAGAGTAAAGATCTTGGAAAGACGATTTGATTCAATTCAATATCAACATATTTCAAGAAATCTAAACACATTAACAGACTCATTGGCAAACTATGTGTTAGACAGACATTTGCAACATTTATAAAGGACACATCATAAAAAGTGTACATATGAATCATCCAAAGCAGCCAGAATAAGACTCGAAAATCAAAATATATATATAAGCTGTTCATAAAGTTCATACATGATGTTCTGCAACCAAGACAAAATTGGTCATATGACCTAAAAACTCAAAATGCTAGGGGGCACCCTAGCCTAGTGATGCTCCTGATAATAAGCCACAGTATGTGCGATCATGCGCAGAAGACGGGTCCATCGTCTAGGTACACCGATAGTATGCTGCTGCATCGGTAAAGGTAACTCGTCAACCTGTACATCCGGAAGACCACGGGTAAGGTTCTCAACCTGCCCCTGCACAGCCGTAAGGGTCTCTGTGTCGCTAAGATCACGGATAATAACCCTCCGAGCAGGTTCCTCTGCCGGAACAGTAACAGGTGGCCTCGGACGAAATGCCAGACGAACAGGACCGACATCTACAAGCGCACATGAGTTCAATTAAAGTCTTGAAAGAATAAAGCACAAAAACATTATGAATGAAAACAATGAACGGTAATATGGTTGAAGTTCTTACCAGTAGCATCCCACTGAGCACCGTCTGGCAGTACCATATCCGGGTCGCCCCGGAAGTCCATACCAATATATGGGTACTCGGAAAAAGCCATCTCCTGGCGATCGAACCACCTAAAGAAAGCAGCATTGAAAGAAATCTGGGATTGACCGGCATGCCTGGACATGTGATCGACCCATCGCTGCATACGTGGCTCGGTAGGAGAAGGCACTCCGAGATCAATGTACTGAGGTTGCATCAGAGGGATCTTCTCCAAGGCGAAGGCAGTCAGAATTGAACCAAAACCAAAGTTCTTCAGCTTCCCGTCCTTCACCTTGTTCAATTGATTTTTCATCTGACTAAGCACTGCATCACTCCAGTTGAAGATTTTCGGTTGGAGACATTCCAAGGCATGCTGCATGTGAGACCTGTTGGCAACATGTAAATATGCGCTACCGGCCATCCTACCAAGAGTATACAGAATGGACCTGAGAGGCCTGCTAGTAACATCACGGATAACCACCTTGCCATCTCTGCTCGGCTGGGACCCCTCCCTGCAATACTGGCGAACATAATCTCTCACGGAATCATTCCCCCGAACTGTACCTGATAAAGAAATGGGGGCACCCCGCCTTGACAGGCCAGTCAAGAAGTAAATATCTGTCACAGTCAATGGAATAGGTTTGTTCCTGATTTGGAATACTTGGTTAACAGGATCCCAAGCATCAAGCAAATACTGCAGTAGTGAAATCTGTGCTCTCATGCTAGAGATACGGAAAAACTTCAGTAAACCACAGTCTCGCAATGCGCCCACCATAACAGGATCATGAAGGGCAATCATATCCTCTTCTTCGTGTTCTCGTTCTCGCCATGTTAGGGCCATCTTGTTCAAGAATCCCTGCAAAACAAACAAGAGGATGAGTCAGCTCCTGAAATTGATGAAAAACTGGCGAAAATTTCATCAAAATCTGTGAAAAATTGTTGCTTTTATGCCCCAAAGCAGGTGCCCAGTGTACTACCTGCGTTGGGGGACAAGCTGCCTTCAAGCAGCTTGGATCCCAACGCAGGTTTCGAATGGGGTACCTGCGTTGATCAGAGGGCGCCCTGGCAAAACCCCAGAGGCCCAATAGAGCAGCAAAACAGGCATAAAACAGGAAAATGAAACCATGAAAATGAAGAGCTAAGGTTCAGCTCCTACCTGGTCCAAACGGCGCCGAAAATCGTCCGCAGAATCCTCCGGAATCAGCTGGTGAAAATCGAGGGGAAAGAGGCTCCTCCAAAGCTCCAACAAGCAAAATGCAAATGAAATGGTAAAATGAGAGGTAAAACCCTTTTTATTTGCTTTCTTGCGTAATTCAAGGTAAATGTTGTAAGTTAATCTCATTTTCAAGTAAATATTACCCATTTCTAACTAGTTTGTTGCAGCGAATTGAAAATGCAGTACTATCAATGAAAAAGAGAAGCTAATTATGGTAAAAATCAAAAGTAAACCATATATTTGAGCAGTTTTAGCAATGTTCATGCTCGTTAAAAAATAAACGCAAGAACCGAGCAGTTTTTGTGCAAAGTTCATGCTCGTTAAAAAATAAACATAAATTGTGAGCAATCTTTCCCTAGCAGTTCAAGCTCATCTAGAAAAAATGAACCGGTAAACAACCTCGAGAAATGTAACCTTTGAAAGCCATATTAAAAGCCCTTGGTCGTGTTTATATGCCATCACCTCCATCCGTTCATTTGGCCAATCGTTCACCTCCATATGTTTGTTTACCCATTTTGAGGAACAGCTGCGAAGAGTGATTTCACTTAGCCATCCTTGTGACACTGCCGTGATTGGAGAATTCCAACCTGTACCTGGAATCTGCTGCTATCCCTGTTCATCACTCGTTCCTCAAAAGACGAGTCTTCTTTGAGCTCTTTTCACTGACTCGTAAAATATGAAAAATTTGCCGAGTTTTGGCCTTCCAGCTCGTTAAAGCGACCGGAAAGCTATCCCTCCTCTAGATTTTAATCTTTTTGGACCTGAGGGATTATTGCACAAAAAGATCGAGCGCTTGTTTTGTTCGGCTCGTTAAAGCAACTGAAAATTCATCCCTTCTGTATTGTTTTAAACTTTTTCGGACTTAAGGGATTAGATGACGAAAAAGGAATTTTGGAGTTAACTTTTCATACCTTTTCAGACTCTCTAAAAATGAAAAGAACCGAGTTTTCCTTGTCGTTAGACTCGTTAAAATGATTAAATAGCGACAAACTTGTCTTTAGACGAGAACGAGTTTCCCTATCGCTAGGCTCGTTAAAACATAGCGATGGGCTTGCCCGAAGGGCAGGTTATAGAACAAGCATATGTTATCCTCCTCAAGCTTGACAAAAATAAAGAGGTACTGGTCAGCAATGACTGGGGAAAAATTGGGAGAACCTCACAGCATTAATGGTAGCAAGTCGCTCTTGAACATGACACTTTGTCCTCCGTAGCACTTCGGGTTGGGTTGTTTCATTCACCGGTCACAGAATCATGGTCCTCGCCACACCATCCACAATTGGGGTAATGCTACCAATCCATCACATCAGTGTCGTTATATGTTCAAGAGATGTGGTTCTGTAAAGAGTCAACCGTGTTCCACCCACTGCCATACATTATCCTTCATCCACTTCATGACCGCCACCCTGAATCATACATCACAGTTTGTTTTCACCTCATCATAATCATTAGCTCCGTTCCGTGTTACTGATGTGGGATTCATTAAGGCCCTCCTTTGACGGATCGCTCCTTGTCGACATCAGCTCATTATCCAAGGAGTTGATCGAGGAACACTCCCCTCAGTACTTTGAAGCTTGCATGCCTCAATGGCAAGTTTCTCACTTCCGGCGACAGGTATACATCAATGACCTTCGACCAGAAGATTTTGCATGGTGGTCGACACCAAGTCCTTTATTCCCACCATGTAGATTGTACTGTTGTACCTTGAGGGTCATCATCCTTATCGGTGATTCCTCTCGCGCTTGTTAACGGTTTACATCATTGACCGGTAATCAAGCGATGTCTTTCCATGTTCGACTTCAAGAAATCCTCACATGGATCGACTTGTACATCGAGTGAAGATCGGAAGAGTTTGAAGACCCCGGATCTAGTTTCATCCATCCGGGCTGCGATATATATTCAGGACATAAAGACATTTGATATGTACATCATTACAGCAGATGATCATCCTTCTCAAAGGATGATAATTTCGGCAGAGAAATATCAGTCTACATCAGACGATCGTCTGTTCTATGTACCAAAATGTATTTATAAAGCTGGGCATGGGAATGCCCGCCTCAGCTAGATCATGAAAAATGTATGAAAAATAATGTATTGTATTGTATCTTATGACATGACACTTCTCAGCAGATTGAATGAACTTCGGATCCTCTCAATAAAGCATTTCACCCGATAAACGACCTCATACTTTAGGGGGCATCTGTTATAGACAATTTTGTGCCTTACAGCAATAAGCATGAATTGTCAATAATCCAAGGGATCCAAAGTTCCCTAAACATGATGTTCCTACCCCTAGAGGAACAAGGTCAGCAAACCAACAGCTCTCAGATCAGTTCTCCACCTGAAAACACTCAAAAACAAGCAATCCTGAAATCAAAGCAGGTGCTCCACTAGGCTTCTGCGCTGAAACACAACTGCTCCATGGTGTACCTGCGTTGCAAAGCAGGTAGAACAAAGCCCACCTGCGTTGGGCGAGTTTGGACATGTGGCACAGTGAGTCATGGCTTTGGAATCTTCCAAAAATGACACTTGGGTCAGGTATTTCGCCTTGTGATGAGTCAGAGGCTTTGTTTCTCCAAGTGGAAGCAAGGTTCACCAAGTGGACTCAAGAACTGAAGAGAGAGAGGACACAAGGCAGCTACACATCAGTTGCAAGCTGACTCATCCTTTCTCAATTCATCTATATATTGAGCTCTCTCCTATGAGCTCAGGAGGCTGGAATTTTGTGCAAAGTAATGATATGCTGTTGGTTTCATCATTGAGTTATTGGGTGATTGTTTGAGAGAGGTGAAGAAGAGCAATTCTTTCTGCTGGGAGGTGTTGCTGGGTTGGAGCCTGCAATGGTTGTAATCCTCTCAGAACCTTTATTTCTTCATTAATAAAAGCTATTGAGGTTCTTCTATGTGCTCTTGTTTCAATTATATATTGTGATGATTGCATGTTTGGTTTACACTAATCCATGAACCAGTTATGATTGCATGCCTCTTGTAGTTTCCTTCCTTGTTGTTTTGCAGGATCTCATTGTAGCTGGGCGAGCAGAAGGACAAAGAGCTAGGAACAAGCGGCCAAAGAGAAGAGTTTGGATTCGACATTAAGCGCAAGGCAACGGTTAGTGCTTTCTCCATCCTCTTTTGCTTTCATAAAGAAGTAAACCTTCAGTAGTTTGTTTTACAGTTGTTGCTAAGGAACTGTCACCCTTAGAGTGGGTTAGGGTCATCCGAGTCGGATACTTTTCCCTACAACAGGATCTCTGGACAATAGGGTATCTCCCCTATCTATTACCCATAGTGTTGAATATGTAGCCCCCCTATATTGGTCTATGCATAGTTTACCCTGGTTGGCATCTATCTTTCCCACCGATCTAGCCAATGGGTGTTGGATCCTTGAGTTAGTTCTAATCCTTACTATTTATGGTAAGTGGTATCCCACTCAAACTAGAGATGTAGGTGTTCTTCGTCATGACTCTTCAGGGTCAATGGTGGGAAAATAACATGATATAGGATGGTTTTAATCCTTACCTCGTATAACAAGTGGTATCTTTCCCATTGATTACATCATGGGATGGTTGTGATCCCTGCTTGGTAAGTGGGATCTCACCTATTACTTGAAACGGGGTAAGAGTGTAATATAGAACCTTCCCCACTATCATGGATATGATGTGAGAGTGTCCCATAGGACCTTCCTCATTATTAGAATTTCCCAGGTCGTAGCATTGGCTCCCTATTGGAAAAGATTCCTTGGTAGCAACATTGGCTTCCCATTGGAAGTGATTCTGGGTTGTAGAAGTGACTCCTTGATGGATAGAGGGTGGTATATTGAGCTCACATATGGTGTAAAATTATTCTTCTTTTAGGTTCGATAGTGTTTAGGATCTGAGAAGAGACAATCAAGAGATAAGCAGGGATAAGAATAGATTAACCGAAATGAGCAATGATGACATTTGATAACAAGGTACTTGAGATGGAACATGATATTATGATAGGATTGGAATTTTTCCTTAACTGACATGAAATGTTAATTTTTAGTAGCTCAGTGATAAATTCCAATCATGGGACTGGATTCCTCTTTTTGACAGGACTAATTTTGACTATTGAAGCGGTCAATTTGGAGAAGGAAAAGTGTATTTTTGATGAAAAACCCACATGTGCACAAAAGGATAGGTTAGACCTAACAGGAAAATGGAAACCCTTGGAAGGCTATAAATATAAGTAACCTCAATCTCATTTGGACATCACCAAGCATATTCTTATTCTCTTCTTCATTTATTGGTTCACACAGGTCTGAGGATGGGTCATGGAGATTGGTTTGAATAGGTTTGAAATAGTAGCATCTAAAGCTTGCACATGTCTTTAGAGTTTTGGTTTCCAACAACAGCGTTTACCGAAGCAAGTTTAGGTTGCAACCACAAGCTCACATGCTCATGCATGTGGCTGGAGGGTTTTATCCACACACAGACATGCTCTCTTTGTTCAGTTAGAACCTAGGGTTTGAGTTTTATAGCTAATCGTAGAGATCGGATATTGATCCCATGTTCTTGAATTAGGGTTTTGATTAATAACATTATTGGGTTCATCTCTTGGATGTTGTTTAGTTGATTTTTTTGGATAGTTTTGAGGTTGAAGGTATGGATCATTGTACTCTCTCTTTTCTGAAACATTCAATGACAATATAATAAGAATAAAAAATTTGAAAGGGTTTTCCCCATAGTGGGTTTTGCGCTGGTCTCCAACCAATCTTGGTATCTCTATGTGTGAATGATTTTCTTCTATTTTTCCTTTATGTTATGTTGCATTTTTTATGATATTATTATTTCTACATTATTTCATATGTTTTTCTGAATAACGTTATAATTTTGTGGGGTGAATTAAATTTGTAAATAATGAAATGCAATTATCTAAAGAAAAGAACAATATAGCCCTAATAAAAATTTACAAGTTTTGATGAGAGGAGATATCTAAATACTAAAAATTTATCCTAAGTTGTTAGATCCTTCAATAAAATTTAAATATTTGTTTTGTTGAGTCTTGGATTTTTCTAATCCCTAAGGGAGACTATTTCTTCTTGTACTTTGTCACACTGCTTTCCCTTCCCTTTCACCTGTTGTAACAATGTGTCATCAATTTTCTTTTCTTCTACAATCATAACTTTCAAATGGAGTGATGACTCTTCATACTTGTCCTTTTCTTCCTAAAAATATTTCCAATACCTCCTTCTTCTAATAATTCTTTTTCCCGAGCCTTTGAAGTTCTCCTAAGTCACTGATCTGTTGACCTTCTAGGTTTATTTCAACCTCTTCTTAATTAAACCCATATTGACCTTTACCTAGGGTTTCTAGGGACATAAGAATAAACTCCCTTTTTGTTTCTTTTGTTATTTCCTCATCAGAGTATTCATATTAATCTTCATCTTCTAATGAATTGATGTCTTCTTAAGTATAGAAAATGTTCTCTTTGAAATTCTTTTCCTTATTTACTTTCCTATATTTATTATTCTATTTATGATCATGTCCATTATTTTCTTCCTTATATGGACATTTAGATGGATAAAAACTTACTTTTTCACAATTAAACCATTTGAAGGGTAAGTTACCTTTGTAATTTCCAAATCCTCTCTTTAGTCTTCTAACAAAATTTACCACTTCTTCATTAGATCCACAACTCCAATATTTTAGATATTATTTTCTCTTCTTGTCAGTTTTGAAGGAAACCTCCCTTGATGTATACTTTCCTTTTAAATTTCACATTTCACAGGATATTAGTACTCCATACAAATTGTTCAACATTAATGTGTTGAGATCTTTGATCTCCTCAATGGCTAATACCTTGGAATCATATCTAGATCAAAGATATCTCAACATGTTTTGAAATATAAACGAGTCATCCATGGGTTCATCAAGTCCTCTTATTGTGTTAACTATCTCATCCACTTGAAGAAAGAATTCAACTATATCCTCGTCCTCTTTTATATTTAATGCTTAAAACTACATTATGTAACCATACAGTTTGGTTTTTGTACTTTACTATTACCTCCATAACAACTCATCATGTTATCCCATATACATTTAGTTATTATACAATGCATGACATTAACCAACTCAGAATTAGGAAAACCACTTAGGATTGCATTCATTGCTTTATCATTGTTAGTGAACTCAAGCTTCACATCTCTATAACTATTATATGCAGTTTTTTATATTGATTATGTACTATGTCCCAAACATATGAACTAAGAGATATTATGTAGATTGTCATTTGTACCTTCCAGAACACAAAATTCATTTTAACAAACATGAGCTCTTTGTTCTTGCAATATCCATCCTAGATAGCCATTGTATCGAACCTACCTTCTAGTCGTGAGACTATTGCTAAAGGAACCCACTCAGATACCAATTGTTAAAAACCAATATAGTACTGAGATAGATGGTGAATTTGATTTATATAAATTTGGACAATATTTAAGATTATTTACTTTATCACAAATCAAATATGCCACAACACCATAAATAAATTAGCATGCACATATGAGACACTATATCTGGATATTATTGCAGGTTGCAAAATATTATTACATCATATTTTCTTGAGCCAACCACAATGAGACACCCATCTCATGAATTTACGAGAACCCACTTAAAGGAACCACCAACTCGATGTTTAAAGAAACTAACTTGAAGGAAGCACCCGCTCCCTAATAGGTAGGAACCATCTTTCTTTTCCTAATAGATCCTTCTTCCATTCATTTTCAAACTCAAACCCAAAGGATTTATTCCTTTTACTATTCAAAATTTTTGGTCCTACACCCGCTGCTTCTTCTCTTACTTAGGTAGATATTTTGATGTAATATAAACATGCTCAGAATAGAAATCTAAATATTCTCTCCTTTCTGCAATTCTTATGTTCATCCTTTCATAGCTACTCTCATACACACAGTTCTAATTTACTACACTCATGCAGCTCACACAATATGACATAGTGGCTTCAAGTTTTCTATTCAACTATCTCACAGCCCCACCTTTCAAATTACTACCTATCTTCCTTTGACAACCTTTTTATTAGCGCATATGATTGTCTTGTGTTGTTTTCATTTTGTCCCTTCAATTCCCATAGCTATAAATCCATGGGATTTTCTCATGGAAATCCTACTTTATTATATCAACAACCCAAGCTAATATCAATCACCATGATAATTCAAAATTTTCACCTTCTTTCATCATCTGGTTCTTAATAAATATTATGGATTGGTTCCATGGTCAAAAAAATTGTGTTGTTAGTGCTTTATTTTAACTCATCCTAGGAATTAAAACTCTAAAAATGCACATATCATGTACACGAATCTCCAATTTCATAGCCCAAACTTCTTTATATCTAAAATTTCTTGAATTTCCAAACTTCAAATTTAGTTTTCTCTTCATCCCTTAGGAGATAGGTCAAGTTCTTTATATCATTCGAATGGTCTTTAAGAGGACTATCAAACTAAACACTTATTTTTCTCATTGGAGCTAAGGAACTAAAGAATAAATTCCTTAAAATATATTACCTTCATCCTTGACCTCTAGCTAGGAAATACACATTAACACAACAATGATAATGCACTTACCAACCTTCCTCTAAAGTTTGATAAAAAAAAAAAATTCTTGGACATTAATGACTTAGACTTGAAATCAATGATAGAAAGTACTAAAAAAGAATGAATATCTTATTACTCTATTTATATGAGAGGTTAAAGGAGTTCTAAAATTTAGGTAAACTTATTCCACTACAAGAAATCTTCAAGAATCAAGCAAGTATGCACATGTGAACTAATGATGAAATATATAATACATGAAGAAAATCGAATAGTTTTCTTTTATGTATTAAATATTGTAGCTTTAATAGGTATTATGGCCTTAACAAGCGTCACCAAGGCTAGGAACATGAAGCAATTAAGCTTCATTATCTTTAGGACCATGCAATTTTTCCTATGTTTGATTTAGGGAAAATGTTTTAATTAAGTAAATTAGTGATTTTAAATATTCACTAAGTCAAAAATTAGGAAAAGTGGATGATTAATTGAAATTAGTTCAGACAGGAACATTTCACTTCTAGAAGCTTCTTGATATTTTTTTAAGATGGTATTAGACATCAATTGGGACAAGATAACATAAAATCTACCCATTTATTTGTGATTTAGAGATTATAAAGGGAGATCTATGGGAAGCGTTGGAGATAAATCAGGCATTGAGTTGGATGAGTTTTTAGTGAGACACCAGGAGGATTTAAACAATAGTAATTGTGAAGGATATTTACATGGTTTTTCCTCATCTGAGAAATTTCCAGTTTCTGAGTTTCAGAGCAAGTTTTTTACCCAAAAAAATTCTAAGAATCAATTTTTCTTAAAGTTTATGGGGCTTGGAAAATATTACTTATCCCTATTATACAAATTTTGAAAAGTTCGGAGATATACATTTTTAAAATTATTCAAATTTCAAATAATTTTATATAATCTCTATAAATATTAGTGAGTTTTAAAGTAAAATAATTTTATCTTGCAAAATTTTTGCAAATCATTGTTTAGAAAAAAAAGATGAAAATAATGTCTCGTCTTGAAATTAATAATATATATATATATATATATATATATATAATTTAAAATTAATAATAAAATTTAACATTTGTAATTTAAAAACAATCAAATTGGTTATATATACATAAAATAAAGTAAGCAAAATTTATAAATAAGAATTAATAAAAAGCTTAATGAAAGGACAATTACACAAGCCACTAAAATAAATCAACTAAATATTAAAATGATAAATTAATCCAATAAAACATAAACAAAAATTGAAAGAAGAATAAATAAATATTAAAATAATAAATTAATCTAAAAATACATAAACAAAAGTTAAAAGAAGAATAAAATATATAACTTAAAATGGAAAAATCTTATACCACCTATATTTACAAATTAAATTATTAAATCAAATATACGTTCAAATTAAATTATTTTTCTATCTTTAGTTTATAGAATTAAATAAGAAAAGGAAATTTCAATGTCTAATATCTTTATATTAAATAATATATACATATACAATATAAATAAAATAATTTTTTTTAAAAGTTAATTATTGTAACAAACTATTTATTTAACTTTGAATTTATTATAATTTTAATTCAACAAAAATTACATAATTTATGGTAAAATTTTTATTTCAAATAAATCAAATTAATCTGAAATAGTCTTTATCGGGTGGTAAATAATTCATATGTAATAAAATATCTAATATAAAAATTTACAATGTCTAATATATTGAAATAGAAATTTAGGTAAATAAAGGCTTAAGTGAGTGGAATAAAATTCCTAATTTATTTTATTTTTTAGTTATGATTAAAATTGTAAAGACGAAAAGAAAATATCATTATATTGCATTATGATTTAAAATTGAATTGCGAAAATATATAATAAAAGCAAGGTTTAGTGAGGAAAATGATTGAACCAACTCCATTCAATAATAAAAATTGGCAAGGGAAAAATATGAAGAAAATAAGCAATGGAAAAATCATTGCTTTTGTTTTTAAAATTGGTTAGTTTCCATGGTTACTAAAATCCTAAAACATAATGGCAACTACTTTATTTTTGGAAAGAAAATATTAATTATGGAAAAATCCATAAATTTGGAAAAAAAAAATCAATAATTGATTTAAAGAAAATATTATTTATGAAAAATCCATAAATTTCCAAAAAAAAAATCAATAATTGATTTTTTAGTTTTATTTATTTTTAAATAATTTCTAATTTGGAAAATTTGATTTTAAACCATATAAAGTTAGTCATACGCAAATCAAAAACTAGAAATTCAAACGTTAAAAATTCAAAAATTTGAGTTTCTAAAAATTTGGAAATTAATGTAAAGTTAAACCATTTTGACGCAAATTGATTACAATAAACAAAAGTGATTATATAGCAACATGGAGAAACATAGGAAGGAAAGAAGAAGTTAGGACGCAAGGGCAGGAATCTAGTTTTTTCTTATCTTCTACCTCTCATCCCTATTCAGATTGTTAGTGTGTTTCTCAATTTCTATAGCTTCCCTGAGCTTCATATTATGGAAGTGATCAATCTTGGCAATGACCTTAGACTCTTCAATACAAATGTGATGCATAGATTTTTCCACATGCTCTACGAAGGCAAACGAGTGAGATATATTATGCTTGTTGTGTGTTGTGTGTTCTTGAATCCTTTGCTTGATAGAGCGACCAGTTTCTCCAATGTAGGTCGCACCACAAGAACAAGGGATTAAGTAAGCACCTTTTAATTCCTTAAAATCCACATGGTCTTTAACAAATCCTAGGGAGTTGTGGATGGTGTTAAGAGGACTAAAGGTGGCATGCACATTATTTTTCTTAAGAATGTGAGATATCTTGTTAGTGGTTCCTAGAATGAAAGGAAGATGCACACAGTTAACAAATTAGAGGGATCCTATCAATAAGGAAAAAGGTAGAAGCTAAGGATTGATTAAAGGATAAGTATCAAAATTTTATTTCAATGTTACTATGGATGTGAATTATGATTCTAATTTATGATGATTACATGCCATCTATGATTCTACTTTATGATGGTTACACATGACTTAAAATTTTGATCTATGATGGTTGTGTTTTGAGATAACGTGATGTGATATGTTTATACATGATGATTTGGTAAAAGATGTTAGTTTGACTTGTTGTGACAAGAAGCGAACAAAATTGCGAGTGTACCTTATTGACAAGCTACCAATGAGGTATGATGTAATTTGTTTTCAATTTATTTTGAATCTAGTAGAAATTATGTGCTTGATACAGGAAACACAGTAATGCCCAGTTGCGTGGTCGAAACTAGTTGCAAGTATTATCAACAACAACAAAAGGAATTGGAACATGCAACAGTATCTTGGTAAAGCACTTGAGGAGCAGGGCCATTGTGGGAAAATTGTAACCAATGGTGTCCATTGATTTCCATGGGAATGCTATGACCAATATGATGGTTTTGAGGCAAGTATATGCCTTGCTTTTTGTATCTTCCGATGCAAGGAAACCTTTACAAGGGATGAATCACCCGGGATAGGGGATGTCAGGGAACTTTGAAGGTGAGTGACTACACGATAGGGGGGACCAGATTGCCCGAGGGACTGTGTAGCAGAGAAGGGAAGTTCGTGGAATCGATATGTTTGTTTTGGTTATGAGCATTTCTAGATGGAATCAGATTTACATTGGGAGTGCGCCTTGGAACAATGAGTTGATAACTATTCATTGAGAGGATAAGTGGCACAGGATTGCAACACTAGACATTAGATGCAGCTTTGACTGTGGTAGTCGATTTGGAATTCCTAGGAAGGACATGCATCCTGGTATTACTTTGAGGGTGGCGGTGTGATCCTCTGGATTCCATTGTTGATTGACATAGGCATCATAGCCTTTTATTTGTTGGTTTAGAAAATGTGCATATGTGTATATGTGGTTATAATGAGCTATGTTATAAAGTTCCAGTAGGAAATATGGTTTTTATCTTGTCATGTTGTCATGATGTTTTGGTTTTGTGTAGGTATTTCATTGTAAATACTACAACAAGCTAAGTTATAAAGCTTCATGGGTAGTATGTTTGTTTTTTAGTGGTTTTTCTAAAGTCTTGGTGTGGTTTAACACCAAGGGCGATGTTTACCAAGGGGGAGGGTGTTACAAGGAAAAGTGTCTATATAGAACTGCTCTATCCCACTAAGGTGTGACAGCTGCCTTAGAAACAAATAGAGAAAAGCTACTTTAGTTTTTCCTTTATGAATTGTAGATAGAGAGGAACAAAAAGACCAACCTCTGTCTTGCACTAATCTCCTGATTTGATCCCTCTCTTCTTTGATAGTCCTTCAACTACCTGCTCCCTTGCACGCCCAGCTTCACAAAGTACCTGTAAGATCACAAAAGCATAGCACTATACAAGGACATGGATCTATAATCATAAACAATCTAGGATCAGATGTAAATTGACCATACAAATGTAACAAGCATCAATGATACAAAAGCATGGAGGAAAACTCAAATAGCTTTTATTGATAAACAAGAAAAGAGCCAAGAGGAGTTACAACCAGTTGTTCTGACCCAGCATCAACCTCCCAACAAAGAAGCCCCTCTTCACCTCAAACAAAACTTAGATCACCCAACAATCTGATGTTTGTCTCAAGAAACCAACAACAATTCCTTACAATATGCAAAATTCCAGCCTCTGGATCTCTGGGATGAGGGATCCATATATAGATATCTGTAAGGGGGATGAGTCAGCTTGTGATTTGATTAGTGTCTTCTCTCTGATAGTTCTTGCTTCCACTTGGAGACTGATGGCCTCTTACTCATCCTTGGTCGAATTCAGTGAGGCAAGTGTCACAGGAGAAGATTCTGGAAGCTTCCATTGCCTCTCCACCTCGCGGAATGACACTGCCATTTATCATTTCTCGCCCATCGCACACCACAGAAGGGACTTTTGAAATGCAACGCACCCTCACAGTGTATTTGGGTGAGATGCAACGCACCTAGCCAGTGGAGCAGCTGCAATGATCTTGTTTTGACCAATTCTGAGCAATTTCTCATGGAGAACTTCTGGGATAAGCTGTAATATGTTGACCTTGTTCCTTTAGGGGTTAGAACAACACTTTTAGGGACTTAGGAACCCTTGGTTTATGGACATTTTATGCTTGGGGTTGTAGGGCCCAAAAATGTCCATAACAGAGGGTTATATAACAACCCTAGTGAAAAGTTCATGTAATAAAAGTTAATAAAGGAAAAATAAGGCCACATGTAAGGGACATGTATTCTGTTGTAACATCCATTGTCATTTTAATTTTATCTTCAATTTTATCACAAAAAAAATAAAATAAAATATTATGTTATAATGGAAATAAAGGAGAATGCCGAAATTTGAAATAAATGATTTGTTTTATGACTATTGATGTCTTTTGAACATGAGGAACTCGGGAGAAGATCCAAGCCGTCTGATGGACAAGAAATGGATCTGAAGGTAGTCGCATGGATAACAAGAACGAAGTTTAATTCAGAAAATAGACATGATGGTTTATAGAATGTGGTTTAATCCGTTGAAGTCTAGATTAATCACAGCCGCTCATCAAGAAGCGGCGAGATCTGACGGATATCATGTCGAAAAGTGCATGAAATTTATTATAAATTTCGGACCCGAGAAATCTTTAAATTACAATTTTGTTTCCATATCAGGTCAGTGCGGAAGGCAAAGGTCTGTGGAAAAGTTGGACACAATAAGTTTATGAACTGGAGTCTAAATTCTTTTCAGTTCCGTGGTAAGCCATATTCCGCATAAATCAACCAATTCCGTTGTTTTAGTAGAATAACTAGAATTAGAGGCGAATGACCAAAACTCCAAAGGAATGGTGATTGGTCAGGTTTCTTTGTGTTTCTACCAATTGGAGCACTCCTGATATATATGTGGGCCATAAGGGTTTCTTTATGTTTTAGCCAATCATAACATTTCTGATACATACGTGGGCCCAAGTCCACGCATGGAGTTTTGAAAAGATGCAGTTTGTTGTGTTAAAATAGTTTAATTATTATCAGAACATCTACAAAGAAACTTCATCAGCAGTCAAGCCATAGATCCGAACAGCGAGCAACCATCATCAGTTTTCTAATTTCTGTTACTTCTTGTTATTTTGTTTTCTTGAGAATGAGGTGTATTTTACCCTCTAATGTAATATTTTGTAATGACTTTTACTTTAGACAGTTAGGAGATAATTAAACAGTATGACAGTTTTGGTGATTATCAACTGTCACATGATGTATAAAAAGAGACAAAATTATAGAAAAGGGGTTCGAATTTTGAAGAACTTGGAGACTAGGCTACTATATTTTTTATAAATTGTTGATTAATGAAAGAATCAGAAGTTTTCCACATATTGTTGGGTATGATTTTGTGATTTCTCTATTATGTGTCATCACATGTCTTCTTTTCTTAAAGTATAGTAATGAAGCTGCAGGTCTTTGTTTACTTATGTGAATGAAGTTAAAATTCCTTAAAAGAGTGCTCCTATACTTAAAACCCTTACTTATACATTTCTTCTAAGTTACAGATAATAGTTTTTGTGTAAAGCATCATATTGTCTCTAACTTCCAAAGTGTTACAGATAATAGTTTCTGTGTAAAACAACATATTGTCTCTAAATTCTCAAAGCATTCTCCACTTAGCATTCATATTCAACAATCAAATGGAATTATGAGACTTTCATATCACCTAAGTATTAAGGGTTAAGAACCAGGTCTTTCAGTTCCTTCACTTAAAGATACATCATACAAATAAGTGACAATAATAATAAACATTAATGTCTTAAGCATAATTTCTACACAGCCAAGGAATTGGTTTCTTAAGGGACAAAATTAATTGGCGTCGTTGCCGGGGAGAGAAGTCAAGAACACTTTTCCTTGGGTTTTTAATATTTTCCTCTGGTTGTTCAGTGAGGAGGAAATATTTGGTTGTATTGAATAGAAAGCAATAAATCTGTCTTCAAAGAGGCCTCATACGAGGTCAGATATCTCACAACAAAAATTTCAAGCCCTTTCACACCCTAAGAGACTAGTTTCCAAGAGGATTGGAATGCCAAAAACTCCAGTTACACCAATTCCTACACTGTTTCCACCTGGCAGTAGTTCAACACATCTTTCATCCAAACATTCATCTTTTATTGACCAAGAGTCACCCTTTACATCTACTTCATTTCAAGAACCCAACTATCAAAAAAAGTCTTTAGAGTCTGTTTCTTTCTCAGTATCTACTATAGTTATTCAACCTGAACCTATAACTACCTTGCCACCTTTTCATACTCCATTTACTCCTCAGTCAGGTTCTACACCTGCTCAAGGTTTAGTAGGTTCAAGATCAAACATGGCAACACCTGCATTCTTGATGAATAGGTATGCACCTATTCAATTTCCACAATAGTTGAATCAAATTCCACAAGAATACTTGAAGATTCTTCCTCGTTTCACAGGGGAGGATGAACAAACAACAGAGAATCATATAGCAGTATTTTGTAATTTTGCAGAAAATCTAAATGTTGAACATCTAGATGTTGTTTTAAGACTTTTTGTGCAATCCTTGGATGGTGAAGCAAGAAAATGGTTTAAAGGGCTTCCTAATAACTCTATTCCTACATGGGAAGAGATGTAGCACCTGTTCACCCAGAGATGGGGAAAGAAAAGAGATCATGGGTATTCACTCACATAGTTTAATGCTATTAAGAAGAAATCTGATGAAAGTGTTGTGGAGTTCATGAGAAGGTTCAATAAATTGTACAATAGTCTTCTAGTGGAGAGTAAGCCCCCTCCTCTTCGTGCAAAAATGACTTTTGCAAGGGCATTTGAATCAGATTTTGGATTCACATTGAGGGAGAGAAGATCCACAACCCTTGATCAGATCCAAACTGATGCTTTAGAAATAGAAGAAAATCTGGTGGCTACACGTAAAGCACCAGAGGCACAGCCTGCTCAAGATAAGGGAAAGGCTAAAGTGGAATCCTCTCAAGATCAAACATTAGAGGATATGAATAATGCAATTAAAAATTTGTCTAATAAATTGATTAAATTGGAATTGGAGAGTAAGAATTCTCAGAGGAAAGTACAACAAGACAAAAATTTGAATCCTCAATATAGAAGGCAACCTCTGCAAATTTTTCAAAAGGAGAGAAAAGACCAAGATCAGGTTCAATCACCACTTTACTTATAGACAGATCCTGATGGAGTATGAGAGCATTCCAGGGACCATGATGATCATATTTTTACATTGTATGCAATAGATGAAGATGAATTAGGTGTTGAGGGAGAATAATATACTGAAACAGATGCTATTTATGATGAGAATGAAATTGATGAGTATTGGAAGAAGTTTTCTGATCTTATGCAGGCAAAATTACATATGACTTGAGATCAAGGAAAAGCTCAAGAGTTCAAGAAAATGAAGGTGATAAACAAGTTTCAGATCCTCTACAAAAGGCGACTCCATAAGAACCATAGCCTGCAAAACAATTAAATAAAGGAAAGCAACAACAAAATACAAATAGCAAGACTCAAATACTTCGAAGTGAGTCTTCTCAAGATAGAAGTGAAAAAATTCCTTTAGAAAATCCTTTTTCCATTCCACAAGAGGTTTCAGTGATGAATAAAATTGAATATGAAAATGAAAGGAATACTAAACATATTCATGTGTTTAGTCTTACTAAAGAATTAAAAAAAATCATAATTCAAGTGTCCCTCACAGGGTTGGTCAAAACACCAGTTTATCAAAGACAGATTGATGATTTTATCAATCTATCTCAGGATGTGAATATAAATGACACTATGAATCTATAAGACGATAAACCAATAGTGGTTTTTGGTCCACATGTGGAGGAGGTAGATTCTTCAACGGCTCCTTTCTACATCTCTTTATTGATTCATGATTTCCTCTTGCATAATTGTATGTTTGATTCAGGAGCTTCGCATAACCTCATGCCACTATTAGTGATGAAACAACTAAACCTTACAGAGACTTGTAAGCTTTTTATTCAAATAAATTCAAGTGTTTGGAGGTCATTAAAGATATGGTGGTGTCACCAGCCCATATCCCAGCTAGGAGCTTGATAATGGATGTAGTGGTAGTAGATATCCCTGCTAGGTTTGGAATGTTGCTATCTAGGTCATGGGGGTCTAAATTGGGTGGTGTTCTGAAATTGGATTTTACCTATGCTATCATACCAATTTTTGGTGGTGAAGAAAGAAGGTTGTACAAAGAATCAAGATTTGTTAAAACAATCACAAAGGACGAAGCAAGTAATTCACCTGTATATAGCCAAGAAAAAGATGTCTTTTATTGCTTCATGCTGCATGACAATACAAAATTGGCTAAAGATAATCAGAGGCAGCTTACTTCAGCCTATGTAAATACAGATATGCAAATAGAAGGAGCGTGGAAGTGCTTCTTTGATGGAGCATATTTTAAAGAAGGAACAGGTGTTGGTTTCCTTTCAGAGGATGAGTAGATTCAAGATCACAATATTGGAATCCAGAAGGATCCCAAGCTGGTAAAATTGTTCAAGCAAGTTTCACTTAATTATAAGGAGAGATATATTAAGCTTTTCAGGGAATACACTGATGTTTTGGCTTGGTCCTATGAGGATCTCAAGACATATGAGGAAAACAATTTCAGCAGATTTGGATGCCCTGTCAAAATCATAACAGACAATGCTCAAGTGTTCAGTTCAAGTAAGTTTGATGCTTTTTGTCAGAAGTATAATGTTATTTTATCTCATTCAACTACTTATCATCCATAGGGAAATGGATTGGCTGAATCCACTAACGAAACATTGATGAATATCCTTAAGAAAACTATTGCAGAGAATTAGAAAGACTGGGATTCAAAATTAAAGTTTGCTCTATGGGTTGTTAGAGTGACTACAAGAAGGTCTACAGGGAAATCACCTTTTGAATTAGTGTATGGAACTCAAGGTCTGTTCCCAAGTCAGCTTATGAAGCCTGTAATTGCAATGATTCAGGAGGCAAAAGAAGAGCCCAATGCTCTGATAAGAAGAATGCATAAGGTAGTGGAGTTGACTGAAAGCAGGGATAAGGTAAGAGATAATTTGATTATGTATCAATCAAAGATGAAGGGTATTTTTGACAGAAAGGCCAAAGAAATTGATTTTAAAGTTGGAGACCTGGTATTAAGGTGGGATACTAGAAGAGAAGATAAGGGAAAACATGGGAAGATTGATCCTCTCTGGTATGGCCCATTTAGGATCATAGAAGCAAGGGAAAATAATACATTCTTCCTGGAGAATCTTGATGGTGAATATTTACAGCTGCCTATGAATGAGCAGTACCTCAAACATTACTTCCAGTTTTGAAACACAAACATACTGCCATTGTAGATATCAGAGTGAATTCATTGTACAAATTCCATAGAATTTAAATTGGCTAAGCAATATGTGACTCCATGCCCAATATGAAGGCATTGATCTATGGTTCTTAGTATTTCTGTGGCAAAATCATTATCCCTGGGTGGAGCCAGATGTTGTAGCACCCATCGTCATTTTAATTTTAATTTCAGTTTTATCGAAAAAAAAAAAAAAAAATCAAATATTATGTTATAACATAAATAAAGGAGAATGCCAAAATTTGAAAGAAATGATTTTTTTTATGACTATTGACAGCTTTTGAACACGAGGAACTCGAGAGAAGACCTGAGTCGTCCGATCGACAAGCAACAGATTCGACGGTAGTTGCATGGATAACAAGGACGAAGTTTAATTCAGAAAATGGATGCGATGGTTTATAGAATGTGGTTTAACCCGTTGAAGTCCATATTGATCACAACTGCCCATCAAGAAGAGACGAGATCCGACGGATATCGCGTCGAAAAGTGCACGAAATTTATTATAAATTTCAGACCCGAGAAATCTTTAAATTACAGTTTTGTTTCCATATTGGGTCCCTGGGGAAGGAAAAGGTCTGTGGAAAAGGCAGACACGATAATTTTATGAACTGGAGTCTAAATTCTTTTCAGTTCCATGGTAAGCCATATTCTGCGTAAATCAACCAATTCTGTTGTTTTAGCAGAATAACCAGAATTAGAGGCGGATGACCAAAACTCCAAAGGAACAATGATTGGTCGGGTTTCTTTATGTTTCCACCAATCAGAGCACTCCTGATATATATGTGGGCCATAAGGGTTTCTTTACATTTTAGCCAATCATAACATTTTCAATACATATGTGGGCCCAAGTCCACACACGGAGTTTTGTAAAGATGCAGTTTGTTGTGTTAAAACAATTTAATTATTATCAGAACATCTACAAAGAAACTTCATCAGCAGTCAAGCCACAGATCCGAACAATGAGCAACCATCATCAGTTTTCTAATTTCTATTACTTCTTGTTATTTTGTTTTCTTGATAATGAGGTGTCTTTTACCCTCCAATGTAATATTCTGTAATGACTTTTACTTTAGATAGTTAGGAGATAGTTAAACAGTTTGATAGTTTTGGTGATTATCAACTGTCACATGATGTATAAAAAGAGACAAAATTATAGAAAAAGGGTTCGAATTTTGAAGAACCTGGAGACTAGGCTATTGTATTTTCTATAAATTGTTGATTAATGGAAGAATCAGAAGTTTGCCACACATTGTTGGGTATGATTTTGTGATTTCTCTATTATGTGTCATCATATCTCTTCTTTTCTTTAAGTATAGTGATGAAGATGTAGGTCTTTGTTTACTTATGTGAAGGAAGTTAAAATTCCTTAAAAGAGCGCTCCTATACTTAAAACCCTTACTTCTACATTTCTTCTAAGTTATAGATAATAGTTTTTGTGTAAAGCAGCATATTGTCTCTAACTTCCCAAAGTGTTACAGATAATAGTTTCTGTGTAAAACAACATATTGTCTCTAACTTCTCAAATATTTCTCCACTTAGCATTCATATTCAACAATCAAATGGCATTATGAGACTTTCATATCACCTAAGTATTAAGGGTTAAGAACCAAGTCTTTCAGGTCCTTCACTTGAAGATACATCATACAAATAAGTGACAAGAATAATAAACATTAATGTCTTAAGCACAATTTCTACACAGCCAAGAAATTGGTTTCTTAAGGGACAACATATTCCAAGATGAATAATGGGCAAATATAACCTAGTGGGCATCACTGGATATGTTTTTGGCTAAGGAAATTTGACAAAGGCTAAGACAAACGAATTAAAAGGAAAAAGGCATATTTGGCACATTTAGTTATGAAAATAAAGGAAAATAGGAGAAAAGTAAGGTGAAAGGTCACATGTTTCATGTGAGGAGTAAAATCATGGAAAATAATGGAAAATTAAGAAAATAGAGACCTCATTGATAAAAAGGCTTCTAAGGATCAGTTGGCACGTTCTTGGATCAAGTTTTTGCTCAATTTTTGCTTCAAAGCAAGGAAGGGAAAAGCAAATATTAGGAAATGAACAATAGGATTAAGTAGCTTTAGCAGGAATACTTGGAGGTAACATATTGCATGTGTGATTTCCTAACTAGTTTTCACATGCATGGTTTGTATGTTTGTGTATGGTTGTCTTGCTGTCGTTGGCATGGTTTTTCCAGTTTATGAGTGGTTATCAACCTAGCCTAGCCTTTTTCTATATGCCATGGTGTGTTGGGATGTTTATCTTCATTTTTATCTTTGGTTTTTTGGATGGATTTTGGGATCCGAGGTGGAGGTGGTCTCAAGGTTCATTCCCAAAGGCCTAGGAATCCATTGACCAATTTTGGAAAGATACACGGTAAACCCTGAGGGATGAGTCTCGATTTATGGCCTAATGAGATAGGTTTGGATTGTGGTAAAGCCCGAGAATCTGGTCTTGTTTTAGGGCCTAGTGATCCGAGATTAGAGTGTGGTAAATCTTGAGAGACAAGGAGACAAAAAATTCCTCAAGGATAGTGATGGATTCCAAATATCGTTCCAAGTTCGGTTCGATTTTGTGATCAGAGCACCAGTTTTGGTGTGATCATGATTTGGTGAGGGTGGAGGTGGTTTAAACTTTGGATTCCCTTGGTTATTTTTGGATTGATATATCCATGAGATCCCACATTCATGCTGGGAATATGGCACAAGTGTGATTGGTTGAAAGGAACATTTGGTTCAGCCATGTCTATGGTCGGGTGGTACGTGGAAGTCCTAAACCTGGTTGGATTTGCCTATGATTAATGAAAGCTAAGTTCTCTTGATTTTATACTTGTTTATATGTGGATTTAATGGTTTTTACATCTCTTTTATTTCCATGGTTTTATGCTAGTTATAAGTATGGTCAATTGACTGGTTCATGTCATGGTTATTTCATGTATTTACTGGTAATTGTTAAAATGATGAATGAAATACCTAATTGATGTCATAACAGTTCAAGGGAGAAGGTGGTGATCCTTCTTGTCATATTTCATAAGAGTTTTCAGTCATTCATGCTCTGTCTTGTATTCTAGACATGTAGGTTGCATTGATCCTAAGATTTTAACCGAATGTCAATCCTGGTTGGGGATGGTTAGGCCTAGTACTGAGGTTTATTTTTGGTTTAATAATCTTGTCATCTATTTGATGGATTCTGGAATTTACAGCAAGTTCTGGGCAGTGGCCAGAAATATGGGCTAGAAAAGTGTCTTGAATTCCGTGGATGCTTGTGCAGTTCTTCTCGAAAAAGTCCCTGGACGCTGGCTTGCAGGCTTGTGAGAGCATCCATAGGTCCATATACACTGGCATGCCCATATCATGATAACGTCTAGAGTTCAAGAGGTGTAAAAGATCATTGGGACCTAGGGGCAGGATGTCTAAGTGGATCAGAAGTCTCCTGGAAGCTACGGTTGATGTATTCCATCAATTCCATTTCCTTAAGATCACCAAGGAGGTTGAATCATATCATAGTGGCCTCTCTCGTTGCATGTTGACACCATTGGCCGGTTACTTCGGTAGATGTGGGAGGAGGGTGGTTACATACATATTCAACTAATGAGGAAACACAAGTCTTCATAAGATATGTAGTGAGGTTGCATGGTGTTCCAAGGAAGATTGTGTTAGAATGGGATGCTAAGTCCACTTCCAAGTTCTAGATAGATTTATTTGTTGGTTTGGGTATAGAGTTTGCCTTCAACACAACTTATCGTCCACATACATATGGATAGACAAAGAGGGTCAACAAGATTATGGAGGATATGATGACGATGTATGTCACGCACCAACAGAGGAGATGGGAGGAGTACCTTCCATTGGTTATTTTGCTTACAACAATGGGTATCAAGATTCTCTAAGGATGAGTCTATTCGGGGCACTATATGGCCAAAGTTTTAATACTCCCATCAACTGGAGTGATCCAGTGAATAGAGTACTTATTGGACTGGACATGCTGGTAGAGATGGAACAAGAAATGCAAGTAATCAAGAAGAATCTAAAGGAAACACATGATAGATAGAAGAATTATGTAGATCATAAAAGGATGTTTAAGGAGTTTCAAGTTCAAGAACATGTTTACTTGCACATTAAGCCCAAAAATAGATCCGTGAGGATTGGATTAGATCATGTGCAAAGATGGCACCTCAGTTTGTGGACCTTTCAAGATTCTTAAGAGGATTGGACCATTAGCCTATCAACCTGCACTACCTATGACGGTGAAAGTCCATGACGTTTCCATGTCTCGTTTGTTAAGAAGTATGTTAAGGATGTTGATCATGTGATTGAATTGTTTATATTGCAGGTGGAGCCAGAAGGAGAATTCCAACTGGAACCTCAGTGTATTCTATAGAGAAAGATGCTCATGCTCCCGAACCGAGAAATCGAGTAGGTTAAAGTGTAGTGGAAGCACTTTGGGCCTCATGAAGCTACATGGGAGATGGTTGATGAGATGTGGGCTATGTATCCTTCAATATTCGATAGTTGAGCAGATGACTTTTGACATATGTTTATGTGTGGTGTTTTGGTATATATATATATATATATATATATATATATATATATATATATATATATATATATATATATATATATATAAATCACAAGCTCTATTATAAAGCTCCAATAGGCAGTATGGGTGTCATGTCGGTATGGTTGTCATTTTGTTATGTTTGCCATGTTAGTTTGCTTCTGAACAAGTTAATCATTCTAAATATTGCATTGAGCTAAGTGATAGAGCTCCATGAGCAGTATGTTTTTCTTTGCAATAGTATTGCTAGTTGTAGGTGTCATTGAACACCGAAAATGGTGTTCCCCCCAGTTGGGTGGTTCTGTAACAACCCTGGTCACAAATCCATGTAATAAAGTTAATAAAGGAAAAAAATATAACCAAGTTCATGGCACACTTATTCCAAGTTGAATGTTGGGCAAAACATCCTAGTGTGGGTGTTCAATTGGTTTATTATGGCTAAGAAAATTGGCAAAGGCTTTCAAAAGGAAAGAGGCATTAATTGAAATTTTATTGATGAAAATAATGGAAATTAGGAGAAAAGGAAGGTGAAAGGTCACATGTTGCATATGGGGATGAAATTGAAAGAAAATAATGGAAAATAAAGAAAATAAATTGAGAAAAGGCTTCTAAGGATCAGTTCACAACCTTTTGTTGGTTTGGTTTTGGATCTATCTCTCTCTATTATCTCTCTCTCATACTCTTGGACATTTAAATTATTCTTGGAGCACTCTAGAATTGGAGAAAAGAATGCAAAGGAAGCACATGAACCTAGAGGGAAGCAAAGATCAAGCAAGGAAGAGTGAGAACCAAGCATATACAGTGGGATTATTTTTCAGTATTGAGTTGCATGTATGATTTCCTTGCTAGTTTTAGCATGCATGGTACATGCATGCATGTTTTTGGTTCTCTTCATGTCACTGGCATGGGTTTTTCCAGGTGTATCATTGGTTTTCATCCTTTCCTTGCCATTTCCAGATAACTATGGTGTGATGGGATTCTCTTACTTGTTTGAGCTGGATTGCCCGATGGTTTCAAAAGTAAGTGGGGTGGTCTCAGGAAGAATCACAAGACCTACAAATCCCTTGGCGGGATATACAATAAATATTAGTTGTGAACACTCTTGTTGGGCCTAGGAATCCCTTGACCAGTAATGGCGGGATACATGGTAAAGCCTAGAGGGTGGAGACCTCGTTGGGCACAGGAATCCCTTTACTAGTAATGGTGGGATACAGAGTAAATCCTAGAGGTGGAGATAGACAAATTCCTCATGGTTTAGGTGAAGAGATCTAGAGGCATCCATGAATGTATAGGCCTAGTGATCCATGGACTAGTATATGGTGGGATTATGCTAAAGCCTTAAGTGTATGTTCATTGTTTGGGCCTAGGAATCCCTTCATGAGATATATGGTAAAGCCTAAGGAAGCCCTAATTGGTTTTCTTGTGAGTCCCACATTCATGCTTAGAATATGGCACGAGGGTGATTGGGCGAAACAAAGATTTTTGTTAGCCCAATATATGGTCGGTTGGTACCTAGAAGTCCCTGGCTTGGTTGGATTTTTGCATATGTTAATAAGAGATTTTTTCCTCTTGTGTTGCATGTGTAAATGTACTTGTTAATATGTGGCTTTTATGGATGTTCTATCTTTATTATTCTATTGGTTATATGCTGGTTATAAACATGGTTTATGACAAACTTTGGTTATGCCTCTCATCATGTTTTGATTAGTACATGAAATATTATTGAATGTATGACCTAATAGATGATAATGCATATATTATGAGGAGGAATCAGTCCTTCTTGACGAATCTCAGAGAAGCATGAGACCCCTATGCTAAGTTATTTTGTTATGACCTGTGGATTAGATGTTTATGATATGTTTGACATAATGCATGTCATGGCTAGTAGGGGACGGGTCAAGTCCTTATTCAAGTGTTTGTACTATTAGACTTATTTTGTTTGTTAATTATATTTTCTGGAAGTTTCATGAAGTTCTGGGGAGTGACCTCAGTCCTACCCCTAAAAAAGTGGCTTAGAAACTGGGGTCACTCACACAGAACTGCATGAAATAGGCCACGATCGCATGGATTCCTTGCTATGGGAGTGATTGTAGGGTCTCAATCACATACATGCCTTTTCATGGGAGTGACCAAAGCTCTAAGTCAGTGAAAAAATAGGTTCTCTCTAGGGTTGGACACTTGAAGTGGTGGGCTTGCTCTTGAAGGTTCTATAGCTTTTGAGGAAGGTCAAATTGTTCTTATCTTGTTGGTTCCATTTTCTTAATTGTACATGGGGAGTTGAATCATATCATAGTAATTCTTCATCACATGTTTAAATTGACAAGATGGTAACTTGGGTAAATATGGGAGGAGGGTGTTACACCATGCATAACAAAATTCTGCACATGAATCTTACACAGCTCTACAATTTGCCACAAATTTAAAAGCCAATACTTGTGTAATGAATCAAACAACTTAGTTTTTTATCTCCACAACCACAAATTCCCATCTACCCCTCATCGTGCCATACTTGCTAGACAAATTTAGTCCCAAGCTCTTAGATTTATCTACAAAGAGAGGTTCGAGATCCTCACCTTCCATCGGAAAATCGATGATCTTCTTGATTATTTGTGGAGTAATTGTAATGGCCCTATATAACCATAGATAATTCACATGCACACAACTTAGCAATAGCTTGGTAATTGTAGTAATCTCAAAATTGCGGCTAAAGTGAGGAATTTCCAATAAATTCAATATATCGACTTTCTCTAACCCTAAAGCCCACTTTTGCGTTCAAGCACAACCACACTGGGGTCATTAGTCTCCTTCCTCTTTAAATGCTCATGCAATGCTAGAAAATAATTTTAGTCTGTAATATCATGGTCGAAATATATGATTCTCCCTAGGCACTCCACCATATCCTTTTATGGCACCACTCCCTTAGTGATTTCCAGTATATCCACAATATATTCAACATCCTTTTGCACATTAACTAGTCGAGCATTAGGAATATGGGTGGGATATACTTTTGACTTGGCCCACACTCCTTAGGTTGGGATGATCAATCCAATTGATGGGTCGATCAACAACTAACCAACCATAGATCTGTTAACTTATACTACTTCATAAAATTACATGGAAAAGATGCCATGGGCCAAAATCCATAGTAAACCAATATTATTGGCAAAGAAATTATTGTTACTAAAACTAAATTAACCCAAAATGTGAGTATTTGAAATTCAAATTTGGCAATTTTTGACTTAGCTAGTTTTTCTCTTTTGCGTCGTTGTCCACTACGTATTTCTACACTATGTATTGATGCTACACGCTCTGCCATGTATGCACGATTTTCTAGAGTGTTGTTCTTACCTCCTCTACCTATGTGTGCATAACCAAAACTACTCTAAAACTTGCCTCCAACATCAACCATCAATAATCATGGTCAACCTTGTCAATGAAGGTTGACTATGGTCAACCTTGTCAAACATCTTCAACCAAAGTTAATCATTATCAATGATCAAGAACCCTTGGTAACCATGGTTAACCATTATCAACCATGATAAACCCTTGTCAACATTTTTTAACCATACTTAGACAATGTCAACCTGCATAATCAACAGTTTTTTACTCATATATGCCAAGCACATCGGTTGCCCGCTAGCACAACCACATTAATAAAGTGCCAATCGATCTCATTTTCCACCTTTCATGCACCAATCAATTCCCTTATGGCTGGAAAATGATGCCTATGAGTGATATCAACCACATTAGTGATGTGGTTGTGTTGTTATATTTGTGATTTAACATACCATATAACGTATATGAAGGTTGGTGTCAGTCGACATATTATATGTTTTACATAATATCTTTCCCCCCTCCACCCTCATCTTCATTTTCATGTAATGTGTTGGTAGTTTTGAAAGGCACAATTTAATTAATACACAAAATAAATTTTTTGGTCAAAATTTCGAAATACAATTTTGACAAGATTGTGATTTCTTGTTGTTTCAAATGCAATTTTGAATGCATAAATGGATTGAGCACCTCGAAAAATCCCTAGGGCACTTGAACATTTCAAATTAAACAACTCAAACATATGATTCTTAAAAATATTTACAAGATTTTGGGCAATATTAACTAGTAAAAGTGTTAGGAAAATGGCCATTTCATCTATTCATTAAACTAAATAGTTTTGAAACTTTAAAAAATTAATATTTATTTTTTATTTTTTATTTTGATACCTATTTATTTATTAAATTATAAACTTATAGTAATTTTAAAAAAATGAAAATACAATATTTTTTCTATTTTTGTTAATTTTTTATTTATTAAAATAAAATAAACATGAGAAAAATAACAACACATATTAAATCCATCAAATCTTTTTTCATTCTAAAAAAAGATTGCATATCAAGAGATTTGATCCTTCTTGACCCTTGATGGATCCAGAGTTAAGATGGATGTAAGTTGGTTTAATCTTCCCCTTTAAATAAGCTACACATGAACCCCATAGGCCATTTTTATTTTATTTCTATATTGATTTAATCTTCCCTTTAAATAAACTACACTTAAAAATCATAGAACATTTTTATTTTATTTTTTAAAGTTATTTTTATTTTATTTTGATGAATCATTATTACAATATAATTTTTTTTTATTATTTCATGCCTCAATATTTAATTTATTTTTTTAATTGTATTTTATTTTTAATTTTACTATTATGTAATTTGACGGACATAACATAACATACGATAACCTTCCCCTCTCCACGCAAAAACCCATATTTATATTTATGGCACATTATATTCGTATAACCTAAAATATTTTCACTTTTATATAAATATTGAAATTATATCAATTACATATGAATTTTGGTGTCGAAGTTTCCAACACTCTATGTTCATCATCAGGTCATGGATAGAGGACATGATCTAACCAAATAAAAAGTTGTAGAAAATTTCAACCAAGAAATTAAAAGAGACATTTAAAAACATAAATATAAATATAAATGAATTGCTAAAAAAATAATATATTAAAATAATAATAAAAATATTACGTTTTAAAATTAAAATAAATAAATAAATCTATGAATGAATAAAAATTGAATAAAAATGAAAATATTTCAACAATAAATTACTTAATGAAATCTAAAAATAATTAATTATATATATATAATGATAATAATGATGATGGTTAACGTTCACTGAAATTAAGCTTTGGTCTATCGGACCTAAAGAAACAAATTATTTAGTTTGATTTAACATTTTATTCCTATGCTCAAAAAGCTTGGAGAGAAGTCTCCCGAGCTCACCATAATTTTGACATCATAAAAGGCTAGGAAGGTCAGTATTGCGACAAAGATTATGAAACTGAGATCTAATGTGGTTGTACGTGGGGCACTCTAAGAGAAAGTGGTTTTCATCCTCGATGTTCCTATTCTCACAGAGATGGTAGATCCTTTCCATCCATGGTGTTTTAGGAACTGCCCAATGATCGGTTTCACTATGGAGCTCATGAGAGTTCGTTCTAATCTTCGCTATATCAATTTTCTTCTTTGAGCTAGTTAAAACAAAGAGATACTTTTGATCTTCTAGGGTGAGGTTGATGACCTTCTTATAATAACATAATTTTATTTTAGCTACTAAATCTTTCTCACACCACATTTTTTCTTTGAACTTAGAAGTAACAATATTTTTAATGTTATTAATGTTTTGCAATGCATCATTCTCGTTGATCTCCCAATGGTTTAACCAGGCCCTCGTGTCTTTATACCACCCCCGCTTGAGCCTTAGGTGGTTTTGGCTGGAATTTAAAGCTAGCTTAGGAAGTCTATGATCTCCTATGTTATTGAGTTTGTGCTTGTACAACAGAAGCCTAGTCATAGCTAGGCTCTCGATAGGGGAAAGACCTACTTCTATAAGGAGAATATGATAGGGTGTATTGCTTTTAATTTTCAGGTTATACGTTATAAAACGCTTCTGGATTTGCTCAATCTTTCTCCAGGATTCTCTGGAGATGCTGCAACCCCAAACCTCACATCCATATAAGATAACAGGGGTGACTAAAGTTTCAAAGAGGAACTTTTTTTTATCCCACATTACGAGGTTTATCATTTTACAATTATTTTCAAGACCAAAATAAGCTTTCCACCCCCCATTAATCCTTTTCTCAATGCTATAGTTCCAATTGAGCTTGTGATGAATATCAATTCGTAGGTACTTGTAAGAATACACTTCCTCCAAGTTATTATTGTCATACATAAAATTAGCGTAAGTGTCCTTCTTCGATTTGATAATCATAACTTTTGTTTTGTCAGTGTTAACAGTCATACCCATGGTAGAGAAGAAATCCTTAATAAGCCTAAGTTGCTTATCAAGATTAGATGGGCATCTTGCGAGAAGAACAATATCGTCAGCATAGAGAAGAAGGATGATGACTATCCCAGCTAAGATCATGTCATCACATCCTACTTCCTCTAAATAACCTTCAAGCTTGTCGATGTAAATGCCAAATAGGGTAGGGGAGAGGGGGCAACCTTGTTTAACTTCGATATTACATTTAATATCTTTCGACCACCCCTCATTGCTTTTTATCTTGGAAATTACATTCTTGTATAACCTTATAGCGGCAGCTCTCAACTCGAAAGGAACCTTTAGCTCTTCTAATCTATTCCAAAGGTTGTTTCTAGGAACCGTATCGAAAGTCTTTCTAAATTCCACAAAGCAACAAAAGAGATTGGATTTATCATTACAACATTCCTCCACAATGATCCTAAGCATAACGAGGTGGTCTGTTGTTGAGTGATGCCTTCTAAAACCTGCTTGGCCTTTAGCCCGCTTACCTTCACTTTCAAGCCATATGCTCAACTTCTTTTCCAAAATAATACCATATAGTTTGGCTAATAGAGGGCTCATCATAATTGTCTGATAATTAGAGGGGTTATTTGTATCCCCACTGTTAAAAATGGGGATAATGAGGCTTTCAGTCCATGGTTTAGGGAACCCTTGCTTGACTGCTTGATTGAAAAGCTTGTGGATGTGGGGGATGAGGACAGGACCTCCAATTTTTAAGATTTATGCCTGGTAACCTTCAATGTCCTTAACTTTCCCATTTTCTAGGCATTTAACCCCAAAATCAATGTCTTCTAATGAGAAAATTTCTTTCGTTGTGAGCAAGGTTTCAAAGTTATCCATGACATTTGGAGATTCATAAAGCTTTTAAGATAGGAATTCCAATCGTGTAAAACAATTTATTATTATCTTTAATTTTCCTAGTCAAAATCTACCTCCAAAATTTCTTAGGAGCTACCTTAAAGAGGTGTAAGAGATTCTCTTGTCTTTTATGAATGTATTGCCTCTTTTTCCTTTTAGTTAGGGCTTTGTATATTTTTATCTTGTCCATTTTAAGAGATTCATCAACAACTTCCTTAATTGCTCTCCTCGCACTTTTACAATCTTTGTCATACCTTGGGTTGGTTTTGCTATTTATTTTATTATTTGAAACTTCAATTGAGAGCTTGTTAATAGAATATGAGAGGGTTGTAGTGAAATTATGATAGAGGTCCTTTATGTTGTCTATACTAGATAAAGGAAGCAAATTAGTTTTTAGTTCATTTAGAAATAGATCTTTTTTATTTCTATCAAAAATTAAGTTCTTTTGGCTATAAGGATTATTTTCCATGGGATCTCTATGCATGACAAAATTGAGAGTTATAAGTAAAGGCCTATGATCAGAGTCAGGCTCGTGGTCGTTTAAGATGTCAAAATTTATTATTTCATTGTATAAAGGGAGATCTGAAATAACATAGTCTACCACGCTGCTACCAAGCCCATGGATGCAGGTCATCTGGCTAGAATTGGGCCACTTATTTAGACTGTTGCAAATTATGAGATCTTGAGCACTACAAAGCTTGACTAGCTCCAACCCAAACAAATTCTCCCCGAGGTCTTCAGAGCTCCTTTTGTACCTACTAGCTAGAGTAGGGTCTTCGTCTAACCAAAGAGGATTAGGGTTGGAATGATTGCCTAGAATAATAGCTTGGTTGCTTGAAGTTCGAGCATTAAAGTCACATATTAAAAGGATACTACCATCATTCCTTAGGCTAGAAATATCATCCTCTAAACCATTGTAAGGACTATTTTTATCTAGATTCTTCTTCTTATAGAAGTTAGAATTGATGGGGGGAAATAAGATATTGCCATGTAGGTCTTTTTATTATTAATGTCAGTGATCTCTATCCAACTATATTGGTTGTAAGGGTCATTTTTATAAATCCTAGCATGGGGGAAGATGTTCTTCTTAATGTAACAAGCTATTCCCCCAATGCCTCTAAGTTTTAAGCTTTTACTAAATGTGGGCTATCTGTTGGCATAAAAAATAAACATAGTTGGCAGATGTCGAGATTGGAGTTGGTCATTCAACATCATTAATTGTTCAAAAGGTAAAAGTATATGCAGTATGATATCAGATGGAAGACCATCAAATAATATGTAAATGAATATTTCCTTGAGAAGCGTCTTTCTTAGACAATTTCTTAGCCTTGGTGCCTATGTGGTAATCCTTTGTTTCTCAAATAAAAAATTTAGGGCATTGATTTTTATAACTCTTTGGGGTACAAAGATGTATATAGATGAGTATTCCCTTGGAGGTGGAGCTCCAAGGCATCCATGACAAACACTATGATGTATAAAGTAGAAAGAAGCCATGGTGAAGTTGGTATCAAAGATCATGGGTTGGTTACACCTCAACATCGTGCATGGGATTGAAAAGTCAAGCAACCACTACTTCACCATAACAAAGAATATGGATGGAGCTTGTAAGTCATATTTATTTATTCTTAAATGATCTGGTACAAGCTATTGAAACTGTAAAATCAAGTTCATACATTTACAAATTGGTTGGCTTTTTTCATTTTCAGATTTTGTAAATTGATATCCTATCAATAAAGTGTTTTTTTATTTCAACATGAAATGGTACTATTTCTCAAATTGAGATGGCATGTTGTCATCAATTTATGCCTTAAGACATTTCTTTTGCAACATCTGGTGCAAATGCTAATTCTAAAACAAACAAACACACCTTCACATACTATATAGCAATCACATTACTAATAAACACTTTTTAAACTCTAAAATAATTAAATAACTTAATTCAAAAACAAACACACCTATTAACATACTATATAACAATCATTCATTAACTAAACAACACAGCTTCGGACATTTTCTCACATTTACTTGCAGCGACAGACAATCTTGGAGGCCTTCTAGTTCTTCTAACTCTTGACATTTATAAGCCCTGAATTCTCGAAGCTTTGCCAGTACCCCCAATCCCCATAAGCTCTTCAACTTCGCGTAATCTACAATTATGATACGCGTCAAAGATACCAATGCCCCCCATATGTGGCAACTCCTGCAATTCCATGGAATGAGCAAGACGCAGACATTCAAGTTTCTTAAGACCATAAAGCCCATCTATTTTCCTCAAATTATAACAATCTGAGCAAGATAAACTTGTAAGTGTATTGGGCAATGTTCCAATCTCTATCAAATTAATACAATGATAGATTTTAATATTTTCAAGGCTGCAGCAAACACCTTCTGGTACTGATATCTCTGATATCCCTAATACTTGGAGATCTAATATTTTGAGCCTTGGAAATGTGCACAGGTCAATGCTATAATCCATATCATTCAATTTTTCTCTTTCTCCTTTCACCTCCATAAACGGTAGTTCGCTGATCAACGGGCAATAACATACAGATAGCTCCGTCAGCTGAGTCAACAGACCAAGTGAAGCGGGCAAACATTTCAATGCCGTACAATCCCATATTCCCAATTTCTTTAAGGTCCTTAAGTAACCGAGCGAAGCTGGCAGCATGTCCAGCAAAGGCCCTCCTCCTACTTCCACAACTTCCAAACAGCTTAGCTCTCCAATTGCACTTAGCACTTCTTTTACATTTGTATCACTAAAATGTAACTGTTCAAGCAACCTCTGATATACCAGCTGCCCAGGGAGTATGACAATTTTCTCCCAAAAGGTAAAATTGAGAGGTCGAGCGGCTCTTCGGTCACTAACACGCCGACTACAGCCGCTCTACGCCGTCTAACGCCGCTCTACGCCGTCTAACGCCGTCATACGGTCAGGCGTGATTAATGGTCTAACATTCTGAATCTGTTTTCTTTTCTCTCACTTGTTTCTTATTTCTTTATCCGTCAAAATCTGCAGCAGATGCGGATTTTGTCTCTCAAATATTTCTAACACCGTATTTGAAGTTGGGTGGGCCAAAAGCTGTATTCACTGTTTTTATTTTCACCTCAGAAGGAAAAAATGATTCTGTTTTTCTGCTTGATCTGATTCTGGAAAAACAATCCCAATATTTTTTTTGCTATTTTGGGGGGAGTTTTGACTAACCTGTTGGTAAATTATAAAAAACTGAAAAGGTATAGATTACTTGTCTTCAGATAGCCCTATTTGATGCCCTACGGAGTCTGCGTAGCAGAGATTAGATTTCATAGCTGTCCATTTGCAATCAATTTGTAAAAACTATGTTTGGCACCTCTGGATAGATTCAGCTGGCAGACCCACTATAATCATCGCGTCATGTGTTATTCAAGAGCTTGATGATGGTAGCATGGTTCTTTTCTCTTGTTAATTGTACTTGTCTTACGATTTATCTGCATAAAGTTTGAAGCTCGGGTTTTTGATATAGCTTTTTGCTCTTTACAGCCTACTGAGCACCACACATATACAGACATAGAAGCAGTTTATGAATGTCTGGAGAGAGAGTATGGAGTTGGGCAGGAGCATTTGATTTTGTATGGGCAGTCTGTTGGGAGCGGACCCACGTTACACTTGGCAGCCCGTTTACCAAGGTTGAGGGGTGTTATTCTTCACAGTGCTATACTATCAGGACTACGTGTGCTCATCCGAGTGCAACTTACATTCTGGTTTGATATCTACAAAGTAAACCAATGAAGCTTCCTTCTCATCAAAACTTTTACAACCAGGGTTTTTTGTTGTATTGAAATTTTCTTGTCTCTAGAAACATTCAAAACCTTGGGCAGAAATTCTAATAACATTTTCTCTTATTTTTGCAGAATGTTAACAAGATTCAACATGTGAAATGCCCAGTACTTGTTATACATGTAAGTACTAAGCAAAACTGATATGCCCTTTTTAAGTAATCACAATCTATGATAAATTTGGCTTACTGTTCTTTTCAAACGAGGTGAACATCATACATTCTAGGGTTGGTTAAATTTCTTTTCAATTATGCTTGATATTGAATTCAGTGACAAAAAATTTGACATGTGAATGACAACCTAAAGAATAGAATTACTGTTTTAAAGCCCAATCTTAGTAGGGAGCTGAATCTGCAAGATATCTATTGTCCAATAGAATGCAGCCAAAAGGGTTGCCTAGATGCCTTTCTAATGAGCCTCAAGTACAACTTTGTAACTCTGAAAGATGAAATACTTTTCTACATAACATCTATCTGTTGTTCTGGTATTATTAAGTAAAAGATTCTTTGCCATCGCGTTGGGGAATTGTTTGTTGCAAATAGCTATATATTCTTCTAGATGTCCAAGGAACTATGTGAAATGTGAGTGAACTATACCTGAAAGGAACAATGTGGCTGTATTGTATAACATCAAAGATTAGTGAAATAATGGAGAAAATATTTGTGGGAAAGTATAATGATAGGAAAAGACTGGTGACAATTGCCAGTACTGATTATTTATGGGAGCGTAAGATAACATAGATGATTTTATGATATTATATATTGCACCAACTTAACATCCCATTACCATTATGAGTCACTATTCAAGACAATATATGTTGTCTTATTGCAATTTGCTAATAAGTGCCAAATTGCCAAAGATTGTGTCTAAAATAAGGTAGAAAACATCTATTCTGAAAAATGTAGGAGAGCAAGGGTGACTATATCAACAATATGGGCAATATTTTTATTGATTATTTTTAAGACAATGATACACCGCCTATTGTCTGTACATAATACGTATGAGATGTCAAAATGTAAATGCAGCAGGATGCCTTCCATTATATATAACGCTGTGAGATGCCCAATTCTTGTAATTGGAGAGATTCGATAAAAATTATCCTAATCTCTTTAGTAAGGGAGCAAAGTTCAAAACATTGTAGTTGTAATTTGTGGTGTATGTCCACACTTACGTATTTTTAATATGGCTTGATATCTTTTGTTTTAGGGTCTTGTACGTGTAGAGCTGTATATACAAATCCATTAAATAAAGACAAACGGTTAGATTGCTCTTATAGTGCTTAAGGGCTTAGCTATGGACTATGGACTTGGGAATGATAACTGGGTCATAGGGCAAATAGGAGGCTTGCTGAAAAAATAATTTGTTGTGACACTCAATGTCTTTCTCAATGATGTTCCTTCTCATTGTCCATTAATAACTTCTCTTACTTTGCCAAAAATTACCCTTGGAACATTCTGCTTGGAATATTCTGCTTGTCACTTTCTTTTATTCAGCCTATTAATCCTTAGGTATGCAAGGAATTTCAATTAAGCTTTCTAGAAAGTCACTTTAACCTTCAGCATAGGTTTAAGAGAGAAATCATTCGGTCATTTTCAGTTCGCTCTCTGCAAATTCTATCAACTCAACCATTTCTTGTTTAATTACTTGTTATTTTGTTCAATGCCATCAGTTGAATGTCCAGAACCTATATTTATAGAGGTGACCCATGTAAATAGGTAGATGAGAATGCCCAAGTAAATAGTTAAGCCGGTAGAAGATGAGGGTTAACATTAATTGATTAATTTGTTCAGTATTTCCCTATATATATGCACCATTGCATTTTTACCTTATTTTGTTGCAGAGAGCCATAGCTGTTTTGTTGTATTCTTGATATAGCAAGGAAGGTTAAACTATTTTTGTTTATTATTTCACATGGTTTTAAGTTTTTTTGCATAGGGCAGCGATAATTGTCCAATGGGTGATATCGACAAATCACATGGAAGGCACAAGTGTCAAAAGGAACTTCATTTGCATCAACAATTGTCAACACTTTTACCCTACTCCATTGGATCTGGTGAGACACTTTCAACTGTTGATTTGAAGTGTGACTGCTTTTTCCAAATATCGGTTGAGTTGCCTTACTGCTTTTTCCCATTCTTTTATGTCACTCTTGAAGATATTTTCACTGCTTTTTCCCTGCCAGTTGTTGTTGCTGTTCTTCTTCCCTGGCTTTTGGCAAGCACTGTTCTTCTTCCCTGGCTTTTGGCAAGCACTGATTAGTATTAAGCATCTCACAGAGTGCGTTCTCACTTTCATCTCATCATTTTCTTCAATACTCTGCATTGCATTGGCTTGCCTTGTTTCTTGTTCAAGTTTATTTTCTTTGTTGCATGGCCATGCATTTTGGATTTTACAGTGTTTTATTTTCGTTGTGTTTTTCTCTGTTTTGAATTTAATTTATGTTTTTTTTTTTAAAGAGTGTTTGCATGGTTTATCCTGGCGATTCTATTTTGTTGCTGTTATGTTGAGCAGAAGAATCGATAGAGATGAAATTCTTGATCCATTGGAATGAAATTCTCGAATTTTTTTATGGATAGAAGCAGGTATGCTTTTGGTTTTCAATATCTATGGGTTTTACTAATAAATTTGTACAGGGAAAAGCAGCGTGGTAGATAATGGCTATGCATGGAACCCAATTTTTTCAACAGTTTCAATCCATTATTTCTTTATTACGGTGAAGCCGTGGAAAAATCGCAAGGGCTTTAACCATAGAGATAGTGCTTTTATTTTATTTGGCAATTTTTGCTGAATGGTTTTGCCCTGCCTATTAATTTTGCAACAGGGGAAGAGAAGAGTTTGCCATGGAGGGATAATATAAGAGAATAGTTCGCCAGGGGCCAAAAGCTGTATTCATTGTTTTTATTTTCACCTCAGAAGGAAAAAATGATTCTGTTTTTCTGCTTGATCTGATTCTGGAAAAACAATCCCAGTATATTTTTTGTTATTTTGGGGGGAGTTTTGACTAACTTGTTGGTAAATTATAAAAATATTTTGGGGGGAGTTTTGACTAACTTGTTGGTAAATTATAAAATACTGAAAAGCTATAGATTACTTATCTTCAGATAGCCCTATTTGATGCCCTACGGAGTCTGCATAGCCTAGAGATTAGATTTCATAGCTGTCCATTTGCAATCAATTTGTAAAAACTCTGTTTGGCACCTCTGGATAGATTCAGCTGGCAGACCCACTATAATCATCGCGTCATGTGTGATTCAAGAGCTTGATTATGGTAGCATGGTTCTTTTCTCTTGTTACTTGTACTTGTCTTACGATTTCTCTGCATAAAGTTTGAAGCTCGGGTTTTTGATATAGCTTTTTGCTCTTTACAGCCTACTGAGCACCACACATATACAGACATAGAAGCAGTTTATGAATGTCCGGAGAGAGAGTATGGAGTTGGGCAGGAGCATTTGATTTTGTATGGGCAGTCTGTTGGGAGCAGACCCACGTTACACTTGGCAGCCCGTTTACCAAGGTTGAGGGTGTTATTCTTCACAGTGCTATACTATCAGGACTACATGTGCTCATCCGAGTGAAACTTACATTCTGGTTTGATATCTACAAAGTAAACCAACGAAGCTTCCTTCTCATCAAAACTTTTACAACCATGGTTTTTTGTTGTTTTGAAATTTTCTTATCTCTAGAAACATTCAAAACCTTGGGCAGAAATTCTAATAACATTTTCTCTTATTTTTGCAGAATGTTAACAAGATTCAACATGTGAAATGCCCAGTACTTGTTATACATGTAAGTACTAAGCAAAACTGATATGCCCTTTTTAAGTAATCACAGTCTATGATAAATTTGGCTTACTGTTCTTTTCAAACGAGGTGAACATCATACGTTCTAGGGTTGGTTAAATTTCTTTTCAATTATGCTCGATATTGAATTCAGTGACACAAAATTTGACGTGTGAGTGACAACCTAAAGAATAGAATTACTGTTTTAAAGCCCAATCTTAGCGGGGAGCTGAATCTGCAAGATATCTATTGTCCAATAGAATGCAGCCAAAAGGGTTGCCTAGATGCCTTTCTAATGAGCTTCGAGTACAACTTTGTAACTCTGAAAGATGAAATACTTTTCTACATAACATCTATCTGTTGTTCTGGTATTATTAAGTAAAAGATTCTTTGCCATCGCGTTGGGGAATTGTTTGTTGCAAATAGCTATATATTCTCCTAGATGTCCAAGGAACTATGTGAAATGTGAGTGAACTATACCTGAAAGGAACAAGGTGGCTGTATAACATCAAAGATTAGTGAAATAATGGAGAAAATATTTGTGGGAAAGTATAATGATAGGAAAAGACTGGTGACAATTGCCAGTACTGATTATTTATGGGAGCGCAAGATAACATAGATGATTTTATGACATTATATATTGCACTAACTTAACATCCCATTACCATTATGAGCCACTATTCAAGACAGTATATGTTGTCTTATTGCAATTTGCTAATAAGTGCCAAATTGCCAAAGATTGTGTCTAAAATAAGGTAGAAAACATCTCTTATGAAAAAAGTAGGAGAGCAAGGGTGACTATTATCAACAATATGGGCAATATTTTTATTGATTATTTTTAAGACAATGATACACCGCCTATTCTCTGTACATAATACGTATGAGATGTCAAAATGTAAATGCAGCAGGATGCCCTCCATTATATATAAAGCTGTGAGATGCCCAATTCTTGTAATTGGAGAGATTCGATAAAAATTATCCTAATCTCTTTAGTAAGGGAGCAAAGTTCAAAACATTGTAGTTGTAACTTGTGGTGTATGTCCACATTTAGGTATTTTTAATATGGCTTGATATCTTTTGTTTTAGGGTCTTGTACGTGTAGAGCTGTATATACAAATCCATTAAATAAAGACAAATGGTTAGATTGCTCTTATAGTGCCTAAGGGCTTAGCTATGGACTTGGGAATGATAACTGGGTCACAGGGCAAATAGGAGGCTTGCTGAAAAAATAATCTGTTGTGACACTCAATGTCTTTCTCAATGATGTTCCTTCTCATTGCCTATTAATAACTTCTCTTACTTTGCCAAAAATTACCCTTGGAATATTCTGCTTGTCACTTTCTTTTATTCAGCCTATTAATCCTTAGGTGTGCAAGGAATTTCAATTAGGCTTTCTAGAAAGTCACTTTAACCTTCAGTATAGGTTTAAGAGAGAAATCATTCAGTCATTTTCGGTTCGCTCTCTGCAAATTCTATCAACTCGATCATTTCTTGTTTAATTACTTGTTATTTTGCTCAATACCATCAGTTGAATGTCCAGAACCTATATTTATGGAGATGACCCATGTAAATAGGTAGATGAGAATGCCCAAGTAAACAGTTAAGCCGGTAGAAGATGAGGGTTAACATTAATTGATTAATTTGTTCAGTATTGCCCTGTATATATGCACCATGGCATTTTTACCTTATTTTGTTGCAGGGAGCCATAGCTGTTTTGCTGTATTCTTGATATAGCAGGGAAGGTTAAACCATTTTTGTTTATTATTTCACATGGTTTTAAGTTTTTTGCATAGGGCAGCGATAATTGTCCAATGGGTGATATCGACAAATCACATGGAAGGCACAAGTGTCAAAAGGAAATACAAATTATTAATTTGCAATTTAAAAGCATGGTGAAAATCAAATATGCCAGGGATCTTGGGGTTACGTTGGTAGTCAATCTTCAACCAAACTTGAAAAAAAATGTCATATTTAAAATCACAAGGCTGTGCGGCCTTGTTTGACGTTTCAGACATCAAATCATCATGCTAATTTCTCGTTTTTGTTTATGCTAATTTAATAATCCTATCGGCTTTTCGAAATTTGACTTCCATTCTCTGATTTGCCTCGAGAGGCTGGGCTTGCAGAGGAGACAATCGAGGCAATGCTGCAGCGTTATCCTTCCATCAGAGGCATCAACTACAGCCTCCCTCATGTCGTGGCCCCTGCTCCCCATCTCCCAGGTTACTAACAACACCTTTGCTTCATCAATGGTATATATGCATAACAATCTTATACATATAAATGTATGTAAATAGGTGTGGAGCACATGGGCGGAGACATGTTTGAAACCGTGCCCTCTACGGACACCATATTCATGAAGGTAAGTCTTGAACTTGCTGAGCTGTCATGTAATTCAATTAGAATGAGCTGAGAGCACGTTTTGACTATACAATTTGTTTGTGCGATGTCATCAGTGGATCATGCATGACTGGGGCGACGAGGACTGTATCAAGATACTGAAGAGCTGCAGGAAGGCGATCCCAGAGATGGGGAAGCTCATTATTGTTGACGTAGTGGCGCTAGACTCTAATCACAGAGGCGGTGATAATAATAATGGTGGCCAGAAAGAGAAGCCAGTTCTGGATCCTAATTTAGTTCTAGTATTTGATCTGGTAATGGTGGCGCACTGCTCTGGTGGGAAGGAAAGAACAAAGAAAGAATGGAAGAAGATTTTATTAGAAGGTGGATTCGGTCATTATAAAATAATCACCATTCCTGATTTCCAGTCTGTGATTGAAGCGTTTCCTTCTTGATTATCTGCTCTTTATGGGCTCATTTTTAGTATTTACAGTGTTAAAATACAATCAAATTATTGTATTTACAAAATAAATGAAGATTTATCAAGGCCTTATGAAGACATGAAACATTCGTAGCTAGTGATTTTCTTTAGTCTTACCTCGCACTCCTAAGAAGACAATGCATTAATGGGTCACAGGACGCTCCTCATCTCCTTCAGAGACATGGAGGATCTGTAGACAGTGTTGTCCTTTCGTCTTACCTCTCTTTGAGTAGATAATGTATTAACGGGTCAGGGGGTTTTGTTTTTTGTGGTTCTGTTATGGCTCATGAATGGATGTGTTTATGGATTGAAATTTAAGGAAAATATGGGTTTATTGTAGCATATGAATGGGATGCATCCAAGCATTGAAATTTCAGAAGTTGGGTATATTGTGCATATGAAATGGCATGTCTTCATGCTTTTGAAATTTTACTCAGAGAAAAGAAAAGATGGATTTGGTATTGCATATGAATGAGATGTATTCTTCGTATATGCTTGGCCATCTATAGAGGTTTCTTGATTTTGGGTAATTAACTTAACCTCTTGATTTTGGGTAATTAACTTACTCTAAAATGAAATAACACATTCAATGTGTTCCTTGTAATATAGACATAAACAAAACATCTAAAGAAAAGTATTAATTGCACAATGATCCAGTCCAAGAAAACAAGGTTTTCCACAAACCAATTAACTCTTCTAGAAAAATTCAACAATTCCAATTTAAGAATCCTATCGACCTCTCTTTGTACTTTTGGGATAATTGCTAGTATATTTATTTGTCATTATGATTTTGTTTGGTTTAACTTTCCATTTACTTCTATTTCTTATTTTATTTTTATTAATTAATACTATTTAATAATAACTTAATTCGTAGATATACTTGGTGTAAGATTTTTCCATTTCAGGGCATATGTCGCGTGAATGGGAATCGATCGCGTGAGCTCTGGAGCAACCATGAAACCCTAGCTGCGCCCCGACGCCTCTGTGCCCTTGCTGCTCTGCGGCCTGTGGCTTTGGGCTCTCTGCCCTCCTTCTCAGCGTTCCTTCTTGAGCTTCTGTGGTTCACAGCGTTTGTCTTCTGCTAGGCGGGACAATTAAGCTAGGCTCGCCCTCACGGAAGTCCTGAGCTCGCCCTAGGCAAGCCTGCCCTCATCTGCCGAAGCTTTCACTCGGCTCTTGGCCGGCTTGCCGCAGAAGAAGAAGAGCGAAGCAGCCAAGTTTGTCAAGAGGCTGGAAGACATTCCTGAAATCTCCCTGCCGCCAGAGACCCCGATTCAAGTAGCCCTCTCCTTAGCTGAGCGGGCTCTTGTTGGCCAGTTCACCGGTCTATGGCCTTCCCCTAAGACCACTGAGTCCTGGGTAAACAGAAACTGGGCTCCTTTGATCAAGAGCAGCGTCACCTCTTACTTCTTAGGACGAGGGTATTTCCTTTTCGAATTCACCTCACAGGAGGACAAGGATCTGATCTTCCAGAATGGCCCCTATTTCATGGGCCCCCAGGGCTTGTATCTCAACAGATGGACGCCGGATTTCGACCCTGCAGTAGATGTCCCTTCGGCTATCCCTGTTTGGGTCAGACTTCCTAATCTTCCAGTCCATTGCTGGAACTAGGACTCGTTGAAACACATCGGAAATGCCCTTGGGAAATTCATAGATAGGGCAAACAGCAAAGATCAATATGATTGTGCTCGTATCTGCATAGAAGTAGACCTAGAGGTGGGTCTACTGGAAGCCATCAAAATCAAAGTAGAAAGCTGGTCCCATCTGCAGAAGCTGGACTACGAGCAGCTGCCTTTCAAATGTCGAAAATGCCATGTCTACGGCCACTTCGCCAGAGGTTGCCCAACCAATGTGGAACCAGAAAAGGGTAAAGAAGAAACTTGGAACCAAGTCAAGCGCGCCAGGAAAACCCAAAAGTAGGTTGGTCCAAACAGAAGAGGTCCTCAGGCTCCCCTTCAGCAACCCCCTCCTAGAAAGGATCATGAAAACAAATTTGCCCCTCTAAGCTCGCAAATAGAGGAAACTCAGGAACCAGAAAATAAAAAATCAACCCCTCCCTCCAAAGACACCCCCAAAGGTTCTGGAAATGGAGTTGATCAAGCTGGAAGTGGTGTTCCAACAACAGAGGCAATGGATGAATGTGGTGTTCCAGCAATAGATTTGGCAATAGCTGAGAGCTCCAAAGGAAACACTAGCACAACAGAGGAAGAGAAGCACGAATCCGAGTGCTCAGAGGAAGAAGGGGAAATAGGAGAATCCCAAGCTTCGATGAGGAGATCCACAAGAGGCCGCAAATCTAATCGGGAAAAAAGAGAGCAGGAAACTTTTAAGGATAAACTTCTAGGCAGCCAACCAACACTTGAGAAGCTCCTAGCATCAAAACAAAGATGGCGAGAAACCAACCCCAAGGCTCCAAGGGAGCCAACCAGAAATTCAAATGATGAAGATAGTCTCCTGGAACTGTAGAGGTATGGGGAGCAAAATCAAAGAAGAAGCCATCAGAAGTTTAATAAGAACAGAAACTCCTCACATACTTCTCATCCAGGAGACCAAACTAGAAGACTCCGTCTTCCTTCAAGCAAGTAAGAAGCTTTGGAGCAAATGTGAGGCAAAAGCTATCTCAGCTCGAGGGGCTTCCGGAGGGCTGACCACTCTTTGGAACGCTAGAAAATTCTCATTCGTTTCTGAGACCCTCAATACTCACTGGCTGCTCTTAAAATTGCAGCACTTAGACTCAAAAGAGATTATCAGCCTCTTCAACGTGTACATCCCTATGAACGTTGTGGAAAAAAAGCCGTGCTGGGACTCCATAAGAACCCAAGCAGATATAGTTAACCTGGAGAATATCATCATAGCAGGAGATCTCAATCTTACTCTCTTATCAACAGACAAGAGAGGAGGCAACATTGTTCAAGATCCGGCAAGGGAATGGGTAGAGGATCTTATGCAGGACTAGGACCTCCTGGACATCAAGCCAATCTCTGGTAAGTTCACTTGGACTAACAAAAGAATTGGCCCTGGTCATATTGCTGCTAGATTGGATAGATTCTTAATTCAAAGCTCTTTTCTTCTGCTTGGGTTAGAGGCTAGAGTTCATATTCTCCCTTGCAGCACTTCAGACCATAAACCCATCAAGCTGGAACTAGTGTCTCAGCTTGACCTAGGTCCAATCCCCTTCAGATTCAGCCCGCTTTGGACTAATGAATCAGACTTCATGCATTTAGTTAAGGACATCTGGATGCAGCCGGTAAAAGGCCCCCCCTTTTTTGTATGGGAGGAGAAGCTCAGAAGAGTGAAAAGGGCTTTAAAAACCTGGGTTAAAACTCTACCCAATCCAGCAAATGAAAGAAAAAATCTTCAACGCAGTCTGGAAAATCACCACCTCCATGCTGAAACAGCTAATATAACTAAAGAATTTCCAGACAAAGAAGCCCAACTCCAGTAAAAGTTCCATAAAGCTTGTCTAGCAGAAGAAGAGTACTGGAGAATTAAGTCACACAGTCTTTGGCTTAAAGCAGGGGACATGAACTCTTCCTTCTTCCATAAACAATCTCAGGCAAGGAAATGTACCAATGCCATTTCCGAAATCAAAGATGGCACTATTACTCATAAAATCTGGACCAAAGCTCTGATATGATTGACGTGGTTCCCTCCTTGATTACTGTTGAAATGAATCACCTTCTTGAAGCTAAAGTCACTAAGAATGAAGTCAAGGATTCCCTCTTCGCCATGGACCCGGACAAAGCCCCTGGAGCGGATGGATTTACAACCAGATTCCTCCAATCTTGCTGGCAGATTGTGGAAAAAGACCTATACAAAATGGTTATCAAGTCCCAAGCTTGCCAAAAAATCGGAGGCAGCACAAACTCTGCTTTTCTTGCTCTCATTCCCAAAGAGAAAGGAGCCAACACGTTCAACAAGTTTCGTCCGATATCACTATGTAACATCGGTTATAAACTGATTACTAAAGTTATTGCTAATAGGCTTAAGCTCATCCTCCCCAAAGTCATTCCAGAAAACCAAGGAGGATTCATTCAAGGGAGACAGATAGTGGACAACTACTTGCTGTTCCAAGAGGCAATCCACTCAAGTATGAGTCACAAGGAAAAAGGTATGGTTGTCAAGCTCGATTTAGCAAATGCTTTTGATAGAGTCAAGCACAATTTTCTGCTGAAAGTCTTACACAAATTTGGATTTGGGAGAACTTTATAAATTGGATTCGGGCCTACATTTCGGAGCCTTGGTTCGCTCCTTTAGTAAACGACAGAGCTGCTGACTTTTTCAAAGCCACGAGAGGGCTCAGGCAGGGGTGCCCACTCTCACCCCTTCTGTTTGTTCTTCAAGCCTCTGTCCTCAGCTTCTATTTAGACAAAAAAATGATGGATCAGGAAATTGCTGGGCTCTATATAGCAAGAGGTGTTAAAAACATCAACCATGCCCTCTTTGCGGATGACACCTTGTTATTGGGAGCTGCCTCTGTGCTCATAGCCTCCAGTTTTAAAGGAGTCCTAGATGAGTTTTGTCTGATTTCGGGAAGCAGTTTAAACAATGGCAAATGCCATATCTATTGCTGGAACACCACTTCTAGCATGCTCAATTCCATTTCCAGAACCCTTGGTTTCGCAGCCTCCTCAAGCTGGACTTCCTTCAAGTATTTGGGCCTTCCTGTTTTTCTTAAAAGAGCCTTCAGTAGAGATTGGCTTCCCCAACTGGAGAAATTCAAGAACAAGCTACTTGCCTGGGGTTTTTCCTGGCTCAACATTGCTGGTAAGTTTGTCCTCATTAAATCTGTGCTTAATAGTCTTCCCTTATTTCAGTTTTCTGTTCTTCTTGCTCCCTCCTGGATTCTCAGAAAAATGGAGGAGATTATTTGGAAATTTTTTTGGAAGGGGGGCAAGAAAAATGAGAAAAAGTTTTCGTTAGTCAGCTGGGATTCCATCTCCAAACCGCTCTTGGAAGGAGGCTTGAACTTCAAAAATCTTGGATACCAAAATATCACCATGGGAGCTAAGCTCATTTGGAGAATTATTGCTCCTAACCCTGGCTGGGCTCATATAGCTCTTTGGAAAAAATATTTTAAGGGCAAGCGTTCCCGCTGTCTAGACCATCCTTTGCCGCTCCTGAACTCGCCCTTCCAGAAGCTCTGTTCAAAAGCCTGTCAGCTTATAAATACTCATGCCTTCTGGGTCCCTGGCAATGGAAAAAGGATCAACCTTTGGACAGACAGAATTATGAACAATGAGCCGCTAGGAGACTGTCCCTCTCTCCATGCGTTGCGCAGTTGGATGAACGATGCTGGATTGCGTTCCCTGTGGGATATCTCAGCCTGGCAGGATTCACGCTGGGCTGGCTGGAAAATTGAAACGCCCCCAGATTTGGCTATAGAACGCGAGGAACTGCTCTCCAAGCTTCACGGATTGGCCCCAACGCGGATGCGAAGCAGGGATTCTAGAGGTTGGGGTGTGCACGCTGGTGGTTATTCCGTTGCTTAGGGATACACCAAGCTATGTGAGCGCCCCCATGTGGCCAGGAATCCAGAGCCTTGGAAAGGGATTTGGTACCACCCCTCTCTGCCTAAAATTGATTTTTTCAATTGGCTGTTATGCCACTCCAAAATCTTGACTGACGACAATCTGCAGAAGCGTGGCTTCCACGACCCTTCAAGGTGCAGACTTTGCAAGGTAAATCAGGAAAGCGTTTCTCATTTGATGCTAGAATGTTCCTTCACTTTGCAGATCTGGTCCACGCTGCTGAATACTTTGAGTGCCAGCTTCGAGTTGCCTTCCTCCACTGCTGATTTTTTTGACAAATGGCTGCAAAGGTACCCTGGTCCTCCTCCAAAAAACAAAATTATCAGAGCTGCTTGGTTTATCCTCCCTAAAATTACCTGCTGGCAGATCTGGCTTGAGCGAAACAAAAGGATTTTCAGAAACTGTGAGCAAGACGTCAAGCTAGTGGCAGTTAAAATTAAATGTCAGTTAAAAGAGTGCCTGAGAGACCACAAAGATGATTTAAATCTCTCTCAGCAAGATAAAAATCGGGGCTCTTCACTTGATCTACAGTTCCAAAATTTGGGAAAGAGCATTTCCCCCCCAAAAGCTTGGCAAATAAGGGCTACAACAAACGAGCTCCAGGGATGGATTGCAAACCATCAGAGGCACTCTCTATTTTTTGATGGGGCTGCTAAGGACAATCCTGGAAGAGCTGGTGCTGGAGGAGTTATTTTTAACCCAGCTGGATCTAGGATTTACAGTTTCGCCTGGGGCTTGGGCATCGCTTCCAACGTCCAAGCGGAGGCTTTGTCTCTTTATCAAGGACTCAAGATGCTGAAAGTGCTGAACATCAGGGAGGTTAATGTTATTGGAGACTCTCAGGTTATTATTAATACTATGGTGACTCGTTCTAAGCCAAAGGACCTAAGGCTAGCAAGTCTGATTCACAGAATTTCAGACCTTGGTGATTCTTTCCAGAATTTAAAATTCTATCATGTGTTGAGAGCCAATAATAAAGAGGCAGACAGTGAAGCTAACAAAGCAGCCCTTCTTACCGTTGGTGCTCTGCTCAGAGGCGGTCAGGAAATATGGGAACCAATCCCTCAATTTAGAACATTGTCATGTTTTATTGCTTTCTGTTAAATCAGTTTGTTTGTACCCACAAGCTTGAGAAAATATCTGAAATTGATCACATAGTTGCAGCTAAGAAAAGATGTGAGCTATTCATAAATGCCACAGTTTTGCAAGGCTGCTCGACACTTATCGTTTTAGACTCACCCTTTGTAATCCGCTCTTTGGCATTAAGGCCAAGATTCTAATATATCCACTACCATTTCTGTAAAAAAAAAAGATTTTTCCATTTCAGATTTTATAGATTTTTATTTTTCTTTTGTCTTTTGTTTATGTTTTTATAGATTAATTTATTATTTTAATATTCAATTGATTCTTTTATTTTGTGTAAATGGTTATTTGATTAGGCTTTTTTCTATTATAGATTTTCATTTTTCATTTTTATTGTCTTTTGTTTATGTTTTATTAGATTAATTTGTTTATGTTTTATTAGTTTAATTTATTATTTTGATATTCAATTGATTCGTTTATTTTGTGTAAATGGTTCTCTGATTAAGCTTTTTTTTTTATTTTTTATTTATCGTAGGATTTTTATTTATTTTATTTTTTATATATAATTAATTTTTACGTGTTATGGTTGATTGCTTTTTAAATTATATATATATATATATATATATATATATAATTTAATTATTTATTTTTATATATATCTTCTCTGGCTCAAAGATCCTTATAGGCCTAGACCCCATCGCTGATGTCAAAGATACCCTAAAGATCCCGGACTTTCTTCTGTTTTATCTTCACAGGTCCGGTTGCTTAGAGAAATGGAATGGCCTCTTCCCTATCCTAAAGAATGCAACTGATCTAGGTTTCCCTCAGCTTTTATCTGCTTCATGGGCCTCTCAAAAACTATCTGTTGAATAGGTGGCCTTGAAGCGCGCTTTATCGGAGGATCACTTGGTTTGGTCAATTCCATCTTCCACAGCAACTGTCAAAGATATCTATTTGGATCTCATCCACAAAAAAGCTCCACCGTCCAGGAAGATCTTCCCTCTAAAATGGTGAAAGATCTCATGCCCCCTAAAAGTGATTATTTTCTCCTAGCTCGTCTTTTATAACAAGAACCTCTCTTGGGAAAATTTAAAGAAACGTGGTTGGAATGGCCCCAGCAGAGGCGCTTTATGCAAGATGGAGGAGGAAACAAATTTCCATATGTTCTTCTCCTGCAGGACCTCCATGCTTATCTGGTATGAACTTGCTATGATTTATTCCCTTCGAATCCCTAACTTCTCTTCTATGGATGCAGCTTTTAAATGGTGGGGACAACAACATCTTCAAAAATGCCAAATCCTCCCGATAACCATCTGGAGTATATGGAAATGGAGGAACTTAATAATTTTTTAGAACTCTCACCTATCCTTTAACTATGTGTTATCAACAGTTTTAGCTCTTCTACCATCTAATGCTGGACAGTTGTTTTGCTGAAGGTCAATATGCTATTTTTATTGTTTTGGCAGTTTGACATGGTCAGTTTTTTGTATGGGCTTCTTTCGCCTTTCTCATGTGCCTCTCTGAGATTATCTTTGAGAAAATGATGGTCTTATCATGTGTTATCTACCCTTTTCTTCTCTTCAGATTCATCTGTTTCTTCCTAGAGACAGCCTACTCTTCCTATGTGTTGCTCATCAGGCTTTTTGCTGTGTATATTGCCTCAATATAATATAAAAGCTTTTCTTTCTGAAAAAAATAATTATAATTTAATTATTTATTTTTAGATTTCATTATATATATAAAATTATAATTTAATTATTTATTTTTAGATTTCATTGAGTAGTTTATCGTGGGGATATTTTCATTTTTATTAGATTTCTATTTTTTCATAGATTTAGTTATTTATTAATAATTTTTTAAAAACATAATATTTTTATTATTATTTTTTTATTTCTGTTTTATGTTTAAATGTTTATTTTAATTTTTATTAATTTGATAGTTAGTTTCTTCGAACTTTTATTTTATTTTATTTTATTTTATTTTTTCATTGAAATTAGCTAGAACATCTCAGCATATTTATTGGTTAGGTCAAGTCTTCTATTTATGTTTTGATGATTACAGAATTTTGATGATTAACTGTAATAGAGAATTAGAAACATTAACACCAAAAATTATTTAGGAAAAAATTCTTTTAATTATAATGAATCATAAAAATCTGAATTCTGAAATTATATAACATAGTACTTAATATGATTTTTTTTTTTGAAATTATATAACATAGTACTTAATATGATTTTTTTTTTGGGTTAAATTGACTGCCAAAAATATCAATTGAGCTGGTCTATAATCCTAATACATAATTAAGTTGATTTTTTTTATTGGCTTCACACACAAAAATGCTAGTTGCGCTGAGCTATAAACTTATCTTGAAATTTTAAAATATGAATTGATACTTATCTTGAAATTTTAAAATAACATGTGAATTGATTGGGGAAGAGACTCGGCAAAGCAGAGACAAACTACTTTTCAATAAATAATACAAGGTTAGGAAAGACAAGGAAACAATACATGAATCAATAAATTATATATATATATATATGAATTATTAAAAAATTTAATAATCATAATTTATTGGTTAAAAATAAAGTAAAGCAAAATAAACTAATAAAAAAGTGATTTCACCTAGAATCGTGTCGTCGAAGTTTGGTTCCAAAATATTCCAACCAAATTCCACCACTCTGTGAAGTGTCTTTCGCCTTTTGGTTTTACTGACGCGTGAGCGCATATCGTCCTTCACAGGGTGAGAACCAGTCCATATTTTCTCGTTGCGCACATGGGAAAGGTGAAGGTCCAATTGCCAGACTGTTAGGTAGGAAAATTAATAGTTAGGTAGGAAAATTTGGTGTCAAATTGTATACCGAAGATATGATCTAATAGTTAGTGGAAAAGATTGATGGTACAGTCCCAATCCAAGCCATGAGTTGCAATCGAAATTCCAAACACTCCCGTCAAGTGCCCCACATTTTGTCGGCTTCGGCTTTTTGCCGACGGGTTAGTGGGTCTTTGTCCTTCACATGTGCGAGTAACAGTCCATATTTTCTCATTGTGGACAGGTAAAAGGTAAAGGTCCAGCTGAGGAGGGCCTACCAGGTGTAAGTCTTTATCATCTTCGTGGGTGCTGTCAAATGTAAACCATATATACACTTCAGCGAGCGATTAGTGAAACCGCGTTGAAGCATGACTCGGAGACCACTGGATGTATAGATCGCTGAGTGTTTAATGTCTATAAATATTTCTGGCTGCAAACCATCAGCGTTTTCTATTGCAATTATTCTCAGAAATTTTGCTCTTATCAGACTGAAAGCTATTTCCCTCCCTCTTTACCTGCTTCCCTAAAATCAACACCATTTTCATCACTTCTATTTATATTTTCCAATCGTCAATGGCTGAATCCTCCGCCTCTGCGTTCGCCTCCACCGCTGTTAATTCCAAATACGATGTGTTTATCAACCATCGTGGTTTGGATGTAAAGAAGACCTTGGCCAGCCATCTCTACCGGCGGCTTCTTTCATGTGGATTGAGAGTGTTTCTGGATCAGCCTGAGTTGCAACGGGGAGACTATTTGACTCCTCAGATTCAGGACGCTATTCAATCGGCCTCCGTACATGTGGCTATTTTCTCTGCTAGATATGCCGACTCAACGTGGTGTCTAAATGAGCTCGTCCAAATGTTGGACACAAAGAAGGTCATAATTCCAGTGTTCGTCCATGTGGAGCCTAGTGAGCTTCGGTGGACGCGGTCCAAAAAGGGTAAATATGCTGAAGCCCTGGATAAACTTGAACAGGAAACTGATGAAGACCCTCAAACTCATGAAAAGAAGTTGCGGTACAACTCCAGCCAGATTGAAAATTGGAGACAAGCTCTTTCTAATGTTGCAGGAATCAGCGGTTTTGAGCTCAAAAGTTGTAACGGGTGAGATCTCAATTTTTTTCATGTTACATGTTATGTGCATAGACTTCTCTTTTTGATTAGTTCTATTTATTTTCTTGTGAATAACCAGAGATGAGGGGGAGCTGGTAGATAAGGTGGTTGAACTTGTGTTAAAAAAGGTGAAAAAAGCACCATTAGACGTTGCTCAATTTCCAACAGGTTTGGATGACAAGGTAAACCATTTAGAAAATACTGTCATCATGCAGCTACAGCAGAGCAGGAAACCTCAGATCTTGGGGATCGTGGGGTTAGGTGGTATAGGAAAAACCACGTTGGCAAAGGAAATTTTCAATAGGAAAAATTCAAATTATAGTATATCCTGTTTTGTATCTGAAGTTAGAGATAATGCAGGGAAAGGTTCTTTATTATCGTTGCAAAGAAAGCTTCTTCGGAACCTGAATGTACCAGATATGGCCATACAAATGATTGATAGCGTTGACGAAGGTAAAGCTATGCTCAAGTTGCATCTGGCATCTGTTAAAGCTTTAGTAGTCTTAGATGATGTAGATGACGTGGCTCAGATGGATGCTCTTTTGCCGGTTCAAACCGTTCTCCCCTCCGATTCCATGATATTGATTACATCTCGGAACAGAGATGTTCTTATAAGCTCAAAAATCGAAGAGTCTTGCATATATAACCTAACGGGGCTTGATACACAATATTCCCGGGAGCTCTTCTGCTTCCATGCCTTCAACCAACCAGATCCACTCCCAGAATTTGAATCCCTGGTAGAGAAATTCTTACAAGCTTGTAACGGATTGCCATTATCTTTGAAAGTAATCGGGGCACTTCTTTATGGAAAAACACTATGTAACTGGGAAGACGAGTTGAGGAGTCTACAAAATATACTTCCCACTGAAATACAACAGACACTTGCAAGAAGTTATCTGTCACTGAATAGAGAAGAACAAAGTATATTCTTAGACATTGCATGTTTTTTCAGAGGAGAAAACAAGGACAGGGCTATAAAAGTATGGGACGGATCAGGGTGGCAAGGTAGGCGGGGGTTTGAAAATCTAAGGGATAGGTGTCTTGTTGAAGTGGACAGTAAAAATAATATACAAATGCATGATCACCTTAGAGATATAGGGAGAAATATTGCTAAGGATCCAGAATTGCCGTGTCGTCTTTGGCGTTTTACAGACGACACCATCGATGATTTGTTGCAGCGACCATGTGTAAGTGCTAAACCATCAATCTGATTAATTCTTCAACCATTTTTTATTTTTATTTTTTTAAACCTTCCAATTATCTTATAAGAAAGAATGGCTAATAATTATGATGTTTCAAGATTGAACAGGGAAGAGCCGTGCGGGGAATTAGAGTGGGTCTCGGTGCCTACCATGATATCGATGTCGATGATGCATTGGGTGATATTCGCATGAAGCGGTTGCAAATTCTTGATACCGAAGGTGCACTCGTGGAACGCATTTTGGCAAAGGTGCACTCTCCAAATCTCAAATGGCTGCGCTGGGACGACTGTCCTCATTCTTCCCTGCCTTCCTTGATTACAATGACGAATTTAAGGGTTCTACAAGTGGAAGGGAGGAAATTAGAAACATTGTGGGAAAATGAATCGCAGGTAAATTAGGATTTGTTGAAGTAATTATTGCGTTTATTAGCTATTGATATTGCAGCAGAGGTTCTCAAATTTGTTCTGATGGTTACTTTTGATGAGCATGATACCATTTATGTTTGAACATTTTGCAGGTACCTTTACAGTTGCGGGATTTGGAGATTGAGGCTCCCCTTTCAAGCATTCCAAAATCTATTGGGCGGCTGAAGCACCTAGAACGGATGTTAGTGGGTCGTATTGTCGGAGAAAGCTACGCAAGGCCTCGCATAACAGAATTGCCAGAAGAATTTTGTCTTCTACAGTCATTAAAGGTGCTGGGGTTAACAAGATGCAAAGAAATAAGGTCACTGCCGAAGTGCTTTGGTAATTTAACCAACCTCCAACACATCCAGCTGGATCACTGCAGCGTTTTGGAGAGGCTGCCAGAATCTTTTGGTAATTTGACCAAGCTCCATCACATAAATATGTCTATGTGCTACGCATTGGAGAGGCTGCCAGAATCTTTTGGTAATTTGACCAACCTCCACCACATCAATCTGTTTGGGTGCCGGGCTTTGGAGAAGCTGCCAGACTCCTTTTGTAAATTAATTAATCTCCAATATCTTGACTTGAGTTTCTGCACTAATTTAGCTATGTCAAGCGAAACACTAGGAAATATAAACACGATTGAGTATATAAATCTCAACGGTTGTGAGAAAATTGAAATACTCCCTCGGCAGCTGGTATATCAGAGGTCGCTTGAACAGTTACATTTTAGTGATACAAATGTAAAAGAAGTGCCAAGTGCAATTGGAGAGCTAAGCTGTTTGGAAGTTGTGGAAGTAGGAGGAGGGCCTTTGCTGGACATGCTGCCAGCTTCGCTCGGTTACTTAAGGAACTTAAAGAAATTGGGAATATGGGATTGTGCGGCATTGAAATGTTTGCCCGCTTCACTTGGTCTGTTGACTCAGCTGACGGAGCTATCTGTATGTTATTGCCCGTTGATCAGCGAACTACCGTTTATGGAGGTGAAAGGAGAAAGAGAAAAACTGAATGATATGGATTATAGCATTGACATGTGCACATTTCCAAGGCTCAAAATATTAGATCTCCAAGTATTAGGGATATCAGAGATATCAGTACCAGAAGGTGTTTGCTGCAGCCTTGAAAATATTAAAGTCTATCATTGTATTAATTTGATAGAGATTGGAACATTGCCCAATACACTTAGAAGTTTATCTTGCTCAGATTGTTATAATTTGAGGAAAATAGATGGGCTTTATGGTCTTAAGAAACTTGAATGTCTGCGTCTTACTCATTCCAGGGAATTGCAGGAGTTGCCACATATGGGGACATTGGTATCTTTGACGCGTATCATAATTGTAGATTACGCGAAGTTGAAGAGTTTATGGGGATTGGGGGAACTGGCAAAGCTTCGAGAATTCAGGGTTTATAACTGTCAAGAGTTAGAAGAACTGGAAGGCCTCCAAGATTGTCTGCCGCTGCAAGTAAATGTGAGAAAATGTCCGAAGCTGCCTCCAATATTGTCTGTCGCTGCAAGTAAATGTGAGAAAATGTCCGAAGCTGTGTTGTTTAGTTAATGAATGATTCTTCCAGAAACTCGTCTCCACTTCCCACATGAAAGGGCTTACTAGTGTTGTGATTGTTATATAGTATGTTAATAGGTGTGTTTGTTTTTGAATTAAGCTATTTAATTATTTTAGAGTTTAAAAAGTGTTTATTAGTAATGTGATTGCTATATAGCATGTCAAGGTGTGTTTTAGAATTAAGTTATTTTTATTTTTATTTTTTTATAGTTATTGTTAATTTACTGTGCATTCTTTAAAATATTACTAGCAATTGTCCCAAAAGGTACAAAGAGATGCTGGTAGGATTATTAAATTGGAATTGTTGAATTTTTTTGGAAAAGTTAATTGGTTTGTGGAAAACCTTGTTTTCTTGGACTGGATCATTGTGCAATTACTTTTCTTTAGATGTTTTGTTTATATCTATATTTCAAGGAACACATTGAATGTCTTATTTCATTTCTATCCTTACTAATATCCTTTCCGTGCTTTTTCTTGATCAATTTGATGAAATATTCCATTAACCTTTGGTCAAATTCCTCACCTACATATTAGTGTACATCCCGGTAAGTTCAAAGCTCGAAAGCCAACCAAAAAAGTCAATGATAACCACCATGCACATATTCAAATTCCTAATGCAAAACTGCCAGACAGAGTTCAGACAAATTACCTCCAAGATGGGTATCACCGTTTGTAGCCGACACAAAAACTCCGTTGTCAATAGTCAGAACACTGATATCAAACATGCCATCGCCAAGATCAAAAACAACAATATTTTTCTCTCCACCCTTCTTGTCCAAGCCATAAGCTATTGCTGCAGCTGTGAGTTCGTTGATAATACGAGTTACATTCAAGCCAGCAATTGCATTAATACAGACAAATCCCCTAATTACATCTGTCCCTATTTCTAGAAGCTATTTCCACCTAATCGTAACAAATTTGCTACATCTGTCCCTTAACGACACCCTGGCATAACTTCCTAACTAACCAGGTTCCCTAAATCAAAATAGCAGAAAGAGAAGAGGACTTCTGCTCTAAGTGGAGGAAAAAATATCTAATATGATGCTCGTGCATAAAAAATACAGGTTACAATAACGATGACCCAATTGTAAATACCTGGCTTTACAATGAGATCTTATCTGACAAGAAAATACATCAATTTAGCGACCATCAACGTAAGGTCACTAATGGTACAATTAGCCCATCATGTAAGGATTAATGGTACAATTAGTCCATCATGTAAGGATTAAAGCATCGAGCGAAGATCTTATGGTCTAGGAAGAGAGATCGAAAGGTTATTCATTATTGGTTGTTGCATGAAGAAGAGCATTTGATGTGTGGGACCAATACTCTGTCACCAGCCTCGTGAATAACGATCCTTCTCTCTCATCAGTTTCAATGGATGATCACACTCCACCATCTCACCTGCATGAATTCATGAATTCAAGATCGTAATAGTTCAAATTAGATACAGGTGAATAGATCTACTTTCAGTACCGTCCATTTCCTCGAGTACAACAAATTCAGATGAAACCAATCCATGCATACAACACAAAGATAAGATAGAATGATAGGGCCTTACCATCACTGATGGCAACAACCATGTCACTGTCTATAACAGTAGGTATCCTGTGTGCAACAGTAATTACAGTGCAACCTGTAAATTACTTTCTAATTATTGTTTGGAGATGGCATCTGTAGCATTGTCTATTGATGCTGTTGCTTCATCTAGAACACGGATTCGACTTTTCCTTAGCAATGCACGTCCCAAACAAAACAATTGTCTTTGCCCAACACTCCAATTCTCTCCATCACTCCCCACTGCATTTTATTGATCTTTTAGGGCCACAAAAAACTTCCAAATCTAACAGCCAAATTCATGGCCATGTCAAAGAATTTTATTGCATTCAAAAATATATATTTACTACAAAAATCACCTCGTGCATCTAAGCCATCCACCTTCCCTCTTACAATGTCTCCAAGTTGACACTTGTTCAGAACCTTAATCAAAACAGAAAATAAATTCATGGCATTATTTATTTTTTCATTCTACATATGATAAACTCAGTTAGAGATTATGTTGAATAGAATTTACATAATTCCCAAATTGTTAACTCTGAGTGCTCAGATAATGGATCTAGGTTGAAGCGAATAGTTCCATGAAAAAGAGTTGGCTCTTGAGGAATAATTCCAAGGCGTGACCGCAAATCATGAAGCCCAGTAGAGGTAATATCCAAACCATCTATAAGGATTCTACCCCCTCCAGGTTCAACTAATCGAAAAATAGCTCTAATGAGAGTGGTTTTCCCACTTTCCATTCGGCCAACAATCCCAATCTTTTGCCCTCCTTCAAATGTACATGTAATGCCCCGTAAAACAAGGGGACTGTTGGATCTATATCTAATCTGCACACGTATCATATATTTGATTGACAACATCATTAACCATTCAGTCATCTTTTTAGAAAACACAAGTCAGGTACCTTCATGTAACTCCACCTTCCCATGCGAAGGCCAATTATCTGGTGGTCTGTGATCTTCTATAACGGCTGGTGCCTCAGTAGGAATGTGCATACACTGTTTGATGCGTTCTACAGAAACAATGTAGTTTGCAAGTGTACATTGGTTTTGAATACTTTTAACCAACGATATGTTCAATGATAGACCATAAGATAGGGCCATCTCAACGAAACCTGCACCAGTTCAATTTGTTAGGCATGATTAACTTATATATAAAAGTGTCCAGTAACAGCAGAAATCTCCCATAGTTGACATTTAGTTTCATTGTTCAACTTCATACCAGGATTGAAGCTGCCCTTTGGGAGTAGAACCATAGCAAGAGCAGAGGAGCAAATAACAGTTGCATTTAACATTTCTAGACGCTGGATCAACCATTCATTTGCTGAGAAACCGTAGAAAAAGGGGCTCGAATTTTTTGTCAATAAGGTCTAAGTTTTTCTTGAAGAACTGATCCTCAGCCCTGAAAGCCCTAATGGTCATTGTTCCTGCTATGGACTCGCCAAAATGATTTGCAATAGGTGATTTCGTTGCACCATTCAGTCTCATCAATTCTTTAGCAGAAGCAAAATAGTATATCTGATTAAATTGAACAAACAAAAAATCAGTTATAATTTCTCTCACAATATTGGCAGTCAAGTAAAGAGTCTTCTCAAGAAATTGTGTGAATTAGCGGTTTACCTGGAGTCGAAAGGCCAAATAAATCAATGGAATGGCTGCAAACAAAACTTGCCATGTCACAACAGCCACAACTCCAAGACTGCTGTAAGCATGGTAGATGACATGCACATGACAAAGCTGAAAGGAATGTCTACGTCAAGAATGCTGAAATCTGAAGAAACCTGGAAAAGGAGGTCGACAAGATAAATGTCAGTAGCTTTCTACCCTCATGTATGTTAAATTTCACTTTTTGTCAAAAACTTAATTACGTAAAGGATGAAGCCTATCGTAATTACGTAAACGACTTACTCTGCTGAGAACCCTTCCGGATGGAGTTGCATCAAAGAATGCCGTCGGTGCTCGGAATAAAGAAGTCAGAAGCTCAGAAAAGAAGGATTTTGATGCCTTAAGCCCCAAAAGAACTGTGAAAAGTGACCGAAGGAATAAGAAAAATATAGATGTGAACCGAATGGTTGAGTACACTATTATTAACCTTAATACACCGATTTGAGGACTTTGCAACTTAGCAGCCATCCAAGTATTTCCTAAAATCTGCCCAATCAAAAATATAAGATGACCAAGACCAGCACATACACAATATAAGAAACCTTTATTCTCTTTCAAGTAGTCAATGTATGGCTTCAGACCGGTGTCCCCAACTTCCTTCTCTTCCCTTTTAGCTAGTTGATCCCCGTTAGCAGCTATATTTGAAATCAGTTTTTCTGTCTGTGACTTGCTGCTTTGAATATCTCTCTCTTCCTTGACAGGTTCATCTTTTGTGGATGGCTTTGTCGCTGCTGATTCATTGGAACCAACAGTGTTCTTGTTTGCATTCACAAGGTCCTTAAATGCCTCACTTGAGACTAACAGTTCCTGATATTGCCCGGCTTGATGAATCTCACCGTCCAACATCAGCTGCAAAAGAGAGAAACTTCAGTGTAGAAATTAAAAAAAAAAGTCAAAACTATTAGCATTAAATTATATGTCAAAGTTGCAGAAATTATTTTAATGTGCCATCCATCAGAAAACTTTGCCAAAAGGATGTTCACAAGCAAGCAAACAGCTTCCACATGACTAGGATAACTGTTTACTAACCATAATAGCATCAAATGCCGGGAGAAAATCAACTTGGTGTGTTACAAGAATTACTGTCTTTTTTGACAATGCTCCCATTATATATTCCTACACATCAAAATATGTCTATTAGGAAGTTAAGAAAAACGAAAAGCATTGCTATAAAAATAGGAAGTTAAGAAAAACGAAAAGCATTGCTATAGAAAGCTGCAACGCACAATATTAGCACCAGCTACATAATAATTTCAAAACCCTTTATATCAAAAGGAAATGACCATATTAACCGTAAACAAGCTAGTAGCAGTATGAGCATCAACGGCACTGAAAGGATCATCCAAAAGACAAATACCAAAATCTTGATATAAAGCACGGGCAAGCTGTACCTGCTGTTTCTGGCCACCACTGAGATTGACAACTCTTTCTCCTATTTCAGTCAGATCACCAAAGGAAAGATTCTGGAGATCTTTGTACAGCGAAGACTTTAAGATAACCTCCTGATATTTCTGCTCCTCCTCGGGGCGTCTGAATAATATGTTGTCTCGTACCGTTCCTGTTTGAATCTGTGCAGTCTGAGAAACATATGCGAGGGTGCCACAGACTTGCGACTGCATAGGCAGGGCTGAGTACAATGAGAAAAACATACACCAATTTAAATGGTTGATAATATTAAGTTAAACTCGGCAATTGCAACGAGCTCCTCGCTGAGCCACTTCCGATTCGAAGGCGGGGTAAACAAGCTGGCATACTGTTGGAGATCCCTGGTATCCTTGTGCATACTCTTGGCAGCCTTCTTCCTGGCCAGTGCAAATAAGACAGCATCCATACCATCCTCATTCATATAAACCTCGATATTGACCTCATCCTTACAAGGCACTCTATAATTATACATCCTCGAGATCAGAGCAGGTCATCCTTACAAGGCACTATAGAATTATACATCCTCTAGATCAGATCATGCCTGCTCTGAACCTCCATGGTCGCCAACAAGCCCTGGCAATATCGGCGCCTGCTGGCATAAAACTTGAAGACCTTCTGTCCTTCCTTCTTTCAGCAGTAGGGGAGTATCGTTTCCGTCCCCGGTACCTAATAGACTAAATTTTTTCAAAGATCCCGACCTTCGTTGCAAATTGCGCCGCCCAGGCTAGGGTGATCTGCTCATTTTGCCGTTGGCCTACGAAGTAATTGACGGCAAAGGCGATCAGGAAAGTGACGCAGAAAAACTCTATGTAGTAACACTGAGGGCCTGCGAGGATCAGAGTTTTTGCATAACAGGGCCAGGTTCAATGCACCGCAGAACTCGGAGGTGAAAAGAAGGCAACTCAATCGATATTTGGAAAACGCAGTCAAAGTGCAGTGCATGTTTGCCAGATAACACTTCAAATCAATGGTTGAAAGTGTCTCACTTGATCGAACGGAGCAGGGTAAAAATGTTGAGAATTGTTGATGCATAGGAAGGCCTATGGGCCTAACTAGCAATTGTCCCAAAAGGTACAAAAAGAGGCCGATAGGATTTTTAAATTGGAATTGTTGAATTTTTCTAGAAGAGTTAATTGGTTTGTGGAAAACCTTGTTTTCTTGGACTGGATCATTGTGCAGTTACTTTTTTTTAGATGTTTTGTTTATATCTATATTACAAGGAACACATTGAATGTCTTATTTCATTTTAGAGTAAGTTAATTATCCAAAATTAAGAGGTTAAGTTAATTACCCAAAAGCATATACGAAGCTTGCTAGTGACCAAGGCAATAACCACCATGACTATCCCCTACCAATATATTCATTGAAATCCATAATTCTATATTGCATTTAGAAAGTCAAAACATAATATTAGAAAACTTGTTGATATATTGCTATTAAAAAGTTAATTCCATTAGACACCATGATATTATTATTATATTTTATAAAGAATAATATACATATATAGAATGATACTACATTGAAAACCATAATTGTATATTGCGATTAGAAAGTCAAAATATAATATTCGAAACCATGCTAAATATGACATTACAAATGAAACCTACTAGAAACAAAATGATGTAAACTATGGAGTAAGCATTTCATACCAATCCATGATGCAGAAACAACAGAGCCAGCGATGACAATATCGGTCTTCATAGCTACTCTGTAACTGGGAACCGCTTTGTCCTTCAACACCTTTATACCTCGCCTGACAAGTTCCGCCATAAGGCCACCCTTCTTACTCAATGCTATAGCAGAGACTCTTCCTCCACAGCTCAAAATTTCAGCTGCAAGTTCCATCATGGCAAGGGGAGCACCAGTCATGGACAGTTCATGAAGTACCACAATGAATGACCTTCCTCTCACAGCATGCGCAAATAAGCCTTTTCTGTTGCATGTACCGTACCTTTTTTTAGAATTCCATCCCAAAACTTTGTCTTCAATTTTATCAAAAGGTCCAACCAGGAGACCAAAGGAAGTATTTCTTGCGACTCTAGCATTTGTGCCTCCTGTTTCAATTATGGTATTCTTCGACACTGTATTATTTCCTTTGACCATCATTCCACCTTTGCTACCTATCCCAACATTTTCGTGGGAAGTATGATTTGGAAGGGATTCTGCAATATGTCTTAAACTGTCCTGATCTGCTGATGAATTAGATGAATTATAACTGCTCCCTGAAATTTTCACTCCAGCGGTCTTTTGAAAGGCTTCGTTGCTCTTTTTCTGCATTTGACTTTCTACTTTATCGTGTATGACTCCCGGATTACCCTTCCAAAACCATTTTTCCAAACTTACTGGAGACTTACGTTCTAGCCCGGGCTTTTTAATTGTAGAAAGCACTTCACCATCTGTATTTCTTCTTTCCGTGTTTTCTGAACGGCTGGAATTAAACCTCAATGACTGCACATTATGAGGTTCCGTTTTCTTTACTCCATCGAAAACGGCGTGATCTTTAACCAAAAGATGGCTTCCCAAATCCTGATCAGCATCAACTCGAGACTCAAATCCGCTAAACCCTTCTCTATCTCCACTGTGAGCCCATTTCGATTGAATATGAAACCCCAGGTAGCTCCATAACCCAATTATGACCAACCACGGCAGCAGGCGCCGACCTCGAATCCACTGAAGAGGACTTGCATAAAACCTCACATCTTTTCTTGGAGTCCTGCTGGATTGAGACTTCCGAAAAGAAGGAGAACTACGAGGAGTCAACCTGCCTGACTGCGTGGCCTTCAAACTACTACTGACCCGCAAGGAAGGAGGCCGTACTACATTTCCGAGTAAATCACTTCGATTTTTTTCCTCCTCCATAACTGCTATCGACTTATACTGAGATAAATGAAGATCCTTATGAAGAGTTGCTATCTGCTAATACTAAACGAAAACATTGTGTTCTCTTCAAGAAAAAATTTAGCTTCTAAAAGAAACCTCTGAATCTTTTATATATTATTTTGTATAGCTATCCTCCACTCCATGTGCGTGCCGTCTCTTCATAAATTTTTACGTAAATGGATAAATAAACTGGCCTGAGAGATCAACATTGGCATTGTCAAATATTGGCTAATTCTGCTAGATTCAATTTCACATCCTTGAAAAATTATCTCAGTAGCAAAATGCCCATTCTATCTTTCAAAAAAACTGCCTTCAAATGCTTATTTCAGACCAAGCTATGTGTTCATTCTGCTCAAATACAAGTTCCAGGCCGCTCCTTTTATTCAAACCCAACTATTCGAGTATTCTGCTTAAATGCAAGTTGCAGATAGATCTTTTCTCAAAATTTTGAATCAAAACTTTGGCTCAAAATAAAGAACAACTGAAAGATCACTTTGAAATCCAACATACAGACTGATTCTTGAACAACAGACGGAATACTTCAAAATGCAAAACCACAGACTGATTCTTTAAATTTCTGGTTCCATCGGCAAATTCCAGAGCCGTTACTTCCATCTTTTGGTGAAAAAGGCATAATCAAGTCCGTCTGAGAATGCCAGCTCAAAGCTAGGCCTTCAGAAAGAAAATCCTGGTTCTAGTATATAAGACAAATTTGACAGCCGAAGCTACAACTATTTCCAACCGGTTAACAGATCGATTCCGTTACACAACAAAATGTCTCTTGACAGTACAAACAAAATAATAAACAACATTTTCGAACCGGGAGCTCAGAAGAATCCTCTTCTCCACCAGTCATATTTAAAAAATCCACAACCGTACTAAAGAACAATGTGCTGCCCTTATTGAACGAAATTATTCCGCAACTGCAAAAACAGGAATAACAGAGCAGAATCCAGATATAATAATATAGCTGAACAGGACAGACTTACATGTAGAATCCTGCGTACACTGGCCTTTGCCTGCTTCTCGGCCGTGCAAAAAATAAGCCAAGACCCTTCCCTGCTCTGTGCGAATTGATCTCCCAATAAATCAATCGCACCGCTGCTTTTACAAGCCCAAGAAGCGGAATTGCAGCAGGCCAGTGCTTGCCAAAAGCCAGGGAAGATGGAAAAAGCAGTAAAAATATCTTGTCATGCCAAGAAGGCAACTCAACCTATATTGGAAAAAGCAGTCACACTTCAAATCAACCGTTGAAAGTGTCTCACTTGATGCAACAGAGGAGGGTAAAAGTGTTGACAATTGTTGATGCATAGGAAAAGCCTATCGGCCTAAATATATAAAGTTTGTATATTAATTTTTTTTTATAATTCATCCTAATTATTTAAAATAAAGTTGTAATATATTTAATTTTCATTTTTTTTATATTTTGAAAATATAAAATATACTAGCAATTGTCCCAAAAGGTACAAAGAGAGGCCGATAGGATTATTAAATTGGAATTGTTGAATTTTTCTAGAAGAGATGTTGGTTCAAGCCTAACGGATGAGCAATTTGAGCTGGCTAAAGGCTTTCTAATTGTTTTTTATTATGGTAAAATTATATTGATAATTCATTGGTTTTACTTTCAAAAGCTTGAAGGAATTTGAAGAGCAGGTATAGAATTGCTTTGTGGGATTTGATCCCAAAATCATTGATTTGTAAATACATACTCAATGAAATGTTAATTGGTTGAAACCCTGCACAAATGTTTGATATAAGCAAATAAGCCGAAAATGTTGAAAGACTTAGCCCTGCTTTGGACAAGCATAATCCTTCACTCCAAATAAGAGTTGCAGTATACAGATTAGGATACTATGCAGGAAAGCATGCCTTATGAACAGAAACGACAAAAGATAGCAGTGTTTTAATTGCCATATGCAAGGCCTTCACAGATTGCCCTATGATAGCATAAAAGGATCTAACAATATAAAACACGCATCCATAACAGCAAAGGTAAAAGAGCAGCAAACATGCATTCATCCAAAAAATTGCAGCAGGGAAATAGCTAAATAGTATACATCTTCTTCCATTAATCATAGAATTTGATAAGAGTGTGGTGACATTTAAATGGGGGTTATAGTGGTGGGTATTGCTAAATTCTGTCACCACACTATTAGTATTGCTAATTGCAAGGTGGGTTATAATTATGAAATCACACTATTAGTATTGCGAATTGCAACGGGTTATATTTCCGAAATTAGTGTATAATAGATTTTAAAAAATCAATAATAATAAAAATCAAGAATATATTATTTTTATGTTTTATTTAAAAAAATTACGAAAAAAACTAAATAGAATGAAATTGATATCTGATTTAAAAACTCTAAAATGTCCGGACACTCGCTATGGAGATGACTCGCTGTTAATTAAACTCACATCGTGATAGTGATTCATTCGAAATTCAAGAGAGTGTTGAGCTTGGCTTGTGCCGGCAACGCCATCCTCGGCTTCTTGACGCCAATTTTGCCTAATTTCTTGGTTTATTTGATACTCTGTCTATTCTTTGACGGCATATTTGAAACGAGCGCGATGCCCATCTTCTTGATGCTCGTCAAGATTCTCGGTTCGAATCCAATGAAAAACCGGGAGTGGGAGTGAGCCGGGAAGTTGTGAGTGGCATGAAGCTAGCGTGTAGTCTGGTGGGACCTTTTTATACTTTAAAAATTTACAACAATAATAAAACTAAATTGACATATTATTTCGTTTACATTAGAAACACCTCATAAAAGAATTACATAATAAACTGTGACATTAAACTCATCTCGATTCATAGTGATATTTACCAAATCAATGTAAAACCACAATTGCCACAAACTTTTTGTTTTTAGTAATGAACACTTATGATTAATGTTTATTTAAACAATGTATAAATATATTCTATTTACTTATCATAAAAGAGTTAATTACATAAATTAGTTATTTTTAAAATTATTATAACTTTACTTATCATAAAACAATTAATTACATATATTAGTTATTTTTAAAATTATTATAAATTTATTATATAAAGTAAAAATATTTAAAATAATTTTTAGTTTATATATTTGAATTCAATACTCAAAAAAATCGAATTATTTTAAATAATATTTATCACTATTAAAACAAATCTCTAATGGATTTCAACATATTAAAAAAATTAATTGCAAACATATGAGAGTTACTTGCATATGAGACTACGAAAAATAAATTCTAAAAACATAACATATGAGACTTACTTGCATATGAGACTACGAAAAACACATTAACAGAAAAAGGAAATTCAAAAAACATTTAATGTGATGATCAATGTCCACTTCAATTTCCTTTTCTGGTCTCACTGATCTTCGGCGTGAAAGGAAAATATAATAAGTCCAAGTTAAACAATAAAACTCACATATTATTGTGTTCTTTGAAGAGATCCAATATAATAAGTTCAAGTTAAACAATAAAACTGCGATATAGATTCCCAAACAACATAATCTAATTCCTCCCTAATACACACATATATGATCTTGGCTTAGAGCAAGGTTTTCTTCTTTAAAATAGGATCGCTATCTTGCAAATAGACATTTAAGTAAACATCTCCATGACCACCATGAACGCCATTTCTTTTATAACGATGATTTGCAGGTTTGTGAGATCAATTATATGCAGCTAAAATTTACAAGGTTTATAGTAGATCAATTATATGCAGCTGAAAGTTACAAGGTTTATACTGGAGATTAAATTCTAAATTTAAGTGTGATGGCTAATCCATTGATTGTTAAAACTGTAAATTGGTGATCAAATCTTGGGATCGTTGTGATGATTAGATCTTCAGATCTAAAAATGGCAGATCTAATTTTTAACAAAACTAAAGAAACCACTCAAAGCTGGGATGGGAAGTGTAGAGCATCTTCTGAACTCGATAAAGTCGAGCGCGCACGTCATGTTTAGGCCCACAAGCTTGACTTGGATGAACCAGGACAGGAATCTATCATTGTTGGTGTGGGTTCCACTATAGATTTTCCATGGTGTGCTTACAATAACTTTGAATTGCGTGTGAAAACCTAACCAAAGTCGGTGACTCGTGGTTTTGGTCAAGATAGTGATGATGTCTCTAGGTTTAAGTAAGCGCGTTGTCAAACGATCCTGGAATTTTAAGAATGCATTGAACCCATATAAGAAATTGTAGGGGTTGTATGCGCTGTGCACATGCAAGCTCATTAGCTTTTGCGTTTTCTTGTGTTTAAAATCTTTGTTTTTTTAGCTTTTTTCTTTCAATCTTTATTTTTTATGAGCTTTTTTGTGCTTTCTTGATTTTCTATTGTTTCATTTTTTTGTTCAGATCAACGGTTGAAAGTGTATCCCCTGATTGAACGGATCAGGGTAAAAGTGTTGACGAAGAAATTGATGCATAGGAAGGCCTACCGGCCTAATTATAAGTTTTTATCAATTTTTACTAATTATTTAATGTATAAGTTAATTTATATTATTATTATTATTTAATTTTAAGGTTATAGCCAATCCATACACCAAATTGGTGTATGAGACCCCCTTATTTGTGGGATAAGGGACTCATCTCTGTGCACCGATTTGACTGCCAAGTCTACAAAGACATACATATTCTACCCCCCTCTCTTTTGAACCTGTGACTTCTTAGGAGGAAACACATGCTCTTAACCATTAGGCTCACTTAAGTTGTATCAATATAAATCTAAGAAACCAGATTCGTTCTCCCCCCTCGTGTCCCGAATCCCACATGTCGAACATGATTCTTGAGGGAAACGTGTCTGATTCGTGGCTCGAGCATGCCTTGACATGTGGGATTTGTTGGGCACGTGAATCAGATTTGATGGGTCAATGAATCCCAATTTTGGGACACATGTCCCTCTGAAAAGCGTGTCGTGCAACTTTAAAAGCCTGATTTGGGTAGATTTATCCCTCATTCTGGTGTCTCTCTCGCTCCGGGTGTGGAGAGTGACTACCAAAGGGTTTGGGAGCATTTTGGAGGTGATTCAAGCAAGCAGTAAGTGCATTTTGCTTCCATATTTTTTTCTATTTTTGCTACGACAAATTGTCTCTCCATTTTGTTTACATGCTTGCACATTTTTTCTTTATTTTTTATAGTGTTCATGTCTTAGTCAGTAGGGAAGAGGCAAAATAAGGGGAAGAAGGTCCCCAATGGTGATGCCCCTCCTGTTCTAATTTCATAAAGATCTGCAAGTGTTCTCTCTGTTGGAAGTGGGGCTACAACAACATCTTCGAATGTTGAGGGCAGAATAAATTTAGAAACATAGTAGGCTCAAGAAAGTAAATATCCCTTGTGGAAGTATGTCACAAGAGATCAAGGGCTAGGCAAAAAGTTAAAGGGAGGAGAAAATGTTTCTTGGACTTGCAAAAATCATTTCAAGAACCCTTATTTCCATGTGAAAGCTCATTTGTTGGGTTTACAAGGTTGTGGAATTAGAGCATGTGCAAATGTGTCTATAGCTAAGACGAAAGAAATGGAAAAAAGAGGCCATTGTTGGTGTGGAACGAGTGGTTGCATCATCTAATAAAAAAGAATGAGGATCCCCTTCCATTCTTGAGGAAAAGCAACAACAAATTTCCATTTGAGAGTTTTGGTGGGGGTGTAGGTCAAGCAACAAATGAAACATAGTGGCATTTGGTCCAATGGACAAGATATTTCAGAAAGAGAGATGAGAAGAGCTTGATATCACCATTGCCTTATTTTTCTATCTGAACTTCATATCCTTTAATGTTACACAATCACCTTTAATTTTTGAGATGTGCTGAGCTCTAACTCAAGGGGTTCCATCAAGGTATGTACCTCCTGGACCAGAGAAGCTTAGAACCACCTTATTGACTAAGGCAAAGAAAGAGGTGGACAAAATTCTTGAGCCTATTAAATCAACATGGACAACATCTCGGGTTAGTATTGTTTCTGATGGATGGATAGATCCAAATGCCATCCACTCTGAAACTTCACGTTTTCTTCCTTGAATGGACTAGTTTTATTGAAATTAGAGGATGCACTTGGACAATACAAGGATGCACAATACATGGGTGATTTGTTCATTAAAGTTATATAATATGTAGGTGTTGATTCTTGTGTGCAAATCATTATAGACAATGCACATGTTTGCAAGGATGCTGACATGATTGTGGAAGCTAAATATTCACAAGTACTTTGAACTCCTTGCATTGTCCATTCCTTGAATTTAGCACTTAAAACTATTGCTTCTAGTGTGCCTTGAATTGGATGTGTTATTGAGGATGCACGCCATATCCACAACTTTGTACAAAATCATACTAATTCCATCACAATATACAAGGAGTACACCCATCTTTCATTGTTGAAGATTGTAGGTACACAATTTTCCTCTTCATTCATAATGTTAAAGAGGCCGAGGGAGGTTAAGAATGCTTTTGGGGCCATGGTTATTTCAAATTTTTGGTATTTTTGGAGCAAGACAAATCAAGTAGCCTAAAAAAGAGTCAAGGACACAATGTTAGATGATGCTTGGTGAAAGAGGGTAGATCTCACTATTAAGATCATGGACCCTATCATTGCTTTGCTATGATTTGTATATGCAGACCAACCCATCCCAGGATAGGTTTATAAGGGATGAGATTCCATGATTGAAACTATGAGGACCATTATTTTACAGAGTGAGTTCCCTGAGTATGAGACATCATCAAATACCTTCTTCATCACCATACAGGATATTCTTGTGAGTAGATGAGACAAGAATTGCACACCTTTGCATTGTTTGGTTCACTCATTGAACCCAAAATACTACAGCCATGAGTGGTTGAATGGTGAACATTCTCACAGATTCCCTCCTCACATGGCTGGTGAAATTTTACAGGGGAGGAAGGATGCACTGAGGCATATATTTTAGGATAGAGTATCCCTTGATGAAGTGGAGGATGTCTTTGTAGAGTTTTCCACTGACACTAGGTGATTTGTAGGCTACGATGTGATTAAAGATAGGGGGCTAAAAAGCCCTATTCTTGGTGGGAAACTCATCAAGAAACAAGCCATCTTGTACAATAGTTAGCCATGAGGCTCCTCTCTTAGGTTACTTCATCCTCTTGTTGCGAGAGGAATAGAAGCACATGTGGGAATGTATATTGTGCAACAAGAGAACGCTTGAGCAGTCTAGGGTAGATACAATGGTGTATGTGCATACCAACCTTCTTCTTATTTACAGGCAGAGGGATGAATGGTTGAAAGGAAAGAAAAATATGTGGGATGTCTTTCCTGATGATATGGGTTTGGACAATAGTGTTGAGTTGACATTGGCCAACTTTGATCTTAATGAGACAGTGCTAGAGCCTGTCAATTTTGAAGATTTTGATATTCTTGAGGGGTCATCCTCCACACCAGTAGATGCAGAGATTAGATTAGATACAAAGGAGGAGGATGAAACAAAGGAGACAAACGACGACCATGACAATGATGTTGATTTTGATGATGATTGATTAACTACCTACTACGTTGTAGTTGTTTTGTATTTTCCATTTCTATTTGCCATTGGCATTGTTAGTGAGGAGTCCTCACGACTCAATACCTACTAACCATGTAACACAATTTTATTTTGATGACATAATGAGAAAAATGTATTTTTTTTCTTTCTTCAATTAGACCATTTATGAATCTGTCACAATTTTATTTGTATGCATAATGTTACATTGTACAACTTACAAATTTACAATGTAGAAACTAGATCTATCTCTGAATTTGTATCATGAATGAGAATGAGAATTTATGTAATATGAAATCATGAAAATATCTATTTTGTATTAATTTTTCATATATATATATATATATATATATAGAGAGAGAGAGAGAGAGAGAGAGAGCATGTGTCTTATGTTTCTTGTTCCAGGGGGTCTATATGCCCTGTGTCAAACACTCAAATTTGTGTGTCTCTTGTGTTTTGTGTCTCCATGTCATAAACAAATTTTAAGTTATTAGGTTGTACATTAAAAATTATATCTATATTCTATTTTAAGTTATTTATTTAGAAAGTCAATAGATATATTAAATCTTTGAAAATATGTTTGTTTAATATAATTTTATTAATTTATTTATCTAATAGATATATTAAAATTTCAAAATTTTTTTATTATATAATATATAAATTTGTATATTATATAATATATAAATTCTTAATAGGTATAATTTTCCAAAATCAAATTGTTAATATTATTTTAAATTTGTTATATTTTTGAGTTATTTAAAAAAAGGTTTCCTTTCAAGTGGATTTTTTTTACAAAAGATTCTTCGGCGCAGATCACATGAAACATCATTTGTCGACGCGTTTCGAACCAACCAATGTGGTTCATCGTCAAGACAAGTTGAAGAAACAGATCCAACTTAGCAAGTTAAATAGACAGAGCAGAGCCTCCACCGGCTAAAGAGACCAACAACTCCTTTTGACTAGGTACCTAGGTCAAAACCCTTTTTAATAATTAAAGGGAAAAAATTACCCTAGGGGAACCAAAAAATATAATTTAATGATAATAGTTAGTTAAAAATATTAAAAATAATTAAAATATTAATTCATGATACTAGTTAGTTAAAATAAATAGTTAAAAATTATATTTAAGGAAAAGAATTTTACTAGGGAGACCAATCCCTTAAACCAAATTAAATAAATTAATTTAAAGATAATAGTTTGTTAAAAATATTAATAATCCAAAAATAAATAAAAATTTTTTATTTAAGGAAAATATCCTAGGGGGACCAAAAATAAATTAATAGAACTAATTTAATCATAATAGTTAGTTAAAATATTAATAAATAATAGAAATGCTAGTTAAAATAATTCATAAAAATCATTTAATGATAATAAAAATATTAATAAATAATTGAAATGTTAGTTAAAAATAATATATAAATAATAAGTTAAAAATTAAATTTTATAAAAATAATAAATAATTAAAGTTGGTAATAAAGGTAATATTAAATGGTAAGTTAAATTATAATAGAAACGCTAGTTAAAATAATTCATAAAAATCATTTAATGATACTAAAAATATTAATAAATAATTGAAATGTTAGTTAAAAATAATATATAAATAATAAGTTAAAAAATTAAATTTTATAAAAATAATAAATAATTAAAATTGGTAATAAAGGTAATATTAAATGGTAAGTTAAATTAGAGAAATTAAAACAGGATTATTCTTATGAAAAAAAATAAAAATAAATAAATAAAAAAATAAAAATTAAAAAATATAAATAACTAACTAAATAAAAAAATAAAATAAAAAATAAAAAAAATAAAAATATAAAAAAAAAATAAAAAATAAAAACCTTTTTTTATTATTTTTCTTTTATTTTATAATATTTGAATCAATCATATAATATGGACTAAACCTTCCACAAATTTACTAGTTTATATAATAATGTTAAAATTTTGATAGTTATTTTTTTAATATACAAATTTTATTTTTATTTTTTTCTATTCTCTATTAAGTGAAATGATAATTTGTATTATAAAAATATGTGGTTATCTTGCAACAAGTGCATCAAATACCATTATACTAATTATTGGCTAACTAATATAAGATAAATATAGTAATTTCCCTTCATTAAAAGATTTCTTCCTACCAATTATAACTCACTGGTAAACTAAAATTCTAGAAAGTGAGCAATTTCCAGTATACTTTCAAAATTTTTAAAACTTTATGCTCTATACAATTCAAATTTTATAAGAGAGTATCAAATGATCTTGGGATTACTCTATATCTGCTTCCAACAAGCAAGTTGATTTTTGCAAGGGACGTTGGAATGTGGCACAAACCAATTACTATCCAATATGTTTGAAATAAAAAATCTCATGAGTGAAAGTTAAAGGTTTGGGCAAAAAATTCTGAATCGATTAGTAACTATTTCTCATGTCTTCGCAATGATATCTTATTGGCCATGACATACACATCTTGATTATTAGATCAGAGAATATGAAAGAATTTTGAATAGGAGAATTATGATTGCATACTTTTTATTCTCTTGATCACTAGGTGTAGTTTATTGTCCCGTGGAGGATGATTATCAATAATATATTGAATGGTCAAATGAGAACCTCTCAATATCAATAAGGAAATTATATGTGTCCTCTTTGCTAAAGAAAGTCCCTATATAAGATCATAAGCTTTTGGTATATCAGTAGATATAAGCCTAAGATCCTAAGCATAGTCCAATTATTTGTTTCCTTCCAGGAAAATGATCATTGCGTTGCTCCTGCAACCCCTTGATTATTTTTAGAAGCTCCCTCAAAGTAAAGGATATGTAGAGATTTTTATTTAATGTAGCTTGGAAATTCATCTTTTAATAGGAACAGTTTCACCAATTTCTGAGAGGGAAGATGAAAGGAATACGGAGGAAGGGAAATATGAAGAAAAATTTCTTCACACCTTTGATATTCCTACTCATTTAATGAATTTGAATAAGGGGATGGATGATATTTGAGAGACCAAATTTCCTTGAAAAGCGATAGGGCATTGACAAATACACATTGTGGAGAGAATTTCTAATATTGAAAGATACTTTTATCTACAACTAGCCAGACTTTCCAACAAATATATTTAGGTAAAGAAACCTAAAGATGCTTGAAGAAAGTTTTACCTTGCAATGATTTTAAAAAATGACAATCACAAGAGGTGAAGTACTCACTTATTGTAGTTGGCCAAATCAATCAATCCTACATAAGATGCAAATATTTTTTCCATACCGAATAAATGAAGGGACATTCCAAGAATAAATGAGAGATAAAATATTCCTATGAAGACCAAAAAGGGCATCAATAGGGACAAGTTATTCCTCCCTTTTTATATTTACAACAGTTAATATATTCTAATAAAATAAAGTCAAACAAAATATATAATTTTAAGGGGACTATGTGGAGTCTACATATTTTCTCACATGCAAGATTTTGAAAGGATTCCTTCTAGGAAAGGTAGTTACAGAGTATCCTTGTTTAACATAATATTTAAGGCTTGAAATCCTCTTGTGTCTTCCTGTTCTGTTACCTAGTAGCACAACTAGAAATTTTGTTTTCCAATAGGAAAGCTAATTTTTACAAGGGTGTTGGAACATTTTGAGGATCACATCCTTTCCATCTCTCTTTATGTGTCTAGAAAGAGATGATGATAACCATGCATGTTTACCTTATGATATGAAAATGGGGCACTAAAGGCTTCTTGTCAAGCTTACAAGAACCTCTCCCACTTCCAAAGCTTATATATTCCCAAGACATTATGATTAACCAGTTGTGGAATTAAAATGTGCTTGAAAATAGGTGTATTCTTGTATTTGTTTTTTAACTGATCATGTGCCTTAAATTCACTTGCTTAAATTGACATAAAATACGTATAACAATAAATAAAGCAGCAAGTAAGAAAACACATAAAAAAACAATATAATTAGGAGTTCACCTAAAACTCTTAGGTTACGTCTCCGTGAGCTCTAGTCAACTCAACTAGGCTCTTTGGGATTATGGCATAAATCTTTTATAGGCTCAACGCTCAACTCCATTGGATTGCACAGAAACAATGGGCTTAGAATTCCATCTTACCCCTCTGGTTGTCCTCACTCTATAGACAGATCTAGGCTTCTCTGGACTTGACTCCTTCAATTAGCGCTCTGAGCGATATTTCTCTAGCTTGCACCAAATCCCTAAGAGTCCTCTTAACTGTCTCTAGAATGCCTTCTTATGTATTCATCCCACTCTGGACACCAGCAACAACTTGATCATTTCAACCCTTTCCTGTTCTATAGCTTCACTACGACATCACGACTCTTAGAAGTCTGCTTTGAGCTCTGTGGCTCTGAGGCTCTACCTCCAACCTCTAGTGGCTATGCCTTTGTCAAGCACTCTGGCTCTGTGGCTCTGGTGCTCTCGCTCTCAGCTCTGGCTCTGGCTTTGGCTCTCACGAGCTTCTCTCGGCCTCTGCATACCTATGTAGTTCGCTCAACCTCCAAGTGACTCCTGGCAACCTTCCAGTGACCTTTTTCAGTCCTCCAACTCCTTCGGCAACGTTCAGCTGCCTTCAACACTTGTGCTCTCTGTGTTTTTATCATGCATCAGTTACAGTCCTCCATCAATGAAGGACCTGACTGTTTCCTCACAAGAATCCATTTATAAATGGAAAACAACATGCGGGCAGGAAAACCCGGTCATTTTGCCTTCCTCTAGCCGAAATAGACAAATAACGGAATACACAGGAGACACACGCAAAACACATCATGGGCCTTTAGCTCAGACTTCAAATATTATGGAATCGGCCCTATAAACCTATCAGGTCTGTCCAAATATCGCTTATCGCTTATCGCTATTGCATGGCATAACGACCAAAAAAACCCAATACACGGATAATACACAGAAAATCCAAAAATCCGGATTTCAAAACTTATGAAATTGCGTCCAAAATTTGTATTGGGTCCGCCTTTTTATCAACATATCGCAAGTCACAATCACAATGTGCATTGGCCCTGGTATCGGGGGTTTGCCAATCGCTGATCGGCCCATTCGAACATCGGCATATCGCTTATCGTTGTCGCAACGGCCCCAGGGTTCTTCCCTTTGGTCACGTCGAGCGCCAATCCATTGATCAAATCCTGACCGTTGATCCATGACTGCTAATACAACAATTGACAGTCCATTTTAGGCACATAACTTGCACGGGGATTAACCGCCAAAAAAATCGATTTCCTCTCTCCTCCGCCGTGCCATGCGTCGGCCAATGTATGGATTCAGGCAAAGCCCGTCCAATACCACTTACCGCCTGAGTCCCCCCCTGAAATCCCGCTTACTGGCCTTCTTCCGGAACTCAAAAGGTTTTCCTATTTGATTTATAAATCCATCGGGTCTGCTGAAGGCCTTTGCGCCTGTTTTAAGTCCTTCAGCCTTAGTTTATTGCGATGTGATAACATAATGCTATGCGATGGGTTCTAAGGTTTTTTATGTCTAAAAACACATTTTCCCTTAAGTCCCATTTATATAAGAATTTGCCTCCTTTTCAAAGGACAAAGGAAAACTTCTTTTTGCCATAACTTCTTCATCCGAAGTCCATTTTAGCCCATTCAAATTGCAGTAGATTCAAAATGAAAAGATCTATGCAATGGGACTATTTCCAAAAGAATCCTTAGAATTTCATTTTCCTCTGTCAGGAACACTTTAGACTTAGAAGTCTATTCTAGATCCATTTTGGATCACGCCTTCCCACTAAAGAACTTTTGGTCTCCAAAAGACTGATATACTGATCTGAATAGTAAATGAGAGTAACAACTCCCTCTTCTTTTAGCCTCCATACACTTGCCTCTGCATAGTGCCTCTAAACCAAAGTCTCTGACCACTTTCCTTCTTGGATGTGCTGGTCCTCCTAGGAAGAACTATCTTCCTTATTGACTTCATGCAGAACTCCTGCTGAGATGGTCACAAAAGGTAGTTTGAACTTCTTTGCCTTGATCATTGATCCAAGGTGGCTCAAACAAATGTGAAGTTACATCTGCTTCACAAAATTTTCATTTGTACCTATTTGACATGCTGTCAACAACAACTGTTAACAACAACAGAAATACAAACAACAACTGGATGGCCTAAATTCCTGCTTCAACAAAAGGAACAGATTTTCACATCTTGTGAACACCTCCATGTCTTTACATCTATGCCTTAAAAATAAATGACCCTTCAAGTCAAGAATGTAGAAAAAGACCTCTAGGACTCTTTTTCAAAGATGAAACACTTCATCATTATCTCCATCTTGGAGACCAAATCAACTTTTCTCAAGTCAATATTACATGCATGTTTACAACAAAGCAATCAACCCTTCAAGTTAATTACACATACATGTTCAAATACAAGGAAATCATCAACATCCCTGTGTTCATGCACATCATTCTCATGCATGCATTTCATCCTTCAACTTTCGCTTAAGCACACTATACTTTCGAAGCTGAAATGAATATAATGTTGTAGCAACAAAGTGAGTCTCCTACTCAACTTTTCCATTCACCTTCTTGGTAAAATCCTGCAACTTGCATTCCATTAACAAAGAAATGCAAATAGATGCATCAAATCAAAAGACATGCAATATTTAATTGGATAAGAACTCTAACCATTTCTTACCAATCCATTTCAAAGGTCCTTCCTTTGTCTGCACATCAACATCAACATGTGAATCATCCTGAAACACATCATCCATGGAAACTTCCTTTCCATTTCTACCATCTTCTCTTTCCACTTTCTTCAACTTTTGTGGAAGCATTTTTGGATTCAAAGTCCAACATTTTGCAGCAAGATGTCCTTGCTTATGGCAGTAAGTGCACTGCATGTGGATCCTCTTGACAGCATGATTTGCCTTGTCCAATGGACCTTTGGCTTCTTGCTTCCTTTCCTTCAAAAGTTTCGTGTATGTGGCCATTCTTTTCCAACATCTAGAAACACTATGGTTATCCAAACCACAAAAGGAACATGCAATTCTTTTCCAATGCTTACATGGAAATTTATCATGCTGAACATAATCAAAAGGAATATGGTTAGAACTAGATTTATACCTTTCTTTTTCACCTTTATTTCCTTCACGAGGAGGTGAATCAAATGAAGAAGTGGCTCCCTTTGGAACACCATCAATCTCTTCAAGGATCTTAGAGTTTCCACAACTCTCTGGTTCAAGTATGTGCTTCTGAACACCTACATACTGCAAATGATGTTTCAAGCTATTGCATTCCTCTTGAATACAATCTTCACAGTCTTGACGTAGAAGACCTGCAATGCAACTCCTTGGAGCTATTTTAATGGCCTTCATGGTAGCTTTGGAACTTTCTCCATATGACTGTCCATAGCCAAGACCCAAATACTTAGGCATTTCCTCAACCATTATTGGCTCAACAATACCCTGTGCATGTTTACCCAAGCCTTTTCCTTCATATCCCATCTTGGACATTAGCTTGGAACCTATGCCTCTGGTATGCTTTTCAAAAGAACCAATATAAGCATTCTTAGAAGAATTTGAAGACAAACAGGAATTGTTTACCTCTTCTTGAAGCTGATACTTTACCAAGGCTTCTTTGGAAAAAAGAGCTGTGACTCCAAGTCATGCATCCTTTTCAAGTTCATATTTGCAATATGAAGTTGCCTCTCCATTTCCTGCAATTTGTCAAAAAGCATCTGCTTCTCTTCGTCCATGGAATTCAACTGCTTTCTAAGTATGCTGCTCTTCCTTCCATCCTCATACATTTCTCTCACCATATCCATCATGGAGAACAAGTCTTGCTTCATGTCTTCATCAAAGAATCTTGTGAAGAAAGAAGAATTTGAGGACTCACTTGTAGAAGTAGTCATTATTCCAATGAACAAAAGAACTTCAAACAAGATTAATAAAGAGCTTATTCAACAACCTTTTGCAACAAACCTCTTGTGCTTCAAGGATTGCCTTGAGGTCCTTTGGGATAAGAAGAATTCCTTCAGCCCTTCTTCCTTCTTGTCCTCTCGTAGACTTAGCTATCAATAGCTTTCCCTTCACCTCTGCAAACTCACACAATAGTCAGTCTACAAACAAGCATACAATCAATCAGATAATCAATCCTTTACTGCCCAAACACCTTTCAGACAAGAAATCTTTGCTCTGTCAATCAAGAATTTTGATCTGATACCACTTTCTCTGGTATAATCAGCTTTGATATCACCTTCCTAAAGGTGAGGTTAATCAATCTCAGGCTCTGATACCACTTGATCTGAAAATGAGGCACTAAAGGCTTCTTGTCAAGCTTACATGAACATCTCCCACTTCCAAAGCTTATATATTCCCAATACCTTATGATTAACCAGTTGCGGAATTAAAAAGTTGTTGAAAATAGGTGTATGCTTGTGTTTTTTTTTTAACTAATAATGTTCCTTAAATTCATTTGTTTAAACCCAAAACTCTTGGGCTACGTCTCCGTGAGCTCTAGTCAACTCAACTAGGCTCTCTGGGATTATGGCATAAATATTTTACAAGCTACACACTCAACTCCATTGGATTGCACATAAAAAATGGGCTTAGAAGGCCATCTTACCCCTCTGGTTGTCCTCACTCTGCAGACAGATCTAGGCTTCTCTAGACTTGACTCCTTCAATTAGAGCTCTGAGTGATCTTGCTCTAGCTTGCACCAACTCCATCAGAATCCTCTTAACTGTCTCTAGAATTCTTTCTTCTGTCTTCATCCCACTCTGAACACCAGCAACAACTTGATCATTTCAACCCTTTGCTGTTCTACAGCTTCACTACGGCATCACAACTCTTAGAAGTCTGCTTTGAGCTCTGTGGCTCTGAGGCTCTACCTCCAACCTCTGGTGGCTATGCCACTGTCAAGCATTTTTGCTCTACGACTTTGGTGCTCTCCCTCTCGGCTATGGCTCTGGCTCTGGCTCTCATGAGCTTCTCTCGGCCTCTGCGTGCCTATGTATTTCGCTCGACCTCTAAGCGACTCTTAGTAACCTTCTAGTGACATTTTCTAGTTCTCCAGCTTCTTCGGCAACCTTCAACTGCCTTCAACACTTATGCTCTCTATGTTTTTATCATGCATCAGTTACAGTCCTCCATCATTGAAGAACCCGATTATTTCCTCATAAGAATCCATTTACAAATGGAAAAGAATAGGCGGGCAGGAAAACCCGGTCATTTTGCCTTCCTCTGGCCGAAATAGCCAAATAACGGAATACATAAGAAACGCATGCAAAACACATCATGGGCCTTTAGCCTGGACTTCAAATATTATGGAATTGGCCCTATAAACCTAACAGGTCCATCCAAATATTGCTTATCGCTTATCGCTATTGCATGGTGTAATGGACAAAATAACCCAATACATGGATAATATACAGAAAATCTGAAAATCAGATTTCAAAACTTATGAAATCATATCCATAATTCATATTAGGTCCGCCTTTTTAACGGTGTATCGCAAGTTGAAATCACAATGTGCATTGGCCTTGGTATCGGGGGTTCACTAATCGTCGATCGCCAATATCACAAATTAGCCCATTCGAACATCGACATATCACATATTACTGTCGCAATGGCCCCGGGGGTCTTCCCTTTAGTCATGTCGATCGCCGATCCGCCGATCAGATCCTGACTGTTGATCCACGATCGCTAATCCAACGGCTGACAATTCGTTTTGGGCGCGTAAATTACACGGGGATTAATTGCCTGAAAAAGTATTTTACTCTCTCCTCCGCCGTGCCATGCATTAGCCAATGTATGGATTTGGGCGGAGCCCATCCAATACCGCTTACTGCCTGAGGCCCACCTAAAATCCCGCTTACTACCCTTCTTTCGGAACTCAAAAGGTTTGCCTTTTTGATTTATAAATCCGTCGGGTCCGCTGAAGGCCTTTGTGCCTGTTTTAAGTCCTTTAGCCTTAGTTTATTGTGATGCGATAACATAATGTGATGCGATGGGTTCTAAGGGTTTTTATGTCTAAAAACACATTTTCCCTTGAGTCCCATTTATATAAGAATTTTCCTCATTTTCAAAGGACAAAGGCAAACTTCTTTTTGCGATAACTTCTTCATTTGAAGTCCATTTTAGCCCATTCAAATTACAGTAGATTTAGAATGAAAAGATCTAAGCAATGGGACTATTTCCAAGAGCATCCTTGGACTTTCATTTTCCTCTGCGAGGAACACTTTAGACTTAGAAGTCTATTCTATATCCATTTTGATCACCTTGAGAGGACAATGAATCTCATAGAGGCCTAAATTCCATATTTTAAGCTAGTAGAAGGTTACCAAATATCCCACTAATTTAGATATTTATCTTCATCCAAGTAGTTCGAACCTAGGTTAGATGATCCTTAATGAGAAATATGAAAAATGATAGAATCTTCCAAATAGGGAACCTCCCTAATCACGAATAACAGAATCCAAACATTACAGTCGATTTCCATCGAAGCATTCAAATTTAATAACCTTCTTCCACCAATCATTGGACTGAGATATTAACCTCCAAACTAATTTTCCCTAATTGGTGTGTTCTATAGAAATGGATCTCTAATATCTAAGCCACCATGCAATTTGGGAGTGTGGAAAATGAGCCATTTGACTGGATGATTTTTTTTTTTTTTTTATATGTTAGATTTTCCTCCTTTCCATAGAAGTTTTAGGATCTCTTGAAATATTATATTTTGAATTCCCATTCGAGCTAAAAGGGTTAAGTGTTGAAACACATGAAGCACTAACAAACTAACTTGAATATGAACCAAACATCCAACTAGATTAATCCAATGACCTCCCCATTGATCAAATTTGGACTTGAATTTAGAAATATTTGGAGCACAATATTTAGAAGAGTGGGGATTGGGCATATAGATATATCCCAATACTTAAAATCCTTCCAAGTGTTTGATATTGAAAATCCAAAAATACGTGCTATTTTCCTACCAAGAGGGTTTGTTGACATTCCATGAATATATTTGAAATTATCCTTTCTCAATATACCCTCCAAAAACTTGAATAAATTTATCCAAAACTGAAATAAATATAGAAGCTATAATAATTTAGGCACCCCGCAATAATAATGTGTCATTGAAAAATTGAGCATGCTTTATATTTTTAATACTTGAACCAAAGTAGATTCATGGAATCCTTTCTCTTCACAATTCAAAGTATAACCTTCTACTCAAGGAGCTTCCCATTATGATGAATAAAAATGGGGAAAGAGGAAAAACTTGTTTCAGGCCTCTTGAAGCTTTATAAAAAACACGTGGGTTTCCCATTGACCCAAAGAGAAATCCAAGGGCTTGAAATGCAAGCTACTACCCACTGCAACACATGTTATTTCGACCTAATTTTTCTCGTCACTTTAAAGAGAAAATTATGTGAAACTCAGTAAAAAACATTATCCATGTCAAGTTTCATAGTCATTCCTTTTTTTCTTCGATCTTTACTTGAATGGATCGCTTCTTGGACAAGGACTATGTTATCCACAATTTGTCTATTGCCCACAAATCCTCCCTAGTTTTTTAATATCAACTTTGATAAGAGAGGCTTGATTCACAACATTATAGTTTTAGAAATCACCTTGTAGGACATATTACAAAGGGATATAGGTCTAAAATGCCAGGAGGAGGAAGGGTTGACCTCTTTTGGGACCAAAGCGAGAAAGGATGAGTTGATACCCTCTCCAATATACTTATGCTTGATGGAATAATATATCATTTTGCAAAGGTAAAATTTAATGATATCCCAACATTGTTGATAAAAATGTGTTGAGAAGCCATCCATACCTCCAAATCAATATGGGTTGAAAAAAAGTAAGATATTATATACCTCCTCTTATGTAATAGAGAGTAGTAAAGCCTCATTATCCTCTTTGAAAACTAGATGAGGAATATTCTCCAGCATATCACACATAACACTATCCTCCTAGCTACTTGATTCTTCATAAAGAGAAAAAAAGCGATGAACAACCTCCTCTTTGATATGTGGGAAATATGAAATTAGTTTCCCATCCACATAGATTGAATTTATATTATTTTTCTAGGTTCTCCTTGTGGCCTAATAATGTTTTATTTTTTATTTTATCTCATTCTTGAAACCACAAGCTATCGAATTTGGGTCACCATTCTTCCTATTCTTCTCTAAGAGTCTTGTGATATTTATCAAAATCTTTCCACCACTATGAGCTCTTTGGAGATGAAGATATGCTCCATTTGTTGTTGTATTAACTCCAACTATTTTTTTTTAATAAGAACTTGATTTTTTAGGTTTGAAGAATTTTAATTGGCCCATTGTTTTAAAACCACTTTTAGATTTATTGAAATTTCATTTTAATGGTGGGAGTTGAAGAAAATAAATTTTGGTTATTATAGTGAATCCTTTTTCTACTGACATAGGAGAAACAATTCCAATTTGAATTAGCTCCCCATTATCCTTCTACTATGATTTAAGAAATAGTACCTACCAATCTACCATTTCTTGACCTATAGATTATCTTATTGCCTACTCCACTTGCTTGTATTTACTTCCTACTTTTCTCGCTTGCACATACTACTTGCTCTACTTTATTGGATTTATGAATATTACCTACATGTCATTTTTATGCCTATTTAATATGAAAGTACAAAAATGGACACTAGGGACTAAAATTGATTGAATGTAGATTTGATTACTTATTATTAGAAGTTCAAAATTGAATAAGTAATATTCAATTTAACTATTCATTTAACATAGTATTCAATTTGACATTGAATAAATAATATTCTTTTGCAAATGATGTTCTACATCATAATGCACATGTGCCCCAATAACTAGTCCTGTAATTCTTATAACAAAAAAATCTTATATCTCCTTTATAGATAGTTGTGTCGTTGGAGATTTTGAAAAGTAGTATTTTTTTATTAGACATTACAGTGATATCCATAAAATAATACTGCATTTTGGTTGTATTTAGAAAACTCATTGCAATTGTTTAAATGGTTGGATCAATTACCCTATAATAAAGAAGAATAGTTTCATTGTATATAAGGACGTATATGAGGAACAATGTCCAAGAGACAGAAAAATACATTTATTGAATTTCCTCCATATGATTTAGATAAAGACTATAAGTAAATGATTGAATTGAGTTTCCTCCATATTATTCCAATATAAAATGTAATAAAATATTGATATTAAATTCCATTGAACTATAATATTGGTGGACCAATGCCATCTATGTGTACTAGTTCAAGTGTTCCTCAAGTTCTAGCTTGTAAATAAGACTTGGCTGAATGAGAAGTGTGATGTGAGAGGTATGCATGAAATTTTAAATTGTTTTTTATTTTTCATATGAAAATAATTGTTTATTTTAACTTTTCAATATTGAAAATCCAAATTAAGTTAACCCTTCAACTTCAAATGTGACCCTTCTTTTCAATTTTGATCCTTGCCACCAACGGATTTGACTATCTTCATTTTAAGCTTTGAAGAGGTTGCCAATTTCCTTTCATAAATGAATTAAACTCCAATATATTGACTAGAAAAATTACACTAATTTAAGCATTTCAAGTCAGATGGTAGGAAATATAATCATGCACGTGGACATCTAACTCACAAAATGTGAGAAAACTAAACTACTCCCTTTGCAAGTGGCACGTCAGAGGTCGTTTGAACAATTACATTTCGGAGATACCATTGTAAAAGAATTTCCAAGTGAAATTGGAGATCTAAGACTTTTAAAGGTTTTGGAAGTAGGGGGGCCTTCGTTGTACACATTGTTAGCTTTGTTCGATGACTTAAGGAACTTGAAGAGATTGAGCATATGTAGTTGCAAGACATTGAAATATTTTTCAGATTCACTTGGATTGTTCACTTGGGTGACTATAACATTATATGTAGTTGGTTATCTATTGATGTGTAAATTACTATTTATTACGTTGATAGGAATGTCTATTTTGAAATAGGGCTTCCACAATTTTAATTTAATTATTAATAACTATTAGGTGGATGATATGGATTTAATGTCCATGGAACATTCTAGATATTCTTAGTAGTATACACAAATCAAAGGTTCTTATTTATCTTCAAAGTAGTTATCATTTTTTTTTCCATTTTAATTAAGTTGGTTAATTAAAAAAAATGTCATATGAAGCGAGTTATGATTTTTTGAGCATGTGGTATTGATAAGACATGATATTGGCATATGATATTGTATTATTGCATATTTACAAATTAAGAAACTTCATGGTAAAGTAGGGGTAAATCTCCATGGTTATGAGCCTTATTCCATGTTTTTTTAAATTTATATAGGTTTAACTTATATATTTAGTTCCTTTTATAATTTCAACAATAATAGTAATATAAATAAAGTATAATTTTGTTATATTTTTATGATTTTTTTAACTTTAGAAAAATGTATCATGAAGTAAGTAGCTTGATGCTTATTATAGATTGATGTCTATTGATGTTTACCAGCCGTTTAATTTATATGGTTGTGCTGGTAATAGAGGTGAAAGGAGAAAAAATAAACATTTATGGATTTGGTCTCTAACATTGAAAAGTGCCCACTTCCATGACTCAAAACATTATTGATTAGAGGATTACCGATATCAGAGGTATCATTTCTAAAGGTGTTTGTTGCAACCTTTAAACTCTTACTATCTTTATATGTAATAATTTGATGGAGGTTGGAAAATTGTCAAATACACTTAGAAATTTATTTTCCATAAATAGCCATAATATCAGGAAAATAACTACATTTTATGGTCATGCAAAACTTGAAATGATGTATCCTTTTAATTGCAGGGAATTGGAGGAGTTTCCACATATGGGGACATTGGTATCTTTGAGGTATTTTGATGTATGTATATGTGTAAAGTTGGAAAGAATATGGGATCTGCATGGCTGATAAAGCTTCAAGTATTTAGGGTTTGTGTATTTTTTGAATTAAAAGAGGTGGAAGGCCTCCAATATTTTATGTCATTGAAGTGGCATAGTGCCATGGAATGTCCAAAAATCTGTTGTTTAATTAATGAATGATTATTTTGTAATGAGCTCCAAAATTACACATATTTTTTTCTTATTGTTGTCTAAATTTCAGTACCCAAATAGTACTTCAAAGGTTTGTAATTAAACACTTTGTTATAATCTTATTATTGACTAAATTTCTCTTTGTAATGGTTAGATCATCCCTTTCTCACTAAGTCTTAACATATGGTTAGCTCCTCTTATATTCCTACATTCTTGGTTTTCCTTATTCTTTTTCTTTTGTATGACACTCTCTAATATATAGTCTATGACGATGTCTTATTGCAAGGCGTTTTCTTTCAAATTCAAAAGGAGATATTTTAACCATCATTATTTTTCAATTTATTATTATTCTATGTTCCTATAATTAAGTTGATACTTCTCTTATACTCTCTTAAATATCTTATACAAAGTCTACTTCTTAAAGGTTCTTACACAAGTTTGATCTAAGATTGGTGTTGCACAATTGCTATATTAAAATAGCATGGGATTTTACCCATTTTCTTTTGTTTATTTAAACGAGGTTTTAACCCACTTTAATTCATCACAAGCACACAAAAACACACATATTTGTGTGTGCATGTGCATCTTTACTTAATCCACCCCATAGTTCATTCCTCCTCTCATTATATGTTTCATTCCTCCTCTCATTATATGTTTCATCTATTCTGTAATTAAATATCGAAAATGTAAGTTGTAATAATATTGTCACAAAAGTATGATTCAATCCTACTCTTTATCCAAATAAAACCTTATATCATTATGTAGTACCAACGTACTACCTGGACTCTAGTTGTAACCATAATTATTTTTATTTTATGCTTGTAGTAACATATGAATCTAACATGTGGATCATGCTTGGTTATGCATAGGCACTCTAGTTTCCAAAGCATGGCCTCCCACCAGGCTTCATGTGACTATATTGGGTAATATGTGGACTTTTAATTAATGATTATGGTTTAATATTGTCAATCCAATGATGATCATTGTTAGGGTTTAGGTTTTTTCCTTATTCACCTTCTCTTCTGGTCCATTCGATCATTTTGACTTGGAATTATGATACAACTCAACTCTTCTTTGCAACGACGTTATTTCAACTTTCCATAATTTGAAAGATTTTGAATAATGGTAATTCCCATTCTCTTTTAGTCTTAAACTCCTCACCTGCGACCGGGGGATACAATGAAAATTTTCATATATATACGTGGGTAAGTTGCAGAATACGAAGTCATGATTAAGGCTTTTCTGTTTTTCTTCTATCACTAAATTTTACTATTAAAGTAATAACTTATTTGTTCTATTTGGTGTTTATAAGATTGATAGGGAGGATGTGGAGACTCTTCTTGGTCTTTGTCGTTAGCAAAAATAATTCTCCACTACTTGTTTCCGTAATTCTTGTTGGACTTGATACAAATGTTCCATCTCTTCATTTCTCTTTTTCTCCCAAGTCAGATTTTGTCTTTATTTGTATTTCCATGTATATGTTTATTTGTATTTCCATGTATATGACATTTTATTAGAAATTAAACAATAAGGGTTTATTTTCTTTTTTATACAGAGGTTTAATATGACTTCCGACCTTCTCTTGTTGTAACATTGTTCTCAGCAGAGGCTCATGCTTTGACAGAGGTTTGCTCTTGTTAATTAAATTCTCATTTTCTTCTTTCTAAAAGGATTAGTAATACATGTATCATAGTCATTGTTTTCTCCCAATCAATTTACAGGCTAATATTTGAATATTAAAACCATAGACATTTAAGTTATAGTTTGATTTTTCTTTGGTTTAAATTTTGAGCTTAATTACTTTTCCATGGCCATTTATGGCTAGGCCACGTCGTGCAAAAAATTTCTTATAAAAAGTTTATTTTGGGTTCAAGGTTACAACCCTGCATGAATACATTTTTTTGTATACCTCTTTATATTTTACCTACGTTTTTTTGGTTATTCCTTGTTCTTTTGCATGTAAGGCTTAGGGCTTCATACCTGAAACCCTAACATAACATGGATAATTTAGCCACTAGTAAACCCTGACATAAATATTTGATTATGGCCACACTTGTAAATATTGTATTTGGCTATTTTCCTTATATAGAAATTTTGTCCATTCATGGGATTTAATCCCTACCTGAACCTTGTTATAATGGCATTTTGTTTACAATAATTCTAACAGAATTTGCAATTTGTTGCAAGGAAACAACATGGGTCCTTGCTCATATGTTTTACCTCAAGTAACTTGAGTATTAAATATTTTATTTTTTCTTTGGTTTGGCTTGTTTCCTTTTTATCAACCACTACTTATATTTTGGTTTTCTGAAAATTCACGGCTATAGTTAGACTTTGGCATATTTTGAAAGTGTTTCCTTTATACATGTTGTGGAGCCTTTTAGTACTTAACAATTTTTCAAATCCTTCTCTTCAGTTTAGGTGCCCCTAAACTCCTGGTCACTTCTTATGTATGTGGTTGACTCTTTCATCAAAGATAAGACACTAGGGTTCATTTTTAATTTAATTATCAGTGTTGTCTCTAGTTTAGTTACTGGGAATGTTATGAAGAACATTACCATAAGAGGGAATTTAAGGTTTAAAAGGTAGTTGTGCCTTATTTGCAACTGTTAAAAATTACCATGACCGAAGCCCTTCAGTTAAGGGGTAATATTATTGCCACTTAGGTCCTTTCAACTAGTTCTAGGTAACAACTATATATTCTTTTGTAAAAGAATATTGAATGTTGATCCCTCTATTTGATAATTTAAAAGGGTTGTTACATAAAACTATGTTTTCTTTCTTTATTTTCTATTCTTAGACATTTATGTATCTAATTCCATTACTTTTTCAACACCTATATTCTTAATGAAACTCCAGATTAATAGTTATAGGTTGACTATACCCACCGTTGGGTTTCTTTATCCTTTATTTAAAATTATAGAGGTTAACTACCCTTTCTTCACATTTTTTGTTCATTTACATTCTTACTTTAGCCTTACTACATGTTTTCTACAGAGAATATTGTTTCGATATAGTTATGGTCCATATCCTTTACAATTAAAATTTATTTTGCCTAGAGACATAGCCCAACCTTTTTCCTTTATAATGTATCAGATCAATTTGACCTTACCATTCAATTCCATTAGTTATATGTTTATAATTTTTTCTTTGACCACATTTTCATACAAAGTTGGATGCTTTCTCCATACGTCATGTAACTATTTTCAAACTTTTACTAAAGTATGCCACTCTTTCCTCTAGCACCATTACATAAATACAAGTCCTTAAATTCAATTATTGTCTTTGCATGAAAAAGTAATTGCTTAACATAGACACTCCAGAAGTCATTACACAATTAGAAAATACATGTTCTTATTCAAATACTTGCATCATAATGTTTTGTCAGACCATGATTAACTCCACAAATGAATTGTTGCTTTTAAATTAAGATAGAATATGACTATGTACAAGGAGAGGGAGCCTATTGGGTTTCATCTCCCAATGTCTCTTAGTCTTCCAACTTATCTTATTTTTCTATTTATAATATTTATATAGGATTAAGTTTTCAACATTACCCCCTTAATTTGAAGGGATATTGGTGAGTCCAAGCATCATTATGAATCATTCAAACTTTTCCCTTCCAAGCGCTTTGGTGAAGATGTTTGCAATCTTCTCATTTGTGGAACAATGCCATAGGTGGATTATTTTGGCCTCAAAATGATGTCGAATAAGATGGTATTTTGTATTGATATGTTTTTTTCGATCATCAAACTTTCGTTTCTTGGCCAACTTTATTGTAGAAATGTTGGAAATAAAAAGAGGAGTTAAATGTACTTGTTTCTCCTACAAATATTCCAAAATTTTCCTGCGCCACACAATTTCCTTTGTTGCTTTAGCTGCTGCCGCATATTATGCCTCAATCATGGAATATGCTAGAACTAATAGTTTGTGTGATCTCCACGAGACAACTCATGATCCAAGACTCATAATATAACTTGAAGTAGATACCCTAGCTTTTTATCTCCATCAAAATATGAATAATAACATCTAATCAAGATGAAGTCACCCACCTTTGTATACTTGAGTCCAAAGTACTGAGTTCCATGCAAGTACTTTAGAAATATTTTTTCAGCAGACAAATGACCCTCACAAGACTTTTGCATAAACCTAGAGAGGATTCCAACAACATATGAAATGTCTGGTATGGTAGTAATAAGGTAGCTGAGACTTCCTACAAGCTATCTGTACTTCATTGCATCCCCAAATTCTTTTCCTTAGTGGAAGTGAGCTTTAAGTTTTGTTCCATTGGAGTAGTCAAAGGATTTCACTCATCCATGTCAAACATGTTCAACAGATCTCCAATATACTTCTTATGAGAGAGGAATATAAACTTCAGATGTTGGGTTACTTCAATACCAAGATAGTAGTGAACATATCCCAAATCTTTCATTTCAAAACCTTTCCTTAGTTCCTTCTTTATGGATACAATGTATTTTTCATTATTCCATGTCATCAAAATATCATCTAAATACACCACAAGATATACAACTATTTTTCCAACTTTCTTGACAAACAAAGTTGCATCATCAAGATCATAACGTTTGTAATTGAGTTTCAGAAGATGCACAGTCAATTTCTCGTACAAGGCTTCCGGTGCTTGCTTGAGGCCATACAAGGAATTTACAAGCTTTCATACTTTTTTCTCTTGGTCCTTCACAACATGTCCTTCTGGTTGGGACATAAAAAAATTATCTTTCAGATCTCCATTCAATAAATTAGTTTTTACTTCCATTTGATAAAATTTCTAATCGTTCTGAGCTACCAAGGAAAAGAGTGTCCAAATGGTAGCCCATTTTGATGTGGGGGGGAACATATCCTCATAATTGACCCCTTCCTTCTGTGCAAAAACTTTTGCCACAAGCATGGCTTTGTGCTTGTCAAATGAGCCATCTACTTTATACTTTTTTTTGAAGACCCACTTGCAGCCTATTGGTTTGGTTCCCAATGGAGGATCAACTAACTTCCAGGTGCCATTCTTTATGAAATAATCATATTATTTTTTCATCACTTCTTTCCATTCGTCATGAGAAGTGGCTTATTTGAAGGAAGTTGGTTCAAAATATGTAGACAAATTTAGTTCAGAAACATCCATATCAACAACTGAATCATAATCGTCTACATCACCTCCTTCCTGTTTGGTTGAGCTTCTTGTTCCTCTCTTTCCAACCTCATCAGGATGAACACTTTCAAGTGTTTTTGGTCAGCAATTTTGGAGGACCTTCCTAAGATGTCCTAGGCTACTAAGTTCAATAAGATGGGGTTGAATCAAGATTTAGTCTTCCAATTCTACCAATCACATCACTCAAAGTGTCATCAGGGGCTAGAGTTTCATGTGGGGAAGAGAGTGCTTTAGAAGGAGATTCCATAGATTGATCCAGTATAGGGATGTTCCCTTGAAGATGTGGAATCTCATTATCAAACTCTCAAAAATATTTTGCATGTTTGAATCTATCCAAATAATCAAGTTGTCCCTCAACAACATTGTCAGCCTTGGAAGATTAAAGAAATATCACATCTCTAGATATTATATAATTCATATTCACTTCATCATACAGACGGTATGTTTTGGAGATATTTGAATTCCCCAAGAAGATACATTTATGACTCCTTACACTGAGTTTGTTTATTTGTTCCTTAGGTATCAAGGCATAATAAGTGGAACCAAAAACCTTGAGATGCCTCACCAAAGGAATGTGTCGATACCACATTTCATAGGGAATCTTATTTTTTATAACATTATATGGACATCTATTCTTTATATATGCAACACATAGAACGACATCATCCCAAAACATCAGCGTAACATTCTTGAAAAACAACATCAAATGTACCATATTTAAGATTTTCCTATTCATTCTTTCAATTGCTCTGTTATGTTGGGGATTATAAGGCACCATTGTTTGATGTTTAATCCCATGTTGGCGAAGATAGTTTTCAAATTCATTTGATGTAATACTATTTTCCATTATCAATACAAATAGATCCAATGTGAGATTGTGCATCATTTTCAATCCATGCATGAAATTTCTTGAATGTTTCAAAAGATTTAGATTTGTTCTTCAATAAATAAACCCAACACATTCTGGTGTAGTTGTCAATAAATGTCATCATATATTTATTAACATTTTTAGAAGGAACAGAGACTGGGCCACATAAATTAGAATGAACGAGTTCAAGTTTTCTATGTGCTTTAGAATGAGAATCATGAAAACACTTTTTGTTTTGCTTTCCTAAGATACAAGCATAATGGATCATACTTCTAATGCTAAGGCAAGAGGATCATTGTTTTTTAACTCAATATTGAACAACATGATCATCAATTGAACAACTTCAACTTCATAGTGTGAGTGATACAATTCCTTCAACTTATTTAAGGCTTCAAAGACATTTGAAAATGGAGAAATATGATGACTCACCTCTTCATTTACTAATGTTGCAATCAAGGCATAGACCTTGTTGTTCTTTTTCTCCCAGATGGCAAGATCATTATCTGAAGTAGTGTTTTCTAGTGCATTTTCTCCTTATCCTTCACAAATCCCTTTCCACAACTCATTAAAAATAAAGGTGTGTTTCATCTTCCAGTACCACTCATGATATTTCTATTTTCCAATGAGAACTACTCCCACAATGGAGATTAGGGAATGCATCATAAATACTGATCTATGCCCAAAATAATTACAATAATTGTGAGTCCTTGTAGTAAAAATAGTTTGTTGTCTTCAAATATATCTTAAAATAAAAGTGTAGCCTATCAATATTCCTCCATACATGATACCATTTTATTACAATATAATATATAGATATATGAAGAAACAAATACCACGTACCATACTTCTTAAGGCCTTCATAAAAAATCAACTTATTTCAAATGTCTCAAAAATACCACCATCCAAAACATCTCATTATATAGCCATTATATACCACCATCCAAAAATTTCATTATATAACCATTATATACCACCATCCTAAAATATTCAATGAACTTTAATACATTACCACCATCTTCAAGGGAATTTAATGCACATGAGTGACGGATTTAAAAGGATTTACCATATATATATATATATATATATATATATATATATATATATATATATATATATATATATATATATATATATATATATATATATATATATATATATATATATATATATATATATATATATATATTATAACCCATATACAATCAACGCTAATACATTTTTTGTACAGTTTCAAGGTATATTTGACACCATCACACAACTTCAATCAAAATAAATACATACTAATTTCAACAAACAACCACCATCAAAGGGTTTGGCACCATATGGTATCCGATCATGTGCAGGAATCATCAATGAACAACATTCCAACACCATTCTTTTGAATACATAGCAACATGCACAATTCGACCATCGCTCACCAACAATCGAATACCAAAACTTAGGGAAAATTTTAAGGATGGAAATTTATCTTAAAGTTTAGAAACCTTGGTGAATCCCACAAGTCCATAATATGAAATCTATAAAATGTTTGGAGATATTTTTGTAAAAATATTCTAATTTATAATATTGTTATATACTCTATATATAATTTTTTGGCGATTTTTAGGGTAAAATAATTTCATTCAATAAACTTTGGGCAAATCATTTTTACAAAAAAATGGAAATTAGCAAATATTTTTTCTGGAAAAAGTATAGAAAATTAGCCCATGGGTGAATATTAGCCCCTAAAATTTTCCCTGCCAAAAATCCACTTCAATACCCACTTTTATTTTAGGTTTTGATGGAAATAGTCAGTCTGCGAAAAAATAAAACAGGATGGCCTTCAACAACATGCACATTCTTTCACTCGGTAGAAAAAAATAAAAAAAAAATAGAGCATGACTCAACACTACCAATAGAAAGCAGAATATCCCTCTTTTCATAGTGTTTTATGGCCATTTCAATGTGTAGAGTTTGAATCATCAATGCATTCAACGCACCATTCTCGAACGCGTAAATTTTAAGAGAGGATATGTACACAGTGATTCAATGCGTCATAATTTTTGAAAACATGTCGGAGAAGGGAATCAAAGATAGATTTTATGTCAAGGGAGAGAGGAGTCTAATTTGGGAGTTGGCTATGATAACATGTTAGGCTATGAATAACTCCATGAATAAATCATTGCTTTTGCATTAAGATAGAGTATGACTACATACTAGGAGAGGGATATTATTGGGTTTCATCACCCAATCTCTCTTCGTCTTCAAACTTATCTTATTTTTCTATTTATAATATTTACATAGGATACCTAATCCCAAAGATTAGTTGTTCAACATGTTTTATACTCTTTATATGCACAAAATACTTGTACCATTTGAAATAATGGAACCAAATATGTGATATATTTCCTTTTCACCTGCATATTTGCAGAATGTACAAACTATAATAACAACACCGCCACTGCAATTATTAACCATAAACCACTTTGCAAGTATCAACTACTTAAAAATATAGGTTATTAAGAGTATCAAATTGAAGAAAACTCTGGAAATGATATTGGAATTGTAATGCTTCTATCAACCTTGACTCTTCCTACTGGATGTGTCCCATTGAGCTTCAATGGAGTGCAAACTAGCCTAACAATTTTTTGTTCTCTTTTGTTTTCTCGTTTATGTCCACTATACCTCCTCCACTTTGGTTATGCACCACATGGGTCTAACTACGTTATAGGATATAAGGACCCTTTTTCAATATTCTTTTGGTATTTGGTAACTACCTCCTCCCTTATCCATTAGGTGGCAAGTAGTTGCTTTCTCATTAATGAGCTCCACTCTTCCCAGTTTCCTAAGATGATGTCCTTTCTTCTTGGTAGAGTTATTAATCATTAAATTTTCCATAATTAAGTAATATCATCTTCATGTTTGATTCCTAGGTCTTACATCATCCAATGGTTAATAAATCCAACCACTATATTGAATTCCATAGATTTCTCCTTAGCCATTTGTAGCCTTAGAATTATTTTCCATATTTTTATTAATAAATTAACAAAACATATTTACTAAATACTCATAACTAGTTCCACTGAAGTATTAAAGTCACAAAATCAGCACACTTGACATATACAATATTTAAAAATAAAAACTAAGTCATGGTATATCACATCCTCCCCCACTTGAGTTTGACACCATCACAGTGTCTGTTATGGACTTCCACCTAGTCTCTGGATAAAAATGGCTATGATTTTTTAAAATCATCCTTTAGTTACGAATTTTTCTCATCCAGGATGAAGTGTTTCCATTGAAATTTGACTTGATCTATGAATTTATTCTAGAGTGTGAATTCCCTTTGGTATAGTATGAGAAGAGGTTATTCCAAGAAGTCTCCCTCTATTTATACCTATACAAAATTCCAATAAATTATGTGAGATGGATCATGTACATATTTTTTTTCAATAAATACATATGAAACACATCATGAAATTTTACACTTGCTGGAAGAGTAAATTAATATGAAATTGAACCTATCCTTGCTAACACTTCAAAGGGTCCATAATATCTGGGTGACACTTGGCACAAGTCTGAGATTACTTTTCTTAGGTTTCACTTTCAAATAAACATGCTAACCAATATTCAACTTGTTGTAGCTCCTACAAACCCTATCCAAAAATTTTCCCATGCCTTGATTTTGGAGCCTCCCTTTTGTCTATAGGAGCTCATCAATCAATGTCGTCAATTATTAATGCTATGTTAAAGACTTATTCTTTCATCCAAAGCTTGTGATGTCTTTTTTTAACCCCTTGATCTTTCAGCATTGTTGGTCTTCCCTTCAGAAACTACACAATATTGGAAGGAAATCCAACCTTGAGGATATGAGTTGCACAACCCTGAGAAGAAGGCAAGCCTTGAGCTTAGAAATTGTGCAATACTAGAAGGCAACTGAACATTGAGCTCAAAAACGACGCAAAGTTATCCTTCCCCTCAAAAACTGGATAATTCACTGAGGCAAGGAATTTATGACGCCCTTCAACCTAGGAATTGTGCAGACTCTTTTGCTAGTGTGAAAAAACATGTTTTAAAAAAAAAAACAAAGTTGGCATCCCTAAAAAATATGAGTTTCCCAATTAATGTTTAGTTAAGTCCACTAAGCTGTTAATTATGACTTTCAGATAAGTGGTGCTTTTTCCTTGATTTTAGGCATGTGCATCAGAAACCCTAACCCACCTAGATCTATTTAATAGATGCCCCTAGAGCCCATTTTAACACTTGATCTTGGAGCTCTAGCTTTCCCAAGGAGATCAAGAAACTTTATATTGAGTTTGGGGCACTTTCTTGGGTAAGTTTTACATGTGTCATTTTTTGTCCTTTTGCTTCTATGAGTGTTATTTTGCATGTTTCTTTTCATAGTAGCTAGAATTTTAACTTATGTTAGCTTGTACAAGCATTGGTTTGTTCTATCATTCACTTTTTACAAGTGTCACATCAACTTCTTATTTTTTCCCATTAGTGATCTCCATTATGATGTCTTGTTGTGCATTTTCGTTTTCCCTTTTACATGTTGACATTTTTCACTTTATTCTCACTGATCTATATTAGCTTAGTCAGATCTACACTCTTGATTTCACTATCACTCATATATGTCACTTTTCCCATCTTCTTCCTGAGCAGATCTACCTTTAGCTTGGTTAGCAATTGCCCTCTTTAACTACACATTTCGTAACTCCAAGGCTCAAGTTTCATGCTTGGCCTCTCAGACTATGTAATGCACAGTCCCTTGATTTCCCAAATATGCATTACAAAGTTCTAGGGCTCAAGCCTCACCCTTGGCCATTGAGACTACGAAATGCAAAGTCTCTTCCTCAGTCTTCCCAAGCTCAGACTGTGCATTTTGTAGTCTTAAGCCTCAAGCTTCCCCTTTACCTCCTAAGGCTGTAGAATGTGCAATTCCTAAGCTCAACATCTCCCTTCAGTTCAAGAACTGAACAATTCTTCCTGTCAGAATTGTGGTTGCTACCTTGATCTTGCTTTGTGAGTTGTTTTGCTTAAGCTAACTTATGTTTTCGATGAGTGCATTTTCTCCTACATGTACTGCACTTTTTAAGAACTTCTCTTTATTAGTTACTGTTACTACAACTCCCAAGAGATCTGTCTTATAGGAAACTATAGAAAGCAACATTAGGGAGGCATTTTAGAGTACTCTGGTGAACTTGCCGGTTTTCTCAGACACTCAGTTGTTTATAAAGAAAGATTCATACATTACATGGCAAAAGGTGAATGAGATGTTCTCAGCGAGTAGTTTGAAATAAGATCTTGAAGACCAATGGGTTTACATCAATGTCCAAAGGTCAGGATTACACAATATTTCATGCAAGTATCTGGCTTTTCCATGTGCAGATGTTATCAAATGGATTTTGTCACATACTAAAACAAAGACCATGACTGTCAATAGAACCAATGGACAAAGGCTTGCCTCTTTTATGGCAAATAATTATCATCTTATTGATCCTTTTTCGTTGCAAGAATCATACATGGATTCCTAGTTTTATGTCACCAACTGCTTGAGCATGAAGGATGTCATCAAAGGTTGGGTTAAAGAACCTTCCAAATTCTGCGAGATACCTAGCAACACTTACAAGTCCAAATCTCTTAATAAGGATCATCAGTACTTGATATTCCTATGTTGTCGTATCTATGCTCAAAGAAGTACTAATACCTTTTACATAAGGTTGTGAATTATTGCTAAATGAGGTTGCGAATGAAGGAAAACATTTCAACTAGTCGGATTTGTTGGCTCAACAGTTGATAATTCATGTGACTAATGCTAAGAACACTCCTAATGGTAAGGAATATAGATTGTACATGTCTGCTTACTTGCTGGATGCAATATGTGCTCAGAGTTCATTTCCTAGCATGAGTTGGACCTGGTCACCAAAAGAAAATGCCATGCACATTTACTGCAAGCTACTTTCAGATTGCAACTACAAAGGAGTAATTTAAAAGTTGACTGATCACTTCCTCATTCCATTGTATAAGATGATCTTTGAGGAAGAGCCTCCTTGCATGATATGCGAGGCGATGAAAGAAGTGTGAGAACTGGCATATTGGTTTGCCTCACTTGATGGTACTTACCTCAGAGCGTTTGGTGGTCAAAAGCCTCCACATCTACTATCGAGGTATGCCACTGACAATTTGGTCATGCAAGAAGTTGCTTATCATCTTTCCAAAAGGTTATCAGGATTGTTGCAAAGGAAGAATAAATCACCTTGGCCCACTCTTCCTTTGCAATTTGGATTGTACGATATCAATAATTTGAAGGTCATCGACACTGAAGGCAAGCAGATAGAGAAATTCACATTTGGTCATTTGAACTTTAATCTGTATGATCCTAGGAATGTTTGTAAACAACATTGTGTAAATATTCATTTCCAATGACCAAGAGAGACTTTTGTTAGGCTCGAGGAGGAAAGGATGAAGGATTGTTACAATGTACCAAAGCCTTGCCAACTAGTCAGCTTTGTAGGAACATCACAGGTTACTCCTTAGAAAAAAGTCATTATGGAGGCAAAACCATCAAAAAGGTGCAACCTAGTGCACAAAAAGGGTAAGACGAAGTTTGTCCATAGTCCAACGAAAGAATAGAGACGCAAATGGAAAGCAAAACCAAGCATTCTAAAAGAGGCCATAATAGCAGAAAGAAGGAAACATAGGAAGTAGGAATAAAAACTAAAGCATAAGGAAGAGAAAGAACATCAAATATTATAAGAAGAATGAAAGGAATAAGAAGAAGAAGAAAAATGGTGAAGAAGAGAGAAAGTAGAAGAAGAGGAACAAAACTGACTACTAGAAGAAGAGAGCAAACAATTGAAGGAGAAGGAACTTGCTCAATAAATTGAGCATATTATTGTAATTAAAGACATGGAGGTGGAACCCGATCCACTAAACTAAGATGTTGATTGTATGAGGAGCACTTAGTAAGTCACCATTTAGTCTCCCCCTCATTCGAAGAAAAAAAAAGATTCAAGCGAAGAAGAGGAAATTGTTCGTCTTGATGATGGTTCAATCATGGATATGTACAATATAAATTACGATGAGCTCCAAAAGAATATTGTACAAGAAAGAAAGAAGAATTTTCTAGACGACCTTACATCTCCTGCATTCATCAAAGAAAGGGTGGTTGTGATAGACACTAGGAAGAATCCATAAGCCATTGTCGTAGAAAACCTGGCCTTTGTGGGGGATTCTAAGTCCAATAAAAGTATTTGATGGTTGAGAACAGGCATATGGAAAAGAACTTGTAGGGGGCAAGGAAAAAAGTGGAACAACTCCAAGCAGAGGTCTAGAAAGCAGCTCCCGCATAGGTGTATCTTGAAGAAATTAAGGCAGCCATACTGGGTGAAGTATCAGCATTGGGAGAGACCATGAGAAGCCGCTATGAGGAGCTAACTTGTCATCGTTCATAAATAATTTTTCCTCTTGCACGACATGCAACAAAAGTAAAAATATAATGCTAAATCCCTCAAGGTTGTTCATACAACCATCGTTGTCATGCATGAATGGTCAATGCAATACAAAGGGGAACCAATTGAATTGGTAAAGAAAATAAAGGAATTAGCTGAGTTGGAGAAATAACAAGTTTGAATTATTATCCAGATTAAAAAACAATTTCGCTCATTCAATGTCAACATTTAGGCCTCGTATGCATGGTTGTACAATAGTGTGGATTTCATGGTAAAGTCACACAAGATCCATTCAGTTAGTTCACTCATCGAAGCCAAATGCAAGAATAAAGTCATGTAGAAGGTTGAAGAATACTTGGAATAGCTCAAGCAGATCGCCATCAAGGAAGATCTAGAGGTAAATAGGCATAGTATGCAGAAGTGCATTGGTGGCCCTGTCTAGATCAATACCAAGTTGCTCTTGCTGAAGAAGGAAAGTCAATCTCGTTGCAAGTCAGTGTACCCAGATGCAATGGAGGCTACAGTCCACTTCCAACCTGATCCTATCTCCAAGTTTGGGGAGTCGTCGCACAGTCCAAATATTTACATCATTATGTAATCGAAACGCTACAATTCAAGGTGGTTGATCTAGATTTTATCCAAACTCAAGCTTGAATTTTTTTTGTATTATTAGGCTGTCTAGTTGACTCTACCCAATTTTTTCATATCTAGGTATGAGTGATATTTTAATATTATTTGGTAATTAATTGTGAGTGGAATTTCAAATGTCAATTGTGGAATGTGAAGAGTCATTTTGTAATGAAGTCCAAAGGTTATGGTTGAAGGAAATCAAAGAGTCACGAGGGAAGTCAAAGAGTCACAAAGGGAGATGAATAGTCACCCCTTTTGTTTTGAATATACCCTCATTAGTCATGTAAGGGGCTTTTGGATTAGGATCAAAAGCTTTGGAGTTTTGTTGAGAGCCTTGGCTTCTCCTTAGAATAGAGTGAGTATCTTTCTTTGGAGGAGTAGGAGTTGGCTTCATGTTCCACTATTGGGACTAGTGGTTCGTTAATTTTATATGTATGCTTGGAAGTTTCACTTTAATAAAATCTCAGAGCTGACAAACTTTCATGCATATGTTGTGGATATAGTAGGACTACTCTTGTTATGTTTGCAATATATGTTGTTTATTTATGCTAATGCTTATGAACTATTTCATTTGCATTAGTATGAATCTTGTTGGATGCATGTTGTTATGTATTTTAATCATGGTTACCTTGCAAACTATTTTGCTGGCTAACTCATGATTCCTTTTACGCTCGTGTGTTCCTTTCAAGTTGCATACTATTATAGGATTCTAAGGGGTTCACTTATTTTCCCCTTATTGTGTTAGAACCTATCATGCATTGCACTTGACCCCTCATAGAGTCATACACTTGTTTCACCAAAGTCACAAATACATCATTCTATGTGTTATCACAGCCAAGGCATACCACTAAAACCCATTACTTCAGCAACCGAGTTGTATTATGTTTGGGGCTCCTACTCCAAATTGTGTGAAGCTAATTATGACTTCATATCGGAGAGACCCCCTAAATGTTGGAGAATCCTGCATCGTCAACAAAACTCTTTGTGAACTCTCTTTAAATTTTCATAGCTTTTCTGTCAATCCCGAGCTACCTTAAAATTATTTTTCACGTGTTTGACTATTTCCTACATTTGTTTTTCAGAATATATGGTGCTAATACCAACTTTTATTCACGATGATCCCAACTTAAATACACCTTACATTGTCTTCCATACATTAATTTAAAAGGAATCATCTTTAATGAAGTCTAATAACCATTACTGTAGCCAAATTCAACTAAATATAAATGATCTTCACACCTAGTTGGCCTATCCATAACATACATTTGTAGCATGTTCCCTAGGATTTGATTGGCACTTTCTATTCGGCCATTAGTCTAGGGATGATAAGTTGTTCCAAAGTTTAGTTTTGTACCCATACCTTCAAAAAACCCTTTTCAAAACATAGAGGTAAATTTCACATCTCGATTTGAGAATATTGTCTTAGGCATATAATGTAGTTGAAATATTTCCTTCATAATTTCTTTGCTATATTAATGGATTTGAAAGTAGATTTTAAAGGTATGAAATGTGTCACATTACTAAGATTTTCTACCACAACCATTATAGAGTCATGTTATTTATTTATTTTTAGAAAACCATTGATAAAATCCATGGATATTTCCTCCAATTTTGACTCTGGAATGGGTAAAGACTGTAATATTACAGTCGGATGTTAATGGAAATCTCTAACCTGTTCACATTATAAACATTTTACTATGTATTTTTCTATTTCTAGCTTCATATTAGGCTAATAGAGTTCCTTTCTCAACATTGATTTTAGCTTCTAATAGCTAGGATGTTCAGTTGTAGGCTTCTTCTGCAATTCATCAAGGACAAACAATTTTATGTTTTGATAATTGGGTATATAAATTTTCTATCTATACATGAATAGATCTTATTCATCAATTGAAAGATATTTCTCTTACTCATCTTACTCATCTAATTTTTGAATTTTCTCCTTGACTTTAACATATTCTTCATCAAAATATGCTATTTTTGTTAATACTTTAGTAAAATTTGTTTGCTAACTAATTGTAGAAATAACAAAAAATTGATTTAGTTTCCTACTAAGAGCACCCACTATTTTATTTTCTTTTCCTTTAACATGTATTATTTCAAAATCATACTCACCAAGGAATGTCAACCATGAGGCTTGCCTAGAATTTAAGTTTGGCTGGTCAAAATGATATTTAAGACTGATATTGTCAGTTTTCAACTGAAATCTCCTCCCTATAAGGTAGTCCCTCCACATATTCAGGGCATGAATACTAGCTACTAATTCTAGATCATGAGTTGCATAATTTTTTTCACGTTCTTTTAGTTTTTGAGATTGATAGCTTACCATAACCTTCTTGCATTAATACTCCCCCCAACACTTCTTTACAAGCATCAATACTCACTACAATGTATTTGTTGTGGTCAACTAGTAGTTGGGTGTTCATAGGTATCGTTGTGTTGGACCCCAATTTGTAACAGGCCGGTAATGACGAGCGTCGTTTAATAGTCGTCAGGGGGGTGACAACGTTTTATGAGCCCCCCTCCCCCCACCCTGGCGGGGGTTTAGGGGTAGTGTCCCCGAAGCTAAAAATATATGTAAAATTGCCTTGTAAAGTATTATAATTTTGTAGTCAATCTGAGCCATTCATTAGGCGGATGATCTGATAGTAGAAGTTATATTTAATTTAGGATTTTTTGCTCTAGAAGGCAGCCCCTTGCTATATAGTAGGGAATTGTATTGTGACTATGTAGATGTGTATTCTTAGCAAGAAAGAGAGAGGATATTGTGTGAGAATGAAGAGGAAATTACAACATATTTGTTGTAGGTTGTATCTATTCATTTTGATGGATAATATAAAGGGAAGGACTGATGTTTCTCTGTGGAAGTTGTAACAGCCCAAAATAAACATGTAATTAATTAGATTAATCAAGTAATTTATAATCAACATGAAATTATCCACTAATTAACATCAAAGTTCAAAACTATGAGTGGAGACACTTTCCTGTGATTTTAGTTGAAGTCTGCTAACTGCAACAAGGTTTTGGGGACGACTCTCCACCCAATCGTAGGCTCAGTTGCACAAAATCTTGCTACAACTAGCCACCCTCGAACCCTCAATCAATGTACTACTGCCAGGGAATCCTTTGTCTTACACACTATTTTCTCAAGAGAATGGATGGTGGAATCATGGAATGATGCAATGCCTCTCATCTTCCTCACCATCTATTAAATAGAGAAAACATTAGAAGGGGAACCACGTGCACACACTCCATGTGTCAACATGCAACTTTAGTACTTTCTTGTTTTATTCTTTTGTTTTTACTTTTTGATAGTTTTACTAATTTTTACTATTTTTCTTGCTTTATTTCTTTTGTTTTTACTTTTTGATAGCTTACTGATTTTTACTATTTTTCTGTTTATTCTTATTTATATTTATTTAGAGCATGTAATTAATTTATTATTTATTATTTTAGTTATTTATTATTATTTATTATTTTATTTATTATTTATTATTTATCTATTATTTATTATTTTTATTATTTATTATTTATTATTAAGGGACATTACATACTCCCCCACTTTAAGGAACTTCGTCCCAAAGTCAAGTTTCTTTTTTTTTAAGGGACATTACATTTATTTGGTTATTTATTACTTCATGTAACAGTCCTGACACCCTCTGCTGAACTAGTATAACCCGCAGGCATCGAAAGTTTCACAACACCTGGGAAATCCCAAGGAATATCTGTCCTTTTTTCCACTTTCGGAATCAGGCATAAGGCTCCTCAGTCTGTATCTTAGTCCAAGGCTGGCCTCCTTGGTCTGTATCCTAGTCTAAGGCTGGCCCCAAGGCTCGCGCCTGACTGAGACCTCATCTACCCCAAGGCAGGCATCCAGTACAATGCTCAATGTCACCGGCATCTCGCAAGGTTGGCCCACTCCCTCCACAACTCACTAAGGTGCACAACCCCAGGCATCGAAGTCCTTACACCCCTACCAGAATTCGACATCCCAATACAATACTAGGCACCTAGCCTAGAACATCAGGCACTTGGCCTCATCAAGATGGTCCCATAGCCCTTCAAGAGCTATCCATCAAGAGCTACACAAGACAAAGGAACCACTGGCATATGTAGTGTTGATTGAGTTTGTCCCCAGCCCATATGGTGTTACTTATTCTCCCTCGTGCGTATGGGCTCACACGAGATCATCAAATAAACCGGCCCTCTCGGCCTATTTGTGGAGTCCTGTCAATCATCACACCTCAACATGCAACCAATGCATTAGTTATACCATCATAGTATCATAGAAAATAATCCACATGGCAAGTCTTCAATATCATCATGTAACATTCATCATTGTTAATCGCAACATTATGAATAATAAAAAACTGCATGCTCGTGCATGTCATAAATTTGTACGCAACTATCACATGCTTCACCTCATGAAATACCATCATAAGTTATAACATCAACATATTTGCACCAAAGACATATCATGACTTCACATAATAAATGAACCACATGTTAGTAAACCTCATATTATAGCCTCATAATTCCTATGCCACATTATGCATATCATATCCATCATGAGTATTCAACATTAAATACCTATCATCATGTAGTAAATGAATATGTCATTATACCTTGACATAACATCATAATGCCTATGCATATCATCATCATCATAAGGATACATCATCACTATTGTAACAACTATATAAATATGAACCACATGTGCATGATCACCCTCATACCATCATATCATGAAACATCATCAATATGAGAAACATCTCAATACTTATCAAATATAGAATAATACTATATAAGCATTCTTATCATGATTCATCAGAAAAAAATCAATTTCATTTACTTTACAAACATTCAACTATGAACTAAGATTATTCAACATCCATCTAGGATCTATGTTATCTCATCAGTGTTATTAGTGTTATGTTTTCATCAAGATACCAATTACTTTTTCAATAATCATTTCCACTTCTTTCAACTAGGAAGTTGACCATTTACACCATAGGTATAATCATCTAAGTACATCGTTTAAATTTCACATGAGCGTCATCATCTTGAGTCTTAATCTCTCATCATATATTCTTCCTTCCCCAAGGAAATTCTGGTGAAATTCATTGTTAAGATATTACTAGTTATACAATCATTATTTAAATAATCTATCTCAAACTTGAAATCCCTTGGTTTTACATCCATTTACCCTTTGGCTTACCAATTCCATTACTGCTATATGCAATTGCATATAAACACTAGGTCATCATGATTTAATTTTATATCATGCTTAATTTACTTGCATGAGGGTTTGTTGATCCATGTTGACTTATACATACATTACTTAACAATTATCATTTTCATCCACAAAATATTTTCTTATCTTGTCAAGTTCCTATTTCCTTACCACTTGATTGCTTCATCGTAAATTCACCCTTCTTCAAGCTGGACAAGAGATTCGTGCTCATTAAATAGTATCTTTATTTTAGATTTTGAAAGAGTTGGAAATACTACTACCATCATTTTCCATGAAAATTTAAATGTGTGGTGATTTGTGGAAGCAACCTCTTTTAACGCTATGGGAACAAAACTTGATAAGTTTCTCTATGTGAATTCCTACTCATGAGTGCAAATCAGTCAAGTACAACCTCTATTAATTGATGTTCACTTCTTTTGTCAATATGTACATAATCCCTCTCAAGGTATCCTTATAAAATGTCTAGCTACATTCCTTCTATATTAAACTATGTAGATCATCACTATGACCATTACCAATCATGTGTCTCAGTCCACTCATCAATACCCTTAAAAGAACTTTCTTCTTGATGGAACATCCCTTCATTTCCTCCTTCCCGATATTCACAGATATGTTTTTTATTTTTTCCTAGTCTTAATTTCCTAATATTCCATGTCTACTAGCTTAAAATATGGAAACCTCTTCACTTCATTCGGTTTCTTTTCCTCCTCTCCTAAAAGCATAGCATTGATACACTTGAAAATGTTGTTACTATTCCCCAACTTGAATAGTACCCTATAAATAAATTCATTAAGATGGCTACCGAATGAAATCCACTTATCATTTCATGTTTTAAGACATCAACATAATAAAATTGCCTGATCATACATCTTGTTATCCATAATTCATAGTTAGTCACCTATGGAAAACTTTACAATGTGGCTCTCCCATTAGAGGGAAAAACTATTATAGATGTTGTCATGCACACAACTTATCTGATCCAAGTTGGCCATAATCACATGAGCTATCATTAGTTATCATCATTAGAAAATTTGCAAGTTTCTCCTTTCCATTTCTCCTTAGACAACTTTATCCAATATATGCAATTAACCTTGAATCACGAAACCTCATGTACATTATACTCAACATCATAACAACTAATTAAACTATACTGAAATCATAGTGTACGATTTAGATGTATCTTAAAGTTTAAACAATAAAACATGCTTTTAGATGCTCCATAAAAGTATCTGTCTTAGCTAAGTAAGCAATCCATCAATGGAAATTTTGATAAATTTGATAAGAAATCATCATTTCGAACCTCAGAAATCATACTATTGTTGCGCTGTATACTTTCAGTGGTGTGTGCTCTTTTAAATTTCATGCAAGATGTATATCATCTATTCTCGGATATCTCCTTTATGTATGCTTAGTACTGTGCATGTTATTTTAATCACAATTTGGAAGAGAAACACCTACAATATACTACCTACCAACTGTTATAATACCACAATGAACCAACAAGTAAACTCAGATTTCTTTGTGGAAATTTCTAAGATATTCTAAGTGGGTATCTTTTGACTATGACTAATATAAATGAATATTTTTGGGGTTGAACCATTTCCGAGCATAATATATGTTTCATGCTTGTGATTTGAATACTCTATGATGTTCCTAAACTCTCATCTAAATAACTCGAGAAACAGGGATGCTTGCTCTAAAGAAGACTTTGCCCTTAATACTAAACCAATTATTCAACCAGAAAATGCAAGACTGAAATGCAATGAAAATGCTTTAATGAGACAATGTAGATTAAGAGTATTGAATAACCTGCTATCCAATTTGTGGAAGTAACATTTGCAATACAAGATTACCAAAAACCTCTTCCAATGAATCAATGAGTCACAAAAAAACTATATACCTTTAATCGTGTGACTCATTTAGAAATTCGCTTTGTTATATGGTTGTAAAGGAATATAAAGTGTACAAGCACAAGTAGCTAGAGATAAACAAGTTGTCCACAGAGAGCTATGTGAGCAACACCTTGAATTAATAAACTTTTAGATTAGTGAAGCACTGTCACACCTTTAACTGTTGTAGTTGATTATAGCACTGTTCATTTTATGAAACAACATTTAGAAAATGGTAAGAGTATGCAAGCAAAAATAATAAACAAACACAAACAACTCAAACAACACAAACAAGCAAACAAGCACAAACAACTCAAGAAAATGAGATTTCTATTAGTGGTTTTACCATGCAATGAGATTCTAATGAGAGCAGAGAACCACAGAGGAAAAGGCCGGTATCCAAACTAGAGAATAAATAAGAAAGGAGGCTCTCCAATACTAATGCAAATATCAATCTGTTGTCTATAAAATGGCACAATAATGCATGAGAAAACCAATGAGGAACTAATGAATGCGCCAAACTTTAAGTTATACCAACATTAGTCTATTGTCAAGAAGTTCGATTATTGTATCTTATTGCCAAGAATATATCAGTCCTTAGATACAAAAATTCAATGACTGATTAAAGCAAAACTGCAATGTGATGTGAGTCACTAGATGATCCAATCAGTCCACCAAATCACTTCAAATGATCACTGAATGCAAGATAAGGAGTACTAATGATCTAGATTGAAGCTTAGTACCAATTGCAAAGGTAGTATATCACTGTAATGTCAAGATCAAACCTATATCAAACCTATGAATATATATATATATCAAATTTCTAACAGTGAAATCAAGTCACCCGCATATGAATGCAATGATAGCCACACTTACCGTTGATCCTCCAAAACAAATGGTGATACCCCTGGAATTTCAGGTCTCACTTCCATAATTTAATATCAAACTTTTGTAATGATTCTAAAGAAATAAGCTGGCTATAGCTAGTTTAACAAGTATATCAATCTACCAAATCCAGATCAAAATGTGATGAGAAAGAAAGTTGATGAACTGAAAAAAAAAAAAAAAAAAAAAAAAAAAGAAAAAAGGTTGATGTAGAGACCTTGTACACTAAAAAAAAAACCACTGGAATAATGCAACCAAACACTGTAATAATACTATCAGTGACTCAATATCAAGATTCATCATTGAAGAAGCATAAAATAAGAGCCAAGATACTTAGATTATTGTTGTGATAATTATGTAGTGAATTTTAAACCAGATATGTATTAACCATGCCAAATTTATTTTTATAACTATATCGAGATCAAAGATTCATGATATTAAAAATTGAAACAATGTATTCAGTTTTATTGTTAACCCCTGCACTGTTGTGATGAGAAATTGCATGTAAAAGAGGTTGCAAGTTACCTCTGCACTACTTGGATATTATTTTTCTACACAAGAAATCAACTGATGGTTTGTTCATAAACAAGAGCTTGGAATTTGTTTTTGAATTGTTACAAGACCTAATGCCTCTTTAAATTACATAAATTTAAAATGATAAAGGGCATGGGCTTCCATTATATTGAGATGGGGCATAATCACGTGACTCAGACTTAGGAGCCCCAGGAAAAGCCAAAAAGCAAGAATATGAACGGGACCAGAAATCTTGGAAAAACTTGGCAAATAAGTAAGACTCAAGTATACCATTTCAGAGATGGTACTCAAGTTGATGTCAATCCCAGAAAGGAACACAGATCAGAACATCGATATTCATCGAGAACAGGCAAAAAGTTCGGTCAAAATCAAGGAGAAGACATTCGCTGTCTAGTCATTATCCCATTGATATGAACACTTTTTATGGTGTTAATTATAATGATGGTGCTGAGAGCATCTTTCCTGTGGCCAAAAGGGTAGATCCTCTTGCCGTTGTCTCTTCAAGAACAAAGAATATAATGAGGAATCTGTACAATGAGCAGAATATTAATGAAAAAAGAAAAAGATTATGCCATCATTTATGGGAACAGATTATCAAATCCATCCAACCCGCAAAGGGAGAGGCACCGTCCGGCCAAACTGCCCGCAACGGCCCTCTCAGCAAGAAAGAAAATATGAATTTTATTAATAATGTTCAGACCCGCCTGCAAGCGCACCCGCAAAGGCAAGGCCGTGGAATTCTCACACACACAAACCCTCGCAGGGGCTCTCACAGCCCTAAATACAAGAAACAAAATACATCTATTTCACCAGTCGGTTCTCTAGATTGATTCTCCAGCTTTCAAATCCTGAATTACATCATGGGCTGAGCTCCATGAAAACACCAGGGGAATATAAAACCTTAAAGATGCACTGTGCTTCATGAAAAAACAGGGGAAAATAAACAATTGATTCCACATATGGATGAAATAAAGACATAACGCAAAGACAAACCTTGCACAGCATCGGGCAGAACGGATCAATCAAAAGACTGAACAAATGTGATTTTCTTTAGGAGTGGTCTACTTCATGCAATTATATTGTGCATAGTGCGTGGAATTTGGCATGGTCTGAAACAAGAAATAAATAGGGATATCTATGATATAAAAACAATTCAATGCTTTGGCTAGTAATAACCGAAGATGAGACATTGGATAAAATATATTGACCTGAAACCCACGATGAAAAATGGGTATAAAAAATATTATGGGCTGAAATCCAAGATCAAGAAAAGAGATATTGGTCTGAAGGTGAAAAATATGGTGGATGGCAGAGATGTTAGAGATGGGATAAACCCTGCAAGAAATTTACTATTCACTCCTTAAAACCCTTTTGGTTATGCCAGAGAAAATTCTTAAAACTCCTAATATGATGATATTCCGCTAGATCTTGGTCAATTAAGAAGAAGAAGAACTGTCGGCTTCACTAGAAAATTAACTAGTCTTGCACGATGAATGTTAGAAGAACTCCTGGAAAATTTTGCAAAGGATTTTATTTATTAAATCCCTCACTAAAGAGCAGATCATATATTTTAATGGCTTTTAGCTTCTTTCTTTTTTTGAAAACCCTGAAATGAAAAATTACGTGTACAGTAACGATCTTGAAACCTGTAAAACAAGTCGAGTTAAAAAAATCCCTACAAAAAAAAATAAAAAATTAGGATGCCCATAGGCCCTAAGGGTTGAGCCTAGCTCTGATACCATATGTAACAACCCAAAATAAACATGTAATTAATTAGATTAATCAGGGAATTTATAATCAACATGCAACTATCCACTAATTAACCTCAAAGTTCAAAACTATGAGTAGAGACACTTACCTATGATTTTAGTTGAAGTCTGCTAACTGCAACAAGATTTTGGGGACGACTCTCCACCCAACCGTAGGCTCAGTTGCACAAAATCTTGCTACAACTGGCCACCCTCGAGCCCTCAATCAACGTACTACTACTAGGGAATCCTTTGTCTTACACACTATTCTCTCAAGAGAATGGATGGTGGAATCATGGAATGATGGAATGCCTCTCATCTTCCTCACCATCTATTAAATAGAGCAAACATTAGAAGGGGAACCACATGCACACACTCCATGTGTCAACATGCAACTTTACTGCTTTCTTGTTTTATTCTTTTGTTTTTACTTTTTGATAGTTTTACTGATTTTTACTATTTTTCTTGTTTTATTTCTTTTGTTTTTACTTTTTGATAGCTTTACTGATTTTTACTATTTTTCTGTTTATTCTTATTTATATTTATTTAGAGCATGTAATTAATTTATTATTATTTATTATTTATTTATTTATTATTATTTATTATTTTATTTATTGTTTATTATTTATTTAATATTTAACATTTAATATTTTTATTATTTATTATTTATTATTAAGGGACATTACAGACGTAGCCCAAATTGGGTGAACTACATATATTTGTGTCTCTCTTGTTTTATGCATTTTCTGTGTTTATATTTCTATGATATTTTATGTGTCCCATTGCTCTGTAATATATAATTTTGTAACACTAGCTTTAAAATTGGAGTAGTCAATAATTGACTCAATTTTTCAAACTTGTCATGACATTTCTAGTTCCAATCAGATTTAGTTCCCTTTTTATGTAAAGAGGTAAATGGGTAAGCTAATTTTAAAAACCCTTCTATGAACCTCCTATAATAACCTAGGATGCCCATGAAAATCTTGATATCAAACTCATCCTTAGGCATTGGTCATTCCATGATGGCCTTTGTCTTCTCTGTATTTATAACAATCCTCTCTTTAGATATAACATGCCATAAATAATGAATCTGTGTTTGATAAAATGCACATTTGTTAAACTGAGCATATATTTCATTTTCTCTAAGCTTTTGGAGAACCATTTGCAAATGTTGGTCATATTCCTCATTCTTTAAATAGAATAAAATGTCATCAATAAACACAATGAAAAAATTGTCTAAATAGGGCCTAATTAAATGATTCATGAGACACATAAAAGTGGCTAGTGCATTAGTGAGTTTGAAAGGATATACGATGAACTCATAATGCCTATACTATGTCTTAAAAGTTATCTTATAAATTTTCCTGTCTTTAATATTAATTTGATGATATCAATATCTTAAGTAAATCTTTGAAAAAATAGTAGCTCCCTTGAGTTGATCGAATAGCTCATCAATCTTGGGTAATGGATATTTATTCTTGATTGTCATTTTGTTGAGTTGTTGGTAGTCTATGCAAAGTCTAAGGGTTCCATCTTTTCTTTTCACAAATAACACTAGTGCACCCTAAGATGGCACACTCGTTCTTATATATTTCATGTCTAACGGATCTTGTTAGTCCTCGAATTATTGTAATTAATGCACCTTTTTAGTCATATGATGCCCTACTTATTCCCTTATTTTACTAGTTTATGAACTCTTTCTACATTCTTTTAATGCAATAGCGAAGATTTAAGATTGATTTGTATTTTATATAAGAATACCTTCATTACATGCATTTCTAGGATTAATGTTCATTAAAATGTTGTTAATGTAGATTCTCTTATTTATGTATTGCAATGGGATCCTCCACTAGGTATATGTGGGCTACTTCATCATTCAAGCTTTCCACAGAGAAAAATTTTAGATGGTAGTATAAACACGTTTGGAATTATCTTGGATCCTTTTTGACAGTTAGAGGTGCACTTATCTTTCATTGACTTGTTCCTGCACTAAAGAGCAGCATTCCTGCACTAGAGAGAAACCAATTTGGGGCTTTCGTACATCGACACATTTTCAGGAAAATAAGGAAAAGTATTTTTTTCAAAATGTTGTTTGGACACATTCCCATGAGTTGGATTGCACCCAGGTCACACGTGTGGGTCTCTAGAAGAAAATCAACAAATTTTCTTAAAATTTTCACATTTTTCAAACTGCCAAGTTTGACCTCGATTTGTGTACAGTTGGAGGAGAATCATGAAAATACGAGAAAATGGGTTGTTTACCAGTATAAAAAAATTATTTTGAACCAAAAACATTTCTCAGTTTTCACATCACTTTAAAATTTAAATGAGGGTCTTTAAGGCAATTTTATAAAAAAATACTCCTTTTCCATAATTTTAAGATCTTACCCAGATTTGGAAAAATAGCTAAACAATCAACTTCGTCCATGATTTACGAGGCAATGGAGATGAATCAGAAAAATACAAGAGAGTTTATTGTTGAAAACATGACAAATTAGGTTACCTCCAAACAACTTTCCTAGATTCACATTAGTCTAAGAATTACATGAGGTTCTTTGAGGCAATTTTACGAAAAATAATGTTTTTTCCAGAATTCCAAAATATGCACAGATTTGCAAATTCATATCAGATTTGTGTTTCTTCAATTAGATCATGTTTGAACTAGGTTTCTCATCAATGACATATTGTTGGGATTTAATCTCCATATTCTTTGCAAAGGATTGGCTTGTTTGAAGCCAAACATGTAATGTAAAAACATTATGAAAACAAAGTTATGGCTCCACGCCTAGCTAGCAAACCATTTCTTTGTACCTTGATGCTGTTGAGATGAGTGTTGGGGGTTCTACCACCTTCCCTATGATCAACTGGAGGCTGGACTAGTGCAGATGTTGTAAAAGACTAAGATTTTAATTTAATTCTAGGTTCATGCATCCCTTATGTCTATTTTCGGTATTGTTAATTTCACTCACATAAGCTTAGAGTTTTCCTTAAAAGGAAACAAGTTGGCTGGATAGGGCCTAACCAACCTAGCTCATTCTCCCCAATATTATCTTCATATTTTTATATGTAGTGATATTATTTTGCGCATGAGTGATTTCTTTATGCTTGAGTTTGTAGGTGTGGCAAATATTTTGCTAATGCATTTCTTACTTGTGTAATCTCAGATCTGAGGAGTTATGTGTGTGTTGAGTGCTTTATTTCAGTTCCAACATTTCCATTCCTTTCTTAAGCATTGCCGCATGTCTTTCCTCTCTGAGAATTTTACTTAAATCATTTCTGAAAGGTAGTTAGGGTTACAGTTTTGGTGATTTAAGTTCTGCATATTTCCTTTATGGAAGATCATACCCTAGTCGAGATATAAAGTATAGCCGTGAGACGATTTCTATGTATGCAATCTTAAAAATCGTTATAATATCCATGAATGACTGTAACTAAATATTGTTGAGAACAACAATTGTAATAATATTTCTTGAGTTTACAGATTTCATGTGAATACATTTGATCTTGTGCAGAATACATATATATTACATGGTGAAATAGATTCTAAAAGGGGTTTAAGTTCAAGCTTGAATGGTGATCTTTCATTGCTACGCATGAGTTTGTCATTTCTGCAAGTGTGAATTTCCTTGAATCTTTGCAGTGTGTTTTTATTGAAGTTTGTAGTCGATTCAAGTTTATTTTCATTATTGCTCAAGTTGAAGTTCCTTTCCTGCATTTGTTATTTTACTGTTTACTGCATTGGCACATTAATTTAGGAATGAAGGATTGTCGAATGTAAGTTTGTTTTAGTGTAGGAACAAGATGTTCTGGTATAGGAACAAATTGTTCCGGTTTAGGAACAGAACATTCTAGTATAGAAACAAAGTATTCTGGTATAGGAATAAAGTCATTCTAGTATAATAACAAAGTTACTATAATACAAAAATGAGTTTTCTCTATTTTCCTAGTTCAGGGATGTAATTGTTCTAGTACAAGAACAAGGTCATTTGGTAAAGGAACAAAATTGTCATAACATAAACGAACTCACTCTGTTTTTATAGTATAAGAATTACAGTACAAGAATAGATCAACTTTTTGAATATTTTGAGTTTTGCAATTGATTTATTGGGTGGCATGAATTTGGAGTTTATTTCTTTCTTTTAAGAAGTATTTTTCCACTGAAACCTTTTACTGCTATTTTCTGAGTGAGAGTCCATTTTCCAGTGTGGTGTGAGCGATTTCTACACAAGTTAGGATTTTGTTTTGAAATTTGCTAGAGTCATTCTCTGGAATTTCTTGTTTTGTGCCTCGAAGTTTACGAACTCTGAGATTAACAATTAAATATTGGTCCATTAGTCAAACATATACTACACCCAACAAATCTTGTAGCTACATTTTTAGTTCCATCAATTTTGGAACACTCATTATGTATGGAGCTTTATATTCTAAGACTGCTCTATGGATAATATATATTGTGAAATATATTTCCCTTCGTGGGGGTATTCCCAGGATCTCCTTAGGAAAGACATCCTTATATTTTTCTAGGATGGGATAATATTCTATAGAAGGTTTCTTATCACTATTAGAATGATATTTAATTTGAAATGAATACAATTTACATCCCTTTTGGGTGCATTTCATTAACTGTAAATTAGATAGTCACCTTACTAAAATATCTCTTGGAACCCCTTTTATTGTACAAGTTATCCCTTCATCATTGACGCATAAAAATTATTTTTCCAAATAGTTCAAGACTACCCTGTGTTGTTCTAGCTAAGGGGCATGTCAATAAGGATATCATATGATCCAAAAGGCATAATATTCAAGTTAAGTTCAATGTGCAATCCATTTAAAGCTATTGAACAACATTTGCTAATCTCATTAACCATTTTCTTGGTTCAAGTACCTAATTGTTTTAACCAAGGTTTAGTCTATTTTTCTTTCTTATGACCACATTTTTCAATCATAGAAGGAGAAATGTAACTTAAACTAGATCCAGGATGAATGAACACAAATACAGGTTTTCTAGATATTTTACCTCGGACCTCTACCATGGTGGATTAATGATCAACCTGCCTATTATATAATGTTTCATTAATCCTTGGAATGTTTTAAGAAACATCATTTATTGTAGAGATCTCCTATATATTATGAATTGTTGATTTATTATTCAAAGGATTTTGTGGACAATTCCTCCATAGGTAATTTTCATTACAACCCCAACATTTAATTAGTGGCCTTGAAGATTCATCAGTTTTTCGATTCCCAATTCGTCTTACTAGCCCACTTCCCTAATTTAAATTCCTTTCCTAATTTAGATTCCTACTATAATCCCCATTCCCCCAAGCACTTTTAAAAGTATTACTGAATGCAGGTTTCTTAAATCCTTTCTTTTTAGCATTGAAATTTTCATTTTTATTTTCCAACAAATTCTTAGAACTATCACTTTTATGCTTAACCTAGATGTAGCACCATTTTTCTTTTCTTATTGTTTCATCCATTGTTTTTGGATTATAAGATTCAATCCTATCCTTGTAGGAAAAATGTAAACAAATGATAAACCTTTGACTTTTTTCTTGTTCTTCTTTAAGATATGGTGCATACCACAAGAGGCTCATAGATTTATTTACAAATTCATCCATTGTTAATTCACTAAGTCTTAACTCATGGAAACCTATATTTCTCATTGTAGTACCTCTATATTAAATACTTCTTCTCAAATTCCTTGAATAATTTCAATGTCAAACTTTTACCTCTATTTTTCTTTAGTGCTTTGTTTTCTTCCCACCACAAAGCAACTTTAATAGTGAAGTGGTATCTAGCTAGTATGGCTTTCAGGTTACTCGAGTAATTATAGAATTCAAAATATTTCGACATGTTGAGAAGCCAAGCTTCTGCCCCTTCTTCAGATTCTCCATCAAAATTCGTAGGTTTAATCTTAAATCTAGTATAAGATCTTTAAGAGGGTATAAGAGAAATATACTCTTAATTATAGGAACATAGAGCAATAGTTAAATTAAAAAATAATGATGGTGAAAAGATCCTCTTTTTGAACTTGAAAGTAGTTGTATTGCAACAAGACATTGGCATAGACTATAGACTAGAGGGTGTCTTCCAAGAGAATAAGGGAAACCAAAAATGTAGGAATATAAGAGGAGCTAACCTTATGTTAAGAATTTGTGATTAATGGGTGATCTAACCATTAAAAAGAGATTTAGTAAATAAAAATGCTTGTAACAAAGTATTTAACTATAAACCTTTGAATTATTATTTGAGTATTGAAATTAGACAACAAGAAGAAAAAATAGGATGAATAAGAAGATATAAATGATTACATACTTAAGAGGTTAGAGAGAATTAGGGGTAATATAAACACTAAAATAAATCATAAGAGAAGGTTTAGAAGTGAGACTCTAGATAGAACTGAACCCATAACTTCTAGTGAGAGTCAAACACCTAACTCTAACGATGAAATGGAAGAACAAAAGTCAAGGAGCAGTGCTTCTATGTCTAAGAAGAAAATAATTCTATCCCAATTACAGGGTGAATTTATTATATAACAAATTTATTCCAAGGGATTTCTTGACCATAAATGGCCATGGAAAAATAATTAAGCTTAGAATTTAAACCAAGGAAAAAACAATCTATAACATTTTTGTCTAGGGTTTTAGTATTCAAACCTTAACCTATAAATTGACTTGGAGTAAAAAAACACTATGAGAAATGTGAAATGAATCGTTTTAGAAAAAATAAAGTCTAAATTTAATTGACAGTAGCAGACATTTGTTAAAGCAAAAGCCTCTACCAAGAACAGATTTTTGCAAAGAGAAGGTCGTAAGTCATATTATAACTCCACAACAAACGTGTATACAAAAGAAAATAGATATTATTTTAGAAATCCTTGTTGTTTAATTGTTAATAGAATGTCATATACAAGGAAATACAAATAAATACAAGATCTTACCTACATGAATAGAGAAATGAAGACATGCAACATTTGTATCAAGTTAACCAAGAATTACAGAACTAGTGGACAATTATTTTCGCCAACGACAAAGATCAAGTAGAGTGTCAACATTCTCCCTATTAATCTTGTAAACACATAATAGAACAAATAAGGTATTAATTTAATAATAAAATAGAGTCATAGAAGAAAAATAGAAAAACCATAATCAAGACTTTGTATTCTACAATTTACCCATATACATATGAAAATTCACAATGTAGCCTTTGTCGTACGTGAAGAGTTTAAGCCTGGAAGATAATGGAAATTACCATTATTCTGAATCTAGAAAAGTATGGTGACTTGAATGAACCTTTTTTCAAAGTAGAGAATATCTTTTTCATAATACAAAGACAACGACTGAATGAACTAGAAGAGATAAGGCCGATAAGGCTAAAACCTAAACCCCAATGTTGACCACCATTGGATTAAGAAGATTAAACCATAACCAATTATTGAAATTCCATGTGTTACCCAGTATAGTCATGTGAAGCTCGGAGGGAAGCCACACTATAGACCAATAGAATGGCTCCACATAACTAAACATGATCCAAACTTTAGATTCATATGTTACTTCAAGCATAAAGTCAAAATAATTTTGGTTACAACCAAAGTCTAGGTGGTAAATTTGCACTGCATAATAAGGTTTGATTTAGATAAATCCTAGGTTCAAATCACCATGTTGTGCCAATAATATTACAACCAACATTTTCAATATTTAATTATAGAACATATCAAACATATAGCAAGAGGAGGAATGAACTATGGGGTGCATTAAGTAAAGAATATATATATATATATATATATATATATATATATATATATCTGTGTATGTGTGTGCACACACACACACACACACGTTGGTTATTCCCCAATGGGATGAGTAATTGCCCAAGAGATCTGATGATATTTGATCCTAGTCTATAATGCATGATGATCAAGGCTATTGAATTAAGGGGGTGGAGTAGCCACCCCCACACATGCAATTACATGCAGAGAGATAATTACTAGAGTTTGGTAATTGCAATAATTATGATTTGGGTAGGGAAGTGAAGCAAGTATAGTTTGAATTTAGAAATTTCTATTTCTATGTAGAAGGCAACACTCAGCTTGATTCATGTATCTATCATTCTAGTGGTGAGGAGGATGGGCCACTGCATGTAGAGGATCAACTACATTAAAGAGGCTCCAGATTTGAAGTGTGGTATCTGGTCCCTCTTTTGTGGGTATGTTAACTACACACATTCTAATATCCTTGAAGATTGTTCTATGCTTGTTGCCCTTAGGAATTTGACCTTTATTCCTGGTATGATTCTAAAAGTTTTTAAATGTTTCTTTCTATGGCATATTGGTTGGGATCTTATGGGAGAAAAACTTTATTTTCTTGTTTCTCATTCTGCTATCAACTAAGGTAGGGTGCAAGGAGAATATTTCTCTAGTTGTAGCTTAAATCTCATAAAAATTTGACTTAGTGGTTTTAATTATGCCCACTTAAGTCATATCCCTATCAATGAAATCATACCTATGATTTATTGTTATGGGATGGAAGGGCTTAGTTGTCGTCTTGGGTTGAATGTTGGATTGTGCCATACTCTCCAAGTCTGTTTTCCCCTCATCCTCTGCATCTATCACCTTGGGTTTTGTATTATTGTCCCTGTAATTGAGGTAGCTAGCCAAGCTAATGGTTCTCTCACCCAGACGAGGGACATGGCTCACCGAGTTCTTTGTCATTCAACTAAGTCTCACATTGTTGTGGTTTGTCGATTCTAGGGAGAGGAAAGGGGCTTGTTTACCAAGACTGGGGTTTTGAGTGATAATAAAATTAACCAACATATACAACATTCCTTTTATAACTATCATGTGAGATGGATGGTGTCTTACTATATGCTATACACAATCTTATTTACCTATTCGAAAAATTTGTTACTGAAAAAAAGTTGTTTTCAAAATCCAGACCAAAAAAATTTACTATCCAAAAGCTAAATCCAAAGAAGTTTGTTATTGAAAAGTTGCATATGAGGTATGTGAGTGAGAAAATTATCTTTCAGCCGAGTTTATTTATAACTTTCAGCTGAAATCGTCACACCAAATGGTGACACCGTTTCATTTTTGCGGTCGATGGAAAAAATGGAAAAGGTTTTCAGTTGAAAGTACTAGATTTTTTGCCGAAAACATTTTGCTTATTAAATTTAACATCCATATAGGAAAAAAGGTTTTTGTTTGAAAACATTATTATTTTCAACCGAAAAAGTTTTTCGCTTGAAAACTTGCAACTCTACAACAACTCACATATGTTCACCCTTCTCCAATTTCAAAATGGTTAAACTCCATCAAATATAAGTAATTTACTTTTGGAACCAACACCAACATTTCCATAATTGAATCTACTTTCACTAGATACAAATTTTATGGAATTTCATTGATATTTGATAGTTTTAACTATTCTTCTAGTAAAATGTGTGCAAAAAAACTCTAAAGGTCATTATAATTCACTGAAATCAAAATTTTGTATCTTCCAAAATACATTGTGAAAAAATAGGGAAAATTTAAGGTGCATTACATTGGTCCATCCTCTTTAATGGGTAGTTTTTAGATTTGTTTTTAACCAATATGATGAGAAATATGTGTTTCGTTAAACACATTCAAAATATGCAGTTTTTTCATATTGGTTCAATTCAAAAAATTCTAGTAATTATTATATGCATATGTTGGTTTCATAAATACAACCATACCGAAGTAGAGTCTATCTAGATTGTTGCAGCACATTTTTTTTTCAAAAAATACAAGGTTAACAAGGAATACATGAGGGCCAAAAAATATGCATTTTTATCAATCCCTTGATTTTTAAAGAACACATAGTCAAATAACTCTTAAGTTGACATATCAAATATGAATAAAAAAATTCTAAAAAATAAGCAATTGAAGACTAATAAAATTTATGACAAACTTTGTTTTTACTATAAAATCAAATTTTGAACAGAAAAACTACTTTTGCTTACATAAATTTGAAAAAATTCTAAAAATGATATTTTTTTCTCTCAAAAAAAGGTCAAAAGTGTAACCTAACTTCACATTTTGACCATACCAACCTTTATTAAAATTACCAACTTCTAATAATCTTTATGATTAACTTCTAATAAATCTTAACATTATAACAAGGAGTGTTTCCTAACCATGAGAATTAAATACATTACCTCACTCTCACCTTCCCAATAATATAATGTTTCTTATATTTTCCCTATTATTTCACTTCACCCTCCGAATGAGATGTATTTTATTTTCCTTACCATTTTCATATATCACATCCCTAATAAATATATCAATTCTCGATGTTATAACCAATATAAAAATTCAAATCAAAATTTAAACTTATTAGCAAAAAATTCAGTCAATTACCCAACAATATTAATGATAATGATTAAACCATAACCCTATAAATTATAATTCTTAATACAAAATTGTTTATTTTGATGATAATGATTAAACCATAACCCTATAAGTTATAATTTTTAATACAAATTTGTTTATTTTTTATTATTATGAAGTTACCTAAAATATTATGTTATAATATTTATGTAAATATTTGGATGTAAAACATTGTCTTCGAATTTGATAGCGATTTGGGAGTGCCAGGAGCGCCGAGTGCCGAGTGGTGAGTTACAGTGTGGCGGCCATTCAGGTATGATCTACCCTTTTTTCCATCCCATTACAGTGACCATTTGTCTCGATCTTGGACGAGGAACGTGTTCGCCTCTCCGGCCTTTTTCAACGTTTCTTTTGAACAGACACCTGTCTCTCTATGGCTTGAGGCCGTGTTTTTGCCTCTCAGTTATCTTACATGCAGGATAGCCGCGTGTCTTTACCAGCCTCCATTTTGAATCATCTCTTTGTTATGCCACTGCTACATGCCATAGTCCGGCCTAGAGCTCTCCCTTTATATAACCTACACAACGGTTTTTGGTAGGTTTTTTTGGCTGGTGTGGTTCGCAGACTATATGTTTTCTGACTTCTATAATCGCCTACCCACCCATCTATCATTTTCTCACTGAAATTTACTTCTGGTATATCATCTTTGTGCCCACTGCTCAACACTCGGGGGATGCTCGCGCTCCAGGTACGTGGTTTAATCTGTTTCTCGTAATAATATTAGTGCGCTCTTACCATGGTTTGTTTCCACTAATTGTTAAAGAATTGCTCTCCTGCGCGGTTATACATTTTTCTTTTGCTAGCCCCTTACTGAGCTGATATTTCATCTTATGTCTTATGCATCTTCCATGTCTTGGCTTGCATCAATTTGTTGGTCGTGGCTATCCAAGTTTAAAATCGGGGAGTGCGTGGTCATTTCTAAACCATGTTCCGACATCCGTTTCAAAATCGGACCATGGTGGTGCATAGTGGACTTTTGTTGCTGTTGTTTTGTCTGCCCTGATGCACCCATCTAAGTTTTTGCGTGAACTCTGGTTTTTTCTCCGGCACTTGTAACCAAATTTTGAATTTTCCGGGCGATCGGTCCTTCCTTGGGCTACGCTTCATTTACTCGCATTTACTTCTCCCATTTATTTTTCCGCAGCCTGTGTATCCTATCTAGATCTTCATGATCTATCCGCTGTCTCTTTCTGATGTTTTTACCTGACAAAGGGATGTTCCAGGTACTGGGGTATTTATGTCCTTTTCCTCCCTGTTACCCTTTTCTCACCCTTCGGTGGTTTTTCCCACCTAACCCATCCTTTCCTATCATTTCATTCGATCTTCCCCTTGTCTGATTATCATTATTGGGATCCCCACTACCTTTATGGTGTCAGTCCTTCCTGTCATGGATTTTCCCTCTGACCATTCTGCTGAGTCAGCCATGGTCCGCGCTACTATGGCTGCTGAGGTATCACATGCCAGACAAGCTCCCCTATCTGACTGGATGAAATCGCTGGAAGCCGACATCATTTTACCCACTCTATCTCCGTTGCTCCCTCAGAATGATGACTTGGCATCTCGGCAGCCTCCCAAAAATCATAGGCCTGTTAAAACCTCGCCTCCACCCTCAACTATCAATCTGGATGGCCCCCTGTTAACAGATAGAATTATGAGCTTGCAAAGGAGGGCGCTCGTTGGGAGATGGTTCTTTCCGTCCATGGACGATCGTCAAATTCGGGCTTGGATTACTGCCAGATGGACTCCTTTTCTGGGATATGCCCCTACCATTGTTCGCCTCATGAACAACTGGTATAGTTTTCATTTCCTCAAGGACCGCGACATGGAACTCATCTTCTCGAAACCTTGGGTGAAGGAGAGAAGCTTCCTGGCTCTGCACAAATGGTTTATAGGATTTAATCCGCTCCGCTGCACGCCCCAGAATAATTATATCTGGCTCAAATTGCCTGGCCTTCCCCTCGAATTGTGGAATATGGAATCGATGAAGAGGATAGGTAATGCTGTTGGGCGATTCATATATGCGGACCCTCGATGTATTGGCACCAAAGACAAACGGGTCGCCTGGGTTCTCATTGAAAAAGAATTCAGGGGAGGTTTTCCTGAGACTATTGACCTCACTTGGGAGCTGTCTAGAATTCAACAACGGCTGGACTACTGGGGCGTGCCGTTCAGGTGCTCCAACTGCCACAATACTGGTCACCTATTTCCAAACTGTCCTCGCCGCCCGAATGCCAAGCATAAGAAGAAAACCGATCTTTCTCCCCCCCCGTTACATGATAAAGTCTCTCCGGCTCCTGATGGACCATTATTTTCTGAGATTCTACGGGCTCCTATCTGTTCCCCCTCCGCACATCGTTCTCACATTGGTCGCTCCCTTGATCGAACAGCCAGCCTCTCTCTCTCTCGGTCTACCTCTGCGGAGCCTTCTAGGCGTATGTCTGCTGATCGTCCTAGATCATCTACCGTTTCCAAATCTCCTTCTCATCCCCTATTTGACCCTACGGCTGGGGTATCCAGCTTTTCCTCCCTTCCGCCACCCTTACATCTGGATCCGGACCCCGCTTACCCCCATCCCCCCACATCATGTTTTCCCCCTATTTCTAACCCTGCGTCTGCCCCCATAGACATATCATCATCGCCCTTATCCCCCCCCTCCCATAATCATCTCATCCCCGGTCCAGCATCTATCCCATCGCCTGATTGCCCTTCTATACCCCTTGCTTCCAAGCCGGATGCTGATCATAAAGGTAAGGCGCCTCTTATTCCCATTTCCCCTCCTTCTTCTCCCCACTTCTCTCCTCACAACTCTCTTGACCAGGACATCGATCTTCTCCTCCAAAGAGCGTCTCTTGGTCTTCAACCATTGATTGTTCATCGCCCTTCCCACTCCCCTTCTCCCCACATCAGTCCTACATCAGCTGGAAACATAACTGTTCGACGTAAAGAGAAAAAGGGCAGCCGACATTTTCGGGGTAGAAAGGGTAGAAAGACCTCGCCTATCAAGGATCTTTCCCTTATCGATATTCCTGTTACTGAAGTCACTGATGATGTTTTTTCTGATAATAGGCCTCTTAGAGCTTGTCGGCCTCATGAAGCCCCCAAATGATTGACATCCTGTCCATGAACATCCGGGGCCTTGGTGCTGATCACAAATTTTTGGCCCTTAAACACCTTTTTGTCTCCTCAAAATCTAGGATGGTCCTCATTCAGGAAACCATGCACGAATGCTCTCAAACCATTTCATATTTCTGGAAGATGCTCCCATCATGGCACATGGTCGCTACAAATGCTGATGGCATGTCTGGTGGACTTGCGGTTTTGTGGGACCCCAAATGGATCACTGCTGCTGCCTTTCATTGCTTTGCAGGCATTCTTATTTTGGCTCATTTCCGGGGCTCCACCGACCCTTTCCACATTTTAAATCTTTATGCTCCTTACAAGAATCGTTTCCCATTCTGGAACAATCTTCTATCTTCAGGACTTCTTGATATTGACTCTTTGATTATTGGTGGCGACTTCAATTGCACTTTTTGTAATGACGAAATTTGGGGCTATGGCAGGAAATCTGATCCTATAGGTAATCACATCTGGGAATCCATTATCCAGTACAATTTCATTGACGCCCTACCTGCTGTTATGGGCCCAACCTGGGACAATGGAAGAACGAATAGCTCCTATCTGGCGAAGAGAATAGACAGATTCATTTTTCATGAGCACCTGATTGATAAATTCGGGCCTCCTTCTATGAACATCATTCCGTCCTTTATTTCTGATCATCGACCCATTACTATCCAATGGAAAAATTCTGGACGCAGATTCGGCTATCCCTTCAAGTTCAATAGAACTTGGCTTGCTGATGAATCTTTCAATATTTTTATTAAGGAAACCTGGAAGCAGTTCCCCACGCTGGATAGTGTTCCTACTTGGCTTTTCATTGAGCGCCTGCATACCCTTCGAAGGGAGGTCAAAAAATGGCAAAAGGAAAAGGCGACCGCTAACAAAATGGAGTTAAAATCCATTTGTAAGGAACTGGAAAAGTTATCCGCTCTCCTCAAAAATTCTCACATGCCATCCTCCACAAGGAACCGTATTTGGAATTTAGAAAAGAGAAAACAAAATATCCTGAAAGAAGAAGAGGCATCGTGGAGGCTCAAAAGCCGCGCATTATGGCTCAGGGAAGGTGATAAGAACACCAAGTTCTTTCACAGATTTGCAAATAAGAGAAGGGAATCAAATGCCATTTGGGAAATTAAGGATGAGTATGGCATTTCTCATAACACTCAGGAGGCAATTTCCAAGGAGGCTGTTAAATACTTCAAAAGGGCATACAGCGAGGGCTCCGTTTGCAGCTTTGAGGATATTTTTTGGGGCATTGACCCTTATCCCACAATGTTTGATGAAGGCCTAAACAATGCGCTCATTGCTGAAGTTACAGAAGAGGAATTATTGGCTACGATGAAATCTTTTCAGAAAGATAAGTGCCCCGGGCCCGATGGGTGGACCATAGATTTCTTTATCCATTTCTTCGAATTATTCAAGGAAGATATCCTCAAGATGGTCGAGGTCTCCAGATCCCATGGATTCATCAGCCAGAAGATTTCCTCTACATATATCGCCCTTATTCCTAAGAAAAAGCTCTCATCTTCATTCGTTGATTATCGTCCCATATCCTTATGCAATGTGCTATATAAGATTATATCTAAGATTATCGCCTCTCGAATCAGGAACACTCTCTCTCTCCACTTGTCTTCAGAACAACACGGGTTCCTCAAAGACAGAAGCATTACTGAAGCGGTGGCCCTCACCCAGGAATGTATACATTCTATGCACAGCAGGAAAATTAATGCGGCACTTCTGAAAATCGACCTGAAAAAGGCTTACGACTGTGTGAGCTGGAGCTTTATCAGATGCCTTCTGACCAGGATCGGCTTAGATGACAGGTGTTCTCGATGGATAATGGCTTGCGTGGTGGATATAAATTTCGCGGTCCTCATAAACGGGGTTCCTACTCCTTATTTCAGAGCTGCAAGGGGCTTACGCCAAGGCTGCTCCCTGTCTCCTCTGATCTTCATTCTTGTCATGGAATCCCTGAGCTTACACATCAAGATTGCGGTTCAACAAGCGAGAATTAAGCCTCTCCCTATCAGTAAGCATAATTACATGTCTCACTCTCTTTTTGTTGACGATATTCTTCTATCTGCGATTTTGTGCAGGTCCACATGGCTGTGTATTTTTGATATTCTGGAGAGGTTTCAAAGTGCCACCGGAATGCTAATCAACGATCTGAAATCTTCTTTCCATGTCGCTGATGAAAATGCTGATACCATCACTTATATTTCAGAACTTTTCCATATTAAGGCTTTTTCTATTATGAAGGGTATCAAATACCTGGGCTTCTATTTAAAACCAGCATGCTACAGAGTGGCTGATTGGACATGGTTATTGGATCGATTCTACAACAAAATTTCCTCTTGGGAGTTTCGATGCTTATCAATTGGGGGCCGTGCCGTCCTCACCCAATCGGTTCTGGTTCAAATCATGGTTTACTGGGCCCTTCTCTTCTATATCCCCCTCGCCATTATAAACAAACTTAACAGGATGATCGCCATTTTCATATGGGGTGGTCAGAAAGAGAAGCATAAATTCCACCTCTGCAAGTTGTCGATGCTGACCCGCCCAAGAATCATGGGAGGCTGGGGCATACTAGATTTACACTCCTTCAGAAGAGCGCTTCTATGCAAAACTATGTGGAGGGCGTTAATGGGGGATTCTAGCTGGAGCAAAACTATCAGGGCGAAATACATGGAGGACCGCGACATAAATTATTGGTTCAGGCAGTGCTCCATTGGGACCGCCAATGGCTCAATCATTTGGAGAGGGTTTAAAAAAATTGAACAATTCTTCAGAGGAAATTTGATATGGAATTTCCAAACGGGATCCAACATCATTATGGGGGGCTATATTTCTGGGCCAGTGTTATCAAGAAATGGGACGGCGCCATCCCAATATGGAAAACTGCAGATGAATTACAACTGAACGGTGCTCTTGCGGCCCAATGGAAAGACATCACCCTTTCATTACAAGCACGTGGTATCTATCGTTCCAGGAACAGGGATGGCATATCTTGGAAAGGACTCAGTGGATCTTCGGCTGTATCTGCTCGACACATATATTCCCAGATTATTTCTTCAGAAGCCGATACCTCTGGACATATCTTCCCGCCTATCTTCTGGAAATCTGGCTGCCCGTTTAAAATCAACATTTTTGCATGGCTGGTCTTTCATAACCGTAATCTCACTTGGGAGAATCTCCAGAGGCGTCAGTGGTTTGGACCTGCTATTTTCCCCCTCTGCAGATCGAATTCTGAAAACAATGCCCACTTATTCCTTCAATGCCCCCAATCTATACTGATTTGGCAACAGGTATCTGCTCACTTCGGTTTCACATATGCCAACCCGCCTTCTATCATCGAGGCTTTCTACATATGGAGTAATATGTGTAAAAGGAAGCGGCCGATCCCATTGATCACCATTTGGAACATCTGGAAATGGCGAAATCAGTTAATCTTTGACTCCAAGAAGAGCCCGATTAAACTGGTCTTTGAATCTGTCCTTCTACTTTATGAAGCACTTGATCTGCCTCACCTACCAAATATCAAACATGGAGTGGATCAGCGGCCCACTGATAAACTCGAATACCCTTATGCCTTTTTCGATGGAGCCGCTCAGCTGGACATTTGCGCCTGTGGTTTTTTTATTATTCCAGTGGAAGGTCAAGCTTTTGATATTCATTGGAATGGTGGTCCTGGTACCAATAACAAAGCGGAAATCATGGCTCTGGCTGGTCTCATCATTTTCTCTGATTTCCTGGGTCTCAAAAACCTTCACATCTATGGAGATTCCAAAGTCACCATTGATCATGTTTTATCCAAAAACCGCATCAAAAATATTCACCTAGCTGGTTGGTTGGACAGACTTGAGGCTATGTGGCTTAACAGGAAGGGCTACACAATCTCCCACATCGACAGGGGAAAAAATCAGAGAGCTGATGCATTGTCAAAACAGGGACTGTCAACGCCGCAAGGAATATGGAGGCTGCAGATTTCAATTGACAACTCCTTCCACCAGATTCAAGAATTTTCTATGCAGGGTTCTTCTTTCACTATTTTATGAATTCTTCTCTGATAGCATTTTTGATCCCCAGCCTTGTCTCTTTTGTTGGCTTATGATCTCTCTTTCTCTGGCTCATGGGAATGCTTATCAATTTTTTCTATAACAAGACATCCCCAATACATCATTTTCCTCATGGCTACCACATAGCTGATCTGCCTGCAAGGCACATATTCTATCTCCTGGAGGTCTTATGTTCTTCTCTTTTCCTCATATCAGACTTGCCCATGGATCACATTGTTGTATTTTTCATGATGTATTTTTTGGACAATCTATAAATATAACTATGAAGCTTATAACTATAAAGCTTTTTTTTCGTGCTGGAAAAAAATATTTATGTAAATATTTGAATTTGAATATTTACTTTTACCGTTTAGGGAATGGGAAGTTTCAAAAACCATTTCCACCCAGCTATGTAGGATTATCAACCTTTATTGAATCCCAGGATTAAAATTACCAACTACTATTAAACCTTGTGATTAAACCCGTGTGATAAGATATCAATATAAAAATATAACATGAATTTATTTCTTCGAAAAAAATAATCATTCATTATGTTTTTTCTGCTATGTTGTGCCACCTTCACTCTCAAAGATATAAAGTTTTTTATTTTTCCTCTACTATGTTTCTCATTCCCGTCGTTACAATGTTTCGCTACTCTTTGTGGCCCCTCCCACGCTCGTAACGTGCGAAGAGAAATAGTAAAAAAAAAACGTCATTAGAGTAAAATATCTACGATGTTATTATTAATAAATAATTTTAAATTAAATCACATTGCATTGGATAATGGTAAAGCAATAATTTTTAATAAAATATTCCATTAGCGTGGCAATATCTAGATATCGTTCACATAATTCGTAGACCTAGTTTGTCGATTTCACACTAGGAATCTCTGTATCTTCGCCACACTCTTTGTCAAGAATCGAAAACAAACGTTCATTAACGCACACTCTGTTAAGACATTATAAAAGTCTCAATTGATGGTTCGTTGGATTTTGGGTCAAGGGTTTGTGAACGTTCTATTCAAACCCTGGATCAATGTTAGGAGGATGGAACATGTGGTTTTTTGGTCTCCCTTTCAGTACGATCAAAAACAAATTTCATAATCTGGGCTCTAGGGTCTATGACCAAAACCATCCATGACAAGACGTTCGAGGTAAGGTTCTCCCACATCTCTTTTCTCATAAACATTCATGCACTCTCCAACAAAAGTTATTTTCTCCTATATTTGAACTTCATTGAGAATATATCCATCACTACTCTCTACATTGTTTCATTGGGAATATACTGTAGATAAAACGGGCCTACCCAATCACCGGTTAGATTTCTTCTATAATCAATATAAAGCAATGTGTTTAGGTTAACTTTTCCAAATTTATACCATAGATGTGTTTAGCCTTATTCTCAATTGGACGTGTTTTACGACCGAGTGGAAGGGTTGAAAGAAGTGCTTTAAGCGGTCGTTGGGAGTTCTCCCAGATGATGGGCTCCCAAATGAAGAATTCGGTAGAAAAGAGTTGGTCTACAGGCTGAAGGTTAGTGTGTTCCTTAATGGTTGGTTCTATTTTCATTTTTTGAAATCGAAAGATGTTGAGAAAATTTGCTCCATCCCACAGGTCCGAGGTCGGGGCTTCCTCTCTCTTCAAGAGGTTGTTTGGATTCTATCCTCTTAAGGAAGTTCCCAAGAGGAAGATTATATGTGTGAAGCTCCAAGGGCTTCCACTGGAACTGTGGTCCAACCTAGCTATTAAGGAGACAACTAACAAGATCGATAAGTATTTTTCATAGAGGAAGGCAACCTGGGGTACCTAGATAAGAGGATTTCTTGGGTCCTGGTTGAGGTCGACTACACAAGCGGGTTGCTAGCATAATTGGATATTTTTTGGGGTCATTCTCGTTCTGTCAGCATATTGATTATTGGGGTGTCCCCGCGAGATGACTAGGCAGTCATGTGATAGGCCACCTGATAGCCAAATGTCCTCGAAGGTTCAGGGGTATTCGTCAATTGGTGGGTCAATACATTGATTATGCGTAGCATGATATGGATAATTCCCATATGGAAGAAAGGCGAATAGGGCCATGACAAGAACTCTTGGATTTAGGTACATTGCAGTGACCCCATTAAATGTAATGATGTTCATTATGTTGTTGTTTCAGATAAGTCTATTTTTCCTTCTTCGTTCAATATTTTTCTCAAGTCATTAATTTCCCCAATTAGGTCTCCTATGTCGATAATCCTAGACACTTCTATGGGGATATCCTCACTTTCTATACATGCCCCCTTTTTGGGTTTGGGTAGGCCTAATCTGGTACCTACTTGAACTCTTCTTCCAACTGTCTACAACATCAAGACAAAGAGGTAGCCAATATTTTAGTAACTAAAGATAATATGAGTTCTCCTTTTAGATTTGGGACTTAAAAGGGGCTACAATCCTCACCGCTCTTTGAGGATACAGAATTGGGGCTATTGACCCGTAATGAGTCAATGGGATAGGGACCCCTTACCATAAAAAACTATTTCTTTTGTGTGTCTAATGTCATTGTGAGTCCCAAATCGAGAAAGAATTTTATGATTAGAAAAAGGAAGGGTGTCAAATATAAGAAAGTGTCCAATTGTTCTGGGGTATCCTCTAATCTTCAGTCTTCTTTTGAGGAGCCTATGGAGGAGGAATGACCTTATTCTTTTGTCCCTTACCTTCATTCTAGAGAATTTTCCTCACTAAATGATTCTATTCCATGGTTCCTTCGATGGCATGCACCCGCTGATGTTCATACCTGAAGATTGTTATGTCAATCAATGTTAGGGGCCTGTGGTCGGCTCCAAAAAGAATATCCCTGTGGAAAATTATCAATCTCAAGAAAATTTCTATTGTTCTTTTTTAAGAGACTATGGTTGATAAGCGGAGAGCCAAGGAGCATATATCTAATATTTTTCCAGATTGGGAGGTATGAATGAATTGCGCAACTGGACTATCGGGAGGCTAGGTGTTTATGTGGGATCTCAAATTCTTTTCATTCTAAGTCTACAAATCCTTTGTTGAGATTATTTTAATAGCTCATTTCTATGGATCCAGCCATGGTTTGCATATTCTTAACATTTATGCTCCATATTCCAACAAGAAATATTTTTGGGAACACCTTGACTCTAGTGTCTTAATGGATTTACATTCCCTTATTCTTCCAAATGACATGAACATGATGATGGATGTCAACGAGATATGGGGAAGCAAGGGTAAAGTGGAAAAATTTAAAGGTTAATTCAAGGAATTATTCACTCTTAAATTGCTTAAAGATTCCATTCCTAACCCATTAAGGCCAACATGGAGGAATAGGTGGTCTGATAGGGAGGCTATCTTTGAGAGATTGGATCATTTTTTCATCCAATTAGATTTGATAGTAGGACTGGGAAATATCAAGTCATTGATACACTTCTCCAATATCTTTGATCATGGTCCTATATTCCTTGAATGGTTTGTGGAAAATGCATTCCAAGTGTTCCCATTCAAGTTTAATTACACGTGGTCACAGGAACATGCATATGAGGATATGGTTTGGGTCTCATGGCTCAATTTGATTAGTGTTCTAATTCAATCAAGAATGGGGATGTTATCTTAAAAATTGAAAAAGTAAAAGGAATAGGTCAAAATATGGGAAATGAGGAGGAACAAGGAGCTTATAAAGGAACTTATATACATTAACTTGATTTTTTCTAAATTGAACGACTTGACTGATGTGGCATACTTCATTGAGTCCACTAAGAGGTTGTTGATGGAATTAGCGAAAAGTAAGCATAATATTTTAAAAATGCAAGAAGTGGGGTGGAGATTGAAGAGTCGTGCCATATGGGTGGTGAAATGGGATAAGAACATGCATTATTCTCACAATTTTTCATCGAAAAGGATGCAAGCTAATTCAATATGGAAGATCATGAATGGAGAAGGCAAGTTGCTTGCAAACCAAAAAGCAACAAGAAGTAGTGAGGCTATTTAAAAAATAGTATAAAGCAATGGAATGAGTCAACATTACAAGAAAAACGGAGTTTGTTAACTTTTTCCCTAATATGTTGAATGCAGAAGCTAATGCACAATTGGTTAGGTTGTCAACTTTGAAGGAGTTGATAGCCGTATTGAAATGCTTGACTTGGGACAAAATACCTAGACTAAATAGCTAGTTGGTCGAGATTTTATCCATTTTAAGGATATAATGGGGTTAGACCTATTAGAAATGGCGGAAGAAACAAGGCAAGTGATGAGCCCCAATTTTGGTACAATTTGGGCTCATTTTGGCCTATTTTGCTTGCTCAAACCATTCATTTTTATTGTTTATGCATACACTTCTTAGTTTATTCATGTTGTTTGTAGGAGAAAGGATAGGCACTTTATCTACGTAGCTAATGCATTGTGATTACAGGTTTTGGCATTAAAAGGGAGCAAAAGACAACGAAAAGGTGGCAAGGAGACAACGAGTTGGCATTGCTGACGTAAGGAGAGGTTGTCCATGGTCTTGGGGGACATTCCTCGGGATCCTCACCAAGAACTCCGAGCCCCACTCCATCCTCCCTCCGAGCTTAATACACGGCCAGCTGTTCTACAGGAACAGTAGTTCAAAACTGCTCTACAGGAAACAGCATTTATGATCATCCTACAGGATCAGCAGTTAAACTATAGATTGAACAACCGAGCTCCTAGAATCATGGATACTTGTTGGAGCATCGTTTTGTATAAGTATAGAGGCCTTAGCCTTGGTTAGGTTGTTGAAACTCTCGTGTTACTATTGTAATTTTGGAGCACAGCTCAAGTTTCGTTCTCTTTTGTAAGCCAATTTGGCATGATATCAGATTATGAATAAAGAAGACAGTTTGTGATCTAGTTCTGAGTTTCTTAAGGAGACTATAGCTCTCAGGTTAGGGCCCAACCTGAGAGCCATAGATCCCCTCTGCTGTAGTGTTGTTCCCATTTCATTTCCAGCACTTTGAGCTTTTCATTTGTACATGCAATTCGAATTACAGGTTGTTGAGTTGGTCTTTTTCATGAGTAGATAGGATTTGCTTATGGTGAGTTTGTTTACAGTCGTTTAGTGTAGCAGAGGATAGATAGAGTCCATTGGAGCTCCAACAAAAAGGCTGTTAGGACTCACTGCCATCTTTCTTGAAGATTGGGGTGCAGCCCATAGCTAGCCACCAAAAACACGCATTTCTTCACTTGATGATTGCTGCAATACAATCACTGTTACGTTAGATGCTTCCTTGTCATCCACTCATGCACTGCACTCCTTTACCACAGCTTCATGCATATTCTCCTTCGCGTTTTTGATTGTTGATCATTGAATTATGAGCACAGGTAGTTAGGTTGATGCACTTTCGGTTTGATAACAGTCATAAGCATTTGTTACATTTACACTTCTCCCTCTCGGCCCATTACCTTCTCCTCCACCTTGATCACACATGCACACACATCTTCTCGACCTTCACTCCGCTCTGCTATCTCTCCAAATACTTTCACTCCTCGCATAGGTCCATTCTCTAGCCCTCGTTGTTGACCTAGTCCTCCATCTTCCAACCTACTCCCTTCATTCACTCCCTATCCCATTCCTTCACTTCTACATCCATCACCAGCCTCATCCCCACCTTGCACATCTCCCCCTACCATTCCATTACTCCTCCATCACTCCAACCACTCACGGTAGGTCATCCTGTAGCCATTTGTAGACATCCTGTAGAAAACAGAGTATCCTGTAGGATCCTCCACAGCCATCCTGTAGGAGGCCACTCTCTCGGTTGCTGAGCATCTGAATGCGAGGAACCTCTGTGGATGGATGCTAAGGATCCTTAGGGACCTCCCCTAGCCTTCCCAACCTGTCCCACGCTTTCCTTCCTTCTCCATCCCATCTGCACAACCAAACCCTAATTAGCACACAATCACAATCATTCCACACATTTAAAGGGAAAATACAAAAACATGTCTTTCATGATGCAAACAGCTTAGATCCATGCATTTCCACTTATTAGAGGTAACAGCAGCATTGGTAGAAGTTTCCTTCACATTCCTTGCAGTATAGAGGTTAGACTAGTTAAATTAGGGTTTCCTAGGTTTACATGCTTTGATTTGCTTTCGGTTCATTTTTGTCAAGTAAAGTAGCTTTCCTTTGAGATTAGCTTTCGTCCATCAAGTAGCAAGCTTCTTCTGAGAGCCTATAGAAGTTGGCTTGAGCCCTAGCGGACTTGTGCCAGCTGACCAAGTGACAGCTGCGACAAGAGCTAGTACTTGTGCATATAGCACCGTCGCTTCCAAGTTTGTACGAACTACTGGGTTGATAAAATTAAGAGATAGGAAGCCCCAGGAGTTGTAGCATTATTGCTACAATACTGGAGCTCACCATCTTTTTGGCGCCGTTGCCGGGGAAGCGTCAGAGTATTAGTAATTGTTGCTTTTTTTCTACTTTCGTACTCTTACTTCTGCTTAGTAGTTTATTTCATTTCCCTTCTGCAAAAGTAGCTTAGCATTTCCTGCTTTCATAGCTTAACATTTCCTGCTTTCATAGATTAGCATTTCCTGCTTTCATAGATTAGTATTTCCTGCTTTCATAGCTTAGCATTTCCTGCTTTCATAGATTAGACTTTCGATTCTGCAAGTGTAGATTAGAATTTCAAATTTTGCAATCAATCTGTTTCATTTTTGCAGGTGCACAGGGAAAAACAAAAGCAATCAAAAAAGAGAATTCTTTTCCATTTCATGCCTCGTAGGAACCGAGATAGATCAGGCAAATTCCTACCAAACACCCCCACCACATCACTTAGTCACCCTTCACTCTTCAGTGGTGACAGTGATTCAGAGGAAACTATAGGTGAACATCCCAAGACATACCGAAATCCTATAGAAGAAGAAGAGTTAGAGACCACTCCACCTAAAGCTATGGCTGACAATAGAGAGGATGAGAGGATAGAAGGAGCTTTCCCCATCCGAGAGAGCAATGGTGAGATGAAAATGAAAAACATTAGCCCCTCTGCTTTGCCTCACTTCCATGGAATGACCACTGAGGATCCTGATACCTTCCTATTTGAGTTTTCTGTCCTCTGTAGAACCTATGACTATACTGAGGATGAACAAAAGCTAAAACTTTTCCCTTCTACTCTCAAGGATGCAGCACTATGCTGGTTCATGGGTTTGCCTGGGAATAGTATCACCACATGGGCTCAGATGCAGCAAGCCTTCAACACCAAGTACCGGGATTATTGTAGGTCCAAGGAAACAAAGGGGGAAATCTTTCGGATGACCATGGGAAACGATGAATATTTAGAGGACTATGAGGAAAGGTTCCAACTTAGTTACAAGCGGGCCAGGTGCACACTTGACCCTGAATCCCTTAAGTTGGTTCTGCTCCGAGGAGTACCTGAAGATCTCTTAGATACCCTTCACATGTTAGCTGGGGGGGACATTTACCAACTGCCTTATGAGGACATCAAGACTGTGTTTCGAAATCATTCCAGGGCAGCTAGAAAACGAGGTAGAGGAAACCTCCTCTCCACTGGTGTCCCTTTCTCCAAACATGAGCTTACAAACCAATTAGAAGATCTTAAGAGTGAGGTGAGACATACCATTGCCATGCAGCTGGACACATTCAGGATCCAGCAAAAGAAAGAGGAAGCTGAGAGAGCCTTGGCTGTCTTCTGTCCTAGGTGCACCAGAAGACACCCTAAGAACGAATGTCCATTGCATTCGGTTGAAGTGTGTTTCGTTTGTGAGGAGGACCACCCAACAAATCAGTGTCCAACCTTGCCTGGGTTTAAAGCCATGTACCAAGGAACTGAAGCCCCCACTGAACCTCTCTACTTCATCAACCAAAGGAGGCCTCAAGGATCTAGACCTTATCAGTAGGGGATGCAAGGGGCATCTCAAGCTTATTACAACCCCAACCATTTGACTCCCATGCCTTCCTAGGGTCCCCCTGCTCATCCTTCCTGGTCCATGCCTCCTCCATGGTCTTATCCACCTCAGTACCCTACTCAACCTACTTCTCATCCATATCACTCACATACCCAGTCGCAGCCTCAATGGAGTGCACCTCAGTCGGGGTGGAGGCCTCAATAGAACAATCCTCCCGCCATTCTGCCTCCACCTCCAGTTCAGCCACAACCATTACCTCCTGCTCCTCCAAGGCAACCTCAAATGCCTGCTCAACCGAACCCGAACCCCAACAATAGACAGGCTCAGCAGGTATATACTGGGGAGACCTCATGCCCTACCTATGCTGTGGAGATCCAGGAGATCAATCTTAGATCTGGAAAGACTCTTCCAGATCGCCAACCTCCTCCCCCAAAGGAGGAGGAAGACCATCAGGAAAGTGAACCAAAGCCTATTCCACCCTTTCCTGAGAGACTTACAGCCACCACACAACCCAACCCGGAGGAAGATGAGCTTCTGGGAGAGCTCAAGCAGTTGTGTGTGAAGATACCCCTTCTCCAGGCCATCAAGGATGTGTCAATCTATAACAAGCTGGTTAAGGAGAAGTGTTTCAAACATCCAGGCAGACGGAAGAAAGATGCTTCAACTATCAATGTCATAGGACAACTGTCTGACCTTATGCTAGGACAAGTCATCTGCCCAAAGTACTTAGATCCTGGAAGTCCTGTAGTAGATGTCCACATCAATGGCACCATCATACCCCACACCCTGATTGATCTGGGGGCTGCCATTAATGTAATGACCAGGGATACCATGTGCAAGCTCAATCTTCAAGGTTCCTTGAGGAAGACCTCAACAGTACTGCAATTAGCAGATCGCTCCACTGTGACTCCCGAAGTAATTGTGGAGGATGTCTTGGTCTCTATTAACTCTTGGGAGTATCCTGCAGACTTCCTGGTTCTGCAACCAAAGGCAAAGCTTACTGGATATCCCCTCATTTTGGGAAGGCCTTGGTTAGCCACTGCAGATGCCTATATTAGTTGTCGTGCCGGAAATATGACCATCAAAAATGGTCCTATGTCCAAGCAACTTGTCCTATACCCTCCTGCCCAACCCTCTTTAGAGCATGACTTACCACTCTGGTTGGAAGAAGGAGAAGAAGACGAGGTGTATTCAGCACCTCTATGTACCATAGAAACCAATAGAAGAAATCCCCCAACCGAGGATGATTTGATCGAGAACTTGATCCAAAACCCACCTACCAGTGCACTACCTTTAGAAAAATTGGTGGAGGATGCCCAAGCCAGCACCTTAGTGGATCTTTGTACAACCAACCCTGTCACTCCCAGAGTTAAGAATGTGGAGTTCGGCCCTGAGAGAGCATTGAAAATCAGCTCCTCCCTATCTCCTTCTCAGGAAAAGGAGCTGTGCAACCTGTTGGCCAACCACTTAGATGCTTTTGCTTGGAGCTATAAGGAGATGAAAGGAGTCCATCCCTCGGTATGTACTCATCATATATACATCAAAGAGGACTGTAAACCGGTTAGGCAACCGCAGAGGAGAATGAATCCAGCCCTTAAAGACATTGTCAAGGAAGAATTGCAAAAACTGTTAGATGCCGGATTCATCTACCCCATCTCAGATAGTGAATGGGTGTCCCCTCTAGTGTTGGTTCCCAAGAAGAATGGGAAGTGGAGGATCTGTGTAGATTACCGGGAGCTGAACAAAGCTACCAAGAAAGACCATTTCCCTCTACCTTTCATAGATCAAGTGTTGGATGGACTGGCAGGAAAGAAGTTCTTCTCTTTCCTGGATGGGTTCAGCGGGTACAATCAAATCCAAATCAGCCCGGAAGACCAAGATAAGACCACCTTCACTTGTCCTTGGGGTACCTTTGCCTACCGAGTCCTTCCCTTTGGGCTATGCAATGCTCCTGCTACTTTTTAGAGAGCTGTCTTGAGCATCTTCTCGGAGTTGGTCCATGATGCAGTGGAAATCTGCATGGATGACTTTACCCCTTATGGGGCCAACTTCCAGGAAGCATTGTCCAACTTGGGAAAGGTCCTAACCAAGTGCATCGAGATGAACTTGTCCCTTAGCCCTGAGAAATGTGAATTCCTAATGACTGAAGGGACAGTGTTAGGCCATACCATTTCTTCCCAAGGATTGCAGGTGGATCCTAACAAAATTGTTCTCATCAAGAGGGTTCCACCTCCTCAAAAAGTAAGGGATGTTAGGAGTTTTTTGGGATTAGCGGGATACTACAGGAGATTCATTAAGGACTTCAGCAAGCTCGCCTCGCCATTGTTTGGATTGTTGGCAAAAGATGTGGAGTTTAAGTGGACTGACGCTTGTCAGAAGAGTTTGAATGAGTTAAAGGACAAGTTGGTGTCAGCACCAATCTTGAGAGGTCCAAACTGGGCCCTACCTTTCCACATCCACACTGATGCCTCAAACAAAGCCATAGGGGCAGATTTAGGACAAATTGAGGAAAAACTTCCATATGCCATTTACTTCGTTAGTAAGAACTTGTCCAAAGCTGAGCTGAATTACACTGTAACCGAGAAAGAGTTCTTAGCTGTAGTCCATGCACTAAACAAGTTCCGTCATTACATTACCGGATATCAAACATTTGTACATACTGACCATGCTGCTATTAGATATTTGATGAATAAACCAGATGTGAATGCTCGTATTATTAGATGGTTACTTTTATTGCAGCAGTTTGATCTAACCATTGTTGATAAACCAGGAAGAGAAAATGTTGTTGCTGATTTTTTATCTAGATTGGATTTGTCTGCAGGTGAAGATGAGACGGTGGATGACCAGATGCCTGATGAGCATCTATTTGCTATTTCAGTACTCTCTCCATGGTTTGCTGATATAGCAAACTATCTTGTTTCAGCTCAGTTTCCTCCGCACCTCTCTTCAAAGGAGAAGAGCAAAATCATCAGAAAAAGTGCCTCATTCACTTGGATCGGGGGCAACCTGTTCAAGCTTGGCCCTGATTAGATCTTAAGGCGTTGTGTAAGGGAGGAGGAAGTCTTTGACATTCTCCTCACCTGTCATGATGGGCCTTGTGGAGGACATTTTGCAGCAAAGAGAATTGCCTTCAAGATCCTGCAGGCAGGCTACTATTGGCCCACACTTCATCAAGATGTCAGAAGATATGTCAGCCAGTGTGACCAATGCCAAAGAATGGGGAAACCTACCCAAAGGGATGAGATGCCTCTCCAACCTCAAGTGACTCTTGAGCCATTTGAGAAGTGGGGCATGGACTTTTTGGGTCCAATCAATCCCTCTTCGAGGCAGAGATCCTACATCATTGTGTGTACTGACTACTTGACCAAGTGGGCAGAGACTAAAGCAATCAAAGCAGCAACAGAAGAGAAGGTGGTCGAGTTCTTAAGAGAGAACATTTTCTACAAGTTTGGCTACCCAAGAGAGCTGGTGAACGATCAAGGGAGCCAGTTCACATCCAACTTGGTTGAAGATCTACTAGCTCATCACAAGATCAAGCATAGGACTTCCACCCCCTATCATCCTCAAGCCAATGGGCAGGTGGAAGTCACCAATAGAGCATTAGAAGGGATCTTGACCAAAGTGGTGAGCAGCAGCAGAAAAGACTGGGCAGATCGCTTAGTTGAGGCCACATGGGCTTACAACACCACTTGGAAGACCACCACCGGCTTCACACCTTATGAGCTGGTATATGGGAAGAAAGCTTTGCTGTCCATTGAGTTTGAGTATAACACTTTGAGGATGGCAGCTCAGCTGGACCTAGATCTCAGCCATGCACAGCAAGAAAGGTTATTGCAGCTGAATGGACTGGATGAGCACCGCATGCAAGCCCTCCTTCACTCAGAAGTGGTTCAACTTCAGAGGAAGGTGTGGCATGACCAACATCTCCATGACAAGCAATTTCAGCCGGGAGATTGGGCCTTGTTGTATGACTCCAGATTCAAAGATTTCAAGGGGAAGTTGAGGACCAGATGGCTAGGACCATATGTGGTGGAACAATGCCATGACAACGGATCAGTCCTCATTCGAACCATTGATGAGGAAGCCATTCCCATGCTTGTCAATGGGCACCGATTGAAGATCTACAAAAGACCTCTTTCAAGACAAGAGTTTATCAGCACTATGGAGAAATCTGTTTTGGTCATAGAGAAGGGTTCTGCCTCCACTTTGGGCATACCCTGAAGGATCTAAAACACAAAAAAAAAAGAAAAAAAAAGAAAAAAAAAAAGAAAAAAAAAAAAAAAAAGAGAAAAATAAAGATCCTTGGGTGAAAACCTCTCTGAGGCGCCCAAGGCAGGCAGTAGGGGTGAAAACCTCATTGAGGCGCTCCTATTGTCTTTCTAAAAAAAAAAAAAAGAAAGAAAAAAGGAAAAGCAATCAGCACCATAAAAGGTTTGCATGCAGATGTTCTATGGAGGAGAAGAAGCCTCTCCACTCCAAGCCAGGGGCCTTCATCATGCTAGCAAAGGATGTCATCAACACCTCCTCCAAGAACAGCAATGTTTTTTAAGGTATGTGCAATTATTATCATGCTTTGGATCTTCTACAGGAGGATACAGTTTTTCTACAGGAACAGACAGTCTTCCTACAGGAAGACGCGGATCTTCTACAGGAGAGTGCCAATTTTCTACAGGAAGCTCTGTGTTCTACAGGAAACTTCCTGTAGAAGGTTACGATGGCTGAAATGTGTTTCAAATGAAGATCTAGCGACTGAGGAGTGGATTGAATGCATGCATGCCAATGATGGCACCCCTGAACATTGCCATTATCGTCCTCCACCATCCTCGTCGCCATGCAACCAAGATCCCTGCAGCAGCACAACAAAGTAATCAATTCTCGTGAGAAAGCATCTGTCAAAGAAAAACTAGGCACCGAGAACCATACCACATCCATGTTGATACATCAGAAGCGCTGGGATCGTGATCGAGAAGCCAGAACCGCCAGCATGCAGCATACACCCGAGGATAAAGAACGGTGACAAGACCCCTCGCGGGGATCCTGTAACAGTTCAACCTGCTCAAGTGAAGACCGTTCACAGCCCCGCCATCTGAGATCAAACACGGGCGCATGAACGCAGAACCATTCACTCCATCGCTAGCATCTTGTAACCACGAGCCTACAGGAATGTGCAGCCACATGCGGCAGGTAGATCGATCGCTCAAAAAACTGGAAATCATGTGCAGCTGCGCGCAGGTAAGTGTTCTAATCCTTCTCTCCATCAAACTGCATGATTATTACTTCGATTTGTTTTGCATGGCATAAAGGTGAATGGTTGAGCGGCCTAAAGGCCAGTGATTGGCCACGTCGGTTAGTAAAGGGATAGTCAGAGGACGAGGTGGCAGCCACGACGAAAGAAACACGCAGCAAGCACGTGAAGATCAGTCCCGTCAACCGAGAAGTGAAGTTTAACCGAAAAGGGCGGCGGCAGATCTGTGGGAATGAATGCGGAAACAAACGAATGTGCAGGCGGATGATGGGTGACGTCACCCAACGGTCCGGCGGGGACAGCTCACCCCCGCGCCACGAGCTGCGCCGATTCAAAATCTAATCGGCTCGATTAAGCGTGTATCTCCATCAACCTCACTTCAAAACTCGAGTCGATCCTCTGCTTACCTCTGCATGTTGATATGCCAAGCTCTCGGCTACCTGAACGCTGGTAAAGCACCTCTCGACCGCCAGCCAACTAAAGCTCTTCCCGAGGCCTGCGCACTGCTCCTACAGGAACAGTTTCTACAGGAACACCGTCCTACAGGAAGCAGTTTCTACAGGAACGCGGCTCTACAGGAAGGTGAAGTTTTCACGTAAAAAAAGGTGGCAGAAAAGAGGTAACCCTGCAACTCCTTCCGCAATTGTTTTTCTAAAGGTGGCAAAGTAATTTTTTCACCAGCTGGTCATAAAAAAATTGGATTGCCGTGCCTATACTATCGCTCCTACAGGATAGCTGTATAATCAACTATGGTCTGAAAATTCATTGCATGTTCTGTCTTTAAGACCGAATTTCCTGTGTATCCACCACCTCTGGTATAAACCACTGTGTTCATCATGCCTGGCGGGTTTATCAGGCGAGAGCCCACTAATTCAAATGCATTAAGGAGAAACCCAGCAGTGGTTGAGCTCTTCACTAGAGCGCAATGGATGCCTTTCTGTGATAAACTACAGGGCTACGATGATGAAGTAGCCGAGGAATTTTTGCAGGCTCTGCAGCCTAAATCACAGACATTGGCCACGGTAACCTTCAGAGGTCTCAGCCTCGAACTCACCCCAGAGCATATCAGTCGGATTACAGAGCTGCCCATGGGTCTGCCGTGGGACAAAGAATAGCGGAAGATGAGCCAGCAAGCAAAGAAGGAGTTCTTCCCACCGGAAGAGTCATTCACCGAAGACAAAAATGGAGTCAAAAGGGCAAGCCTGTTGCCGCCATGGAACGTTTACAAATTATGAAATATATCACCTGTGAGGGTCGATATAGCATTGTATATGCGTATCACTTCAGGCTGCTTAACGAACTAAGACACCAGATTGACCTCCCTGCAGCACAGAGGTTGAGCATTCCTTACTTTCTACTACAGTCCTTAATGGAGTGTTCCACCAAGCTCAAGGACGGAATTCCGGACCAGATAGCCCACCATGGGCTAGTCAAGCTCCTCGTGGAGGATGCTCTCCGCTCATATAAAGTCCCCCTCGCTTGGGAATCATTTAGGAACTTATCTAGAACGGGGAACATAAAAATGTTGCTTGAAGAAGCAGAATCCTCTAACGGAGAAGAAGAAGAGCCAGCAGCCGGGAGTAAGAAAGGAAAAAGCCAAAAAGTTCCGGCTCCAGCACAGAAAAAGGAACGAAAGAAGAAGGAAGAGGGAAAAGATGACAAAGTCAAAGAGGACACCCCCATCCTATCAGCAAGGGAACAGAGGTTGAAAAGCAGGGCAGTCAAAGCTGAGGTGGCCCCTGCCAGCCCAAGCACCTTATCAGCTTCTGCAGTCAAAGCCAAACGCAAAAGCCACGAAACAAGGCAAGAGAAGGTGGTGAGAGTTGCATCTACAGGAACGCAATCACAGGCTTCTACAGGAAGCCCGAAAACGCAAACTCAGGCCTCTACAGGAAGCCCGAAGATCAGTAAGGAGCAGGCTTCTACAGGAAGCCCAAGAGCAATGACCAAGGCTTCTACAGGAAGCCCGAAAATTGTTGGAAAACAGGCTTCTACAGGAGGCCCAAAGACGGAGACAAAGGCTTCTACAGGAAGCCCGACAGTACAACCACAGGCTTCTACAGGAAGCCCGAAGACAGAGACAGGGGCTCCTACAAGAATCACAAGGTTGGAAAGAGGGGTTTCTACAAGAGGCCCGAAGGTCATTGCGAAACAGCCTCCTGTAGAGAGCCCGAAGACAAAGAAAGAATCTTCTACAGGAGGCCCAGAAGCGGGCAAAGCAGGGTCTTCGACAAGAAGCCTGAAATCAAAAAAGGAGGGACCCTCTACAAGGAACTCCGAGGGAGCAAAACACAAGAAAGAGAAGGCTGACATCCTCGATAAGGAGGCAGCAGCGGCACTGGCTGCCCTCAGCACACCTCCAAAACCGAAAGAGAAAAGGGAGAGGGAGACCCCTCTGCCACCTGAAGCCAGGAGAAGCAAGAGGATGTCCCCGAGCAAGCCACAGCCTTCACCTAGCGGCCATACCACTTCAGGGACGTACCTACTTCACCCAGTGCAAGAACCCCCTCTAAACCATCAGCTACCCCCGAAAAGGGGAGCCCAAAAATAACTTCCTGGACACGAAAGATAGGCCAGTCGCCTTCTGAAGCCCGACTCAAAGAAATAGAAAAAGGGAAGGAAGCATCACCCTCATCACCATCAGGGGCAGAAAAGGCAGGGCCATCAAAAGCAGAAAGGAAACAGCCTGTTCCGGTCCCGAGTCCTCGGCCAAGGACGAGGAGCAGGGGCAAGGTTGCTCAAGGATGAGCAAATGGTTCAGCTGGGGGTGATGATGAGCCCCAATTTTGGTACAATTTGGGCTCATTTTGGCCTATTTTGCTTGCTCAAACCATTCATTTTTATTGTTTATGCATACACTTCTTAGTTTATTCATGTTGTTTGTAGGAGAAAGGATAGGCACTTTATCTACGTAGCTAATGCATTGTGATTCCAGGTTTTGGCATTAAAAGGGAGCAAAAGACAACGAAAAGGTGGCAAGGAGACAACGAGTTGGCATTGCTGACGTAAGGAGAGGTTGTCCACGGTCTTGGGGGACATTCCTCGGGATCCTCACCAAGAACTCCAAGCCCCACTCCATCCTCCCTCCGAGCTTAATACACGGCCAGCTGTTCTACAGGAACAGCAGTTCAAAACTGCTCTACAGGAAACAGCATTTATGATCATCCTACAGGATCAGCAGTTAAACTATAGATTGAACAGCCGAGCTCCTAGAATCATGGATACTTGTTGGAGCATCGTTTTGTATAAGTATAGAGGCCTTAGCCTTGGTTAGGTTGTTGAAACTCTCGTGTTACTATTGTAATTTTGGAGCACAGCTCAAGTTTCGTTCTCTTTTGTAAGCCAATTTGGCATGATATCAGATTATGAATAAAGAAGACAGTTTGTGATCTAGTTCTGAGTTTCTTAAGGAGACTATAGCTCTCAGGTTAGGGCCCAACCTGAGAGCCATAGATCCCCTCTGCTGTAGTGTTGTTCCCATTTCATTTCCAGCACTTTGAGCTTTTCATTTGTACATGCAATTCGAATTACAGGTTGTTGAGTTGGTCTTTTTCATGAGTAGATAGGATTTGCTTATGGTGAGTTTGTTTACAGTCGTTTAGTGTAGCAGAGGATAGATAGAGTCCATTGGAACTCCAACAAAAAGGCTGTTAGGACTCACTGCCATCTTTCTTGAAGATTAGGGTGCAGCCCATAGCTAGCCACCAAAAACACGCATTTCTTCACTTGATGATTGCTGCAATACAGTCACTGTTACGTTAGATGCCTCCTTGTCATCCACTCATGCACTGCACTCCTTTACCACAGCTTCATGCATATTCTCCTTCGCGTTTTTGATTGTTGATCATTGAATTATGAGCACAGGTAGTTAGGTTGATGCACTTTCGGTTTGATAACAGTCATAAGCATTTGTTACATTTACACTTCTCCCTCTCGGCCCATTACCTTCTCCTCCACCTTGATCACACATGCACACACATCTTCTCGACCTTCACTCCGCTCTGCTATCTCTCCAAAGACTTTCACTCCTCGCATAGCTCCATTCTCTAGCCCTCGTTGTTGACCTAGTCCTCCATCTTCCAACCTACTCCCTTCATTCACTCCCTATCCCATTCCTTCACTTCTACATCCATCACCAGCCTCATCCCCACCTTGCACATCTCCCCCTACCATTCCATTACTCCTCCATCACTCCAACCACTCACGGTAGGTCATCCTGTAGCCATTTGTAGACATCCTGTAGAAAACAGAGTATCCTGTAGGATCCTCCACAGCCATCCTGTAGGAGGCCACTCTCTCGGTTGCTGAGCATCTGAATGCGAGGAACCTCTGTGGATGGATGCTAAGGATCCTTAGGGACCTCCCCTAGCCTTCCCAACCTGTCCCACGCTTTCCTTCCTTCTCCATCCCATCTGCACAACCAAACCCTAATTAGCACACAATCACAATCATTCCACACATTTAAAGGGAAAATACAAAAACATGTCTTTCATGATGCAAACAGCTTAGATCCATGCATTTCCACTTATTAGAGGTAACAGCAGCATTGGTAGAAGTTTCCTTCACATTCCTTGCAGTATAGAGGTTAGACTAGTTAAATTAGGGTTTCCTAGGTTTACATGCTTTGATTTGCTTTCGGTTCATTTTTGTCAAGTAAAGTAGTTTTCCTTTGAGATTAGCTTTCGTCCATCAAGTAGCAAGCTTCTTCTGAGAGCCTATAGAAGTTGGCTTGAGCCCTAGCGGACTTGTGCCAGCTGACCAAGTGACAGCTGCGACAAGAGCTAGTACTTGTGCATATAGCACCGTCGCTTCCAAGTTTGTACGAACTACCGGGTTGATAAAATTAAGAGATAGGAAGCCCCAGGAGTTGTAGCATTATTGCTACAATACTGGAGCTCACCAGCAAGAGGGATCCATTTTAGGCTCCATTAATGCAACTTTTGTGTCTATCGTCCCCAAACAATCTAGTCTGGCCTGATTCTCAAACTTTAGGCCAGTTTCATTATATAACTTTGTTTATAAAATGGTGTCCAAAATCATTGTAAATATAATAAAAATATGTTGGCTATAAATATCACACCGAAACAATTTGGTTTCTTAGAAAACATATTGATTCAAGACAGAGTGGCCATCTCTCAAGAGAGCATTCACTCTATCGAATCTCGACAAATGGGTGAATGCCTTATGAGGAGTGATTTCATAAAATCTTATGACTGCGTAGATTAGGAAGTCATAACGATGATTGTGCATAAGATAGGGTTTGGTCGTAAGTTGATAGATTGGATTATGACATGCATTTCCTCTACAAAAATGGCAGTTACCATTAACACGATCTTGTCAACATTTTTTAGGATTTCAAGAGGCCTTTAACAGGGATGTGCATTGTCTCCACTTATGTTTCTTCTAGTCTTAGAAGGACTTAACAGAGGGATCAAATAAGAAAGGTAATTGGAAATTATAGCAAGTTATAGAGAGACAAGGTTTCCAATAATCACACATCTCATGTTCGTCGACAACGTTCTTTTTCTTAGAGAGTCCAACAATAATGGATGGGGTGTTTTCGTCATATTCTGACTAATTTTGGGGAAGCATCGGGTCTAATTATGAAAAAGGGAAAATCAAACTAATAATAAGGAATATGGAAGATGAGGTGGCATCGAACATTTCCAATACTTTTGGGGTGAAGCTAATAGTGCGATATGGAGGATTGAAATATTTGGGTTTCCTATTGAAACCAAACAGTTACGAGAATCATGATTAGGAATGGCTATTAAGGAAAATTGAGAAAAAATGTCTCTCTGGGAACATAAATGGCACAATTTGGGAGGCAAGTTGGTTATGATAAAATCAACGTTGCAGATAATCTTAGTCTATTGGACGCACCTTTTAAAATTTCCAAAAGATATTATTAGAAGAATATACATGATTATTCTAAAAAATTCTTTCGACATGAGTAGGTAAGGTTAAGAAATTCCATTTGGTTCATGTCAGAATGATTTCTCGGAGTGAGGTAGATGGGGGATGGGGAATTAGGGACACTAAAAGTTTTAACATGACTTTTCTTATTCAAAACATATGGAGAACTTTCAAAGGTGAATGTTTATATTAGAAGATAGTTAAAGAAAATACCTTAAAAACCTTCATATTGAATCATGGATTAAAGTAGGAGAACCTAAAAAGAAGGCCTCATATATCTGAAGGAGCTTGATGAGGCATAAACATTAGCTTATGGGGAATTTGAGATGGAAGGTTGACAAGGGGGATAATATAGAAATCGTGCTTAATGTGATCAAACATAGGGATGGTGTTTTTACATTTTCATCTCCAACCATTAACTTTATCCAACAAATGAGTTTTCAATTTCTTAATCAAATATGTAACGACATGCATTCACTTCTCATTTCACATATTTGGATGAACGATAGAGATCTCAACCTCCTTAAAGCTTTACCAACAAAATGGGAATATTGCAGATCCAGGCTTAGTCATGCAGACATTTCATTGACAAAGAGGGACGATATATTATCTTGGGGGAAAATGAGATTGATAGGAAGATCACTATCAAAGAAATATATTTACATATTACATAGGGGTAGAGGGTGTCAAATCATGTACCGTGGCTATCGTGGTCCTGAAGGTGGGTGACACCATTGAAATTGAATTTATTCATGTGGTTGGTATTACATAATTAGATCCTAACATGGGAAAATCTCATTAGAAGGGGATTTGAAGGCACAATTATATGTACTTTATGTGGTGGGGAGAATGAAGAGGTGATCCATTTATTTCTTTCATGTCCTTTTGAAGATTTTGTTTGGAAGGAGGTACTATAGTTGCTCAATATGCATGCATATTGGGATAGGTCGTCCATTGACAATTGCATCACACTTGATGAGCCTCGGTACTGCAACAAGAATGCTGCAACTCCCAAGGCTACCGACTTTAATTATCAACCCGGGTTCATACAAACTTAAGAGGTATCAACACTATATGTGCAGCATACAATGTGTCCTTCCTTTGCTATCATGATGTAATGGAGTGCATGTACTGAAGTCAAATCCTAAGCTAATTGCAGAAAATGAAATGCTCGAAATGGAACCTTAACCTATTGAGAGAAAGAAAGTACAAGGAAAGAGACTGAAATCAAATGTTAAAACACACCATTTTCTAACTAACTGCTAAGAGGCTTTGCTTCAAAAGAATGCTAAGTTAACATATGTGCAATCATACTGTCCTAAGCATGCAGATTCAAACCATCAAACCTTATACTGTTGTGCATGTAAATGAATAAAATAAATCCATTTTTCTTTTTGTCTTTTTTCATGTGAGAGTGTGAAAGCTAATCTCTTTTGGTGATGTGGAAGGTGGCTTGGAGATGATGGTGAATGGTTGGAAGGCTTGGGAGACACTTAGGTTACCTTGTGTGGATTCCTAGAGGCTTTCCCTCAATTCGACCTCAAAACAAGCCACTACAGGAAAACCTACAAGATGTATTAAAAACCTACAGGATCCCCTGAAAACCTACAGGATACAGCCTATAGAAAAAGGATGGATGTTGAAGGTGATGGAAAACTTAGGGAAGGTTGTTGGTGTATGTAATGAGGCAAGGGAGTGCCTAGGACCACTTCAGAACTCAAAACCAAAGATGGGAGATGGATGGATTTGCTCAAAAGCTTGGAGAAGTTTCCTTGTGAAATGATGAAATTGGTGAGGGTTTAATGATAAAGAAAATCAAATCAAAATTGGATGAGATTTTGTTATTAACTAGGATGTCTTAGGTCCCTATTCCAAGTAGAATCACTCAAAAATACCTCTGATAACCCATGCAAAAAAAATAAAGAAACATTACTAGTCGAAAATCTAGAAATTTGAGAACTAGTGAGCTAGTAAATCTAAAAAATGCCTAACAAAATCAAGTGAAAATACAATGGGGTAATTTTTTTTATAAACTAGAATGTTTTTGTGATCTAATGCAAGTGGAACAAACTCGATTGAAGCTTGTTAGCATGATCTAAAAAATGGCAGAAATTTACAGTTCTTCGCTAAAAAGGAGGTTCAATCATCTAGATTTGGGAATAAAAAGACTAATCCAAGCAGTTCAATGATTACTATGAACTTCAAAAGCTTTTCAAAGGATGAAATAATGCTTGTGATCCTACCAAAGAACTTACATCAACCATTTAACTCAATCCTACAACAAGAAATCATTAATACTAAATGCATAAATATAAAGACATAAAAACTAGAGATGCATGTGAATAAGAATTGAAAAGAAGGAAAGAAAATGATACGAAAGGGCTCTGAGGCTCTCGGGATGGCCAAGCCCTAGGAAAATTAGAGACCTATGGAGAAGAACAATATTTAGAAGCTAAACATGACACCAATCTTCATTATTTTCATCAATAGAATTACATCCCTGCAAGAAATACAATGGAGCTGTAAAAATACGAGTTCTCTCCACAAAAACACTAATGAAAATCTATATCTAGAGGAAAATTCGACTTGGTATTTATACAAAATGATTAGGAATCATTCCCCATGAATGGAGGAAGCTTTCCCCACTAAAATCCCTTGATTAGTGGATCTGGTCTCTTGATTAGTGGAACACATTCCTAGATTTTCTCAATCATTGGAGTTCCACAATGTGCACCATAATTCCATAATATCTTGTTGATTTATTATTTATTATTGATCCTCCTATAGTAGGGAACAAGTCCCTAAATTATCTCATCTTCAAAATATTCATAATTTTCCCAATATTCTCATAATATTCCACAAAAATAAATAATATTAGGCACACATATCCAATTATTCATAAACCTTCCTAATGAATATGTTAAAGTTAAAAATAATTTATCTAATGCGGAAAGAGAGGTTTAATGTGTTGAAGGATGGTCATATGCCTTAAATTATTGATGTTTAATTTAGAGTCATGGGCCTTAATTTATCTATAATTTAGAGGCCCATCATACCCCCTTGTTGAAAGTGTAGCTCATCCTCTGAGCAACTTAGTGACTTCATTGTTCCTCATTCATGGCCTTGTTGGCCTCTCTCTTGTGCATTAAGAATCTTAGCTGTATGTTCTACAAGGACAAGCCCAAAAACATATTTGTGCAAAGAAAAATCATTATTTCTTGAGACCATTAGCTTTTCTTCTTCCGCTTATTCAAGATGGGTTCTTGAATATTTTTTAGTTTGGCAAGGTCTTCCACACCCTTATCAACCTTCTGCTACCTTGTTCTGCCATTTGGACACCTATAACACCTTCAAAATGCATTTAGATGAGAACTAGGACATCTTGTAGTAATTCCTGTCAAAACTACAGGAAACCTACAGGAAACTCTGTTAAAACTACAAGAAACCATATTTCAGCATAAATGATGTTCAGAGCCTAGGACATGCCCACAACTTGACTCTCATGTCATTTTCCCATTTTTACTCCCTGGACAAAAGCTAGAAAGAGATTGGAGAACTCTTGGAAAACGTCTTTTCATCACTGCAGTTTGAGTTTTTTTTTATGGTGAATTCCTCATTTCCTTTTGTTGCCTTCTTCTTCTCTCTTATGGCCTAGATGACTGCCTAAATGCCTTGGAGTTCTCTGTTTTGATTAGGTCTCTCTGAAGCTCTACCATCTAGGGGTTTAGCATAATTTGTTCATTTCTTCCTTCTTGTAGCAACATTCTTCCTTCCTGTAGTAGTCATTCCTCCTCTTTCAGAGTCTTCTAACTATATGGCAGTGATGAGAAATGATGAAGAGGGATTGGATGATGATGCTAGGGCTCAAAGGGAGTAGTGTAGGTTTGTGAAAATGGAGAGCATGTTCTATTTGTTTTTTTTCAAGAATGAAATGGGATGGATGAATGATGAATAGATAGTGAACATGAAGTGGATGGAGAGCTTAGAGTGTTGTGGTGACTTTGGTCTTTGCAACAATTTCTTCTTTTAACTTTTGTCCTCATTCCTTGAAATCATCACCCTTCATAATTTGACTTTTCAACATTGCATGAGTGAAGGAGTGAGATGCAATTAACTAGTTGAAGGCGGCTGAGACTACTAACCCATCCTTAGCTTATAAAACCTCATCTCTCATGCGTTGACAACAAATTTCTAACTATAATTTGCTCAAGAGAAGAGGTCAATAATATTGCATCCCTGTACCTACCTGATGGTTGTTGGAGAGACATGCATGATGTTGCTGAGTTGATGTTGATATGCAGGTGTTGGATGGTGATGCTGATGTTGCTGCTAAGCCCTAGAGGAGCTTCTTTAACCTTTGGATCTCCATGCTGAAGCTAACTGCAAATCTCTAGCTACTACATTATCATATCCCCTCAATTTTTTAAAGAAACCCATCCAATTGTGCCTTGTGAATATCTCTAGTATAGGAGGGTGCTGATGAATCCTCACTGGGTTGATGGGTTCCCCCTGTCATTTTTCTCCGATGGATGGAGCTTTATATATGTCTGATACCAAATTTAAAAATTCTGTGTATACAATTCCCTTATGTTGCAATCACTTTCAATAGACTAGAAGGGTTTTTTATATTCCTTTCACTTGGAAAAATGTGGGGAAATGTAGAGCCTACCTCCTTAACACTACTTGATGAAACCAAACTCTATTTTTCCCTTTTAAAACTGCTCACTACCAATCCTGTAGGTGATGTTCTGTATCATGTAGGATCTCAGGGAATCCTGTAGGTTTTTAGGACAGTGACTTGTTTTGTCCATATCTCCTAAAGGCTAGAATGGATTGACCTGAAACTTTCTAAGCATGTTTCGATCATCATTATGCACCTACCCATAAAAAAAAAAAAATTGTCAATGGATGTACGGATCTCGAGAAAAACTAAAAATGGCTGAAGGTGATGGAGGCCTATTTCTTGGAAACCATGCATTGGAATTTGCTGAAATTGTTTGGGTATGTTACGATCATCCATATGCATCTCCCCATGAAACATTTTTAAATGGATGCATAGATATCGAGAAAATGAAAAAATGGTTGTAGGTGATGGAGGTTGATTTCTCGAAAACTGTGCACTAGAATTTGCTGAAATTGCTTGAGCATGTTACCATCATCCATATGTATCTCCCCTGAAATATCTTGGAAAATGGATGAATGGTTTTCAAGTTATGGTAAAAACAAATTTTTGGTCTATGTAATTTTGTATCCTGTAGTAAAATAGAGCATCCTGTAGTTTTTTAGGACAACAAGCAAAATGAATGGTAGAAGCTTGAGAATGATGGGTGGATGGTGGAAATAGATGAGGGTGATGGTTTGGCATGGCCTTGGCCTTGTTGGAGAATTTGAGCAAAGGAGGAGAAAGTCCAAATTTGAATTCTTTTGACTAGGCTTGACCAATTTTTTTATTTTGGTACCAACTTGTTTTTTTTTTCTTGCAAATGTTGGAGAGTACATGCATTCATCAAAGAGATACATGAAGCAAAGTTTTTTTTTCTTCTTCTTCTAGGCCTACTAGCTGCCTCAAGGAGGTTTTCAACTAGTACGTCTGCCTAGGCGTCTTAAAGGAGGTTTTCACCTAGGACCTTTTATTTTTTCTCTTTTTTTCTTTTTCCCAACCCATTGACTGCCTCATGGAGGTTTTTAATCAATGAGCCAATCCGAGGCACCTAAAAGGAGGTTTTCACCTGAGATTTTTATTTTTTTCTCTTATTTTTCAATTTTTTTCTACCCTACTCTACTTGAAAAACAAAATCATTTTCAAGTATAAGAATACTTCCAATGGAGCTAGGTGCACATTAAGATGAAAAACAAACTGATGTGTAGGTTTGAAATATATTATTTGACATGTACCTGGATCTCAGAGACCAAATGATTTTCCTTTGATGATATCAAGTGCAATTGAAGAAGAGAGTGTTGCTACAACTTAGTGACTGTCTGGAATCATATTTCAATATAGTTGTGATGCCTCTGGTCCACTTGTTGATTTGGATAATCTTGGATGTCTTCTTATACCATGACCTTCAAGTCTTCTTCTTTTTTCTGATTGATCTTTTGAATACATGGACGATTTGATGGTAACCATGAGGGAGCTCTCTCGCTCTCTGATTTTGATGTCTTCTCTTCATCAAGTGTAGCCCATGATTCTTTGATCTTCTCTTTCAAATCTTCTTTCTCTGCATGTTGTCCCTCAGTGGCATCAAGAGAATCACTTTTTTGTAATACTTTTCCTGAGCTATGGTGAATACCATTGATCTCAAGAGGTGATGTTTGGAAGTGTTGTACCTCATTGTTGGGCATGGAATCCCCCCACAGCATGTTTTGGGGATCAAAGCCCAAGCTTTGAGTTAATATTGTTGTAAAACTCCACAAATTGCGAGCATGAAATGTATGTTAGAGTCATAGGGTTGTCCGCCCTAAGTTTTGAATGTAATGTCGGCCTACCCATGGTCCGCGGACCATGGGATTGTATAGATAGAGTGAAGCTCTAAGTGTAAAAGATAGTGAAGATAAGAAAAGTGAAGTATGAGATAGAAGCACAGAGCAAGTGTCTTAGTGTATCTTCGGTCGTAGAGTAGGAGAAGGCTATGCAGCTGAGTGCGCAGAGGCCTAGTTGTCTGCAGCTGCATGCGCGGACCCCTTTAGCTGAGTGCGTAGGGTGGAATAGAGTTTGTAACCTAAGGAAGAGAATAATAAAGAGAAATTGTATTTGAATTCTGTGTAACTATTCTTAAGTTACTACATGTTTGATATCAATTGATAATGTACTGTTTATTTACTGTGCACACCTGTATGAATTGTGAATATTGTTAAGTATAACTGAAAGCATACAAATAAGCTAAGTTAACCAACTAATATTGGATGGTTAGTAAGGACTTGGGTAATAACACTGTTCGACCCCTGAGTAGGGCTGCGTGAAGGTAGTATCTCAAGCTGCGAGGTACAGGAAAGTGCACGTAGCAACGGGCGCAACTGCGGACCACTTGAAACCATAAGACATCTCTAGGGTGCCAAAACCTAGTTCTAGCACCCTCCCATACTACTTCGGTTGAGACCTCAGTCCGCGCTCCATGGACTGTTACCAAACGGGCCAATAGTATCGGGATTTGTTTGGCTAAATCACCTCTGAACTTGGGTCAGGCCCCAACAAGCCACAAATGGTTCTGTTGGTGGGATCGGGATCTGCATAAGGGATGTATGATGTCGTGTCACTAAAACCCAACAAAGAAGGAAATTGAAGGGTGGTTGGACAGAAAGATTCACGAGTTCGCGGTGCAAGAAAACAAGAATCCACGAGTATCAAAGGAACAATGGTTAGAGCACTACTTATATACGGAAATTCATGAAATTTTCTTTGCATCCTTCCCCTCTGAGTTGTATGAGTGGATCACAAAGCTAGCAGACAGTCAGGGAAGGTGTAGGCTGAACAAAACGATTATGTGGACTCCAAAATTGGTGCATAGACTAGAAGCATCGGAAGATAAGATCACACACGCTGTGGACCATTGGCTCGATTGAATTATAGGAGGGTTTATCACCGAGTTTTCTATAGACATGAGCGTCAGCTACAACGAGGCAGAATGATGCTTCCTCAAAGGACCGCGAGGTAAGTACATTAAATCATTGAACACTTGGATTAAAATGCTATTGTGTGAAAAGCAGGTTATGCGAATAAATTGATGTTTGGGGCTATGCGAAGTGGGAGGATCTATAGAAACGAAGGTAGCACAGAGACAGAAAATAGCCCCTTGATTTCACCGCGATGGGAAAGTGAGGAAGAGCTCGCGAAAGTTTCTCCGAGAAGCGCGATCAGTCTGATAAGGCAACGAATTTCGCGCATACCACCCCCACCTACACTGCCACTGGTTTCACCATCATCACCTCCATATCCGCCCACACCACCTCTGCCACCACCACAGTTCAATATGGCGAGCGTGATAAAATTGCCAGTATTTAGAGGAGTAGGGAACGTAGATCCGAACCATTTTTGGTTCATGGTAAAAGTTGTATGGGAAGCACAAGGGGTTGTGGATGACAATATAAAGAAGGCAACGTTGGTAAGCGTGTTGCAAGATCGCATACTAACATGGTACATTAAGCATTCTAATGACCATCCAAACGTGTGGATCGCAAATATCCAAGCTGTGCTGAATAGGGAGTTTAGCAAGCCAAAATCGGAGACACAGTCAATTATCAGGTTTAAGGAAATCGCGATGCTTCTAAGTGAGACCCCTTGGGATTTGGATCATAGACTGAACAGTATGATTTGCGAAGCCAACATGACCTTGATGGATGGACAACACTGCACATGGTTTGTAGCATCAGTAACGTTGCATTTAAGGACGACGTTGTCACAACATAAGTTATCCACCTAGGCCGAAGCTCTGGATATTGCAATGAGACTGCACGAGACCCCAATACAAGATCCTAGCCAGGGAGTCCAACAAATCAATGCGCAACTGCAAACTTTGTGTTTTGAAATGCAGAGTTTGAAATAGGACAAGACAACTCGCCCAGAAGCGCGCAAGGAGATATGGTGCATAAAATGCAAAGGCCAGGGCATGACAAGGACCATTGTCCAGTCTTCGTGAACTACCTAGCAGCAGGAGGGCCAATGCCATTGAGACTAGAGGCACAAGTAGGACCGAGCATAGTGCCTTCATTATGGTGTGCAATTTGTCAAATATGAGGAAAACATGCTATGGATAATTGTCATCTATTACAGAAGTATACGCACATGTCCCAACAGTTGTTCTGTAATTTCTGTAGGTCAGTAGGCCATGATGAGTGCACCTGTAGAAATTATGAGCTTATGATGGATCAGACTCCTGCCTACAGAGTGCAGACCGAAACGCGAGCCCTCGACCCAAATGCAGGGATGACACGCGATGGATTTTAGGGGTGTGGACGAGGTCAAGGTGGAATGGGACCAGGAAGGGTTCACGAACAACTGATTTGTTACAATTGCAGAGGGCCAAGGCATTATGCCTGCGATTGTACAAATCTGACAAGAGAATCATGTTTATATTGTACTTAGTTTGATCATGAGATAGAGGACTACCCTACACTGATAGCAAGGTTTCACGATAAAGCAATACTTTAGCCTCCCTCGACTCAGAACCTACAAATGATGAGGTCTGAGTCATGCGAAGAGGACCCGAATGTAAACATCGTGCTTCGAAGTGGTATCATGATAGGAGATGACAAAGGTAAGAAGCCTGAAGAAAGTGTGTGGGTTCGCAAGGCTCCTACAAAGGAACCTGAATTTGATTTGGAGCGTGCGAAGGAGACATTCATGGAAGCTAAGAAGAGCTTCACAAAGGCCTCCACTTCAGGTAGTAAGGATCAACTAGAACCAGGGATGGATCCTTCAATGCTCACTACCTTTTTGGAGACATGTATGAAGATGTTGCACAACAACAAGGCTGTGAAAGGACTGCAGGAACTTATCACTAGGTGCGTTGGGTCAGGAGAACCGCACGTAGTCTAGAAGCTTGGAAAGCACACATCGCGAACAGGAAGGGAAATGAGATTGACTGTGCAAATCGGAGAGTATGAAATGGATCAAGTGATTCTGGATCTAGGATTGGATGCAAATGTACTGCCAAAGTAGACATGGGAACGCATGGGCAGGCCCACGTTGCAATGGTCCCCTATTCAATTGCGAATGGCGAACCAGCAGAAGATCCTACCGATGGGGAGATTACAGGGGATAACGATAAACATTGAAGGTGCGAGCGCGTTTGTAGATTTCGAAGTGATAGATATTTTCGATGAAGTAAATCCCTATCCCACACTAGTGGGAATAGATTGGGCCACTGATATGAATAGAGTGATAAATCTAAATAAGCGCAACATGATTTTTGAGAAAATGTCACTGCGCGTAGTGGTACCTTTAGACCCTGCAGAAGGATCGCGCTACACAAAGCCAATGTGCAATAATGAGAGCAACGACGAGCTAGACTTTATCTACAAGATAACGCTCAAGAATAGGATTGGGTAAATCCTACAACTGATGGCAGGATTTCGTGGGAGCACAAAAGCTCCTACACATCAGATTCAGATGAGGAAACAGAACGATGGCAGAACCGGTTACACGAGCTAACTACGCTCAATTGTAACATGATGGTAAGATCACTGCACTGCGTGACAATAGAAGTAAGGAATCTGCCTATGTATGACAGGTTGACAACGGTGGATGAATTCTTGGACAAATTTGAAATTTAAGTGCCAAAATAGTAGCGGTTTGATGCTCTGAAATGGGTACTGCACGCTACGCCCGCAAGGTGGTGGGGTACGCATCAAAGAAGCTTTGAGGATTGGCACATATGCAGAAGGATGATGTGCCTACAATTTGGGAAACTGCAAATTCAGCTAGTAGACAAGTATGATGGATGGGATGATCCACGTACACACCTCGCGAAATGGACCAAGGTCTACGAGGAAGAGCCACAACCTGAATGGGTGCATTTTTTCTGTCATACTTTGGATGCCATACCCATGAATTGGTATACTAAAATAGAGCTCCACCATGGCACGAGTGAATGGGATATCTTGCGCGAAGGATTCCTGCTAACCTTCACGTTTGAAGATCGTTGGTGGGAAACTGTTGATGATGCCCTACAAGTAGTGAAGGCAGCTATCTTCAAAATACCCTAGGAGCCAATGGAAGTGCTTTAGCTGGAATGGGCGACACAGCTGAGCTGTGCGCTAGAATGGTACAATGTAAATGTTGAGGAGGATGATGAGGTGTTGGGCATGGGATCCCCTGTAGCAAGTTTTGGGGTTTAAAGCCTGAGTTTTGGTCAATGTAATGTAAAGACACCGAGAAGTACGGACGCGGAGCGCGAAAGTATAGGATGAGTCATAGGGTTGTCCACCCTAAGAATTGTAAAATAATGTAAAGTTGTGTCAGCCTACCCATGGTCCGTGAACCATGGGAATGTATAAATAGAACGAGGCTCTAAGTGTAAAGATAGTTTTGGAGGAAGCAATAATAGATAGATGTGAAGGCATGGTTAGAGGATAGAAGTGGATCTGAAGTGTATTCGGTCATAGTAGTAGGAAGAGGCTCTATAGCTGAGTGCGCAGAGACCTAGTAGAGTCTACAACTGAGTGCGCGTACCCTTGCAGCTGAGTGCGTAGGGCAGAGTCGGGTCTGTAACTGGGATTGTACTCAAATTTGAAAGCTAATAAAGAGAAGTTTATTATGTGCATCTATTCTCGAATCTGTATGTTGATGTTATGAATTACTTTACTCTGTTATTTACTGTGCGCAATTGATAATTACATGCAATCTAAGAAATCAACTAATGGAGACTAATTAAGAAAGACTTGGGTAAATAACTCGAGTCATGTTGCGACTAGAACTACGCGAAGACAATATCACCGGGCGTGGGGTGCCCGCAGGTGCACGTAGCACAGTAAGTGCAAAGGTTGGACCATGTACCAATCACCACATATCAGAAATCCACAGGGTGCGAAAACCTGGTTCTAGCACCCTCCCATACTACTTCGGGTGAGACCTCAGTCTGCGCTCCGTGGACTATTGCCAAAAGGGCCAGTAGTACCGAGATTTGCTTGGCTAAATCACTTCTGAACCTGGGTCAGGCCCCACTAAGCCAACATGAGGACCCATGAAATATCAACATTCTAGAAATAGAAGGCTATCGCAAGGTTCGAGGACCATTGATTTAGGATCCCGACGTCACCTTACCACTAAAACGAAGCTGGTAAACATTGGAACGAAGGTGGAACCAAAGTAGGCAACGCTTGGAGACTATTGGGATGATGCCACGGTGGATAAGGTCATTGAGTTACTTCGCGAATACTAAGACTTATTCCTGACCAAAATTACAGATTTAAAAGGGATCGTTGGTGACTTAGGGATGATGAAAATCACCCTAAAACCCAATGCAAAGCCAGTTAAGTAAGACCTTACCACTTGAATCCGAAATATAAGGAAAAGGTCTGCATAGAATTAGAAAAAAGATCGTAGCCAGAATTATTGAGCCAATGGAAGAATCCGACTGGGTGAGTCCTATGGTAGTACAGGAGAAAAAGCATAAGGGCGAAATAAGAATATGTGTGGACCTCAAGAAGCTGAACGACACCTATGTACACGACCCATTCCCGACACCGTTCACAGATGAATTATTGAAAAATGTCAACAGACAAGAAGCATACTCATTCACGGATGGGTTCTCGGGGTACCATCAGATTAAGATCGCACCGGAAGAAAGGACCAAAATGGGGTTGCTTTCAATACACCGTTAAGCCATCTTTTTGCGCATCGTTGTTGTCGCGTTTAAAGAATACATCCACATATTCTTGGAGGTCTACCTGGATGATTGGACTGTCTTTGAATTAGTTAAACACCATGTAGCAAGCTTACGCTTGATGCTTGATACTTGCCAACGACACCAGATTGCACTGAACCTTAAGAAGTGCACATTCCTCGTTCCCTTTGGAAACCTATTGGGACATGTGGTCTGCAAACAGGGACTGATGGTGGACCCTGCGAAGATTGCAGTAATTCTAAATTTGGAAGGATCGCAAAGTGTTAAACAGTTGCATGCTACCTTGGGACACACCGGGTACTACATAAAGTTTATCAAAAGCTATGCCCAAATCACCATCCTGATGGAAAAACTATTGAAAAAGGATGTTACATTTTGCTAGAATGATGATTGCATGAAAAGTTTGTGTGGAGCACCTGGAAGGTATGCTTTTGACTAGCAATCTAGTGGTTTTTCAATAATAATTGTAACCTTTTCTACATTATGAGTTCAAAGAAGATAAAGGGTTTTTGATAAAATGTGCAACAATCGATAAAGGAAGCTTAAGTGCTAATGATTGACGTTTTCTATGCAGGAAGACGTGAAAACAAAGGATCGGCGATTGAAAGCAAGTAGCAAAGGGAAAATAACTACTGTCCCGCCAACGGGGAACCGGATGCGGACAAGATCAAGTAAAATTAGAGCCGAATAGCCCAGAGAAAGAAATCAAGATACTGAGACGGAGAACGCAAGAAGGGAAAGAGAAGAATCGAACGGTTAGCGAATCCCTCAGGATCCTTGATCCTGAGGGATCGCTGCTTTAACTTATCTTTTGATTATCTAGATACCTCCGTCATTTCTGTTATATAGAGGCACCACGCCATTGAACGGAGGAGGAATGTTTTTGTAATTCTAAATTCCAGAACCAACTGTAATCATTGAGTCTCTCTGAGACCTGACTTTGTTACACTTTTGTTGATGCGATTAATATAAAAGACTTGGTGTTCATTTCGTCTCTGCATCTGGAGTAACTTCAGGCAGTGTTCCATTGGCAGCCAAGGGCCTAGCTCCAAAGGACACTTGCTTTTGTATTATTATATTGTGTGGTTTGTTTATTTCCATTATTTACGTAATCTGATACATCTTTTATGTGATATGCTATGCTTCGTTATAACTAATATCTGAATGAGTTCTTTATCTCATGTCTCTGCATTGTATAAGTGGATCTATTCGAATTGCATCTTTCAGCTATTTCTGTAGCGGAATGTTGGTATGAATGTTATTGTTATCAGATCCATGTGAAATAGTATTTGTAAGACTTGAAAGAAATATTACTTCGTTCAGGAACATAGTCATATCATCCATTACTCTCAGATTGCTGTAGCAGTAGAGAACGTGTACATACGGTTGAGGATTGCTGTTCCATTTATTATTGTTGTTCCATTTCTTTACTGTTGTTCCATTTCTAGATTGTTGTTCCATTTTACTTTTCGCTGCTTGATTTACCTGCCTTTGTTGTTCTTAGTGTGAGAGCAGGCCTAAGGCTGTTGTGAGCCTCAGCAAGACGCTGCTTAGCCCCAGACCTATAAGTCCATGCTCTGATTTCCTTTCTTTATCAGTTTCTAAAGGGATGGGTTATTGTTTCCGTACCCTTGACTGATCAACTGCCTTGTGTGATTTTATCTTTTGGGTTAGTTTCGTTACAGCTTAGCATCTGTTTCCTTTCAAATCATTAGGACACTATACTACCGAGCATTACTCGGACAAACAACCTCGGATTGAGTTACTCCTTGCAATAACAAAACGTTCCCGGATTGACTTATTAATGTGGGATAATTAGCGGTGTGAGGGACCCTAGTTACAGCTCTACATTTTGGCGCCGTTGCCGGGGAGGAGTAATAGCCATTTTCCCTTTACAGAGTAGTGCGCAAATCTGCTAGGGGGAGTTGGATTTTAAAAACGGAAGGTAAGAACCTGCGTACGGAGCACGTAAAAGCCCTGCTCCACCGTCCGCTCTCTTAGTAGAATTGCTGGTTGATAGGATTTAGTAGTTTTTAGAGTGCATGACTAAGCAGAAAAAGTTAGAAAAGAATACCAAAACCCCAGCCAAACCTGAGAAAGCCAAAGGACCGGTGATCCTTGGCCGAACGACCTTCATAGACGAAATCTACAAGAAAACTGAATCTGAGCCGTCAGTAGGCCTCAGAAAGACTCATTCTAAGCAGCCTACCAATTCCCTTCAGGCTACAACATCACCATCTGGAGCCTACACTGAGGTGCAGAGTCAGACTGTTGAACAGGACTTCCAAGAAATTGAAAATCCTGTGTCTGAACGGCTGCAAGAAGGGAACTTAAGCAACCTTTGTGAAGGAGAAGGGGAAACAGGGGAAATAGAGGAACCGAAATCTCCTTCCAGGATAATCCAGCTGTTAAACAGCCCAGATAAGGGAAGCGCAGCCAGAATTAATACTGAAAGCACCCCATTCCTTCAGATAGAAATCCCGGTTAAGGGAAGTGTCATTAAGACAGCCCCTGCCAAGGCCGCCCCTTCTCAACCTAGGAACACCCTCCTAGAAATCCCGGAAGGTTACTGGCACATATTCGATCCCATGGTGCAGAATCAGCCAAATACCCAAACTTCTACATTGCAATATCCTATAGTAGATTCTGCTGCGAATGCCCCCATGAAGGCAATTCCTCTTCAACACATCCCAACGTTTCATGGACTGACATCAAAGGACCCTGATGCATTCTTATTTGAATTCGATGTGTTATGTAGAGGGTATGATTACACCACTGACCCTCAGAAATTAAAGTTGTTTCCCTCTACCTTGAAGGGAGCAGCTCTGAGATGGTTTATGGGTCTAGGTGGTGGAGTCATAAACAATTGGGAGCAAATGAAAGAGTCCTTTCTCAAGAAATATCAGGATTACTGTAGGTCAAGGGAACTGAAAGATGAAATCTTCCAGATGACGGCCAGACCAAATGAAACTCTAGAGGAATATGTAGAACGCTTCCAGTATAATTTACAGAGATCCCCCTATGCATCGTTACCTCTGCCTGACAATGTGTTGAAAACTGCATTAATTAGAGGTATGAAAGAACAGTGGATTGAAACGTTGAATATAATGGGAAAAGGAGATATTTACCAAAAGAATTTTGCTGATATCATTAATTTATGTATTAGGAGTTCAAGAGGTAGCACAAGGATAAAACCAACAGAATATGATAGGTTTGTTAGAGATAACAAAATATCAACAGAAGGGGTAACACGGGTAGAACTTGGGAATTTACTAGAAAATTTTAAAACTGATATCCTAGGGACATTAACTACTCAGCTTGATATTGTGCAGGCTAAACAAAAGCAAATGGAGGCAGAGCAAAATCTGGCAATTTTCTGCCCCCGATGCAGAAGAAAACACAGCCACAAAGAATGTCCGCTAGATACAGTTCAAGCATGTATTATTTGTACGAAAGACCACCTTACTGAAAGCTGCCCCTCACTTCCTGGATTGAAGGCTGTATACAAGGAAACAGAAGAAGAATCAGAACCAGCATACTTTGTTAACCAACGTTGCCAATGGCAACCGAGGCAATCAGGTATGTTTTTGGATCCAGCTTCTTCTTTTCAACCTCAACAATACAATGCTCAGCAATATGGTATGTGGCAAAACCAATCTACACCCCCAGTCCCGAATTGGTCATCACAACCATTTCCTTCTCCAAATCCATGGATGAATCAGACAAACCAATTCGGATGGCCAAATTTTCCCTACACCCCACCATATTGGCAGAACAATTCATACCCTCCGCAATGGATTCCCCCCACATCACAAGGTTCACCCTGGCAGACCAATTGGCCAAGATCGACATATCAGTCAACAGGAACTATTCCACTCCCTCAACCAACTCTGCCAGCCTTACAACAAAACCCCCAGTCTAATTTAAGGCCGCAACTCCCAGCCCAACCCAACCCCAATCCTAATAATAGACCAGTCCAATCCATCCAAATCATAGACACATCAGAAACTGGACTTGACTTAAGGGAGTGCAATGACCTTCAGTTACGATCTGGACGTATCATAGAAAAAGAGGGAGACAAAACATGTCACATTGAAGATCAGTTACCAATAGAACAACCGCTACAACAAAAGGATGTAAATAAGGAACAGACCCATCAACAAACAAATACATCCTCTCCTCCTCTCCCGGAACGATTAGTCATACCACGACCAGTGCAACATCCAGACTTTGACATTCTGGGAGAGTTACAAAACCTGTATATAAAAATTCCATTCCTCCAGGCCATTCAAGATATTCCCATATACGCAAAGAATATAAAAGAACTGTGCATAAAAAAATCAAGGAGGAATATAACTACTAACCCTAGAGTCCAAGTAGTTGGAACTTTATCCGACATGTTATCAGGAAAAGAGACACCTATCAAATACGAAGATCCCGGGAACCCAATTGTAACTGTCCAAATCTATGGTCAAACCCTGACTAACGCTTTAGTCGACTTGGGAGCTGCAATCAATATTTTGACAACTTCCACCTGCCAAAAGCTTGGCATCACATCAGTAGAACCTACTTCTACTTTGTTAGAATTGGCAGATCGATCTGTAGTTTGACCCGAAGGTACTCTATATGATGTCATGGTTTCCGTAGATTCCTGGGAATATCCAACAGATTTCCTGGTAATTAATCCAAAAACCCGACTAGATGGACATCCGCTAATATTAGGAAGACCTTGGCTTGCCACTGCCGATGCCTACTTTGGTTTCCGGCAGGGAAACATGACTATAACTAAAGGACCAGATGTTAAAAATCTCGTTCTATATCCTCCAGCACAGCCAAGCCCGCCAATGATCAAAACCAATCAGTATCCTGTGTCATACCTTACTAACAATATCAGAGCCCCATTGACTGTACAGAAGGCTTTAGATTTTAAAGATCAAATAGAAGATGATGCTATCAATAACTTCATCAGTCAAACCGAATCTAGCTCTCACACACAGTGTTTTATGATAGAGGCAGCATTCGATAGTGAGCTAGAAGAAGACCCCTTAAAAGATCCACATGACCAAACAATACCAGTAACTATTGTTGCCAATAGTAAAGTAGTGGAAATTGAACCTGGTAAGACTCTAAATATTAACGTCAACCTTACACCAGATCAAGAAATGAAGCTTGTTAATTTGTTACAAAAATATAAGGGAGCATTTGCGTGGGATTACCCTGACATGAAGGGGATTGATCCTCAATTATGCACCCACCACATTTATATAGAGAATGATGCAAGACCTGTTCGTCAGCCACAAAGAAGACTCAACCCCCATCTAAAAGAAATAGTAAAAGCCGAACTTCAGAAACTTTTAGATGTTAATTTTATTTACCCCATCTCCGACAGTAAGTGGGTCTCTCCCCTAGTGGTGGTACCCAAGAAAAATGGGAAATGGAGGATCTGCATGGATTACAGGGAGTTAAATAAGGCCACACAGAAGGATCACTTTCCCCTCCCATTTATAGATCAAGTACTGGACACTTTAGCAGGGAAGAAAATTTTCTCTTTCCTGGATGGCTTCAGCGGATATAACCAAATCCAAATCGCCCCTGAAGATCAGGATAAAACTACCTTTACTTGCCCTTGGGGAACGTTTGCCTATCGAGTACTACCCTTCGGCCTATGCAATGCCCCTGCTACATTCCAAAGAGCTATTCTCAGCATCTTTGCAGACCTAATAAACGACGGACTTGAGGTGTATATGGATGACTTTACACCATATGGAGATGATTTTGACCCAGCTCTGGATACCCTGGAAAAAGTCCTACAACGTTGTATCGCTACCAGACTTTGCCTGAGCCACGAAAAGTGTTACATGATGATGACAAAAGGGCTCATTCTAGGGCACTACATCTCAGCAGCTGGCATCCAGGTAGACCCGGCTAAAATTCATATTCTTTTTCTCATCCCTACTCCCACTACTCAAACAGAGGTACGCAGTTTCCTTGGATTTTCTGGATATTACAAACGATTCATAGAACATTACTCACGTATTGCTGCACCTCTATATGCTTTAACTGGCAATGTTGATTTTTTGTGGACAGAAAAATGCGACCAGGCTTTTAAGGAATTGAAAAACCTGTTATCAACAGCTCCAGTCCTTCGAGGACCCAACTGGAATTGGCCATTTCAAATCTCATCTGATGCCTCGGACACAACAATTGGTGCGGTCCTGGGGCAAGAAGAGGATAAGAAGCCATATGCTATTTACTATATCAGCAAAAATTTATCCTCTGCCGAACTCAATTATACTGTTACTGAAAAGGAATTCCTGGCTGTAATACATGCTGTTAACAAATTTAGACATTATATTACAGGCTATCCTGTTGTGTTATATACAGATCATTCTGCTATCAAATATTTGGCAAATAAACCTGTTACGAATGCTAGAATAACCAGGTGGTTGATCTTATTGCAGGAGTTCGACATCACAATTAAGGATCGACCTGGAAAGGAGAACCCTGTAGCTGATTTCCTCTCACGGATACCGAAAGCAGTCGAAACAGCAGCAGTGGAAGATCAATTCCTTGACGAGCACCTTTTTGTTGTTGCTGTTCGAACACCCTGGTATGCAGATGTCGCCAATTACCTCGCAGTTGGTAAGTTACCAAAACACTTAACCCCTCAGGAATGCAAGCAGATTGTTTAGAAAAGCACTCGCTTTTCATGGATTGGAGGCCATTTGTTCCATACAGGGGTAGACATGCAAATCAGAAGGTGTATTCGAGAAGACGAAATCTTCGACATTCTAAAAGCTTGCCATGACGGGCCATGCGGGGGACATTTCGTTGAAAAAAGAACAACACATAAAGTATTGCAGACCGGATACTATTGGCCTACAATCTTCAAGGATGCGAAAAAATTTGCACAAGCCTGTGACAGCTGCCAGCGAGCAGGAAAACCTGGCCAAGCCGATGAAATGCCTCTGAGACCACAATTGATCATTGAGCCATTCGAACGATGGGCTCTGGACTTCGTTGGGCCCATCAATCCATCATCAAATCAGAGGACATACATTCTGGTGGTGACAGACTATGTTACTAAATGGGTCGAGGCCGAATCATTACCTAGGGCTACAGAAGACTCTGTGATACAATTCTTGTTCCATTTGTTTGTACGTTATGGACTTCCGAGAGAATTAATCACCGATGGTGGACCACAATTTGTTGGAAACAAATTAGCTGCAACACTTAACAATTACCATGTCCAACATAAGATTACTACCCCATACCATCCGCAGGCAAATGGGCAAGTAGAAAGTAGTAATAAGGTAATAGAATCAATTTTAACAAAAACCATTGCATCGCATCGGCGAGATTGGGCAGCTCGACTACCTGAGGCACTGTGGGCCTACAGAACCACATGGAGAAGTACTACAGGCTATTCACCCTATCAATTATTGTTTGGAAAGCAGCCAATTTTCCCCATAGAATTCGAAATCCGAACGCTACGAACTGCACAGGAAGTCGGCCTAGATCTGAGTGAGGCACAAATCAATCGATTACAGCAGATTAATGAATTGGACGAAATCAGGCTCTCTGCATTACAAAATACAGCATTGATTCAACAGCAGCGAGCTAAATGGCACGATGCACTGATCAAGAATAAAGTCTTTCATGAAGGAAACTGGGCTCTGTTATACGACTCTCGGTTTCAGGATTTCCCGGGGAAACTCCAGACTCGATGGTTAGGACCATACGAAATCCAGAAGGTACACGATAATGGGACCCTTACCTTGGTCACAATTGATGGTTCTGGATATGCATTCAAAGTAAATGGCCACCGAGTTCGCCTTTATCGAAAACCACTCACTCGGGAATCCTTCTGTCAACAGCTGCGACAAGATACTGATATGAAAATTTTAGGAGAGGAAGCGCAATCTTCCTCACCTATAGCTTAAGAAATTCATTTCATAACTTGTACATAACATCTTGTATATATGTTTCCTTGATTTTTTTTCCAAGTGTCTTTGCTGTTCCTTTGCGAAAAGGAACAACACTTGTGTGTTTTTCTGTTCCTTTGCGAAAAGGAACTGCACCTGTGTGTTTTGCTGTTCCTTTGCGAAAAGGAACAGCAACTGTGTGTTTTGTTGTTCCTTTGTGAAAAGAAACAACACTTGTATGTTTTGTTGTTCCTTTGCGAAAAGGTACAGCACTTGTGTGTCCCTACTGTTCTTTTGCGAAAAGGAACAACACTTGAGTGTGTCTGCTGTTCCTTGTCAAAAGGAACAACATTTGAGTGTCTTTGCTGTTCCTTTCTCAAAAGGAATAGCATTTGCGATTTTCAGTTGCTCCGCTCAAAGAAATGGTATCCTATGAATGAATTCTTCTCTCAGGAATGCCATTGTCATGTTTTCGCCCTTATGCAGGATGCTTTGCAACCATGGTTTCCTCAATCTTTTAGATACAAAAATGAACTTATGCGGTGAACATAAACCATGAGATACCGGAATCAGCACATCATAAATCGCTATCACTATGAAGCCAGTATGTATAAAAGGACAAGAGGAGGGACGTGAACTTTTAATCTTCACTGTCATTGTCATTTACCGGTACCATTGTTATTGGTGATCTTTATCATGACGATTTCCCTAAAAATATTTTTTTGATCACCACTTGGGAGTAAGAACGAACGATTTATATCTATCTGTTGGGATCGTAAGACTTCTTCCACCATTCCCCGCTCTTAAGGAGTGTGGAACCACCTTGATGTGAAAATAAACAAGAGAGATGCTCTGAAAAAGAAAACAAAAACAAAATATGAAAGTTGTCAAATGCAGGATAGGGGGTCTCATTCAGAGCCGGCCTACCATGATCATAAGGGTGGAAGCGAAGTGGCATTCCCATAATGGCCACCACACCAGGGATATGGTCCAAAAATAAATTAACAAGCAAATCTTGGAACAGGAGGTCTCATCGCGAGCCGGCCTGACCACGTTTCGCGCCTACCTTGTGAATGGCATTATGACTATCTGGTCACCAAGCCAGCATAATGGCCTGCATTTTGACAAAGCACTCTTCAGAATATACACAAAGGATCATGGTTCCGGAGGGTGAGATAAACAACTCTGCCAAGGTTATGAACACCTGTTGGCAGCAGAGCTCTATTAATGGCATCGAAGTCGTAATATTTACACCAACATGTATGATATTAAAATCTTTATGTCTCTTATATCCTTTGCATGTATCATATGTCACACCGCGATATATCTATCGCATGAAAATTACCACCGATCATGGCAACGGAACTGACAATGACTACTGGAGACTTCGTACAGTTGACAGACGTCCAATCCCACGGTTCCTCATTATATCACGCAGGCTTATATAAAATTCGATCCACCTTTTTGCCTCGGTTTCGGCATTTCGTTGTTCTTTTACAACATGGCATACTTTCATATGATGTACTTGATGATTGCACTTCTGACTGGCTACTGCTCCTCTCTTTGACGGCTGTGGGCAGCCTATCAGATCGCCGGGGGGGGGGTAAAAGTAACCTCATTACTCCATGGATTACGTGGCTGCATACCATTCGGGAAAAATAATGTACAAAGGAATGGCATGATTTAACGGTATGATGCTTCCATCTCACGGAGACTGCCGTCCACGATCTTTTCCTTTTGTTGCATGCCCTGTGTGATCCTTTCCAAAATTGGCATCGATCATCCTCTCTGCGTCGCAAATACCGCAAAACGGTTGCTGTTTCATTTCTGAGTTGAATCATGGGCGGAAGGACGGTCCGGAGCGAACCCCACAAGCTGACAGTCTCCGCTGCTGCTCGCAAAATCCTGGAAAACGCAGGATGGTTGAATTACTTCAACTGCCTGCAAGAATCAAATGAAGCAGTGGCGTTGGAATTCCTGCAGAATTTGCAGGAAAACTACTCCGTAGTAGGAGGAAAGTGGATAGAGGTCACAGAGGATATCATCGCGGAAGTCTCAGGATTACCAGCTGCTGGACCCATATGGACGCCGAAGAAGGAGAGATTACAAAAAGCTATGGAAATTTTCCAGGACGAAGGCCAAAGCTTGACAGTCAAAGGGAAAGGAGTTCTACCGGCAGCACTAGGGGAACCCTGGACCGAGCTAGCGAAGACAGTACAAAGCTATATCACCTGCGAAGGGAGAAAAGACGTGGTAAGACCTCGTCACCTGAAACTCTTAGCTGTTTTAAAAGGAAAATGTTCTGTAAATCTCCCTGCACTTTTAAATTCGTTACTGCATGGCGTGGCCCAAAGCCTGAAAAAGGCCCAGCACATAGATACAGTCGTTAGCCACCATGGGCTGATTCGGTTGATAGTGAGCCATGGTCTCACTCAACAGCAAAGCACTTGGGAGGAATTGGTCGCAATAGTCGAAGGGGGATCGGCTGCACCACCCCCAAAACCTGAACAATCCTCTAGCACGCCGGAACGATTAGAGAAACGCAAGAAGTCAGCAGCAGAGAGACATGCCGCTTCAAAACGGAAGAAACCTCCCAATACGCCAGAACAACCAGAGAAACCCACAGAACCTACTGATACTCCCGACCAACTTGAGAGGCCAAGGAAGTCAGCTCGGCTGGCCCGGATACGAGGAAGGTTGGAAAGAATTCAGGGAACAACGGCCCAGCCAATTGAAATTGTGGATGAACCTCCAGAATCAGAGGGAGGACCCTCTGAAGGAAATGCTGAGCAATCGGAGGCCGAGACTGACCAACCGGAAGGAGAAATTGAAAAAGGACATGAACCCTCTGAGGGAGAAGAGGCCACCAAACAGGGCAATCAGGAAGAAGAAATTGCACAACCAAGGGGTAGCCCGTTGCAAGACCCTCCAAGTGAGGAGGAATTGGCAGCAGTTCTGGCCAATATGGGAGAATATGGCCAGGACTCCAGCACAGGAGGTGTCCCTGACAGTCCCACAGAAAGAGAATTACCCGAGGAAATGCATGCAGAAGAGGCAGGGGGAGAAAACCTGCCTGGCTATGATAATGAAATGGAAGATAACAATTTGGGACGATCTGTCCCCAGGATGCCGGAAGATATCACAGATAAAGAAGACGCAAGCTTGCGAACCAAACCCTCTGCCGAAACAAGGGAAATTGCGAAATTAAGAAAGAAGCAGCAGAGGTTGCTGGGCACTATAGCCAGACTCCGGCAGCAAATTCGAATGCTGAAAGCCGGTCTGAGGATACAAAAGACTGCAGGGAAAAGAAGGAGGACCATGGTAGCAAGAACCCCGAGGACAAGAATTCGCTTTGATGGACGAAACCCCATCAGGAGACCTACTGCCGAGGAACAGTTTGTTGTTCCAAATAATAATGAGGAACAGGGTGCTGTTCCAAACGACATGGAGAAACAAACTGCTGTTCCAAATAGCGCGGAGGGACAGACTGCTGTTCCATCTGGCCTTGAAGAACGAATGGATATTCCAATGGAACAGCAAGAGGCTCCGATGGCAGGAAGACCACAGCAACCCTTCGTTCGCATTAAGAAGGAAACAAAAAACAAAGAAGTCCAAACAGAAGCACCACCCTCGGGCGTAATTCGAGTCCTAAACTCAAAGCAACGTAATAGTAAGGTCCAGGTTAAACTCCCAGCCTCTACGGCTGTGTGGAAGAAGGACCCAAAAACCAGAACCTTGCATAAAATGATGAAGGAAGCCCAGCAGGAAGCCGAGCAATTGCGAGAACAGACAGTCCCCAAGGAAAGATACGAAGAGCTCCAACAGCAACTTCGAGACATCAGTCAGTCCGAGAGCCAGGCCTTTGAAGGATGGCAAAAGGAGCAGGAAAAGGTTGCTAATGTAACTCGTCGATTAGATAGTGTTGTTAAGCAGATGGACACCGTGTGTTCCTTATATAATGATGTTTTGACTTGTAGGGCCCCTGCTAAAAATTATGCTTTATTTTTTCTTGAACGATATCTGAGATTAAAAATAAAAGCCGTTAGGGCAGGAGCACCTATCCACATCAACACTGTTAATGATTTTATAGACTGTTGCAAGCACTATGGAGTTAGAGTTCAAAGGTTATTATGCGAGTTTTATCTGCACAATCTTGTGCTAGACCAGGAAACCGACTTAAATCCTGGCCCTTTTGTTGGCGATATACAATTCCAAGCCTTCATCTCATTTGGGGTTAATCAGGTGAAATGGCTCAGAGCTTATAACACCTTTCAAAGACAAGAAAATAGCCTAGACTTGTGGATACGAGCTGAACCTAGAGACCCAGTGACGCTATGGAGAAAGCATAGGAGTCTCATAAGGACCCCAGGAGTCATTGAGATAATAGGGCCCATGCACGAAGACTTGATCCGAAATGGTCTGGAATATTTCCTGACTATTAAAGATCTTGCCCTCGATGCTGCAAAATTTTGATACCGGACTTCTAGTCCAAGCATCCAGCTCAGGGAACCATTCAAATATGAGAATTTTGAGCTGGCTGCCAGCCGATTGAACCTTTATGGGGAACGGATTCTGCAAGCAGGGCCATCCTGGTTAGGGTATCGATTTCACAATCCAATTATTTGGCACCCTGCACCCGGATATCAGGCCTTATATGAGATGCCTGCAGATCAAATAGACCAGTTCTTTGACCATTTAGTTGCTCATCACGGTTGCCGGCCTCCTCACGAGATCCCTTCTCCGGCCTATTCTCTCACCGCCTTGCATCTCAACTACAATTTTTTCATGAGGCCATGAAACAGGGTAAGCAGGGGGGTGTGTGGAGCACCTGGAAGGTATGCTTTTGACTAGCAATCTAGTGGTTTTTCAATAATAATTGTAACCTTTTCTGCATTATGAGTTCAAAGAAGATAAAGGGTTTTTGATAAAATGTGCAACAATCGATAAAGGAAGCTTAAGTGCTAATGATTGACGTTTTCTATGCAGGAAGACGTGAAAACAAAGGATCGGCGATTGAAAGCAAGAAGCAAAGGAAAAATAACTATTGTCCCGCCAACGGGGAACCAGATGCGGACAAGATCAAGTAAAATTAGAGCCGAATAGCCTAGAGAAAGAAAGCAAGATACTGAGACGAAGAACGCAAGAAGGGAAAGAGAAGAATCGAACGATTAGCGAATCCCTCAGGATCCTTGATCCTGAGGGATCGCTGCTTTAACTTATCTTTTGATTATCTAGATACCTCCGTCATTTCTGTTATATAAAGGCACCACGCCATTGAACGGAGGAGGACTGTTTTTGTAATTCTAAATTCCAGAACCAACTGTAATCATTGAGTCTCTCTGAGACCTGACTTTGTTATACTTTTGTTGATGCGATTAATATAAAAGACTTGGTGTTCATTTCGTCTCTGCATCTGGAGTAACTTCAGGCAGTGTTCCATTGGCAGCCAAGGGCCCAGCTCCGAAGGACACTTGCTTTTGTATTATTATACTGTGTGGTTTGTTTATTTCCATTATTTAAGTAATCTGATACATCTTTTATGTGATATGCTATGCTTCGTTATAACTAATATCTGAATGAGTTCTTTATCTCATGTCTCTGCATTGTATAAGTGGATCTATTCGAATTGCATCTTTCAGCTATTTCTGTAGCGGAATGTTGGTATGAATGTTATTGTTATCAGATCCATGTGAAATAGTATTTGTAAGACTTGAAAGCAATATTACTTCGTTCAGGAACATAGTCATATCATCCATTACTCTCAGATTGCTGTAGTAGTAGAGAACGTGTACATACGGTTGAGGATTGCTGTTCCATTTATTATTGCTGTTCCATTTATTATTGTTGTTCCATTTCTTTACTGCTGTTCCATTTCTTTACTGCTGTTCCATTTCTAGATTGTTGTTCCATTTTACTTTTCGCTGCTTGATTTACCTGCCTTTGTTGTTCTTAGTGTGAGAGTAGGCCTAAGGCTGTTGTGAGCCTCAGCAAGATGCTGCTTAGCCCCAGACCTATAAGTCCATGCTCTGATTTCCTTTCTTTATCAATTTCTAAAGGGATGGGTTATTGTTTCCGTACCCTTGACTGATCAACTGCCTTGTGTGATTTTATCTTTTGGGTTAGTTTCGTTACAGCTGAGCATCTGTTTCCTTTCAAATCATTAGGACACTATACAACCGAGCATTACTCGGACAAACAGCCTCGGATTGAGTTACTCCTTGCAATAACAAAACGTTCCCGGATTGACTTATTAATGTGGGATAATTAGCGGTGTGAGGGACCCTAGTTACAGCTCTACAGTTTGGATGTCCTGAAGGGGAAATTGGCCTCCGCTCCAATCTTGGTCTTCCAAAAATGGGATGTGGAGTTTCATGTCCATGTTGATGCATCGTGTATCGCACTGGGAGCAGTGTTCACCCAGGAGGGCAGGGAAGGCTTGGATCATCCTATCGCGTTTGCAAGTCGAAGGTTGTCCAAAGTAGAGAAGAACTATTCAACCACTGAGCACGAGGGGTTAGCGATGGCGTATGCGCTCCAAAAATACTGACACTATTTGCTCGAAGGACATTTCAAGATGTATATCGACCATTCCGCACTGAAATACATGGTCAATAAGCTTGTGTTGGGGGGCGCATATGCCAGTGGCTCTTATTATTCCAGGAATATGATTTTTTGGTTGTAGTAAAGCCGAGATGCCTAAATGCGACCGGATCATTTATCACGCATTGAGATGGGAGAGGAACCCACTAATCTGGAGGAAGGATTACCTGAGGCACAGCTCTTTGCGGTGCACATCTTGGATGGACACTTTGAAGATATAATTCATTTTCTGACAACAGGGACTACACTGAAGGAATACTCCATCCAACAGAAGAAGGAATTGGTGGTGCGCGCAACGAATTTTTCCGTCATCACAGGGCACCTATACAAAATGGGAAATGATGGGATATTGCGAAGATACGTACCTGAATTTGAATGAATTCAGATCCTCGTGGAACCACATGGGGGTGCTATAGGAGGACACTATCCAAGATGAGCAACTGCACAAAATATTCTCCACATAGGGTTGTGGTGGCCAACCCTCTGCCAGGATTCGAAAGTGCATTGTAAGGCCTGCAATATATGTCAAAGGACTGGAAAACCATCGTGGAGGGACAAAATTCCATTAAATCCACAAATGACATGACACTGTAGCCATTTGAAAAATGGGCAATCGACTTTGTGGGACCGATCAAACCTCAGGGAAAGACGTGCGCATGCTACATCATCACCGCAATAGAGTATCTAACACGATGGACGGAAGCGCAGCTGGTCAAAGACTACACGGCCACTACGGCTGCGAAGTTTTTGTTCGAAAACGTGTTAACCCGATTTGGTTGTCTGAAAATCTTAATGAGTGATCGTGGAACACATTTCCTAAACGAAACTATCAATGCACTCATAAAAGAATTCCAGGTGTATCATCAGAAAAGTACATCGTACAACCCACAAGCCAATGGGACTGTAGAAGTCTTCAACAAAATACTGGAGACTATGCTGACCAAATTGTGCAATGCACAGTGAAACGATTGGGACCTACGCGTACCTACTATGCTATGGGCTTACAGGACAAAGTGCAAGAAATTTACGGGACAAACACCTTTCCGGTTAGTTTATGGCATGGAACCTGTCATGTCAATGAAATATATCGTACCTAGTTTGCGAATAGCAGTGCTCACAGGGATGATGGACCGCAAAGCCCTGGAGGAAAGGCTCACGCAATTGGAAGAACTTGAGGAAGAATGGTTTTTGGGTAGGTTTCATCAACAGGTACAAAAGCAGCGTGAAAAATCTTGGCATGACTGCCATATCAAGTTTTGCACCTTCAAGGTAAATGAAGTAGTGCTGCTTTATGACAGTAATTTTGAAAAATTTCTGGGAAAAATCAGATTGCATTGGCTGGGACCATACGTGTTTAAGGAGGTCACAAACGGAGGCGCGGTCCATATAGTCAAACAAAATGGGGAACCCTTCCAAGAAAAGTAAATAGCAGCCACTTGAAGCCCTACACGTGTGGGCTGGCTATCTGACTAGCTAGCCGAAGCACAATCTTCACGACTTGAGGAGACAGACAAGGGTGTGGGACTATAAACATACACAACAGATGTAAGGACACAATCCAAACACAGAGGTCTCAGAACAGAGGATGCAACAAATTCAGCAAGCGGCGGCACAGTGCGTTACTGACACCAGCACCGTACGAGAACAATTGGAGGGACTCTGCGCCAAGATCGTTGCATCAACAGAGTGACTCGAGGGCAAGTCATGATGTTTGTGTTGGGGGCCTATTGGGCATGCAATCTCCTCACAACATGTTTTGGGGCTCAAAGCCCAACTTTTGAGTTAATATTGTCGTAAAGCTCTGCAAATTACAGGTGCGAAATGTATGTTAGAGTCATAGGGTTATCCGTCGTAAGTTTTGAATGTAATGTCGGCCTACCCATGGTCCGCAGAACATGGGATTGTATAAATAGAGCGAAGATCTAAGTGTAAAAGATAGGGAAGATATGAAAAGAAAAGTATGAGATAGAAGCATAGAGAAAGTGTCTTAGTTTATGTAGAGTAGGAGAAGGCTCTACAGCTGAGTGCGGAAAGGCCTAGTTGTCCGCAACTGACTATGTAGACCCCTGCAGCTGAGTGTGTAGGGCGGAATAGAGTTTGTAACCGAAGGAAGAGAATAATAAAGAGAAGTTTTATTTGAATTTTGTGTATCTGTTCTTAAGTTACTACATGTTTGATATCAATTGCTAATGTATTGTTTATTTACTATGCACACTTGTATGAATTGTGAATATTGTTAAGTATAACTGAAAGCATACAAATAATCTAAGTTACCCAGCTAATATTGGATGGTTAGTAAGGACTTTGGTAATAACATTGTTTGGGCCCTAACTAGGGCTGTGCGAAGGCAGTATCTCAAGTTGCGAGGTGCAGGAAAGTGTGTGTAGCAACTGGCACAACCACGGACCACTTGAAACCATCAGACTTCTCCAGGGTGTGGAAACCTGGTTCTAGCACCCTCCCATACTACTTTGGGTGACACCTCAGTCCGTGCTTCATGAACTGTTGCTGAAAAGGCCAGTAGTACCGGGATTTGTTTGGCTAAATCACCTCTGAACCTGGGTCAGGCCCCAACAAGCCAACACTCAGCATTATAAGTGGGCTGAGCTACTTCAATGTGTGGGTTTGGAAATTATGGTACAGGTAGTCGAGTGTGAGTGTATATTTGAGATGGATGTGGATGGGGTTGTGGTTGTGGTGGAGCTGAATGGTAAGGATAACATGGATTTTGGTATGGAGGATATTGAGGAAGATACTGAGGATATTGTAAATGGCTCCCATAAGTGCCTTTCCAACCTTATTGCCAAGATTCATTTTGGGGTTGGGATGGCCAATTTTGCCAAGGAAAGAGTGTGTTCCAATTACTTTGAGGTGGATGTGCATAAGATTGAAATTGTGAATTAGTATCTTACATCATATCAGATTGAATAAGCTACCATGGTCCTCTTGGAACTACATAACATAGCTGCATTGGCAATTGAATTGCTCCATTATCCTCTTGGTAAACTTCCTTAAACCTTTGTAATGATGTACAATATTTAACATCATGTGATTCTGCAACACAAACATCAACATTTTCTTTTCCCTCATCTTGTATTCTCAACATTTCTACTTGTTTTGTTAGATTGCTAAGAAATTTTGTTTTAAAATCATCAAACAAATTTCCAAGTTTAGCTTGACTTACCGATCTCGATGCTGATTTACCTACTCTTGCTTTTCCTCTTGATATGTGTTTGCATGTTTCACAAATTTCCTCAAATGATAATTGATATACATCACCTCTACTCATGATATTAAGGAGATCAATACATTCATCGCTAATTGTTCTAAGTAAGAGAATTTTTAGTGTGTCAGATCCTAAATGATGTAGTTTTTCCCTCTTAACGTTATACATGAACCTCTCTATTAGATCTTCTAGACTTTCATCTTCTCTTTGATTCATTCTAAAAATTTCTTCTTTAAGATCATCATATATTTTTCTTAAATATATTTTGCATATCATTGCATGATCTTATTCAATTAGTCCCTAAACTCATGAACCATTTAAGAGCTCTATCCTTCAATGTTGCTAGAAACAATCTCAGTTTTTGAGTTTTTAATAAGTAACCATAAGATCTACAAACAATTTAAAATTCAAAGAGAAAGGTTTCTGGATCCTCTCACCTTAGACCATGAAATTTTGGAAGAAAAGATTGAGGGATGTTCTTCATGTGCACACTACCATTATTATCTTGAATGGGAAATACGAGAGGATCTTCCTCATCATCTTCATTCATTTCTTCTACATTCTTTGCCATCTTCTTCTTCTACCTGCAAAAGTGAATGGTGATGTGGCTCTTACTACACCACATGATCAAATGGGGGGTGGGTTGGTGTTGGAGATTTTTTTTGTTTTTATGATTGAATGAAAACACTAATGCAATGCACTTTTCTATTTTTGAAATGAAATATACCTAATGCAATTATTTTTTTGTTTTTGCAAAAAAAAGTAAAAAAATGAATCAACTATGGAAGAAAACAATGCATACTTTGACACCTCCCTGGAAATGGCGCCAAAAAGTGATGAGCCTTGGTATTTCAACAATAATGATGCAACTCCCAAGGCTACCGACTTTAATTATCAACCTGGGGTTCATACAAACTTAAGAGGTATCAAAATTATATGTGCAACATAAAATGTTTCCTTCCTTTGCTATCATGATGTAATGGAGTGCATGTACTGAAATCAAATCCTAAACTAATTGTAGAAAATGAAATGTTCGAAATGGAACTTTAACCTATTGAGAGAAAGAAAGTACAAGGAAAGAGACTGAAATCAAATGTTAAAACACACCATTTTCGAACTAACTGCTAAGATTTTTTGCTTCAAAAGAATGCTAAGTTAACATGTATGCAATCCTATTGTCCTAAGCATGCAGATTCAAATCATCAAACATTCTATTGCCGCGCATGTAAATGAATAAAATAAATCCGTTTTTCTTTTTGTCTGTTTTCATGTGAGAGTGTGAAAGTTAATCTCTTTTGGTGATGTGGTAGGTGGCTTGGAGATGATGGTGAATGGTTGGAAGGCTTGGGAGACCCTTAGGTGACGTTGTGTGGCTTCCTGGAGGTTTTCCCTCAATTCGGTCTCAAAATAGGCCACTACAGGATGTACTAAAAACCTATAGTATCCCCTGAAAACCTACAGGATACAGTCGAGATAAAAATGATGGATGTTGAAGGTGATGCAAAGCTTAGGGAAGGTGGTTGGTGGATGGAATGATGCAAGGGAGTGTCTAGGACCACTTCATAACTCAAAACAAAAGTTGGGAGATGGATGGATTTTCTCAAAAAGCTTGGAGAAGTTTCCTTGTGAAATGATGAAATTGGTGAGGGTTTAATGACCAAGAAAATCAAATCCAAATTGGATGGGACAAATTTTGTTATTAACTAGGATGTCATAGGTCCCTATTCCAAGTGGAATCACTCAAAAATACCTCTGTTAACCCACGCAAAAAAATAAAAAGCATTACTAGTCGAAAATCTAGAAATTCGAGAAATAGTGAGCTAGTAAATCTAAAAAATGCCTAACCAAATCAAGTGAAAATTCAATAGGGTAATTTTTTTTATAAAATAGAATTTGTTTTTGATCTAATGCAAGTGGATCCGACTTGATTGAATCTTGTTCACATGATCTAAAAAATAGCATAAATTTACTGTTTTTTGCTAAAAAGGAGGTCCAACAATCTAGATTTTGGAATAAGAAGACTAATCCAAGAAGCTCAATGATTACTATGAACTTCCAAAGCTTTTCAAAGGATTAAATAATGCTTGTGATGCTGCAAAAGAACTTACATCAACCATTTAACTCAATCGTACAACAAGAAATCATTAATACTAAATGCAAAAATAGAAAGACATAAAAACTAGAGATGCATGTGAATAAGAAGTTAAAAGAAGGGAAAAAAATGATACAAAATGGATCTGAGGCTCCTAGGATGGCCAATCCCAAGGAAATTTAGAGATCTATTGAGGAGAACAAGATTTAGAAGCTTAACATGACACCAATCTTCATTATTTTCATCAATAGAATTATATCCCTGCAAGAAAATACAATGGAGTTGCAAAAATACGATATCTCTCCACAAGAACACTAATGAAAATATACATCTAGAGGAAAATTCAACTTGGTACTTACACAAAATGATTAGGAATCATTCCCCATGAATGGAGGAAGTTTTCCCCACCAAAATCCCTTGATTAGTGGATCTAGTCCCTTGATTAGTCGAACACATTACTAGATTTTCTCAATCATTGGAGTTCCACAATTTGTGCCATAATTCCATAGTATCTCGTTGATTTATTATTTATTATTGATCCTCCTATAGTAGGGAACAAGTCCCTAAATTATCTCCTCCTCCAAATATTCATAATATGCCCAATATTTTCATAATATTCCACAAGAATAAATAATGTGAGGCACAAATATCCAATTATTCATAAACCTTCCTAATGAATATATTAAAGTTAAAAATAATTTATCTAATGCAGAAACAAAGGTTTAATGTGTTGATGGATGGTCATAGGCCTTAAATTATTGATGTTTAATTTAGAGGCATGGGCCTTAATTTATGTCTAATTTAGAGGCCCATCAACACTGTGGATAGAGGGGAAAAATAACTTAGGGCATTTCCTTTTTTACATTTTTTGGGGCATATGGAGGAGTAGGAATGCCAAAATATTCGACCAAATTGTCCTTGATGTGAAAATTTTAAGCCTAAAGAAAGCAAAAAAATTTCATGAGCTCGGGCCATGGAAGTTGAGGCCAACAAGGAAACATTGTAATTATAGGGAGATCAGGTCGTCAGTGCCTATAGGATGTTTTGACGGGGCTTCCACTTTAGGGACCTGCAGTTGTGGGGTGCATGTTGTACAATCTTGGTCAGTTATATCAGTTTAGTTGGCATGGGGGAGAAGGCTCAAACAATAGAGCTTAACTTTTAGTAGTGCAGGGAGCACTACTCTACGCGAGATGGTTGGCCATAGAGGAGCTCGAAGTTGTTGGCGATTCAAAAATGATAATACAATGGGTACAAGAGCCTTTTACTTTTGGGCCACCCTCTCTATTTTATTGGATGTAATACATAAGATAATTGTCCTCTACCTTCAAGAAAATATCCTTTTCTCACATATATAGGGAGAAAAACAAGGTGGTTGATCTCCTCTCTAAGTGTGGGAGAAGTGTTCTACGAATGAAATCGTGTACTCAACATTCATCAATGGCTCCTTTTCAACTCTCAGAGCTTCAAAATATGAATTAATTTTCTCAAAACTTATTATGGATCTTTTTGTTGTGCAAAGAGCTCATGATCCACAAATACAGAACAAAAAAGTTTGTCAAAAATAAGTTTGTTTGTTTATTATCGAGGTTATTCTAAATAACAGTGATTTACTCTCTAGAAGCTTAGTTTATAAGAAGAAAATCATATTAGAGAAGAAAGTTAAAAATTTTGGTTTTTTGTTTTTTGTTTTTAGCAAAATAGAATTACAAAAATAAGCCTACAAATATCTGCAAGAACAAATTTTTTGCAATAGATATATCATGAGATACAATGAAATTTTGAAAGACTCACAATTATGGAATTGCAACTGCCTTCTATAAAAGTGAGTGGTTTTTTTCTTCTTTAAAAAAGATTTCTCCATCAAGGCCTTTATTATTAATTATTGTTGCATTTATGAAATATATTCACAAAATTCACAAAGTTGTCCATCAGATTAGAAAGATGCATCAACTTAGTTTAATGAAATGTCCTCAGAAATGCAAACAATGTATCTTACAAGTTTTATTACATTCAATTTCATGCTTTAGTGTTTTCTTTTAAAAGCAACAAAAACCCTAGGGTGGTCGTCGTTCAAGAATCCATTAAGGAAACAACTAGACATTTGTGTGTCTCAGAAAAGAAAAAGGAAGATACTCCTAATCGTTGTTGCTTCATAAGCTTCTTTGGCCCTGGAAACGAAGGGAATAATGTGATTTGGCGATATAGATCAGACTGCTCGAAAGTGGTTCTTTGCCCATGCTTTTAGCCATTATATATAATTATAGACTCTAGATTTGAAGTAAATAGAAGGGACTAAGGAAACATAATGATTAAGGTGGGAGGCAAAGGGAAGGAAATCATCATGATGGTGGTTGTATTGTTGCATTCGAATGTTAGAGGCTGCTTTTTCAGTTGAGATAATCTTCTTGTTTTCACTCTTAGCAGGAGGTGCAGGTTCATATTGTTACACATTTTTCTTACTTTTGTTCTTCTAGATTTCTTTTTTTATGTATGTCATTTGCTTAATATATTCAACATTATAGTATGTGAATGGACTGTGTGTTTGGTTGGATGGTGAATGCAGTTCATGTGGTGAGGAAGTATCAGATAAGAAGAGTGGAGGAGGAGAAGTTGATGCAAAAGGCATAGCAGTGGGAGACATAGAGGTTTACAGTCGAGTAACTGGTGAAATCTTGGAGTTTGACATTGAAGAGAAGAAGAGGTGGTGGATGCCTCATCCAGTGATAGGGGAGTTAGTCCATATGAGTAAGAAGTTGTGCAAGTTAGGATGGAGGACGATAGAACTACTAGGAAAAATATAGATAGATAGATACCATATACATCTTTACAAATTTATGACATTACAACCCTATTATTGCCTACAATTCGTAGTTAGCCATGAGATTCTACAGTGCATCGAATTATACACAATACGCACACATTTTTCCATGTCTTTCTTATTATTTTATCATTTTGTCTGGTTTTATTTGAAGCAGACTTGAGGTTGGAGATGTTACTGAAAATGCTATAGATTTCTCTCGAAAACACAAGAAAATTGTTTCGCAGAGAGCAGAAGATAGAACTCTGGTTATAATATTTTTTATTTTTTCCTGAACATATTTATATCCTTCAAGACTATATATATATATATATATATATATATATATATATATATATATATATATATATGAAAAGTTGAAGCTCAATTCTGTTACTTTCGAACATGGGTGGTTGTGAATTTTTAACATTTTGACGAATTTTGGTTTTTTAGTTTTATCTTTTTCGATAGGTAAAATTAGGGATTTAAAGATTGATAGTATACAGAGGGCATCATATTACTATGGATTGTTTCTTAGAAATATTTATCAGTATGTTAGCACACATTTATATATATGATTTATATAAGAATACATAGACATTAGATAAAGAAAATTCTAAATATGTTGTTAATATTGTTAGAGTCCTATAGTGATAGGATTCATAATTTTGAATTGGCTAAGGTTAAGCCTTGTAATATAGTACATACATTTGCTTTCTGCAAATGTTTTCCATATTAAAAATTAAAAATGTAAAGAGGGTGTGTCCTAAAAGAAATATCAAAAGACAAAAGGAATAAGAAAAGATCAAAAAATGAAAATATATGAACCCCAAAAACAAAAACAGATCATGAAAGTGTGCAAGTCTAAATGCCACTACTATTTTACTGCTTTACTGTCTTAAATAATGGTTGTGTGTAGCTTGTCATACATGCCACAATCCATGGTAGTCAAACTACTTAATCTTGACTATTTCATGCTTTCAATTTTATGTTTATAGTTAGAGAATAAAATTTGACCAAACAGCTTAATCTTGGCAGATCATTAGATAGGTAGAGAAAATAAAAGGGGCTCATCAGCTTAATCTGAGCCCTTGGAAGATATAAGGTTAGAATTAGATAGTTTACTTTTCAAAATAAAAAAGAATGATAAGGGTCTGCTAGCCTAAATGCACCCAAATAAGTGAAGAAAAAAATGTTAGGGTAAGTAATGGGTAAGTAGAAGAAAGGTTGTTGAAGTATAAAGTTGATTGGACAAAAGCACATTTATCATGCTTAATCATATGTTTCAATGTTCATGAATAGTTAAGAAAGAAAAAACAGAGGTTTAAAAGTTGATTTGATTGACTTCCCCTCATTCATTTCATCCCTATACTTACTAATTTCCCCATCCACAACTATGTTCTAGTAATAAAAATCCTTCAAGTCATAAAGGCTCAGAGCATTTCTCTGACTTTTGGTGGGATCGGACCCTCGGCTTAATGACTTCAGGACATCAAGTGTTAGAATTCCCTTCATAAAAGTCATTTCCCTTCATTACCCTAATAAAACCCCTTTTCCTAAGGTTAAACTCCATTTTCCTCTGAAAAGTAAAAACCCCATGTTAAATTCCATTTCACTGAAAATACCCACAAAAAATATTTTATCCTAAGTATAAGTGTATGTAAAGGAAAAGCGCAAATATTACATTATACTTTGTACTATTTTCATTCTGCTCATTTCCTTTCATATTAATTTCTAACTTAATAATATAGCTCACGATATACTCTTTTTCCTCGTATATAATAAATCCCCGTATATATTACCCATACCCTTAGTTCAACTATAAACTATATTTTTTCCCTATCCCCCAGAAAAAACCCTCTTAACTCACCAATTCTCCGCAATGTTAAGATAATCCCTCCATTAACCCCATCCGATCATTTAATCCCATGTTGAACTCCAAAATAATCACAAACCACCATTAATTAAAGCACTACCCCCCCTCCAAAACCTTTTACCATTTTAACCGTGCTAATCTGTCACCCGACTATCATCTGATCGTTAGCACCCGAATCTAGTGATTCACAGCCATATCGAGTTCACCCAATATCTTACCTTTACCTGCGCGATAAATTGGTATTGACCTGACCCCCATATGCTACATGTCAAGCGTTAATGTAGACCAAGTGACCTCGCCAAAATACCACTTCCTCGATAAAGCGTTGCGATGGCTTCGGAAACCGCCTCCTCACCCAACTCGAAAAGCTTCCCACTATTCATTCATAATTCACCCACCAAAAAATAACCGTTGTTCAATAAAAAGGCTGAGAAGCCATATTCGGCCTTTTTTGATCAATTTATTTGTAAATCCTTTGCAAGCCATTCCGACACCTTCAAATGTTGAAATCGCCAATTGACCTCAATTTCACTCCTGAAGTAGTTGTAGAGACCCTAATCAAGCTCTCAGTCCATACCAGAGCCCATTCAAACTTCTATAGTTGTCGAGAACACCAATTTGAAGTTATTTCACCCAAGCTCTAGATATTTGAAGGGAAATTACCAGACACCCTTTCAATTTGAAAACGTTCAATCTTTAAAGTGTTTTAATTGAGTAAAATTAATTGAAATTACTTTAAAATTAAAAAGTGTGCTTGACTTAAATACCCAAAACCCTTCTAGAAGCTTCTGAATTACCTTCAAACCTCTGATATAAACCTGTATAAGTCAAATTCAAATCCACAAGAACTAAATTATGGCTACCCCTGTCACCATGGATGTCAGACCAGTGACAACCCCCCATTTGGACCTTGACCACCTTCCCCTGGCGGACAGGGATTTTCAAATCAAAGACACAAGTGCCTATACACTCCTGCTCAAAATTCATTGTTGGAGTAAGGACAGATATCTAAACCATACTGATGACATTGGCCTTTGGGAGTCTAATTTGCCCAAATACCAATTTCCACAAGTACATGTCTTTCCTGAGATTGTTCATCTGTGCCATCCTTGTTACATTCCTAGTGAGAGATCTATAATATCCCCAGACCAAAAATTCTTGTTCACTATTACAGTTGAGGTAATCAATGAAATGTTGCAAATCCAACCAGGTCCAAACCTGACCCCCCTCTCCATTGGGGATTTGTTAGACCAATACACAAAATTGAGTCCATCTAGACTAGCCCAAATATTCCAAACTTTCATTTTAGAGGAGCAACACATTCCTACAAATACCCCTCCATATGTTTCTGCCATTTTCTCTGAAAGGGGCAAGAAAATTATAACCATGATATCATGTATTCTGGGCTATATCAAATATGAATACATTGATGAGCTCATCCCGGCCTTCATGTCCATTTTCACCCCAGGAAAGCCTCCTTCTACTTTGTGCAATTATGCCCAATTCATAGATGAAAGGATGCATGAACAATTTACTAGAATGCACAATGAGAGAGTATTCAAATACTCATTTGTACTTTACCACATGTTTTTGTATTATTAGTCAGACAGATTTCCCTTCACCATCCAGAAGCTGGATACTAAAGGCTAGCCCAGGTCTTTTATATTTTGGACCCCATTATTCCACAGGTAATCATCATCATATACTTACACAGACTTCATTGACTCTTTTGTCCATCTAGTCATGACCATGCTGACACGAAGCCCTCCACCCAGAATAAGCCAAGAAATCAAAAGAGTGCTCAATTGTCCAAACAAAGTAAGGTGGGAGATTGGTACCTTTACCAAAATAACATTGAAATAAGGATCTATGGTTGCCAGCTTGCCCAGTACAAACTGCCCAAATATCTCCCCATGAGGTTATTTTCTCTCGAATATTATAGTAAAATAATGAACTCTGATGATATCAACTTTGTCTCAGCCAAGAAAAGGACTCATTTCAAGATCAAGAACCAGTTAGGCCCTTTCATTTGCAATACTAGAGAGGCGGGAGAGGAAGCAGATCAAATTCTGCAACAAATAAAGTTTAAGAAAAGTTTCATGTTGAGGTATGACCTTCAAGGGATTATAACCAAAGTAAGACAAAAGGTCAAATTGGGACCTTACATTCATCACCCTGTTTAGTCAATTTAGTGTTCCTAAATTGATGTCATTAATTGTCAACCCGGGGCTCGTAAGCTGATGAAGTGAAGGTGTACTATATGTACTTAAGCAACCTCTTAGATCTTTTTGTCGTTTGGGGGTGTTGTTTGTGGTCAATTTATCTTCCTAAGATGGAATGGAGGTTTTATAAACATATGAGTGATAGTGTGTGTAAGGTGATTTCTAAATGAGTGAGTGTGTGTTACTGGTGGTTTCTAACTACCTTCTAAACTTGCAAAGAAAGAGCTTGAAAGAAATAGCTTGAAATGAAACTGAAAGCAAAGCATAAAAACCACTTTCTAATGGCACTAGTCACTACTCATGCTGCTGCAATAAAAAGGTAAGAAAAACCACTTTAAAGACCAATTATAATGTTCATCTCTTCCTAACACTCTGCTTCCAACATATAGTACTATGTGAAACACGATTAAGAAGTAGTTAGATATAAGTCTAAAAAGTAATCAAGCTCTAAGATGACAAATTATAACACCACTTTGCCTCTCTCCAACATTCTGCTTCCAACATACATTGTAATGTGTAACAAGTGAAGAAAGAGTTAGTGATATAAGTCAAAAAACTACTCAAAGCAAGTTGTGATTTATTAGTATTATGATCTCTTAAAGATGAACAACTTATGATAAGGAGACCATCAATATGTTAGCATACAACTTGAGAAACTAAACTAGAAATCAAGCTAGAAAAACAGAGTAAAGGCACCAACTATGAATATGACAACTGAAAATACCATTAGAGATAAAGCAAATACAACAAAGACACACAATCCCGGGCTAACACCTGCAGAAAACAATCCTGATCAGTTAAAGTAAATGCTGGAAATGAAATGACAGTGAAAGTAAATCAAAACTGTACATGTTTTAAAGAAAAGGAAAATTGCTAAATTCAAAAGAAGGAAATGGCAAGAACATAAAGGTAAATTTACTGTACAAAGGTTGTTATGAACGGGGGCCCTCCATCCACAAAACCCAAGGAAGGATCAGCTACTTGAAGGAGTCAAAACAACACAGTCTTCTATTAACTCATATGCAGAAATTACAGTAAAAAGTGCTGAAACAGCAGCTTCAAAATATAGTTTCTGTATACACTAAAATTGTAGCAATTACATAAACAAAGCAACTAAAAACTAATCCTTAAGCATGCGCAGACGCTGGATTTTATAAGCGTATGAACAACTGCCTACTGCGTAAAACATGAAACTAGAAATTAACTGACAGTCATGCTAATTAAATGGTACAACAACACGTAAACAGGTCCGTGTGTTATCTGGAGGGTACGGTCGTCATGGAGGTTGAATCCAAGGTTGGATCCTGTCTCCCATAACCTGCATAGCATGGAGGAATCGCCATCTGGGGTGACGTGACCTATCAGCTCACGCAGCACCGTTTGAGCTGGCTTTGTTGACCGAAGTTTGATCCACGTTGACCGGAGGTGTGCGTGGCGTTGCTGACTGAACCAATAGCATAGGAACCTTTAACACCTTCATTCTCACGTGCCCATGTGATTCGTTTTTAAAAATGACACGTGGAACATAGAGATCAATGAAAAGGCTGCGGAATGACTAGATAGCTGCGGAATTGCTGAATGGCTGCGGAATTGCCAGACAGCTGCGGAATCTCTGTGCATATGTCAAAAATCTAGACAAACAGTCAAACATTAGCAAAGTTAACCAATCATGCTTAAAGACATCAAATGTAATGATCTGGATAGGTTTATGAGGAAAATAGGGCAAAAGAGAGGGATAAGTGAGGAAAAGCTGTAGGTAATGATAGATAATTAGGTGCAAGTTAGAGGCTCTACACACCCTATACTAGAAATAGAGAGATATTCAACCAATATGAGTCATTGAAAAACACTCTCATAGATAGGGATAGTGCAAAGGTAAATGTTGAAAATACCTTGTTTGATTTAGAGAAATAGCTTGATGAAAGCTCATTCCTACAGGTACTAGAGCAAGAAGGAACCATGAGTACCCATCCTATTTTGCAAACTGCTCAGAATGAGGAAAAGAATCCCAAAAGGAATAGAGAGGAAGGCTCCAACTCAGGTATGGACACTTCAAATGTACAGTATGAAGCTAGCCATAGCAAAACTTATAGGCTCAATCTTGTTTCAGAATAGGAAGACACAGAAGGATCAGTAGAAATAACTGATTTTGAGTTAGACACGAGAAAAGGCATAACTCCATTTGGAGAAACACAGGAGCCATCTACATCAAAAACTCAAATTTTAGAAAGGAAACTCAGTGTAGCTTGCTGTTACACTAAAAAATGTCACCATGACCACTTACAGTTAGTATGGCTCAAATCAACAGTCATGCTACCCTCTTAGGCAAGTCTTATGCCTCTGCTGTCCATCTCAAACTCAAAGAAGAGAGAAAGTCTTGTCAAAAATATGTTTATCTCTGGGGTCGCAGGTTCTCTCTAGCCTTACCTGCGGGGACGCTCACAATGTTCACAAAAGGTGCGTCCTTGGACGCTTTGTATGTTAAGGGACAGGTGCGTCCTTCTGTAAAAGGAAAAATGCGCGAGTTTCATCTTTAAAAAGTTACTTGTGGTTACTTCTAGAACTTTCTAGAGGTCGGTTTGATGAATTGGATGCGCCTCCAGTTGGTTCATGTATCTCTATTAAGGAGGAACTTATCCCATCAATAAGGGAGCTATCCCACCCAAAGAGGGGGATTATCCCATTGATGGTGGACCTGAATAACCTCTTTACAGCACTATAAATAAAGACATTGAGCCAGAGGGAGGGGAGGTTGGAGCTATACATTTTCTTTGGGTAAATGCTGCAGGAATTAGGACTCCCATTTAGAACCTTGTGAGGAGAGATTGTCTTTGCTTGATTCTACTTGGAAGTGGGTGAGCTTTGTCAAAGTAGAGGAAAACCCTTGATGGACCCTGGGAGGAACTTGCACAACACCAAGGCCAGGTTGTAAGAGTTTCTTTGTTTCGTTATTAATACAAACTGGTTTATTTTTCTCAATAGCTTGTGTTAATGAGTTATTTCATGTGTTCCTTGGTCTGCATGTTGAATATATGCTATATTATATGAAATGCAAGTGCTTGGTAATTGTTTGATTGTTTGTGGTTGCAGGAATTGATGTGAAGGAGGAGCTCATCCGGATCGGCAAGGACGGACTACAACAACAGCGTTTTGGAATAAGGTAAGCCTAAACACTTGTAGTTTTCATGTTTTAAAAGGTATATTTAGAGAAAGATCACTCCATTTTGTCTTGTTTGTCGCTAGAGAGTTTAGACTCCTAGGGAGGTCAGTTGTGTCCGCACAAATGACTTTTTCCGCCACGACAAATTGGCGACTCCGCTGGGGAATCCATTAATGTGAAAGTCTTTTCCTTTATGTGAACTTTGCTCTGAGAAAATCATTTTTACTTTCTGGTTTTTGACTGTGAGAATTAGTATTTGGGTGGCTTAGCTTTAGATTTAGTTGGATTTGGTTTTTCTTAACTTTTCCAGAAGGACGCACCCTCTGAGTACTGCACAGTGCGTCTTTGGACGCGCTGTTGCCGTTTGCACAGAGCGGGCCCGCGCCTGTTCTAACGGGTTGCCTGCGTCTTCCTGTAAAAATTTAGGAAAACTCCATTTTTGCTTTAATTGCTTCTAGATTTTGCTTTTTCTTAGTGTTTTCTGCCCAGATCCTTTAGTACCCTGTCAAAAATTTTCACCTGAACTTGTTTCATTAGCATTCCTGCTTTTAGCTTTCATCAATTGGGTGTTTTGAGTCTCTTTTTGAGAAATTCTTAATTTGATTTCCTTTGGTCATTACTTGGAGGTTTCTCTCAGTCTTTTCACAATTTTGCATCTTTTTGCTTTTGTTTTTGCAAAAAAATTTCCCCCTCATTCGCCGGGGGGGCTAAATTGTGTATGAGTGTTAATCGCCTTTGAGTGTTTTTATTTTATGATCTTTGGAACTCTCACCCAATTTTCTCGACTTGCACTTGATTGGTTCTTAGATTACATTAGAATCGTCTTGTGTTTGAGAATTCTCTTGCATAGATCACATTTGCATAATTAGAATTCTCATTTTCAGAATATGAATGAAAAATGTGCATAGATTACATTTGCATACTTTTCAAGTGAATTGTGCATAGATTACAATTGCATAGTTTACATTCTGAAAAATCAATCGTAGATTCAGATCAGTTTTCTTTGATTTGAATTTACGCAAAAATAAAAATAAAAAATGGTTTGGAATTGATTTGCATTAGTTTTTCTTGATAAAATTAGTGCATTAGAGAATTTGTTATATTTTCTCTTAGTGATCAATTTTTTGCATTGTTGGAAGTGAATGGAAACTCTCTCCTTACTTTAGTTGATTCATCGAATTGAAAAGATCACATTATCATATTCGATTGCATTCAGTTGAGTCGGGTCATAACACCATTGGTTTCATCTCCATTTACCCCTTTAAGTAATAACAACCTTAATAACACAACGCTTAATTAAAATTCATCTAGTAATTTTTACATTTCTAGGGCTCTGAAGCACCAACATAGCTTAGGCTAGTGTCTTGGAGTAGGTGAGTACTTAACTCTCCAAGACAGTAAAACCAAACAAGTAGCTGATCTTGTGATAGAATCAAATCCAATTGTTACATTTACACTCTGGGAAAGCTCCTCTTAAAGGAGAAGCACGAGCTCGTGTCCGAACCAGTGAGGGGATCCATCCTCCCTCGTTGGGAACGACGCCAGACAGTACGTATTACAAACGGTAAACCTCGGATTAACCATTGTCGAGGAGCCAGGGGTCACTTATCGGTAAACCTTGGATTACTGTCAAGGAACCGGTAAGGGGATTGAGCTTGCTACTCTGCCCTTACGTGCTGTCGGAGTTTAGACTGTTCCCCCAGGTGTACTTGCGGCCGTTGGTAACCTTAGTGACCATAATCTTTAGGATTCTACCCAAGGTGACGGTGGAGGGAAGATCCCACTGTACCTGGAGCAGACGTCGGTTATACTCACTTGGATTTTCCGGGGGGTTCACTTCACTCGAGACGGTTAAAGTGGAGGAACTTGGTCCGGTCTATTCATTAAGCAGGTTGCCGGGGTAACTGTTCCACCCACCACTTCTGTACTGAATTCGGCGATGTTGGGCTTCATCACCAACTAGTCTTTTCGGTCCGGAAGGCTACTGTTTGTGTATGGTTTGACTCCTAGATTTGATAGCGCGTGTTAATTTGTTTGTTTTTACTTTTAGAGACCATAGGTGTGAGTTGTGAATTTTAATTGTTAGGTGTGAATTGTGAATTGTTAATTTTAGTTTTAAATTGTTAATAAAATTCACTGAAGTTGAATATAATGGCAAATGTTCCGGAATTTATCAACCTAGGAACCCCTCCTAATGAGAATCCTAGTACTTTTCCTTACTTTGGAAATGTTGGTCCTCCTTATATGGCTACTTTGTCATTACCTGGATTTACAATAGGTTTACCGATATGGTTATTTTCAACTTCGTTGGCCCAAAATACTCCAATTGTTCCATCTCAACCGGATGCTTCACCTCAACAGAGTTCACCATCTCAACATCACCAACCTTCTGTTGACCCTTTACCTTCTTCGCCTAATCTTTCTTCCTCCATTTCTTCCTCTTCGCCTGGTAAAAGCCTTGATGTTAGTAACCAGGAGGCTAAGAAGAAGAAGAAAGGGAAGAAGAAGAAGAAGAAGAAGAAGCAAGATAAGAAAGAAGTCAACCAACCAACCATAGCTGTAAGTGTTAGTTGTGTTGAGGAAAATTCCGACATGCACCGTGAACCCAAATACCCTTGCAGGCTTTGTAAGGGTGACCACTTCCTTGTCAATTGTCCTGGTATTCCAAAGGTCCTGGAAGTATGGTCAGAAAAATCCCATCAACTTTCCATTGATCCATCAACCAGTGATAGTCAGGTTCCTGAGAAAAAGGGTAAAGTTAGGTTTCCTTGTAAGTTATGCAAAGGGAGTCATCAAACTCACATTTGCCCTCACATGGATGAAGCCTCAACATTGTTGGAAAACCTTACTGTTCCACAGCAAGAATTTCCAACTGGTTACCGTAAACTTTCTCCCAACCTACCGTCCACCGACGGAGTGATTGATCTAAATTCAAGTACAGTCGATCACACTCTCCCATTGGAGAGTGAAACTCATGTCACTCAGGTTGATGATCCATTAGTTGATCAAGTGGTCAATTCAATTTCACATTCGGTCGATCACACTCTCCTTTTCGAGAGTAAATTTCATACCGCTGATGTTCTTCTTGTTAAATCGGATTCTTCTATGCCGGGGGGCATTTCACCTGTTTCTACAGAACCCCCTCCAAGTACTGAGGTCTTTTCCTTTGATTGGAATAGACTGACAGAACCTCGTCTTCCTTCCTCCATCCCTTTCCAAATCATTGTCAAGGCTGGTGGTAGGGACATACATCGTACTCAGGTAGATGAAGGTGCTTCTGTTAGTATTTTATCCTCAGCTGTTTGGAAAGCTTTGGGTTCCCCTCAGCTTGCGCCTATTACGCAGAATCTGAAAGCTTTTAACAGAACAATTAGTGAACCTTTAGGGATCCTTCCTAAGTTTTCTATTACCTTGGAAGGTAAAACTGTTTGTGTTGATCTTATGGTAGTTCGAGGTCCCTTAGATTTCAATTTACTCCTTGGGCGAGATTATGTTTATGCAATGAAAGCTGTCGTATCGACACTCTTTCGCGTGATGTCTTTCCCTCACAATGGCAGTATTGTGACTGTAGACCAGCTTTCGTTCCCTAGTCTTTTTTCAACTACCAATAATATGACACCCCTAAATTTTCCTGATTCTAAAGTGGTATCTACCCTGCCACGGGTTAATTATGTGGCAACCGGTCCCATGATTTCAATTACTGATGTAAGTGAGCCTCTCACTGTTTTCTCATCTTCCTTTGATTTAGCTCCGGTAATTGACATGGAAAACTCTATGGGATTACTTGAACACGATGTTCTTATCCCTTTTGAGTCCCTTGACATGTGTTCCTTCCCAAGAAGTATTCTTCCTTCGGATGAAGACCTCTTGGAAGCCATGATCAAGGTGTGTCCATTGACATGTCTTTCCTCCAGTTGGAAGCCATGATCAATGTTACGAGGATAGTTTTTTCCTGTATCAACCTCGTTAAAAAATGAAACAGGCTAGTGCGAGGATAGTTTTGCTCCTGTGTCAACCTCGTTAAAAAATGAAATAGGGTGTTACGAGGATAGTTTGTTCCTCTCTCAACCTCGTTAAAAAATGAAACTGGATGGTACGAGGAAAGTTCCTTTTACTGTGTCAACCTCGTTAAAAAATGAATCAGTGAGTACGAGGATAGTTTTTTCCTGTATCAACCTCGTTAAAAAATGAAATAGGCTGTAATGAGGATAGTTCTTTTACTGAGTCAACCTCATTAAAAAATGAATCAGGTAGATTTTAGGTTATGTAGGTAGACTGTAAAAAGTAGGGTTTTGAGGATAGTTCCTGTTACTGAGTCGACCTCGTTAAAAAATGAATCAGGTTTGAGGATAGTTCCTGTTACTGAGTCGACCTCGTTAAAAAATGAATCAGGTTTGAGGATAGTTCCTGTTACTGAGTCGACCTCGTTAAAAAATGAATCAGGTTTGAGGATAGTTCCTGTTACTGAGTCGACCTCGTTAAAAAATGAATCAGGTTTGAGGATAGTTCCTGTTACTGAGTCGACCTCGTTAAAAAATGAATTAGGTTTGAGGATAGTTCCTGTTACTGAGTCAACCTCGTTAAAAAATGAATCAGGTATGAGGATAGTTCTTTTCTTGTGTCAACCTCTTTAAAAATGAAACAACTCCCTTTTCAAGTTAAATATTGAAAGTAAACCTTCATTTCATCCAGCCGGTTGAATGCAATGAAGCCTGGGGGGCATGTACCTCATTTCGCATCATTATGCTGGGGGCATGCGAACTTTTTGAGCATAGTTCCTTGTCTTGTGTCAAGCTCGTTAAAAAATGAAACAAGGGTAGGTTAAGTAGGTAGATTGTAGATAGTAGTCATGAGCATAGTTCCTTGTCTTGTGTCACGCTCATTAAAAAATGAATCAAGGATTTTATGAGCATAGTTCCTTGTCTTGTGTCAAGCTCATTAAAAAATGAATCAAGGATTTTATGAGCATAGTTCCTTGTCTTGTGTCAAGCTCATTAAAAAATGAATCAAGGATTTTAGAGCATAGTTCCTTGTCTTGTGTCAAGCTCATTAAAAAATGAATCAAGGTTTTTAGAGCACAGTTCCTTGTCTTGTGTCAAGCTCGTTAAAAAATGAATCAAGGTTTTTTAGAGTATAGTTTTTTGTTAGGTAGATTGTAGAAAGTAGTTATGAGCATAGTTCCTTATCTTGTGTCAAGCTCATTTAAAAAATGAAACAAGGGTTTTGAGGATAGTTCTTTTCCTGTGTCAACCTCACTAAAAAATGAAACAACTCTCACAAGTCTTTCCAAGATCTTGAAAGTAAAGCTTCATTCCATCCACCTCATTGAATGCAATGAAGCTTGGGGGGCATGTACCTTGATTTGCATCATTATGCTGGGGGCATGTGAACTTATAACAAGCATAGTTTTTCGTTTCAAGCTTGCATAAACATGAAACTGAATCCGAGCATAGTTCTTTTCCTGTGTCAAGCTCGTTAAAAAATGAAACAAATCCTCCTCTAATTGAGTCGAGAGTTTGACTAGACCTCATAGATGTTAGGTTGTACGTTTAGGTTAGTTATTTCAGTTTTTGCATAATTTTCTTACAGTTTTAGGTCGAGTCTTTCAAATGATCTCGTTCTTGAACCTTCATTTCATCCACCTTAGTTGAATGAAATGAAGCTGGGGGGCATGCGCTCTAACAGTTATGCTTAGGGGGCATCAAGCACAGTTTTATCTCTGTTTCAAGCTTGTGTAAAAATGAAACTAATTTGAAGCATAGTTTTTATCTGTTTCAAGCTTTTGTAAAAATGAAACCTATCTCGAGTCAATTTCAGTTATTTTCAAGACTCGTTAAACTCATGAAAATCCCGAGATTATTTTGCTATTTTTCATTCTCGTAAAACAAATGAAAATGCTGAGTTCTTTCCGTTTTTTCCTGCTCGTATGTTAAATTGAAAGTCGGCCATATGAGTACATTTTTATCATTTTTTCGAACTCATTAAAACTTACGAAAAAGTGAAAACCATGAGTACATTTTTATCCCTTTTTCGAACTCGTTAAAACTTACAAAAAGTGAAACCTTGGAGTTCTCTTTTAAGCCCTTTTCAGACTCTTAAAACATGAAAAGATTGCCGAGCGTTTCTTTTACACTCGTTAAAACGGAATTAAAAGACGGTCCCCTTTTAGCTCTTTTCTGACCGCAAAATTAGGAAAAGATTGCCGGGTTTTTGTCGTTTCAAACTCGATAAGGAAATAAAACGACGTGTCCTTGATCGCTTTTTACTTTTCAGGTCAACGACACTATTATGAAAGTACTCCTTGGTCGCAAGATCAAGTGGTTCCCCCAGGTATTATTTTATACTTTTTCGGGCTTGAGGGACACAAATATACGAAAAAGTTCAACGTGGAGTCTCCTTTTGTTTTTCAGACTCTCTAAAATTGAAAAACGCCAAGTTTCTCCTATACTGGGCTCGTTAAAACTTTTACAGTAGAGGACCTGTTCAATTACAAACAGGAACGAACCACTCCTTCCTAGGGTTCGAATTTAAACTAGGTTGGACTCGTCCGAAGGATGAGCTTATAATCAAGCATATGTTATCCTCCTCAAGCTTGTTAAAAATAAAGAGGTACTTGCCAGAAATGGTGGGGGAAAAGAGAGAAGAATGAACCTATTTGTTACCTTTTGTCTCAAAAGAAACTTTATTACCACTCTTGAACACGACACTTTTCATTCACCTGGGTTGGGAAATCTTTTACCTCACAGTTGACCAGACCACTTTGAAAGTCTTTAACCGGGTTTCGGGGATTAACTTTGAGTTATTCGTCACCAAGCCATCTGTCGTGTCGTTATGTGTTCAAGAGGTCTGCGAGCAAAACTTTCATCTGCAAAATACTTGTCATCCATTTGACCATCCCTGAGTCAGTCCTTACAGCAACATTTCTTCAACTTGAACAATGATTTCGTGTTGCGGGCTTGCCTGCAACGGGTCGCTTTCTATCGACATCGACACATTATCTAGAAAGATGACTTAGGAATCGACAGTACCTTGAAGTCTGCATGCATCAATGGCAGGTTTCTCGCCTTTGACGTCAGTTTACATCATTGACTTTCGATCAAAGGATTCCGTGAAGTGTTCGACATCAAAACATCTATTCACATTTCACGGGTTGTGCTTGGTACTTTGAGAACCATTGACATTACTGGTGGTCTCTCTCACGCTTGTTAACAGTTTACATCATCGACTGGTAATCAAGTGGTTTCTAACATGTTCGACATCAAATCATTTAAATCACATGGCTAGAATCGTACCAATTCGGGAAGTAGAAGTGAAGACCCTGGATCTAGTTTCTACCATCCAGGCTGCGAGGAGTTTTGTATTCATTATCTATGTAGACTAATCATAAAAAGATGGCTGCGTCCATACTGTGTCTACAAAAGACTATAAAAAATGATGTACTGCAAGATCATTCCTGTATCAGAATAGTTAGTCCATTAGTTAAAGTTTTGAATCTGAGTATGGGAATGCCTACCTCAGTGATGATATAATCTTATACATGTATTTTGTGTTGAAAATTGCAGGTTCCAACCAGGTCATCCACAAGACAATCCTTGAAATGATAAAGCGCTTCACCCTTCCTAGAATTACAAAACCTTAAATCTATTCCAGGCTTCGCACTTTAGGGGGAAATCTGTTACACTAAAAAATGTCACCATGACCACTTACAGTTAGTATGGCTCAAATCAACAGTCATGCTACCCTCTTAGGCAAGTCTTATGCCTCTGCTATCCATCTCAAACTCAAAGAAGAGAGAAAGTCTTGTCAAAAATATGTTTATCTCTGGGGTCGTAGGTTCTCTCTAGCCTTACCTGCGGGGACGCTCACAATGTTCACAAAAGGTGCGTCCTTGGACGCTCTGTATGTTAAGGGACAGGTGCGTCCTTCTGTAAAAGGCAAAATGCGCGAGTTTCATCTTTAAAAAGTTACTTGTGGTTACTTCTAGAACTTTCTAGAGGTCGGTTTGATGAATTGGATGCGCCTCCAGTTGGTTCATGTATCTCTATTAAGGAGGAACTTATCCCATCAATAAGGGAGCTATCCCACCCAAAGAGGGGGATTATCCCATTGATGGTGGACCTGAATAACCTCTTTACAGCACTATAAATAAAGACATTGAGCCAGAGGGAGGGGAGGTTGGAGCTATACATTTTCTTTGGGTAAATGCTGCAGGAATTAGGACTCCCATTTAGAACCTTGTGAGGAGAGATTGTCTTTGCTTGATTCTACTTGGAAGTGGGTGAGCTTTGTCAAAGTAGAGGAAAACCCTTGATGGACCCTGGGAGGAACTTGCACAACACCAAGGCCAGGTTGTAAGAGTTTCTTTGTTTCGTTATTAATACAAACTGGTTTATTTTTCTCAATAGCTTGTGTTAATGAGTTATTTCATGTGTTCCTTGGTCTGCATGTTGAATATATGTTATATTATATGAAATGCAAGTGCTTGGTAATTGTTTGATTGTTTGTGGTTGCAGGAATTGATGTGAAGGAGGAGCTCATCCGGATCGGCAAGGACGGACTACAACAACATCGTTTTGGAATAAGGTAAGCCTAAACACTTGTAGTTTTCATGTTTTAAAAGGTATATTTAGAGAAAGATCACTCCATTTTGTCTTGTTTGTCGCTAGAGAGTTTAGACTCCTAGGGAGGTCAGTTGTGTCCGCACAAACGACTTTTTCCGCCACGACACTTGCTAATAGAGATAGGGGCATTAAGGGCAGGTTCAAGGAGATTAAAATGAGAAATGAGAAACTAAAGGCGGAATCCTATGCACAGTATTTCAAACTTACACTGCCTTATCAAAGTAGGTTGATGTCAATTTTTGACATCAAGGAAGGAAAGAGGAAAATTTCCTTCATGAAGCTAACTATACAAAAATTGAGAACATCAACAGATTTCGAGAAGATAGACTTTGAAGTATTAGCAAGGGATATTCATCCCATTGACCAAGTTGAATTTCACAAGCAGGCTGGAGAAATGATTTACTCCACCCTTATAGGAAAGTCCATGGCTGCACATTAATTGCAAAATTCGGTGAATAACATTTTGGCCCAGTATCAGTTGGAAAAGTCCTCCTCACATGCCAAAGACACTAGAATCAAGTCTTTGGAAGACTTGGTAATTGAATTGGGACATGATCCCAAAGACATCAAGGCTACTAAACAATTAATCAAAAAGAAGAATGATGACATTGCAGCCCTCAAGAAATAGTTGAAGATACCTCAACTACAACACCCCATACACAGGAAGTCTTGGAAAGCCAAACTAAGCATGAAGAGTTGATGGACTTAGTCCTTAAACTCAATGATCAGTTGAGGGAGATATAAAATGAATTGGACAGCTTAATCCAATTAAAACAAACTGATCTTGGCACTACCTCGGTAAATGTCATCCCAGCAGTTACCATGACTGTTCCTTCCACATTGGCAACCTCATTGGCTCCCACAGCTCCAAGGTCCACAAACCTACCAGTTTCTACAACATCTACATCAGAAACAGGTACATCAAGTGAAGAAGCAGGAAAATTGGTTAAAGATATGGAAGAAATGTCCATACAAACCACAAAGATGAATAAGCTCAAAGAGAAAGTGACAAGCTTAGAAACTGATTACAAGCTTGCCAAAATCATGCACAAAGAAGAAGTGCAAAAGGCTACCAAGATGAGTGAAAGATTGAAAGCCATGGAAAAGGACTTAACACTACAAGAATCCCTTGGGCAGGCTAAGGAACAACTATGGTCCAATATCATTGTTTTTGTCAATGATATTTGGTCATCTATTCTAGTGATTTTCGAGCAAATAGATTTGATAAAACTGGCTATAGAGGCCATCCAGAAAGTAAAAGCAGAATTAGGACAAATGCCAAAAGAAGCTACCAGAATTATCCAATTCATTAACACCAAGAATAAATATGAGCTGCAAAAATTTGAAATAGAGGATAGAACAGAGACAATTTTGAAGGTAAAAAAGGTCCTCTCCAAGAGGAACTTGATGCAAAACTTGGAGGATAAGTGTCAGAATATGCAGCTAGCCATTGACAGATTTATCACTAAGCTCCATATTTTGAGAGAAAATGGATTACCCAATCCCTTAGTGATAAATGATAAGCTGATGACACAAGAGGATTAAAATAAGAAAATCAGAGAGGTAGCAAAAGATCAGGTAAATACATCATCAATGAAGGCATTACCAATAGGCAAAGTACTCTACCAAACATTTGAAAACTTGTTTTACCTCCAACATGAGGTAAAACACTTGTTTATCAATAAGCCTACTTTTTCCAAATACACAGAGGTAGATGAAACATATAGAAAGATGCTAAAAATAAAATTACCTAATGCTGAAACATGGGAAAAATTAATTGATTTACTATAGAAATATGCAGTAAAAAGGTTAATGTACAGTAAAAGTAAAACAACATGGTAAAAGGATGTGGACAGATCAACAGAGTCAAAGTGTATCAGATGAAAGGCTAAAGTAAATGAAGCATCCAGCGTGAAAGATCAAACAACAAAGTAGATTAAAGGGAAAAAGATCAAAGCCAGCAGAACCAAAATAAAAGGGACAACATGAAGTAGTTCAATAGTTGTCTCTATCTTCTTGCATGAAGATATTTCTTTCTCCTAAATTAATTCTCAATACAGTTTGAGATATTTTTGTAAATCCTTTTGTATAAATACTTCATAATTTGAAGTATTAAGTGTGGATTCTATTAGACATTTCTATAGACTTTTTTATTAGAAGACCTAGAAGGTTATTGTATCATTTGCTGAGCCAACAAGCTGGATTGATAAATAAAGATCAGATATTTCCAAGGATTCATGTGTTGAGCGAATTTCAGACAAGTATTTTCATGTGTTATTGTTATTTTTCTCAAAGTTATTCATAATCTTTAATGTGTTTCTCAATCTAAATGTTATAACTGGAATAATATTTCAGAACTTATTTAATTACACTCTATCTTAACAGTTATGCATTTAAATGTTTTCTTGTGATATCTAAATTAAAGAATTCCTAATTTCTCTTTGGTTCAGATTGATTTCTTGAATATCCAGGCTAAAGGATTCTTAATTGCCCTTTTATTTTGATTATCCCTTCATTCCTCATTCATTATCCGGTTCTGAGAACCCTTAACTGCTCTCTCACCCCGAGTGAAACCCTTTCACCCCTCTGTCTCGAAGATATGAAAAAAGCTCCACTATCTTTCCCTTGGAGCATTCCCTTAATAAGTTAATCTAGTCTTGCTTCCTTTTTGTTTGACTCCATAGCCCAATGGTTTAAAAGACATCATTCTATCCATTTTTCTAAGAGATCCCACTACCCAGTCTCAAATACAAAACAAAAACCCCTTGAACAATCATAAATAGCCTAAAAACATCTTAACTAAAACAAAGTTAAATTTTAAAGAGAGAACCCTCTTTGAGCATCAGGAAGGCTAGGTCCTAATCTCCAAAAGCGATTTGTGGTCACCTTTGGTTTTTCTTTATTTTTACTTCAAAATAATTATCAAAGTGATAAAATTTCTGGCAACCATACTATGAAACTTTGATCCCCAGTCTCATAAAACTTTAAGGAAACCTTAAATTAAATCTTGAGACTCTTAATGTTGGGTCCCTATAATACTAGTGATTACCCCATTACTATTGTAGTTATACCCCTTATTTATATTGTTGTGCCCCTATTACCCCCATGTTGTTATTTCTGTGCCCCATAGAATCCCTCTATTGTTATTTTTGTGGCTTTATATTATTATTGTTAGGTCCGCTGGATTATATTGTGACTCCTTAGACTCCTATATATAGAAAGGAGGTTTTGTCATTTGTATCATCCAAGAATTGTTCATTTATGTAATGTAAAGGAGGTTTCCCCCTCGAAGAGGCTGAATTCTAAGGCGTTGATCTATCTTTTCTATCTTTTCTTGAGCTGGTTTCATAACATTTGGTATCAGAGCTTTGGATTCTAGGGTTTCGCTACTCCAAACAGGTCATCGTGGCATTTTCGCTATAACTTATTTTCTGTGACGTTTCAGAAGTCGCAGAAAAACCCATTTGAGAAGAAATCGCGCTGAACCTTGGGTCTGAATTTCAGAGCTTTTCGCGCGATATTTGCGGAGATATTATCTGAGGAAGTTGATCTTTTTGCAGACTCCTGAATTACATTCAAAACAGGTGACCTAGGGAAAATCGTCATAACTTTCTTTCTGGGGATTGGATTGAAATTTCGTAAGAAGGTACAGAAAGAGGACAGACTGCAGTTTCTTGTATGTGTGTTTCAGATCCAAAGGTTGAAACAGTGACTTGTGGCACATCATACAAGTTCACTGTACTGAACTAGTCTAAAAGCAAGTCACCGTGGGAGATTTCACATAACTCTTCCTTGGAGAATTCAATTTGGGTCAGACTTGTGGCATTGGAAAGAGGACGCAGAAGGCTACTACAGGTCCCAATTTCAGAACTGGATGATTTGAAATTACAGAGATACATCAGATTCAATATCAGGCTTCTATAAAGTGAAAAAAGGTGTGTAGTTTTTTTTAAATTTTTCTGTAAGCTTGGTTTAATGGAATTCAAAGGGCATAGTAAAGCATTATTATCAGTAACTGATGCCCCGAGGAAAGAAAATGCAAACAACTAGTAAGGAAACTGAAAGCTCTAGCATGACTCATGAAGAAGAGGAAGAAATGCTACATGATATATCAAAATTACAAGAACAAGTGCAACAAAAGTGGGTCAGAAAGATGTTGGGTTATGACTTTGAAATCATCTACAAAAAAGGGAAGCAAAATGTGTTGGCAGATGCACTCTCAAGAAAGGATGAGGATGTGGAAGCATTGTTGTGCGCCATTTCTATTATCCAAACAGATTGGATAAACGAAGCAAGGGAGGAATGGAAGAATGATGAAGAAGTGTGGGCACTTATTCGAAAGCTACAACAAGATTCCAGTACGTCTGATACATTTAGCTGGCAAAATGATTCATTATGGTACAAAGATCGTTTATACCTCTGTAAGAATTCCCAGGTAAAACAAAATATTCTTATGGAATTTCACACTTCTCCCTTAGGAGGGCACTCAGGATTTTTAAAAACTTACCATAGGGTTAAGAAAGAATTTTTTTGGGATGGCCTTAAATCAGATATTCAAAAGTTTGTGGTGGAAAGTTTGGTTTGCCAACAAAATAAAGTTGAAACAATTAAGACACCGGGTCTATTACAACCTTTATCCATTCCAAGCCAACGTTGGGAGGAGGTTTCAATGGATTTCATCACAGGTTTACCCAAGTCTGAGGGAAAGAGTGTCATCACGGTGGTAGTTGAAAGACTTACCAAGTATGCACACTTTTGTGCATTATCACATCCATTTAAAGCCAGTACAGTTTCTACTGCATTTATGGAAACAATTCAAAAGCTACATGGAAACCCAAAGATTATTGTAAGTGACAGAGATCCCATTTTCACTGGAAATTTTTGGACATAATTATTTTCTTGTCTTGGTACTTAGTTAGCTCATAGCTCATCTTATCATCCTCAATATGATGGGCAAACTGAGATAGTAAACAAATGTTTGGAAGGATATCTTCGTTGCTTTGTATTTGATAAATAGACACAATGGGTCAAATGGTTGCCTCTGGCTGAATGGTGGTATAACACTTCCTTCCATACATCAACAAAAATGACCCCATTTATGGCACTTTATGGGTATCAACCACCATCCATCACATCTTATTTAAGAGAAAATTCTAAGGTTCAGGCAGTGGAACATCACATCAAACATCAACAACAAGTCCTCCAACTCTTAAAGGATAACCTCGTGTTGGCACAAAATAGAATGAAACAAAAGGCAGATCAACATTGCAGTGAAAGAAGTTTTGATGTAGGTGATTGGGTATTCCTACGGCTACAACCATATAAGAAAATTTCCCTAAAGCAAGCTAAGAAGGATAATAAATTATCACCAAAGTATTATGGTCCGTACAAGGTGTTGAAAAAGATTGGTACTATGGCATACAAATTGGAGCTTCATGCAGCTTCTCGATTGCACCCAGTTTTCCATGTTTCATGTTTAAAGAAGGTTATAGGTGACAAGCTCCCAGTTCAAACAATATTTCCAGAACTTGACGAGGAAGGAAAAATTATATTGGAACCGGAAGTAGTCACAGAAACAAGAACTCGACAGCTACGAAATCGATCAATTTCAGAGTATCTTATCAAGTGGAAGAACTTATCCGCTGAAGATTCCACATGGGAGGATGAGAATTTTATGCAGAAGTATCCAGAACTACTCAAGTGTTGAGGACAACACTTTTTTGAAGGAGAGGGGCATGTTGGGTCCCTATAATACTAGTGATTACCCCATTACTATTGTAGTTATACCCCTTATTTATATTGTTGTGCCCCTATTACCCCCATGTTGTTATTTCTGTGCCCCATAGAATCCCTCTATTGTTATTTTTGTGGCTTTATATTATTATTGTTAGGTCGGCTGGATTATATTGTGACTCCTTAGACTCCTATATATAGAAAGGAGGTTTTGTCATTTGTATCATCCAAGAATTTTTCATTTATGTAATGTAAAGGAGGTTTCCCCCTCGAAGAGCTAAATTCTAAGGCGTTGATCTATCTTTTCTATCTTTTCTTGAGCTGGTTTCATAACACTTAAGGTCATTATCCAAAGTAAATTTTCAAAAAATTTCATAAAAACAGTTTTAAAAACTTAAAATTATGGCTCCTAAGAAGATTCACTATACTAGGGCCAACCCAGATCCAAACCCTACAACTATAGTGGATGACCCAGACAGAATTCTAAGGAAACCAAAAAACAAAGAAACTCAGGCAAGTAGTAGCCAGCTAGACAGAGCCAATTCACTCCCTGAGGAGTTGTCAACTTTAGAGGAAGTCCCTTTTGATTTTTCATTTGACCTCTCACTATTTAGAACCAAATTTGAGAATGATATCCATGAAACAGTTTTAGACCCTGAGTTTACTCAACTCATCAAATCAAAAAGGGTTATCCATCCAGATTTAGATAAATTTGTCTTAGACGCTTTTGACAAGTTAGAAGCGTTGACCTCTATGTTTATTAGTAATATAGATAGTGATTACCTTCAGCAATATATTGAACTAGCTGTTGTTATTGCTGCTACCTCTCAAATTTATGCACAGTCCTCACCCACTGTAAGTACCCCTTCCTTTACCACAACTTCATCAATTGTATCTACCACAATCCAATCACATAAACCACTTATTAATCAATCATCTTCATTGTCATATAGTTCACCTCCCTAAGCTTCAAGCCCTTCTTCAACCACCACAACTTTACCCCCGAGTTAAACCAGAATTACAGCAATGGCAAACCGATATGCTCCTCTTGTTTTACCTGCCCAACTCCATCCCATGCCTACAGATTATCAGAGTAATATATTCATGTTTGATGCTACTATTCATTACACTGCCCAACAACATGTAAACAATATGTCTGACTTTTTTGAATTGCATGAAATAGATGAAGTAGAGGTCCAAATGAGATTGTTTTCCAAACTTTAACTGGGGATGTCAAGAAATGTTTCAAAGCCTTTCCTACCAACCATATTGCAGACTTAGCAAATTTTCAAAGGTTATTCATTGATAGATGGGAGAGAAATAAAAACCCATTTCAAATACTTTCAGAATATGACAATATTAGGAGAGCTCCCAATGAGTCAGTTCAGGACTATTGCACTAAGTTTAATAATATCTACAATGCAATTCCAGCCAACATTAAGCCTCCACCTGACCTAGAATTAATTAAATTCCCTAATGGCTTTGATGTTGACATGTCATACCAGCTAAGGGAGAGAAACCTTGAAACACTTGAACAAATGCAGAGTAGTGCTATCAGTGTAGAGGCCAACTTGTTAGCTAAGAAAGCACAAATGAGGAATGAAAAGAAAGTTGTATTTAAAGAAGAATCTTTAACTTCAGATGGAAAAGTAGATGTTTTAGCTACAAGTTTAGAAATAATCATGGATAGGTTAGAGAACATGGAGAGGAAAAATCAATGGGAGAATCAACAACAACAACCCCCAATAAGAAACCCAAATTTTAGGAATAACCATAATACTGCAAAAAATGCTACACCAGACCAACAGATTAGGCTCCCCTTCCAAGAAAAATATGTTGAGGATTCATAGAGCCAAGAAGCATAGGATGATACCCACATTAACTTACTGGAAACCATAGAGGAAGACACTGTTTTCTTACTCAAGAAGAACAGGATTTATATATGCTTCAACAGTTGTAGTTAGAATCCGGTGAATCTTTTGATTTTAAATAGGGATATGAGTCAGCTATATATGAGGTACATAAACAATATAGCTTGATAAGTAAGAAGAATAATGAGACTCCCATTAAAAGATCCATCCAAACCTAGACTAGCTCTAGTTAACAAAGTATTGCAAATTCTCCCTAGGGGAACAACTGAAACTTCAACCCCTAGGATTGTAGATATAACATCCACTGAAAATCAAACAGAGACAATCCCTGAAAGCAATAAAAATAAAAGAAATCAAGCCAATACAATAGAAACACAAACTGAAATGACTACCACTGAGAAACAGAATAAAGATATTCAAACTACACAAATTAAGGAAGATCTGAATCAAACAAACAAACCTCATCTCCCTTTCAATATTAAAAATGAAATATCTAAATTAAAGATATTAGTTCCTTTGACCAAACTGGTAAAGAATCAATCTTATAGGTCACAGATAACTGATACATTGAACATACGAGAGGGAGAGGATTCTGTTAATTTGAATGATGACCAGCCTGAATTATTATTTGGCCCTAAGGCCAACGGAATTCATCAACAAGGGGGAGTTCCTCCTTTTCACATTAGCCTGAATATTTATGATAAAAATTTTCATAACGCTATGTTAGACTCAGGAGCATCCCATAATTTGATGCCAAAGGCAATAATGGAAAGACTGAAACTAGAAATTATTAAGCCTTATAAGGATTTATTTTCTTTTGACTCCAGCCAAGTTAAATGCCTTGGTCTAATCAAAGACTTATGTGTGACTCTTATCCAGTGCCCTGCAAAGAGAATTCTAATGGACATTGTAGTTGCAGACATCCCACCAAAATATGGAATGCTACTATCTCACTCATGGGGAGCAAAACTGCAGGGATCTTTGCAGTTGGATATGTCTTATGCCACCATATCTATTTTTGGCCAACCAAGAAAATTATATAGGGAGACCTTGATGAAGAACATGGTTAGTAGTGAGGAAAAGACACAAAACTTTCAAATATACTCCATGCATTCAAATATGGACTCTTTCATATTATACAATGCAGAAAGTGATAAAAAGGAAATCACAACCAAAGACCTTAAATCTAGAACAACTAATAGTTAGACCATATTCCATGAGTCACTTTGGCATTTAGACTTTGATGGGTCTGTCAATAAGTTAGGGGCTAGTGCAGGAATGTTGATCCATAATATGGAAAATAACCATGTTGAGGGACACACTTTCATATTGAACTTCAAATGTACCAATAACATGGCCAAATATGAAGCCCTTATTCTAGGGTTACAATTGGTTAGGAAATTAGGAGCCAACAGAGTTTCCATCATGGGAAACTCAGAGCTGATTATCAAACAGATCAGTGGTGAATATTCTGTCAACAACCCTAGGCTTGGTAGATATAGGGATACTATTTTAGACTTGATCAAGGACCTCTTGGAATCAAACTTTGCTGCCATTCCTAGAAAAAAAAACATGCAGGCCCATAGTCTGGCTACCTTTGCTAGTACTTGTAAATTTCCATTACAATCAAACCACCAGTACACTGTAGAAGTCATACATAGGCCTATTATACTAGACAACCTCAAGTATTGGCAGATTTTCTCCCAAGACTCTCAAATCTACAATTTCATGAACAATAAAGGTGAGTTTCAGCATTGTAAGATAGATATTGACTGTATAGTAGACAATAATATAGAAAGTAGCTTAGATGTAAATATTTTTTATGTACATAAACCAACTAAATTTACTAAACTAGAAATAGATAGTTTAGAAAATGTAGAGATAGATGAAATAATGGATGATGATCATGAGATTCTTCATTTGAAAAATATTTTTTTTCCTAAAGGATTAGTACCTTTAGAATATTTGTTTGACTCTAATGATGTAGCTAGGAAACCCAAGATGGAACCTCTGAGAGCTGACATAGAAGAGGTTAATATAGGAACTGAAGATAATCCAAAACTCATTAAGATATCTAAAGCCTTACCCCTAGAGGAAAAGGTCAAATATATAAATCTGTTTAAGGAGTTCTAGGATGTATTTTCCTAGAGTTATGAAGACTTAAAATCTTATGACACCAACATAATCCAACACAAAATACCTCTAAAAGAAGATCATAAACCTTTCAAACAAAAACTTAGGAGGATAAACCTAGTTCTTATGCCATCCATAGAGAAAGAGGTTAAAATAATGTTTGATGCCCAAATAATATCCCCCATTAGATATTGTTACACAGTATTTTGTCACCGACCCCACATCCCCTGATCCTGCATAGACTCGGTCCCTAGATGACATCTGCTCTTTTTCATGTACCAAAATATGTGTCCAAATCTTCCATATTACCCAAGAATATTACCTAAGCTCATTAATCCTGAAGTTGACCCCTTTTTACCCATGTTTCAAGATCGTCGTAGGTCATCAGTATCCTACCTGTGATGATAGCCCAAAATGCACTAATGCCTCGTGACGTCGTCTCTGAGTCTCAATATTTGACCTGCGATGACCTGGATATGGTGAATTAGTTCAAACAAAATACTTCTGGGTGGTTTTGGAGCTAGTTGTTGGGTCAAAGAAGTTCACCTCTCCTCATTTGAGATGGTGGTTCTACCTTTTGAGTAACCTCCCTTGAAGATAAGCTTCCTCTCCCCTCATTTATGGAGGCTCCTCCTCTTATAAAAGCATCCTCCATAGCTATGATCAACTAGTTTTTGGAGTGCTAGTTCTTAGTTAGCTAGCTCTTGGTTTGTTGGATTGATAACTTACAGTTTGGATTGTTGACAACCTAGCAATAGCTTGTGAGGTATGAGAATAGCCTTTCATGTTGTGGATTGATAGTGCAAAATGGTTTTGTAAGAAGGAAGACTTGTTGTGATTGCCTTAGTTTCATACTTGTGATTTTGGGGTGAGAGAGAGTCATCAGTCTTTCTGGGAGACCTTTGAGAGTGAATGCTTATGGAGACATACTAATCAGACCCTTCAAGGAAGCTTGCAATGTCAAGGTGTGGTTGTAAGCTTTACTGTTGTTTATATTAATACATTCAATGTTTATTTCCTATATCATGTATGAAATGTATGTTGATAGCTTATGGTTCCTTGACTCTATAAGTAGATAGTTTTTTGTCGTGCTCTATTATGTGTTTTGTCGTTTTCGTATGTTGTTTCAGGTGAATCATTCATTAAGGAGAAGAAATCGATAGCTGAGGCGATGTGACAAAGACTTCATCAAACACCTGTATAAGGTAGGCCTCTTCAATGATAACTATTTAAGGAATTAGCTATTGTCTTTGTCTTGCTATGACTAGACCCACTCTAGGGCTAGAGGTTTTGTCTCTGTTTGCAGAGGGAACTTACCTACATCACAAGTTGGCGACTCCGCTGGGGAGATGATTTGTGTGTTGTCTCTTCACTTTGCTCTTGTTGTTTTCGATTGAATTACATAGTGTCTCTTTGTTTTGGGACTGAACCATTAGTGATTTGGATCACTTGAGTAGATTTGGTAGTCCACCTCACTGTCTGAGTGATAATCGCTCCTATTCTCTTTACCCTCGATGAATGTTGAGTACATGATTTCATTCGTAGAACACTTCTCCCACACTTAGAGAGGAGATCAACCATTAGTGATTTGGATCACTTCAGTGATTTGGTAGTCCACCTCACTGGCTGAGTGATAATAGCTCCTATTCTCTTTACCCTCGCTGTACGTCGTGGATATCCCATCATGCAGCTGCAATGATTCTTGAAATCGAGCCATCAATAAGAATAGGTGTACCTTTGTGATGATGTCGCTCAGTTGCCCATGTTGTGCTTGTGACGATTAGTGATCTTCTCATGTTGTCAATGTTTAGCCTATGATGATTCTTGTAACTTGTCATGTCATCTACCACTTCAACTTGCAAGTCATATTCCACATTAACTACCACTTCATTTTCCATGTTAACACACTACTAAGTGTCACCTTATACCTATCTAATTAAGAAGGGAACACATGAGATAAGATACATCAAAAACTGGAAGGAAAGTGTTACACAGTATTTTGTCACTGAGCCTACATCCCTTGATCCTGGACAGAGTCAGTCCCTGGATGACATCTTCTCTTTGTCATATACCAAAATATGTGTCCAAATATTCCATATTACCCAAGAAGATTTCCTACGCTCATTAATCCTGAACTTGACGCCTTTTTACACATATTTCAAGATCTTCGTAGGTCATCAGTATCTTGCCTGTGACGATAGCCCAAAATTCACTAATGACATGCAACGTCGTCTCTGAGTCTCAGTGTTTGACCTGTGATGACCCGGATATGGCGAATTAGTTCAAATAGAATACTTCTGGGTGGTTCTGGAGCTAGTTGTTGGGTCAAAGAAGTTCGCCTCTCCTCATTTGAGATGGTGGTTCCACCTTTTGAGTAACCTCCCTTGAAGATAAGCTTCCTCTCCCCTCATTTATGGAGGCTCCTCCTCTTATAAAAGCATCCTCCATGGCTATGATCGGCTAGTTTTTGGAGTGCTAGTTCTTAGTTAGCTAGTTCTTGGTTTTTTGGATTGGTAGCTTACAGTTTGGATTGTTGATAGCCTAGCAATACCTTGTGAGGTATGAGAATAGCCTTTCATGTTGTGGATTGATAGTGAAAAATGGTTTTGTAAGAAGGAAGCCTTGTTGTGATTGCCTTAGTTTCATACTTGTGCTTTTGGGGTGAGAGGGAGTCATCAGTCTTTTTGGGAGACCTTTGAGAGTGAATGCTTATGGAGACATACTGATTGGACCCTTTAAGGAAGCTTGCGATGTCAAGGCGTGGTTGTAAGCTTTACTATTGTTTATATTAATACAATCAATGGTTATTTCCTATATCATGTATGAAATGTATGTTGATAGCTTAAGGTTCCTTGACTCTATAAGTAGTTAGATTGTAATGCTCTATTATGTGTTTTGTCATTTTCCTATGTTGTTTCAGGTGAATCATTCATTAAGGAGAAGAAAGCGATAGCTGAAGCAACGTGACGAAGACTTCATCAAACACCGGTATAAGGTAGGCCTCTTCAATGATAACTATTTAAGGAATTAGCTATTGTCTTTGTCTTGCTGTGACTAGACCCACTCTAGGGCTAGAGGGGTTGTCTCTGTCCGCAGAGGGAACTTACCTGCATCACAGCAAGTAAGCTAGCAATTCAAAGTGATGGTTAAACGAAAAACACATTTCAGTGAGATTCATACATACATATACAGAAAATAGCTACACATGCATGCATAAGAAAATAGATACATATATAATTTAGAGTAAACAAGATAGTTGAAATACAATATGAAATATGCATGAAACATGTTGGCTCTGTTATATTAAGAAGTGTAAGTTCCAGTCATACAATACAACCATGACCAACCACTAGTTCCAATAGCGGAACATTATAGTCACTATCGCCTGCTCCTCCAAAGAGATATACTAGCTCTGCACAGTGGAGAAGCCAAGGCTCATTACAATATTGTCCAAGATCTCTTTAAGATACTCCTATCAGAAGCTTGGCTGACCAAAAGCCTATACAATGAGTTATGAGGGACTATATATAACAAAGGGTGGGGTGGCCCTTGACATTCCCCTTTGTGACGTTCATCTATCCTCATGACTCTTCATATACTCTATGACTGTTACATCCAACTATCGACACTTGAACTTCCACTTGACAAGACATTACATACAATCTGCACATGTACCCATGTGAGACAAAATAGGCTTTAGAAAGCCATGCAAGATATCACTATGACTCGGACAACTGTGGGAAAACCAACTCCTTGACATCCTCATGATGGTCGACTTTGGCGATCTGATGCCATGCTTGGTAGTCTATGATGGTGTCTGTGAATTCTGTGGTGACATCCTTCTGGAAATGAACTCTTGTGTCCATCACATCTAGGTACACTTCTCAAGCTCCTCTACCCAACTCATATGATAACATGCACATCATTGACTTGAGTGTGGCCGGACTAGTGACATACTGATTCATGGTGTCTACAATGATCACCAATTCTGCACTAGTAGCTATGCACATCAACTCGTCAAAGTACGAGTCAAGCTCCAGTTGAACTTGTGCCTTTGTCTTTACCTCGGTGAGTGCCCCAATAGATGGGATCGTGTGTGCATGCACAACAACATACATACTCTTGAATACCCATGCATGGGAGGCATGTAGACTAGTGATGAGTTGCGGGAGATCTTCATAGTTCCGGATCTCACTCCAGATGTGTGCCTTCAGCTCGACTGCTTTGGGCTTCATCATCCTGGGAAAATGTAACAGGGCCCACATGTATCTCATTGTCCATGTTTGCATGTAGTCAACAATAGTATGTACATTTGAAAAGATACGTTCTCTCATAGCACAATGTTCCTGCAAACCGTTGAGATGGAAAATTACCTTATGAACGGTACCAAACTTGGAATACAACTCCTGTATGACTGTTTCAAGGGACAATACTTCATCCAGTATTTCCTTCTTCAACTTTCCTCAAGCGGAAAATGTAACCATTTCTCCTCCCTATTTTGCTGTCTCTAACCCCTTAGTCATTCACTTGTTCTCAGCTATTAAGAAGAAAATGCTCAAGCTAGTGGCTTCGACATATTCTCTGGTAGCATCATCCGATGTTGTTGGATGCTTAGGCATGTCAGACACAATCACTCATTCCAAAAACTGCGCAATAGATGTGTGATCATCCGAAGTAGACACTATGTGAGATTGCACAACTCTATGTTGAGACTCGTCAAATGATATGTTGTGCATCTCTCCTTCTGGATTGTCCCCAAGGATCTCAGTGTCTCCTTGGTCACTTGGGACTTGCTCTAATTTTGGATCTGGTGAAGTTGGTAGGTCACCCTCTTTGTGATAAGGCATGAGGTCGATGTCTTTCTCTAACTCTTGCTGCTCCATATCCGTATCCATCGACTCAAGTGCTTGTTCAATCTCTTGAGTGAAGTCCTGCTCCCGCAACTACTCACCCTGTCTTCTTGGTGCCAGTTGTTCGGATGAATCGACTACCTGTACGGGCGCAATTTCATCTCTATTTACATGTTGTGCCCCCTATTGTACCTGCTCTTGTTGCGATTCCTTCTACTATTTGTGCAACTCCTGTTCCTTTCGAAGTTGTTGCTTCAGCTCATGCAACTCCTTCCCTTTTTCCCGCATTCTCCATTTTTCTCTTTACCTTTGAGCATTCCTCCTATGGTTTTGTTGCCTTTTCACCTCTATTTCCAAAGATGCTTTCTGAACAAGTGGGTCTGCTAGGAACTTGCAACTTCTTTCTATCTCTGCATTGTTGAAAGTATTCCTCTTTCCTTTGTCACACTCCGTTATGTTTACCTCGGTTGTTGATGTTGGTGGTTCTCTCCTCGATGATGCTTTACACTACTTTTCTATCCATTCCACATCATTGCTGATAGGTTCATTGGGCCTGGAGAAGCTGTAACAATAGCTCCGTGGGTCTTCTTCCATCCAATGACATGCCCTGTGGATCCACTGAAACTGTACTCTCGTGCAGTGATCTTTTACAAACAATGTGGGTCATACGAATTGAAGCTTCAAACTTCAGAAGGATATTTATTGATCTCTTCTGCTTCAATATCCATGTGCTTAAAATTTCATATCTCATATAACCCAATTCGCAATGGAAGAGTAGGCAAAGTTGACTTCTTCTTTCAGTGCAGCATAGTTGACAATCTTGCTGAGATGTGGTATGATACTTCTAGCATGACGAGCTTGTCCAAGGAAAAATTTGGCAAAACATGCGGAGGCTTCTCCGCACTGTACATTCGTATGAAGGTGCCAGACGGTGAGGCATACCAATTTGCTATGTTGATCAGTGCCTCCATGGTTGCCTTTGACATGCAAGGTGGATCCTGCTCAAATATCATCTTGTACACCAGGGTGACAAAATGATCTGACAGCTGTGTGAGGACTCCTCTAAAGCTGCATTTGAACAACACTTTACAATAAGTATTCACAGAGGTTTTTGCCAATGTCCATGCCCATTTCAAGCCCGATAACTCCTAATTGGCACAGATTGCATCCAAGATGTAAGAAGACATGTAGATTTCTACTTCCTAACCTTTGGGTGGCTGCTGAGCACTTGTTACCTATTCCTTCAACTTATGAGCCAACATGTCAGACCAGTTGCATGCTTTTCCTTCACTGGCCAGTTGGTCCAATGTGATCACACAACTCTGCAGGAAGGTCTTCATGCTTTCTTAGCCATACTGGTGACATGTTAAGATGACCAAGTATTAATACGCCTTTCGTAGTATCTTCGTCTTGTAAACCTGGTTGGGTGTCATCCTAAATTTGGCTAGCTCCTTCACCCAGTTCTTCAAGATATCCCTGGAGTTGGCATTGCTACTAAGTATGCTGAAGGGTTTCTCCATGGTGACCACTGGCTTCGACATATGATACATCTGTTGATAATCCTCTGCTCTGAAGGTAGCAATCTTCGTCCCATTAACACTACTCAATATCATCGTCTCAGGATCAGTGTGCGATGTGATCCATTGTATCATGTCTATGCATGGGAACATGGGATACCTACATGCTATTCGGTACAAACCGGACTTGTGAATGTTAACATAGACTTGGTGGTCTTCGAGGTCTTCCCAAAATGTGCCTACAAATGCATCATTAACCTCTTTCCATTTCAGCTTGATGTCCTTGTCTACAATCAGCTTGGTGTCTTCATAGATCAGAAAACACATAGACACTCACTCAACTACTGCTCCAATTGCACTTCCGTCAGCGTCCTTTGATCCTGCTGTCTTGGAGGCCATTGATCACAAACTACTAAGAGGCATAAAAACACCTGGTAGATCTAGAGACATGATGACATGCATGACAAGAAATATTTAAGCTAAAACCAAAGAAAACGTGAGGGATGACATGCTACATACCTGGGGATTGATTGGCAAGGATTGCTCTATTTTTCCTGGGAGGCCGAGAGACTAGCTACCGAAACTGCGCAAAAGGCATTCCAGACTGCTGGGAGGTTGGCTGGCTCTTGGAATTGCATAATGCACAATCCAGACTGGCTTGTTAGGTGCTAGGATTGCGCAATGCACAATTCAAGCTGGCAAGTGATGCAGACCCAGAGACTGCATTGCACAATTTTCTAGGCCAACAATAACTGCCTCCCATAATTGCGCAAGACAAGACTGCATGACAATCACTGGCGAGCAAGGAAGAGCCTTCCCTCTCAGGATTGCACAATGCTGTGTTGGTGAGGCAGAGTCTGGGCCAAGGTTGCCTAGACCCGCCGACAGGAAAATGAAAGAAAATGTGGACGTGAATGCATGGAAATACTAAGTGTAGGAACGAGTGAATGATCGTGCATGCAAATAGTGAATGCAGGATTCAGAAAATGAAACAACATGCATGTGTGTGAAGTGAGTCACCGAATCGATGACCATTCGTGCAAAACAGTGTCATGCATGTAACAATAGGGACATGATAACAAAAACTGAAATGGTGCTAGTACAAGCTAATATGCATGAAAACGATAGCAAGAGTTCAAAAAAATCAAGGAGACAACACTCACACAAGCCAAAACACAAAAAGTGATAGAAATGCTGGAAAAGACAAGTTAAGCAGACTTACCTGGAAATAGCTGATCTGGATGTGTCGAAGAATCTTGGATGTGTTGTGGGATGTTAGAGCTCCAATATCAATGTGAAGAAGTGAGCTCTGAAGTGTCGAATAAATAAGTTTGAAGCTCATGACGCGCATGCCACAAATATAGGAAAAAGTGACACTTGGAGGAAGGTTTCTAAAATGATCTTTGCATGTAACCTCCAGCTGCTAAAAATATCTCCCTAGAATCTAGGGATACTTTTTGCATGTTTTTTCTATTTCGGGAAAAAGTAGCCCATGCATGCAAGTCAAGTTTTCACGGTCTCGGGTGGAACTGTTAACCTAATGGCACATGCAATAGCCTGCTTGCCTGAGGGAGAAATTTGCACATTTCTAGGAGGGAGTTGGATTAGATGCCCAAAGGGATTACACAATTTTTGGGAGGAGTAGCTGACTACTACCCATAATTACGCAATTTTTGGAATGAGTAGTCCTGCTGGGTTAGATTGTGCAGTTTTCTCAGGGAAGGTTGACTGACAGGATTGCGCAATTTCTGAGCCCAGCAGACTGCTAGTCAGATTTCTGCACTTTTTGGAGAGAAGGATGGTTCCCCTCTAGAATTGCTCAATTTCTTGAGGGAGTTGTTAAACAAGCAGCTGGACCAAGTTTGGGGAAGTAGCCTGCGAGGGGAGTGAAGCAAGATATTATGCATAGGTTGTCTTGCTTCTAGAAAATCAGTGAAGCTCAAGTACTTGATAGTGCTAGACATGCTGCTGAGGATGGTTGGTAGGGAGGATCCAAAATGATTCTAAGGCAAAATTTTGGAGGGTGGTTGTAGCCGCTACAAAACTTGGTGACATACTAGTAGAACTCCAGCTCTCTGAATGGATCTTGTTCATGAAAAGAAAGTCTAACACCTCCGGAAGTATTGTTCAATTCTCTATTCATCTTGGTTTCCACACTTGCTTGATTGTAAGATGTTGCATCTGCCAAGCTCTTGGCCGATCGACACACATTCCAATCCAAGCCAACACAGTTGTTTCGATTTGGGATGAGGGGTATATTAGTGCACAAGCAATATAGTCGTCAGAGTTTTAGTTTCATCTGTGGTGTTGCTCCGCTGCCAGCAGGCCTAGACATTACCTAGATGGAGTCACGCAGCAACACAAGCATCGCTCCACTATCAGCGAGCCTGGTCAGTACCCTAGTGGAGTTACTTGCATAATCTCTCTACACAGGACCTGTTTCTCTTCTTTTGCCTTATTCATTTTTCATTTTTTCATTTTTCACTTTCATAACCGCACATAACACTTATTCATTTCAGAGGAGGAAGAGGGATCCTGACTTATTGAGAGCAGAAGAGGTTGTTCCTTCAGAGAAGTAGTTTATATATACCTCTGACATGCTTGTTAAGGTTTCCCCCGTCAACTTACTCTACTTGACTGAGCTACCAAGGGTTACCCCAAAAATAATCGACTAGAGTAGGTGACAGTAGTTAGCACACAAGCATTATGTTTTCACCAAGGTTCACTTTGAACAGTACGCATTTTCGATCGATGTATCATGGACTAAAATGACAAGTCATTCATACAGAGGCAGGACGACAGATAACCAAGTATTGATATCTGCACAAGTCCTCTTGTACTTTACCCAACCTATTTTAAGAGTCACACACAATTTCATGTAAAACTAACCTATGAGCACAAAACAAGAAAACAAACACAAAACAAAGAAAAAACAGAAGTAAAAGTGAAAGAAAAGCGAGTGAGAAAACAAGCAGGCAAGCAAAAAAACATGTAAATCAAGTAAGCAAACAAGCATGCAAGAAAACAATCAAAAGCAAACACTAGCCCTACTCCTAAGCTAACGATGCATGGGCCTGTTCACATGAAGTGAATCAACTACCAATGCAACCAATGGCACATTGGTCGACCCATGTTGGTGAAGGCATGGTTTGCGAACAAGACAGTTGTGCGAACCAACAAACATGAAAGATATAACAATGAAGACAAACACACTCCAAGTTTAAATGTGTCCACAGAACATAAGTGAGTGCAAGTACATGACATGCAGTCCGTGGACTTATCATGGTGTTGTGCGACACTGCATGCAGCTGTTAAGCATATGCATACTCTTGACTGTGACATGCAAGCAAACGAAAGAAACAAATCCAACTTGTGTCATACACGTGTTCTTGCAATGTAAGATTACTCCAATGCATTAGCGATGAGATTGTGTATTTCAAGTGGAGGAAGAAAAATTTGTGTGTGAGATTGATCTTCAATGCATAAGGATAAGTGATGAGGAGCCTCAAGTGTTTCAACAATTTCTTGATTGGAAGTGAAAACAACCTCAAGACAGCAAGGGCCTGACATAACCATTAGCTTGGGTTGAAGAGCCTTGATAGTCTCGTGGGTTTTTACTTTGTCGACAAATAGATCATGATAAATAGGTGGCTTCAAAAAATCAATTGTGATAGAATCATCATCATGATCGAATATGGGAGTAAATAGATCACGATAGCTACTATCAGAAAAATAAATTATTTCATCGGCATCCTCATGATCTGATGAATCAAACAGAGGGGTAGGTGAGAAGTAGACAAATTCACCCTCTGTGTTTCCAGAAAAAATAGATGAAAAATCAAGTGGATTTTCAATGAATAATTTATCCTCTTTGTTGTCGGATGATGGATTGACATTCGGTGTGTTCTGTGAATGATCAACAATGGGTGCATCCGTAGATGGAGATACACATGCGAAATCATGGATGGTAGGTTCACCAAAGATGTCAAGAAAGAAAAAAGGAGGCTCAGATAGAAGGGAGTCATGCTTTGTCGAGTGTTCATGCTCAAGCTCCCAGTTATACTCTTCATGAATGATAGTGCATGTTGGTTGTGCAACACCAACTTTGTCGATGGCTTGATCCTTGTTCACAACAAGTGTAGAATCTAGAATGGAAGAACAAAAGACAATATCATCTGGTGGATCATCCAAGTACAAAGACGAAGGTTGAGGTACAAAATGCATGTGACAAATCAATGGACTCACAAACAAATCAACGCGAAAATTAAGTGAAGTGATGTTGGGAGGATGTGCCAGTTGAACAGATGTGTGTGCCTGTTCTCCTGCATCACTCTACAATGATGGAGCTATTTGATGAAGGGATGACAGACAGTCACCTATGACAGTGACCGTTTCTATCTGTGATTTCACAACTCCATCACTGAAGTATGTTGAGTGGGTCTTGGGCTCAAATTGTATCTTGGGATGGACCGATCTGTTAAGACAGTATTCGAATCTATCCTAAAGATATGGAAATTTCATCTGACTTTTCAAAGCTTCAAACAACAAATCACGGAAGCACTGCAAAAAATCCATAGGCGATTCATGTGGGGCCTTCCGTTGTTGTAACAATTTTTGGTCAAGAGGTTCTGGATCAAAATGATGGAAATTAGATTCAATGAGATCATAGAACTGCTTGAGTGAGTGCACATTGTCAACTGGCAGACTCCAGCACCACCATTATGGGGATTCACCAAGTGTGTATGCAAGCAGCAGGTTGGCCTCTTTATCAAAATACTCATCTTCCTTGTCAAGCATGGTAAAGAAGTCTTGTAAGAACATAGGCCAGGCCACTTCGCCTTCACTATCATACATGAATTCAAACAAGAGATCAAAAACTCCCTCATGACGTTGAGAGGTTCGACATGCTAAAAACATCGCTGAGGGGTTAGTGTGACACAATCCATGATAGATATGAAAAGGTTCAAAAAAGGATGAGAGGACACAACTTATCATCTGGCCCTCCTTTTAGCGCCAGAATTATTGACGGTGCTGGACTTGCCAACTTGTTAGGGGATCTCCCAAGTAAGAAGTTCCAAATAGACCTCAGACCATTTGGTGTAGGAGTCACAATAGTGGGTCATACATTATCTCCTTATTTGTGATTTCATACAGAGGCAAGTAAGATGTCTCTGTTAGTGGAAAGGGTGTGACATATGCAGCAAGTCAAGGAAGGTGCATGAGTGGTTCTAACACACGTAGGGTGAGGTGAGTGCACCCCTTGGAAACCTGTGATTTCACAGAGTTAAGAAGGGAATAAACGAGCTAATATGCATCACAAACTGGAAGGAAAGTAAGCTAGCAATCCAAAGTGATGGTTAAACCAACAATACATTTCAGTAAGATTCATACATACACATACAAAAAATAGCTACACATGCATGCGTAAACAAATAGATACATATATCATTTAGAGTAAACAAGATAGTTGAGATACAATATGAAATATGCATGAAACATGTTCGATATTTTATATTAAGAAGTGTAAGTTCCATTCATACAACACAACTATGACCAACCACTAGTTCCGACAACGAAACATTATAGTCACTGCTGCATGCTCCTCCAAAGAGATATACTAGATCTGCAAAATGGAGAAGCCAAGGCTCGTTACAATATTGTCCAAGCTCTCTCTAAGATACTCCTATCGGAAGCTTGGATGACCAAAAGCCTCTACAATGAGTTATGAGGGACCAGGGAAAATTTTAGGGATACAAATTTATTTTAAAGTTTAGAAAACTTGGCGAATCTTACTATTCACTAACATGCAAAGTATAAAATGTTTGAAGATACTTTTGTAAAAATGTTCAAATTTATAATGGTTTACATAGTGTTTGTAAAAATTTGGAAATTTTTAAGGTAAAATAATTTTATACTATAAAATTTGGGCGAATCATTTTTATAAAAAATGGAAATTCGCGAATATTTTTTTTGGAAAAACCATGGAGAATTAGCCCACCTGTGAATATTAGCCCCTAAAATTTTCCATGTGAGGGACTATATATAGCAAAGGGTGGGGTGTCCCTTGACATTTTCCTTTGTGATTGTTCATCTATCCTCATGACTCTTCATCTACTCTATGACTCTTACATCCAACTATCGACACTTGAACTTCCACTTGACAAGAAATTACATATAATCTACACATGTACCCGTGTGAGATAAAATAGGGTTGAGAAAGTCATGCAAGACATCACTATGACTCATACAATTGTGGGAAGACCATCTCCTCGAAATTCTCATGATTGTTGATGGTGGCGAACTAATGCCATGCTTGGTAGTCCGCGATGGTGTCCGTGAACTCTATGGTGACATCTTTCTCGAAACGAACTCTTGCCTCCGTCGCATCTGGGTACACTGCTTGGGCTCCTCTGTCCAACTGGTATAATAACATATGCATCATTATCTTGAGTGTGGTCGGACCAGTGACATAATGATGCATGGTGTATACAATTATCACCAAGTCTGTGCTGGTGGCTATGCACATCAACTCGTCAAAGTACGAGTCAAGCTCCAGTCAGACTTGTGCCTTTTTCTTTGCCTCGGTGAGTGTCCCAATAGATGGGATCGTATGTGCGTGCACAACAACATCCATACTCCTAAATACCCATGCATGGGAAGCCTGTAATATAGTGATGAGCTGCAGGAGATCTTCATAGTTTCACATTTGACTCCGGATGCGTGCCTTTAGCTCGACCACTATGGGCTTCGTCATCTTGGGCAAGTGTAATGGGGCTCCCTTGTATCTCATTGTCCATGTTTGCATGTAGTCAACAGTAGTATGCATGTTTGACAAGATAGGTGCTCTCCTAGCACAACGTTCCTACCAACTGTTGAGATTGACAACTCCCTTATGCATAGTACCAAACTTGGAATACAACACTCGCATCACTGTTTCAAGGGAAAACACTTCATCTAGTATTTCCTTCTTCAATGCTGCTCAGGCGGATGTTGTAACCAGTTCTCCTCCATGCTTGGTCGTCTGTAACTCCTTAGCCATTCACTTGTTCTCAGCTATTAAGAAGCAAATACTCGAGCTAGTGGCTTCAGTGTATGCTTTGGTAGCATCAACCAATGTTGATGGATGTTTGCGCATGTCAGACATGATCACTCATTCCTCAAATTGTGTAGGCGATGTGTGATCATCCGAAGTAGACACTCTGTGAGGTTTCACAACTCTATGTTGTGACTCATGGAATGATATGTTGTGCATCTCTCCTTTCGTATTGCCCCCAAGGATCTGAGTGTCTCCTTGGTCGCTTAGGATGTGCTATGCTTCTAAATCCAGTGAAGCTGGTAGGTCGACCTCTTGGTGATAAGGCATGAGTTCGATGTCTTTCTCTAACTCTTGTTGCTCCATATCCATATCCATGTGCTTAATTTCTTGTTAAATCTCTTGAGCAAAGTCCTTCTCCTATCACTTCTCACCTTGTCTTATTGGTGCCAGCTATTCGGATGAGTCGACTACCTGTACGACTATAGTTTCATCTCTCTGTACATGTTGCACCCCTTTTGTACCTGTTCTTGTTGTGCTTCCTTCTCATGTCCTTACAACTACCATTCCTTCCAGAGTTTCTCCTTCATTTCATGCAACTCCTTCTCTATTTCCTCAATTCTCCATTTTTCTATCTACCTTTGAGCATTCCTCCTATCGTGTTGTTACCTGTTCGCCTCTATTGCCAAAGCTTCTTTCTGCACAATTGGGTTTGCTCGAAAATTGCGGCTTTGTTCTTCCCCCATGTTCTCGAAAATCTTCCTCTTGCCTTTGTCGTGCGCTGGTATGTTTACCTCTGTTGCTGCTGCTGCTAGTGCTCTCCTAGATGCTGCTTCATGCTTCTTCCCTAGCCATTACACAATGATGTCGACTGGTTCATTGGGCCTGGAGAAGCTATAACAATATCTCCATGGGTTTTCCTCCACCCAATGACATGCCCCGTGGATCCACTGAAACTGTACTCTCGTGCAGTGATATTTTACGAAACAATGTGGGTCATACAGATTGAAGCTTCGAATGTTGAAATAATATTTCTTGATCTTCTCTACTTCTATATCCACGTGCTTGAAATTTCGTATCTCGTATAAATCAATCCCCAATGGAAGATCGGGCCAAGGTGCCTTCTTCTTCCGGTGGAGCCTAGCTGATAGTCCTGCCGAGATGTGGCATGCTACTTCTTGCATTATGAGCTTGTCCAAGGAAAACTTTAGCAAAACATGCAGAGACTTCTCCACACTGTACATTTGTATGAAGGTGTTGAATAGTGAGGCATACCAATCCTCTATGTCGATTAGTGCCTCCATTGCTACCTTCACATGCAAGGTGGATCTTGCTTAAATATCATCTTGTACACCAAGGTGACAAAATGATCTGATAGTTATGTGATGACTCCTCTGAAGCTGCATTCAGACAACACTTTACAATAAGTATTCATAGAGGTTTCCGCTGATGTCCTTGCCCATTTAAATCCAAGGAGCTCCTAAACGGCACAGATTACATCCAATATGTAAGTGGACATGTAGATTTATGATTTCTGACCTTTGGGTAGCTACCGAGCTCTTGTTACCTATTCCTTCAGCCTGTGAGCCAACATGTAAGACTAGTTGCATGCTTTTCCTTCACTAGCTATTTGGTCCAACGCAATCATCCAACTCTGCGGGAAGGTATCCGTGCTCTCTTGGCCATACAAGCGACATGAAAATATGACCAAGTATTGATACACCTTCTGCAATATCTTCATCTTGTAAACTTGTTTGGGTGTCATCCTAAATTTGGTCAGCTCCTTCACCTAGTTCTTCAAGATATCCTTGGAGTTGGCATTGCTGATGGGTATGTTGAAGGGTGTCTCCATGGTGACCACTGGCTTTGACATATGATACATTTGCTGATAATATTGTTCCCTAGAAATATTTGTCCCGTTGACACTGCTCAATGTCATCATATCAGGATCAGTGTGTGAGACGATCCAATGTATCATGTCCATGCATAGGAACGTGGCATACCTGCATGCAATCTAGTACAAGTCAGACTTGTGAATGTTCACATAGATTTTGGCAGTCTTCGAGGTGTTCCCCAAATGTGCTTGCAAATGCATCATTGACCTCTTTCCATTTCAGCTTGATGTCCTTGTCTACGATCAACTTGGTGTCTTCATAGATCGAAAAAATTGTAGACACTCGCTTAACTGCTGCTCCAGTTGCATTTCCGTCGTGTCCTTTGACCGTGCTCTCTTAGAGGTCATTGATCCTGAAATGATGAGAGGCGGATGAACACCTGCTAGATCTAGAGACATGGTGACATGCATGGCAAGAAATTTGTCAGCTAAAACCAAAGAAAACTTTAGGGATGACATGCTACATACCTCAACATTAACTAGCAAGGATTGAATAATTTTTCCTGGGAGGCCAGGATACTGGCTGCCGAAACTGCACAAAAGGTAGTCCAGACTGCTGGGAGGCTATCTAGCTACTACAATTGCCCAATGTGCAATCCAAACTAGCCTGTTGGGTGCTGGGATTATGCAATGCACAATTCCATCTGGTAAGTGATGTAGGCCCAGGGACTGAATTACACAATTTTTTGGGCCAGCAATCACAGCCTCCCAAAATTTCGCAAGGCAAGACTGGAGGACAGTCACTAGCCCAAGATTGTACAATGCTGTGTTGCTGAGGCAGAGTCTACACCAAGGTTTCCTAGACCCGCCGACAGGAAACTAAAAGCAAATGTGGATGTGAATGCACGATGATAATGTTTGTAAGCAGTAGTGAAATATCATGCATGCAAACAATGAATGCAATATTCAAAAAATGGAACAACATACATGTGTGTGAAGGGAGTCAGTGAATCGGTGACCATTCATGTAAAACAGTGTCATGCATGCAACAATAGTAAGATGCATGAAAACGACAACAAACGTTCACAGAAATCATGTAGATAACACTCACACAAGCAAAAACACAAAAACGACAGAAATGTTGCAAAAGACAAGTTAAGCAGACTTATCTGGAAATAGCTGAGCTGGATGTGTTGAAGACTCCTAGATGTGTTGTGGGATGTCAGAGCTCCAATATCAATGTGAAGAAGTGATCTATGAAGTGTCGAATAAATAAGTCTGAATCTCATGACGTGCATGCCAAAAATCTAGGAAAAAGAAACACTTGGAGGAAGGTTGCTAAAATGATCTTTACATGTGACCTCTAGCTGCTAAAAATAGCTCCCTAAAATCTACAGATGCTTTTTGCATGTTTCTTTTTTCTATTTCAAGAAAAAGCAGCCTATGCATGCAAATCAAGTTTTCTCAATCTCAAGTGGAATCGGTCAACCTGATGGCATATGCAACAACCTTCGTTCCTGAGGGAGAAATTTGTGCATTTCTAGGAGGAAGTTGGGATGGCCGCCTAGAGGGATTGCACAATTTCTGGGAGGAGCAACTGACTTCTGCCCAGAATTGCACAATTTCTGGGTTGAGCAGTCATGCTGGGTCAGATTGAATAGTTTTCTTAGGGAAGGTTGACTAACAAGATTGCGGAATTTCTGAGCCCAGTAGGTTGCCATCAGATTTGTGCAATTTCTGGAAGGAATGCTGGTTCCCCTCCAAAATTGCACATTTTCTTAAGGGAGTTTTTCAACTAGTAGTTGGACCAAGTCTGGAGAAGCAACCTATGAAGGGGGTGAAGCAAGCTATTATCCACAGGCTGTCCCGTTGCTAGAAAACCAATGAAGCTCATGTTCTTGACAATGCAAGACATGCTGCTAAGGATGGTTGGTAGGGAGGCTCCAAAACGAAGCTAAGGAAAAAATTTGGAGGGTGGTTGTAGCCACTACAACACAACCCAAAAACACCAAAGGTTACTTCTACGTGTCAATGCCTTGTGTGTCCATGTTACTCATTTTATCATATGGCATCCATGTCAACCATGCCATTTTTCCTACAATGTCATCTCATATGTTGTGATGTCATGATGTGGGAGAGTCAAGATTTGTTTGAAGAATTCCGATGAACCTAAGTTTTGATGGGTTCTTAACCTATAGGTTCTAGCCTATCGGCCTTTTGTGACTAGGCCTTATGATTATGGGATTATCTCCACAACGTTCTCAACCATCACGGTATTTGATGTGATATCCTCCTAAACTTGGTTCCTTACAACATTATCTAATGGTTTAGGTCTTGATTTATTTAATTTGGTTGGTCATCTACTGATGGTAAGTTGCTTCTCTGAAGTCTAGGGATGATGGGGAACTTAATCATCAAAATAATTATCCTATTCACGATTATATTGATATTTTGTGGTTTTACCCCCTTTTTCTACTTAACACTTTATCTTCTTTAGCTTTCCTATTTTTTGTTTAAACACTACAAGGAAAATAACTTCTAGAGGATGTTATAATAGAGGTTTTTAGTGTTATAAAGTTGAGAAAAAATGTCAAAAAAGCCTCCGCTATAACATCCGTTTATGGTAGCAGATTTTTTAGTGGAGATGATAACATAACTTCATCAATACTAAAAAATATGGGTGGCCAAAGTGTTTAGCTGATGTTTTCTTAATAGTGCACTTAATTGAAAAATCACACTGGTGCACTACTAATATAACAACACCATTGCCGTAAATTTAAATAAAAGTACCAGGACTGGAAACACATATTTTCGAGCATTGGTGAGTTAGCTTTATAAAAGCATCAATTCTTTAAGAATAAAAATGCATTGGCTTCTCTAGTCTATGATACATGCAGTAGGTTGTTGAATGCAAAAAACACCGGTGCCTGAAATGTATGATTCCCTAGTGCTTATGTATTCTAAAAATTCCCTAGCCAGTACTTCTGGGGCAGGAAAAAAATATTGCAGGCCTGGTGATTTTATCTTCTCCAATGGACTAAGCAGTTATGTGTAACAATGCACTGGTGTTGATGCGTTGTATAAACAACATCAATGCTTTAAAACTATAATTCCCTGGCGCTTATGTGCTTGAAAAACCTCGTTATTGTACTTTTCACAAAAGGAACAGGGGTAGGAAAAAAAATTATTGTAGTGTTGGTGCTTTACATAATCTAAGGCACCGGTGCATTAAAGATAACAATGCACTAGTGCCTGAAAGGAAAATAACATATGTGCATGAAATGTGTATATCTTCCTGGTGTGTATTTGTTTTATAAATGCATCGGGATTTTGTATGTACGAATGCACTAGGATAACATTTTCTATTATTATAAACATCATTTTTGAAAATCTTGTATTCAAAACGATGCACGTTAATATATGATGTCCAGGTATCCATTTTCTCTTTTTTAGAAACATCAATCTATAATAGTGCAGTTATTGTGATTTTTTAAATCTATTTTTTCGTCAAAAAATCAACATATATCTTATAAAGTATTCATATAAATTAAATTTTGATTAGTGCATTTCTATATGATGTTTGGATTAATTTGTTATATCATCAGATTTCCCATCTCTTTATTATAATATTTAATCTCTTATATATTTAATCATTGGTGTAACATTTCACAATGACATTGGAAAATGCAATAGAATAAATTATTCTTATTATATATGAATAAGGAGCTCTTTGTCATACAAAATGGGATAGTTGTTGGTAATCCCTTGTCTTTCAATTGGGACATTACATCCATTATATTAAACAAAATGTTAGATTTTCACATACAATTATTCCAAAAGATACCATCTGCATTGATATCAAAATAGATCATCATTCTTCACTAGAACTGTTGTCAGTGCTTGAGATACTTCCATGACTTGAGTTATTTGGATGAATGGTTTGTTGATTGCATCGATTGTTTGCATCTTCTTCAAGTTCCATCTACAAACATAAAAATAAAGTGTAATGAGTGTATCTAAATTGGTGAGAATAATGAAAATTGAAATACACAATATACATCAATATAAATGGAAGAGAAATGTGGCATAGCAAGAATTGAGTCCTAAATTATACACATTCTTGCAAAACCAAATGCCATTCCTTCTTTCAATAACCCTTCTTTTGGCACAATTCCATACTTTGTTTCCTGCAAGTTTTATACCCCATAATAAATCATAGATTTGATATAAACCATATTTTTGTTCTCTTAATTATGAATGCATAGAAGTAAAACAACATAGATACCCACAAATTACGCAATTATTTTTTGATATGCCAGCAGATGCTCAGATCCCATATTTAACCCAATGTCAATCAATTCTTCTGGTGGCTCTTATTTATATGTTAGGAATTATTTGAAGACATTCAAGGATGATTGTTGTGAAACATCTTAAAATATACAAAAATGAAATCTTATGTTGTTATAAAAAATATTAACAAATACTCACAAACTTTGATACCAACCCTTTTCTTCCTTGTCATCTTGTTTTATGTGCTCAATGGGTTGCATTTTGTTTTCTTTTATGCAAGAAAATACTTGAAAACTAACATTTTACGATAAATTATTTGTTTATATGTAGCTAATCGAATAATGCAATGATTACATACATTTGAAGTGCATTGTTGTTTAGATCGCTGCTCTTGTGACATAATTATGTCTATTTCTTTGACCAGCTCTTTGTACACGTTTTTGGACATTCCTACAGGAATGTTTCAGATATCATGTCCTTAATCCTTTGGGATTTTCATAATCTTCCTAAAAGAGTAATAAACTATTTTATAATTGATATATGAAAACTAAATATAACAAAATTGATATTAATAAAGGAGTTCTTTGTAGTAATATATACATATAATTCTTGAAAAACATTTTAGTTAGGAATATTGCTTTTTGAATGATTCTCTTTTTATTGTTGTATGTTTTTTCTATTGTAAGTTTGATAGGTCTCATTGACCATTTCTCTGGAAACACTTCCTATAGTTTAAATATAACTTGGTTCTTGGAATCATTAGATTCATTTTTGTATTGCGCCACTCTAGATGAGTTAAGGACCAATTGATTGTCATTTACATGTTCTATAACTTTTGTTTTCTCGGAACGACATTCTTTTACTTTGTTGTTGGTCCATGTAGAACATTAAACATATGTGAATTAATACATTTTTTGAAACATGTTATCTAATATTCTTAACTATATTATTAATGAAAACTAAAAAAAAAAACTCATTGAATATTATTTTTTCATTCCCCCGATTCATCCTTCTACAATTTTTCCATCAGGCTTTTACATTCTTTTGCACTTAGATCAGAAAGAATCTTATCGAGCTTCCTCCTTTTGTGGTTGTGCACGACACAAAATAATGAATATATATTAGTTAAATTTACATATAAGTCAAACATATTAATTTTGTAAATAATTTACAAAGAACTTTCCTTTTGTCCTTTTTTAGATGTGTTATCATTGTGTTGATAAGTATTTTTGCTACTTTACCACCTTTTAGACATTTTTTTATCAATATACAACATGTACCATTCAATACAGAATCCATTAAATATATTTTATAAATAAATCACATAATTTTCAACCAAAAAGAGATCTAGTAACCGATGTGCTTATATGCATAAAGACACTAGTACGTTTAATTTAGTAAGCACACCATGACATTTAATTGTTGAGCACTGACAAAGAAAATTGATTTTTTAAAATAACTTAAAATTGTGACGGTGTGATATGTAATGATGAAAAAACTACCATCACTGTGAAAATCTAAAACATTAAAAAAAAAAAAAAAAAACTAATAGAAGTTATTTGGACTTAACGATGCTATTTAACATAAGCACACCGATGCGTTATATTACACATGGCACATCGATAAATAGAAGTTATTTCTAAAAAAAATGGATATGGCCGACCAGATTTGGATTCGATTCAATAGGTGGCCCCCCTACTTTACATGTCAAATGCTTTATATAGTAACACAAACCCATTAAATCTAAAATGCCTAGAATGAAAAGCCCTAATTGTGAAGTGGTAGAGGGAGTTAAACACTAAGGTGAAATTTTACAGTCACATAAGAAAGAAGCAAGAGTTTAAGGTATGTATTGATTTTTTATTTTTATTTTTTTTAATTAAATCTAAAGAGGCATAGACATTGTAAAAAAATATTATTAGTAAAATTAATAGTAAAATTTTTACTATGCAGTATTTTTTATTTCTTTTTTTGAATTTTAAATAAATTTAACAAAAATTGTAATTTTTTTGTAGTAAAATCAACATTGAAATGAATTTTTTTTACTATGTGGGGTTTTGATTGAATGACCATGCCTTTCAGATTATGATCTTCTAAATATTATTATTGTTCCAAAGTATTCTACTGGTCCACAATGCTCCCAGTATGTCTCTATTGCAAATATCTGACTTGAAATTTTGGAAACAATAATGAAAAGTGAATAGCTTCTTACTATTTAAAATACTTTATGAAATTGGATTTCGAAAAATTGATTACGGCTCATTTTTCAATTTGAAAACAACAATGTCGCATTTTTTTTCTTTCACTTTTTCAGAATATCGGTGCATTTCATAGTAGAAAGAATTGATGTGTTTACTAGTAACACACACCAATTAAGATAAATTATTGGCACAGTATTCTTTTTTAACGCACATGTATGATATACTTTTTTTTTTAATCCCTGAAACCAATGCATTTACTATTTTAATGCATTAATGGGTTATTACTTAAACACATCAATTTATTTAGTTTTACAAGAGCAACAATATGCTTTAAAAGTTATTTGAATTTTATTTTCACATAAAATGTCATCTTCATCTCAAATTATCTCGTAGGAGGCATCCACATGAGTTACAGTAGTTAATAGTATAGATTTTCCACTTAAAGTCACCTTATTCTTGGAAAATGGTTTCAAAATCAGATTTAAATTCAAATTGTGGTTATATTGTTCTTTAAATTAATTTTAGGTATGCACACAAAGATTTATTGTTGATTTTGCTCAAATGCAGGAATAAAATCTCATAATATCAAATTATCTAAATTCTATTTATATTTCAATTATCTAATTGAATTTTGTTTTTAATCCATGTCAATTTGAATAAAAATGTATCCAAATTTGCAGGTTCCCGATTCAGAATTGAGTTCAGATGCAAAAAATATTCCACCATTTCAAAAATGTTGGAAGCTCTTATCAAGAACAATATATCACAAGTAGTTGGTAGATGAAAATGGATAAACGCTTTACCCTACCAATTGTAACAAGACATATTCCATCCAAAATCATGGGTCGGTGATCGTAATAATTGTTTGGTATAATGTAATTTCAATAAACCAATTTCATTGTGCTTACTAATATCATGGATGTACTAATGTTTAATATTTTTTGAAATTAGGATTCTAGGGATGATTAGCAACCCACCTACTGTATTCTAGTGCACCCAACTACAATGCCAAATCGAGAGAAGGATGCATTAACAGCAAACCTCATAGAGGAAGCATACCAAGAATGGTTGAATCAACCATCTATTCAATTCCCATTATGTCCAGATTCACCAATTAGGAATGACTACAACAATAGTAGTTCTTCATCACAAGTTGGCAATGGAGGCAAACTAAATAGAGGTTGGTATGGTTAATTACTTACAGGATATGACTTCCATGGAGACAATGTTGTTAGATTCATTCTATACTGATGAACTAGTGGATGATGCTCATATCTCTGATACCTTATTCAAAGGCCTAAAATATGCTTCCACCACCCCTCTCTTTAGACCTGGTGGCTAGTCAAAGTCTACCTAACTGGTGACAGTGTTGTTATTATACAACTTGAAAGAAAATATTAGCATTTCGAATGAATTTTTATCAGAAGTATTGAGGCAATTGACCATGATCAAGTCCCTTATATTTTGAGAAATATTGTCACACAATCAACATTAAAGATTCTTGATTTTATGAGCATTAAATATTCACATTGTAAATTTATATTTCCCGCCAACTGCATGTTATTCAAAGTAAGGTTCTTCTGAGTGATAATGTCTTACCTGATAGCTTTGAAGAGGAAAAACAATTGTTTAAAATGTTGAGTGTTGAGTAAATATCATATCATACATGTTTGAAATATTGTGTTCTGTATAAAATAGAATATGTAGACAAAGAGATATGTCTGAAACACGAGCATGGTAGGTACCATAAAAAAAGGGGTAAATCACATGGTCCTCCTCATAGTATATTGAGGCACATGCCTATAATCCTAAGGAATCAAAGACTCTTTCATTGAAAATAATTATCTATGTTGTAGGGATGGCATGCCTCACATAGAAGAGAGTTAGGAGTTATGTGAATCCCAATAGATTGAATAACCATGAATCATATAGAGGATACATGACTAAAAAATTCAACGATCAAGTATGAAGTCAGCAACTCATCATAGGCATGGATGAAATCAACCCATATTCCCTCCAAAACACCAATCATTATATTTGACCTGTAGTAGTGATCAATAAAATATCCTCCCATGGTTGTTTATGAAGAATGAACATCTCATGGTGGCTCTCATAGTCCCTAGTAGAAGGAAAGTGAAAAATATGGATGTCTACTTACAACCATTGGTAGATGAATTGAAGGAATTATGGGAAGAGATATATGTATATGATGTATCAAGACCCATCGCAATAGATAGGAGTTTTATGTTGTATGGCATATTTTCTTACACCACACATGATTATCCAGACTTAGGAGTTTTCTCTGGTAAATTACATGTTTATTGATTTGTTTATATATGTAACAATATTGTTTTGCATATTTATTTAATTCACTACAATTATTTTGATCTTCATGATCGCTAATGTGGGTTGTATACAATAATTTATTAGGTCTTGTAACAAAAGGGTATCATGGATGTAAATGTTGTGGACCTTCTATGAAGGTCAAGTTCTCCAACCACTTACGAAATCCAATGTATGACTACTCCATGGTATTCCTCCAAAAATAAGACCCTTACAGAAGAGAAACATCCTCTTTCAGTGGCAAACCAGAGTGAACCTAAAGGCCTACAATAATGACACCAACTGAATGGCTTAGGGCATATGAGAGAGAGAAGGAGAAGGATTTTACATGAATGTTCAATTCAAATGGGTAGCCTATGTTCAATGATCCATAATTGTTTGACACCTATGTTGGATGAAAAGGAAATATGTCTTTTGTGAGCTCCCATATTTGGAGCATATTAAGATTTCCCACTTACTAGATCCCATGCATATATTTAAAAAAGAATCATATTCTTTATGGAGGTGAATATCATTGAAATAAAATGACACGTTAATTGTTATGAGATATTTTATTTATTCAAAAACTATAATAAACATTGGTAAAGACACGAAAGTACAGGAGAGGTTGGTCCTTCTTAGTCTTTCAAAAAACGTGATGTCACATGGATTTTAAAGAAAGTTGGACTATATTTGGAAAAGGAAGTTAAAATGGGTGTGGGGGTGCCTTATTTATATGGGTCTTCACTACAACACTACTTCAATATGGAAGACCATTGATGGGGGTTGAAATCACATGACCACTTGAACCTTCTAAGAGTATGTATGTCAAAAACATGATTTTATTATTTGTTATTATTTTTATGCCATGGGATAACATATAATTAGTTTGTATATGTGTTTAATTTGCATTTTTATTATCCTCTACTCATGCATGGGTGTGTGAACCATGAATTCCCCCAATACCTACGAAATTCCATATCATTATCTGCATTTCTATGTTGGATTACATCAAAGGAGATTTAGATGGCTAGCATTCCACTGTGGCATGAACATACAACTGAGATTGTTTATATGTTTGAGAAGGAACTACAATCGAATTTCATGGACTTGTTGGTTTATATTCTAATTCACCTAGTAGATAAGATTGAATTAGCTGGGGTGGTTTATTTTTGTTGTATGTTCTTTTTAAAGAGGTAGATGAAGAAATTGAAAGGTTTTGTTCTAAAAATGGGAAAAACCCAAGGGGTGTATGGAAAAGGGGTACATATTGTATGAGTCTTTATATTATGCCAGTGAGTACATCAAGTAGATCAACAACACACCAAGTTTGGTGATTTGGGATGATGAAAGGGATGAAGACAAAAGAGAAGGGGAGCTTCTCCAAACAAATGGAAGAAAAGGCATATGATAAAGAGTAAGTGACTTATTATTTGTCAAATTTATACATAGTAACTATTCATGATGAACTTAATAATGTATATTTTCATCTCATATGTACTATATATGTCGATTTTATTTCATAAGTGAATTCATAAATTGAAGACATCAACAAATTATTTCTTTACAATTTAGAAGTGACATAGAGGAGGAAATGGGACAGTGTTAAGAAATAATTTAGATGGTTGAATGATAGAATCATGCCTTACCTTAATCATTTAAAATAATATATGTCAATGATATGCTCCAAGAGTTGGGTTGTTGACCAAGTTAGAAAGAAATACAATGCATCTGGTCATTACTCGCATGCTAAAGAGGATGCACCAAACATAGGTATTGAGTGTAACAACTCTATAATAATATTTCTTTGTACATTTTTAACTTAATAATGTACCTTTGAATTGTAACATCTATATTTTATATTTTAATTATGTTCAGGTTATTAGTCACATGTCATTGTGATTTTTTCACTCTTTTATAGGTGCATTTGTTCCCATCTATGTGGGCATATAGACATCATTTTCACACAGAGGATGTCAATGATGGATGCATGACACAAGATTGTAGAGTGGAAGTTGAGTTTGAACAATCTAGTCATGCTAGCCACCATGATAAAAACCTAATACGATGGATGTTAGGTTACATCGGAAAGATACAATAGATCATTGAAGTGGACTTCTCTTAATTCCAATATGTTATTTTTAGGTGCAAGCAGTGGGACACCTTTGATCCGAATACAGTAAAGGAAGATCATGATAGTGGGTTGAGATGTATCAACTCTAGAAAGATTTGGAATGAAGCTAGGGAGACTCATGTTATTCCCAAACACTATAATGAGATTTTTTTTTATCCAGATGTGTTAGATAGGGATTGGTGGTTCCTATTAATACACAACCCTAGATAAAAATAAATAAATAAATTTGAGAACAACCATATTTTCATGCCAATTGAGGAAGATATTTAGGGTGATGACAATGGAGAGTGATATGTACTTGTGTTATTTCTATAATTGCCCTGGTTAAAATTCAATGTAATAAAAGTTAAAAAAAGGAAAAATAATAACGATGATTGATGGGACACTTATTCCAAGATGAATGTTGGGAAAATCATGCTAGTGTGGGTGTTCATTGGTTTATTATGGCTAAGGAAATTGGAAAAGAAGATGGCTAAGGATTTCAAAAGGAAAATGGAATTTTTGGCACATTTATTTATGAAAATAATGGAAATAAGGAGAAAAGGAACGAGAAACGTCATAGGTTTCATGTGAGGAGGAAAATGAAGGAACATAATAGAAATGAGGAAAATAGAGGCCTCATTGATAAAAAGGCTTCTAAGGATCAGTTGGTACCTTTTTTCCAATTCAATTTTGGATCTCTCTCATTATTCTCTCTCTCTCTCTCTCACTCTAGGACACTGATGCAGGAGCATAAAGCCAGGAGGAAATCATTGTAATTAAGCAGACATAATGGCTCATGTATTTTTAGGAAGTAGTTTTCCTAAATGATAAATTAATGTAATTTAGGCCTTTAAGTGATTTAATTAGATGTGCGAGAAAAATTGTAAGTGCTCTCGAATAAATGACGACATGAGTGGGAGTATTGACAAAAGAGTTCAAAATAAAATGTAACTCTTTAAACATTCCATGATTCGAGGGACAAGAGAGAGACTTTAGGAATTAATTAGAAGTGGACATAATGGACAGAGGATTTAGGAGTCAGTTCAGTAGATATAGGAGTCGAACCATGATAGTTTAACAGAACTCCCGACATATATGTAAGCCTACGGGTAGAGTCAAGGGGATAGGGCCACTAACATTGGAAAATAGGCCTGTACGAGACAGAGGAGTCTCGAATGTAATGATTGTTTATATATATATATATATATATATATATATATATATATATATATATATATATATATATATATATATATATATATATATATATATAGTTTTATTCCTAATTGTGTCAGAGTATTGAAGAGTATTTCATAAATGATTTACTGTGAATTCGTAGGCTCTGTAATAGGTTGCAGGCATAATTCTGAAGGACACAGAGGAATGGAGTGATTCAAAGGAATCAAAATGGGTCATTGAATCCAATTGATGGACAGAGTGAAGCTCTGAAGAAATAGCGAAGTGAGACTGTGCAGAGGTGCAGAATGATTCGTAGAAATCATAATGTATTGTTGAATCCATTCAAAGGGTCAAGTAATGCTCTAGAAGGATGAGTGATTAATGGAGTTGTGGATTCAAGTGCAAGTGGGAACAAATTGAGTAGAAAAAGAACGGAAGGTTGAAACCTGAATAAAACCCCAAATCACAGAAGAATTGAAGAAAACACATAAAATTTCTAAGTAAAAGGAATGAGCGGAGGAGCGAAGATTAATGCTCAGGAATCATTAGATCTGGGAAGATCAATGGCTGAGATCGAATAGGCCCCAAAATATCGCATCGCATCAGTTCAAGTGGAAGAGGAACCAGCCTATGGAACTGTCGAACTCCAATAGGGTGATATAACCGGACCCGAAGTTCCATAACGACGAATTTTAATCCCTATTAGGTCCAAAGCTATGATCACATCAGAGTGAAGAGAAGTGTGATCTCCGATAAGTGGAGTCATAGGTGTTAGCAGTCGGAGGTAAAATGGATCGGTGATCACGTCAATTAGAGTTCGGAGGAGGAACTTTGCGATGGCAGACTCGACGATATATGGATTCGGGTCTATATATTTTAAAGTCTGGAATACATGTGCAGAGTAGGCTTTTCCTTTGTAATCTCGTATTTCTTATATTTCCCGATAATATGAATGGGCTGGGTTTTTAATGTAAAGGAGCTTATATATGGGTTCCGATAGTCGCATATCAAAAGAAGAAGGGGTGATGGGGTTTATACGTATGACCCGTGGAAGGAGCGATGATCGATTGCGATGGAGGTAGCCTCGTGGTCTGTGCAAAGGCCATATAAAATCGGAAAAAGGTATGTTTGTAGTTATTTCCTTTGTTAAAAGGTTATAACGGAAAAAGAGCGTCGATAGTGTATTCATGTGTTAAGCCCATACGTAACCAATGTTTAAAGGGGGATGGTTATGTATACGTGGTTTATGGCTGCATAAAGATTCTGAAGGGTTTCTTAAGTTCCAATAAGGAAGAACTAATGGAAGGCTTAACAAAGGTTTAAATAAATGTTGTGAAGAGGTGGTGAGCTCCAGTAGGTGATTTAGGCAGGGTGATTGGGTTCTGATTTAACGAAACCATGATAAAAGGGCCTTGATCATATTTATGGTTTGAAGATTTGATTCCTTTGAGAGTCAAATACCTGGGACAGTCGTGTTTATGAATTTTATGCATATTGTGGTTATGTGTGGGGGTAACCTTGCATCATTAGTGTTATTAGAGTAGGTTTGTAATCAGAGCAGATTTGTAATCAGAGTAGATTTGTAATCAGAGTAGATTTGTAACTAGAGCAGATTTGTAATTAGAGCAGAATTGAAATTAGAGTGGGGAAAGATTTCCTATGAAAGGAGTCTACACACAGAAGAAGGTAATGTGCATGAATGAATGATAGAGACTACAACAGAAGACTGTAAAGAGAACTTTTGAAGTTCTAGAAGGTTGTAGCAGTTCCAACAGAGGCTTGGAATAAACAGGAATTGAGGATTTCTTGAAGGAAAGAGAAAGCAAGATTGCTTAGTGCAAGTTCTGAATGGAAGAGGACTTGGAGACAAAATAGAGAACAATCCATGGAAGAATGGGAGAACAATATCATGCTGAGATCTTGAAGGTGAGGTAATATGTTCTGTTTTAAATTGAGAATTGGTTTTTATGCTAATGCACAGGTGACAGAAAGAGAAGTTGTGAGAGGAGAACCATATGTGTTCCTGAAGGCAGAGTAAGGAAAATACTCTAAAGGAAAAGTGGCAGTGAACCTGAAGAATACAACAAGAGATCGGACAGAGAGGACAGCTAAAGTGTTCTCAAGAGAGAGTGAGAAATTGCAGAAGACTAGAAGGAGAAAAGGCGTTACTCAAGAGGAGGTTCCAGATAGAGGACCAATGCTTACCAAAAGAATGAGTGAGGAGAGCTTAGTCAGGTAAGATTACAACTAGGAGGACTAGCTGTAGCAGAGGCTTGTTGCAGATGAGTGAGAAACTCATGAAGAAATTGAGAAGAATATGACTACTGACAGTCATAGCAGAGGTTTAGAGAGAAGCCACAGCAGAAGAAAGATCATGAAAGAGGATGCCAAAGCAGATGGAAAGAGGATGAGTCAAGAGTAAATTGACAAAGAGGTTGCAAAGTTAAAAGAAACACTTGATGCATTAAGGAGGATACTAGAATAAAGCCAGAGACTAGGTTGGGTCTTGAGGAAGAAGCCAGTGGAATGGCATAAGTTGCAAAGAAGGCAACAACAAAAGCAAGTGACGTGGCTGATGGGAAAACTCAAAGAAGTTGATTTGGAAATGGAAGAGTACATTTTTGAACAAGAACAAGGAGAAATTATGGGAGAAAGTGAAGATGAAGACTTGAAGACTAAACCTTCAAGTGAGGCCAAAGGGTCACATGTTCTTCAAACTGACAATTTGTGTATGTTTGCAGGTGAAACATGTAAAGAAGGACAATTTGTTGATATTGTCATGAAGAAGGAAGAAGACTATTGGACACCTAATCCTCTAAGGGTTAGTGTGGAAGCTGAATAGACTAAAGGAGTCCAAGAGACCACTTGGAATATGAATCCAAGGGTCACACAATGTACTATAAATGTATATCATTTGTTAATAAAAAATGTACTCTCATGTTTTATCTTTCATATTCTGTTGCTGCCATGTGTGTGTTTAACATGGTATTAGAGTGTAGGTCACGAGTTCGATACACACCTAGCTCATGTTGGGGGGGAGATTGTTGGGCATTGGATAAACCAACACTCCCCGTGTGTTTCGTGACATGGACTAACCGCCTCTCATGGATCCTTATCTCTGGCGATGCGATCGTTGACTAACACTTGCAGGTTTTGGTCTAACGACAACCGTGATTCATTGTTCATCATTCTTCAATTTCCAGGTAGCAGACTTAAGGCAAAATTGAAGCCATTCCTACAGCTAGAGAAGGACAAGGTTTCCTCACATTTTTGTTGGGCGAATCCTCTAGACAAGGGTAGAACATGTTCTGGAGTTGGAGGTGAAAATTTCTCTATTCCTAGAGGCTGAGTCACTCTGCTCTCTTTTCTTCGGTCTAAATTTGTCTTCATAGAGGCCGCAAGCCATTCCTTAGGATTGCTAATGCGTTTTTAGGTACACCAACATAAAACTGAGCCATTCCTTGCTATCCTGCTGCGTGGAGCCACTTCCGAACAAAGATCAACATCTGGAGAGGAGAACTGAACTGGTTGGATTGCTGGCTTGTAGACCATGGGCTGCGTATAACGATGTAGCTCTGAAGGAAGCATGTGGCTCAGGCTCATCTTCTGGAAGGCAACTGGAACACCCAGTTACAACTATTCCTTATTTTAGTACATGGACGAGTTCCCTAGTTGCTTGGGACTACATATTGGTTGCGAAACTGAGGATAATGGTCATGGAGCATACTGAGAAGCTTAACCAGGCCTATCAAATAAATTATGAGCTGCATATTATTTAGAGGAGGGAGCGTATGCACTGTAGGAGGTAATACAAAGCTATAGGCAAGTCATGTCACATGTTTGTGTTATCAAATAATTTCTCAAGAGGTTGCGTCCCCTTTCTGAGCATAACCACAAATTCTGGAGCATTATAGAGATAGTCAAAAGATTATTCCTCACTGCTATAACCTCATTTAGGAGACTGTCTACCATCTCAAGGCATAGTTGAAGAGGATTGTTGATGTCAAAGACCCTTGTGCAAGGTGAACCTGTGTATGCATTTCTAGACCGACATCTAATTTCTGAGCAGTGTCCCCATTATTGAATGCTGAAACGAAGTGCTTTAGGGGCTGACATGTATAGTTGAGCATATTTCAAGGGTGTCAACAATTGCCAGAATTACACTAAAACTGAGAAGCTCTGTAGAGAAGTTATGGGGGCTTGGAGAGAAGTTTTGTAGCTACAATTTGTGCAAGGACGTGTCTGGACCAAGACTATAGACCAAATCGAGTGGAATATCAGCCCATCTTGCTCACTAATTGAACATGGAAGCTGTTGGTGCAATTTGCATATGACTGGGATGAGTTTTAGAGTTAATAACACTTCTATACATGGCCAATTAAAGGCTAATATGTATGGTTGTTTTCCCTGAAAGGAACTGATAAGTTGGAGACATCTTTGCTGAAGCTACATTACCAGGTTCCTCTAGTCCATCGTTTTTTCCAATGTATTTGCACACTAATGAAATAAAGGGACTGTTATGGCTATTTTCATTGTGATGAAGTCAATGTACCAGTATTTATAAATTTATGACCAAAGAAAATGTATCAATGAATTCGAGCTACACTAGTGGTGCAGTGAACTCTTAACAAAGGTACTATTGAAATTATAACACCCGTGGAGCTTATTAAGAAAGGAGACAAGGTTGGTTCTTCCGAGGCATTTTTGTTGGCAAAGCTTGGCATTCAGCCATTTTCCTATGGATTGATTGTCCAGTCTGTACACGACAATGGATTGGTATTTGATCCTAAAGTTCTTGATCTCACAGAGGATGATTTAATATAGAAATTTACTGTTGATATTTCTGCTATGATAGCTCTTTCTAGTATTTGAAGGATCCAAGAAAATTTACAGTTGCTACCCCAGTTGTGGCATTGTATTTGAAACTCATTATGGTTTTTGTGTTCAGTTTTGAAGTTCTCGTAGAGTATTAAAGTATATAGAAGTTATCCCCTTATTCCAAACATTGTATGATTTCTCCATTCAGCCAAAACTTGGTGCAAATCGAAATTGGAGCAACTTCTAATATCTTTGAAAATAAGTTAAATAAGTGTATTTTTGAAGCTGAAACTCCACATTTATAGAGTTTGATTTGTTGACAAAATGGGAAGACTTTATGGAGTATTAGAGTTACTGAATACACTAATACATTCTAGTGTCAAAAACATAGTCGAAATCAACAAAAACTCTCTCTTTGAAGCAGACCTGTCTACAAGATGCACAAGAACACATTGATTTTTTGCAGCTTGAATCTCATATACAACAAGTAGAATTACAACAATGGAGTCATCATTCTGAACCTATTTTTGTTTAGAACATTGAGACAACCACCCATCAACAGTAAGACAATATTGTTGAAGTTCATTCAGATCCAATGCCCAATAAAGCAGCGGTTGTACATGCAGATGCAAAAATTCAGTTTGCACTTCCCATGTCGGTCATCAAACCTTGGGAAGAGCTTGTCCACAACAAGCACAAAACTTGTCTTAGATATGACAAGGACATGTTCTTTCATATTCCAGACTACTCCAAACCAATCCAATTTCAAAGTGTTGGATTTCTTCAGGATGGTTCATCTTCACTTGCTCCTCATGACAGTTCACCTCCAGCTGTTCTAGATTCTACTCCTCTTCCACAACAACAGATTGTGAAATGCCAACACTGTGACCGAGTTGGCCATCTGAAAGATCATTGTTTTGATCTTCATCCATGCGAGCACTGTCATAAAACTAGTCATTCTTCAAACAGATTCTTCAGAAACAAACCTCCTGCAAGAACAAAGATTCATCTTAGATGGATCACTTCTTGGCAATGGGCATCAAAAGCCAAGAAGATATTTCAGTCATATGTCCGAACTTGTTCCAAAGTATTGAACAGTCTTGCAGTTGATTTTTCTCCATCATCTCACCTTGTATCTGATGGGGGGGAATGATGGTCATCAACAAGCTTCAAAGCCACATCAAGTGAACCTGAGCCACAACCTACCACACTAGTTTCAAAGTTGTAGCCAAAGGAAAATATGCCCCTGAGCATGCCTTCAGTTGGTAATGCCTTTTCAAAGAATCTAGGACACTTCCTCTAGCAGAAGACTTCAGCTTCTTGCCAATTTTGGAATAATTCTAGGAATAGAGTTGGGGACACTTCCTCTAGTAGAAGACTTCATCTTCTTGCCAGAATTGGAAGAGTTCCAGGAATTGCATTAAGCATTCCAGAGTTGTTGGTCATCCTTAAACCATCATAGGTTGAGACTTCCCTTTTCAGGTTGAAGTTCTCCCTTTTATGCGGGGTGAGACCTCCCTTTATTGGTTGAAGGTTTCCCTCTTCAAAACATTAGGATCACCTCCTCTAGTAGAAGACCTAAGCTTCATGCTAGACTTGGAAGAGTTCCAGGAACTGTAGTAAGTGTTCCAGTGTTGGTGTTCATCCTTAAACCACCACCCTCTATACCAACATTTCAAAGAGCACATTCAGCCTAGTGCTGCCATGCATTTTTGCACGTTTTGTATTACAGCTCTCTTCTTGGACTCATACATAACCCTTCAGATTAAGGGGGGAATGTTGGACACCTAATCCTCTGAGGGTTAGTGTGGAAGCCGAATAGACTAAAGGAGTCCAAGAGACCACTTGGAATATGAATCCAAGGGTCACACAATGTACTATAAATGTATATCATTTGTTAATAAAAAAATGTACTCTCATGGTTTATCTTTCACATTATGTTGCTACCATGTGTGTGTTTAACAAAGATAAGCAGAATCTAAATTCTGTTTTGAAAGAAGATGAGAGAGATAGGTCTCATATGCAGTTGGGGAAAGATATCAAGCAACCAAGTGAAGGGCTTGAGGAGATTGAAGAATTTCTGAGTCATAAAGAGAACTTGGAACAACAAGGAGATATGATGGCTGAAGCATCAAGTGAGACCACAGGGTCTTATGTTTTTAAAACTGATAGTTTGTATATGATGGCAGGTATTGTAGGAGAAAAGCAACCTTTGGAAGATATCTTTAGAGGAGATGAAGATCTGGAAATAAAAGGTGACAAAGAAAACTTTTCAGAAGAGGAGGAATTTGACTGCATACAGAAGGAAAAGTCTATGGATGAGTCTATAGAAGCTTTCATGGAGGAGAATGTTAATGAAGATGAGGAGAACAGGATAACTCTGGGAGAAGAGTTACAGAGGGACAACAAGGTAAAATGTACTAAAGAAGAAGGACATCTACTGAAAGATGTTGAGGAAGAAGAAGTTTATGCAAAATACTTAATAAAGGTAGAAAGGACATCTATTGATCTATCCATAACAAAGGAAGGTATGGAGAATTGTGTAAAATTTCCAAAATCTACTCCAATTGAAGTTATTGAGTTATATAGAAAATTATATTTTCAAAGAAGGGAGTTGGAAAAACAGAGAATAGATGTTCAGGATAGACTGCTGAAAAGGGAAGACCAAAGAATTGTCATGAATGACAGTCATAAGGAAAAGGAGATGGATATGAGAGTTCAACACATTGACACTGCAAGATAAGGAGTTCACTATGGTGGGAAAGAGCAGGAAGGCATCATTAGGATAGATGGTGTGGAAGAGAGGCTAATGGACAGTCTCATGAATTCTTTTGAGATTTCTAATAAGCATACTGATGTGATGATAGAGGAGAAAGGAACAGAGCAACAAACTGAATTATTGCCAAAGGGAGATAAGGCACAACAACCTTATGTTTTTTATTTTAACAAGTGTTTTGTGAGTACAGGTTTTGTTGCAATTGATGGAGGATATTTGGAACAAGTGAACAACCAAATAAAAGTGAAAGAAGAGAATTCTATGGAAGAACTCAATCCATGGAATAGAGAAATTAATTTGCTAGAGAAAGTGCTAAACAGTCATGATTCAATCATGAAAGAGGGTAAGGATGATAGGGAGGCAGTTAGCAAAGCAACCAAGGCAAAGGTTGAAGCAAGCAAAGCAAGAGTCAACATAGAAGTCATAGTAAGCAAAGTAATTGGAACAAGAGAAAATGAAGAAGAAAAACTAAACCAGCAGCAGACTGAAGAACTAGTGGACAACAACAATAGAAACAAAGAGAAGGAGGCAGAAATATGAAGCAAAATATGAATCAGTCCAAAGATGTACTGGATACAAAGATTGAAGAAATGTGGAAACTAATGTGAAGCAGTCCAAATGGAGGAAAATGGTAGTAGAAGGAAACAAGATCAATTAGAGTTTGAACCTGATTGACAAGAAGAAGAAAATGGAGCAAAATGTAGCAGAAGTGCAGTAGCAACAAGGGAACAAAGCATGTGGACAGTTACAGAACAAAGTGTGGGATCCAGGAAGACAAAGACCAGAAGAAACATGATTAGGATATCATGAATATTTTATACTTTGGGAGTCTGATGTAGGAGCATTAAACCCAGGAGGAAATCACTGTATTTAAGTAGACATAAGGGGTCATGTAATTCTAGGAAGTAGTTTCCTTAAATGATAAATTAATGTAATTTAGGCCTTTAACTGATTTAATTAGATGTGTGAGAGAAATTGTAAGTGCTCTCTAATAAATGAGGACATGAGTTGGAGAAATTTAAAAAGAGTTCAAAATAAAATGTAACTCTTTAAATATTCCATGATTCAAGGGACGAGAGAGAGACTTTAGGAATTAATTAGAAGTGGACATAATGGACAAAGGATTTAGGAGTCGGTTCAGTAGATATAGGAGTCAAACCAGGATAGTTCAACAGAACTCTTGGCATATATGTAAGCCTACGGGTAGAGTCAAGGGGAGAGGGCCACTAACATTAGAAAGTAGGCCTGTACGAGACAGAGGAGTCTCGAATGTAATCATTGTTTACATATATATATCTATATATATATATATATATATATATATATATATATATATATATATATATATAGAAAGTTTTATTCCTGATTATGTCAGAGTATTGAAGAGTATTTCATAAATGATTTATTGTGAATTCGTAGGCTCTGTAATAGGTTGCAGGTAGAATTCTGAAGGACGTAGAGGAACGGAGTGATTCAGAGGAATCACAATGGGTCATTGAATCCAATTGATGGACAGAGTGAAGCTCTGAAGAAATAGTGAAGTGAGACTGTGCAGAGGTGCAGAACGATTCGTAGAAATCGTAATGGATTGTTGAATCCATTCAAAGGGTCGAGTAATGCTCTGGAAGGACGATTGATTAATGGAGTTGTGGAGTTAAGTGCAAGCGGGAACAAATTGAGCAGCAGAAGAACGGAAGGCTGAAACCTGAAGAAAACCCCAAATCACAGAAGAATTGAAGAAAACGTGGAAAATTTCTAAGTAAAAGGAACGAGCGGAGGAGTGAAGATTGATGCTCAGGAACCATTAGATCTGGGAAGATCAACGACTGAGATCAAATCGGCCCCAAAATATCGCATCGCATCAGTTCAAGTGGAAGAGGAACCAGCCTATGGAACTGCCGAACTCCGATAGGGCGATATAACTAGACCCGAAGTTCCATAACGGCAGATTTAAATCCCTATCGGGTCCGAAGATATGATCGCATCGGAGTGAAGAGAAGTGTGAACTCTGATAAGCGGAGTCAGAGGTGTCGGCGATCGGAGGTAAAAGGGATCGACGATCGCGTCAATCGGAGTTCGGAGGAGGAACTTTGCAATGGCGGACCTAATGATATATAGATTCAGGTCTATATATTTTAAAGTCTAGAATACATGTGTGGAGCGGGCTTTTCCTTTGTAATCCCGTATTTCTTATATTTCCCGATAATATGAATGGGTCGGGTTTTTAATGTAAAGGAGCTTATATATGGGTTCTGATAGTCGCATATTGGAAGAAGAAGGGGTGATGGGGTTTATACATATGACCCGTGGAAGGAGCGATGGCCGATTGCGATGGAGGTAGCCTCGGGGTCTGTGCAGAGGCCGTATAAAGTCAGAAAAAGGTATGTTTGTAATTATTTCCTTTGTTAAAAGGTTATAACGGAAAAAGAGCGCCGATAGTGTATTCATGTGTTAAGCCCATACGCAACCAATTTTTAAAGGGGGTGGTTATGTATACATGGTTTATGGTTGTATAAAGATTCTGAAGATTTTCTTAAGTTCCGATAATGAACAACTAAAGGTAGGATTAACGAAGGTTTAAATAAATGTTGTGAAGAGGTGGAGAGTTCTGGTAGGTGATTTAGGTGGGGTGATTGGGTTTCAATTTAAAGGAACTGTGATAAAAGGACCTTAATCATATTTATGGTTTGAAGATTTGATTCCTTTGAGAGTCAAATACCTGGGACAGTTGTGTTTATGCATTTTATGCATACTGTGGGTATGTGCGGGGGTAACTCTACATTAGAGACTTAGAGTTTTCTTGGAGCACTTTGGCATTAGATCAAGAAAGGAAAATAAGGAAAGAGGAAGGAAGGAGCAAGCAAAGAAGAGTAGGATCAAGTATCTATAACAAGTTTCTTTGTAGGTATCAATTTGCATGTTTTTATTCCTCTCTAGATTTGGCATGCATGGTATGCATGTCATTCTTTGCTATTATGGCATGGGTTTTGTTAGGTGTGACAGTGTGTTAAGCCTAGCCTTTCCATTTTCGGATAGCCATGGTGTGATGGGGTTCTCATGTTTTGGTTGAGCTAGATATTCGGATGGATTTGAAGCTAAGTGAGGTGGATCTCTAAATGAAAGAACACATGGCCTAGTAACCCCTGAACCAGACTGTGGGTTGCCGTAAAGTTGGATTTTGTGTTGCCTCAGTCAGCTTAGGAATCCTCGGTCGGTGAATGGAGAGATATACAGTAAATCCTAGAGGTGGGTTCTCTCCATCAGGCCTAGTAATCCTAGGATGGGATGTACGGTAAACACTGGAGAGTGGAGTCTCGGTTTAGGGCCTAGTGATTCAGTGTGGGTTGTGGTAAAGCTTGAGAGACTAAGAGACAACAAAATTCCTCATGGTTTAGGTGGATAAATTTGATGGTTTATGTGCTTGTTTTGGCCTAGTGATCAAGTGGATATCATGGTAATTTTTTTTATTACATTTTTATTGTGTTGGCCTAGTGATCTAGTGTGGATTGTGGTAAAGGCTAGTTTCTATTGATGAGGGTGAGGTGGTTTAGCCTTGGGATTCCCTGGTTGGTTCTTTTGGTTTGAGTCCCACATTCATGCTTAGAATATGGCATGGGGGTGATTGGATGAAGAGATATGTGGCTCAACTAATCTATGGTTGGGTGGAACATGGTAGTCCCATCTCGGGTAGGCTTTTTCATTCATTAATGAGAGGTTCCTTCCTTGAGATCTTATGTGTAAATGTACTGGTTCATATGTGGATTGTAGGGCTGATGTATCAATGATATTTATGTTGTTATTATGTTGGCTATAAGTATATATTACGATAGTGATGAGGTATGGATCTCCTCATGTTTTGATTTGTAAATGAATGAGCAATATATCTATGACATAATAGATGATAATGCAACTAATGATATAAAAGAACAATGCTTCTTAGTGATTATCAGATAAGTATGAGATGCCTATGCTCAAATATATTATTTAAACTTGTATAATACATATTTGTGACATGTTTAATGGAATTCTTGTCATGGCTAGTAGGGGTCCAGTCAAGTCCTTGTTCAAGTACTTGCATTTGTATCCCTATTATGTTGTTATCTTTCAGCTTTCAAAGTCTCATTGAGATATGGGCACTTACCTGGGCTCTAGGCCTCAAAAAGTGGCACAAATCCTGGAGTCGGAGGCATAGATCCGAAGAGAAAATTCCCCAAATGCATGCATACTCATGCTGTTGGAGAATCTGGAGCCTCCAGGATGCATGCATGTCCATATCGAGGGAGCGTCTGGGGGTTTAATGGTCGAAAACTTTAGTTGGTCTCAGGGGCAGGTTATCTGCATGGTTGGGATGTCTCGAGGGAGTTTTGTTGTTGATGTGGTAGGTCTATGTGGTGTGTTTTTGTCGACTCCACTTAAGGCCACCTAGGAGGTTGAATCTCATTATGGTGGCCTCTTGTCACATATTTACCCTAGTTGGCTGGTTACATGGGTAGATATGGGATGAGGGTGATACAAAGTGGTATCAGAGCAGGTTTCGCTTTCTTTAGGTCTTATTTGATACCACAAAGTGGTGTCAGAGCATGGTTCACCCCTTGGACTGGATGGGCAGTGTGTGTTGGTCATGTATTCATGTCAGTTGTGCGTGTGTTAATCATCCTTGTAGTTTATATGCTTGTTTCTTATGCATGGTATCAGTCCTGGTTGTAGTGATGTCACCATGTGAAAGAGGATGTTCTTGTTGTGAAGTGTGTTGCCATGTTTGTATGATTGGTTACATGTTGTTTATGATTGTCAATGTACATTGGTATGGTTGTTGTTTTTATGCATGAGGTCATGGTATTTGTAGTTGATATGATCATGCATTGATGATTAGACTCTAGATAGAATGATGTTTGTGTTGATACATCTACTTCTTATATGCATATATGCTATCATGATTATGTTATACATGTACTACACTGATTGGTTGATCTTGCAGATGATATATCCTCCCTGAATTTTTCTAAGGTACATTGGTTATTGTGATTTGGTTTAGCTGACATAGTATGCCTTGTAGGAAAGAGATCAAAATGACTAGAAATATGGTAGACTACAAAGATTATCCCTATGAATCAGATGAGAAATGTGGTGTTGGGAACTCTTCTGACTTAGTAGACACATTGAGAAGCTTGAAGGAAGAAATAAGGAGTTGTAAGGTGGACAATGACAAAATCATGCAGGCACAAGAGAAATAAGTAGAGGTTAATGCAATACTCCTTCAGAGTTTGTTAGAATTGCATTGATAGGGGTCACTTGGGATTAGCCATGGGTAGGAGGACAAAGTTAATGGGGCATACTATAGTAAGTCTCATGGTGGTCACGGGTCAGATAGAGATGACATAGTGAGAGATGGTAGGTTGTTGGATACTCTGAATAGGAGAGGTGATGGGACATATGTACTAGAATCTAGTTCTATTTCTTATAGGGATTATGATTTTCATTGTTATCATCCTTATAGGAAGAGTGATAAGGGATACTTTCCAAGTGAATTTAAAAAATAAAAAACACCTACTTTTGATAGATATGTGAAGAATCTAGAAGATGCAGAGAATTGGATACTTGGGATGAAGAAGTTATTTGAGTTGCATAATTACACAGATAATATGAAGGCCAGAGTAGCTATCTCCAGCCTAAGAGGTAAAGCATATATCTAGTGGGAAGATGTGAAATGGGATGAAGACATGAGGACATAGGACTGAGTTGGCATGAGTTCAAGAGGCTTTTCAGGAAGAAGTGCTTGTTAGAAAGGTACTACGATAGTAAGGCCAAAGAATTCTATGAGCTAAAGATGGGATCAATGATAGATGAAGAGTACATGACTAAGTTCCTAGAGCTATTGAGGTATGTACCATATCTTAAAGATGAGAAGGCTAAAGCTCAATGATTTTTTAGTGATTTGCCATTAGAATTTAGAGATCAGATTGAGTATGATGATCCTTGGTCACTTGAGGAAGTTACTGGTAGATTGAATCATTTCTATGAGAATACAAAGCATAATAATGAATCTCAACATGGAAAGGGAATGATAAAAGTAAAGGTAAATGACAGCTGAAAAAAAATAAGCCCTCATAATGCAAAATAGAAAGAAAATGTGGCACCACAAAACAAGTTCAATGCAGCTAGACAAGGACATGGGTCACAACAACATCATAGAGGTGATGGTACTGTATGATTGGAGTGTTGGACATGTGTTAAGGAACAACTTAAGAGAGATTTCTCGCATAATTAGGCTAGTAGGCCTGAGATATATAGTGCACAGGAGGCGTAGACTATTGGGAACGCTGTACAAAGCATCCCTCATATCTATGAAACAATGGATAATAGGCAGGCATACCATTAGGCATCTATCATTGAGATGGATGATAAGTTTTGTGATCAAGTTATTTCTATTTTGATTGACCCTAAATCTAATTATAGCTATGTTAATCCTGAATTAGTGGATAAGTGTGGTTTGAATAAATAATTTCATGCAAAATCATGGTTAGTGCAGTTGGCTAGAGGTACAAAGAAAAGAGTCCATCATTGGGTAAGAGCTTGTGCATTTGACATGAGTGGTGTATCTACATCATCGCACTTGAAAATATTTCCATTAGGATAATATAGTGTGTTATTGGGTATGGGTTGGCTATACATTCACGAGACCAAGGTGGATTGTTATGACAAATCCATTCAGTGCTTGGATGACAATGGGGAACTAACAGCCTTACAGGGAAAGAATAAATCCACATCAATTATGATGGCGACAACTATGCAGACCAAGCATAATCACAAAAAAGGGTGTGTGTTATTTTTAGTGCATATTTCTAGTGAAAAAGGTAAGGAAGTTGAGGATGCATATGTTTTGAGCAGGTACCTAATTCTACAATAGTTTCAAGATGTGTTTCGTGCAGAGATTTCAAAGTTACCACCTCACAGGGAATTAGAATTTTCTATTGAGTTGGTACCAGGGGGAGCACCATCATCAAAGGCACCTTACATGACGAGCATAACATAGTTAGTAGAGTTAAAGTTATAGTTGAAAGAGATGCTTGAAAAAGGATACATTAGGCCAAGTGTATCGCCATGGGGCACACCAGTATTGTTTTTGAAGAAGAAAGATGGTACTCTCATATTATGAATTGACTACAGGAAGTTGAACAAAGTGACCATCAAGAACAGGTATATGTTATCGAGGATTGATGACTTGTTTGATCAGTTGAAGGGAGCAGCAGTGTTCTCAAAGATTGATCTGAGATCCGGATATCATGAGGTACACATTAAAGAGGAGGACATTTACAAGACAACTTTTTGGACTAGGTATGGGCATTATGATTTTGTTGTAGTTCCATTTGGTTTGACTAATGCTCCAGCTACCTTTATGTGTTTGATGAATAATGTGGTGCATCCCTATTCGAACAAGTTTGTTATTATGTAATTTGATGACATCTTGATATACTCTAAAAATGAGTAAGACACGCTGAGCATTTAGAAGCAATGTTGAGGTTGTTGAGAGAGAATTATTTGTATGCTAAGCTCAACAAGTGCAGTTTCTTTCATAATGAGGTACATTACATGGGACATGTTGTCTCCAAGGAGAGCATAGTAGTGGATCCAGAGAAGATAAGAACTATCATGGAGTGGGAAGCTCCTAGTGTTATAGACATTTTTGTGCCTCGCAGCATGGAGCATGAAATGTCAATAATTACAGGGATCCTCAGTCCCTAAACATGTTGTTCTTACCCCTAGAGGAACAAGGTCAGCAAACCACAGCACTTCCTATCAGTTCTCCACCTGAAAACACTCAAAAACAAGCTATTTTTGGATCATGTCAGCTGCTCCACTGAGCATCTGCGCTGAATGTCAACTGCTCCTCCTTGTACCTGCACTGAAAGTCAAAACCAATGAAGGCTACCTGCGCTGGGCGAGATTGGCCAAGTGGCACAGTCATTCTGCAAGGTGTCAACTGCCCAGGAAGCTTCCAAACTGACACTTGGTTCAAGGAATTCGCCCTATGATGAGTAAGAGGTACTTGATCTCCATGTGGAAGCAAGGATCTCCAAGTGGACTCAAGAACTGAAGTTTAACTGAAGAGGGAGAGGACACAAGGCAGCTTTAGGTCAGTCTCAAGCTGACTCATCCTTTCTCCAAATCTCCTATATATAGAGCTCTTCTATGAAGTCTAAGGAGGCTGGAATTTTGTGCAAAGCAAGGAAGTGTTGTTGGTTTACAGTTAGAGCTATTGGGTGATTGCTTTTATAGAGGGGAAGAGGAGATTTCTTGCTGCTGGGGAGGTGTTGCTGGATTGGAGCCATTTATGGTTGTAACCTTCTCAGAACCTTTTTCTTCTATCAATAAAGCTTTGATGTTCTCCTATATACTTGTATTGCAATGATGTATTGTTTTTATCTGTATATTTGATTCATTCTAATCCATGCATCAGTTATGAGTACATGTTTCTTGTAGTTTCCCTCTCTTGTTTTTGCAGGATCTTTGTGTAGCTAGGCCGGCAAAGGGAGCAAGGAGCTGGGAACAAGAGGCAAAGAGAGAAGACAGGATCGACAAAAGCGAAAGACATCGGTTGGTCAATCTTTTCTTCCTTATCTGTACTTTCATAAAGGAAAATATCAAAGCTTTACTTTCAGTTGTTGCTAAGGAACTATCACCCTTAGAGTAGGGATAGGGTCATTCCGAGTCGGATACTTTTCCCCACAACAAACTGGCGACTCCACTGGGGAGCCTAGTATCTTGTTGGTTTATTGTGTTTCTTGCTATTCATCTCATAAACAAGGAGAGCACCAAATCGAACTGCAATTGAGTCCTTCAATTGCAAAGTAGAGGGCAGCTGCTCTGGCTCAATTTCTGAGCAAGTTTATGATTTGAAGAGCTGATCCACAATGACTCTTGTGCTCTTTGTGATAGCTTTTCATCCTCTTGATCATCCCTTAGCTTGTACTTGACCTATAGCTTTTTATTTCAGCAAAAACAGTGAATTTTTGAGCTTTTTATGACCCGGAAACCTTTGTAAACGCAACTCTCGTGTCTCAGTGCAGGCTGTCCAAAGGCAGTCTGCATTTCAGCGCAGGTACTCCCTTCGGGAACTGCGCTGAGAGTCAGTTTGACAGACCAGAGCCTGCGCAGAACCAGTTAGGCTATGTCTTCCTGAGGTTTCCCACTGAGTCTTGGCCCTGTTTTCACTGTTATTTTGCTGCTGATTGCTTGTCATTTGTACTTGCTGTAAACCAACTTTCCTTGACATTATTCCGCCTCAGTTGTGTGATGAAACTGTGATTGTTCTTTCAGTATTTCTTGTTTCAGTTACAGTTTCCCATTGTGAAAAGAAAACCAGTATAGCTGTGGCCTCTTAGATCCTGAACTGCAAAAGTGTCTTTGTGATCTTAAGAGCTAGTTTTATTACTGTTCATGGCTGTTTGAGTTTGTTTGTTTTTCATTTTGTGGTTTGAATCTATACATTTCCAGTGTCTAAACAACTCGATCTTAAGGTGTCTTTTGATTTTGGACAAGCTTGTTTACTTTTGCTTGAAATTAGATTCAAAGTTATACAACAGTTTCCTTTTTGTCTTACATCAACATTAAGGATAAAGAAAAGAAATATCTGCATTGTGCATGTGCATTATTGACAGTTTGCATGTTGATTTAGGAAAAAGTGCATTTAGTGTGTGTTCTATGATCTGTGTGAAAAGTTGATGTCTTTCTTTTCCCTCAGTAGATTAAGGTTTTCAAAGTTGAAAGATTGAAAAGTTTTGCTTCTCATCTTAGATTGCATTTAGGAAGTTGTATATATACATCTCGTGGTGATCCTTAAAGGCAAACTGCTAAGCAAGATCAACATTAAAATGAATTGAATTTACATAACAACGCATTGAAACATAACGCAAACACATAGAGGTCTAAGCTAGAGACGTGTTTCGGCGTCGTTAAACGTGATATCTTAGCGTTGAGTGGTTGGGTGATTCCTCCACGGTGAAGCGATAAGTATCAATACGGACTTGTGCTCCCGCGTACCGTCGAGTATATTGGGAGACCCCTATAGGAATAAAGCCTTTATCCTTAGGAAGCCGTGTCGGCCGCCCTACTGATCGCGATGCAGTGAACACAGCATTCACGAAGATCGACCACCCGTACCGTAAAACGTATTCTGTGGTTTCGCGAAAGGTTTGGCACACCCTCTGCCTAGATCTCCAGAGCAGTTTCTTTTGGCCTTTTTCAAACTCTATAACTGAAAAAGTCCAACCGAGCATTTGTCACTTCGGGCTCGTTAATACATCGAAGGTGACTAGAGTCATCTTTAGCTTTTTCTCGACTCTTAAAACATGAAAAAGCAAAGTTGTGTCTAATAAAGCGTCGTTATAAAATTCATTTTAAACGGAACATAATCACCTCTTATTCCCGCGTTGATCTGTAAGTTGAGAACATGGAACGCCCCAACCAAGGAAGTCCACAAGATGGAAGTCCTAGTCCTTTCTCCTCTTGGGGAGAAGTTGGTGCGCCCCATATGGCCACATTGTCGCTTCCAGGACTGACAATAGGCCTGCCAGTTTGGCTGTTCTCAACCAATGTAGTTCAGGCCACCATGGTTCCTGATCAATCGAATCAACAGTTAGATCAGTCTAGAGCTGCCCACCAGCCTTCTACTTCCAAAATTTCTTTCTCCGATCCTTCGTCTTCGCAAGGTAGAGCCGGTAAAAGTTAGCCTCCCAAGGAGAAGAAGGAAAAGAAGAAGAAAGAAAAGAAGAAGAAAGAAAAGAAGAAGAAGGAGCCTAAGGCGACTGGGGGCAAGAAAAAGACATCTGACAAAAACCCACCCACTGCACAAACCGGGCCTAAATCGCCATGTGTCATATGTAGAGGAGACCATTCCCACAGAGATTGTCCCTGTATTCCCCGGATACTAAGGGACTGGTCCCCTCGTCTGCACAATTCGGGGGCATCAACCTCTGACAATCAGGTTGATTGCTTTCCGTCAACCAGCGAAAGTGAAGGATCAAGACAAAAAGGGGGAGTAAGATTCCCCTGTAAGTTGTGTGAAGGCAGTCATGCCATCCACCGTTGTCCCTTCTTAGACGAAGCGAAGAGAGTTTTGGAAGATCGTCCGGTTTCACCGGTAAAACTTCCTCCTGGATACAAAAAACTCGTGCCAAGTCCTTCGTTGGTTGAAAATACAGCTGGCCCGCTCAAGTGGTCGGCTGAAGCGTCAGTCACTGAAAATGAACCTACTGAATCCAGACCGGACGAAAGTCCAAAGGTCGATACGGCAGTTGACCCGGTTCTACCTTCAGAAGTTTCATCTTCAAATGACACCGTCGCCGAAGAGTCATCTTCATGCGACACCCTCACTGAAGAGAATAAGGATGACACCATCCAGGTTCTTTTCATTAGCACCGACTCTGATGAGCGTCAGGGCAATGCGCCCATTCCTTTATCGCAGGAAGGAACATCATCAGGGTCATACCCGGCCGTATATTCGGTCCCACCACCAAGCAACCTGGTTGTATCCTTTGATTGGAATCAACTAGGCAGACCCCGGTTGCCAGCCAGTATACCATTCAGAATCATTGTCCAGATCTATAGAATGATTATGGCTGGTACTATCATTGATGAAGGGGCGTCTGTGAGTATCCTTTCCTCTGTTGCTTGGAAAGCACTGGGTTCCCCGACGCTTTTACCTGAGTTAAGAAATCTCTCAGGTTTTGATAAAGGAACCAGTCGACCATTAGGAATCCTCCCCAATGTGCCTGTTACATTGAAAGGGAAGACCGTTAATTTGAACGTGATGGTCGTCCAAGGACCCTTGGATTATAACCTACTCCTTGGACGTGACTATATTTATTGCATGGGAGCGATAGTCTCCTCACTCTTTAGAGTAATGTGTTTTCCACACGAAGGAAGGATGGTCAAGCTCGTAGACCAACTTTCATTTCCGGGATCTCGCATCGCAAATAGTCAAATACCAATCCTAAATGGTCTGTTCACTCAAGATATGCCTCCACCCCCAGTCCTCCTTCCCGATGAGTGCGAGTGATTCGGAAAGAAAGACTGGAACCCAGGGGGCATGCACCCTGGTCTGCTTCGGGCAGAAGAAACCCTAGGTATAAGGTAGAATTTCCGCAGAAGAATATGACTAGTCCGTACCCCGTCCGTGGATGGAAGAGGGGTTGTTCTGGAATAGTATTCTTTTTTTAAAGTTATGTGTTTGGCAAAAGAGTCATTCACCTTTGTCTAAAGAAGTGGGCAATGCCCAAGTAGGAATTCCCTTATTGCGACAAGCAGTAACCATCTTTGGGGAAAAGCAAGCCTCACCCATTAAAACAAATGTTTTGAAGGATAAGTAGGGGCAGCCTCCAAAGAAAGAGATTCTATTGTTGTGACAGAGGGTAACCATCTTTGAGTAACCTAATGATGGACATCGCCGAAGAAAGAGATTGATTTGCGGCAGCAAATAGAACCGTCTTCGGATAATAAGAAAGAGGCAGGCCTCGTTGAGAAGGGGCAGCCCCGAAATTCTATCCTATACCTGGGGGCATGCAAACTTTTGGAATGTGAGCGAGGGACGACTATTTATTTTTTAAATTTTTAGGTCCTCCCTTTAAACCTGTAGGTCTAACCCTTTAAACTCGTAGGATTAGCCGATTCCGACCTTGCATGAAGAAAGTCTGTGGGGCAAAGGTAAAAACTTGCCAAATTTGGAGCATAGCTTCGTGAGATAAAGCTCCTTAAAAAATAGCTATCTCACAGGAGGCGTTCTTATTCCATGACTGGTATATCGAGCAGTTTTAGCAAAAATCTCATGCTCGTTAAAAAATAAGCGCAAAATCCGAGCAGTTTTAACGCGGTCTTCATGCTCGTTAAAAAATAAATAGAAGCAGTGAGCAATGTTCCCTCCAGAGTTTAAGCTCATTTTTATCTAAAAAAAGAACCTGTCCCGGTAAATAACCTTCTAAGATCGTAAATTCATCAGCCATAAAGCCTTGGTCGTGTTTGTGCACCGTCACCTCCACCGTCATTTGGCCGATCATTCACTTCCATTTGTGTGTTTACCCATTTTGAGGAACATCTGCGAAGAGTGATTTCACCTAGCCATCCTTGTGACACTGCCGTGATTGGAAAATTCCAATTTGTACCTGGAATCAGTTGCTATCCCTGTTTATCACTCGTTCCTCAAAAGACGAGTCATCTTTGAGCTCTTTTCTGACTCGTAAAATATGAAAAGTTTGCCGAGTTCTGGCCTTCCAGCTCGTTAAAGGGACCAGAAGAGCTATCCCTCTTTTAGACTTTAATCTTTTTGGACCTGAGGGATTATTACACAAAAAGATCGAGCGCTTGTCTTGTTCGGCTCGTTAAAAGTACCGAACACCCATCCCTTCTGTATTGTTTTATACTTTTTCGGACTTAAGGGATTAGATGACGAAAAAGGAATTATGGAGTTAACTTTCTGTACCTTTTCAGACTCTCTAAAAATGAAAAGGACCAAGTTTTCCTTGTCGTTAGACTCGTTAAAATGATTAAATAGCGACAAACTTGTCTTTAGACGAGAACGAGTTTCCCTATCGCTAAGCTCGTTAAATCATAGCGATGGGCTTGCCCGAAGGGCAGGTTATAGAACAAGCATATGTTATCCTCCTCAAGCTTGACAAAAATAAAGAGGTACTGGTCAGAAATGACTGGGGAAAAATTGGGAGAACATCAAAGCTTAATGGTAGCAAGTCGCTCTTGAACATGACACTTTTCTTCCGTACCACATCGGGTTGGGTTGTTTCATTCACCGGTCTCATCACCATGGTCTTCGCCAAACCATCCACATTTTGGGGTAATGCTACCGATCCATCGCATCAGTGTCGTTACATGTTCAAGAGAGGTCATTCTGAAAGTGTCAACCGTGTCCCATCCACTGCCATACATTATCCTTCATCCATTCATGATCGCCACCCTGAATCATATGTCACAGTTTGTTTTCACCTCCACTAAAATCATTAGCTCCGTTCCGTGTCATTGATGTGGGATTCATTAAGGCCCTCCTTTGACGGATCGCTTCTTGTCGACTTCAGCTCATTATCCAAGAAGTTGATCTAGGAACAACCCCATCAGTACTTTGAAGCTTGCATGCCTCAATGGCAAGTTTCTCACTTCCGGCGACAGGTATACATCAATGACCTTCGACCAGAAGATTTTGCGTGGCGTTCGACGCCAAGTCCTTTATTCACGCCATGTGAATTGTACTGCAGTACCTTGAGGGTCATTATCATTATCGGTGATTCCTCTCGCGCTTGTTAACGGTTTTTCATCATTGACCGGTAATCAAGCGATGTCTTTCCATGTTCGACTTCAGCAAAATTCTCACATGGATCGACTTGTACTTAGAGTGAAGATCGAACGAGTTTGAAGACCCCGGATCTAGTTTCATCCATCCGGGCTGCGATACATATTCAGGAAATATAAAAGCATTTGTCATGTACATCATTGCAGCAGATGATCATCCTATTCAAAGGATGATAATTTCAGCAGAAAATTATCAGTCTACCATCAGACGATCGTCTGTTCTATGTACCAAAATGTATTTATAAAGCTGAGCATGGGAATGCCCGCCTCAGCTAGATCATGAAAACAGAATGAAAATAATATATTGTATTGTATTGTATTACAGGGCACCTCTCAGCACTTGAATGAACTTCGGACCCTCTGGATAAAGCATTTCACCCGATAAACGACCTCATACTTTAGGGGGCAACTGTTATAGACATTTTTGTGCCTCGCAGCATGGAGCATGAAATGTCAATAATTACAGGGATCCTCAGTCCCTAAACATGTTGTTCTTACCCCTAGAGGAACAAGGTCAGCAAACCACAACACTTCCTATCAGTTCTCCACCTGAAAACACTCAAAAACAGGCTATTTTTGGATCATGTCAGCTGCTCCACTGAGCATCTGCGCTAAATGTCAACTGCTCCTCCTTGTACCTGCGCTGAAAGTCAAAACCAATGAAGGCTACCTGCGCTGGGCGAGATTGGCCAAGTGGCACAGTCATTCTGCAAGGTGTCAACTGCCCAGGAAGCTTCCAAACTGACACTTGGTTCAAGGAATTCGCCCTATGATGAGTAAGAGGTACTTGATCTCCATGTGGAAGCAAGGATCTCCAAGTGGACTCAAGAACTGAAGTTTAACTGAAGAGGGAGAGGACACAAGGCAGCTTTAGGTCAGTCTCAAGCTGACTCATCCTTTCTCCAAATCTCCTATATATAGAGCTCTTCTATGAGGTCTAAGGAGGCTGAAATTTTGTGCAAAGCAAGGAAGTGCTGTTGGTTTACAGTTAGAGCTATTGGGTGATTGCTTTTATAGAGGGGAAGAGGAGATTTCTTGCTGCTGGGGAGGTGTTGCTGGATTGGAGCCATTTATGGTTGTAACCTTCTCAGAACCTTTTTCTTCTATCAATAAAGCTTTGATGTTCTCCTATATACTTGTATTGCAATGATGTATTGTTTTTATCTGTATATTTGATTCATTCTAATCCATGCATCAGTTATGAGTACATGTTTCTTGTAGTTTCCCTCTCTTGTTTTTGCAGGATCTTTGTGTAGCTGGGCCGGCAAAGGGAGCAAGGAGCTGGGAACAAGAAGCAAAGAGAGAAGACAGGATCGACAAAAGCGAAAGACATCGGTTGGTCAATCTTTTCTTCCTTCTCTGTACTTTCATAAAGGAAAATATCAAAGCTTTACTTTCAGTTGTTGCTAAGGAACTATCACCCTTAGAGTAGGGATAGGGTCATTCCGAGTCGGATACTTTTCCCCACAACACCTAGAAATGTGGATGAGGTAAGTTCATTCATGGTATTGGCATGTTATTATAGGAGGTTCATTAAGAACTTCTCATAGATTTCTTATCCTATTACATCATTGAAAAGGAAAGGTAAGAAGTTTTAATGGATAGAGGAGTGTGAGGCCAAATTTGAGTAGCTTAAGTAGTTGTTGACACATGCTCCAGTGTTAAAGATATCATATACAAATAAAGAGTTTGTAGTATGTAAAAATTCTTTCAAGAGATGATTTGGTGGAGTCCTTATGCAAGAAGGACAAGTGGTGTGTTATGAGTCACAGAAACTAAATGAGCACGAGCAAAACTAACTAACGCATGATCTTGAGCTATCAGCGATAATACATGCATTGAAGATGTGGAGGAACTATCTTCTTGGCATGAGGTTTATATTGATGAGTGATCACAGTGGGTTGAGATACTTGTTTGACCAGCTGAATCTGAACGCTAGGAAAACTAGATGGTTGGCCACAATCAATGAGTTTGACTTCAAGATAAGGTATATAAAGGGAAAAGAGAACAAGGTTGCATATGCTCTTAGCAAGCGGATACAAGTAAATCATATAGCAGCTATGAGTCCCTATGGGATAGACTTATAGGATAGAATCTTGTAGGCAGGTTAGTAGGGTGACAGGTATAGAGATCTTATACTAGGTTACATTAGAGTACAAGTACAGGTACATATACCGTTAGTGGTACAATTACAAGTACATGTATCGATATAGGAGCAAAAGACATGGACTATTGTCTCACTGTAGATGGATTGATCAGAATTAGGGATAGGATATATGTGCCAAATAATAGTGAGCTCAAGAAGGTGATCTTATGGGAGTTTCATCTAAAACCATATTCAGGTCACCCAGGCTATCACAAGACATTGACCGCAATGAAGAAGCTTTATTATTGGTTGAATTTGAAGAAGGATGTGGTAGAGTTTATGGCTAGGTGTTTGGATTGTTAGTAGGTGAAGGAAAAGTGTAAGAATTCAAGTGGACTGCTATAACCGATCGTGATTCCATAATGGAAATGGAAGGTCATTTACATGGAATTTATCATAGGTTTTCCAAGGAAAGTGAGAAAACATGATTCCATCATGGTTTTGGTGGATAGGTTGATGAAGGTTGCACACTTCATTCCAGTGAAGTCTACATTCTCAGCTAGTGATGTAGCATAGGTATTCATAAAAGATGTGGTTATGTAGAAGGTTGTTTTGAAGACGATTGTTTTAGACAGGGATGTAAAGTTCACTACCATGTTTTGGAAGGATTTGTTTGCAGGTTTGGGCATAGAGTTGGCGTTGAGTACAACTTATCATCCGTAGAGACATGGACATAGTGAGAGGGTCAACAGGATATTTGAGGACATGTTGAGGATGTTTGTGATGCATCAACAATAGAAGTGGGAAGAGTACCTTCCGCTGGTAGAGTTTGCTTACAAAAATGGGTATCTGTGATATTTGAAGATGAGTCCTTTTAAGGCATTGTATGGGTGAAGTTGTAATACTCCCATTAGTTGAAGTGATCCAGTTAACAAGGTGTTAATTGTACTAGATATTTTGGTAGACATGGAGTGGGAATTGCAGGTAATCAAGAAGAATTTGCAAGCAACACAAGATAGGGAGAAGAGCTATACAGATCAGAATAGGTTGTTCAAGGAGATCTAGGTTGAGGAACATGTGTATTTGTGCATCAAACTAAAGAAGAGCTCCTTATGGATTGGATCATGTGCCAAGCTGGCACCATAGTTTTGTGGACCTTTCAAGATTATTGAGAGGAATGGGCTAGTAGCCTATCAACTTGCAATGCCTCCGCCAGTGAAAGTCCATGATGTTTTACATGTGTCATCACTTTAAAAGTATGTTAAAGATGTTGATCATGTGATTAATTGGTTCATATTGCAGGTGGAGCCAGATGGCTAATTCCAGCCAAAACCTCAGTGTATATTGCAGAGAAAGGTGATCATGCTCTGGAACTGAGAAATTGAACAAGCTAAAGTGTAGCGGAAGCACTTTGAGCCAGATGAATCTACATGGGAGACGATGGATTATATGTGGGATATGTACCCTTTCTTATTCGCTGGTTGAGTGGATGTTTTGGTATATGTCTTTGTTATATGTTTTGGTAGATGTTTTGGTAATGTTTGATATATGTACATATGTATGTGGATGTAAATACCACCATGAGCTAAGTTATAAAGCTCCAATAAGCGATATGGGTGTCATGTTATTATAATTTCCATGTTTTTATGTTAACATGTTGGTTTTCTTTTTAGCAGGTGATCATTGTACATATGACATCGAGCTATGTTATAAATCTCCATGGGAAGTCTGTTTTATTTCTAGTGGTTTTTCTTAGGTATAGGTGTGGTTGAATAGTGAGGATGGTGTCCCCCAAGGGGGAGGGTTCTTTAACAGCCTTGGTAAAAAATCCATGTAATAAAAGTTAATAAAGGTAAAATAATAACCATGGTTGATGGGGACACTTATTCCAAGCTGAATGTTGGGAAAAACATCCTAGTGTAGTTGTTCATTTGTTTATTATGGCTAAGGAAATTAGAAAAGGGAATGGCTAAGGATTTGGAAAGGAAAAATGGAATTTTGGCACATTTATTTATGAAAATAATGGAAATTAGGAGAAAAGGAAGGTGAAAGGTCACAAGTTGCATGTGAGGAGGAAAATAATAGAAAATGAAGAAAATAAAGGCCTAATTGATAAAAAGGCTTCTAACGATCAGTTCGTACCCTTTGTTAGTTCTAGTTTGGAGCTCTCTCATTATTCTCTCCCTCTCTCTCTTAGTCTTGGACACTTAGAGTTTTCTTGGAGCACTTTGGCATTGGATGAATAAAGACAAAGTAGGAAAGAAGACAGAAGGATCAAGCAAGGAAGAGAAGGATCAAGTAGATACAATAGGATTCTTTGCAGGTATCGATTTGTATGTGTGTTTTCCTTACTATATTTGGCATGCATGGTATTGCACGTGGTTCTTTACTATTATGACATGGGTTTTTCCAAGTGTGACAGTGTTGTCAGCCTAGCCTTTCCATTTCCGGATAGCCATGGTGTGATGGGGTTCTAATGTTTTGGTTGAGATGGATTGTTGGATGGACTCAAAGCTGAGTGAGGTGGATCTATTAGTGAAAGAAAACATGGCCTAGTAACCCCTAACCCAAACTGTGGGTTGCGGTAAATTTGGCTTTTGTGTTCCTCAGTGGGCCTAGGAATCCTAGACCAGTGAATGGTGGGATATATAGTAAATCCTAGTGGTGGGTTCTCTCCATCAAGTCTAGTAATCCCAGGATGGGATGTACCGTAAATCCTGGAGAGTGTAGACTCGATTTAGGGCCTAGTGATTCGGTGTGGATTACAGTAAATCTTGAGAGACTAGGAGGCATGAAAATTACTCGGGGTGCAGGTGGATAAATCCAATGGAATCCATGCTTGTTTGGGCCTAGTGATCTAATGGAGATCATGGTAAAGCCTATTATCACATGTTTATTGTGTTGTCCTAGTGGTCCAATGTGGATTGCAGTAAAGCCTGGTTTTTATTGATAAGGGTGAGGTGGTTTAGCCTCAGGATGCCTTGGTTGATTCTTTTGGTTTGAGTCCCACATTCATGCTTGCAATATGGCATAGGGATGATCAGCTAAAGAGATATGTGGCTCAACCAATCTATGGTCGGGTGGAACGTGGTAGTCCCATCCCGGGTTGGATTTTACATTGATTAATGAGAGGTTCCTTCCTTAACATCTTATGTGTAATCATACTAGTTTACATGTGATTTTATGCCATATGTATCATTGATATTTCTGTTGTTATTATGCTTGTTATAAGCATGTATTATGACAGAGATGATGGATGGATCTCCTCATGTTTTGATTTGTAAATGAATGAACAATGTATCTATGACCTAATAGATGATAATGTAGTTGATGATATAAGGGAACAATTCTTCTTAGCGATTCTTAGATAAGTATGAGGCCCCTATGCTCAGATTTGTTGTTTAAACCTGTAGACTACATATTTTCGACATGTTTCACGAAATGCTTGTCATGGTTAGTAGGGGTCCAGTCAAGTCTTTGTTCAAATAATTGTATTTGTATCCTTATTTTGTTGTTATCTTTTAGTTTGAAAGTTTCATTGAGTTATGGGTAGTGACTTGGGCTCTAGGCCTTGAAAAATAACACAAATCTCAGAGTCATATCCATAGGTCTAAAGAGAAAAGTCCTCAGACGAATGCATACCCATGTTGTGGGAGTGTCTAGAGCCTCGTGGATGCATGTATGTCCATATCAAGGCAGAGTTCAGGGGTTTAATGGTCTAAAATGTCAGTTGGTCACAGGGGATAGTTACCTAAGTGGTTGGGATGGCTCATGGGATTTTTGTTGTTGATGTGGAAGGTCTGTGTGGTGTGTTTCCATTGATTCCACTTCCTTAAGGTCACCTTGGAGGTTGAATCCCATCATAGTGGCCTCTCATCGCATATTTACCCTTGTTGGCTGATTACTTAGGTAGATCTGGGATGAGGGTGTTACAATTTCATCGTTTATACTATTATTGAATGTTTTTTTTTTTTCTTTATTTAGCTAATTCTATTGTTTTTTATTCGTCTTGTTGGCATCTTATATAATTGGTAAGGTTCACAAATATTTTTACACCTTTTTTTCTAGAGGAAATAATTTTACACTTAAAACCATGTATTAAATTATTAATTCCGATTGTGTAATTTATAATTTAAAAATTAAAATTTTAACATATTTGTTTAATTCTAAGTTTGTGATAAGTTTAATTTTGATTTTGTGATAATTTGGTTTTTAACTTTGCTATTTGTTAGTTTACATATTTTTATCATTGCTTTTCAAAATATCTAAATTATGCCCCCAATGATGACTAAAACCACAATTAATGAAGTAATTTAAAATTTTGATAGCAATCAACTTATGGAATAATGGAAAAAACATCAAATATAGGAAGATTTGGATGCATAAAATTTTAGGGCCAATAGAATGCTTATGATTGGAGATCATAATTTTTTTTTATAACAATTATTTTTAGGGTAGAAGAGTTTATTAAAAAACAGTGAATAGTACAATGGGAAATAAATTTAATGATAAATTAAATTTTATTAAAGTATAACTTTTAAGTTATATTAATTCTAAATTAATTATAAAAGATTCTAACTTAAGTTTTTTAAATTTAACAATAGGTTGAATTTTATAAATAAACTTAAATTATTATCTTTATATTTTTAAAATAAATATTATTGATAATAGTTTATTAATTGCATTTCTTATTTATTAATTTAAACATTAGAAATTAAAAAAAATAATTATAACTAAAATTTAAAAATACATATTAATTTATACTTATATTTAAAACACTGATTATATTAATGAATATATATTTTTAATGATGTTTCATTCTTAATTATTATTAATAAATGAACTTTAATTTATTGAATTTATAAAATCAAATTAATTGTAATGTTATTTATATAATCCAATATTTTATGAACAGTTTTTTTTAATTATAGTTGATTTTATAGAACAATTAGTTATATATTTTAATATTATTATAAATATTTTGAATTTTTTTTAATGATTACAAGCTACGATATACGTTTTGAAATTTAATTGTAAATATTAACTAGATATTGTCTAACTCTTGTATTATAAGTATAGGCGACAACTTTTTGATTTCTATGTTTGACTATGACTAGAAAGGTAGTTTTTTTTAGAGGTTTGTACAATTTAATTCTGTGTAAAATTGATTTTTCTTCATAGCAACTATCTTTTAGACATGTTTTACAAACAATTTTTTTTATTTCTATGTTTTTTATAGGCAGAGACTATGCTGCTCACAATCCCTGCTTGAATAAGAATTTAGTTAGAATGAATATGTATGGACTATCTACGCAATAGAAAAATTTTTATGATAATTTTACAATTATAGTTTCAACTGTATTAAAATTTGTAATTTATAAAAATATTTTGCATTTTTTATTTAAAGTAGCTCATTTTTCATGTAAATTTTGATATAAGTTCAGGAATACATAATCTATAATAAATATTATTTCATAAAAATAAGCATCATGATGATAACCATCTAACAAACATAAACATCATCTAAAATACACATTCAAATTCGCTAACATCATCTAATTATATACATCTCTAGCACATATAAACGTCATTAGCTAGCACACAAATCTAATAATCTAATAATCTAATAGGGCATCATCATCATGATCACATCTAACAAAAACAAGCATTGTCTAACATCATCACCAAAAACATCCTCAAATATACATCTCATATCAAATAACTACTATAACATACACAACTATCTGCAAGCATATCAAATGAACGAATCTAACATGACCTAACAATATACACATCAACATGAACAGAAAAAATACACCATATATATACAAACAAGTTGAATAACTGAATTAAGTCAATTAACTGCTATAAAATATTTGATACAATAATTCTACTAGCATCCTGGTCTGTAGTAGAAGATGATAGATGGTCAACTACCTCAAGAGTCGAAGTATCATGAGGTGGAAGAGAAGGTGGTTGTTATGTTCTCGTAGGAGAAAAAAGCAGTGTGTCATTAGGTGAATGAGGAGAACGTGGAGTACAACGAGAAGGATCACCACCATGATCATCATCCGATGGGGTAGTGCTAGGTGAATATTGTTTATATACTACATGGCCATCCTGAGGAGGTGGAGCACTACTAGAAGGATCACCAACTTGATCATCACTCAATGGGATAATACTGGGTGAAGACTATGTATCTGTTTCATGGCCATGCCTCCTCGATGTTACTAGCCTGGTTGCTCTGATGATATGACACATAAGACTCATAATATCGTGTGACAAGTCCCTCCAAAGCTCCAGGAGCCTAGGATCTTCTATGATGACTTAAGTCATCGCAGGGAAAACTCCCTCCTTAACCAAAAGTCTAGAGAGTCTGTCACCCAACTCCATCCTAAATCTAATATCAAGCCTACAAAGCAGTCACATCCCCATGAGCATCTGCATTCTAGGATTTCCTTCACCATTTGTAACCTCTACCATCTCTACATCTATATCTGGTGGGGGAGGAGGCATGTCCCCAATGAATTAGCCAATATATACAAAATATATAGTACACAATAATAATTAGACAACTTCATTAAACAATTTAATAAAACAAGTTATTAATTAAGAAAATAAAATAAAAAAACATATTAATTTAAAGAAAACGCTAATATTACCTCTATCATTTGATGGCTTATCCCATGTGAAGAAGATGTTGTGACACTGCTTCTATTCCATCCTTGCATAAGGACATCACACCATGACAAACATGTGGTCAACCTCACTGGCTAGTAGCCATAGATCCTCAGTGGAAATCCTGGCTGGATACTCCAGAAAGCCCCTCTTGGGCATTATCTCACCCAACATGTGCATCCATACCTCAGTGATCGACCTAGGAGGGTGAAGATCAAAAATAGGCCTCATGTTTGGAAACATCTCAAAAAAAAAAAAAAAAATCTAAGGAAAAGGGAAGTTCAACCTCCCATGTATTAGAGCACGACATCTATCTAAAGCTATACAAAACTACCACAAAAAAATGGCAGACAGTCTCATACATCGTGGCCTATGAACCAAAAAATTAACATAAAACAAAAGAGGACAACTAATGCACTTCCCATCACTTGTAAAGTGTGAAATGGTACTCACTAATACTAAGAGGAACCTAATCTCCTTTGCACCAAAAGAAGTGATCCATAGTTTTACACTAGCCACTTGAAACTCCACTAGAGAAACTACGTGATCCCTAACATATCTTTTAGTGTAGTTAAGTTGAATCTATGCTACAAAACATTGGGAGACAACAGGGATCTGGGGAAAATCTTCAGCTCTCCTGGATAGGTTGGTGATAAAATAAATTTCCTCCTCAGTTGAATTGTACCATTAAGGAATTTAGACTTCTGTGATCCATAACATTGTTTAGATAATCTTCGGCAAAATCACATAATCAATCATTTGTCGACGTGTTTCGAACCAACCAGTGTGGTTCATCGTCAGGACCGACATGGAAATCGATGGAGGAGAGTTGAAGATAGACCCTTCCAAGATATTTCCATGCATAATTGATCTTTGTAGGTTTTAACCCTGTACAGAAATTACCTGCTTACGAATTCTAAAACACAGAAAATAAACAATGCAAGAGAATAACACATAAAACACATATACACAAAGATTTTCCCCTAGATCCCAAAACCCGGACTACCAGCTTGATTTTTCATTATGTTCCTTTCAATGTTATAATACATATTTATACATGCCAAAGCATCCCAAACCATGGACCGAAAACCATCGCGTCCAATCCCATGTACTGAAAACCATGGCGTCCAAAAAACATGTGCGAAAATCATGCACAAAACCATAGGTGGGTCCACCCAACCTAACATAGGGTCCAAAACCAAAATTTTCTAGGGCGCTGCCCCGGACCCCATAAAGTGGGGTTATGGGTACACCTCAAACCCCCTGTGACCTCCCCCCCTCTAACCCCCGGTTAACTACGTGGGCTAGTCGTGGAAAGAATATAACACAACCCAACATTCTTCCACTTGTTGTTTTCTTTCCACAAGGGGTCACAAGAGAGCTTAGTCATTTTTCTAGCCCTGCAATGGCCATTGTTTCTCTACACCAAGAGAACTTCTCGTAGCTCACATATTTTTTCAATGCATCTGTAGTATTCTTCAAAATGTCCAACTTTACTAGCAACACCATTTTTTCTTCTATCATATCCCTCACAAAGTGATATTGGACATCATTGTGCTTTGTCTTTGAATGATATGCAGGGTCCTTTGCCAAGAAAATTGCACTTTGGCTGTCCCATTCTATCCTTATAGCTTCCTGTACTAACCCCATACTTGAACACAATCTCTGCAACCAAACTGCTTCCTTGCTTGCATGAGTGGTTGCCATGTATTCTGCCTCTGTAGTTGATAGTGCCACTACAGATTGTTTCTTACTCATCCAACTGACTCCACCTCCAAATAGGTTAAACACATACCCACTTGTAGATCTTCTCTGATCCATATCTCTAGCCCAGTCTGCATCAACAAAGCCACAAATATCTAACGCTCTGTCCAATCCTGGTCTTCCTTGATAGCACAAACCATAGTCACTAGTGCCATGAAAATACCTGAAAACCCACTTCATTGTTGTCCAGTGCTCCTTCCCTGGTTTTGACATAAACCTGCTCAATACTCCCACTGCATGTGCAATGTCTAGTCTAGTACAGACCATTGTATACATCAGGCTACCGACTACACTTGCATATGGAACACGAGATATGTCCTCTTCCTCTTCTTGTGTCTTGGGACACTGTTCAACAGATAACCTCACACATACAGGAATAGGAACCTTCACTGGTTTACTATCCTACATATTAAAACTCTACAGTATTGTCTCGACATACTTTCTTTGGTTTAACTAGAGCTTCCTATTTGCCCGATCTCTTTTAATTTCCATGTCCAAAATATAGTTTGTAGCACCAAGATCTTTCATGTCGAATTTGGAGGACAATTGGGTCTTCAAATCCTAGATAATTTCTTTGTCATTTCCAACTAGCAACATATCATCCACATAGAAGACCAGATAAATAACATGGTCACCAATTAATTTAAAATACACACAATGATCTGCTTTACTTCTAGTGAAGCGAAGTCTCCGTATAAATGTATCAAATTTCTGATACCACATCCTTGGTGACTTTTTAAACCCATACAAAGACTTATTTAACTTGCATACCAGTTCTTTCTTACCCTTCACCACCAAGCCTTCAGGTTGCTTCATGTATATTTCCTCTTCCAGATCCCTGTGAAGAAATTTTGTCTTCACTTTCATCTTTTGTACCTCAAAATCAAAAGCAGTAGCAACAAATAAAAGTAGTCTAATAGAAGTTACCTTGGCAACAGGAGAAAAAATATCACCAAAATCAATTCCCGGCACCTGGGAATAACCTTTTGCTACCAACCGAGCTTTATATTTCTCCACTTTTCCTTTTGCATTTGTCTTCTTCTTTAACGCCCATTTGTTGCCAATGGGTTTCCTTCTAGCTGGCAACTCCACCATATCCCAAGCCTCATTTTTGTGCAAAGATGCCATTTCATCAACCATGGCCTCTTTCCAGAGTTTTCCATCCTCTGAATCCATTGCTTCCTTCACAATTCTGGGATCATCATCAATAACAAACAAAGCAAAATTTGAATAGAAAGTAGATGGACTATACATTTCTGGCTGTCTTCTTTCTCGAACTGATCTTCTCACAGCTGGAGTTTGTGGCTCTTCATCTTCTAATTTCTCCTCTGCTATAGAGTCCGATTCTTCCCCCTTTAGCTCAAACTCTATCTTCTCAGGTTCCTTTAGTTGAACTTCATGTTTAATAACATCTTTCACCTCTCTAAACACCACATTTCGGCTGTACACAACCTTCCTTGTTACTGGGTTCCAAAGCTTATAACTCTTTAAACCATCCTTATACCCAATAAAGATGCACTTTTTAGATTTACTATCCAACTTGGTTCATTTCTCCTTTGGAACATGTACATATGCAACACATCCAAATACCCTCAGATGTGAAAGAGAGGGTTTCTTACCATTCCATACCTCTCATGGAGTCCTATCCTCCAACGCTGATGAAGGTGACCTATTGACTAGGTAACATGTAGTATCCACTACCTCTGCCCAGAATTACTATCCTAACCCGGCACCACTGAGCATGCTTCTTGCCCTTTCCATCAACGTTTTGTTCATTCTTTCTGCAACTCCATTTTACTGAGGTGTATATGGAGTAGTCTTCTGCCATGCTATACCACACTTCTTACAGAATTCTTCAAATTCCTTGCTGCAAAAATCTCCACCATTATCTGTCCTCAGCACCTTTATCTTCTTCTCTGTCTGATTTTCCACGAGAGCCTTTGATTATTTAAACCTGTCAAAGACTTCAGATTTCTTCTTAAGGAAATATATCCATGTATTCCTTGAGAATTCATCTATAAATGATACATAGTACATAGACTTACCCGGTGATGGAACCTTCACAGGTCCAAACCTATCATTGTGCACAAGCTCTAATATCTATTTCGCCCTCTTACCACTAGAGGGGAAACTCACCCGATTTTGCTTCCCATATACACAATTTTCACAGAAATAAAAATCTAGAGAGCTATTACTCATACCTTCTACCATACCTTTAACATGAAGTATTCGAAGGCCCTTATATCCAATATGTCCAAGCCTTTGATGCCACAACATGGTATTTTCTCCAGAGACCACTAGATTTTCTGCTCCACTTTCAGGAACCACAAAACTGTTTCACCCATCAATAACACTACTACCTTGCAGCTTGTATAGAGTTCGAATTTGAACTCCCTGCATCAATACCAGTGCTCCTCGAACCATTTTGCAGGTATCCTTCTCGAACACTATTTTTAAACCTGCATCATCCAGCTTGCTTATAGAAATCAAGTTTCTGGCCAATGCAAGAATATGCAGAACACCCGGAAGTGTTCTAACCCTTCCACCTTGCAACTTCAACTTTACTTTTCCATGACCAATGATTCTAGCCTTCCTATCATCCCCTAAGAAGACATCACCACCATTGTATTTCTCATACTCGCAAAACCACTCTCTATGGGGAGTGAAGTGAAAGGATGCACCTGAGTCAATCAACCATGCCTCATGATCTACATGTGTACTTGAAGAAGCCAAGTACACATTCCCACCTTTATCTACTCGGTAGCTTTCGCCTCTATAGAAGGAGAATCATCAAATCCCTTTCCTTTATCAGGATCTTTAGATTTACAGTCCCTTTTGAAGTGACCTTCCTTTCCGCATTTCCAGCACACCACCTTTACAGGTTTTCCTGGAGATTTAGATCTCCCTCTAGATTTAGATCTCCCACTCGATGATTTATTTTTGCTTCTGTTCTGGGACCATCCTCATACAGACAAGGCATCACCATTCTGGCTCTCCATATTTTTCCGTCTCATCTCCTCCATCAACAAGGCTGAGACTATTTCATCAAACTACAAGGCAGTTGCATTGCTACCTATTGTAATAACTAGATTATCCCATGAATCTGGTAGAGAACACAACAAACTGATGCACTTATCTTCATCTAAAATTTTAATATAAACAGATGCTAAATGACTTACCACAGTATTAAATGCATTTAGATGCTCTATCATTGAGTCTCCATATTTCATCCTCGGGTTATATATCTTTTTTCGCAGGAACAATTTAATCACCATATACTTAGATTGGTACAAAGTCCCTAACTTGTCCCACAAAGACTTCACCGTAGCTTCCCATGATACATTCAACAATACTAAATCTGAGACACACAATCATATTGTGCTCTTTTCCTTCTGATCCAACTTCTTCCATTCTTCATCAGACACTCCCGTTGGTTTAGTACCTGGATCTACCGTCATCCACTGATCTTTATCCACCAACAGATCATCCATATTGAGTTTCCACAACTCAAAACTCTGACCATTAAATTTATCGATCTCTATCTTTCCACTGCTCGCCATCTTCTTTCACCACCAAAATCAATCTCACTAATCTCCCACTGAACAGGGTCTACCACAGGCCCGAGCGAAACCCCTCAGTAACAAAGGCATCCCCTTGAAGCCAAAACAAATCTGATACCAAATGTAGGTTTTAACCCCGTACAGAAATTACCTGCTTACGAATTCTAAAACATAGAAAATAAACAAGGCAAGAGCATAACACATAAAACACATATACATGGAGATTTTCCCCTGGATCCCAAAACCGGGACTACCAGTTTGATTTTTCATTATGTTCCTTTCAATGTTATAATACATATTTATACATGCCAAAGCATCCAATACCATGGACCGAAAACCATCGCGTCCAAAAAACATGTGCGAAAATCATGCACAAAACCATAGGTGGGTCCACCTAACCTAACATAGGGTCCAAAACAAAAAGAATTCGGGGCGCTGCCCCAGATCCCATAAAGTTGGGTTACGGGTACACATCAAACCCCCTGTGACCTCCCCCCCTCTAACCCTGGGTTAACTACGCGGGCTAGTCATGGGAAGAATATAACACAACCCAACAATCTTCACTTTGGGTGGTTGATTTCGCTTGCAACATCTTTCGGATGAATGATTTTTCTTGCCACAATGGTAACAAGGATGGAGGTCAAAGAATTTAGTCTCGATATGACCATTTCTCTTACAATGGTTACACTTAACCATATTTTTAGCATTGTCGAGAAAACCAACACTTACAAATTGAATTAGTTTTGAGAAATCTAGAATAAACAAAGTGTTTTCTATGTTGTATCCTAGTCCATGTCGATCTTTATTGAATGAGATTTCTTCCCAAGGTCTGATCACTTTCTTGGAAAGACTATCCTGTTGTTGTTCTTCATACTTGCTGTTGTTGCTAACATTCTTTCCTTGATTTATTAAACCTTCTGTATCACATTGGGCATCAAGCATTAATAGTTCATCTGTTTGACATGCTGCATCAAACTGATCAATTTGATCTTTGGTACTACTTGTTGCATCATTAAGTAGTACAATTGGTTGGTTGAGATCACTTGTGTCACAACTTATATCAACTTGATTGATTAGTTCATCTGTGTCACAACTTATATCAACTTGCTTGATTAGATCATTTGTGTTGCAACCTTCATTAATATGTTGAATAATATCACTTGTATCACAACTTTCATTTGCTGGCTGGATGAGGTCTTTTATGTCACAACTTGCATTTGTCTTCTCTGCACATTTTGCATCTAGAAAATCTTGATTTTCACTTAACTTAATTTGAAGTGCATGAATGAGTTTTTCTTTCACTTCAAGCTCAATTTGAAAGTATTTTGCTACTTCTAATGTACTGGTCATTTGATTGATTAAGGTTTGACTTTGCTTCAACTTCCATTCCAGTATTTCAATTGTGTTCTGTAACTCATGATTGCAATCTTTCAACTCTTTAATCTCCAGTTCTGCACTTTGAAGACGTTTTCCTCCTTTACCCATTATGAGTTTTGACATGCTCGCTTGTACTGGCTCACTTTCTTGCTTGATTTTGCTTGATGGTTGCTTGTAACACTTGCGGGATTTGAAGATCTCGCTCGCTTGAATTCTTGAACTTGTGTGCCTGATTTAGTTTATCAATGGAATGGTTGAACTCAGGCTCGCTTGAACTTTGTGAATGCTTCAATCAACTTGATTTTTTCTTGAATTTTTTGTTAAAAATTGAATGCATGCTCGCTTGAATTTTGTACTAGGATGAGGGAGTCGAATACCACTGAAAATTTACCCATTGTTTTCAATGACAAGTGCAAATGATATTGGCTCATTTGAGGAGAAATGAATCACTTTACCTCCTATAAATTCACAATTTATGTGTCGTTTTTGACTGAGAATGCACCCTTACAATTCAACTCAATTTGACTTTGATTACAACCTAACTTACAAATTATGATTTTCAAGTTACAATTTTTTTTTAGTGGACTTTTACAAAAACGTTGCAAGTGCATTGTCCAAAAGTTTGATGTTGAATTGATGTACTTGATTGTTGATATAGGTAAAACTTCATTAACTTGATTTCCTTGAGTGAATGATGTTGAATTGCTTGTTGATGTAGAATCATTTTTAATGTTGATGTTGACAAGCTTGATTATATGTTGTAGTTTCTTGATTGCTTGTAGTTTGCTTATTTAAGATTCATTACATGACCTTGAATGGAATTGATTATGCACATGCGTTGCTTTAATTTTTTTGTGTACTTCATGTGTACCATATTAGAAGGATAGCATAAAAACTAGACACAAAACAAAAACAATATCAAGAATCATTCACAATCACAAACAGACTCATGGTGTACCTAAGGTCCCCTTATTCAATTTCGAGCAGATCGAGGAAACATCAACACCACAAAAAAATATTTCTTTATTAAATATTGGAGTACATGATCCTTCAACTTCTCAAGCAATGATAATGTCAAGCTCGCAAACTCTAGAAGCAAATTGTCTTGAAAAAAACTGGATATTCACTGACTCAATCTCTCTCAAAGTAAAACATTACTTCGAATTACAATAATGAATTTCTCTTTTAAAAATATTCCCTTATCACTCCAAATTTACAAAACACTTATTACTCCAAAATTACAAAAATAATTTCACCTTATCACTCCACAAAATCACTTCAAAGAAATTCACTCTTATACCTCGAAAATTTCAAAAATCACTTATTACTCTACAACACTTATAACTCCAAAAAAATTTAAAAACCAAATTGTTTTTCACTCCAAATATAAAAAAAATAAACTTTATCACTCCCAATATTATCTATCCCTTATCAATCCAAAATATTAAAAATTTCAATCCCACCTTATCACTCCAAAGTTAAAAAAAAAAGAACTTACACCTTATCTCTCCAAAAATTTGCACCTCTGTTAAAAATTACCTTATTTCTCCCCAAAAAAATCACTTATTACCCACTCACTTATCACTCCCAAAAAGTATATATTACATACCTTATCATTTTATTAACGTTAGGATCACATTAAAAAACCTTACAAAACAATTTAACAAAACTTTCAAAACACTTTACAAAAGTGATTTGTAAATGGTAACGTGAAGGTTTCATTTAAGTGATTTCTAAAAGGTAAGTAATATGAATGAATGATTTCGTTGACATGTGAGTGGAGAGATGATTTTGTTGGCTCCTCCACCACTTTACAACATCGACTATTCCATTTTGGCTAGTTCCTCCACGATGTTGGCTCCTTTATTATGCAGAATGCAACACCCTCTTCTCTCTTTTCAATAAAAATTATTGTAGCAAGTGCTTCCACATAACGATACTTGTCTCTAGCTTTCAACCTTGCACAATAGATATGGCTTCTTTTTATGTTCTTGGCTTTCAATTTGGCGATTGTTGATCAACACCTAGTTGATACAATTTCTCAGCTTCGTGTTAACACATTCCCTCTAGTCTCCAATGTAGATTTGAGTGCAAGCTTCAATGCAGCTCTAGATTCCAATGGTGCTTTCAAACCTTGTATGATGCGAAGCAAACTATACATAGATGGAAAAATTTAATCTCTAGGAGATAGATTAAATATTGATGCATAAGCAGGATTTTAATTCTTCAATCAACACACTATTTCACCTTGCTTCCATGCTTAGCAAGCAATAACCCTGCACCATCCGATAATAGGTGGTCCTCCATAGGCGCACATATGCAGCAAGGAAAAAAATATAAATCCACTTACCAGTGGAATGCATGCACTCAAACTCCACTACCAAATGTTTGTTTCTGTGTTATTTTGACTGCATTCACCAATGAAGGATGTGGGGCTCTACACTATCCACACGCTAGTCTCCATAATCTAGGTTCCACATGTTGGATTCTTCAGACTTCGTCCTTACACTATGCATAAGAAGTTTGTCTCAAATAATTTCACACTTGTTTTAAGTTACAAAGCATGAAACAATATGAGGATTTTGCACCCAAATACGAAACATGAAAGATCTTGCAGTCCATAACACTGATTTAAACTTTAAAAATAAAAAACTCAGTGGCACTCTATTCATCACACTAATCACTGAATTTTTTTAGGAGGCAGATCACAAATTGTGAGAGTCATTTATCCTTAGGATCTCAGGCCACGCAATGTGAATAGTATCACTTGACTTGTAAATCATCCCGTTATCCCTCCGCGACACCACTATCTATCACTCCCCAGTGCAGATCTATAGTGGCTAACTCTGCCAAAATACACAACTATATATGATGCACTCATCAAATCCTCATATTGTTTTTTCACTAACTCTCTTTTCACATTCTCAATGCTCCTTTACAAGTGTTATTATAGCTCTACACACAGGAGAGGATTTTCCAGCTTTGATACCACATGTAGAATATTAAACAAAATTAACACACATAAAAAAAATGCCAGAGACATAGAAATGGAAAAAAAAGGCCTCAACCTTACTGTATTCATCTCACTCTATGTAATGTACTATACAAATAATGATAATAATACAAATAAATACATGAGGAAGCTTGTCTCAAGATAATGCATCTATCTTGGACACTTTGGTTGAGAAAATCTCTCAACCATACACTAATCTAGGAGCCTAACTAGTTGGAGAGAATCTCTCAACCAACTAGGCCTAACCTGACTCATAATTATGAGGAACACACTCAATCTAGAAAGGTGGGATTAAATCATAACTTTCATGATTTTAATTAATTTAATTATTTGGACTTAGATTTGTTTTAACATATGAGAGTGACGCTAAAATTTAAGTTTGACTACATCAACTCTTAAATAGAGTTATACTATACACTCTTATAGAGCATTTTACATCATAATCATGTGGCTAGCCCCTTTTCCATGAATAATGGTGGCTAGCGCGGCATCCTCCCAAACTATTGGTGTGAAAATAGGAAGGTCAACTTATGAGTGGCATAACTTTTGCACATGGACTCTGATTGATGCGCTTCTTGCGTCGTTGGAAAGATATCCCTGTGTAGAATACCATAAAGATGTGTTGCGCTAAAAAGGAAAAGTTTCAACCCCCAAAAAAACATCATTTTATGCCTCAAAACGCTCCCGGAAGGTTTCAGACCTTGTTTTTCCAAATTGGGTCCCACCGGTAAAAATGGTCCCGCGAGATGATTCCTCCACTTTTTCCACTATAAATGCATCGATATGGATGAAAAATAATATAATTGGAATCAAACTTCCCCATTTTGGGAAGATTTTGGTCCCCAAAAACTTTTACTAAATGAGGTGAGGAAATGTTTCCTCCTCCTTCTCTTTGGTGTACCATTTAGCTTTGTTTGGAAGTTGTCCCTTCCACTCGAATCTGCCAAAGGTCATGCTGACCCTGTCTTGTAGTTCTTGACCTCTTCTGCAAAACTATATCTTTTGTTAACTATGCTTGAGAATCTGGTGGAAAATCCTCCACAGAGGGTAGGGCTTGTTCCTCTTCCTAATCTAGCATGGAAGGCTCATGGAGTTTCAAATTCATGACATTCACAATAGAGTAAATGTGCATATATGGTGGTAAAATGAGCATGCATTGTCACCCACATTTTCCAATATCTCAAAGGGATCATACCTTAGAGCCTTGATTTTCTTACAAGGCCATTGCAACCTCTCCTTGTTCATTTGTAACTATAATCTATCTCCCACTTTGAATGATTTATCTATTTTGTGTTGATCATGCATGGCCTTATACTTCTCCTATGACTTCTGCAATTTTTCTTGTACATGTAGATAAAGTTTTCGACCCTCAAAGCATCTCCTGTAAGATCTTCCATCACTCATCCTTGATACCGATATGAAATATCCAAAGGTGAAGGTGGAAAATATCCAAAACAAGTTTCAAATGGGGACTTTCCTATAGAAGTGTAGAATACTATGTTATAAGAATGTTGTATATATACCAGATTTTCATCCCATGTCTTCAGATGCTTCTAGTTGTATCCCCTCAAAATTTGTACCAAAGTCCTGTTGACTACTTCTATCTACCCATCTATCTATGGATGGAATGTTGTATATATTTTCAACTTTGCAGCCATATTCTCCCATAATGTAGTCTAGAATGCACTGAGAGATCTTGTATCCTTGTCTAAAATGATGCTCATTGGGATTCCAAAGTGCACCCAGACCTATCCAAAGAATAAGCTTATTGCTTCTTGCTCGATGATGGTGTTTTATAGGGCATCATAACACACATTTTGTTGAACATGTCAACTACCACGAATAGGTAGTCATATCCAATTTTGGTTTTTAGTAAATATCCCACAAATTCCATCGAAATGATTTCCCAAGAATGAGTACGTACAAGTAAGGGATGATATAGACCATGTTTCCTATTTCTAGGCTTGATGGATTAGCAAAGCATGCATCTACTTATGAACCTAGATACATGCTCTTGCATGTTGTGCTAATACACATATCTCTACAAGTTAGCCACGGTCTTCCCTACACCAAAGTGCCCTACAACCTTGGAGGTGTGAGTCTCTCTAATCAGCTACAATTTCTCATATTTAGGAACACGTAGCTTATCCAGTATGTAGCATAAACCATCCTAGAGATGGTAGTAAACATTGCTTCCACCATCGTGCACATGACTCTGACTCTGCAATTATTGATACACATCCTTGAAGTCATCATCCTCTGAATATTCTTCCTTGTATGCATCATGAGTAAATGGCTCCATTTGCATAAGAGTCCCAAAAGTTGTGATCTTTGATGTGGGTAGCCTTGAAACCATGTCAGCCAACTTGTTTTTGTTTCCCTTCTTATATTTGATCACTAAATGAAATTGTTGTAAAAACCCCATCCACTTGTAATGCTTGGTCTGTTGTAGCTTAATCTGGGTCTGGATGTACTATAATAGCTGGCGATCTGTGTGGATTACTCTCTCTTTTCCCATGATATAATGCTTCCACTTCTTAACAACTTGCACCATGACATATATCTCCTTGTCATAGGTAGGGTAGTTAACAACTCCCCCATGAAATACTTCATAATGATAGCATACAAGCATTCCTCCTTGCATCAAGACAGTTCAGATATCATACCCACTCACATTTGTCTCCACTTCAAAGGGTTGCGACAAGTTTGATAATGACAGAACTGGTGCTTGGATGATATTCTTCTTTAGCTCCTCAAAATCCTTTTGTTGACCTTTTACCCAATGGAAACTCTTGCCACTTTTTTCTATGTCGTGAAGCGGTTCTGCTATCACTAAAAATGAGGCTATGTATTTCCTCCTGTACTATGCTACCCCAATGAAACTCATGAACTTAGAAATATTAGTAGGCACCGGCCATTTCATGATGGCCTCCATCTTGGAAGGGTCTATCTTCAACTCTCCTCCACAGATCACATAATCCATATACACCAAAGACTGTTGCACAAACTCGCACTTCTTGAGATTTTCTATCAGCTGGTGCTTCTTCAATGTTTCTAGCACTTGCGTCAAATGAGAAATATGATCCTCCTAGGTAGCACTATTTACCAGTATGTCATCCAAATATACAATAAAAAATGAATCTATAAAAGGGCACAACACATCATTCATTAATTTCATAAATGTAGCTAGTGCATTACATAGACCAAATGGCATGACTAACCACTCATACAAACCTAGCCTGGTTTTGAAGGTGGTCTTCTAGGTGTCTTCTTGTTTGAATCGAACCTGGTGATATCTAGACTTCAAGTCTAGCTTGGTGAATTATTTTTCTTGCTACAACTGATCCAACAAATAATTTATCTTGGGCAGGGGGTATTTTTTCTTGAGCGTGATTTTGTTCAATGCCTTGTAATCTATACACATCTGCCAAGTCCCATCCTTTTTTGGCACAATGATTATGGGTGACCCACATGATGATGTACTCATTCAAATGACACCATGTTCCACCAACTACTGCAAATGTTTCTTCATATTAATTTCTTCTATAACAAACTGCTTGTACAACCCAATATTTGGCAATGGGGAGTCTGGAAATAGATGGATCTCATGCTCCACTTCTCTCTTAGGTGGTAACCCTTTAGCCTCTTGGAGCACATCCTTGTATGCCTATAAAAACTCCTCAAATTGTTGTTTATGATTCTTGGTATAACCCTCTAGGGATGCCTTGTCTCTTATTGACTCCTCTACATAATTATCAATTTCTTGGCTTGGTTGGCACTTACAAATGAAATTTTTGACTTGCCATTATGCGCGTTGATGATGAAAAATTTTCCATCCTTGAGGAGTCGATACTAGTTGGCTCTCCTCATGAATATTGCATCACACATGTACATATATGGACTCCAAAACACGACTCCACATACATAAATGGGAACCACATCTAGATCTACTTCATCAATAAAATCACCACTGATAGTAAATCTAATTTTACACTGTTTTGTTACCTTTAGCTTTACATCCTTATTTACCCATCCTAGTGGATATGGGTTTAAATTATCACAAACTTCCAACCCCAAATTCTTGACCAGCGCTTCTACAATGAGATTTTCCCGCAATCCAAAGTCAAACACAACATCAATATTTGTCTTCTTGACCTCTATCTTTATATGGAAGAGTTTGGTCATTTCTTTCTCTTCTTTTTATTGAAGGCTACTCAGATTTACCTCCTTCTGCATTGATGTACAAATGATCTTCTCGTCCACATCTGAGTTTCTTTCAAATTGGTTTCTCGAATATGTGGCCATGATATTTTTCATCTTGTTATTTAGGTTTAGCTCTAGATGCAACTTCCAAGGTTTCTCCTTTGTATGGCCATCAAGGTTGCAGTGGTTGCAATGGTTGCTAAGACCTTTGCACTGGTGTGTTGTGGCTTCTATATTTTTATCTTTTCACCCTTTTTTATTCTTCTTACCCTCCTTAGAAGCGTCTTGTTCCTTCTGCTTCGATCGACTTGATTATGCTCTCTTTAGGCCCATGTTTTCTAGGTATTGCGCCTATACACAAGACTCATCCACCGATTTGGGCTTGAACAACATTACTTGCTTGCACAGATGGTGGTACAGACCCCCCAAATACTTGAGGAGTACATATAGGTTCTTTGGAGAGATACCCAACATTATAGCCATATTTTCTAATGATGTGATGTACTCCTGCATGCCTTTGCTAGACTTTTGCCTAAAGTAATGCCACCAGATCCACTAGTCCTCCATGTACCCAATGGGATAAAATTGTGACTTAATGAGGGTTTTGAAATCCTCCCACCTAGTAACTAGCGGTCCTCCCTCCAACCTCATGGTTTTCGTGGGTTCTCCCACCAAGCCAGTGCATGTCCCTCTAATTTGAGTCTCGCAAATGAGATCTTTTTCCCTTCCTCAATCTCATGGACGCTGAAATAAACTTCCAATTGTTGTAACCAGTGGTTCAGCTTAAGATCATCAATCTCGCCAGGGCACTACTTGATATTGAATTTTTCTTCCATTTTAAACAGGGATCGATTCACGACACTCGAATTGGTTTGATATTTTCCAGATTCTTTTTTAGATTGTTTCTTCATTTCTCCCTAATCTTCTAATCCCCATTCTAATTTGTCGTCTGCCTTCGAACCCCCATCTTCTCCAAATATCCCCAACTTGTTATTCAAGGCCTCCATGTGGATTTTTACATTGTGGTTGATATCTATAACTTATTTTTCCAGGCGTGTAAATCTCACCTCTGCAAGATCACGAGGTTCCTTTACAGATCTATCGACCATGATTGGCATTTTATGATTTCACCCCAGTTGATCTAGATCCCTGTAATCTCCACAAAATACCCAAATACACCTACTCTAATACCAAATTATCAGTAAAATTATGTGGATATTCCACTAGATAGTTCATCACAACAAATCTGATAATAATATATTAAAATACTGAATCTTTATGCAATTATAGTTTTATTAAAATTTTAGATATGTAGATTTAACTGTAATTAGTGCATGCATGTAAATGGAAAATATGTAGGAAATTAGAGAATGACAGAAGAATAAGACCCACACACATAAGACACAAGATATGTTGTCTCAAAAAACCTTTCAGGAGAAAACCTAGCTAGAAGGTGAGGTTTCTTCACTCTCTTTCTCTGTCTAGAAATATGGATGCAAGTACAAAGAAGTAATGCCTGTCGCCTGTGGGATGTTATAGTGCACAAATCCTCTCTATGTGCTCTACCTCCTATCTCTCCTACCTATCTTTTCTCAACTATGGAAAAAAAGTCTCTCGAATGAATGTAATTCCTCTTCCTCCTCGTGGCCTGGTTATAACACAACCTGATAGCCTACTAGTGGTTAAGTTTAACTACATCAACTCTTAACTAGAGTTATAATATAAAATCTTCTAGAGTATTTTACATCATAATCATGTAGATAGCCCATTTTCCATGAATAATGGGGGATGATATGTCATCCTCCTGAACTATAGGTGTGAAAATAGAAGGTCAACTTTTGAGTGGCCTAACATTTTCATGCAAACTCTGATTGATGTGCTTCTTGAATCGTTGAAAATATTTTTGTGTGTAGAATAGCATGAAAATGTGTTGAACTAGAGAGACAAAGTTTTACCCCAAAAAAACATAATTGGATGTGATCCAAGTGGATGTTGGTGGCCACCCACCTATCCCACTTGGACCCCCACAATTGTCTCTTTCAGCTTTTCAGTTTCCTTATTTGTAGCACAATTTACTATTTTTAGCAGTTTTCAGGTTCTGAACTTCCGGAGCCGTTTTGAGGCCCTAAACGATGTTTTTTGGGAAATCTAGGAGCAACGTGGGTTATAGACTAATGTTTCCCTTCCTAAAGTTATATTCCTCAGATGGGTCTTTCTAAAAAGCTATTGTGCATGTCAAATGGAGATCGTATGCCAAAGTTACGACCCTGGGAAGTTGATGTACCAATTTACCCAAACGGGGCCCATAGTTTGGCGTTTCATCTTCTAGGGTTAGGTTTTTAGGTTTTTAGGGTTTTCCATTGTTTCTCAACAATAAATAGGCCTTCGAGCCTCATTGTAACATAGTTCAGAGGCATGTAGCTGCCACATCTCTTCTCAGAGATAAGCTACCATCGCCCAAGCTGGTTTATTTCCATTTATATTCGAAGCATATTTTAGTATTTTACATTAATGAAATGAAGTATTATTTGCACTACATCTCTGTGTTTATGGTTATCTCTGTAATTTGTTGCATTCCTATTTAAATCCAGAACATGATGCCTCAAAATGTTGTTGTGTGTGGAGCATGATTGTTCAAAGGTCTTTGTTTCAACTGGATGTATACTCCAGGAAGTCTTGTACACCCCTCCACGTGGGGGGGTGTGAAGGGGGACTTGTCCCCCCGCGGGGGTTCAGGGGGGCCGATCCCCCCCGGCTGGGGGGTCCGGGGGCCAGCGATCCCCCGACGGGGGCTCGGGGGCAGCGCCCCTGAAGCTAAAAACAAATGTAAAATTGCCTTGTAAAAGTATAGTAATTTCTAGTCAATCTGGGCCATTCATTAGGCGGATGATCTGACGGTAGAACTTATGTTTAGTTTAGGGTTTTTTTGCCCTAGAAGGCAACCCCCTCTCTTTGTATGAGGGTATTGTATTTGAGGCTGTGATATAGATGTGTATTCTGTGAGCGAGAAACAGAGAGGTGAGACTGTGAGAGAAAACAGAGGATATTACAACGGATTTGCTGTAGGTTGTGTCTCTTCATTTTGTTGGATAATAGAAAGGAAGGACTGGTTGTTCGGGGTGGACGTAGCCCAAACTGGGTGAACCACGTATATCTGTGTCTCTCTTATTTTGTGTGTTTTCTATGTTTATATTTCTGCAATATTTTATGTGTTCCATTGCTCCGTAATATATAATTTTCTAACAACTGGTATCAGAGCCGAAGGTCTATTTGGTTGATAAACTCGCACGAAAGAAGGGTTCCTGGTTCGAGTGGGAGAAATGGTGGAAGATGGTAAGTTTAGGGTCGAGAAATTTAACGGCCAAAACTTCTCGCTGTGGAAGATGCAGATGGAAGATTATCTGTATCAGAAAGATCTATACCTACCATTGGGCGGAAAAACAAAGATTCCGACGGGTATGAAAGATGAAGAATGGAACCTTCTCGATAGAAAGGCACTCAGAACAATACGGTTGTGCCTTGCTGCGTCAGTCGCCTTCAACATTTTGAAGGAAACCACAACAGAGGGTTTGATGCAGACGTTGTCGAAACTATATGAAAAACCCTCGACCTCAAACAAGGTATTTCTTACGAAATGGTTATTTAATATGAATATGTCGGAAGGTGGATCTGTTGCAAACCATTTAAATGATTTTAATACAGTTACAAGTCAGTTAAGTTCTGTAGGGGTAAACTTTGATGATGAAGTTAGAGCTCTGTTATTCTTGTGCTCATTACCAGAAAGTTGGAATGGTTTGGTAATGGCCATTAGTAACTCTGTTTCTGGATCTAGTACTTTAAAGTTTGATGATGTTGTTGGTGCTATCCTTAGCGAGGAAATGTGACGAAAAATCTCCGGTGAGACATCGGGAAATGCTTTGAGTGCAGAGTCTAGAGGAAGAAAAATGGAAAGACGAAAGAGCTCAGGATATCGCAGTAAATCAAGGAAAGACAGATCCAAGTCCGGATCAGGGATAGTGTGCTGGAAATGTGGAAAGAAAGGACACCTAAAGAAAGACTGTAGATCTCGGAAGGGAAAAGAAGGAGATGCACAACAAGAAAACAATCATGAAGCAAATGTGACAGGTGAGGTGTTACAAGATGCTTTGATTCTTTCTTTTGAAAATATTACTGATTCCTGGGTGGTAGATTCAGGGGCTTCATTCCATGCCACACCTGATAAGAAATACTTTCATGACTATGTTCAAGGAGATTTTGGACAAGTTCGTCTGGGTGATGATAAACCCTGTAAAATCGTTGGAATGGGTAAGGTTCTTCTAAAACAGCAGAATGGAAACCAATGGCTACTAAAGGAGGTAAGGCATGTTCCAGATCTAAAGAAAAATCTGATTTCAACAGGGCAGTTAGGCAGTGAAGGTTGTGTGACAACTTTCACAGATAAAGCTTGGAAGGTCACCAAAGGAGCCCTGGTAATAGCAAAAGGCGAAAAGGTTGGTACATTGTATTTATGCAATGGTATTTCTAACTCTGTTAATGCTTTAACTTCCAAAGGAGCAGATGCAGCATTATGTCATCATAGGCTCGGACACATGAGTAAAAAGGGGATGAAGATTCTTCACTCAAGGAATTTGTTGCCGGGTTTGAAGGATGTTGATTTGGACTTCTGTGAGAATTGCATTTATGGAAAACAGAAGAGAGTCAGATTTCTCAGAGTTGGGAAAGAAAAGAAGAATGAAAAATTAGATCTTGTGCATACAGATGTATGGGGACCTGCTCAGGTATCATCTCTCGGTGGCTCTTGTTATTATGTTACTTTTATTGATGATGCAACAGGAAAAACTTGGATTTATTGTATTAAGAATAAATCTGATGTATTTGATACTTTCAAGAAATGGAAAGCTTTGGTTGAGATTGAGACAGGAAATAAATTGAAGTGTCTTAGATCAGACAATGGAGGTGAATATTGCAGCAAAGAGTTTGATAGGTACTATTCAGAGCATGGAATTTGCAGAGAGAAGACAGTTCCAAGAATACCACAAGAAAATGGTGTGTCAGAAAGGATGAAAAAAACAATCATGGGGCGTGCAAGGTGCATGAGATTGCATGCAGGACTGCCTTTACAGTTTTGGGCAGATGCTGCAGATACTGTTGTTTATCTAATAAACAGAGGGCCTTCAAGTTCCTTGGATGGTGGTGTTCCAGAGGAAGCATGGACAGGTAAAAAGGTAAACTACTCTATTTTAAAGCCTTTTGTTTGTGAGGCCTTTGTCCATATTGATAAAGAAAATAGAACAAAGCTTGAGGCAAAGTCAAAGAAATGTACCTTTATTGGATATAGTGTTAATGATTTTGGTTATCTCTTATATGATTACGAAAATCACAAAATCATTAGGAGCAGAGATGTAATATTCAATGAAAAGGTCTTGTATAAGAATCAGTTGCAGGAAAAGAAACAGGAAAAGGAAAACAAGGAATATGCAGTTCTTGATGAAATCACTGAAAGAGGAAAGGTGCCTGAAAATAATAATAATCAACAACCACAACAACAGCAACCACCACAACAACAACAGGCACCCCAAACACCTGAAAGTGGTGTTAGAAGATCTACCAGGATAAGTAGACCCCCTGAACGATACTCTCGTTCATTATATTATTTATTGTTGACTGATTCTGGTGAACCCGAATGTTATGAAGAAGCAATGCAGGTTGAAAGCAGGAAGAAGTAGGAGGTAGCCATGGAAGAAGAGATGGACTCCTTAATGCATAACCAGACTTGGGATTTAGTCAGGTTGCCTGTAGGAAAAACTACATTGAAGAATAAATGGGTTTACAGGCTGAAGGAAGAAGATGGAGGAAAACAGAGGTATAAAGCTAGACTTGTGGTGAAGGGGTTTGCACAAAAGAAAGGTATTGATTTTGATGAAATATTTTCTCCTGTTGTTAAAATGACTTCAATCAAAACCATTTTAAGTCTTGTAGCAGCTGAAGATTTGCATCTTGAGCAGTTAGATGTAAAGACAACCTTTCTCCATGGGGATTTGGAGGAAGAGATATATATGTAGCAGCCACAAGGATATGAGGTGAAAGGGAAGGAGAAACTAGTGTGTAGGTTGAAGAAGAGCTTGTATGGCTTAAAATAGGCTCCAAGGCAGTGGTATCTAAAATTTGACAACTTTATCTCTGAACAAGGTTATACTAGATGTCACTCTGATCATTGTGTTTATTTGAAAAAGCAAAATGATGGCAACTATATTATATTGTTATTGTATGTAGATGACATGCTTGTTGCAGGATCTAACATGCAAGAAATAAATGTGCTCAAAAGAAAATTGGCAAATTCATTTGCAATGAAGGATTTGGGAGCTGAAAAACAAATCCTTGGTATGAGAATAACTAGAGACAGGAAAAATCGTAAATTAACATTGTCTCAAAATGAGTACATACAAAAGGTGTTGAAAAGATTTAACATGCACAATGCAAAACCAGTTAGTACACCTTTTGCTAGCCATTTCAAACTTAGCAAGGAAATGTGCCCAAAGACCCAAGAAGACATGGATTATATGTCTAAAGTTCCATATGCATCAGCAGTTGGAAGCTTAATGTATGCAATGGTCTGCACAAGGCCTGATATTGCACATGCAGTGGGAGTTGTAAGCAGGTACATGAACAATCCAGGAAAGGACATTGGATGGCAGTGAAATGGATTCTCAGATATTTGAAAGGTACCACAAATCAAGCATTATGCTTTGGTGGTTCAAACATCTCCCTACAAGGATATGTTGATGCAGATATGGCAGGTGACAGAGATAACAGGAGGAGCACTACAGGATATGTATTTACTGTTGGAGGAATAGCTATCAGTTGGGTTTCAAAAATCCAAAGTGTTGTTGCACTTTCAACAACAGAAGCAGAGTATGTTGCTGCTATAGAGGCTAGTAAAGAAATGATTTGGTTACAAAGGTTTATGGGTGAATTGGGTAAGGAGCATGATATGGGCATGTTATACAGTGATAGTCAAAGTGCCATTCATCTTGCAAAGAACTCAGCATTTCATTCCAGGACTAAACACATACATCTCAAGTACCATTTCATACGATCAGTGTTGGAAGATGGAGAGTTGAAGCTGGAAAAGATACACACTAGCAAGAATCCTGCAGATATGCTAACAAAAGTTGTAACCAGGGAGAAATTGAGAACATGCTTAGTTTCAATTCGTCTTCAAGGATGACGATGAAGACGAAAAACAGCCAGGTCCAAAGAGGAGTCATTTTCCAACAAATGAAGCAACAGTGGAGTTGCTACAATCATTCTCCAAGTGGGAGATTGTTGTGTGTGGAGCATGATTGTTCAAAGATATTTGTTTCAGCCAAATGTATACCCCAGGAAGTCTTGTACACCCCTCCACGCGGGGGGGGACTTGTCCCCCCCAGCTGGGGGGTCTGGGGGCCAGCGGTCCCCCGACGGGGGCTCGGGGGAAGCGCCCCCGAAGCTAAAAACAAATGTAAAATTTCCTTGTAAAAGTATAGTAATTTCTAGTCAATCTGGGCCATTCATTAGGCGGATGATCTAACGGTAGAACTTATGTTTAGTTTAGGGTTTTTTTGCCCTAGAAGGCAACCCCCTCTCTTTGTATTAGGGTATTGTATTTGAGGCTGTGATATAGATGTGTATTCTATGAGCGAGAAACAGAGAGGTGAGACTGTGAGAGAAAACAGAGGCTATTACAGCGGATTTGCTGTAGGTTGCATCTCTTCATTTTGCCAGATAATAGAAAGGAAGGACTGGCTGTTCGGGGTGGACGTAGCCCAAACTGGGTGAACCACGTATATCTGTGTCTCTCTTATTTTGTGTGTTTTCTATGTTTATATTTCTGCAATATTTTATGTGTTCCATTGCTTCGTAATATATAATTTACTAACAAATTCTTCGAGAAGGTTTAGGACCCCGTTTTTCCAAAATGGGTTCCGCCAGTAAAAACGGTCCTGCGAGTTTATTCCTCCACTTTTTCCACTCTAAATGCATTGAGATGAATGAAAAATAGTATAATGATCCAATCCAAATAAATAACATAGATATATTGTGCACACAACAAATCACTCACTAACTGTACTATTATTGAGCACATTACAAATTACGTCTATAGTAGATCACCAAATTTTAGATGATAAGATCCAAAGAAGGTGGATCTATGACTCAGATATGAATCAAACACATACGAAACAACAACTTCTATATAGCCACCTCAGGACTCATAATGACAACCTATAAATCACATCATACACATGGAAGCATTACTTCCAACACCCTTCCTTAATGCTTACCTGTAACAAATATAGTTCAAATACACATTACAACAACAAATGAATCTTTGTCATATTTTGATATGGTCATCACTATCACTCATATCCACTCTAAAATCTCATGATTTCCACTCTTTTCTTCACCACACTTTCAATCTTCCCACTTGATCCATTTAAGACATAACCACTTCAGACCATCCTTGACATACTTTGCAGAATTGATGCTTGTCAACCTCCCAGAGCACAACAGGTCAGTCTCGACACTGAACCATCCTACAGAACTTCCACCATCTGTTGAATCCACGACCCTTCACAACCTTCATCAGTTATCTAGGATAACATTATGGGTAAAAAGTGCCTTCAACAGAGAATTTTATAACTTGACCTTATAAAAAACCTTGTACTGATGCTCTCGAAGCACGATGAGGCACACCATCTTCAACTTATTAAGAACTACTTGTAACTAATGCTCCCGGATCACAACAGGTCATATTAGTTTATTCAATAATTGATTTTTTCTTTGGGGTTTTGCATTTTTTCTTCCCTTTTTTTCACACCAAAATAATTTTACAACCAATAAAAACACAAACACCAACACAAACTCTCATTCACTTCTTATCTATTTATTTATTTATTTTATTATTATTATTTTAACGCAATACCCAAAAAAAATAAAAAAAACTCAAATATACAAATCAACCTACAACAAGCTAAAAATGCCAATTATTTTTAAATTATGATTCATAATTAACAATCTCACTCCTAATGGTTGCAAACCTCGCTGATGTGGAGGTAGTTCTGCTAGAAGATATTCCTTAGCTGGCTGGATCTGAATGTGGAATTCAAAAATTTGTACACTAGAGGTATTCACACTAGAGGAGACTTCGGAGGAACCACTGGAGAATTTAATGCAAGAAGACAAAAGGATATGGTGATGCTTGAAGGAGCTATTGATTTGGATTCCTCTCTTTTGCTAGTAGTGTCTTGCATTGTAGCACTCCCATAAGATTTGAATAGGAGCTACTCCTACATAAATCGTACCATTGCCCGTAAATTTCCACAACAGATGATTCATTAGAGTGGTGCCTGATCCTGCGGCAAAGGTGTTGGAATTCGATCTCTGAGTAGTGTGAAATGGGGGCAATGTTGAGGTTTCAACCACTTCTGACACCATAATGCAGAAAGTGAGGATGAAACCGACCATTGGGCTGAAAATTGATCTGGAAAAGAACCATGAAGCCCGAACCACAATCCATGCATGATCTTATATGCACTCATGTTGTTTATTTTCAACGGAATTAGAATAATAGGAGAGTTCTAAAGTGATATTTGGTGACATGATCTTCTGATGGCTTCTACCCCTCATGACCACATAGATAATCGGTGTAACTAATTCTGTAATGCAGGATTTCGTTGTGCGTTGTGGACCCTTTTGGAAAATGAGGAGAAGAGAAATATATATATATATATATATATATATATCTACCCAATGGAAACTAGTGGATCTCAGAGAGGATCAAATGCATGAAGTCACCGTGTACCCAATTAATGGAAAGCAATCAACCTTAGGATTTGTGATTTTGCCGATGGTGGAACCCTCAAATCTCGAATCACGTGAAGATATTGGTCTTCTTTTATGTAAGGGTGACAGGTTTAAGAACACAAATCTCTCCATGGTAGCTTAGACGTGGTACTTCAACAAATTTTCATTCTAATCATTTACCACGAATTTTAACAGGGGTAGTTGTGCACCATTGCATCAGCTCCTCGCAGTGCTTAACTAATCGATGATCGTTCCAAAATAGGTCTCATCACAATCAACCACACACAGGTTGTTTAATTGATCACTCCACACAAATTTTAGATCTTGAGCCTCACTGACTTTGATACCATATTAGAAATTGGAGAGCATAGAGATATTGTGCACGCAACAAATCACTCGCTCACTTTGTTGTTATTGAGCACATAAAAAATTACATATATAGTTGTAAATCACCAACTTCTAGATGATAAGATCCGAAAAAGTTGGATATATGGATCACAATGACTTAGATATAACTCACACACATAGGAAACAAAAAAATCTAGATAGCCATATTAGAGCTCACAATGACAACCTGTAAATCACATCATACACATGGAAGCATTACCTCCAACATGAAGTTGATAGAGGTTTAATGTGGTCAACCATTAATGTAACAATGTACTTTTGTTACATTAAGCTAACAATATCGCATAAGTGTTGATGATTGTTACATTGCATTCAAGATACATTAATATTGACCATGGTTGATATGACATTAATGTTACAGTAATAGTTACAATAATGGTTTAAGAGGGTTGATGAGGTTGAACTTAGTTGACTAAGATATACCTTTGTCAACTAAGTTTGATTTATGTTGAGTATGGTTGGTTAAGGTTGATCTTAATTGACCATGGTCAACCATGGTTGACCAGGGGTGTAAATGAGAGATTATGGTGGATTGTACGTGACCATGGATTAGGGTTGGAATTTCAAAACAGACCCACCCATCAAATTGATGGTTTTCACACCTTTCCTACTCGTCTTCACAATTTTAAGGAAGGATCTTAACATTTTTGCAAACTTTTTAATTGTATTTGAAGAGAAAATCACCCTATGACGGGCAATTTGTTTGTCAAATTCCATCCCTGCCATGGATTACCATGTTGACCATGTTTAGCTTGGTTACCATGGTTGACCTTGATGACCTAATAAATCTAGTAAACCTAATAAACCTAGGTCAACCAAGTAAATCTATCTCAATTTAGGTCAACCTAGTAATCCTTGGTCAACTTGGTAAGCCTAAAAATCTTAGGTCAACATAATAAATGTAGGTCAACCTAATAAACCTAGGTCAACCTAGTAAACCTATTAAACTTTGTAAAGTAAACCTAGTAAACTTAGGTCAACCTAGCAAACCTAGTTGAGTGTGGTTACCCATGGTTGACTATGGTTGACCTAGTAAACCAAGTAAACATAGATCAACCTAGTAAACCTAATAAACTTTGGTCAACCTACTAAATCTAGGTCAACCTAGTAGACCAACATTAACCTAGTAAATATAGTAAAACTAGTAAACTTAGGTCATCCTAATAAAACTAGGTTAACATACTAACCCTAGGTCAAGTTAATAAACCCAGTAAACATAGATCAACCTAGTAAATCTAGTAAACATATATAAACCTAATAAACCTAAGTTATCATAGTAAGCCTAATAAACCTAGGTCAACCTAGTAAACTAGTTGAACCTAGTAAACCTATGTTTACCTAGTAAACATAGGTCAACATAGTAAATCTAGTAAACCTAGTAACTCTAAGTCAACTTAGTAAATGTAATAAATCTATTAAACCCAATAAATCTAACAAACCTCTATCAACCTAATAAATCTAAGCCAACTTAGTAAACCTATTAAACCTAGTAAACCTAGGTAAAATTAGGAAAACTATTAAACATATGTCAACCTAGGTAAACCTGAGTCAATATAGTAGACTTAGGTCAACTTGGTAAACCTAGTAAACTTAGGTCAACCTAGTAAAGCATGTTTAAACAAGTAAATTTAGTAAATCTAACAAAACCTAGTAAATATAGATCAACCTAGTAAATCTACTAAACATAAGTCAACAAAGTAACACTCTAACGTAGTAAACTTAAATAAACTTACTAAATCTAAATGAACCAAATAATTATACTAAACTTAATAAATTATATTATAAATTTATTAATATTATTAATAAAATTATTACACCTTATTAATAAACTTTAATATTAATATTATTAATAAACCTTAAACTTATTATTAATTCTAATGATTATAAATATTATTAGATTTAAAATTTATAAATGATATATGTTTATGCATTAAACCATAATATTATTAAGTTTTATAATAAATCTTCTTAATTATTGTTAAATTTTATTAATAATGTTTTCTATTAATATTATTAATAGAATTTTAATAAACATTAAATTTTATTTTTAAATGTCAGAAAATATAAACCTTTTATTAATAAATATAAAGAAAATATAAATTTAAAAAAAATATTAATAAAATTAAATTAATTAATTAAAAGGAAATATAAAATATATATTTTTGACTTGAGTAAAAAAAGGAACATCCTTTTGCCTCAAACATTAAGGTTACACTATCGTTCATCTCTCCACCTCAAACATTGATGTTACACTATCAAATTGACTACACTTTAGAGCTGAGGTTGTTTAATCAATACACCATATTTATATTCATCATCATGTTAATCAATACATCACATAATTAAAAACAATCATATTAATATATGGAATTTGGAACGCTTTAATGGCTGCAAACGATGAGAAAATAAAATTCATAAAAATTATTCTATGGGCTTGTATTAAACACGGATGAGAAAATAAGATTCATAAAAATTATTCGATGGAATTGCATTGCACACAATATAGTTTTTCCTCTGTTCTAGAATTTAGAAATAAAATATTAAAGTAACTATTGATAAATAAAATATTAAGTATGTGTAATATGAAAATGTAGGGAGTTAAAAAAAATTTACACAAATTACCCACGAATAATTATCTAAATCACTATTCCAGATTCTTATTAGCCATTAGGTATAATGTTCATTGGTACATAGAGTAATTTTCTATAGAGGAGTAGTAAGTTGTGTAATCATTAACAACCACTATTAGAGTATATTAACATAAATTCTATGATGAACCTAGCATCCATTTCATGATTTCCTTAACCAGATTACTTAATCACATATTGGACATTATGAACATCACATCAGGTAATGAATTAACATCATCAAACTAACACAGTAATCAATCACACCATTGAACACCGATATACCATGGAAACTTCGTAGGGTGAAAATCAACAAACATTTAATCTTATTATTAAACTCTCGTGAGGGTGTTCACCCCACTCAATGGCTTATAAGAGAGTTCATCCCTTAACTATTGTCATAAAATATTACAATGAAATGTCATTTAAATATAAATTATCTAGCTAAAAGCTATTACAATCTTCATGATATCATTTACCCACAAATATTCAATCTTTATATATTTGTGGCCTGATTGTTCTATTAGTGGACCATCCTGTAGCTCGCACTCATCTGCATGGACCTTTAATTCTTTACCTGCCAGCATGTTAAACATAGTCTATCTTTTGTACAAGTCACCATCGTTTCTTGTCATTGTTGTCGTCAATAAGCTTTGGTAACATGATTAGATAGAGTATTAATCAATCAACAATTAGCCTTTAAAAGTGATCCTTTAACATCTATTCATGTGCATACATGAGATGTAAATAAAATATCACAACATGCTTCTTCTAACAACATAGTGCGTGTATAAACAGATAATTATCAAGCATGTCAAAATAATTACCACGTTTCTACGATCATTCTGGCACCAGCACATGTTCATATCCAAAGGAAACCACTGTAACCATTCATTTCATTTAAAAGATACTAGAAACTTATCTTTTATTTTCATGCATGTAATTAAATAAAAACTTATTCAAAGAGAGCTAGCCTCTTAGCTTTACTTTGTGCATGTAACTAAGCAATGTTTCCAATACAATAGATATTATTATAATACATAAAAATACATGACCCCTTCTAAGGGAAGGCTAACATGATAGGCTAACATAATAGACATCATTATCGTGCAAGAAAATGCAAGTCCCTCTTCAGAAAACATATTTCCTACCATAGAGCTATTTACAAAATCTATTGTATGCACAAAGGCATGCGTTGCTCTAAACCAAAACTATTGTGTTAGTCATTATTTCTTGCATGCAGTTATATGTATTTTACAAAGGAAAGATAGTGCATTTATTGCAAGTAATTACTTGTTTTACTTTCGAGGATCTAACATAATGCTTATTCCTTTCTGCACACAAATCCAGTTTCTCTTTAAAAGATCTAACACAATACCTCTACAATCCATGTTTCTGTTTTATTTTTTCACCACCCATGAAAATATTTCACAATTACCCTCTTTAATCTATATTCATTTCCAAGAAAATAACATGGATTTGTTATTATTTCATACACCAGTACGAGATTCCTTTTTAAGAAAAGAGTAGGCATTCTATCTTTTCTTACATAAAGACATATGCGATGTTATATATAGACAAGCAAAGTTACTTATCTTTTAATGATGTAATTATGTAACAACAATCTTTATCTTTATGTAGTAATATATTTTCTTTACTAATAAAAATATATAATAACAATTTTCATCTACATGTAGTAATATACTTTCTTTACTAAGGAGAATATATAATAACAATATCTATCTACATGCAGTATTATGTTTTTTTACCAAGAAAAATATATAATTGCAATATCTATTTACATGCAATAATATATTTTTTTAACAAGAAAAATATACAATAACAATCATTATCTACACGTAGTAATATATTTTCTTTACCAAGAAAATCTATCCCAATTAGTGTCAATTGTGCGCATTAAACACATATTCAACCTAAATTTTTGAACAAAAAAATTTATGAATCTTTTCAAAGAAAAAATACTAACTGCTCTTTAAGCATTAGCATTCTGTGGATTTCTCCAAGAAAACATGGACTTACAAGGATATTTCAATTTTATTTTAATGAAATTAATAGAGATATACTTATCTTCTCTTGGCATAAATAATTCGCTCTGTTTGTGGGACATCCATGGCCAGTGTACATTGTTTCATTGCATGAAGTTTTCCTTTAAATTATAGCCAAGTAGTTCGCTCTCCCACATGTTTGAGGCAATCTTTTCCATCATTCCCCATGTCCAACACAATACCAACATTAACTCAAATCTTAACGACATCACTGAATTTGGATTCCCCAATTTTTCCACAGTAGCTACGATGGATATAAGATTTATTTTTTTGGCAGACTAGTAATACTAACACCCCTAAAAAACAATGGTGCTTAGAGCGGCAAAATCTTGCAACCTCAACCAAATGAGTAGCTCCACCAAAAATGGTTTCTCCATTCTTTTTCCCAACATCCCTCCAAGTCAAAAGGGTTATTCTATGGTCATTTCACCATACCGAACCCTAACTACCTTAAGTTATTAACAAATCTAGGGTTAAATATTTTACATTATGTTAGTAATTAGTTATCCGATGTAGGTTGCCTAGGTATATTACATTCTCGCCCCTCCTTAAATAGAACACCATCCTCAGTGTTCATCAACTTTTACATATGACACCTATCTAGAATCACCAAAAATGAGCATTTAATAACATTTTATCAATAATCATAATCGTTTACAACTACAAAAATATTCAATTTCTACTTTCCATCACTTGACCATTCCTCAAATTCATAGCAGAAAAACAAAATCTCTATACCAACTTACCATTGCTTACCAATTACTCTTAGAAGTCATGGTCACTTTCATGAAAATTATCTAAGAATGGTTTGACAGCTTATCCTCACTTCATGGCAAGTACCCTGTAATATATGACTAGCAAATTTGATCACACTAGTCACAACATTTTCAATCAAATGAAATACTTTTAACTATCAATAAATTATGCAATGTTAGGTGATATTTCAATCATAGTACTTCTACAAGTACTTGGAGAGCACCAACACTCTAATCATCAAACCGATAAATCATTGCACCATGTGCACATTGTCTTAGCTCCTGCTAATGACATCGATACAGTACTTCTAAAAGTACTCATAGAGAACCTAACACTCTATGATCATCGAAATGACAAATAAATGCACCTAAGTGCATATTGTCCTAACCCTTGCTAAGACATTCAAAAAATTATTAACACAATAAAAGAACTTACACTTCCAGTAATTTGTTTCTCAGCACTAGCCTCATTTTGTGTAAACAAAGTACATAATATCTTTACACAATTATATAAAATTAATTTTTAACATAACACAGTTGATTAGTTAATGTGTCTAGCTATGAGAACCACAATAGGCTAAAGAATGCTCCTCCCAACCCATGAGAACTAGTTTCCACAACCATATTGAGTGATTTTCATGTCTAGACAGTTCTTGGATAGAGACCCTACCATGTCCATTATGAAATTCCACTAGCCAACTAGCTCAAGAATTCCAAAGACCACAAGGGTCAAATACAAGATTCATCTTGGCAGCGTCCTTCCTATTCCTATGACAGTGTCTCGTTTATGAGGAATTGTGGGCCTCCTCCAACATGCTCCAAATCAACAGAGTTGCCTCAAGATTTTTACCCTCTTCACCATTTTTTCCAACTATTTTCGCTTACTGAGATTAGTTATCTCTAGGGAGAAGAAATCTGGCAGACAACTGCCATCAACCCCTCTGGGCAAGCAACTGCCATCAACACAAGGCCTTTCACAACTATCTAACATGTAAAATTATCTTTTAACACTCTTTCCCACAGTAATTTATATAATGAACCATATGCACATTATCATTGACAAAAGAAACGTTCATGTACACCATGTATTTATACTAAACCCTCAACATGGGTCCACAATATCTATATTGATAGGAAACATGCATGTTGTATGCATCCTGATTTTCCAAGTAACACAATCATGCATATCATATAACATTATACTTTCTCATTTATGATTGCAATTCACATTGCAACGTTTTAGTTTGACAAGTTTTCTTGTTTCCATTAAGCTACCACTACTTAATCCCATCAACAACGTTAGTCATAAATATGCATCATTTAACAAGTATTCACTTTCCAAATCATTTTAGTTTCATGCATACAATACTGTCATGCATAAAATTATATGCAAATATTCATTAATGTGTAAATGTCAATAATAGTTGAGTTAACAATCTAAACATTTCCAATTTCCCACAATGTATTGTCATCAACAAACCAATACATGAAGTAACTACCATAATCACTTGTTTATGAATTGTAATAAGCTTAAATCAAATTCAATTCATGCATATAAGTTTTATTAGTTAGTCATGCAACACTAACCAATCACAACTACCAACCATCTTAATGCAACCATGACAAGACTTAATCAATAATTATTTATTACAGTCAAGGCTCACTACTTGATTGATTGTTTATTTTCAATATCTAAAAGGGTTCTTTCAATGTCATTTTAAAACACTCTATCGTCATATTCAAGGAAATTCCCCATATTTTACATTCATGCATTGACTCATTAAAATTAGTTCATTGTAACTTCAGTCATGTTCATTAAATGTATCATCAATATTTCCATATTTGCAAAAGTTGGTAGTTGATTGTCACTTTCCTTAGTGAGTGTTCAAGATTGTTCATAACTGTGACAAATGTTTCATTTTCTTTTATCCTCATCGGGATTCAAATTTCATGAACATAATTTTGCAACAATCTTTATTACTTACAACTCATTGTTGTTATAAACATGAATCAGATGTATCATGTCAAAAGTAGTCTAGTGCATATATCAATATGTAGGTTGTTAGACTCATACCTGACTTGATGCTCACTAGTAGCATACCTTGATTTCCTTTCTGCTTAAAAATTCGCAAAGGCGACAGTGCTACAACATTTAGCTCTGATACCACTTGTAACATCCCTAGTGACTTCACATGAAAATGCAGGGAAGTAAATTTTTTTACACAAATTAACCATGGGTAATTATCAAAATCACTATTCCATATCCTCATTAACCATTAGATGGAATGTTCATTAGTACATAGAGTAACTTTCAGTAGAGAGGTAGTAAGTTGCGTAACCATTAACAACCACTGTTGTAGTATACTAACATAAATTGTATGAACCTTGCGTCCATTTCATGATTCCCTTAAGCATATTATTTAATCACATACTAGACATTATGAACATCACATCACGTAAGGAATCAACATCATCAAACTAACACAGTAATCAATCACACCATTGAATATTGATATACCCTGGAAACCCCGTAGGGTGAAAACCAACAAACATTTAATTTTATTATTAAACGCTCATGAGGGTGTTCACCCCTCACTCAATGGCTTATAAAGAAGTCCATCCCTTAACTATTGTCATAAAATATTACAATGAAATGTCATTTAAATATAAATTATCTAACTAAAAACTATTACAATCTTCATGATATCATTAACACAAATATTTTATCCTTATATCTTTGTGGCCTAATTGGTCCATCAATGGATCATCTTGTAGCTCGCACTCGTCTGCATGGACCATTAATTCTTTACCTGCCACCATGTTAAGCATAATCTATCATTTTAACAAGTTACCATAATTTTTTGTCATTACTGTCATCAATAAGCTTTGGTAACATGATTAGATAGAGTACTAATCAATCAACAATTATTCTTTAAAAACGATCATTTAACATGTATTCATCACAACATGCTTCTTCTAACAACATTGTGTGTATATAAACAAATAATTATCAAGCATGTCAAAATAATTACCACGTTACTATGATCATTCTCGCACCAACACATGTTCATATCCAAAGGAAACCAGTGTAACCATTCATTTCATTTAAAAGATACTAGCAACTTATCTTTTTTTTTTCTGTGCATGTAATTAGATAAAAATTTATTCAAAGAGAGTTAGCCCCTTAGCTTTTCTTTGTGCATGTAACTAAGCAATCTTTCCATTACAACAGATATTATTGTAATACATAAAAATACATGCTCCCTTCTAAGGGAAGGCTAACATGATAGGCTAACATAATAGACATCATTATGATGCAAGCAAATGCAAGTCCCTTTTCAAAAAGAATCTTTCCCAAGATATAGCTATTTACAAAATCTATCGTACGCACAAAGACATGTGTTGCTCTAAAACAAAAGTATTGTGTTAGTCATTATTTATTACATGCGGTTATATGTATCTTACAAAAGAAAGCTAGTGCATTTATTGCAAGTAATTACTTGTTTTACTTTCAAGGATCTAAAATAATGCTTATTCTTTTCTGTACACAAATCCAAGTTTCTCTTTAAAATATCTAACACAATGCCTCTACAATCCATGTTTCTATTATTTTTCAGCAACCATGAAAATATTTCACAACTACCCTCTTTAATCTATATTCACTTCCAAGAAAATAACTTGGATATGTTATTATTTCATACACCAGTACAAATCCATTTTTAAGAAAAGAGCAAGCATCCTATCTTTTCTTACATAAAAAACATATGCAATGTTATATATAGACAAGCAAGATAACTCATCTTTTAATGATGCAATTATATAATAACAATATTTATTTAAATGTAGTAGTATATTTTCTATACTAAGAAAAATATATAATAAAAATCTTCATCTACAACTAGTAATATATTTTCTTTATCAAGGAAAATATATAATAACAATCTTTATCTTTTCTACACAAAAATACTAACTACTCTTTAAGCATTAGCATTCTGTGGATTTCTTCAAGAAAACATGGACTTACAAGGATATTTAAATTTTCTTTTAATGAAATTAAAAGAGATATACTTATCTTTTCTTGGGGTACATCGTTCGCTCTGTTTGTGTGACACCCATGGCCAATGTACATTGTTGCATTGCAAGTAGTTTTCCTTTAAATCGCAGCCAAGCAATTCGCTCTCCCGCATCTTTGAGGCAATCTTTTCCTTCACTCCCCATATGCAACACAATACCAACATTAACACAAATGTTAACGATGCCCCTGAATTTGCATTCCTCGAATTTTCCATAGTCACTGCAATGGATAGAAGCTTTACTTTTTTGGACAAGTAGTAATGCTAACAGTGCTCAAAAACAATGGTGCTTACTACGGAAAATCTTGCAACCTCAACCAAACGAGTAGCTCCGTCCAAAATGGTTCCTCCATTCTTTTTCCCAACATCCCTCAAAGTGGAAAGGGTTATTCCTTGGTCGTTTCACCATACCAAACCCTAACTACCTTATGTTATCAACAAATCTAGGGTTAAAGAATGGGTCTGAGACACTTCCTAGGGATAAAACATAGAGAGGGTTGAGTACCAGAAGTAGCAGGGTACTGAAAATAGTAGGGTACCAGAAGTAGTGGAGTACTAGAATTTGGGTTTTGGAAATAGTGCGACGGAGTTGGCGCTAGATTGATGAGTGGAATGAAGGGCGAACGGTATGCAAGAGAGAAATAATGCTCATCTAGATGGCAAAGCCATCCATAAGAGAATTTAAAAATTAATAGGTGATGGTTACAGTCAAGTGGTTTTCATAATTACAAGATGAGCATATGCAAGATGATGGCAATTAATTGTATGAAGAGTTTATTTAGACGTTCATCTCGGTTAATGTTGACAAACTCATTAAAGTGTGGGTTAGATATGGTGGATAGATCGTGTTTGATTGGACCAATACATCAGTATGGGATGGTCAATTTCAAGGTTCTGTTGATCATCCATCACAATCATTCAATCTATGGTTATGGGGTAGTGATAAAATTATTGTTTGAATAACCCACGAAGATAGAATCGCTATCATGAGACTTCCAACATATAACACATTTTCTTGAATTATGATTGCCATTCGCCCAATGACACTCATGATTACCCCATTCAATCATATCATCAAAAGGCTTTTTCTTTTCTTAGAAAATAGAGGTTTAGGATTAGGATAGGAGCTTCAAAACTAATAGAAATAAAATTTTATTAGGGTAATTATATATTCATTACATCATTAATATGAATCGTAATAGCATAAATAAAAATACTAACCTCATACCTCTATTACCAGATTACACATGAAAGGTTTTTGGTACTAGATGAAAATTGTTTTGCAGTACCGGATGCACAGAGGGAACTGCTTTCCAGTACCGGATGAACATTGTTTTGTAGTACCGGATGCACACATGAAACTGCTTTCCAATACCGAATGAACAATGTTTTGCAATACCAGATGCACTTAGGAAACTGCTTTCCAATACCAGATGAACACAGGAGACTTCCTTCCAATACTAGATGAAATTTTAATAAGATGCCCTGATGCATAGTGTTCAAATTAGAATCCTGTAGCCTTCTCCTTGTATCTTAAAATGTTCTGAAGGTCAAGCTAGAGTAGGTGCTAGTGATTACTAATGTTGCTTGTGAATTTTTTCTGCTAGAAGGATCACACTGGAAAACTACAAACAACACACATATAGGAACTTTGAAATTGTAGCGGAAGTGTCAGAAAATGAGGCAAAAGAATTCAATGATCAGTCTCCAAGATCTGTAACAAGATTCGGTAGTTCGACAGCCTCCTGTTTTTGGAACCAAACTAACCATTGCTCATGTTTCCACTTCCATTTTATTGGAAAATAATCCTAACTACTACTATGTTGTGGATTTTTCTCAATCCCAAATCAGTTAATGCTCGCCAATATTTTCAATTTTTAGGAATTTGAAGAAACTTAAATAAAACTTCATTTCACTTACCCGTGGATTTTTCTCGAGCCCAGGCTAGTTCATGCTCACCAGTGTTTTCAATTTTAAGGATTCTGAAAGACTTAAAGAAGACTCCATTTCACTTACCTATTGATTTTTATCAAGCCTGGGCTAGTTCATGCTCGCTGGTGTTTTCAATTTCAAGGAGTCTGAAAACTTAAAGAAAACTCCATAGGTTCCTTTTCCATAGATAATTCACCAGGGCTAGTTAAAGGAATAAACTTACACCTGGAAAATATCCTTCTTTATTGTTTATCTATAGGTAAGGAAGCATAATTCGTAATACCAAAATCATTATCCAACAACACACCCATATACATATATGTACAAAATTAAATTAAATTTTACAACAAAACTTACAGTGGTGGATCAGCAAGAGGAGAACTCCCCTTCCTTACCAACTGCATTTCAGAATTTTGAAGAACATGTTTGGTGAAATACTCTTTAGACAGTGGATTATGATAAACTTTCAATCGATGTCCATTCACAACAAAGGAAGTTTGATCTACATCAATAATTTTTATCTTGAATGAGCTATTTTCATAGACCATGTCTACCTCATAAGGTCCAAGCCACCCTGTTGTCAATTTTACTTTGAAATCCTTAAATTTGTTGTCATATAGCAGAGCCAAGTCACCTGGTTCATAATGTTTATTTTTAATAAACTTATCGTGCCATTTGGTTCTCTAATCATGAACAAGCATTGTCGTTTGAAGAGCATCTTGTCTAATCTCATCCAATGCATTTAATTCCACTAGCCTTTGTTTTTGTGCCTCATCTAAATCCATTCCCAGCTACATCGGAGTTCTGAAGGTTTTAACTTGGAATTCTATATGAATCAAAACCTGTTTTCCATGTGAGCTTGCAAATTACACTACACTATATGTGCTAGGAGATTAGCTTTCAATATTTATGCATAACTGGTGAATTGGAAACTTCAAAAGGAAATTAGATTCGTTAATATAAACTATCAAAGTACTAATTTTTTGGAAAGGAAATTAATGTTAAACTAGAAAAAAAAACATAAAGATTATTGATCTAAGAAAACATGAGATTTTACCCTATGAAAGCATGGAGATTTTGTTCTAAAACTTACAAACTTTAATCTATGGAATCATGAACATTTTAATCTAAGAAATCATAAACATTTAATCTATGGAAAGCATGAGTTTTTAATCTATGATAAGCATAAACAATTAATCTATGTAAAATAAACCATTCATGAGAATATGAAAGAAATGGAAAGCATCTATACTATTCTCACAGATCTCCAGGGGGGATTCCTAAGGACTACAAGGTGTTGAAAACTCAGATCAAGAGAAGAGATTTAAATCACCAATTTTATTTAGAGTTGTGCCATATTAAAAAAATTACAGTCAATTAAAAAAATAGTTCTTCTCCATTAACAAGCAACAACAATTACAAATTAATATCATCCTTGACATATTTGATCATCCTCCCTCTCATCAAAGAGACTGCAATTTATAAAATTTTGAGACAATTAACAAACTCAAAATTTTCTTGCTTGATTTTTGGTCATGAGATCAAATCAAATAAAATTTCATGGATTTTTTATCAAAGATCAGCTGAGATTTGATCAAACTTATCTCTATTCCATGAATTTTCTAAAGAACAACTCGTTGAAGCCTTTTTGTTCATCTTGCATTGAATGAAAAATTGAAAAACCGTATATCCACATAATATGCAAAATAAGGCTCCAAAGAACTTCGAAAATCTCTCAAATTGTAACAGATTTGAGGAAAATTCTCACTGAAAACTTAATTGGGCCCATGCTAAACAAAACTCATGTTTTTTTGTTCTGAAATTCACTTTCATTTGCTCAGAAAACGTGTTTGAAGTCACTTGGGCAAAACTGCTATGATTTTCCCTTGATTTGATGTTGGAAGTCCAAACGTGCAAGCTAGGTGGAATTTAACCAATACAAATCCATATGGAGATAACTATGAAAACTTGACAAAAATGCGGCAACTTGAACTTGCTAAACTGTCATTAGTAAAACCATGAAAAATTCTTCTTAATTAATTAAAAATAATGGAAATAATAATAATAAACCATGTAAACATATATGCAGGAATTTGGTGTGTTTATGAAGAAATGTGGTTAAAAATGATGACAATAGTTGAATGGAATGATGCAAAAATGGATGGTTTCATCAACAAAATCATGACAAATTGGAGGCCCAACATTCCCCCACACTAGATATTTTTCATTTCCTCATGCAAACAAATCATTGAAAATTTCATAATCCAACTAATTGCTTGTGTTTCTTTATTCTATCATTTGAACTAAATCCTTGACCAAAGCTCCAAGAGAGCAATATTGACCCTCTATCTCAATAATATGCACTTTTCTCTCTTTGTTTTTCAAGATTGCTAATCTGGTAGCATGACTCTTTATTTCTACACTTGCTTGTTGTCTCATTAGAGTAAGAAATAAGAGTTAGCCATCGTCCTTTGAAAGTCAAACAACCTGAATTCTTCACATACTAGGCTACTCATGGATGCTATAAAGGTAGAAGTGATGTCTGTTGATTTGTTCTTCTCTAATAAAGTCCCTACATTACTTATTAGCCCCTTGAAAAGGATCATATACAAATCATGTGAAGAGTAAGGGTGCCCACAAATTAGCACATCCAAGTAATTTTTTATTGTTGTCAAAGCCTTTGCAAATTTAACTCTTTCAATCACTTGGAAACAATTTACAAGTTTCTTGTCACTGCTTAATTGTGCTCAAATTGTTCAAGCCTTGGTAGAATACCGTATTGTGAAGAACACATCAATAATTTTACTCCATCTATAGAATGTGCTTTCCATCCTTGTGAATTTAATCCCATTAGTATGGTTGGAAATGATCATATATTGCAGCTCATAATGATTGTCTTCTTATCATCCATGCATAGCAACCCATCTTATTTCAACAATGTTATCAATTTTTTTTTTCAAGAACTCAGAAACTAATGAATGAAGAAGACTTCCGAATTTGAAGCTGTGACAAGATGAGTTGCACATAACACAAAATAAGAGTTTTTGGTGAGTGTTATACAACTTATCAAAGCCTAAAATATGCTTCCAAGTGATTTCAAGAGTGTGTGAACAAAGCCTTGTTGCAACCATCTTCTTCTTGTGGCTTTGTGCTCATAATTTTTTTGGCTTCTATTAAAAATTTGAAGATGAACAATATGACACACAATTTAAGTGCTCCATGTACCTTTTTATCATCTGCTACAAACATGTACCATGAAGTCAAGTTTTTCTATTTCTCAAAAACATCATGTTGATGGACCATTAAGGAAAGCATGGATTAACAAGAAGAGAGTTTAAACAAGAGAGTGGTGAAAGCATAGAAGAACATCATTATGACCATGGAAAACAACGAGATGATTGCATGGGTAGCAGGACTTTGTTGATAAAGAATCAATCATAGCTTGTGGGATTGGTTGTTAAAAGGTATGACAAAATATGATGGGAGATAAATTGGAACTACATGTTTACAATAGCTTTTCATTAAAATTTCTAGATTTTTTAACAAATTAAAAAGTTTAAGGTTAGTTCTACCTCAAGTTTACCTTTTGGAATTGGAGAAGAGAACACGATATGATTTTTGATTTCATGTTGACTTGGCTCAAGTAATCTACTCCATGATGATTTAACCACCACTTTGACCTTGCTCCGCAAAATGTATCTTTTTCATCTAGCAGACTTGTTTTTCCAATTTATCTCAAATGGTAAATTAGATTCTCCTAAAACATTTTGAGATTTTTACCATTACTATTATGCATCTTCACATAAAATATATCGGCCAATGGGTGCACGGATCTCAAGAAAATTGAGAAATGGTTGTAGGTGAAAGTCACCAACTTCTTCAAAAATACACACTATAATTTCTTGAAATTTTGTGTATTTATTTACCCTACCTCGATGCATTTAACATTAAAATTTCAAGAGCAACAGATGCATGGTTTGCAAGGTATGGTCAAATCAATTTCTACCCTATTTCACCCTTCACGTCACCTAATGTTGCAAAAAAAACATATGTCGCGAACTCATTTTAAGGAAAAATTCAGTGATTCAAAAGGGAAAAAATATTTTTTTTTACCTCTTTTACTTCTACATGCCGTCTGAATCCACTTTTGATGATGAAAACAAGCTACTGTGAAAAAATAACAAATTTTGTCCTAATTGTGCACATTGATAAAAATTGAAAGTTTGCCTTAAAAACCCATTGAAAAGTCATGGAAAATTTCACTTTTTTGGAATTTTACTCACGTCTTTCTCAACTTATCATATTCTCAAAAAACCCAGAAGCTCATAATTTTTTATTTTTGCTCCAATCTCTTACAATATTTGTGCCAAAATTGCCTCTTAAACAAGCTGCTATAACAAAAAACAGGTTGTTACAACAATAGTTGTAGAAACTACAACTTTCTGTAGTTGTTGCAAAAAATGTCAATTTTTGCATAAAGTTGTTTTCTTTGAGTATGAATTGCTGATTTGGATTGTTTACTGCATGTTGAAGTAGAAACCATGAAACATAATGCATATTGATTGAAATAGACCCAATTTTATTGTTTTGCTTGAAAATGAAATGAATGAAAAAGCGTTGTAGTGGTGCCATCATGTTGTTGTTGAATGAAAACAAGATGAACATGGTGCTACAAAAAAACCAATAAAATATATTTCTACAAGTTTTTGTTGATTCCATCAAACCATATAGTCTCATTAAAACCAAAATTCATGGTATAATTCTTACCATGTGAATGAATGTGTCGAAGTCGAGCATGGAAAGAAATCAATGGATTACCAATCTGTTGTCTCTTCAAGAGACAACCTTGGATTGCTTACAAAACCAATGCCTAGTAAGATCTATCTTTTATGTGTATTGTATGATCTTCATGAAACCAAAGACATCATATACATTTTATACACATATTAAAATAAATATACACTAAACAACATGGATTGGTTCCTTCATCCAAGGACATAAGCCATGTATTTCTAGTATACTTTCACATATACAACTCACAGGAATATAGGTATAAACTAGTGGAGGCCAAGTAATTCAAGCACCTATAGTTTAATCATCTTTTGCATAGTAATGAAAGAAGAGTAGGAGATAGACTAACTCTTCACATAGATCTTGAAACATCAAGAATTCTACATTTATCTGAGTTAAAGATAGACATAATGGATGAAAGAGGATTGGATGATATGATTCATGGAGCACAAATTTAAAGCTATAATATCAAATATACATAAAAGATACATACAGGCATGTGCATTAACTAGTCAACACAAATGAATCTGTAAGAACATATGAGACATTTCTGGCAGCTACAATTGCATGAAATCAGAGAGGAAATGTGAACATAATGGAATTTAATAGAGAGGTAACATACTATAGTACTTGAACTTTGGAATCACCATTATTTCATTTATATTTTGAAAGATGCAAATATGGAATTCATACAGTTTTAGAAATCACATGTAGTTTTTCTTCAGAATTCAGAACCTTTTCTAAGTGTTTCTTCCTCCCTTTTATAAGGAGAGGGAGAACAGGAAAATTACAAAATATCTTAGGTTGAACTTCTAGCTACCTACATGACTAGCTATCTCGATTTGCTAGCTCTGTCACCTCCAATTATTACAACAGAAAGATACCTTTATTGGAAATAAAACAACATAACAATATCAATAAAAAACAACAAAACAAAATTCACAAATGAACTGAAATGATGGTCTTGTAAATATCTCCACACCACTCTTCTTTGCTGGCCTCTCATCCAAACATGTCTCTGCTAAATTATGCCTCATACTCTCTTAGCACGTTCTCTGTCGCTTTAGGCCTTACCAACTTTAATTCTTCTTTTGCAGGAACTGGGAGTGACATGCATAATGGTCATAACAAACTCTGAACACAGCTGCCATCTCATTCATCCTTTCTTACAATCTTGATTAATCCGACAGAACTAATCGTGCCTTGCGGAACAAATCATACAAGTATATCGGGACTTAGGCCATTTAGGAACTTTAAATAGAATGGGATTCATAAAGCTACGATTTCCAATTTCCTTTGGCCCCTTATGCCTTAGCCTCGGGGGCTTAGGTGAAAACTACATGGTGGAAACCTGGGGACTCAAGGCCTAAGCCTTCTAGAGCTAAAATCCTTTAGCTAGGATGGGGGACGATTCTTTGATATATTGCATTGTAATAGGTCCCAACACATAATACGTGGGACCATACTACATATGCACCTGGGACCCGTTTCCAATATCAGAGCTCGTGGATCGAGAATCTCTAATCTTTGCTTCCAGTTGCACCCTCCCAAAGCTTGTCATTGTGATATGCGACATGGGTGCACATGGGAAGAGGATAAGGGAGGGCCAGCGTGAAGGCTTTAGCACATAAAAAAATTTAATAACTTCTTCGCCCAACCGTTTGATTGATACATAAAGTGCACATAATCACGTGATGCACCTTATGCCACCTATCCCCCTTGCTTCGGGCCCACAATATCGGGGGCTTCCCCAATATGCACCTTTACAAAATGACGATTACATGTTGCTTCATAGTTGCAATCACCGATATGCGAGATGACGCCATAGTTTTTGACATGTCACCTTGTGAGTGGTGACACGTGTCACCTTGTTTTGGCCCTTTATGACCCCTGAAAATGCCAAATCTACAAGCCACGTGTCCTCTGTACTGCCACGTCATGATGACGTCAACTACCACATGTCTTTATCAGATCCAATAGTGTTCTGCCATGTGGCCCCACTGGAGGAGAGAGAAAGAGCCCACCTACCCTTTTCTTTTCCTGAATTTATTTGTAAATCGCAATCGGCCCTTCCTCGGTGACTTACACTATCATATCGCAACATCGTGATATCGTAATGTTTTAGCATTATCACCCTATCATCACCCTAATTCATCGATGTTCGATGCCCTGGACCCACCGATAGCTGATAAGGCTGGACCTTGAAGCCCCTGATCAACGATTTTGCGATATCGGTGATCACTAATCACAATTTCATTGGGATTGATACTTTGATAATGTCGATCACCAATATGTGATATCGAAGATCTGCTTCATGAAATGTCGATATATTATGCGCCATGGGCCTTCAACCATCGATTTATATTTTTGATGCGCTCCCAGGCCTTTGATATGATTTTCTCCTTCATTTCAAAGGCAACAAAAGCCCTGAACTTCAAGGGACGATACCTTCTTATCCAAAATCCCATTTTTGGACTTCCATATACCATTGGAAAGCTTATTCTGAGCACTACCCAATGGAGAGGGACTGATTTAGCTTTGAGAGCTTCTGAAGTTTGAAATATGGCTTTGAACTTCACTTTGTTTGGAACTTAGGACAACTGAAAACTCATAATGCAGTGAGTGACAACATTGTCTCCAACTGGGGATAGTTCCTTGCTCGCAAGGTGCTGAGAACTTGCAGACCAGTAGCCTTCTTTCCATTGGGCATGAAGTCATCATAAAAAAGGAAAAATTAACTAACTAACTGCAAACTGACTAAATGATTGTAATATTTACGAACTGACTAACTTACATAGCTAAAAATGTTTAAGAAAAATATAAAATTTTGACAACACATTACCAAAGTCTTAGGGCCTTCTCCTCAGGCTTCAAACTTGAATGAAAGTTGTCCATACCTACTAAAAGTATCTATACTGGGTGATCTCTTCTCTCTAATGCAACCAATTAAGAAAATGGCTATTTGACTGAGTTCTGCTCATACCTATTATGAGCAGGTACAAGAAGAAAGGGAGTGGCAACTCTAAATTCAACTAATTCTAAAAACCAACCTTCCAGTGACACCATCTCAACATCAGGGTATTGGACCTTATTCGATTGTTCTATAGAAATTCAACAATTAAAACATCATGTGCCTCATAAAATTTTTGGACAAAAATTTTAATATGTGTCCCCAACTTGGTAATTGATGCTCAACTCTTTTAATCTCCTCCATGAACCTTCTAATTGAGTTAGTGAACTCCCTACCTACTTTTATAAATCATTTGATCTGCTTTATAATCAGCTCGGAGTCTCCACACATAGTTAAGAATTCAATATTCACATTCCTTAATGTTTGTAGCCCAAGGAGAAATGCTTCATGCTCTGCCACATTGTTGACTTCCTCAAACTCTGGCTTGGATGAGCAGGGTATCAAGCTACCCTAAGGAGGTACCAACAATATTCCTACTCCATTTACCTATTTGGAATTCACTCCATCAAAGTATAAATTCCACACTTGGTTTTCATCTATGTGTTGGTGGTCTAACTGCATCTTTAGATGTACTTGTGTTTCTTCTAAGATGGTCTCATCTTCTTCTAGGAACATGTAGGAGAGGTCGCTTTCTTTTCCATATGCTAGAGAATTTTTGGAACCTTCAATTGGGGTCATAGTTTTTAAAAATTTGGACTCTTTGTACAACGTCCTCTCTTTGCCTCCAAAAGTGGGAATAGTGGCATAAGTATATATAATTTGATATATCCCCCCACCTTCGAACCCCAATACCTAGATAGGAGCATGCCAAATAAAGGGGGAATATTTTCCACTACTATGTCCATCACTACGCCCTTCACAGGGATCTGAGCCAGGTTTACCACCAGATCTTTTATCATTCCCACACATTTGACCCTCTTAGAGTCAAAGGAGTATAGGTCCTTGTAGGGTTTGGTGATCTGCAAGCCAATTTGTTCCATCATAGCTAAGGGCATGAGGTTATGTGACGCTCTAGAGTCCAACATACAGTTGTGCAATAAAAGGTCATGAATTACTAGGGTCACATAGAAGGGTGCATTGGAAGGATCAAGTTCTTCAACATGAGGCCCAAAAATAGCCATTGGTCTTTCTTCTTAAAGGTTTAGATAGTCATGAGTTGGTGTTGAGGTGGATGGAAGCATGAATTGAGAGATTTGGGCTTTATAAGTGGATTGTGTTAGAAGTTCAATTAGAGGAACATGAATCTTTAACTTTTCGAGCTCCTTCTAAAGATTGAATGCAAACTGGCCCTTTTCTATGCCTCCCAGCTCTACCTCTCTTTCTTTATCACTGATAGATTTTATCAGAACGTGTGCCTTCTCTTCTGTGTGTTCCTCAGAGCTATTGCATTCCCTATTTAAGGAGAATTTTACTTTGGATGAGTTAGGGTTCAACTTCTCTTTTCCTTTATTTATCACCGGGGAAATATCTTGGGGAGTAGTTTCCTCTTATTGTTCAAGTTCCCTCAACCTCTTTTTTGAAGATCTGAGATCATACCTTCAATGTAGTTGTGCTTGCATGAAGTCCACAAATTGTTTATAGTAATACCCTATATCTTCCTTATTTATTATTGTTTCTCTATCATGGCACATCTCATGGTGAGCCATATTTTACTATTCCTCTTCATAGAAGGAGGAATACAAGTTTCCTTGCATCTCATGTGTATCCTGTGGTTCTTTACTAGGATCATCTTCTAAATATAGAGGAGGAGGTATCTGATCGACTTGATCTTTTATTTCCCTTTGAAGTATCTACAATGGTGGCCTTTTGTAATGTGGGTTATAACCTCGGTTGTACCTTGAGCGTTATATTGCATGAGATTCTTGTTCTCAAGCTCAAGCTTCACCACCTTGTGTGATAAACTGTTAATGATCTTACCCATTTCTTCCCACTTCAAATCTAATAATTCTTTACCTTGACTGGAGGAGGATGCTTCTTCTTTCCCCATTTTCTTCTCATGGTTTTCATTAATTCCTCTTGACTTTCTTGCCAAGGTCAAATTTGCTTCCACCTCAAGAGCATCAACTTGGAGTTGATCTAAAGTATGGGACTTCCTCTCTCTCAGGGTAAAGCCAAATTCAAAATCAAGGGATCCAACAAATACTACACGAGTAATAGCTTGAGGAGGCTTTATCTCGAAAGGCAGGTTATTATACTGCTTATTGAATCTTTTTATGAATTATGAAATGTAATCTTTTCGCTTCTTCCTTATAGCATTGAACTCTATGAAGACATATTCATGATCTCTTTGTTCACCCCAATTTTGTATGAAAGAGTTTTCGAGTTCTTCCTAGGTGGTGATGGATGCATTAGGTAGGTATTTAAACCACTTTCTAGCTTCTCCATCAAGGGATTGCACAAAGAGTCTCAGGACCACATCCAATTGTTCTACATTTAGATTCTCAGCAAAAGCACAAAAGGTTTCAATGTGTCTCTGTGCAGTTTTTTCGTCTTCCCCATTGAACCTAGGCAAAAGATTTAGGTAGTATTGAGGCATAGCACTTAGGTGTTGAGGTAAATTAAGAGGGGCATATTTATTCAGTAAGAAGCTCAGAACAACCATCTAGATTAATGGGGGAGGATTAAGATTTATAGGACGACCTTGGGCCAAAACCACAGTGATCGGAGTAACTAGGTTGAGAGTAGTGTGATTGAGTGTATAGTGAATATTTCTATTATTGAGGATAGCTTTACCTCTTTCAATCTTAAGAGGAGGAGGAAATGAAACGAAAGGAGTCATAACTGAGATTTCTTTCTCTTCGATCTTTGATTTGGGGGCATGATTTTTTAGCTCATCTTTTGCAAGGTATGTAAGGACCTTACGAGTAAAATCTGAGAAATGGATGACAGCGTGTTGGGAGATGTAGGAGGAAGCTTCAAATAATAATGAGACAGTAGCAAAGGTAGTAGGAGTTTTCTCCTTTTGGACTCTCCTGAAAATTAATTTCTCTGGGTTAGATACAAAAGGGGTTTTCTACTGAGAGGTATCTGAGTGAGTGTGAGGCTTTCTAAAATCCAGGATGATAAATGATAATGAGATTTGTGGAGTCGCCAAGATGATAAGGATGCAATCAAAATGTTTTTTCTCACCTACACAAAGACTACTTAACTTGTCATATCCCAGGGGGAAAAATCTTCAATATGTTCCCTAGAAATGACGCAAAAATATGTTGTCACTTCTAGAGACAACCTTGGATTTCTTACAATACCAGTGCCTGGTAACATCTATCTTTTATGTGTCTTATATGATCTTCAAGGAACCAAAGACATCGTATACATTTTATACACATATTAAATGCAAATATACACTAAACAACATGGGTTGGTTCCTTCATCCAAGGACATCAGCCATGTATTTTTGGTATCCTTTCACATATACAACTCACAGGAATATAGGTATAAACTAGTGGAGGCCGAGTAATTCGAGGACCTACAATTTAATCATCTTTTTTAGAGTAATGAAAGAAGAGAAGGAGATAGACTAACTCATCACATAGATCTTGAAATGTCAATAATTATACACTAATCTGAGTTAAAGATAGACATAATGGATGAAAGAGGATTGGATGCTATGATTCATGGAGCACAAATTTAAAGATATAATCTCAAAGATACATACATGCATGTGCATTAACTAGTCAACACAAATGAATCTATAAGAACATATGAGACATTTTTGGTAGCTACAATTACATGAAATTAGAGAGGAAATGTGAACATAATGGAATTTAACAAAGAGGTAACATATTGTAGTACTCGAAGGTTGGAATCGCCACTATTTCATTTATATTCTGAAATATGCAAATCTGGAATTCATATAGTTTCAGAAATCACATGTAGTTTTTCTTCAGAATTCATAACATTTTCTAAGTGTTTCTTCCTCCCTTTTATAAGGAGAGGGAGAACAGGAAAATTACAAAATATCTCAAGCTAAACTTCTAGTTGCCTACATGACTAGCTGTCTCGGCATGTTGCAATTATTACAACAGAAAGACACCTTTCTTGGAAATAAAACAACATAATAATATCAATAAAAAAACAACAAAATAGAATTCGCAAATGAACTGAAATTATGGTCCTATGAATATCTCCACACCACTCTTCTTTGTTGGCCTCTGATCCAAACATGTCTCTGCTAAATTACGCCTCATACTCTCTCAGTAGTTTCCCTGTCGCTTTAGGCTTTAACAACTTTAATTATCCTTTTGTAGGAATCGGGAGTGATATGTGTAATGGCCATAATAGACTCTGAACACAGTTGTCAACTCATCATCCCTTCTTACAATCTTGATTAATTCAACAGAACTAATCTTTCCCCACAGAACAAATCATACAAGTGTATTGGGACTCATGCCATTTAGGAACTTTAAATAGAATGGGACCATATTGCATTGTAACAAGTCTCAACACATAATACATGGGACCATACTACATGTGCGCCTGGGACCCATTTCCAATATCACAGCTCGAAGATCGGGAATCTCTAATCCTTTCTTTTGGTTGCACCCTCCCAAAACTTGTGATTGTGATATGCAACGTGGTTTGGTTCGTGTGGGAAGAGGATAAGGGAGGGTCAGCGCGAAGGCTTTCACACATGAAAACCTTTAATAGCTTCTTCGCCCAACCATTTGATTGATACGTAAAGCACACATAATCATGCAACCCGCCTTATGCGACCTGTCCCCCTCACTTCAAGCCCGCAATATCGGGGGCTTCCCTGATATGAATCATTATAAAATGTTGATTACATGCTGCTCCATGGTTACGATTGCCGATCTGTGAGATGACGTCATAGTATGCCATGTGTCACCTTGTGAGTGGTGACATGTGTCACCCTATTTTGGCCCTTTGTGACCCCTAAAAATGCCAAATCTGCAAGCCACATGTCCTCCGTACTGCCACATCATGATGACACCAACCGCCACATCTCTTTATCGGATCCAATAGTGTTCTGCCATGTGGCCCCACTGGAGGTGAGAGAAAGAGCCCGTGTGCCCTTCGTTTTTTGCTGATATACATTATCATATCACAACATCATGATATCGCAATGTTTTAGCATTGTCACCCTTCCATCATGCCAATTCATTGATGTGCAATGCCTTGGACCCGCTGATCGTCGATAAGCCTGGACCTTGAAACCCCCGATCACCAATTTTGTGATATCGGCGAGCGTTGATCGCAATTTCGTTAGGATTGATACTTTGACAATGTCGATTGTCGATATGCGATGTCGGAGCTCTACTTCGTGAAACATCGATATACTATGCATCATGGGCCTTCAACCACTGATTGCAATTTGTGATGTGCTCCCAGACCTTTGATATGACTTTCTCCTTCATTTCAAAGGCAAAAAAACCCCTGGACTTCAACATGCCATACGTTTTGGTCAAGAAGCCCGTTTTTGGACTTTCATATACCGTTGGAAATATTATTCTGAGCACTATCCAATGGAGAGGGACTGACTTAGCTTTGATAGCTTATGTGGTTTGAAGGATGGCTTTGAACTTCACTTCTATTTGGCACTTGGGACAACTGAAAACTCATAATGGAGTGAGTGACAACACAATCAATGATGAAAATCGTTAACCAATGCAAGACAACTCACCGATAAATTAAATGAGTGTCAAGGTACCTGAGTGCATCTTGATAGGGATGAATGAATGTGTTGAATTCAAGTCACCACCAAGGTCCTACAATCAAGAGACATTATTGTGTTCCCATTGTTATCAACGAGGAGGCTTTCCAATGATGTATGCAAGTTCCAAGGTACTCCAAATAATCTTTGATCTTGATCCCAGATAAGGTGTTGAAGTCGATGTGACAAGATCTATTGGAAGGTGGGCCTTAATCCCACATCAGCCAACTCAAGCATAGAACAAAAATATTTGAAGAACCATAATAAAATATTGAAACCATCATTAAATTACAAAACTTATTGTGAACTTTTCCCTCCAGTTGCATGGTTTTCAAGCAAAGCTCATGCCCAATTGCGCTAGCAAGCTGGTTTTCACAATATGACTTATTTTTCTCTTTACTTTTTTATTTTTTATTTTTTATATGTCCTACTCTACTTGAAAAATAAATCTTGTTCAAGTATATGAATAATTCCAATGGAACCATGTGTGTAACAAGATGATAGATAAACTCATATGCAGGTTTGAAATATACTCTTTGATATGTACTAGTATATGAGAGACCAACTGCCTTGATTGAGATGATGTTAGAAGATATTGAAGAATGGAGTACTAGGATCCAATGACTGTCTTGAACCAAGATTCAATGTAATATTGTCTTCCTTGGCTTCCTCCTATCATGCCATGCAAGTCTTCAGAGATGTGATCTCCATTCATAGAATATGGTGATAGGCATGCATGAAACTTTTCAATCTCAGGTTCCAACAACTGCTCTTTATCGACAGGCATCCATGATTCTTGGACCTTATCTGAATATTCTTCTTTTGGTTGTTGTTCTTCAATGACAGTTGGAGAATAATTTTGCAATACCTCAAAATTGTAAGTGGATTGAGGTGTTTTATTATTGGGGATCTGAAATGGTTGTGTAGGTAGTTGAGTGGGAATGGATCTTTGGGGTGCTTGTGTGGTTGGTAATGAGAAAGTTTGAATTGAGGTTGATTGATGGTGAAATTGATGTTGTGGTGGAGGTGAATGGTATGGATAACATTGATATTGGTATTGAGGATAGTGAGGAAAATATTGAGGATATGGTGGATTTCCTCTATAAGGCTCTTGCCAACCCTGTTTCCAAGATTGGTTTTGAGGTTGGGATTGAGATGGCCAAGGTTTCCAAGGTTGGTTTTGAGGTTGGGATTGATATGTCCAAGGTTTCCAAGGCAAGGGTGTTTTCCAATTACTTTGTGATTGTTGTGCATAACATGAATTAAGATCTTGCATCATACCAGATTGATGAGTCTGACATGGTCTTCTTGGAGCTACATAATAGGATTGTTCCAGTGTTTGATTTTCTCCTTGGTAAACTACCTTTAACCCCGGTAATGATGGAAAATCTCTAGTAGTATGCGATCCTGCACATATTTCACAAATTCAAATGTTATCAAGTGGACATCCATGAAAAGCAGATTTCTTTCTACATTTAGGGAAAAATATAAATGAAGCAACAATTTCAAATTTTTCCTTGTTTTTCATTCTTAGCATATCAATTTGTTCATTTAAATTACCAAGAATGTCTAGAAATTTTTTAACTTCAATTTGACTTACCAATCCTGATGTCGATTTACTTACTCTTTCCATAAATGGATCTTGAGGGGATCTTACATACTTTGCTTTTCCTCTTGATATGTTCTTGCCTAGTTCAAAAATCTCTTGAAATTACAGTTAAGAGACATCTCCTTTTCCCACCAAGTTAAGAAGATCAATCCATTAATATCTTATAGCATTTAGTAGGAGCATTTTTAATGTTTCTGATCCTAAATTATGCTATTTATATCTTTTGATATTATAAGTAAATCTCTCCACTAAATATTCTAGGCTTTCATCCTCTTTTTGGTTCATCTTATAGACTTAGTTTCTAAGGTCATGGTCTATGCAATAATCTTTATATTTTTCCAAAAATACTCTTTTCATATCATCCCATGTCCTTATAGAATTTTTTCCTAAAGTCATGAACCATTTAAGATCTCTAACCTTCAATGTCGCTAGAAACAAATTCAATTTTTGAATGTGTAATGAGTAGCCATAAGATCTACAAATTATTTCAAATTCAAAAACAAAGTTTTCCGAGTCTTTTGATCTCATACCTTTGAAGTTAGGAAGTACAAATGGAAGGGTGTTCTTCATATGAACATTGACATTAGTTTCTTGAATGGGAAATCCAAAAGGATCTTCCTCATTGTCATCATCTCCATCCATTTCTTCAACCTCTTTTTTTCACCTCTTCTTCTACTTGAAAAAATAAGAATTCATGATGTGGAAGATGATGTGGCTCTTACTGCACCACATGATATAGTGGGGGTGGTAGGTGATTGAAGTTTTTTTTTTTTTTTTTTAATGAATCTACTTCTAGGATGTACTAAAATGAAATTAGTCTTATGAAACTAAATGGATGCAACTAAGAATGAGATGCAATTGAAAGCTAACACCTATGTATACTTCCCCAGCAATGACGCCAAAATGTTGGGTAATTTAATTGATTGTTAAATTACTTGCATTTATATGTCAATCCAGGTATGTGAGCTTGCGAAGTACACTACACCATATGTGCTAGGAGATTATCTTTCAATATTTATGCATAACTGAAATGAATTGGAAACTTCAAAAGGAAATTATATTCTTTAATATAAACTATGAAAGTACTAATTTTTTGGAAAGGAAATTAATGTTAAACTAGAAAAAAAAAAAACATAAAGATTATTGATCTAAAAAAACATGAGATTTTACCATATGAAAGCATTGAGATTTTTTTCTAAAACTTACAAACTTTAATCTATGGTATCATGAACATTTTAATCTAAGAAAGCATAAACATTTAATTTATAGAAACCACGAGTTTTTAATCTATGATAAGAATAAATAGTTAATCTATGCAAAACAAACAATTCATGAGAATATGAAAGAAATGGAAAGCATCTATAATATTCTCACAGATCTCCAGGGGGGCCTCCTAAGGATTGTAAGGTATTGAAAACTCAAATCAAGAGAAGAGATTTAAATCACCAATTTCATTCAGAACTGCGCCATATTAAAAAAATTACATTCAATGAAAAAATAGAGTTATTATCCTTCAATAAGTAGTAACAATTACAAATTAAGATCATCCTGACATCTCTGATCAAGGACACCCCCCCCCCGGGACATCAAAGAGACTGCAATTTGATAGAATTTTGAGACAATTAACAAACTCATAATTTTCTTGCTTGAGTTTTGGTCATGAGATCAAATCAAATAAAATATCATGGATTTTTGGATCAAAGATCAACCCAGATCTGATCAAACTTATGTCTATGCCACAAATTTGCTAAAGAATAGCTTGTTTAATCCTTTTTTATTGATTGTGCATTAAAAGAAAAATTGAAAAACCGTATATCCATGTAATATGAAAAATAAGGCTCTAAAGAACTTCGAAATATCTCAAATGGTAATGAATTTGAGAAAAATTCTTATTGACAACATAATTGGGCCCATTCTAAACAAAACCCATGTTTTTTTCACAAAAGTTGCTTTCATTTGCTTAGAAAACGTGTTTGAAGTTGAATGGTAAACAATGTTGTGCTTTTCCCTTGATTTGATGTTGGATGTCCACACGTATGAGTTGGGTGGAATTTGACCAATACAAATCCATATTGGAGCTTATAGAAACCAAGTCCAAGTGTCATATTTCCTTCTAGAGTGGTGCTACTACCTCAACCATGGACATAGTTATAGAAACTTGACAAAACTGCATCAACTTGAACTCGCTAAATTGTCATTAGTAAAGTCATGCAATATTCTTCCTAATTCATTAAAAATAATGGAAATAATAATAATAAACTATGTAAACATGTATGTGGGAATTTGGTGCTTTTGTGAAGAAATATGGTTAAAAATGTTCACAATGGGTGAATGGAATGATGCGAAAATGGATGGTTTCATCAACAAAATCATGACAAGTTGGAGGCCTAATAGGCAGCTATTGTTGATTTGGATTCATGGGCAAAGCAGGTTGTTGTGAACTTGAGTTCACAAGTAGCTACTAGTGAGGAAATGAAGGTAATATAGGTGGGTTAAACCCTGGAAATAGCTGAGAAATATTTGGAGGATATTGTGTGCAGATTGGGTAAGAAGTTGTTTGGTATGGTTGTGGAGGAATATTCCCATAGGGAGTTCCCATCCAACCTTATTTCCAAACATGTCCTTGTGATGGTTGAGGCCCCCATTGGGAGTAAGGTATTTGAGGGGCTCGTTGTGGTTGTGCAAACTGCATGGAAGGATCCTCGAACATGGAGTGGTTTTGTTGCCACCATGGTCTCCTAGGAGGATAATATGGATCTCGTGGTTTTGTCCCCCCTTTATAAATGGCTTGCAACCCAAGTAATGAATGGAATTCATTAGTTCGGGGTTTATCTATGCAAATTCCACAGACCTCTATGGCATTAAAAGGGCATTCTTTTTTAGGATGCTTCTTCCTACAGCAAGGGCAAAAGATAGCTAAAACAATGTTTTCCTCTTATCATTTCCTCTTACTATTGAGGATATCTAGTTGGTTACTAACAATGCTAAGGATATTAGTTTTAAGGTTTTCCAATAAATTTCCCAAGTTTATTCTGGTTACACCATTTGTAGTAGGTTTTCTAATTCTACTTGTAAGTTCTCTTGGGTGTTTCACAACTTTAGCTTTACTATGGGAGTAATTCTTGCAATATTTAGAAATTTCAGCAAATGATTTTTGATAAAAATTGAAAGAACTCAAGAGATTAATTACTTCCATGAAATCATCTCTTACTCCTTTTAGAAAAATGGTTCTAACTATGGCTAGGTCAAGGGAAAATTGCTTGCTTTTTTGGTACTTGTAAGGAACCTTTCTAGGTAGTCTTCTAGGATCTCTTCTTCAATCTACTGCATTTTAAAAATGTCATTCTTGGCATCCCTAGGTCTAAAATAATCCTCGTATTTTTGGATAAAGGTTTCTTTCATATCATCCCAAGATGTAATAGTGTGTTCCCCTAGACTCATGAACTATCTTAATGCTAAGTTTTTTAAGGTGGCTGGAAAAAGTTTTGACTTTTGAGCATTATCTATATAATTATAACTTCTGCACATTATATCAAATTCGAATAAAAATGAATCAGGGTCTTCGGATGACATATTTTTGAAGTGAGGTAATGATGACAAAGGAATGTTCTTCATGGTGACATTCCTAGTAATGTCAAGAATTGGAAATATAAATGTTTCTGCCTCATTGTTGGCTTTATTGTTTTCTCGATTGTCTACTCTTCCTTCTCCTTCCATTCTTCTTTCCCACAAATTGTAATTTGTGGAAGTAGGAGGTATCTCTATTTCAGGAGATAATGGTTTAGACATTGGGTTATCCACAATGTTCCAAGGTACTATCTCCAATGTATTATGAACTTCTTCTGCCACTGTCTTTGTTTCTACTCCAAGCTGCTTTACTAATGTCTCCTTTGCTGCTGCCACTGAAATTTTCTCCTCTAGAGTTTTCCTTGCATATTGATTAGAAGAATTAGTTAGATTAACAATTTTGGGACCATATAGGTTTTCTGGGATTTTTGATGAAACAAACCTACCTTTCATGTCTCTAATTGTTCTCATGAAATGAAAACATCAAACTTTTACTACTTACCAAAAGAGAGGACAACTTAACTTTAGAGCAACCCTACTATAGTGGATGCGAGGCTCTTCACTCACGTCTTACCGTTCTCTCTCCACCCTTAGGTTGTCCTCAGTATCACTCAAAATCTATCAAAAAAAAAATCATTACCTATTACCATTTACATCTCCCCAACAACGACGCCAAAAATGTTGGGGCAATTATATCAATGATATATCGCTACAATATTAAATTATCAACCAAGGATTCATAATCAGTGGAGTTGATACACTAAATGTGTTGATAATAGATAAGCTTTTATGTATGATGAGTATAGCCTATATTAAAAGCATTCAAAACCAATACTAGCTTCCTCACACAATTTGAAATCAAAACTCAGAAATAAAATCTTAATAAGCATGTAATCTAATGGTTCTTGCTATGATAACAAGTCTATCCATTTACAAGCTCATGAAGTGAAATGATGGATTCAACTCACTTTTCCTATAGTAGCCGATTTCAATTAACTTACTGCAATCAAGCATCAAACAAACAATCATTCCTAGTCTAACTAGTTCTAAAGGAAGCAATACATTCTTGTACAGGAAATGTTAAGTATGACAAGAGTCTTCACATAACAACACATGTAGGTGAATGGTGAGATCATTGTCTTTAACTCTTCATGTTATTTCAAATTAGAAATAAATACTTAAACCTACAGCCTAAGAAATAAGTTTTCATTCATAAAACCAATGAGTTATCACTCAGAAACTAACATCTCCATATTTATGTCTCACACTCTCAAATAGATTACTTGCATAAGATCAAAACTAGAATTATATCAAACACTTTGAAATTGAATTAGAACACTAAGTCACTCTCACACATAAACCAAACCAAATTCACACTAACTATAATAAAAACTTTCCTTGATGGCTTCAATGGGCCCTTGCTGAGCTATCAAGGAAAGCTAGAAGAATTTACAGAACTAAAGAATCCACTAACACATTGAATTCATCAATTGTTTCTCATATTATTGATTTCAAAAGAAAAGATTACAGAATCAAGTCTCCAACATAACAATAAAGTTAAAACTTGTCTCCAACTAGCTGCAATTGTTTGTCTCACTCTGTCTTACTCAGTGTCTCTCTCTTATTAGCTAACTCCTATCATCTATGGGCCTTATCTTATAGAAGAATGGTCATTACATTAAATGTTAATGAATGTGATCAAATCATTACAAAAATACATAGTTTTCTTTCTTTACATGTTTGGATTCATCCTCATGACACATAGTGCATGAGTGATAAATCATATCTTCAATTTTCCATGAAAATTAATTCCTCTGACCATTATTTCCCTCGGTGTCATCGAAGGAAGCTCACTCAAACCTTCGGAGCTGAATAATCGGGCCCAATACTAGATGAATGCAGGTAGTGGAGGATAGCCATAAGTACCGAATGAACACAGTCAGGTTGTTGATATCAGTGTCAGATGAACACATGTACCAAACGAATACAAGCATGCAGGTACCAGATGAGTAGAGGTGCACAGGTACCAGATAAGAAGGAACACAGGTACCGAATGAGCTATGTTCGTACTAGATGAGAAATGTCGGTACTGGACGAATAGGAACAAGGTCTCAAAATCTATGTGAGTCAATCCAAATAGTTAGAGAGTACAAAGAATCAACTATTTCTTTCCTACTAGCAAGAAATCATAAAAACAATGATTTAAAATATAATTATCTCACATATAGACAAGGAAGCTAAAATTCATGTTTTTGAAGAAGGTAAATTAGGTCAAAAATGGAGGGCAATATGGGGTATGAAAGGCATCAAAAAGGAGACTCAACATGACTTATGGTGGTTTATGAGTTGTTGAAGTATGACATTGTTATTTTGGTTCTTTTGATGGCTTTAATGATTGATGAAGATGGATATGGTCAGATCTAATAGTGAATTAGTTGGCAAATGTTCAGGGGGAGCATTTTCTATGCTTCTAATAGTGCATTGTTGGCATTATGATTTCTTGAGCATTCCTAGTTTCATAATGGTGTTCATGAAAAGTATATATCATTGGTGATGTTGCTAAAGACACATATGTTGTTGAAGTTTTGATATATTGCTTAAGTTTCACTTAGTAAATTTTATTCTACATAATACACTTGATGAAGAAGATGTGTGTGCTATTGTTAATGACTCACTTGCTACTATATGACATTTATATTTTGTTGTCATTATGTCTTATATGATGCACAAGGTGCATATGGTGTAGTTATGGATTATACCTACATGTTGCTTGAGTTGCATAACTATTATAGAGTTGTTTTTCATATTTATGAGTCTCTTTGCTCGCACACCTGGTAATGATGCATGTACATGATATTCTACACATGGTATGTTGCTTGAGGATTGTGGTTCTCCATATACAAAGAAAGTTAATATCAATGATATGAGATCAAGGAGTTTGGATACTAAAAGAGATTGATTGTACAATCTCATGCTATGATTGGTTGATGATGATGAATTCTTACATATTGTTATCTCTATGTCATGGGATATCAACAAATTGTAGATAAGAATCTTATGGATGATCACTTCAGTTGCTTAGTGTGTGATGATTCTTCTTGATACACTTGATTGTCATTGAAGGTTCTCCTTATCTTTGATAGATGCATATGATGACATCATGATCCAAGATAATGGTATTGCTTCCTATGAGGAAAAGGCTACATACATGAATATAAGAGGATGGTTATTGATATACTATTGCTACAACTATTGGGTGATGCTTGGAGACATTGCATATTTAGTCACATATTGATGATGTTGAAGGTTGATGCTACATTTCCATATCTTACTTTATGATGCATGAAAATATATGTTTATATGATGAAATATATGTGTGTGTGTGTGTGTGTGTGTGATGTATGTGGATTGAGGCTCCTCCTACAAAGGGAAAGAGAAAGTTGACCTTGATGAACTCAAGGAGATTAGATGATAACAGATCTCTACAGAACAATCCTATGTTGCTGCTACAATTTGGTAATGTTGCATACTTGGTCACATGTTGATGGTATTGAAGCTACATTGTCTTATCTTGCATATTGATGAAAAGGATGTGCATGTTGTTGTTCATATTGCTGCTATCTATGATGCAAGACCCTATGGTGACTATTATTATGTTGCTACCATATGGTTGAGGTCCTTGTCTTTGGTTTTGATCATAAATGTCATATCTGTATCTTGATGTAAAGGTCATGTAAAAACCCATGATGTAGTAACTGCAATAATTAGTCATGTTTGGACTATTGGGGCCGGGTCAATTATTTATGTAATCCCATTTTGGGCATTTGATGTAATATTGAGTCAAATATGTAACCCCGCTATGTTGGGCAATTGATGTAAGCATGAGTCCTTGTTGATAGGAAAGGTAATACTTGGTTGAATCATAGAATCATGTATTTCATTAAAGAAATCCCATAAGATTCAACATATGCTCAAGGGGAGCATGGTCAGTGTTCATATTCATCAGATCAAATCAATAGTGCTCATCCTTCCAAAGGGAGAAAGAAGTCTTCATTCAGCATTGGTCAGCCCCTTGGCCTTGATTTCAAATGGGGAGAGTAGCTTGGTGTTTGGAGAAGAATATTTGGAGAGAAGCTTGGGATGCTTACAAATTTTTTTGCAAGTATTTATAGGTGATGGTAGCCAAACACCAAAAGTGGTTGCCATCAAGTCTAAATTTGGATATTGTTGGCATTATGATTAATGTGTTGTGCTTGATGGAAGCCTACTTGATAAATATGTGAACATTATGGTTATGCAGTGTGACAGAGAAAGTGGAAAAAGTTTATCCTTGATGGCAACCTACTTGATAAAGATGTCAACATGATGGTTATACAGTTACAACAGGTGATATGGAAAAAGGAATATCATTTCGGTGACTGAAAGATGAAAAAGGTGAATTTTAGGAACATATATGCAGGTCCTGTGAAGACAAGTTGCGTACATACGAAGGTAAGATGAAGAGAAGTCATGTATAGTTTTTACACTATGATATTATGAATACTAGGGGTATTTACCATGGTATTGGCCCATAGTAATGAGTGTGAAAACAAATATTTGATCTCGTACAAGAATACCATCGACATTACAAAGGGATTGGCCTAAGGTATTGGTTAAGTTATAAGCTATATAAGGAGATGGAGATCAAGTGTTAGTGTGTGCATGTGATGGATTATTTATGAATGACTCGATCTAAAATAGGTGTGCACCAGGGAGAATGAAGATGGATTAGATCTAATAGATCTAAAATGACCACATATTGAATAACTTGTTTACGGTTTGATAGATCTATAATGAGGATATTATGATGTGTGTCTGTAACAAATTGTATGTCGAGATTATGGTTTAACAGAAGTTGTGTTATGTAGCAAGGGTATAACTTAGTAATTATAGATTTGTACATTGATATGCCATTGAGAAGTCACATACATACATGGATCTGCTTCTGGGTAGTCACATATATATTCTACAGTATGGACAAATCTGTATGTAGGTGCAGTGAATGATAAGCACATACATACGTGGGTATGATTTATAAGAGCCACGCATATCTACTAGGGTTTCGCAGTATGAACTGTTAATGATGTCTGATCAATTATGTTATGTTTGTTGTTGTATGTCAATCATGTCTCTCTCATGATAATATGTGTTTAACAGTTTTATTTGGGTTGAATTATTTATGAAATGATATGTTGATTAGAGATGATGTTACTATGTGATGATCAGTATCTGGTTCAGTGATTTGTTATGGGTTAAGTATGTGATTCAGTGATTGATTCAATGTGACAGTGACTTAACTCAATTTATCAATATTTTGAGATCTGTATGCAAGTCCTCTTAAGGAGAAGTGCGTACATACGCAAGTATGACTCAAAACAATAGAATATATATTCTGACATATGGTTGATCAGGTTTTGGAGTAGCAACAATTGGTTTTTATGATGGGAAACAAGGTTTGGCTTATTGATGACTAGTTGTGCATTGATATGATCTATCTTGGTTTAGTTTTATCTAGTTGTATCAATTGATTAATATTAAGTGATTGCTTTGATGATTCAAATGGTTCATTGATTGATTGATTCAATATAGTGATTGGTTTCAAAATAGTTATTTGGTATTGGGTTTAAATGATGGTAGTGGGTTCAATATAAAAATATGATGAAAAGTGTCCTACAAGTTTGATGTTGCGAGTCAGGTGGATCCAATATGAAATATTATGAAACGTGGTCCATAAAGGTGTTGAGGTTTGGAGCCTTCAGTGAGGAAGTCGAAGCTTCCTTCCAGTAGTAGATGGAAAATATGATAAGGGGGTTGGAGCTCCCTTCCAGTGGGTGCTAGAGAATGAGAGAAGGTTGTAGCCTTCTACAGGTGGGTGATTGTGTACTAGTATGAGTCTGTGACAATACAAGACTGTAAGATGCTTTCCTTTATAATAAAATATGAAGACAAAGACGACGACAATGATGGTTTTCTCCAACATTGGGCTTCCACCTAATAATCTCGGTGTCCTCATTTGTTGTTGTGTTTCTTATGTGTGATGGTTTATTCTGTTCTTAATACTCATGGTTATTGTTTAATTAAAGGCTAATGAAGTATTGATACACTAGTTAAAGAATAAAAGATGATGAAATATATAAAAAGTTAGTTAACTAGATATACACTATTTTCTTTCATCATAGTCATGTACATACACTATTTTACTTGATGACAATAGCATACAAAAATCTGAATAAGAAATTGAAAGGTTTAAGTGAGTTTTAAAATACTAATTCACACCCCCCCCCCTTCTCAGTATTTTTCCCAACAACCACCTCCACTCAAAGGAATCTACACTTGAAGAAGTATTGTTAATCTTAAACATTCTACAATCATTAACCAAGGGAATCAAGAAATAGCAATTCATCATCAAATTTATCTCCCTCACATTGAAGAAAGGATCACATCCTTAAAGAAGATCATCTATCTCCTTCTTAAAGAAGAAGCATTGTCTTTTGAAGGAAGAATATAATCAAGTTATCATCATCTAGGAGGCATATTCAATAATCAACAACAAAGGAGGAGTAGAAGTCAACATCATCAAAAGGAGCATCTTCACTTGACAAGTAAGTATTCTATATTTCTATCTATAATGAATTATTTTTGCAAGAACAACAACAAACTTGTTAGGTCATTGAATTACCTTGCATGGAAGAAGAGAATAGATGTGATACTCATCGAGAATGAATTTAATGAATATGTCATGGTATCAATCACCAAACATCCTCAAGAGAAATCTGAAGAACTATAGAAGTACAAGAAAGGAGAAATAAGGGCTCAAAGAATCCTTATCGAATCAATCAAGAATTCCCTCATCCCTTATATAGCAAAGTTGAAGACAACGAAATAGATCTATGAATAGATGGTATAATTGTTCTCTATAAGCACTGCAGTAGAAATTATATTGTTGAGAACCGAACTATACAAGATGAAGGTATCAAAGGAAAAAGGATTAGAGTCATACCTTATGAGGGTATCTCAAATAAGAGATCAACTACAACAGCTAGGAGAAATAATGTATGATTGAGATATGACCACCATTGTGCTCAATGCACTACCTGATGAATGGCGAACCTTTGTATCAAGTATTTATGGAAACAAGGAAACTACCCCATACAATGATCTACGGTCATTATGCAAAATGAAATAAATTAGATTGAAGTCAAATAAAAATGTTAGATCAAATGAACAAGCTCAATCATTTGCATCTATGTCAAAGAAGAAATGGAAGCCTCAAAAATGATTTCAAAAGAAGATCGACATGTGTAAGATTAAATTCTTTGGACAGAATGAATATGGGCACTTCAAAAGGAATTGTCCTCAACTCAAGAAGGACAACAAGAATATAAAGGAAAGGAATGAAGCCCGTGTCACCGAAGAAATAGAAGAACCTGAAAAGAAGAATTCAAAGAAGGAGGAAGTAAAAGACATCTAATATGACTAAGATATCATCATTTACTTAGTTCCTTTTAGTTTATAGAAGGTAGTAGTCATGATGGGAAGCATCACGATTATAATAGGATGCATTAGAGATTGATATGACATCATCATAAAGGCATGAAAGGATAACTGAAATAGAAGTTTATATGGCTGAAGCAGTCATCTCACATGATAGAAAGGAAGTAGCTCATGACATCATCATTAAAATCATAGAAGGATAATCAAAGTAGCAGTCTATATGGTTGAAGAAATTCATCTAGCAAGATAGAATATCATCATAAATCATCATCATTAGAAAGAAGAATTTGCAGAATGAGGATCATCAAAATCCTCCATTGGAATCTTTGTTGAGAAGATTCACCTCTACTTAGAAAGAAGCAAGTGCCTAGCAGATATTCTACATTCCACCTTGTGTGGAGTCCTCCAGTTAGAAGGGTGAAGGTATGATGATAGAGATACGTGGCATGTCAAGTTGGTTAAAGCATTTTTCATCTTCAAGCAAGGAAAGGAAGCTACTAAAGGAAGTCTAGATAACCACGTAGAGGAAGAGGAATGTATATATTTGGTAATATATGGATAAATTCATTTCATCATATAATTGAAGATAAAATGGTTGAATTCTCTATCTCATAAGCATTATGAAAGAAGAAGAAACTCTTTAATAATAATGATACATGAAGGCATTTAGACAATGTTCCTTGAACTCTTGTACATATTGACATGATATGATCTCATGGAGAATATGAGGTAGTTGGAAATCATGGTTCTTATCATGAAGGAACTATGTATAGAAGATCCTAAGGAATACATATGCAAATAAGGTGAAATAATAGATCATGAAAGATGTATCTATATTCATGTAAACTAATAAAAATTTGATAAATAGAAAGATTAGCTATGACATCTCCATGGAGAAGGTATGGAGACCTGGATAAAGAATCTTGGTAATGAATGTCTTGGAGATGGATTCATACATGTGTAGGATGTTGGTGTCATGACACAAGGGCATCATAAAGAGGTAATTTTGATTTAATATTCATTTTGATTTTTGAAAGCATCTGGTTGGGTTGTAATAGGGTCACTGAGATTACCTTGTATAAATCACTTATAACTAGTACTCATGAGCTTGGATGGAAGATAATAAAATAAAACATGACTTGGAAGGGGTATATGTATGATGGATAGCCATATGTAGACTATAAGATCACTCCCCAATGAAGAAAAGAATGACATGACTATTGGTTCAACACTATGTTTTGTTGAAGGGAAGTGATGGAGAATATGGATGATGCCCTATAAAGAAGTTCTAGAAGAAGATATATCCATGCTAAAGAAGTTGAATTTCGTGACATGATGTTGAAAGGAGGATCTCTAGAAGCAACTAATAGTACCATGATCTCCACCAAAGAGCAGACAATTGTTGTTAGTAACAAGTCCCTAGATAAGAGGGAACTTGGGCATATTCCTTTATAGGAATAATTAGATCTACCATAGTTGAGAGGGAGAGATATACACATTATTCTTGTCTTCATGCTATGAATAAAGCATGGATGATTGGGTAAGAAACTATTTTCCGATATTCTTTGAAGATGAGGTAGGGCATCCAATATGTAAGAGTAATTGAAGAGGAAATTCATTGAGGATGTGTTAATCCAAGACAAGAATGGTCCTAGAAGGACATACCTTGTGAACATCCATACGGGGTATGTGCCTTGAGAGATAATGATGAAGGTGTCTATAAATTATTGGTCTCCCCAACTATTGTAGCGCCTACAACCAACCTCCAAAATTTTGGCCTGCACCCAAATTCAGAGCCTCCCTTGAGTTTGAATTGACGGTTGCATACACTAGGGTTCACTTCGTGAGCTCGTGTGAGCCTTAGCACCCTCCTTACTTATTCATTCAACCCAAGCTTCTGCATGATGATGTTAATGTCTTGCTTGCAAACATGTTCTAGTCATGCTCAAGGTCTTTTCTTCATGTGTGCATGTTATGTTCACTATGAAATCATCTGTCGCAGTCACGCACGGAGTCCCATTCACTATCATGCAAGAATCATCACAGTCGATCAATGATCAATCACAAGTGTCACGCTTGTTGCTTGCACTGTCGGTCAGTCAAGTTGAACATGTGTGTTTAGTTGGTTTGAGTTGTCTCATTGTCAAGTCATGAGGGTGTGTTTGTAAGATCACATCTGCATCTTTCACTCATTCATACACTTAGGCATTTTGTTGAAGTTCTAACGACCAGACTCCCCTCTGATAGCCAAACCATCACCCTTCAATTGACTCGATCAATTGTCACCTAGAATAGCATAGAAGCACCAAGCAAACCTTTTCAAGCTCTGTTGCTCACAAGCAATTCAATCAACCTTCATGCTGGCCACCCGGAGAGTTGGACCCTACAACCACTCTAGGGCTGACTCCCCTCAAAAATTGCATAGAGGTTGTTGAAATTGCCTAGTATGTTGACTAAAGAAATCGGGTAGACAGGCCAAACAAACACCTAGTGCTCGTCCCTATCTCCCTCAAAAAATTGCACAGTTTTTCTAGCCAGTCCTCTTGATAGTTGACGGGTAGCTCATCCATAAAATTGTGTAGTTTTCATGAGCACGCCCTCTGTTGCCCAGTAGTCCGCTCATCTCAGAAATTGCATAGAGATGATCAGTAGGTCGACCTCCCAGAATCTGTGCAATTCCTCTTACCAACAACTCCCAGCAGTAGACTGACATTTCCCTCTAGGAATTGCATAGTTTCAGCTGCCAAGCTCCCGACAGCTAACTACCTGTTCCCTTTGGGAATTGCATAGTTTCTGCTACTAGTGACCAAGTAGCTAGCTGCCAATTCCCTCCAGGAATTGCATGGTTTTGGCTGCCAGGCTCCCAGCCAATTCCTCCAGAAAATTATGCAAATCCTGTCTGCCAATCCTCCCTACAGCCCAGCTTGTTCCTCCAAGAAATTGCACAAATTGTGCTGTCAAGCCCCCGCTGCCCGCTTTTTCCAGAAAATGCGAAGATTTTGTCCGCCTTGCCTTCCTGTAGCCTAAAATGTCCTTCCCAAAATTTGTGCAGTTTTTCCTTCCCGCTGAGCCACACCTCACCGATAGTCACTATCAACTCAGATTTCCCATCGTCATCACCCAGTGACCGTTGTGCAGTTTTCATCAGCACTGCTTGAAGCCATCATCCCTTCTCGTAACCATGTTTCCCCTCCCAGTCACCTGCATCCGAAATGATCATGTGTCATGGTAGACTAGGAGGTTTTTTGATTTGATGTTGTCTCATCATGAGTGACTGTAGGTACAGGTAAACCAACAAACATGGCATTACAATGAATGGGATGAACGAAGGGAGCACATGTAGAAGGACAAGTTCACCAACGGACGAATGAACGATGCATGCGAAGAGATATGCTCACGAACAGATGATCATGCAAGCATGTTTTCATGGATAGACGGATGAGCAAACATGCAAGATGTTCTCACCAATAGACGAACAGATGAACACGCACCTTTTGTGAATAGATGAGCCTGTCAAGCCTTCCAACATAGAGGCAAGAAGCAACGTGAAAAAGCAACATCAAGTAAACCAACGATCATCAAAGACTCCGCACACTTTACCATGCGGAGGGTAAGTTGTAACACACCATGAATACATCCATCACCCAACAACACTACAACTCGAAATGCACTCCAGCAGCAGCACGAATGTACCATCACTGTCATGTTGAGTCATGTCATGAGTCAGGTTGTCCACATCTCTATTGTGGACCATGTGGTCAATCAATGTAATGTAACATGGAACTCCAAGGGACCCACTTGTTGTACAAAGAGTCATGTAAATTCGAAAAGTCATGGAAGTCAAAAAGTCATGAGGGTAGTCGAACAACCACAAAGGTCAATTTCACCCTTGGCTATAAATACCCCCTCATTTGTACATGCAAAGGAATTTTCACCTCAGCTCCTCCCACATAGCCAAGAGAGTATGTAATATTTTCTTTGAGGAGTAAGTAGTGGCTCCAATGCCCTGCGCACAGGGTTAGTGATGTATGGTGTAACGATGTGTCTTGGAACTTTCTCTTAATTCAGAAGCCTGCTAACAAGCCAACACATTTTCACACATGTATTGTAATTGTTGTAATACTAATATTGAACAATTGTAATGCATGTTGCTTTAACCTGTGTTGAACACTTGAACTTATTTCACTTGTTGTAATACATAATCTGTTAATGAAAATGTGTTGTATATGCTATTATCACTGTCTCGCCCGTGTTGGCTACCTCCTCAGACATCATACAAACCTTTCACATAAAACTTGTTGTAACAACCATTACACTCACGCGAACTCATCCACCGAGTGTTGTACATGTTATCTTCCCTTGTTTGTTGTGACTGCCACATCCATGTGGACTGCTCCTCCAAAAGCTATGCACATCCTATTGTGTTGTGTGTTCCTAGTAGAGTTGGAGCTTCCTCCCAACTGACTTGGGACTCACTCTCACCCTCTCCCTCTACAGTGAAAGAACCAGTGACACAAGTAACACTAGAAATCACTAGGCACATGAACATCACTTCTCGAAGACAAAGCAGACCACTCTCCTATGTTGACAAGCAAGAGTTGAGGCAAATCCTTAAGAAAATGTTAACTAGGTCATCATACCATATGAGACTCCCACACCAAACGGTGTGAGGTCTAGTTGGGAATTCACACCAGAGTGATCCCCTGGATGTTGGCAGGTCTAGCACCGTCAACATTTCTGGCACTAGAAGGAGGGTAGCCAGTTGTATATGGTTGAACATCCTCTCACACTCATTCATCAACCATCTGGTCAAGGTAGTAATTGGCACTCCCTCTCAGCTACACACGCCTCTGCAGTTGGTTACTCCTCACCTCCCAGGATTGAACACGAGATTTTGTATTAACACCTTCACTCCATCTGGCCCATTCACTCATGATTTCGCGAAAGTAGTCGGACTGATACCAGGCATACAACCTCTTCCATATGCTTTAAGGAAGCCAAAATCCACTCCCACATGAGTTGTTATATCATCAGTGGAAGAAGCAATCCTTGCCACACTTTAAGGTCTAGCAGAAGCTATTGTAGACGGAGAGGAACCTTCGGTCTTCCGGCAAGGTGAACAAGACACTCTTATGATCTTGGGATCAAACTCTGGTACAAGAGGCAGAGGTAGAGATGAACCAGCGGACTCAAAGCCGAATCCATCGGATTCCAAAAGAGAGGAGGAGGATGAAGAAGAAGAAGGAATGGCTGACCCAAATCTTGAATGGATGACTCAGGGATCGTTGGCTCTCCTGAATGTTCTGAGCAAGATACTGAAGCGAGTGGAGAGAATGAATATCAAGTTTAACCGTGACACCACAGTGAAGGCAGAAGACCACTTGGACAACTTCTACCTATAGCTACAGACCCTTGAGGTACGGTATGATGACGTAGCATGTAGATTTTTCCCATATACCTTGGACGGTCGCGTAGCTTCATGGTATCACAACCTTCCACCAAACTCTATATAGAACTGGGGTGCATTCAAACGCATGTTCCTTGAAAAGTTTGTTGATGAAAATACCCAACCATGCTACTCAAAGAATTTGGAAGCCTCTAGATGGAGGGAAAAGAGAAAGTGAAAGACTTCAATCAGAGTTTACACGCATATTGAACAAGTTTGCAGTAGACATTAAACATCATGACTCCATCATGGTTGATTACTACACATCCACATATACAACTAGCATTGTGTAGTTTGTCAAGCAAGCTACAAAACCAGCACTCTTAGAAAACTGCGAAGAGGCTATTAATGTTGAAAAATACCTACACGCAATTGGAGTCATCAAGGATCATGAATCAACAAAGGACTCCGAGGATGCAAGTAGGAAGTCCCAAGCAATGGCGAGCAAGGATAGAGACAAGGAAGCAACTGATATTGAGAGCCTCACTCGCCTTGTCAAGAAATTGACTATAGATGTGTCCAAGCTCAAACAACAGAAAATAGACACATTTTCAAACAACCATCTACCCAGATAGAGATAGGAAAGTAGCTCATCAAGCAGCAACTAGTTCACTCCAAAAAATGCATAGAAGCCTGTGTTCCAGGTTGAATAGTGTGCAGATCCTAAGTTCTGTTCTTTCCATGAAGAACATCACCTCAAGAACTCTTGTTCGGACTGGAAGCAAGTCGCAAGCTATTTCTGTGATCATACACTCGATGCGGAAAGCAATATGCAGGAGCATCTGAAAGACACTAATTATTACGAAGAGGTTGCACCTGATGAGCCATCAAGCTCTGAGCATGTGGTGAACGCGTATCAGTGCTCACATACGATGTCAAAGACGAATACTGAGAAGCAGTCCCGAAAGCAAACTAACCATTACAATGTTAGGAGTAAAGGGGCTGCCCCCACACTTCGGCAAATGTAAAGAGAAGATGAGACTATTGATGAGGAAGGCCAATGCACCGACAGCCCCAAAGAAGAAAACACAAAACAAGTCCAGGAAGAGAGTGGCGAACAAGAGTACATCCATGAGCAGCAAGCTGCAACACTCCACCGAACAACACGAACATCCATCCTACCCCGGACACCTCAGTAAGTCTACCACCTCTAGGCTACAACATTGTTAATTACATGAAGAAAACTTAAGCAAACATCAGTTTTTTCGAGTTAGCTAAGGTGCAGAGTTAGTGAGATATCCTGATGCACGCATTGGGATAGAAAATGCAGCCTCTACAAGTAACGGAGAAAGCACACCTCCCGAATCACTTTACACTGTGATCAATACACTCCGGATGGAAGAAGCGAACTCAAGTTTCCCTCCATTCCTACTATATTTTGAAATTTTCAATTGCAATGTTCACAACTGCTTGGTTGATTCCGGCACGGCAATGAATGTCATGCCACTCTCTATTGCGAAAAAGATCAATGCACAATGGAGTGAGACATCTGTGCAAATCATCCAACTTGATCGAACATCAGTACCAGCCATTGGTGAACTACGAGATGTGATCATCTGACTATCTCATGATGGTTGAGTCCACCAATGCATTAACATAGTGGTTGTGGACATACCAGAAGCATACATTCTACTACTCAGCAGAGACTAGTCTAGCAAGCTAGACATATATTTTGCTATAAATTTGTCTCACATGTGGCTTCCATAAAAGGGAAAGTGCAACCAAATCTGGGTGTTGTTTGAGAGGTACATGAAGCATAATGTCACTCCCCTTAATGGTGAGAATGAACCATTGGCCTTCGCAGATCTCATGTTTGGCAACTGCCTCCTTGAAACAACATTGGGGTGTTATCCTGCATGGCCAACTCCAACCCCACCAGACATGTAGTTAGGACTCCTTCCTTGCCCAACTGATGGTAATGAAACTTGTACAGTACATTGTACCAATAGTAGCAAAAACAGTAGTAGCAGTAGTACTAGCACATCAAGTGGTCCGTGTACAAACAAGTTGTGGACCATGTACTTTGACGGATCAAAGACACAGGACGGCTCAAGAGCCAGGGGTGCCTTGATCGACACTTACAATAGGAAGCATCTAGTTTCAAGTCACTTGGAGTTCGAGTGCACAAACAATGTCGCTGAGTGTTGAGTCATGGAAAAGGTATGCATATATTATTTATTTTATTATCCGTTTCCTTAGTTATATCCCTTCTACACCCTAAAGTGTTAGTATATCAAGGGATTATGGTAAAAATAAGGAAATTATTTATCATCACGATTTAGCTAACTATTATCACTCTTCATGCAGAAAAAGGACAAAATGGAACAACTGTTGTTCCCTAGCCAAGAAACAGCATATAGGTAGCAAGCCAAGGATGGAGCGTGCAGTTATGGATAAGAACAAAGAAGATCACAGCATCAGCGTAAAGACAGAGAGTTAACTGAAGATGGAAGATTGCATCAATCCCTCAGGATCTCTTGATCTTGAGGGATCGCTGTTACTATTTTACTCTTCTTACCGCTTGGCCATTATAAAAGGTAGTGATTGTAAAGAGAACGGGTGTTGGTCGCTTTAATTTTTTATTAATTAAACAATCAAGTGCCACATAAATTGTGAACCCGAGGAAGTCTGGTTATTTCAAAGGCAACTGCATACTATATGTACTCAATCTTAAAATCAATAAAAGTTGTAGTAAAAACAAATCACACCTCGTTCTAACAACCGAAGCTACACCCTGTGTTACAGAAAATATAGTTATCAAAGAATGCTTAATTTCATGCAAGGGGTAATTTAATGAAAAAGAAGCAATCTGCAAGGGAAAGCAATGGCTATAATGTGACAGAGAATCAGGACCCTATTCTCGGAGCGAGAATCTTCAGCACCTGCCTCTGGCTACCTAGCTCGCCAACTCACTCTGTAAACTCAATCATTGGTGAAACACTCATGAATTAAAGATAAATAAACTTAAACAGTGCCACAATCAGTTGAGAAAGAGTATTATAAACAATATCCAGTAAACAGTACTGTTAAAAAGGAATGAATAAAAGACACACTTGACACACTGCAGAAATGTAATGGGTGAATCTTGTGATGAAGGTGGGCCCTGTCCTTCTCACAAGATTCCCTAGGAGACAAGAACTAGAAAAAAATGTTCAGAGCAAAATTTTATTCATCCATCAATATGTCATATTACAAAAAGGATTCTAGTCCTGTTCCTTCAGCTGAGCCTTTCCCACCAGTTTGTTCTCCCTCTAATGTAGATGTCTCCTCTTTATAAATAGGAGACATCTATTACAACAGATTTACATTGTAAGTTCTATTTCAACCCAATTATACAAAAAAATAGGAAATCAGTTTCCTATAAACAAAATGTTGTTACAGTATTGCCGTCTTTGGATCATGATCATTACATCCAATGTAACAGCTCTTTCAGAGATCATAATCTGGTTCCTCTGTTGCTGTCAAAATCGGAATGCAATTCACAACTGTTTCAGCTTCGAGATTTGCGTGTCGTTCTCACTGTTTCAGCAACTGCAAGAATAGTCTTTGCAAACTCCAAGCAGTTTCAGCAATGCGGACTGCACATCATTCTTTAACTGTTCAGCAACTAACAATTCAATGATTAACTATGAAGATAGCGTAATTATATGTAAAATAATTAAACATATAGTGATGAGAAGAGACATTGTGTACCTTTGAAATAATTAGGTTAAAACAATGACAAGGACTTTAAATATAAGTTGAAAAGGATGACATCATAGCAAAATGTATGGTCAAAAAGGGACAATATGAGGTCTTAACAACCCCCCCAACTGAAAGGGTTGCATGTCCTCATGCAACTTCTACTCTGAGTCTGAGTCAGAGGACTTGGATGTACAGTGAAAATTACTTATACAGTAAGCATAGAAGGTGCTATCAACCAAATCTATGAAACCATGGACATTCTGTAATCTCTGCCATGCTACAAGCTCCTCCTTTTTGGACAACCTGAAGTAAGCTTTATATTGTTGTACTGGCAGCTAGAGAAGAGGGAAATGAAAATGATAACCCAACCATTTTTTGCCACACTGTTGAATACATTTAACATAGTTAGGTAGCCGTGAAATTGTCGTTTGAAGATTAAGAGGGTTAAAGGGATGATATTCCTTTCTCTCCTTAGGGAAATGTTCCCAAAATAGGTTGTTTACCTATGAGGCAAGAGCTCCTTTAGTTTTGACATAATGCTGGAAATTCTTTAACACTGCTACCTGTAATTCTCTGATATGCTCAATCATTCCTGGTTCCCCTATAACCCGACGATGTTCAACAATGAAGACAACAGCATTCTGTGGCTCGGCTCGAATCCACAGAAGGCGAATCTCTTCGTTATGTGTTGCTGAAGGAAATAATTTTGCCACGTGAGATGATTGGCCATGAAAGAGACAAAGGCTCTAATCTGAATGTCACCCACTAGAGGGATCAAATTAGGCTTTCTATCCTCAGGCATGGCTTCATTATGGAGGTATAGTTCACATAGTAAATTCTGTTCATTGATTGATGCTTCTGCAAAGGTTTCAATAAATTGTTGGGGTGTAGACACCTCATGAGGTCGTCCATCTCTAATTGCTTTGATTTGGAAGAACGCTAGGCGTTCTGCTAGAAATACAGAATAGTTAAAGGATGGTTTCTTGGTGGCCAACAGTCTTTGAACTAAATCAAAGATAAGAGACAGTCTAGCCTTTAACTCTTTATTTTCCTTATGTTGTGCACGAGACTGTTCCAGGACTTCCCTATTTCTATATATATGATTCTGCCATAACGATTTGTGTTCCTGCAATATCTTTTCTTGTGACAGAAAATACTCCTTTTTCCATATATCCATCTATTCTTAAATGCTTGAGGTCTGAGTGAATACAGTCTTTACACGTCAACGTTCAGTCTGAGTAAACACAATTTTCATAGGCTTTGATACAGGATTTTCAGCTTTAACAACCAGAGTAGGCCGGGGTACCTGTGGTTTCACTTCTTTTCCAAAAATCTTTGAAGGCCCTGCTGGTTCTTGTGTAACAGCAGGGTGCTCATTTTTAACTATAACAGGAGCAGATGCAAGAGTGGATCCAGGCAATGGGACTTCGACTATCTTATAACCAGCTCGAGAATAAAGATCACCACACTGGCTGCACATATATTCGTTATATTGATCCTTTTCTGCACTTTTCTCAGTTGCAGATGCTACGTGAGCCAAAGTATACAGATTGAGTTCTTTTTCATAAGCTTCCCTTGTCGTTATTAATTCTTGCTTATAAACCTCGATCTCTAATTTTAGGAACTAATTTTCTTGGAGAAGGGAAGCTAAAGTGACAGAGTCTTCTGTAGCAGTTGCATTCTCTGTAGCTGGTTTCAGTGGATGGGAGGATTGTTGTGTGGTGGCAGCTTCATTATTTGCATCCTTGGCAAGTGGTTCTTGTGTGACAATATCTGGATGATCAACTAGTTCTGTAACAGCTATATCATCCTAACCATCCAAATTCTGCGTATCAGCAGATGGTTCTCATGTGGTGGTTGCTGACTGGGTGGGTTGTTCTTGTGTAACAACTACAGTCTGTACAATATCCTGGTTATCTGTTTTATAATCATCAGCAGGTGGTTCTTGTGTATCACCTGTTGAATCAGTAGCAACCACATCCTGATTATGGTCATCAGCAGGTGGTTCTTGTGTAACACGTGCTGGATTGGTAGTTGGTTCTTGTGGAGCAGCTACATGTTGTACATCATTTTGGGTGTCTACTTTTGATAAATTAGCAGCTGGTTCTTGTGGAGCAGCTACGTCTTCTGAAAGGAATGATGTCACAAACTCCTGAGCTTCTTGCATTTTGGTACCTGAGGGTGAGGAAGGTGAAGATTCAGGACCTTGGGGGTGTGGTGAGGTATGGGGTTTTAGGATAATAGGTGGAGAATTTGGGGTGGTGGTCTCAGTTGCTGCTTCAGAAGACATCCTCGTTCGTCTTCGAGGTAGAAAGGCAAGAAGAACAATGGTTTTTCTCTTATGAACATTTTTCCTTAGGGTAGAAAGGTCATCAGTAATAGCAGCTTCTTTAATTGAGGCTCTTGTTCGTCTTTTTAGTAGGGGTGTAGCCTTTTCTTGCCTTTTCCTTTTTAGCTTAGCAATGGGGATATTATCATCGGAATCGTCACTGGGGATATGGATAGTGGGAGTGGATGATTCAGCTAAGTTAAAGGGTGGAGTAAATACAAAAGAGGGGTCACTTGAATTTACTGTTGCAGGTGGTGGAATTTCTGAGGAATCAAAGGTAGCCCCTAGTTGTTCCACAGAAGGATTTTCATGCTGAGAGATTCCAGGGGTTTGTTGAGGATTTTACACATCTAATTGGGGAGTTTCGAATGTTGTTTGAGAAATTTCGGCAGTTTTTCGAGGATTTTCGGCTGCAGTTTAAGGAATTTCAGCGGCTTCATGTAGACTTTCAGCTATTGGTTGAGGGATTTTAGCAGCTTCATGGGGTGGGTTGTTAAGGGGAGGAGGATTCTACTGGGCAAAGCCTCTCTGAATAAGAAGCTGAACCAAGCGATGGTGAGTGAGAAAGAGGAGTGGGTACTTTGCATTCATGGAATAATGTGACATATTCGTTAGACACCCAAGTAGATAGTATGGCATATTTAATAAACGACCATGTCTCAAATGATTCAACAACACAAAGTCATGCTGGTACACTACCTAGTAACGTCCTTCGCAGGTGAGGTAGTGCTTGAAAAACTCTGCAACCCTTGGCCATGGAGGTGGTAATGAATGCAATGCAACGCCCCTGCCTTTAGGTTCGACCCGCTCTCCAAGTAGAAGAAAGTATTGTTGTGCGTTCAAAATGATGTGTTTACGATTGAACCAATGAATGCCATTGGCTGGTAATCCTAAAGCCTGTGCTATATCCTCCTCTATTACTGGAATTCACACTCCCTGAACAGTAGAGTAACCTTCCTTTAAATTACGTGCGAATTCCAGGACTTGTTGAGAATCAAATTCTTGGAGCCTTCGGAAATAATCCACCCAGCCTGCTTGCTGAAAGATTTGATATGCTTCTGGGTGTAGTTCCAATAGAGCTATTGAACTAGGTTCATTTCGAATAGAATTGCCTCCCATAGTTACTGGTTTCAGTGAGATGCACAATACAGAGCCGAGTTACCGCAACTGAAACAGAGTAAGATATTGCAAATGAAGTTGTGACATAATAAGATAGAGACGGGGTGGACGAGACATGGTCATGATAAAAAATGATGGTGATTGGAATATCGAGTAATGATTGAAAAATTTTAATATTCCCCCCAACTGAGGCTAAAATGATAAGTTTGAATGTACGGCGATTTCAGTAATTATATCAGAATCTTCTCATTAACTACAGTTTAATATTTACACATAACACGCATACCTCACGTTTTACCTTCAATTGTTGCGCTAAAAGTATAATCTTGTTGCTAATAGATCACCGATAGTTTATGAAAAGGGGTTGTAAGATATGAGGGTATTTATATGAAAGACTTTCTGTAGTCACAGGAGGTGGTAGTGAAAGAACACGATTCTCAGGATCAATGGATAATTCTCTCAATGAAAAGTGATATGTATTGGTCTAAATTGATGCCTCAATTACAGGAAAAATGGGAAGATTGGTGCTTTTTAGGGAAAGATGGAAAATTTTGGTGTTTCAGCAATGGAGAAATTGGTGTTTCAGCAACGGAGAGAGAAAAAAAATGGAGAAAGGTTGGTGTTTCAGCAACGGAAAAAAAAAAATGGGCAAAATTGGTGTTTCAGCAACGGGAAAAAGAGATGTTGCTGTAAAGAAAAATAGGAAAATGTTGTTGAATGGTAATGTAGGGGAATGAATTATGAATTGAAGTGGAATGAGAATGCTTCCCAAAGTGAAACTTGATCCTGCTTGCAATAAAATTGTTCATTTTCAGCCAGCCTCTGAATCTAAGACCTGTAAAATAATAAATTGTAACATGGCAACCCTTGACAGGGATTATTAGTTAAGAAATATAATCTAATAAGAAATATATAATACAAAGATTAGGTGCAATGAGGGGTAGCAGACTCCCCCAAAAAGATATAATGTGAATCTGCCATGCAAGTGGCCTTAAAATCCTCTTTAGAAATAGGTTGCTGGTATAACCGAAGCTGATACCCATTCACTAACAATGGTGTTCTAGAATCATCAATTGTTAGGAACCTTACTGTACCATTTGGAAAAGTAGTATCTATCTCATAAGGTCCTAGCCACCTTGTTCGTAGTTTTCCTTGAAAATTTTCAAACCTAGAATCATACAACAAAGCCCAATTACCTTTTTGAAACTGCTTATGCTTAATAGTTTTATCATGCCACCTGGTTCTTTGCTGCTGAATCATAGTTGTTTGATGGATGGCATCCAACCTCTTTTCATCCAATTCATGAAGCTGCTGCAACCTAGCTGTCTGTGCATCAGTCAAGTCAAGGTTAACAGCTAAAGCAGTTCTTAAGGTTTTAACTTCAAATTCCACAGGAAAAACAACACTTTTACCATAAACTAATTCATAAGGTGAAAAACCTGTAGTGTTTGTCCAGGTAGTTCTGTAAGCCCATAATGCTTCAGGCAGCCTTTGAAACCAGTCCTTTCTATTCTCCTTTACTGTTTTTGTTAAAATGGCTTCTATGACTTTATTTGTACTTTCCACCTGACCATTGGCTTGGGGGTGGTAAGGTGTAGTCATTTTATGATTAATATGATATTTCTGAAGTGTAGCTTTAAAACCATGAGAATTGAAAGGAGGTCCTCCATCTGTGACTAGCTCTCTAGGCACTCCAAACCTAACAAATATTTCTTCAAATAAAAAGGTTAAAACAGATTCCTCATTAGCTCTAATAAGTGCCTTAGCTTCCACCCATTTAGTCATATAATCTGTACAAACCAATATGTAAACTCTTTGATTGGATGGAGGGTTGATGGGTCCTATAAAGTCTAGAGCCCATCTTTCAAAGGGTTCGAGTATTACCTGGGGGTTTAGTGGAATTTCATCTCTATGATTCGGTTGGCCCATTCTCTAACAGCTATCACAGGCCCTGACATATTTCTTTGCATCCTTGAAACGTGAGGGCCAATAATAACCCATTCTGAGAATTTTAAGTGTTGTTCTCTTATCAGCAAAATGCCCTCCACAAGGGCCATCATGACAAGCCTTCAATATATCATAAACCTCATCTTCTCTAATGCATCTCCAAATTTCTTGATCAAGTCCTGTATGAAAAAGACACCCATTTATCCAGCTGTACGGAGCACTTTGTTGAATGATCTTTCTTTTCTCTCTATGTGATAGGTGTGATGGTAACTTCCCTGCAACCAAATAATTGGCAATGTCTGCATACCAAGCTGAGTGAGAAAATACTGCAAATAAATATTCGCCAGGAAAGGAATCATCTACTGGAGTATTATCATCAATTTTTATCTGAGAAAGGAAGTCAGCAACTACATTTTCCTTACATGGTCGATCTACAATTGTTATATCAATTCTTGTAGTAATAATAACCACCTAGTAACTCAGGCATTTATAACAGATTTATTAATTAAATACTTAATGGCCGAGTGATCAGTATGAACAAAAGTAGGGTAACCAGTAATATAATGTCGAAAGTTATTAATAGCATAAATAACTGCTAAAAATTCCTTTTCGGTAACTGTGTAATTAAATTCAGCAGGGGTCATATTCTTACTGATGAAATAGATAGCATAAGGAAGATTGTTTTCTTCTTGACCCAAGACAGCTCCAATTGCAGTATCTGAAGCATCAGAGGATATATGGAAGGGCAGTGCCCAATCGGATCCCCTTAGAATAGGAGTTGTAGACAACTGATGCTTAAGTTCATTAAATGCTTTTTGACAATCATCAGTGCACTTGAATTCAACATTTTTTGTAAGTAACATAAACAAAGGAGAAGCTATTTTAGAAAAAAATTTGATAAATCTTCTGTAATATCCAGCATGTCCTAGAAAACTTCTTACAACAGTTTATGTTTTAGGGATAGGAAGAGTCTGAATTACCTGCACTTTAGATGGATCAACTTGAATCCCTAGGAATGAAATGAAGTGTCCCAATACAATTCCTTCATTCATCATCATATGACATTTTTCAGTACTTAAGGAAAGATGAGCTTGTATACAATGTTTAATTACTTTCTCAAGGTTTTGTAATGCATCTTCAAAAGTCACACCATAAGGACTAAAGTCATCCATAAATATCTCCATAGAGTCATTAAGCATATCAGAAAAAATTCCTATCACTTCCCTTTGAAATGTTGTTGGAGCATTACATAGTCCAAATGGAAGAACTTTGTAAGCAAATGTTCCCCATGGACTAGTAAAAGTGGTCTTGTCTTGGTCTTGGGTTGCAATTTTGATCTGGTTATATCCGCTAAAACCATCTAAAAAGGAAAAGAATATTTTTCCTGACAAACTGTCTAGCACCTGATCAATAAATGGTAAGGGGAAATGATCTTTTTGAGTGGATTTATTTAAGGCTCTATAATCCACACACACTCTCCATTTCTCATTTTTCTTAGGTACTATCACCAATGGATAAACCCATTCACTGTCAGATATTGGGTATATAAACCATGCACTAAGCAATTTTTGAAGTTCTTCTTTAACAATTTCCCTCAGGTTGGGGTTCATTCGTCGCTGGGGTTGACAGACTAGTCGAGACCCTTCCTTAATATAAATACGATGGATACATAATTCAGGAGAGATTCCCCTCATGTCTGTGTAGTCCCATGTGAATGCTTCCTTATTTTCACGAAGTAACTTCATTAACTGTTGTGTTTCAGCATCTGTCAAGTTAGGGTTTATATTCAATGTTTTGCCAGGTTCGATTTCCACTATTATACTCTTAGAGGAGATATCAGTTGATGTTTGAGATAAATTTTCAGATTTAAGGTTTTGCTGTGTTTCAGGTTCCAAAATTGCAGTTAACTGATTATATGTTTCAGAGGCAACCGAGGAGGGTTCAGAAATAAAATTACTAATTACTTCATCCTCGGTGGTGTCTTTAAAGGTTAAGGCTTGTCCAATAGTCAAAATGGGTTGAGTGTCATTATCCTCATAGTCTAACCATACATAATTATCATTGTTAATCATAGGTGTAGCATGAGGGTAGAGAGTGAGCTGCTTAGTTTCACATCCATTAGAAATTTTCATTGAGCCCGATCTACAGCTGATAAAGGCATCTGTTATAGCCAGCCATGGTCTCCCCAGAATTAGTGGATGCCCCCCCAACTTTGTTTTAGTCTGTAATACCACAAAATTAGCTGGGTAATTCCAAGATTCAACTGAAATGATTAGGTCTTCAATGACCCCTTCTGGTTTGATTGTGGAACGATCAGCTAGCTCTAGGATAGATGGTGTCTCTCTAATTACATTTTTCAACTGTAACAGTTGTGCAGTTTCAAGGGTCATAATGTTTATAGCAGCACCTAAGTCTACCAGGACTCATGAAACAATAGTTTTTCCAACCTGTACCGTGACTGTAGGATGACCGAGATCACCATATTTTATAGGAGGGGTTTTTCCTGACATTAAAGCAGCTAGATCACCCATCACATGAACTGTAAGGGGGTCTTTTGCTTTCCTACCAGGTTTCTTGATACAAATGTCTCTCACAGTTCTAGCCTAAATTGGCACATCTCTGAGTTCTTGCAGAAGTGGAACTTTAACATACAGGTTCTGCAATTCCCCAAGAAGGTTAAAAACATGTGCCTCAGGTGTCTTAGTAAGAGCTAAACGCTCAGGGAATGGTGGATTTGCTATTTCAGCAGTTTTATTAGAGGGTGGCTTGACTGTTTCAGCATCCTTAGATGATATATCTTTTTCTGTCTCTTCCTTGTCAGAGTCAGAAGAAGTAATATCATCAATAATAGGCTCAACTATTCTCCCAGACCGCCAATGGATATCATTACACTGCACAGGAAAAACAGGAAATAAAGGTTGGTTCTAAATATCGATGACTTGCACAGCTTTATTATTATTATTATTAGGATTAGGATTCGGTTGTATAGGTAGCTGGGGTCTCATCATCTGATTATTCGATGGAGCACCTGATGGTAGAGAGAGAAGTTGCTGATACTGAGGAAATTGGTTTGGAAACGGCATTTGTTGAGCTCTCCAACTTGGGTTCCATTGATTACAATAAGATTCATGTAGAGACCAAGGGGTCCATATTGTAGGGTCTACAAAGGGAGGGTTTGTTTGTTGCATGGGTGGGAAGTTCATTTGGTTGAAGGGTGGGTATTGCATTTGATTAAAGGGTGGGTAATTTTCTTGATTAAAAGAAGGATAATTATTCCAACGATTAAATGGCATATTAGGATTCGTACCTTGTCCTTGTGGTTTCCATTTCCTCCTCTGTGTCATCAAATAAACTGCTTCAGCTTCTTCTTCAGTTCATTGCAATGTTGCTTTTATTCTTGGTAAAGAGGGGCATTGTTGAGTTTCATGGTCCTTCTCGCAAATGGTACAAATTGGTACCTTGTCCAGTGGGCATTCCCTTGGTGGATGTTTTTCTCTTCATTTAGAGTAGAAAATGGCCAAAGCAGCTTCTACCTCTGCCTGTTTCTTTTTAACCTGCAAGGTATCAATCTATGAAGCAAAAGAGCTTAACATTTTAGTTTTAAATTCTTCTAGTAGATTACCTATTTTGGCTCTTATTTCTCCCCCACTGGCTGGTTTCTAGACTCTTGAATATGTACTCTCCCTGCTCTTCGATCTGTTAGCAGCTCCTCTTGAACATCTCTTACAGAGGTTAACAATTTCATCATATGATTCCTTGGATATATCCCCTTTTCCAAGCATATTTAACATATCTAAACAGTCATCCCGTACCCCTTTCAATAATATAGTTTTAAGGATATCCTTACTTACATTAGGGTGATCGAATATCTGCAGATTATATTGCAATCTTTCCACAAAATACTCCAAATTTTCATCCTCCTTCTGAATCATCCTGAATAGTTTCTCCTTCTTTTCTTTTGTCCGGCAATAATCCTGATATTTGGCCAGAAACTTTTCCTTCATCTACTCCCATGTTGTGATCACATGACCTCCTAGGCTCATAAACCATCTCAGTGCATTTCCTTTTAATGTCGCTGGAAATAACATCAACTTTTGAGCATTAGTAACATAGTCATAACTCCTACATAATATATCATACTTAAAAAGAAATTCATCAGGGTCTTCAGATGATAAACCATGGAAGTTGGGTAATGCTGAGAGTGGGATATTCTTCATAGGAGTTGTTCCTCTGGGAAGACCCTCAATAGGGAATTCCAGGGTGGAGAGAGAATTCTCTCCTCTTCCTTCTCCTCTACGCCCCCCACCAAAGATTCCTTCATTGTTTCCCTCCATTGGTTGCTCCCCTGTTACACTTGCCCGGTCTTCAGCGCTATCTGTTGAACCCTCAATGTTCGGCTCTGGTTCCTCAACTTATATTGACCCTTCAATATCTTCTACTGGTTCTTCAATGTCCTCTATTGATTCCTCAGTATATTCTACAGTCTCTTCAGCCCTTTCAGGTCCCACTACTTCCTCCGTTTCGTAGTTCGTTTGGAGAGAGTGTTGAGTCTGTGGCCTCCGAGAGCTTAACCTCTGAGAAGTTTCAGCTTTTGAGATAATGTCAGCAATAAAAGTTCTCCTTCCTCCTCTGCCTTTGCCCTTGTCACATGTAGGGTTAGCTTTCTTGCATCCTCTCATGCATCCTATATATCTAAAAGAAAATCATTAATGCTCTTAAAATCTACGATTGCCTTCCCCGGCAACGGTGCCAAAATGTTGGTCACTTGAATTGTTTATTAATTAAACAATCAAGTGCCACATAAATTGTCAACCCGAGGAAGTCTGGTTATTTCAAAGGAAACTGCGTACTATATGTACTCAATCTTAAAAGCAATAAAAGTTGTAGTAAAAACAAATCACGCCTCGTTCTAACAACTGAAGCTACACTCTGTGTTACAGCAAAGATAGTTATCAAAGAATGCTTAATTTCATGCAAGGGGTAATTTAATGAAAAAGAAGCAATCTACAAGGGAAAGCAATGGCTATGCTGTTACAGAGAATCAAGACCCTATTCCCGGAGCGAGAATCTTCAACACCTGCCTCTGGTTAGTTAGCTCGCCAACTCACTCTGTAAACTCAATCACTGGTGAAGCACTCATGAATTAACTATAAATAAACTTAAACAATGCCACAATCAGTTGAGAAGAAAACGGAGTTTCAGCAAGAGTATTATAAATAATATCCAGTAAAGAGTATTGTTAACAAGGCATGAATAAAAGACACACTTGACACACTACGGAAATGTAATGGGTGAATCTTGTGATGAAGGTGGGCCCTGTCCTTCTCACAAGATTCCCCAGGAGACAAGAACTAGAAAAAGATGTCCAGAGCAAAATTTTATTCATTCATCAATATTTCATATTACAGAAAGGATTCTAGTCTTGTTCCTTCAGCTAAGCCTTTCCCACCAGTCTGTTCTCCCTCTAATGTAGATGTCTCCTCTTTATAAAGAGGAGACATCTATTACAACAGATTTACATTGTAAGTTCTATTTCAACCCAATTATTCAAAAAAATAGGAAATCGGTTTCCTATCAACAAAATGTTGTTATAGTAATGCCGTCTTTGGATCATGATCGTTACATCCAATGTAATAGCTCTTTCGGTGATAATAATCCGGTTCCTCTATTGCTGTCAAAATCGGAATGCAAATCACAACTATTTTAGCTTCGAGATTTGCGTGTCGTTCTTACTATTTCAGCAACTGCAAGAATAGTCTTTTCAAACTCCAAGCAGTTTCAGCAACGCGGACTGCACATCATTCTTTAACTATTCAGCAACTAACAATTCAATGATTAACTAAGAAGATAGCATAATTATATGTAAAATAGTTAAGCATATATGATGAGAAGAGACATTGTGTACCTTTGGAATAATTGGGTTAAAACAATGACAAGGACTTTAAATATAAGTTGAAAAGGATGACATCATAGCAAAATGTATGGTCAAAAAGGGACAATATGAGGTCCTAACAACGGGGATTGGAGATTATTCAAAAATTACTATTGTATTTTTACTTTGATCATCGACTCTCATTGTTGAAATAGAGTACGAACTGGTTGTTACTATTTTGCAAATTATTAATATATAATACAGTTATTGTTCCTTCTCTCATACTGAAGTAATCCAGCAGTGTTCATGGGTGGCTAAGGGCCCGGCCCTGGTGGATTCACTTGCTGTTCCTGTATCATTCTTTTACAATTTTTGTCGTGTGATGGTTTGGTTTGATTTCCATTTATTGTAATCTCAGAATTACTCTGTTTTACATGCTGCAGAAGTAGTGGTTCAAGTCGTTATTCAATTACCTGTTTCAGTTTATTATTATTTCAGATTTAGTCATTTGAGTTTAGCATTCTATTTCCAATCTAGTAATTTAGTTCAGCGTGCTATCTTGAGATTCTCCACTGTAAAGAGCATTGACTACTTATTTCTACACTCTTAGACCGAGATCCATGCTGTTCATATTATAAAATACGTTTGGAACATTGATCAGTTAAAAGAGAAATGAGTTATTATTACTGTATTCTTGACTGATACTTGAATGAATGTTTGATTTGGTTTCATTAGCGAGTTAAGCCTTCGTTTAATTGCAATTTGAGTTCACTAGCAGCATCCGTTTACTCTTATGTTTGAAAGCACTGTACTGCAATTTAGAAACATTACACTTGAGTAAATAGCTGCCACATACTATGTACACTCTTGAAATAGAAAATCTTACCCAGATTGATAACTAATGTGAAGATAATTAGGAGTTAAAAAGACACCTTTTATACCTCAACATTTTGGCGCCATTGTCGGGGAAGAGTGTAGCCATTTCTAAGGAGTAGTGTGCATCTGATGAGTTCTTGTTAGAAGAGAATTGGGTATTAAAAATGGAAGGTAAGAACTTGCGTACGGAGCATGTAAAAGCCCTGCTCCATCGCCCACTTTCCAGCAGAATTGTTAAGAGGTAGCAATAAATATTTGAGTTGTGTATGACTAAGAAGAAAAAGCTTGAAAATAATCCAAAAACACTACCCAAACTCGACAAAGCTAAGGGACTGGTGACCCTTGGTCGATCAACCTTCATAGACAATATCATTAAGAAAGCCGAATCTCAGCCATCAGTAGGCCCTAGGAAAGTTGCTTCTAGACAACCTACTGGCTCCCTTCGGGCCACAGACTCACCATCTGTAGCCTTTGTTGAGGTGCACAACAAAACAGAAGAAACTGAGAAAATTTTTCAAGAAATTGAAAATTCTTGCCCAATTTCTTTACAAGAAGGGAATTCTAGTAATCTCTGTGCAAGAGGGGGAGAAACAGGGGAAATATAGGAGCCAAGATTCCCTCTCAAAATAATTCAAACACTCAGTAGCCCAGATAAGGGGAGTACTGTTAAGATTATCCAAGAAGAAACAGGAGAAACTAAGGAGCCAAGATCCCCCCAGGTGGTAGTTCAGCAAGGAACACTCATTTTCCCAGACCAGGGAAGTGTTGTTAAGCTCATTCCTATTCCTTCTAGTCATCCTAGGAATAACTCTTTGGAAATCCTAGAAGGGTATTGGAACATATTTTACCAAACGAACAAAAACCAGCAAACACATCAAACCTTCACACTGCACTATCCCATCGTAGACACAACAATTAACGCACCTATGAAAGCCATTCCTCTCCAAAATATTCCTACCTTTCATGGGCTGACATCAGAGGATCCAGACGCATTTCTGTTTGAGTTTGATGTATTGTGCCGGGGGTATGACTATACCACCAATCCCCAAAAACTAAAATTATTTCCCTCCACATTGAAAGGAGCAGCTTTATGATGGTTTATGGGGTTAGGTGGGGGCATTATAAACGACTGGGATCAGATGAAAACTGATTTTCTAAAGAAATATCAGGACTATTGTAGATCCAGGGAATTGAAGGATGAGATATTTCAAATGACAGCAAGACCTAGTGAAACACTGGAGGAATATGTAGAACACTTTCAATACAACCTCCAGAGATCTCCTTATTCATCTTTGCCCTTGCCTGATAATGTGTTGAAAACTACACTAATTAAAGGGATGAAAGAACAATGGATTGAAACATTAAACATTATGGGTAAAGGTGACATATATCAGGAAAATTTTGCTGACATCATTAATTTGTGTATCAGGTGTTCAAGAGGCAGCACAAGACTAAAGCCAGTAGAACGTGACATGATCACAAGGGATAACAAAATCTCCGGTGGAGGTATAACCCGTGCAGAAATCGGCAATCTACTAGAATATTTCAAAACTGATATTCTAGGGACTCTGACAATGCAGTTGGACATTATGCAAGCCAAACAAAAGCAAGCAGAAGCAGAACAAAACTTGGCGATATTCTATCCTAGATGCAGAAAGAAGCATAGCCATAAAGAGTGCCCGCTGGATACAGTCAAAATATGTGCCATATGTACGAAATATCACACCATAGAAAACTTCCCATCACTCCCAGGACTGAAAGTAGTCTACAAAGAAGCAGAAGAAGAAACAGAACCAATTTACCTACTAAATCAGCGCTGCCAGTGGCAGTCGCGACAAACAGGTATGCCCATTGATCCATCCTCTTCTTTTCAACCTCCTCAGTATAATGCTCAGCAGTATAATGGAATGTGGCAGAATCAACCACCTTTCCCCAGCTGGTCACAGCAGCCATTCCCCATGTCACCATGGCCAAATCAAACAAATCAAACCAATTGGCCGAACTTTCCTTATTGTCCACCATTTTGGCAAAATAATGCATATTCAACACAATGGCCACCCTCCACCTCGCAGAGTCAAAACTGGCAGTCGAACTGGCAAAGACCTATAAATCAGCCAGCAGGAACAATCCCTCTCCCTCAACCCACACTGCCAACACCTTATACATTGCAACAAAACCCCCAGACCAACTTAAGACCGTAGCTCCCAGCCCAACCCAACCCGAACCCCAACAACAAACCAGTTCAATCTGTGCAAATTATTGAAGGACCAGAACCAGAAACCGAGTTAAGGGAGTGCAATGACCTTCAATTAAGATCTGGGCATATAATAGAATCAGAGGGAGATAAAAATGTTCAAATTGAAAATCCGTTACCTATAGAACAAACACCACAAGAAGAGAATCTGGTTAGACAGAAAACTCATGAACAAGCAACCACCTCTTCTCCACCATTCCTAGAACGACTAATCATACCTCGCCCAATAGAACACCCTGATTTTGATCTTCTGGGAGAATTGAAAAATTTGTGTATAAAAATACCACTCCTCCAGGCTATTCAAGATATCCCAATTTATGCAAAAACCATCAAGGAATTATGTATGAAAAAGCCAAAGAGGAAAATAACAACAAATCCAATTGTCCATGTAGTCGGTACCTTATCTGACTTACTATCAGGAAGAGAAACACCTGTAAAATATGAGGACCCTTGAAATCCTATAGTCATGGTGCAAATAAATGGATGCTCCTTCCCCAATGCCTTAGTTGATTTAGGAGCAGCAATCAATATTCTTACAACCACCACTTGTCAAAAGCTTGGCATTACATCATTAGACCCAACCACAACCTTATTGGAGTTGGCTGACTAATCGGTAGTCAGACCAGAAGGCACATTGCATGATGTAATGGTGTCTGTAGACTCCTGGGAATACCCTGCAGACTTTCTGATTATCAACCCTAGAAACCGACTTGATGGACACCCCTTAATTCTAGGTAGACCTTGGCTAGCAACTGCGGATGCTTACATTAGTTGTCGAACAGGCAGCATGACTATAGCAAGAGGAAGCAATGTAAAGAATTTAGCCTTATATCCTCTAGCTCAGCCAAGTTTAACAATAATCAAGACTATAAAACAACCTGTATCATATTTAACTGAAAACATTAGATCACCACTAACCATAGAAGATGCTCTCGAATTTAAAGATCAAACAGAAGACGACATCATTAACAGCTTCATTAACCAACCAGAAATCGGATCCCATCTAAAATGTCACATGATCAAAGCAGCATTCGATAGTGAATTAGAAGAAAATACCCTAAAAGATACTAGCAATCAATCAATACCAACCACCTCTGTTTACAATAGAAAAAACATAGAGATTGAGCCAGGAAAAACTTTTAACATTAACAAAAACCTGATTGCTGACCAAGAGCAAAAGCTGGTTCAGCTCTTGAGAAAATACAAAGAAGCCTTTGCATGGGATTACTCGGACATGAAAGGAATTGACCCCCAGTTGTGTACACACAACATCTATACAGAAAAGGATGCTAGACCCATTCGCCAACCCCAACGGAGATTAAATCCTCATCTTAAGGATATTGTGAAAGTTGAATTGCAAAAATTTTTAGATGTAAACTTTATCTACCCAATATCTGACAGCAAGTGGGTCTCTCCATTAGTAGTGGTGCCAAAAAAGAATGGATAGTGGAAGATATGTGTTGACTATAGAGAACTGAATAAATCAACCTAGAAACACCACTTCCCCCTTCCATTCATTGACCAAGTCTTGGACACTTTAGCAGGAAAGAAATTCTTTTCTTTCCTAGATGGCTTCAGTGGATACAATTAGATTCAGATTGCCCCTGAATATCAAGATAAAACTACCTTTACCTGCCCTTGGGGAACATTTTCTTACAGGGTCTTACCCTTTGGGCTGTGCACTGCACCTACCACATTTCAGAGGGTTGTACTCATCATTTTTTCAGATTTGATAAACGAATGGATTGAAGTGTATATGGATGACTTCACACCCTATGGGGATGACTTTAAGCCAGCGTTACAAACATTAGAAAAAGTGTTGCAAAGATGCATTTCCACCACGCTCTGTTTAAGCCATGAAAAGTGTCATATGATGATGACCGAGGGACTCATCTTAGGTCATTATATCTCAACAGCTGAAATACAGGTAGATCCGGCTAAAATTCAGATAATTCTGTTAATACCTACCCCTACCACACAAACAAAGGTACGCAATTTTTTGTGATTGTCTAGTTATTATGGAAGATTTATAAAGAATTTTTCTCAGATTCTTGCACCTTTATATGCATTAATAGGAAATTTTGATTTCATTTGGACAGATAAATGTGATAGTGCTTTTGAGGATCTAAAAAGGCTTGTATCAACATCCCTAGTGCTAAGGGGCCCAAACTGGGATTTGCCATTCCAGATTTCATATGATGCTTTAGACACGGCAATCGGAGTAGTTCTTGGATAGGAAGAAGATAAAAAGCAATATGCAATATATTATATTAGCAAAAATCTATCTCCTACTGAATTAAACTACACTGTGACTGAAAAAGAATTTTTAGCTATAATATATGCTATAAATAAATTTAGACATTATATAACTGGATATCCTGTAGTTTTATATACAGATCACTCTGCCATTAAATATTTAGCAAATAAACCTATTACAAATGGAAGAGTGACAAGATGGTTGATTCTCTTACAGGAATTTGACATCACGATAAAGGATCAACTTGGAAAAGAAAACCATGTAGCTGATTTTCTCTCACGAATGCCAAAGCTAGCTGACACAATAGCAGTTGAGGATCAATTTCCTGATGAACATTTATTTTTGTTACTGTCAGAACACCATGGTATGCAGACATTGCAAATTACTTGGTAGTAGGCAAATTACCCAAGCACCTAATGCCTAATGAAAGAAAGCAAATAGTGCAGTGCAGTACCCGATTCTCTTGGATTGGGGGCTACTTATTCCACACAGGCGCAGATATGTACACTAGAAGATGCATCCGGGAAGATGAAGTGTTTGACATTCTAAAAGCATGCCACGAAGGGCCGTGCGGCGGCCATTTTGCAGACCGCAGAACCAGTCACAAAGTCTTACAAACAGGCTATTACTGGCCCACTATCTTTAAAGATGCTAAAAAGTTTGTTCAAGCATGTGATAGCTACCAAAGGGAGGGATGCCCTAGACAATATGATGAGATACCTCTGAACCCACAATTATTAATCGAGCCTTTTGAGCGGTGGGCATTTTATTGGTCCTATTAACCCATCATCCAATCAAAAAACATACATATTGGCTGCAACAAAATATGTTACTAAATGGGTTGAGGCAAAGGCACTACCAAGAGCTACTGAGGATTTAGTGATACATTTTATTTTTCAATTATTTGTGCGATATGGCCTACCGAGAGACATAATTACAGATGGAGGACCGTAATTTGTAGGTAACAAGATTGTTGTGACATTGAGGAAATACCATAGTCTCCACAAAATTACAACTCCATACCACCCACAGGAAAATGGCCAAGTAGAAAGTACTAATAAGGTAATTGAGGCAATACTTACAAAGACAGTTGCATCACATAGATGTGACTGGGCTTCCAGATTGCCAGAAGCCTTGTGGGCATACCGCACAACATGGAGAAATACCACAGGATATTCACCTTATCAATTAGTCTTTGGTAAAGAACCCATCTTCCCAATCGAATTCAAGATTCAAACATTAAGAACAGCTCAAGAGGTGGGTTTGAATTTAAATGAAGCTCAGATCAATAGATTACAACAGATCAATGAATTAGATGAAATCAGGCTATCTTCTCTTCAACGCACTACACTAATCCAACAACAGAGAGCGAAATGGCATGATGCCCTTATTAAAAAGAAGATCTTCCACGAAGGAGATTGGGCACTCCTATATGATTCCAGGTTCCAGGATTTCCCCAAAAAACTCCAAACCAGATGGTTAGGACCTTATGAGATACAAAAAGTTCATGACAATGGCACCATTACATTGGCAACCATTGATGGATCTGGCTATTCTTTTAAAGTGAATGGTCACCGAATGCGACTTTATCATAAACCGCTTACCAAGGAGTCCTTTTTCAAACAGTTGTGGGAATATTCCACCATGCAAATTCTCGTTGAAGAGGATAATCCATCCTCGGCATCAACCTAGTGAACAACTCATTTGTTTTTTGAAATTTGTATATAGATTTTTCTTTCTATTTTTCTTGTATAAACTGCATTTTGTTTTGTACAAATTTTTGTGCTATTCCATTTAAGGAACAGTTGTTGTTCCCCTGAAGGAACAACAACCGTTCCATTTAAGGAACAACAGTTTTCTCTTTATTTATTTTTTGTGTTGTTCCATTTAAGGAATAACTATTGTTCCATTTAAAGAACAACATCCGTTCCATTTACAGAACAACAGTCCCCTGTATATATGATTTGCGTGCTATTCCATTTAAAGAATAGTTGTTGTTCCTCTTAAGGAACAGTAGTCGTTCCATTTAAGGACAACAGTTTTGCATGTGTTTTCTTTTTACTGTTCCTTTTAAGGAACAGTTGTTGTCCCTCTTAAGGAACAACAGTTGTTCCATTTAAGGAACAATAGTTTTGTGTGTGTTTTCTTTTTGCTGTTCCTCTTAAGGAATAGTTGTTGTCCCTCTTAAGGAACAACAGTCGTTCCATTTAAGGAACAGAAGTTTTGCGTGTGTTTTCTTTTTGTTGTTCCTCTTAAGGAATAGTTGTTGTTCCTCTTAAGGAACAACAACCATTCCATTTAAGGAACAACAGTTCCGTGTGTGTTTTCTTTGTGTTGTTCCATTTAAGGAACAACAGTCGTTCCATTTAAGGAACAACAGTTTTGCAGAAGTTTTCTTTTTGTTGTTCCATTTATGAAACAGTTGTTGTCACTCTTAAGGAACAATAGTCGTTCCATTTAAGGAACAACAGATTTTCATGTGTTGTTCCTCTTAACGAATGGAAGTCTTACGTTTTTGTATTTTTGTTGTTCCATTTAAAGAACAGTTGCTGCTCCTCTTAAGGAATAGTAGCCATTCCATTTGAGGAACGAAAATCTTTCCTGTTTGCATTTTTTGTTGTTCCATTTAAGGAATAGTTGTTGTTCCTTTTAAGGAACAACGACCATTCCATTTAAGGAACAACAGTCTCGCATGTATTTTCTTTTTGTTGTTCCATTTAAGGAACAACTTTTGTTCCTCTTAAGGAATAGTAGCCGTTTCATTTAAGGAACAACAGTTTTGCGTGTGTTTCTTTATGCTGTTCCATTTAAGGAACAACTATTGTTCCCTCTAAGGAACAGCAGCCGTTCCATTTAAGGAACAACAGTTCCGTTTACATTTGTTTTCATTGTTCCGTTTAAGGAACAGTTGCTGTTCCCTTTAAGGGAACATCAACTATTCCATCTAAGGAACATTAGTTTGAGATGCGAGTGCTTTACGCTGTTCCATTTAAGGAACAGTTACTGTTCCTACTAAGGAACGGTTGCCTTCCTTCTAAGGAATAGCAGTTTCGTCATGATTTTCTTGTTGTTGTTCCTTCTAAGGAATAATAGTTTCGCTTTGGTTTGTTTTAATGTTGTTCCCCCGAAGGATCAGCACTTCTGCTTGCGTCCATTTTCCCGTTGTTCCCCTTAAGGAACAGTTGTTGTTCCTCTTAAGGAACAGTAGTTTCATGTGCAATTTTTCTCTTTCTGTTGTTCCTCCTAAGGAACAACAGTTTTGTGTGTCGTTTGTCTTTTTGAAGTTCCTCTTAAGGAACAACGGTGGTTCCTTTTAAGGAACGACACCTTTTTTTTGTGTGCATTTTTTTGTTGTTCTTCCTAAAAGAATAACAGTCTTTTTGAGAAGTTTTTCGTGTGAATATTGTTTCACTCTTCATGATCCTTTGAAGGAAAGAATACAAACATATATGCAAGGATACAAAATTTAAAAGTTACTGGAATAAGCAAATCAAAGAGAAATTATCATCTTTAATGAGATTGCTTTGTATTGATTAGAAATGGGGAGGACACAACTATCTATATCACTTTGCTGTCCTTATTTTCACTATAACTCAAATTGATTGATTACTTGTACCATGCTAGTTCTTCCCTAATTCTCATAATTCTCTTTGCTTATTATCATTGAATAAGAATAAGGGCATATTTTCTTCTATTGATATGTTCAGACTTCTTCCACCATCCCTACTCTTAAGGAGTGTTGAGCCATCCTTTATATATAAATAGGAAGTGCTATATAAAATAAAAGAAAAAAACAAGGAAACAGGAAGCAACGAAGCGGCATTCCCACTATGGCCACCACACCAAAGATATGATCCAATGGACACATCAGAAAAATAAAAATTCCTTGGAACAGGAGATCTCATCACGAGCCGGCCTACCCACCTTTCACTCCTTCGCAGTGAATGGCATTGTGATCCATCCGGTTACCAAGCCAGCACAATGGCCTCCATTCTAACATCACAAGGCACTTTTTTAAGTATACACAAAGGATCATGGTTCAAAAGGGTGAAAAAGCAACTCTGTCAAGGTTATAAACACCTGTGGGCAATAGAGCTCTGTTGATGGTATTGGAGTCATATGTTTCAACATCAATAGTAATTATAAGCCCTTTTCTTATTTCTTTATCTTTATTTCAAAAGATATTATGTTCCCAATTCCTTTTGAACCTTTATGCATGAAATATCGTTTAAAAAGTCAATCATAATGGTTTAAGTGGAATAATGACCACATAGCATCTTACCTACGTCAGATGTCCTTCCCATTTTCAAATCACTCCATGGCATCTCTATATTTATTCGTAATTCTCATGCTATGCATCGATTTCAGCAACTCGATATTTTTGTGATCTTGTCATAAATATGTACAGCTTGCCATTTTTACCATTGTATGATTGTCGTCAGTACGTTGTTCCTCCATTTAACTGGTCAAAGGCGACCTATCATTTTTTAGGGGGGCGCGGGTGACTTCCAAAGCACTTTTGCATACGTGTCAGTTTTTTATTTGGTTTTACCAGGCTACATGATATCCCATAATAGCAAGTTTTTAACGGTATCTATGTTAAAAAAAGTATTATCCGAATTTAACAACTTGTTGTTCCATTGTTGGCTTTGTGTATTTCTATGTTACCTATGTAAAGCTAACAATGTGTAGAATTCAGACAACATGGGAGGACAATTAGCACGCAGTGAGCCACAGACACTAGCTGTTTTCGATGCCGCCCAAGAAATTCTAGTACGAGCCAGATGGGTCGCATATTTTACATGACTGCAGCAACCCAATGAAACTGCGACTATCGAATTTTTAAAAAACGTGCAAGATGATCATTCTATAATAAGAGGAAGGCAAATAATAGTAATGGATGCAATAATAGTTGAGATGTCTGGATTACCAGCAGTCGGACCCATATGGACACATAAAAAATTGAGGCTACAAGACGCGATTGTTGCCTTTCGGGATGAGGGACAAAACCTGATTGTCAAAGGCAAAGGAGTTCAACCCTCATCTCTGGGAGAACCATGGACAGAACTAGCTAGAATCATTTAGAGCTCTATCACATGCGACAGAAGAAAAGATGTGGTAAGACCTCGCCACCTTAAAGTATTAGCAGTTTTAAAATAGAAATGTTCTGTAAACCTGTCTGCATATTTGAAATTCTTCTTGCATGATGTTGCTCAAAGCATAAAGAAATTCTGGCATATAGAGACTGTTGTAAGTCATCATTGCTTAATTAGATTGATAGTAAGCTACAATCTAGCCCAACAACAAACTAGTTGGGAAGAATTAGTATTTACTATAGATGGGGGGTTAGCCTTACCTGCCCCAAAAAGGAAAAGGACTACCAACACAGTAAATAGACCACAAAAACGAAGACGATATGCCGAGACAAGTCAACGAACAGCTGAAAACCTTCTGGGTAGTAGTAGCCAACCCTTAGAATTACTTAGCCTTGAAAACGAGCAACCTTTACAGCTAGAAGGAAGAGATAACCTAGAGTCAGAACTTAAGGAGGAAACAAAGCATACTAGTGAGGAGGAGAGGGATGAAACATAACTTTCCTTAACTCCCAGCACAAGTCCACCACAAGATTTACTTCATGATGTAGAATTGGCCCAGATTTTGACCAATGAGTGAATATATACAGCCCGAAAGTCCGCTCAACCTCAATGTTGAAGCAGCACAATCGGAAGAAAACTCTACCCACAATAGGAGTATATCGGAAGAAATAATTCGTGAAGCAGAAACCTGGGCATAAGTCGCTCAGGAGGAGGTGGACCAAATTAGGGATACCCCTATAGAAGAACCTAGTCAGGTCAATTTAAACACAGAAGATGTGGGCCGAACGGAGGAAATAGAAACTAGTTAGGAGAGAGATACAACCCTTGAAGAGCAAAACCTAAATGAGCAACCAAGCTCGCTAAGAGAAAAAATGGTTAGTGAAATCACTATTCCTCCCAGAAAGAAGAAAAGTGAAATTAAGAGGTTGATAAAGGAACATCAAAAGCTGTAGAACTTAGTGAAAAGACTCAGACAAAAGATAAGGACATTAAAAAGGGGAAAATTTTCAAGCAGAACCTCGAAAACAGTGAATGCAGCCATTCAGGCTGAATTCCCTAACACAAAGGTTACTGGGACTCAAACTGAGCCCATATTCATTCAAATTGATAAGGAACAACATGCAACTGTTACAAAAGCAGCTGCCCAAACAGAGAATGTACATTTTTGTAATGTAGCTGTTCAAACAGAGGCAATATCCTCCAATAATGCGGACACCCAAACAGATATCCAAGCCAAATATGTTTTGATAAGCAACGATCTTGGTATAACAAATCTTCAAGAGAATCTAGCACAGGCTCGACTAACCATAGAAAGGCTTGAGGAAGAGACTATTCCCCAACAAAGGTACCAGGAATTACAGAGGAAATTGTGGGATATCAATGCGTCGGAAAGTGAGGCCTTCGAGAAATGTCGAAGGGTAGAAGAAAGAACTGAGAAAATAAAGATCAGACTAGAGGCAGTCATGCATCAAAGGGATACTCTCTGTTCCCTATACACAGATGTTTTAGCATGCAGGTCCCCTGCCAAGAACTATGCTTTATTTTTGTTAGAAAGGTATTTATAGTTAAAAATTAAGTTTGTTAGGGCAGGGAAATCCATAGAATTGAAAACTGTGGAAGATTTCATAAACTGCTGTAAACACCATGGAGTGAAAGTTCAACAATTACTCTGAGTTTTATTTTCATAATTTTATATTGGAAGAAGAAATGGAGAAGAATCTGAGCCCTTTTATGGGGGATATACAATTTCAAACCTTCATTTCATTTGTTGTTAACCAGTTGAAATGGTTCAAATCCCATAATACCTTTCAGAGGCAGGAAAATGGGTTAGACCTTTGGGTCAGGGGTGAACTGAAAAACCCACTACAAATGTTGGTCAAACACAAAAGTTTGATGCGAAAGGGAGTAATCCAGGTATTGGGGCCCATTCACAAAGAAATTTTCCATCAGGGGGTAGAGTATTTTCTCTCTATCAAAGACAACTCCTTGGCAGTAGCTAAATTTAGATGGACAGTTTCCAATCGTAATGTACAGGACAAAAACCATTCAACTATAAAAACTTTAAATTGGCCACAGATCGCTTTGTTACTTATAGCAACCTCATCTTGAGGGAAGGGCCATATTGGCTAGGCTGTCGATTTCGTAGTCCTATTGTCTGGTATCCTACAGAAGACTATAAAGCTATATATGAATTACCTGAAGGACAGACAAGACACATTTTTGAAACTTTGGCCAAGAATCATGGGTTCAGGCCACTTCATGACAATCCTTCTCCAGCCTATTCTTTGACTACTTTGCACACAAACTACATGGTTTTCATGAGGGCATGAAAAAGGGTAAGCAGGGGAGTGTGTTGAGTCATGGAAAAGGTATGCATATATTATTTATTTTATTATCCTTTTCCTTAGTTATATCCCTTCTACACCCTAAAGTGTTAATATATCAAGGGATTATGGTAAAAATAAGGAAATTATCTATCATCACGATTTAGCTAACTATTATCACTCTTCATGCAGGAAAAGGACAAAATGGAACAACTGTTGTTCCCTAGCTAGGAAACAGCATACAGGCAGCAAGCCAAGGATGGAGCGCGCAGTTATGGATAAGAACAAAGAAGATCACAACATTAGCGCAAAGACAGAGAGTTAACTGAAGATGGAAGATTGCACAATTCAGGGATCGTTGTTACTATTTTACACTTCTTACCACTTGGCCATTATAAAAGGCAGCAATTGTAAAGAGAACGGGGATTAGAGATTATTCAGAAATTACTATTGTATTTTTACTTTGATCATCGACTCTTGTTGTCGAAATAGAGTACAAACTAGCTATAACTATTTTGCAAATGATTAATATATAATACAGTTGTTGTTCCTTCTCTCATATTGAAGTAATCTAGTGGTGTTCACTGGCAACTAAGGGCCCAGTCCTGGTGGATTCACTTGCTGTTCTTGTATCATTCTTTTACATTTTTTGTTGTGTGATGGTTTGGTTTGATTTCCATTTATTGTAATCACATCACTTTGTTATTTCGTATTCTTAGAATTACTCTGTTTTAAATGTTGTAGAAGTAGTGGTTCAAGTCGTTATTCAATTACCTGTTTCAGTATTTCTTTATTATTATTTCAGATTTAGTCATTTGAGTTCAGCATTCTATTTCCAATCTAGTAATTTAGTTCAGCGTGCTATCTTGAGATTCTCCACTGTAAAGAGCATTGACTACTACTGTCTATGCTCTCAGACCGAGATCCCTGCTGTTCAGATTAGAAAATACGTTTGGAACATTGATCAGTTAAAAGAGAAATGAGTTATTGTTACTGTATTCTTGACTGATACTTGAATGAATGTTTGATTTGGTTTCATTAGCAAGTTAAGCCTTCTTTTAATTGTAATTTGAGTTCACTAGCAACATCCATTTACTCTTATGTTTGAAAGCACTGTACTACAATTTAGAAACATTACTCTTGAGTAAATATCTGCCACATACTGTGTACACTCTTGAAATAGAAAATCTTGCCCGGATTGATTACCAATGTGAAGATAATTAGGAGTTAAAAAGACACCTTTTATACCTCAACACTGAGTATGAAGCACCCATGTTAGGCTTGAAGAAATCCATCAGTCTCAACATGGTCACACTCAAAGTGGTTGGTGATTTAGAGATAGTGGTATGGCAGGTACGTAACACCATTCAATGTTTATCACCGCATCTCAAAAGTTACCAACAAGAGGTATGGTGAATAATCTCAAACTTCCAAGCATTTAATATCATTTTTGTACCAGGTACGCGTAATGCAAATTCCAATGCACTAGCAAATGCAGCTTCGAGAATGTCACCAATTAGAGATAGACTTACTATTGAGATTTTGTACAAACCATCTATCTCAGACAACATAGCTAACTTACGCATATTTAATGATGATCAACAGATACTGCATTTCATGTCCAACACTTACGTCTTCAAAGATGCGGTGATAGACAATGATGAGCATGAACGCTCTCTGCAAGATGAAGATGGTAATAGGAAAGTTCACCTTATCACAAAGGGAGTGGAAACACTGGAAAGAATTTATGACTTGCAAGAATGTGTTCAGGGGCCAAGGAATAGCAAGACCCATAGTTCTACCATGAGGCACAAACTGACTAACTTAGGAATAGAACAAGATCCAAAGTTTGTCAATCTTGGTACCTGTTGTACACAGCAAGAGCGGCAGGCTTTTATACACTTGTTCAAACAGTACCGAGATGTGTTCGCATGGACATATGATGATCTAAAAACTTATGACACACAGATCATCCAACACATCATCCCGATCAAAGAATCGGTTAAGCCATATCAACATAAGCTTAGGAAAGTACATAAGTCACTTAAATCCCTCATACAGAAAGAGCTTACTAAGTTGTTGGATGCACAGATCATAAACAAAGTTCGTCATTCCACATGGGTTTCCAATATTGTTCCTGTACGTAAGAAGTCTAGGGAAATTCACTTGTGTGTCAATTTTCAGAACGTAATCCGCACCTCAGGCAGAGACAACTACCCCGTGCCATCTATGGACCACATTTTTCAAACAGTATCTGGGGCACAAATTTTTTCTCTTCTTGACGGTTTCTCAGGATACAATTGGGTTCTCATAGCAGAACCTGATAGACTCAAAACTACTTTCTGTACCAAGTGGGGTACGTTCACTTACATACGAATGTCGTTTGGTCTTGTAAACGTAGGCGCAACATTTCAGCGCACCATGGAAATCTCTTTTTGTGGAGTCATCAAACAAAACGTAGTGGTATACCTCTATGATGTCACTGTGTTCTCAAGAAGACGAGGGGACAACATGCGCCATCTGAAAATAAACATTGAGTGATGTCGGAGATACGTGATTTCCTTGAATCCCAAATATAACGCATTTGTAGCGTTAGAGGGGAACCTCCTTGGACACATTGTTGCCAAAAGTGGGATCAAGGTGGATCCGGACTCGGTCTAGACTATTTCATAGATCCCTTACCCAACCAACAAGAAAGCCATGCAGTCCTTCTTTGGCAAGATAAAATTCCTCTCGAAGTTCATCTCAGATTATGCGTCAAGCCCATGCAGGACATGATTAAGAAACACATAGTCTATAGTTGGGGCAAGAGGGAAAAGTATGCATTCGCCCAGATCAAGCAAGCCATTGCAAAAGCGCTTGTACTCTACAACCTAGACTTCAAGAAGGATTCCCTGCTATACACCTTCACCTCCTATAATTCACTGGCTGCAGTACTCACTCAGAAGGATGAGATGAACGATGAACGCCAATCTCCTTCATGAGCTTAAGCTTGCAGGGACTAGAAATCAACTACCCTGTCATTGACAAGCAAGCTTATGTAGTTTACAAGGCGGTGAAACACTTTAGGCCCTACTTGTTGAAGAACCATTGCATAGTCTTCGTCCCTCACCCAACAATCTGCACATCGGGGAAACTTTTAGGGGCTAATATTCGCCCATGGGCTAATTTTCCATACTTTTTCGAAAAAAAAAATTCGCTAATTTCCATTTTTTGTAAAAATGATTCACCCAAATTTTATAGAATGAAATTATTTTACTCTAAAAATCATCAAAAAATTATATATAGACTATATAAAAATATTACAAATTTGAATATTTTTACAAAAATATCTCCAAACATTTTATAGATTTCATATTATGGACTAGTGGGATTCGCCAAGGTTTCTAAACTTTAAGATAAATTTCCATCCTTAAAATTTTCCCTACCGCACATTGCTTGTAAAACAAGAACTGGGTGAATGACATGTAAACTGGAAAACAGGCTTACAAGAGTATGATCTTGAAATCAATCCAGTTCACACGATCAAAGGACATGGGCTTTGCAGAATTGCAGTTGAAGTAGTACACACCTCTGAGAGCGAAGAAGAGCTCGCTGACTGGGAGAAATAAATTGAGATGTATGATATAAGGTGAGAAACAGCCACCGAAGACGAAACCTCTTGGTACATAGATGTGCACTAGTACCTTGAGCATGACACCATACCCTCTCACTTTTCTATCAAACAAAAGAGGGAATATTGCACCTTAAAGCCTTAGCATATTAGTCGGTGCACGGAGAGCTTTACAGAAATCACAATAACAGAGTTTTTCTCAAGTGCTTAGAGGCACATGAATCAAAGAAGGTACTTCAAGATCTACATGACAGACCCGTCGAGGGTCACTTTGCGAGAAACACCACAATGCACAAAGTTATGTGAGCCAATTTTTACTAGCCCACATTATTCAAGGATGCACATGGTTATGCCCGCAAGTGCTTGGTATGTCAGCGATGCACCGACAGAACACAAAGATCAATAGCCCCACTACACCTTGTTATAGTGACCGAACATTCCAATAGTGGGGCCTGGACATCATTGGAGAAATATTCCCACATTCGTCAAAGCAACACCACTACATCCTAACAGCAACTAACTACTTCACGCGATGGACAAAAGCAGTTCTACTCAAACAAGTGAATGACCAGGGGGTCATCAGCTTCCTCCAGCAGAACATCGTCTCACGCTTTAGCATTCTAGTATCACTTGTTTTTTATAATGCAATGTGCTTCTTGTCCTCGAAACTTTATGATTTTGCATTACAGAATGGTATTTTGCTAAAGAATTCATCTAAATATTACCCGCAAGGAAACAGTCTCACAGAATCCACAAATAAAAACCTCATTCGCATAATCAAGAATACAGCTTTCTTTTAGCAACGTAACTGGCATATGGCCTTGATGAATGCATTATGGGCTGACCGTGTAACACCCAAGCCCTCTCTGAATACCTCGTCATACTTCCTGGTTTATGGTAAAGAAGCCATCCTTCTGCCAAATATATACTTTCCTGCACTTCAGCTTTCCCAAGAATCCCAAGGCAAGCCTTGCCAGCTAGTACAATGTAGGATGGATGCTCGCCATAAGCTTCATGAAGAAAGGATGAAAGAAAAGGAAAAATTAACACTCCACCAGAACCATATCAAGAGATGGTTTGATAATAAGTCTGCAGGGAAAGCTAACTTTGGTGTTGGTGACCTAGTTCTGAAATTGGATAAGCCCCATGAAGACAAAGGCAAACATATGAAGTTCTAGTCCTTGTGGATTGGTCTGTATACAGTCCACAAGAAGCTTGGCACACACACGTATCGTCTGCAATCACTTGATGGGAGGACTAACGACCTTCCTGACAACAACCAAGATCTCAAGAATTACTTTCAGTAGTTCAGGTTGCGCCCGTTCCATGTACATAGTTTGCTTGTTTCTTGTTGTTTTCGTCTTGTTTACTTTGCTTATTATCTTTGTTTTCACTTTGTTTGCTCTACTTACTATTTTTGTTTATGTTTGTTTTATTTTCTTTGTATATTACTATTTTTGTTTCTAGAAATAAGTGTTGCCAACTACTACGTTCTGGCTTTTGAATAGAGTATGTGGTTGAAATTTGAAGAGACTTGTGACACTGTAGCACTTGGAAAGTCTTGTGTCTATTGTTGAGTCTTGAAAATGTCATTCATTTCCATTACACTTTCACTATTATGTCCATTATATCACCTCCATTTCACCTCCATTTCACTACTATGTTACCACATTCATCCCACTTTCATTATCATTGGGCCACATTTATGTTTTTCCAAACTTTATTAATTCTAAGTTTTTTAAGTGAATTTGTGGTTAAAAATTAGAAAATAATGTGCATATGCTTATACCTAACAAATGGATTGAGATTGTTGACATGTGTAGGTTGAAAGGAGGCTTCTAGAAGACCCTTATGTAGCACTCTAAAGCCAAATTCGAATTTGAATGGAAAGAATCATGGGACCATGAGGATATGTGTCACATCTTCTAATTGTAATGTAACTTTAAAAAGACACGAGTCTTATCAGTTCCTATTTTGATTAGGACTCTAGAGGTAGAGGGAGAGATTCATGGACTCTCATTAATGAGATGGCTCTCATCTTTTTGTATAAATAGGAGATCTCTCTCCTTCATTTGTTAGTCTCAGCTTGTTAACTTAGAGCTTAGAGTTTAGAGCTTAGCTTGTAAGTTCTTAAGTCTTAGTTTGTTAGTTCTTAAGTTTGTTAGCTTGTGAGATGGCTTTTGAAAGCTTTGGAGAGCTTTGTTGTACTTTGTAATTTTGAAGAATTTAAATAAAGTTTTGATGTTCTCAACATGGAAGGAGATGTGAAGTAGATGTCATGGAGCATATTAGAATGTAAGATAAAGTAGATTTCATTTTGTAATTTTGCTTTGATTTCATTATGTCATTTGATTGCTTTCAAGTTTAATAGATTAGATTTTTTATTCATGCAATTTTAATTCATGCAAGTGTGTTCAACCGGTTGATTGTAGATTAGTTTTTCTTTATATATTTTTGCATCAACTAGTGACATGAGATTAACCTCTCTGCTGACTTTGCTTTTCTTAGTTTTTTTTAATTCCAGTTCTGTTTTGATTTCAGTCTTCTTTACTTGCTTTGTTAGTTAGTTTAGAAATCAACTTGCTCATATCATTGATGGTTACCTTCGAAAGCCATAGCGGGACTACTGGCGAGGGATCGAATTATGAATGTGTAATTTGATTTTAGTTTTACTTTTCTGCAATTAGATATTAAATTGCTCATATCATTGACGGTTACCTCTGAAAGCCATAGCGGGACTACTGGCGAGGGATCGAATTATGAATGTGTAATTTGATTTTAGTTTTACTTTTCTGCAATTAGATATTAAATTGCTCATATCATTGATGGTTACCTCTGAAAGCCATAGTGGGACTATTGGCGAGGGATCGAATTATGAATGTGTAATTTGATTTTAATTTTAATTTTCTGCAATTAGATATTAAATTGCTCATATCAGTGACGGTTACCTCCGAAAGCCATAGCGGGACTACTGTCGAGGGATCAAATTATGAATGTGTAATTTGATTTTAGTTTTACTTTCCTTGCAATTTTTTATTTCTTTGAGTGCAGTAGCTTAAATCGCTTTTCTATATTTAGACAGTAGCAGAGATAATAGTTTCATGATTAGTAGTTCATTATTTACTTGTTTAAATAGTAGCACATTTTCCATTCTTGTTCAAGCATTACTGTCATCACTAGTATATCCTAAGACCTTTTGAAGTGTTAAGTTTTGGAAATCATTATAGAGGACATAATTGCCTTAGAATCTGTATCCATACTTGCCTTCTAGAGACTCAGGAATATGATTTCCATTTGCATTAGACACTTTAGGAGATCAACAAGAACAAAACCCCAAAACAAAACAAAAACTATAAAACAACGAAGTAAGAAAAAGGTTAACTAAGCACATATGGTGCACCACTCTTCATCAGTTTACGATACCCGGATTGATAATTTATGTAGAGCAATTTAAGACGTTAAATTGACTAGACATTTTGACGTCGTTGCCGAGGAAGTGTAATTAGGAGACCTTATTTCTTACATCTGAAAAAAAAAAATTTAATTCTTGAGTATGCTCTCCTCCTGCACTTTGTGTGATCTGGAGGATGAGAAAAAGGATTGTTATGTAAAAAGAAATTAATAATTCCTGAGTATGCTCTCCTCCTGCACTTTGTGTGATCTAGAGGATCAGAAAAAGAATTGTTATGTTAAAAAAAAGAAGGAGACAAAATAAACTTCATCATTTCAATTGATTCAATTAAAAAAAAATGAAACCCAACTGTTTTGATAGGTTCAAGTGTCCAAAATTGATTGGTTATGGTTTGTAGTGGTCCTCAAAACACTGTATCCTATTTTAATAAGGTTTTTCAACTTAGCTGTGGAATGTAGCCTGATTCCGCAGCTAGTTGAGAATTCCGTAGCTGATTTCAAGGTTTAGCAGGTTACAGGCGTCCAATGAAGAAACCGACCACATAGGCATCTCCGGAATTGTCCCGATATGGATCCTATCCTAGTCACCCATCCCAGACTGATAAAAAATAAGCTTAAAACCTCAGTCAAAGTACTGTTTTTAGCATGTTTTCTTTGAATACTTTGCTGCCTGAAATCGAAAATCATTAATCCTTTTTATAAAATTTCACAATTTCAGAGAATATATATATATATATATATATATATATATATATATATATCTATATCTATATCTATATCTATCTATATATATATATATATATATATATATATATATCAAAAATCTATGGCTATTTTCAATCCTAGCTTTCACTGTGGCCTCAATAAGAAATCTGCATCCCTGTTCAAGTTTTGGCCTTAAAACAAACCTGCAAGAACATTAAAAAAAAAGGAAGAAGAAAAAAAAGAAAAATCAAAAGTGCAAATTCAACATATTGTATGGACTGTTAAGATGAGGCCAATTGAAAAAAAACCCTTGTGTGGCTTTCAAAATAATGTGTGCAGCGTCCAATTTGTGTGGCAGAAACTTTTAAACCTTCTCAGCATCAAAATCCTTAGACCTTGATCTCTTAGTGCGCTCTCGTTTTTTTGCTCATGATAGCTTAATAACCTGCTTGAATTCATCAAATCTGCCCAGGCCCAAGAAACAAACCTGAAATCTGAATGCATTCATTTAGTGAGCTTAACATATTTGTAAGGATTTTTGTTTTCGGTTCCTTATGTAATGCTTTAACAAGGGATGAAATAATATATTCCGAGAGTTGCTTAACATATGACTCATTACATCCCTATGCTTGTCCTTTATCCATGGCCAATTTTCCAGCTCGGAGCAATTTTGACTTGCCTGAAATTACAACCATCCATCTTCTCCTCAATACGCAATAAGATTTGTGTACTGCTCTTTTATCTCTGTGCATTCGTTTTTTTCTTAGACTGTCAACATAATCAATTTGTGGACCATTCGCTCTCGCTCTGTGAAGATGGACCACCATTAGTGACAAGCACAACTAAAGAAATTACACAACAAATGAAATCCAAAAGGCCGAATGCAACAAATTCATAAAATGCAGAACAGTAAACATATTAACTCAGAAAAACGTAAACAGAGAAAAACGTTAAACTTCATATGCATGATTTGGCCAAAAGGAGGTGAATTTGGAAAAACTAAAACATGGGTTTTTTCGCCAGTAGGGTCAATTAGATAACCCAGAAATCATTTTAAATATTTATGGCGGTCTATGAGAATTTCTCGGTTCTTTGGAGGCCATTTTTGCCTGCCGCGTGTAGAAAAACAGATTTTAATGAACAGGTTGTGATTTAATTCGGCATGCCTGAGGAAGGGAGTTCTAATTAGGAAACAACTGTGTGTTGGCATATAAAACTTGATTACACGCCTCCCATATTTAATCAACTCATACTTCATCACACCTGTCAGACGTGTCCAAATCCACGAAGACTTCCATAACCGTTCCACGACCTTTATATGATTCCTCCACAACCCTTGCATTTATTTTCAAACGGCTTCATGATCAGCCTCCGGATTTAACTCATGTTGGCTGTACTTTCACTACTCCACCTGTTTAAACAGCTATCCCTATGTTCTTTTCATAAAATGCTCGATGCTTTACTCGGATGGATTTTATTATTTGCATAGTCACACGCCTTGCATGATTCGATATGTAATGATAAGTCCTCGGTGTTTGAAGCTTCTGGAAAGGCTCAAGTTGAAGGAAAAATGCTAGCTGATATTATCAAGAACCTGCAACAAGATGGGATTATATACACTGTTTTGTACACATCAAAGCCATATGAAATGGTTCCACTTGGTGGATTTCATAAATTGGAAAGGTTTCTTATTTCAAATTATTCTAGGAATGGTTCTGTGAATTCGACTTACTGTGATGTTGTTTGTAAATCAAAAGCATCGATATTAGAAGGCTTTATTGTTGCATCTTTTACAGATTATAGCTTTTCAATGGCATTTCCATATGTGACTTTGTCTAGGGACAGTGAGCCTCTCACAGATTCATTGCTCTCAGGATTTATGGAAAATTGTGACCATGGCTTTAGAAATAATGAAATTGCTTTTGTGGAGCCATGCTTTGTGGAGGGTGCCAACATTACGAAGGTGGAAAAACTCGAGCCTATCAGTGATTATATAAATGCGAGGAAAGAAATAGGAATGAGAGGACCAACCTATTTGATCTTTTAGAGATTTGAATTGCAGCAACATTCTCGTGAATGGAAATATTGGATTCTTGTGAATCATAAGTTGATTGCATACAACTCTTAAACCCTTATTAGTTGTTCATTACACCGAGTTTTTCTTTTTCCTTTTCATATCTTTGCAGCCTTTTTGCATACTTAGTCACCTTGTTTTCACACAGCCTACGCATATATATACTCTGTTTTCACATACTATGTACATACAATTGCTTTAGTCACAGTCATCTTCTTCCATATACATTTTCATTCCATTTTCATATCCATAAATGTATGATTTCTATCCCTGTAGTCACTCCATTTCTCAGAAAATAAAGGGAATTCTTAAGAGTAGCTGAAAAAAAAAAAAAAAAAGATAACTAAATAAAATGATGGGGCTCATTGGGAGAGCTAAATCAGTTGAACACACTTGGACTTGGACTTTCTTTAGCTAGACAAAAGGGGCAGTCAGGGATATGCGTCTGATGGTTGACTGTCTTTTAACTGCGGAATGTAGCCACTTTTCGCAGCTGATTCAACTTTCCGCAGTTGTTTTTGTTAAACTCTAGGTTTCAGGTGTCATCAAGCAAAACAAGCCACATGGGTAGTTGGGGGAATGTCAATACATGGATGGTGTCCAATTCATTTGATCCAATTTGATGAAAAAGACCCTAGTCAAAGGGAAGTCCATTTGTGTGTTATCACTAAGTTGCCACACTAAGTCACCACATGTCAAGAAAAAATAATAATTTTGAATCAATGAAATGAATAAGTTATTTGCTCACTTTTATGAAGGTATTGATTAATTTTGGACTGATGATGAAAGATGAATGGCTAACTTTTTATACAAGATTTTTAGCTACAGAAACCGTCGACATTCTGCAGCTAAAGTCCAATTCCAAAGCAGGTATAAATTCTTTTGATTTTTCCTTTGAGAACTTGTTTCATTAATACAAATTCTTAGTTTTGTGTGTAAATATCATAACTAGAGAGATTGATTACCTCTGTCCTTTGATAATCTTACATTCCATTGCAGAAGAAGTATTATTTTTTTTGCAGGTTCCAGGAGGAAGGAAAAATGACTACAAGAGGATGGTGTCTCTCTAAGAGACCAATTTGTTTCATAAGAGGATGATCAACAACAAAGAGGAAATATGCTGATGCAAAATTAGATCCGAACACTTGAAAAACTTTCAGATACTATTGTCTCCATCACATCCATACTTCATAATAAACCATTCACCTCATTTCACTCCATATTTTCCATTTACATCCACATATACTTTCCATCTCTTTTTTTTTCCATTCATAACCCACAAATAAAAGTAAGAGGTTCATTCACATGCTTATTGCCCATTGCCATTTCTACTCTCCATTGCCATCTTCCATTTTCATCTTCCATTCCTTGTCATTTTCATTTCGCAAATAAGCCCTGCTTCAATGCAAATTATTGAGTCCATAGTCCTTTGAGTCTAAGTTCTTTGTAAAAACACCTTGAGGCTTGCATGCTTTAATGGCCAGTTCTCATGCTGACAAACAATGGGAATACATTAATGTCCCTTGTTCGTCAGATCTTCTAAGTGACTCGACATCGGCAAAATCATTCGTACCTAGCAAGATGTGTTTGGGCATCTTGACTCTCATTGTCATCAATGGTGAGAGTTCTCGTATTGACTACTGGCATCCATTAATGGCCACTAAGTCAACAATTTCCTACTATGTTCGACATCAGAACATCTTTTCACATAGTAGGAATTGTGCCAACGAGTTTTGAAGACATGAAGACTATTATTTTCAGCATTTTGGAGCAAATTCAGCAAGTTTTAGTAGAAGCAATAAAAAGTCATCTCATCTCTTTATCCATGACTCCTCTTGTTTAGCCACTTGAAGAAGAATATGATCAGAATTTTGCAGCCACCACACATACAACTCATCCATTCCAAATGGTAAGTTAAGGTACGTCATTTTCTAACTTTTGACCATAGAATTCCATAAAAAGCTAGAATGATAATTGTTGGAAAAGCATTTCTCTTCCTCATTTCATAAAACTGCCAATACCATCAGTTGCGGGGGGAATACATTCAACTTCATATTTTGCCATGTCCATATCATATTCAGGAGCCCACATACTTCCAACAAATATTAACTATCACATTGTTATTATGAGCATACAATGGCTTTTCAAAAAAATGCTTAAAGGATAAATTGGATACAAACAAAATCATGGTTGTCACACAAGAACCAACCATCATGCAATCCAATAAAGATATACTTTGCAACAATAATCAAAATATCATTATGCAAAGTTCAAATATCAAAATAGAATGCAACAACAAAAAAAAAAAAAATGAAAAAAATTGGTTGTAACACAAGAACCAACCATGTTGCAATTCAAGTAAAACACTTTGCAAAAATATGAAGTTATCAAATAATATCATGCAAAGTTAAGCCAAAGCTCAAGGATCAAAAGAGTTAATGTAATATGTATTGCATGAGGACATGCAATAGCTTTAGTTGGGGGGTATGTTGAGTCTTGAAAATGTCATTCATTTCCATTACACTTTCACTATTATGTCTATTATATCACCTCCTTTTCACCTCCATTTCACTACTATGTCACCACATTCATCCCACTTTCATTATCATTGGGCCACATTTATGTTTTTCCAAACTTTATTAATTCTAAGCTTTTTAAGTGAATTTGTGGTTAAAAATTAGAAAATAATGTGCATATGCTTATACCTAACAAATGGGTTGAGATTGTTGACATGTGGAGGTTGAAAGGAGGCTTCTAAAAGACCCTTATGTGGCACTCTAAGGCCAAATTCGAATTTGAATGGAAAGAATCATGGGATCATGAGGATATGTGTCACATCTCCTAATTGTATTGTAACTTTAAGAAGACATGTGTCTTATCAGTTCCTATTTTGATTAGGACTCTAGAGGTAGAGGGAGAGATTCATGGACTCTCATTAATGAGATGGCTCTCATCTTTTTGTATAAATAGGAGATCTCTCTCCTTCATTTGTTAGTCTCAGCTTGTTAACTTAGAGCTTAGAGTTTAGAGCTTAGCTTGTAAGTTCTTAAGTATTAGTTTGTTAGTTCTTAAGTTTGTTAGCTTGTGAGATGCCTTTTGAAAGCTTTGGAGAGCTTGTTGTACTTTGTAATTTTGAAGAATTTGAATAAAGCTTTGATGTTCTCAACATGGAAGGAGATGTGAAGTAGATGTCATGGAGCATATTAGAATGTAAGGTAGAGTAGATTTCATTTTGTAATTTTGCTTTGATTTCATTATGTCATTTGATTGCTTTCAAGTTTGATAGATTAGATTTTTCATTCATGCAATTTTAATTCATGCAAGTGTGTTCAACCGGTTGATTGTAGATTAGTTTTTCTTTATATATTTTTGCATCAACTAGTGACATGAGATTAACCTCTCTGCTGACTTTGCTTTTCTTAGTTTTTTTTAATTCCAGTTCTGTTTTGATTTCAGTCTTCTTTACTTGCTTTGTTAGTTAGTTTAGAAATCAACTTGCTCATATCATTGACGGTTACCTCCGAAAGCCATAGCGGGACTACTGGCGAGGGATCAAATTATGAATGTGTAATTTGATTTTAGTTTTACTTTTCTGCAATTATATATTAAATTGCTCATATCATTGACGATTACCTCCGAAATCCATAGTGGGACTACTGGCGACGGATCAAATTATGAATGTGTAATTTGATTTTAGTTTTACTTTTCTGTAATTAGATATTAAATTGCTCATATCATTGACGGTTACCTTCAAAAGCCATAGCGGGACTACTGGCGAGGGATCAAATTATGAATGTGTAATTTGATTTTAGTTTTACTTTTTTGCAATTAGATATTAAATTGCTCATATCATTGATGGTTACCTCCGAAAGCCATAGCGGGACTACTGGCGAGGGATCGAATTATGAATGTGTAGTTTGATTTTAGTTTTACTTTCCTTGCAATTTTTTATTTCTTTGAGTGCAGTAGCTTAAATCGCTTTTCTATACTTAGACAGCAGCAGAGATAATAGTTTCATGATTAGTAGTTCATTATTTACTTGTTTAAATAGTAGCACATTTTCCATTCTTGTTCAAGCATTACTGTCATGACTAGTATATTCTAAGACCTTTTGAAGTGTTAAGTTCTGGAAATCATTATAGAGGACATAATTGTCTTAGAATCTGTATCCATACTTTCCTTCTAGAGACTTAGGAATAGGATTTCCATTTGCATTAGAAACTTTAGGAGATCAACAAGAACAAAACTTCAAAACAAAACAAAAACTATAAAACAACGAAGTAAGAAAAATGTTAATTAAGCACATATGGTGCACCACACTTCATCAGTTTATGATACCCGGATTGATAATTTATGTAGAGCAATTTAAGACATTAAATTGACTAGACATTTATTTTCTCTATGCTTGGTTATAACCTTCGGCCGATGAAGTCTTGACGGAAAATACAAATCCTCTACAAGGGAAGTTTTGGTCCAACCATGAACCTGTGTTTGCACTGGGAATCCCCATGCCTGTACTTAGCCTTCTTCTTTATGAGTTCAAGCTCATCCAACTAGTAGAAATGGAGAAGGGGAAAATCTAGATGAGAAAACCTATGTCAGAGGTATCACATGCTTCTCTAAAGGAACAGCCTCTTCTTCTCTTAGTAAGTCTAGATCCCTCTTCCACCCCAAAAATAAATAAGTGTCTATGCATAGTTCTCTTGAAAAATACAAGAGTGAAAGAAAAGAAAGGCTTCCTGCACAGAGAGGTGAAGCTTGCAACTCCACCGGGGTACTTACCAAGCGCGCTAGCAGTGGTGAAATGTGTGTGTTCCTACGTGACTCCTTCGGGGTACTGTCTAAGCCTGCTGGTTGGGGAGCAACAGCAGAGCTGAAAACTTATACTATAAAAATCTTCAACTTGCAAGCTAAACTACCCTTCCTAGATTCGAAACACTGTGATCAAGCTGAACTTTTGATTGTGTTTGACTGATTTGGCAAAAGGTGAACCACGTATGTCCATGGGGTAAGTGGGTGTTACACTAAAAAATGTCACCATGACTATTTACAGTCGGTATGGCTCAATCAACAGTCATACTACCCTTTTGAGCAAGTCTTATGCCTCTACTATTCATATCAAACTCCAAGAAAGAGAGAAAGTATTTATAAAACATGTTTATCTCTGGGTACGCAGGTTCTCTCAAGCCTTGCCTGCGGGTACGCACCTTTTGTTCATAAGGTCTGCGTCCAAGGACGCTCTGTATCTAAAGGGGCAGGTGCGTCCCTCTGAAAAGGTTAAAATGCGCAAGTTTTATCTTTAAAAACTTACTTGTGGTCATTTCTAGAGCATTCTAGAAGATTCTTGGATGAGTATTGAGCGCCTCCAGATGGTTCATGCACTCCTATCAAAGAGGAACTTATCCCATCAATAAGGGAGTGATCCCATCCAAAGAGGGGACTATCCCATTGATGGTGGACCTAATTAACTTCCTCTTGAGCACTATAAAAAGAGGCATTGAGCCAGAAGGAAGAAGGTGGAAACCTATAGATTTCTAAGGGTAAATGCTGCAGGAATTAGGACTCCCATTTAGAAGCTTGTGAGGAGAGATTGTCATCTTTACTTGTTCTATTTGGAAGTGGGTGAGCTTTGTCAAAGTAGAGGAAGACTCTTGTGGACCCTGGAAGGAGCTTGCACAACACCAAGGCTCAGGTTGTAATGGTTCCTTTTGATTACCTTTAATGCAAATTGGTCCATTCTTCTCAATAGCTTGTTGTTAATGGGTTATTTCATGTACTCCTTGGTCTATATGTTGAATATGCTTTGTTTTATGTTATAATCAGGTGCTATTTAATTGTTTGACTGTTGGTGATTGCAGGTTTTGGAGAAAGGGAGGAGCTCATCCGGGTCAACAAAGCTTGGACTTCAACAACAGCGTTTGGACAGAGGTAAGAACGAAACACTTGATTTCTCATATCATAATGTATGTTTAGAGAAGGATAGCTCCAGTTTGTTTTGTTTGTCATTAGAATGTCTTAGACTTCTAGGAAGGTCAGCTGTGTCCGCACCCTTGACTGATTCCGTGAGACAAATTGGCGACTCCACTGGGGATAGATTCCATTGATGAGAAGAGTCTTTTCTTTTGTATGAACTTTGCTTTGAGAAAATTGGTTTATTTTTCTGGTTTTGGCTCTGTGACCTTGTCTCTGGGTGGGTTAGCTTAAGATTAGTTTTATTTTAGGTTTTCTTGAGTTTTTCAGTAGGACGCACCCTCTGAGTGCTGCACAGTGCGTCCCTGGACGCACAGTCGCTGTGTGCACAGTGCGGTCCCGCACCTGTCTTAACGGGTTGCCTGCGTCCCCTGCTAAAATTTAAGAAAATTCCATTTTTTGCATTTTTTCTCTTAGATTTTGTTTTTTCTTAGTTTTTACTGCCCAGATCCATTAGTCTCCTGCCATAAATCTTCACCTAAGCTTGTTTCATTAGCATTCCTACTTTAAGCTTTCATCAATTGGGTGTTTTGAGTCTCTTTTTTGAGAAATTCTTAATTTGATTTCCTTTGATCATTACTTGGAGGTTTGTCTCAGTCTTCTCACAATTTTGCATCTTTTTGCTCTTGTTTTTGCAAAAAAATTTCCCCCTCATTCGCCGGGGGGGGCTAAATTGTGTATGAGTGTTAATCGCCTTTGAGTGTTTTTATGTTTTGATCTTTGGAACTCTCACCCAGTTTTCTCGACTTGCACTTGATTGGTTCTTAGATCACATTAGAATCGTCTTGTGTTTGAGAATTCTCTTGCATAGATCACATTTGCATAATTAGAATTCTCATTTTCAGAATATGAATGAAAAATATGCATAGATTACATTTGCATACTTTTCAAGTGAATTGTGCTTAGATTACAATTGCATAGTTTACATTCTGAAAAATCAATCGTAGATTTAGATCAGTTTTCTTTGATTTGAATTTACACAGAAATAAATAAATAAAAAAAGTTTTGAAATTGATTTGCATTAGTTTTTCTTGATGAAATTAGTGCATTAGAGAATTTGTTATATTTTCTCTTAGTGATCAATTTTTTGCATTGTTGGAAGTGAATGGAAACTTTCTCCTTACTTTAGTTAGGATTCATCGAATTCAAAAGATTACATTATCATATTCGATTGCATTTAGTTGAGTCGGGTCATAACACCATTGGTTTCGTATCCATTTACCCATTTGAGTAATAACAGCCTTAATAACACAGCGCTTAATTAAAATTCATCTAGTAATTTTTACATTTCTAGGGCCCTGAAACACCAACATAGCTTAGGCTAGTGCCTTGGAGTAGGTGAGTACTTAACTCTCCAAGACAGTAAAACCAAACAAGTAGCTGATCTTGTGATAGAATCAAATCCAATTGTTACATTTACACTCTGGGAAAGCTCCTCTTAAAGGAGAAGCACGAGCTCGTGTCCGAACCAGTGAGGGGATCCATCCTCCCTCGTTGGGAACGACGCCAGACAGTACGTATTACAAACGGTAAACCTCGGATTAACCATTGTCAAGGAGCCAGGGGTCACTTATCGGTAAACCTTGGATTACTATCAAGGAGCCGGTAAGGGGATTGAGCTTGCTACTCTGCCCTTGCGTGCTGTCGGAGTTTAGACTGTTCCCCCAGGTGTACTTGTTGCCGTTGGTAACCTTAGTGACCATAATCTTTAGGATTCTACCCAAGGTGACGGTGGAGGGAAGATCCCACTGTACCTGGAGCAGACGTCGGTTATACTCACTTGGATTTTCCGGGGGGTTCACTTCACTTCGAGACGGTTAAAGTGGAGGAACTTGTGCCGGTCTATTCATTAAGCAGGTTGCCGGGGTAACTGTTCCACCCTCCACTTCTGTACTGAATTCGGCGATGTTGGATTTCATCACCAACTAGTGTTTTCGGTCCGGAAGGTTACTGTTTGTGTGTGGTTTGACTCCTAGATTTGATAGCGCGTGTTAATTTGTTTGTTTTTACTTTTAGAGACCATAAGTGTGATTTGTGAATTTTAATCGTAGGGTGTGAATTGTGAATTGTTAATTTTAGTTTTAAATTGTTAATAAAATTCACTGAAGTTGAATATAATGGCAAATGTTCCGGAATTTATCAACCTAGGAACCCCTCCTAATGAGAATCCTAGTACTTTTCCTTACTTTGGAAATGTTGGTCCTCCTTATATGGCTACTTTGTCATTACCTGGATTTACAATAGGATTACCGATATGGTTATTTTCAACTTCGTTGGCCCAAAGTACTCCAATTGTTCCATCTCAACCGGATGCTTCACCTCACCAGAGTTCACCATCTCAACATCACCAACCTTCTGTTGACCCTTTACCTTCTTCGCCTAATTTTTCTTCCTCCATTTCTTCCTCTTCGCCTGGTAAAAGCCTTGATGCTAGTAACCAGGAGGCTAAGAAGAAGAAGAAAGGGAAGAAGAAGAAGAAGAAGAAGAAGCAAGATAAGAAAGAAGTCAACCAACCAACCATGGCTGTAACTGTTAGTTGCGTTGAGGAAAATTCCGACATGCATCGTAAACCCAAATACCCTTGCAGGCTTTGTAAGGGTGACCACTTCCTTGTTAATTGTCCTGGTATTCCAAAGGTCTTGGAAGTATGGTCAGAAAAATCTCATCAACTTTCCGTTGATCCATCAACCAGTGATAGTCAGGTTCCTGGGAAAAAGGGTAAAGTTAGGTTTCCTTGTAAGTTATGCAAAGGGAGTCATCAAACTCACATTTGCCCTCACATGGATGAAGCCTCAACATTGTTGGAAAACCTTACTGTTCCACAGCAAGAATTTCCAACTGGTTACCGTAAACTTTCTCCCAACCTACCGTCAACTGACGGAATGGTTGATCTAAATTCAAGTACAGTCGATCACACTCTCCCATTGGAGAGTGAAACTCATGTCACTCAGGTTGATGATCAATTAGTTGATCAAGTGGTCGATTCAATTTCACATTCGATCGATCCCACTTTCCCTTTGGAGAGTGAACTTCATACCGCTCAGGTTCTTCTAGTTACATCAGATTCTTCTATGCCAGGGGGCATTTCACCTGTTTCTACAGAACCCCCTCCAAGTATTGAGGTCTTTTCCTTCGATTGGAATAGACTGACAGAACCTCATCTTCCTTCCTCCATCCCTTTCCAAATCATTGTTAAGTCTGGTGGTAGGGACATACATCGTACTCAGGTAGATGAAGGTGCTTCTGTTAGTATTTTATCCTCAACTGTTTGGAAAGCTTTGGGTTCCCCTCAGCTTGCGCCTATTACGCAGAATCTGAAAGCTTTTAACAGAACCATTAGTGAACCTTTAGGGATCCTTCCTAAGTTTTCTATTACCTTGGAAGGTAAAACTGTCTGTATTGATCTTATGGTAGTTCGAGGTCCCTTGGATTTCAATTTACTCCTTGGGCGAGACTATGTTTATGAAATGAAAGCTGTCGTATCGACACTCTTTCGCGTGATGTCTTTCCCTCACAATGGCAGTATTGTGACTGTAGACCAGCTTTCGTTCCCTAGTCTTGTTTCGACTACCAATAATATGACAGCCCTAAATGTTCCTGATTCTCAAGTGGTATCTACCCTGCCATGGGTTAATTATGTGGCAATTGGTCCCATTTTTTCAGTTACCGATGTAAGTGAGCCTCTCACTGTTGATTTAGATCCGGTAATTGACATGGAAAACTCTATGGGATTATTTGAACACGATGTTCTGATCCTTGTTGAGTCCCTTGACATGTGTTCCTTCTAGAGGAGTATTCTTCCTTCTGATGAAGACCTCTTGGAAGCCATGATCAAGGTGTGTCCATTGACATGTCTTTCTTCCAGTTGGAAGTCATGATCAATGGGTGCGAGGATAGTTTCTTCTAGTCTCAACCTCATTAAAAAATGAAACTGGAAGTTATGAGCATAGTTCCTTGTCTTGTGTCAAGCTCATTAAAAAAATGAAACAAGGAGTTGTGAGGAAAGTTCCTTTTACTGTGTCAACCTCGTTAAAAAATGAATCAGTGAATGCGAGGATAGTTTTCTTCCTGTATCAACCTCGTTAAAAAATGAAACAGGCTGCAACGAGGATAGTTTGTTCCTGTCTCAACCTCGTTAAAAAATGAAACTGGATGTAGTGAGGAAAGTTCCTTTTACTGAGTCAACCTCGTTAAAAAATGAATCAGTGTGTGTGAGGAAAGTTCCTTTTACTGTGTCAACCTCGTTAAAAAATGAATCAGTGAGTATGAGGATAGTTCCTTTTACTGTGTCAACCTCGTTAAAAAATGAATCAGTGGTTACGAGGATAGTTTTTTCCTGTATCAACCTCGTTAAAAAATGAAACAGGTTAGTATGAGGATAGTTCTTTTACTGAGTCAACCTCATTAAAAAAATGAATCAGGTAGATTTTAGGATATGTAGGAAGATTGTAGCAAGTAGGGTTATGAGGATAGTTCCTGTTACTGAGTCAACCTCGTTAAAAAATGAATCAGGTGTGAGGATAGTTTCTTCTCCTCATTAAAAAATGAAATTGGAAGCACGAGGAAAGTTCCTGTTACTGAGTCAACCTCGTTAAAAAATGAATCAGGTATGAGGATAGTTCTTTTCTTGTGTCAACCTCCTTAAAAATGAATCAGGTATGAGAATAGTTCCTTGTCTTGTGTCAAGCTCGTTAAAAAATGAAACAAGGGTAGGTTAAGTAGGTAGATTGTAGAGCGTAGTCATGAGCATAGTTCCTTGTCTTGTGTCAAGCTCGTTAAAAAATGAATCAAGGATTTTAGAGCATAGTTCCTTGTCTTGTGTCAAGCTCGTTAAAAAATGAATCAAGGTTTTTAGAGTAAAGTTTTTGTTAGGTAGATTGTAGAGAGTAGCTATGAGCATAGTTCCTTGTCTTGTGTCAAGCTCATTAAAAAATGAAACAACTCCCTTTTCAAGTCGAATCTTTACAAGATCTTGAAAGTAAAGCTTCATTCCATCCACCTCATTGAATGCAATGAAGCTTGGGGGGCATGTACCTAGTTTTGCGTCATTATGCTGGGGGCATGCGAACTTGTAACAAGCATAGTTTTTCGTTTCAAGCTTGCGTAAACATGAAACCAAATCCGAGCATAGTTCTTTTCCTGTGTCAAGCTCGTTAAAAAATGAAACAAATCCTCCTCTACTTGAGTCGAGAGATTGACTAGATCTCGTAAATGTTAAGTTGTATATTTAGGTTAGTTATTTCAATGTTTTGCATAATTTTCTTACATTTTTAGGTCGAGTCTTTCAAACGATCTCGTACTTGAACCTTCATTTCATCCAACTGGTTGAATGAAATGAAGCTGGGGGGCATGCACTCTAGCAGTTACGCTTAGGGGGCATCAAGCACAGTTTTCTCTCTGTTTCAAGCTTGTCTAAAAATGAAACTACTTTGAAGCATAGTTTTTCTTTGTTTCAAGCTTTTGTAAAAATGAAACCTATCTCGAGTCAATTTCGGTTATTTTCAAGACTCGTTAAACTCATGAAAATCCCGAGATTATTTTGCTATCTTTCATTCTCGTAAAACAAATGAAAATGCCGAGTTCTTTCCGTCTTTTCCTACTCGTAAATTAAATTGAAAGTCGGCCATATGAGTACATTTTTATCATTTTTTCGAACTCATTAAAACTTACGAAAAAATGAAAACCATGAGTACATTTTTATCCCTTTTTCGAACTCGTTAAAACTTACGAAAAAGTGAAACATCAGAGTCATCTTTTAAGCCCTTTTCTGACTCCTAAAACATGAAAAGATTGCCGAGCGTTTCTTTTACACTCGTTAAAACGGAATTAAAAGACGGTCCCCTTATAGCTCTTTTCTGACCGTAAAATCAGGAAAAGATTGCCGTGTTTTTGTCGTTTCAAACTCGATACGGAAATAAAACGACGTGTCCTTGATCGCTTTTTACTTTTCAGGTCAGTGACACTAATTATGAAAGTACTCCTTGGTCGCAAGATCAAGCGGTTCCCCCAGGTATTATTTTATACTTTTTTCGGGCTTGAGGGACACAAATTTACGAAAAAGTTCAACTTGGAGTCTCCTTAAGTTTTTCAGACTCTCTAAAATTGAAAAACGCCGAGTTTCTCCTATACTGGGCTCGTTAAACATTTCACAGTAAAGGACCTGTTCAATTATAAACAGGAACGAACCACTCCTTCCTAGGGTTCGAATCAAAACTGGGTTGGACTCATCCGAAGGATGAGCTTATAATCAAGCATATGTTATCCTCCTCAAGCTTGTTAAAAATAAAGAGGTACTTGCCAGAAATGGTGGGGGAAAAGAGAGAAGAACGAGCCTATTTGTTACCTTTTGTCTCAAAAGAAACTTTATCGCCACTCTTGGACACGACACTTTTCATTCACCTGGGTTGGGAAATCTTTTACCTCACAGTCAATCAAACCACTTTTGAAAGTCTTCAACCGGGTTCCGGGGATTAACTTTGAGTTATTTAACACCAAACCATCTGTCGTGTCGTTATGTGTCCAAGAGGTCTGCAAACAAAACTTTCATCTGCAAAATACCTTGTCATCCATTTGACCATCCCTGAGTCAGTCCTTACAGCAATATTTCTTCAACTTGAACAATGATTTCGTGTTGTGGGCTTGCCTGCAACGAGTCTCTTTCTATCGACATCAGCACATTATCTAGAGAGATGACTTAGAAATCGTCAGTGCCTTGAAGTCTGTATGCATCAATGGCAGGTTTCTCGCCTTTGACGTCAGTTTACATCATTGACTTTCGATCGAAGGATTCCGTGAAATGTTTGACATCAACTCATTCATTCACATCTCATGGATTGTACTGGGTACTTTGAGAACCATTGACATTACTGGTGGTCTCTCTCATGCTTGTTAACAGTTCACATCATCAACTGGTAATCAAGTGGTTTCTACCATGTTCGACATCGACTCATTTATTCGCATGGCTAGAATCGTACCAATTCGAAAAGTAGGAATGAAGACCCTGGATCAAATCTTTATCGTCCAGGCTGCGAGGAGTTTTGTATTCATTATCTAAGTAGACTAATCATAAACAGATGGCTGCGCCCATACTGTGTCTACAAAAGTCTATGATTATGATGTACTACAAGATCATTTATGTATCAGAGTAGTTAGTCTGTTAGTTAAAGTTTCAATCTGAGTATGGGAATGCCTACCTCAGTGATGATATAATCTTATACATGTATTTTGTGTTGAAAATTGCAGGTTCTGACCGGGTTCTCCATGAGATAATCCTCGAAATGATAAAGTGCTTCACCCTTCCTAGATAATACAAAACCCTAATCTATTCCAGGCTTCGCACTTTAGGGGGCAATCTGTTACACTAAAAAATGTCACCATGACTATTTACAGTCGGTATGGCTCAATCAACAGTCATACTACCCTTTTGAGCAAGTCTTATGCCTCTACTATTCATATCAAACTCCAAGAAAGAGAGAAAGTCTTTATAAAACATGTTTATCTCTGGGTACGCAGGTTCTCTCAAGCCTTGCCTGCGGGTACGCACCTTTTGTTCATAAGGTCTGCGTCCAAGGACGCTTTGTATCTAAAGGGGCAGGTGCGTCCCTCTGAAAAGGTTAAAATGCGCAAGTTTTATCTTTAAAAACTTACTTGTGGTCATTTCTAGAGCATTCTAGAAGATTCTTGGATGAGTATTGAGCGCCTCCAGATGGTTCATGCACTCCTATCAAAGAGGAACTTATCCCATCAATAAGGGAGTGATCCCATCCAAAGAGGGGACTATCCCATTGATGGTGGACCTGATTAACTTCCTCTTGAGCACTATAAAAAGAGGCATTGAGCCAGAAGGAAGAAGGTGGAAACCTATAGATTTCTAAGGGTAAATGCTGCAGGAATTAGGACTCCCATTTAGAAGCTTGTGAGGAGAGATTGTCATCTTTACTTGTTCTATTTGGAAGTGGGTGAGCTTTGTCAAAGTAGAGGAAGACTCTTGTGGACCCTGGAAGGAGCTTGCACAACACCAAGGCTCAGGTTGTAATGGTTCCTTTTGATTACCTTTAATGCAAATTGGTCCATTCTTCTCAATAGCTTGTTGTTAATGGGTTATTTCATGTACTCCTTGGTCTATATGTTGAATATGCTTTGTTTTATGTTATAATCAGGTGCTATTTAATTGTTTGACTGTTGGTGATTGCAAGTTTTGGAGAAAGGGAGGAGCTCATCCGGATCAACAAAGCTTGGACTTCAACAACAACGTTTGGACAGAGGTAAGAACGAAACACTTGATTTCTCATATCATAATGTATGTTTAGAGAAGGATAGCTCCAGTTTGTTTTGTTTGTCATTAGAATGTCTTAGACTTCTAGGAAGGTCAGCTGTGTCCGCACCCTTGACTGATTCCGTGTGACAGTGGGGAAGCCGAAGCAACCCACACAACATTTCAAAACTCCCCGAAAAACCAAGGCCTTGTGCTATTAATGAACCAAAACAAAGAAACTAGAGTTCTGCCAGTGTGTCGCCAAGTGTTGTAGCGGCTACAACCACCCTCCAAAAGTTTGTCCTGCACCCAAATTCAAAGCCTCCCTTGAGAGTTTCACTTGATGTTTGAATACACTCAGGTTCACTCCATGAGCTCGTGTGAACCTTCACACCCTCTTTTCTTGTTCATTCCACCTAAGCTTTTGCATGATGATGTCAATGTCTTCCTTGAGACCATGTTCTAGTCATCCTCAAGGTCTTCACTTCATGTGTACATGTTATGTTCACTATGAAATCAATTGTCACACTCACGCAAGAAGTCCCATTCACTGTCGCGCAAGCATTGTCACAGTCAATCATCGATCAACCACAAGTGTTGTGCTTGTCTCTTGCACCGTCGGTCAATTATTTTGAACATGTGTGTCTAGTTGGTTTGAGTTGTCTTGTCGTCAAGTCATGAGGGTGTGTGTTTGTAAGATCACATTTGCATCTTTCACTTGTTCACACACTTAGTCATTTTGCTGAATTTCTGATGACCAGACTCCCCTCTGACAGTCGGACCATCACCCCACTATTGACTTGATCGATTGTCACCTAGAACAGCGCAAAAGCACCAAGCATGTATTTTCAAGCAGTGCTTCTCACAAGCAATTCAATCAACCTTCATGTTGGCCACCTAGAGAGTTGGACCCAGCAGCCACCCCGGGGCTGACTCCACTAAAAAATTACGCAGAGGTTGCTGACATTTCCCACTCTGTTGACTGAACAAATTGCGTAGACAGGCCGAATAGACACCCAGTGCCCGTCCCTATCTTCCTCAGAAAATTTCACAGTTTTTCCAGTCAGTGCTCCTAAAAATTGACCAGCTGCTCATCAAGAAAATTGTGTAGTTTTCATGAGTAGGCCCTCTACTACCCAGCAGTCTGCTCAGCTCAGAAATTGTGCAAAGATGATCACCAGGTCCTCCTCCCAGCATTTGTGTAATTCCTCTTACCAGTAGAAAACTAACAGTTCCCTCCAAGAATTGCGCAGTTTCTGCTGCCAAGCTCTCAACAGCTGACTGCCTATTCCCCTTGGGAATCGCCAGTTTCTGCTACCAGTGACCAAGCAGCTAGCTGCTAGTTCCCTCCAGGAATTGCATAGTTTTGGCTACCAGGCTCCCGTCCAGTTCCTCTAGAAAATTATGAAAATCCTATCTACCAATCCTCCCTGCAGCCAGTCCTGTTCCCCCAAGAATTTGCGCAAAATTTTCTGTCAAGCCCCTGCTGCCCGCTCATTCCAGAAAATGTGCAGATTTTTTATACCTTACCTTCTTGCAGCATGGAATGTCCCTCCCAAAATTTGCGCAATTTTTTCTTCCAGCCGAGCCAGACCTCGCTGACAGTCACTGTCGACTCGGACCGAGTGAGCCTTGCACAGTTTTCATCAGCAGTGTCTGGAGCCATCATCCTGCCTTGTAACCTTGTTGCCTCTCCCAGTCACCTGCATCCAAAATGATCATGTCTCATGGTAGAATATGCGGTTTTTGGATTTGGTGTCGTCTCGTCATGAGTGGCTGCAAGTGAAAGTACACCAACAAACAAGGCATGAAGACGAATGGGATGAACGAAGAGAGCACATGCAAAAGGACAAGTTTTCCAACGAACGAACGAATGATGCATACGAAGAGATGTGATCGCTAACGGATGATCATACAAGGATGTGTTTGTAGACGGATGGACGAGAAAACATGCAAGATGTGCTTACTAATGGATGAACGGATGAACTTGCACCTTTCGCAAATAGATGAGCATGTCAATACTTCCAACATACAAGCAAGAAGCAACGTTCCAAAGCAACATCAAGTGAACCAATGACCATCGAATACTCCGCGCACTTTGCCATGCAGAGGTGAAATTGTAACACACCATGAAGACATCCATCACCCAACAGCTCAACATGCACTCCAACAACAACACGAATGTACCAGCACTATCATGTCGAGTGGTATCATGAGTCATGTCGTCCACATCTCTACTATGGGCCATGTGGTCAATAAATGTAATGTAAGGTGGAAGTCCAAGAGACCCACTTGTTTTACAAAGAGTCATGTAAAGTTGAAAAGTCATGGAAGTCAAATAGTCATGAGGGTAGTCGAACAGCCACAAGGATTAGTTTCACCCTTGGCTATAAATACCCCCTCATTTGTACATGCAAAGGACTTTTCACCTTAGCTCCTCCAACATAGCCAAGAGAGTCTATAATCGTTTCTTTGAGGAATAAGTAGTGGCTCCAATGCCCCATGCACAAGGTTAGTGATGTATGGTGTAACATTGTGTCTTGGAACTTTCACTTAATTCAGAAGCCTACTAATAGGCCAACACGCTTTCACACATGTATTGTAATTGTTGTAAGACTAATCTTGAACACTTGTAATTCATGTTGCTTTAACCTGTGTTGAACACTTGAACTTATTTCACTTGTTGTAATACATAATTTGTTAATGAAAATGTGTTGTATATGTTGTTAACGATGTCTTGCCCGTGGTGGCTACCTCCCTAGAAATCAGCAAAACCTTTCACATAAAACTTGTTGTAACAACCATTGCACTCACGCGGACTCATCCACTGAGTTTTGTAGGTGTTATATTCCCTTGTGTGTTGTGACTATTGCATCCGTGTGGACTGCTCCTCTGAAAGTTGTGCATGTCCTATTGTGTTGTGTGTTCCTAGCAGAGTTGGAGCTTCCTCCCAACCGACTTGGGACTCACTCTCACCCTCTCCCTCTACAGTGAAAGAACCATTGACACAAGTAACACTAGCAATCACCAAGCACACGAACATCACTTCTCAAAGACAAAGCAGACCACTCCCCTATGTTGAAAAGCAAGAGTTGAGGAAAATCCTTAAGACAATGGCAATTAGGCCATCATACCGGATGGGACTCCCACACCAAACAATGTGAGGTCTAGTTGGGACTTCATACCGGGGTGATCCCCTGAATGTTGGTGGGTCCAGCACCATCAACACCAACATTGTGTTGTAATCTTGTAGAGATATAAAGTTGTTAGTCAAAGCCTTACAATGTGACAATGTTGGTTGATATCATGAGATGCACTGATATAAGATGATAAGGTAGCTTATGAGATGGCCTACAAATCTGACTCTTCTTATGATAATTCTTCAGTATGAGAATGTCCAACTACCTTGTATGTTTTATGAATACATCCCTAGTTAACAGGAAGTGTTGAAATAGGTAACTAGTTTCGGTCTTCATAAATATGAAATGTACTATTGATTCTTGTATATTGTAGAAAGAAAGAAAATTTATTATTATTTTTGTAGCATGGGTTCCATGCTTAAGGTCAATTTCATTTATAGGTCAAGCACCCATTTAGTGCTTCTAGGGTTTGTCATAGATCAAGAAGTTAATTGAGTCATTTTCATATATGAAAGGCCCCATTGGGAATATTGTATCATGTCAATAAAATTATTGTAAGTCATAAATTGTGTCAATTCACCCTCCAAGACAAGTCAGCCTACAAATGACAAGTCAACCTATTAGGGCTCCCAAGAAGCCTATAAATAAGAAGCATTTAGCCTCATTTTAGTACAATCAATCAAGAAGAAAAGAATTTCAATCAAGGAATAAAAAGGATACCTAAAAGGAGAAAAGAAGAAGGATAAACTAAAAGACCAAAATATGAGTTTTGGGGTTGAATCTCTCACATGTGCGAAAAGGATTAGGGCATCATTATATTACAACAATTTGACTGAAAAGCTACAATCATCGCTAAAGTTGAAGTTTGGGGATCAAAGGATAAAAATTTGCAAGATGACTTTCCAATGGAAAAGGATCTATCCAAGTGAAGGAGAAAATGATCATAATTCTGCCCTAATACACTCACACGTGTGAATTGTAAAAAAATGCAGGGAGGTCGAAAGTTGCAGTTTTGAAGTATTAAGCCAAAATTCTAAAGAGAGACAAAAATCTAAAGTATTGGAGCAAGTTTGACTAATGTTGACTTTGGGGAAGAGAAGTTCATCAATGAAGAGGTTAACTTGGTCTTGGAGGAGTCTTTGTCAAGGGTCTTAATTCTTGGAATTCATCATTTGAAGATTCCATAAGAAGAGAATAATTCTTATGGGTTTTCCTATCAAGAAGAGAGGTTTTGGCCCTGGATTTCAACCTACATTTTTTCTTCTCTTGTCTCATTGATCTTCATAGGTTTGTAGTTTGATGAAAAGATCGCAATAATAATCAAGTAAACAAAGAAGCTAACTACAAATACATCAAGTTAAGTAAAAGAACATCACAAACAATTATCAAAGTAAGAGAAATCACCCTCATCTAGATGCCCTTGATTTATCAACACTAAGTTCCCAACACATTGGAACAAATGCCAAATTCAAAGGAAAAACAAAGCCACCACACCTCATATATAAGGCATGAATTTCACTTTTAGGCACCATATCATTTTCAGAGGATGATGTCTTAGCTTTTTTGGAGTTTCCCATGAAGGAAAAAAAGTTAATTCTACAACAATGAAGTGTTTTATAGTCACCTAACTATAATGAACAGGGTGAACTACCCCCTTGCCATGAAACAATAGTGACAACAATTCATTATCCTAATGGATTTGGATAAATTTACATGAAATGGTATGATGCTGCATTGTAGAAGTGGAATTACTAATAACAACATTGGTGGACTTGTGGTAAGCCTATGGGGAAAAATCAATTTAATCTTGAGGAAGATGATAGTGAGTGGTCAGTATAAGAGAAGATCCACTCAAATTAACTGTGACCTCAGATATTTTAACTTGTAACTCTTTGTCCACCATTCACATTAATGGTGGAAACTAACCAATTTTCTTTATACTTTCATCATTGGAAATAGTTATTGAAGCGGATATTACCTATTTTAATATTTCTCAATATAAAAGCATTGTTGTTCCTTCATGCATATTGTAGTGTTTATTTGGGTTATTGTTACTTGCTAAATAACTAAATAATATCATGTTCACTAAAAGGTAAGTGTTTAGTTGGTGAATTACTGGTCTAAAAGATTCCACCGGGTTTTTAATATGTATTTGAGCCATATCAAGGTAGGAATAGTTTAATAGGGTGCAAGCATTTCTTAGTCAAATGGTTGGTTGCTATATGGTGCTACAAGATTCAACTCATGAGATCCATCATAAATTTTTATTGAGACTAGCTAAGCCTATGTTAAATAATATCATGCATCAATATTCATGGAGGATAGATTAGAATGAGTAGTAGATAATATCTATTCTCACTAGATGCAAGTGTTTGGAAATACGATGAGAATGTTGTGCTTGTTGAATTGAAATGGTATATAATTTGGTGAAGCTAGTTAGTTCCAAGATGAGAATATAAGTAAATGGAAGGACAAGCTCAAGAAATTTGATTAATGGACTTCTAAAGAGTTAAGAGTGGCATAAATGAATGTGGCACCAGTAAGGTTGTTGATGAAACAAGTGGAGAACATTTTAAGGGCTTAAAATCGAACCCAACCTAGTTGACTAATTGTCATTGTCAATGAAGACTAGCTCATCAAGTAGTGGATGGAGTGGTTGCTTTTTGGGATATTTAAACAAGTTAGAATGAATGGAGTCGTTTCTCGATGGACCATTTGACCAAGTTAGAATGAATGGGGTAGTTTCTTGATAGACTAATGAGCCAATTAAGAATATAGTAAGGGGTTGTATTTTGGACTATTTATCAAATGTAGTGGTAGCGATGAGTGTATTTTTTTACAAGGAAACCAATGTGTCAATGACGTGGTCCCAAGAACAGAGATATTGGGGCAAGTTTCATGTTCTCAAAATAGGTGGTTGGCCTAAATTTTAGTGATGGAACCATGCCTCACATATATAAGGAAATCAAATTTCACTTAGAGTTGTCATATCATGTCTAGAGGATTATGACTAAGATTCTTTATAGTTTTTCTCTAAGAAAAATAAATCAATGTAGTGGTAGCGATGAGTGGAATTTTTTTACAAGGAAACCAATGTGTCGATGATGTGGTCCCAGGAACAGAGATATTGGGGCAAGTTTCATGTTCTCAAAATAAGTGGTTGGCCCAAATTTTAGTGGTGGAACCATGCCTCACATATATAAGGAAATCAAAGTTCACTTAGAGGTGTCATATCATGTCCAGAGGACTGTGACTAAGATTCTTTATAATTTTTCTCTAAGAAAAATAAATTGAGTCTATAAGTATGAAGGATATCACATCTATAAATACCAAATGGGGTTCTAGTTAAATAAATGAAATGGAAAGAATTATGGTTTGAATGATTCTTCTTATGAATTTCCAATGTTTGGAATCCATTGCATAGGTTTCATGTGACTACACCTATGAACATAAGTCACGAAACTATAGTTTATGACTTGATTTTGTATGAATTCGACCATGGCACACAACGTGCTAACTATAGTTTACAAATTGATATTATTGGAAAGCAAGTGGGTTTGGAAACCGAGACCGTTGGTTTATTGAATATCATAAAGCAAACCAAAGGAGGCCACATTGTCGTAGCCTATGTGATTGCTAGGGTTGGATTTCACGTGGACGACAGGGATTTACTCTAGCGAGATCGATGGTGGAAATTCCATCTCACCAAACACTAACCTTACTAGCTGCCTCGTCTATCCATTTGTTTGCTTTTGTTTAGCCGGGTGCATTGTTTTTCTTATAGAAGGTCGCGGTGGCGGTGTAGAGGCATGGCAGCCGGGTTTTCCCTTTCTGAGCGTGTGGCTATAATTTTTCTCACCCTTTTGCAGGTTGTAAGTAATGCCACCATTTTTCTGCTACAATCGTTCTTGCCTCCTTAGTTTTATTTACTCAGTTTGCTTCTTTTTTCCCTAACTCAACCCATTATTTCTGTCACCTCGGGGCACTCTCTGAATTACAATGATCAGATCCTCTCAGCATCGCTCAGAATTTTGCAGATGGGATTTTCCTCTGGAACCCGTGGCCATTGTCTCCGAATTACAATGATCAAATCCTCTCGGCATCGCTTAGAATTTTGCAGCTGGGGTTTTCCTCTGGAACCCATGGCCATTGTTTCTATCTTAAACTAGGCACTTAGCCTTTCTCGGCGTACTGGTAAGGTTGATCTTCCCTTGTGTCATTTATCCTTTTTATGGGCGTTAGAAATTTTTAGGAAATTTAAGGAGAGGGGCACAGAGCTATGATTTTCATGAAACTATATTCAGGCAGCTAGCTTCGCGGGCAAGCTACTTTCGTGGAGCTACTTTCTTGCAGCGCAGAGCTGATTTCGCGCAACTACTTTCGTGCATCGCGAAGCTATTTCACATACTTGGATTTTGGATACAGCAGAGCTATTTCAGAGATTCAAAGATAAACAAGATAAGGTTGGAGCAACACAATAAAAACTTAGTATTGAATTCTAAAACATGAAAATACATTCACATGAGGTTGCCGCTCATTCACCAAGTAAAAAATAAAATTTCACTCGCACGCCCACCAAAATTTGCTCCACCATTTTCTTCCAAGAGACTTGCCCTTTTTCTCTAACCTCTTACTCTCTAACCTATTACAAAATGACTTTTACATTCATATATAACTCAACTTATGACTTTACATTTAATTCATGAGAGAGCAAAGTAATTAATATGATGTTGTTGTTGAGTGTAATCAGAATCGAGCAGGTGTTTTTGGAGTGTGGGGAATAGTCTCTAAATAAATGTTTGCCCATATCTATTTACCAAAGTACATTGACTGCTTTAAGTTCCTTGCTGCATTTCAGAATGATTCATGCATGGCTTTAGTCCTTCCATCTTCAAACAGAAACGCAACTTGCAAAAAATAGGTCTTACAAGTATGGCTACTGTTAGGCTATTTATTGCGGTGGTTGAGATTATTATTTCCAACACTCCTCCTTAATCACAATTGCCGCCATTAACAATTCCCAAATAGTTTCTGAAATAAACAAAACTGTCACATGCCAATGTCTTTGTCAAAATATCAACAAATTGTTCCTGTGACCTGTAGTGCTGCAACACAATTTCATTATTGTTAATCAACTTTCTAATAAAATGATATTTAACATCAATATGCTTGGTCCTTTTGTGGAAGACAAAATTCTTTGGCAATACAATTGTTGAGGTGTTTTCATAGAAAATAGTTGTCACTCCCTCTTGGTCATGACAAAGATCCCTCAACATCCTTCTCATCCAAACTGTCTGACACGTTGTTGCTATTGTTGCGACATATTTAGCTCCTGTTGTTGACAATGACACTATTGGTTGCTTCTTGGAGGCCCATGAAATGGCTCTGGAACCCAAAGAAAAAGATATCCTGACGTGTTCTTTCTGTCATCGACACTGCCTGCCCAATCACCGTCAGTGTAACCAACCAGCCTGAAATCACTTGGTGCTGTGTACAAAACATCACACTGTTTTGTCCTATTGACATACCTCAGAATCCTTTTCGTTGTTTACCAATATGTCTCCTTGGGTGTCTCCACGAATCTTGACACCAAACGTACTGCATACATTATATCTGCCCTAGTGGCAATCAAATACATCAAGCTACCTATCATGCTTTTGTATAATGTCGAATTGACATTGATGCTACAATATTCTTTGCTCAACTTCAACCCTATGATAGTTGGAGTTGGTGTGGACTTGTTGTCCCACATTTTAAACCTCTGCAAAATTTCTACCACATACTTTGCCTGAGAGATAAAAATGGCATTTTCTATTTGTTTCACTTCTATGCCCAAAAAATATCTTAACAATCCCAAGTCAGTCATTTCAAATTCACTCTTCATGACTTCTTTGAAATCAACGATGAGGAAATCATCAGTACCTGTAAAAATCAAATCATCTACATATAAGACGACAATGAGAATCTTACCTTCGCTCTCTTTGATGTAGAGAGTAGGCTCACCATCACATTTTTTGAAACCATTGTCCAACAAGTAAGCATCTATCATGTTGTACTATGCACACGATGCTTGTTTCAATCCATAAAGAGCTTTCCTCAACCGATATACTTTGTCTTTTTGGCCTTCAGTCGCATACCTAGGCAATTGCGCAACATACACTTCCTCTTTCAACACTCCATTTAAGAACGCTGATTTTACGTCCATTTGATACACTCTCCATTTGTGTTGTGCGGCAATTGCCACAACTGCGTGCACTGTCTCCATCTGTGCAACTGGCGTGAACGTCTCCGCGTAATCTCTTCCATGTTGCTGCTTGTATCCTTTGACAACTAGCCTTTCTTTGTGCCTTTCAATCTTTCCCTCAATATTGTTTTTGGTCTTATAGACCCACTTCACTCTAATAACATGTTTTTCTTTCGAAAGGCTCACTAACTCCCATGTGTCATTCCTTTCTATTGCTTCTATTTCTTCCTCCATTGTTGCAACCCATTTTTCTTCTTTGACTGCATCTTCAAAGTGGATTGGGTCATCTACATGACAAAACAATGCAAATAAAGAATTCAGATCTGTGCCACTATCAAATTCATCTTGCTCATAAATTTCATTTAAATTTCTAAACTTTGGTCTTCTTGTGCTTGCTGAGGTTGGGCTTGACATGTCACTTAGTTTCATGCTTCACGGTGTGCTTGGAGAAGCACTTTCTTAGCTGCGCGAAACTGTCATATTATTTGTTGATGGCGTTGTTTGTTGTCTGCTTTGCTGCGATTGAATAGGAGTAGAGGGAGTCACTGTTGAGGAATTACTTGTTGTTGTTAATTCCTCTTTGTCCACATGTGATATGCATACTTTGACATTGACTATCTTTTCTAAACTTCCATCCCATGCTTCATCTTCTATGAACTACACATCTTTGCTAATTATGACCTTCTTGGTTGATGGATTGTAGAGCTTCTATGCCTTGGATTTATCACTATATCCAACAAATATACATTTATCCCCCTTATTGTCCAACTTCTTTCTTAACTCATCATGGACATGTGCATATGCCACACATCCAAAAGCTCTCATGTTAGTGACATTTTGTTTTCTTCCACACCATGCCTCTTCAGGAATAATGTTCTTGACGCTTTTGGCTAGACATCTATTCAAGATATATGATGCACAAGCGATAGCTTCAACCCAATAGTCATTTGGCAAATGCTTTACCTTCAACATACATCTCCATAATGGTCTTATTCTTCCTTTCTGCCACACCATTTTGCTGCGGTGTATATCTTGTTGTAAATTGCTTGTGAATTCCATGCTCCCTACAAAATCGAAGGAAGTCATTTGAGATGTATTATCCGTCTCTGTCGGTCCTAAGGACTTTGATGTAGTGTCCACTTTTCTTTTAACCAAGAGCCTTGTATTGGCGAAAGTGCTCAAGAACTTCTCTTTTTTGTTTTAGGAGAAAGACCCATGTCTTCCTCGTGTAGTCATCTATGAAGGTCAATACATAGTGATTGCCACCAAATGATGGTGTATGCATTGGTCCACATAAATTTGAGTGGACAATCTCCAAAGGTGCCTTTGCCCTCACTCACTTTCCTACTGGAAATGTATTTCTATGTTGCTTGCCCAAGATACATCCTTCACATATGTTGTCTAGCTTTTCCATGAGTGGCAGTCCCTTCACCATGCCTTTCCTATGCATCAAATTCAAACCTCCAAAGTTAAGATGTCCAAATCTCAAGTCCCATAACCAGTTTTTATCTTTTACCTCTGCTTGAAATTTTACTTGTGTGACAGCTGCCTCTTTTCTTCCATCTTCTTGTAAGTTCATAGATAGTTGTGCTTGTGCACCTTCTTTCTACAAATCTGATATATTTTTCAGGGGAAACATTCTATTGTTTGTCATCTGAACATTGTCAATCAGTTGTCTACTTGGAGGCCTATCCAAAATTGTGCACACATCATTTTTTAAGAAGACATTGTAACCTTTTTGCATGAGTTGTCCAACGCTCATGAGATTATATTTCAGACCAGGGACAAAGTAAACATCTGAGATGTATTTTTTCTCCCCCTTCTTTGTTAGGATATTAACTCTTCCTTTTCCCATGACAGAGACTTTGCTATCAGTTCCTAATGTCACTTCAGATTTCACACTTTCATCTACATCAAAAAAAATTCTATGTTTACTAACATCTGGTCGCTACACCCTGAATCTAGATACCATATATCACTTTGTTTTTCTTGTGCTACATTACAAGCTAAAAACATGCTATCATGGTTCTCATTTTCTCTTGTGAAATTTACACTTTGTTTGTTACTAATGTCATATTGCTTCTTTCTACATTCATTTGCATAATGACCATACTTCTTACAGTAATGACATTGAACTTGAGATTTATCATACCTCTAACCTTGTGCTTGTTTTTGGCTTGGACCTTGACTTGGATTTTGATTGATGCCTCTTCCATTTGAGCTTGAAGGGTTATTTCTTCCACCTCTGTGTGGGCTTCTTCCTCTTCCTATAGCATATTATCTTGCTCTACCTCGACCTTGACGAAATGATTCTTGTGTCTTAAAGGGATGCTCCAACGAGGAGCTTGTTGCTCTATTCAGTCTATGTTCATGAGAAAACAGTGATGCATTAAGCTCATCCACTGAGAACTGTGAGAGATCCTTTGTCTCTTCTATGGCCACAAAAATGGCCTCAAACCTTGCTGGCAAACTTCTCAAAACTTTCTCAACTATTCTTCTTTCCTCAAGTGTCTCACCATGAGACCTAATTTGAGTAACTAGCCCACTTACATGTGTAAAAAACGAGTCTATATTCTCAGACTCTTTCATACAAAGTATTTCAAAATCTCTTCTCAACATTTGTAGCTTTGTTGTCTTAACTTTTGTGATGCCTTAGTAGGTTGTCTGAAGGGTGTCTCATGCTTGCTTGGACTTTGTTGTTACTGCAACCCTTGAGAAAATACTTTCATGAACTGCTTGGAAAATATAAAACATGGCTTTTGAATCCTTCTTCTTGTTGTCCCTTAACACATATTTTTCATGTTGAGATAAGGCATTATATGCTGATGCATCTGCTGGTTTTTGAAAACCATTCTCCACCAAATCTCAAATGTCTTGAGAAGAAAACATGGTCTTCATTGTAATAGTCCAATAATCATAATTTTTCCCATTAAACTGAGGTATTTGAGGATTAGTCAAGCCCGTGCTTGATGTTGCCATTTGTGAGCGTAAAAAGAAAACTTTCTATCTGCTGGTAAATATGCTAAAAACACTCTGCCCTCAAAACAATTCTTACTGCTAGTAAAAACACTTGTTTTTACACTAACAACATTTAACCCGCTTCGATACCATGTTAGAAATTTTTAGAAAATTCAGAGAGCTATGACTTTCGTGAAGCTACTTTCGGGCAGCTAGCTTCACCCACCGCGAAGCTACTTTCACGGAGCTACCTTCGCGCACAGTAGAGTTGATTTCGCGCAGCTACCTTCGCACAACGCAAAGCTATTTTACAAACTTGGATTTCGCCTACTGCGGATCTATTTCAGAGACTCAAAGATAAATAAGATAAGGTTGGAGCAACACAATAAAAACTTGGTACCATTTTCTCCCAGAGACTTGCGCTCTCTTCTTCTCTAACCTCTTACTCTCTAACCTATTACAAAATGACTTTTACATTCATATATAACTCAACATACGATTTTACATTTAATTCATGACAGAGAAAAGTAATTAATATGATGTTGTTGTTGAGTGTAATCAAAATCGTGCAGGTGTTTCTGGAGTGTGGGCAATAGTCTTTGAATGAATGCTTGCCCATATCTATTTACCAAAGTGCAGGTGTTTCTAGAGTGTGGGCAATAGTCTCTGAATGAATTCTTGCCCATATTTATTTACCAAAGTACATTGACTGCTTTAAGTTCCTTCTTTTGTTTTAGAATGGTTCACTTCTGGCTTCAGTCCTTCCATCTTCAAACAGAGACGTAACTTGCAAAAAACATGTCTGACAAGTATGGCTGTTGAGGATGTTTATTCCAGTGGTTGGGATTATTATTTCCAACAATTGGCTACGGTTTTCTTGCGTCTAGCTTGGTTAAGTTTTTCTTTTCTTTTAACTCTCTAGGGCACTCTTATCAAATGGGAATGGGAAGTCTGATTTTCACTGCACCACCACTTCTTGGAATTAGGTTTCCCGCTTTGCAACAGGTAGCGATGTCCGTTAATTTTCATGTCTCTTTCCTAACTTAGGTTCTTATTCTAGTATAAAATCTCACTACCAATTAATTGGTTGCCCTGGTTTCACTAGGAAACTAAATCTAATACTAAATTTCTCTTTATGCAGGGTTATATATATTTTACCTTACCATCATACAAGTGCGGCGACAACAAATACTGCTCTTAGTTTTATATCTCTTTTGTTTATTTATTGTTTGAGGGTTTCTGCAATCTTCCCCATTTGATGGGTTAATATGAGTAGGTCACCCATTTGTCCTAGGATAGAGCCTCAACGAGTGTTCCACAATGCCTAGGTTTGTATTACATTTTATGGTTGATGCTTTCTGGATATACTGGGCACTTAAATTATAAAATATAACAGTGTGCACCTAAGTAACCAGATTCGTTCTATAGGGCCCACGAATCCAAATACGTCATGTCCAACACGATTCTCTCGAAATTCGTGTCCAAAAAACATGACACGTTGTGTCATATTTTGACACATTGAATCCCCCAGCGTGTCACGATTTTGGAAATCGTGTCCTGTTTTCCAGGACTCATTAGGCGGCAAAAGTGACCTGTGCGGGTATGAAAAGGCCGCATTTGGTCATTACAGCCATGCATATTTTCATTTGGCAAGTGTTTTGGCAGCTTAATGATCAAGTCTAGGCCCTAGTATTGATATGCTATTCATGGTAATGTTAAATTCTTAAAGTAAAATATACATTCTCCTTAATCTTCATTTTCATCCTTTTACTTAAATTTTTAACATTACCATGAAATGACTCAGGATGTTTGAGAGTGGTTCTGGCCTCATTGGATTTGATATGGAGAAAGTAGAATTTTAGATTTCATTCAAAATCCAGCAGGCTTATCAGTTTTTCAGGATTTTAGGATTGGGGGATTGCAATGTTTCCATTGAATTTTGTCATGTATTAGGGTATGGAACTCGTATTTAATCAAGAGCACCAATCCTTCTATGTACCTTGATGTTAGTGACATTGGTTGTCGAACTCCTGTATCATGACCCTCCTAAAAATGTACGCATCACTCAAACAAAATCTTGACTTGACATGTTATGCATGTTCTATCTTATGTTAAAACTTAATGCTTAAAGGGTGATATTAATGACAAAGATCCCTATATAGATACAGAGGTAATGACAAAGATACCTATGGATATTAATGCTTAGAGGGTGATATTAATGACAAAGATCTTGATTTCCCAACAAGACTAAAAAATTAGACATTTCTAGTGGTGGCAAAATGGCCAAGCATAAGAAATAGATAATAGATTGACAAGTATTTGAATTTTGTTTGTACTATGCATGCTAATAGCTATAGATGAAGATCTATGTTTGAAATCAATAAATTTGTATCATTAATTAAAATTTGTGTAAGAAATATCTAATTTTTACTATATATATATATATATATATATATATATATATATATAATGAATCCTACGTGTCCTGTTCAGGGGGGTCAACGTGTCTGAATCCGACACCACGAATCCCGAATCTCGGTGTCAGGTGACTTAGGTGTGCACCCTTGACTTCCCTTTCAGTACTCGTCGAAATCCTTCATTAATGTGCAAAAGTGTTTCTTGAGCATTCTCCGTTCACATGTATGAAGTTTTTTTTCTCTCGAATAGTGTTTCCTTTTGAATTCATTTTTTCTTCCTCCTATATAGTGATTTCAGCTCACGAGCAGTGGTCAATTTTTGTTGCAGGTATGCACAAAATGAAGGTATTCTCAGAACTTCCCAAAAACAGAATTCTTACCTCAAAGTTCTAATGTTCAACTACTCTGGTACAGGTCTGTCCTCATATATATATTCTCAGCGCTTTGTTGAAATATTCAGGGGCAATAACATGTATCTTATGTATTATTTTTAACTCTCGAAGTAGAGACGGACTGTTATCTACTTCTCCTCCCTAGGGGCATTAATATTCGGAAGAAATTTGTGTCGACTAGTGGCATAACAATCGTTAAATACTACTTGTGGCCATTCACATACATTGACTCTCAGGAATGTATATTTTGGTATGTTCATATTTGTAAAGTTTCTAACGCGAGTTTAAAGTGTGCATCCAATATGATCTATCGTGTCCTTACAGAGGTTACATATTTTTTTTCTCCAAGGGTAATTATGCATAACCTTTCTTATTTGAACCCAAACGAATTTGTACATTAATTTTTTATATTTTATATTTCGGTACTATTGAACATAATATTGTTTCTTGTCTGGTTTCTTTCTTAATTTGAAATTATAAGTAATGGTTCCGCACAGGACCAAATTTGCTCCAAATGAAAGAAATAAAAAAATTTAGAGCTCCGTATATGCCCCTTTCTTATGATATTCGGGAACCACCAAAGCGGCCCACAATCCCCCTACAGGGTGTTCTCGAATTCCCTAGTTTGATAGAAAATAGGCTTCCCTAGGTTTAACATGAGTGCTTTGGCAAAGAGCATTAGTTAGTGTTTGAATGTTATGCCACTGAACTCCACTCTCACTACGTTGCATTTAATCACCTCAGCCTTAATTCCTGGTGGGTTTGCCCAATATTGTACATTTCCTGAGCAGGTTGTTTTATCTATAAAAAAAAACCAGTTTTACTACTTTTGAATAACCATATATATACTTTACTTCATATTGACCTTAGAATTCCTCTTTACCATAGGATGTACAACTTTTATTTAATTAGATCAATATTTTATGTGCTAGATTTTCTCATTTAGTTGTCATACGTAATTTGAATTTTATGTTATTTGAAGGAGACAACCTGTTGGACTATGCCAGATGGTCTCAATGTTATATGATAAATAGCAGTTCCATTCACGGTAATATAACCGTGTAGTGACTATAGCAAGAACTATGTCCTTTTTTTGAGGTGTGCTCATGAGTTTTCCACCATGAGTATGAGACTCCTTGAGTAGTTAAATTTTCTTCCCATTTTTCTCCTGACTTTGCATCAACGTTTATAGGATTAGACTCAGTAACTCCAGAATAAGTTTACAAGAATGAATATGTTGTACAATTTATTAGGTAATTTCTGAGATTAAGTTTATTCCCATTTTTACTATTGCCATTTACGTCTTCCTTTAAGTTCATACAGGAAAACATTTTAATTCCATAGTCCATTCTTGTCGGAGAAAGTCAAATGTACAATATACGGGGTTTCGTTCTTGTCTACTCCATAAGATAGCGTGGTTTTTTTGTGGAATAGCCTAATCTTTCTCCTTATGTTTTTTTTTAAACTTTCTTGGTTCCCCCCTTCCTCTATATTGTATACTTGAAATTGTAAATACTACTGTTGTATAATAACTGCTAATGCCCCAATAGTATTTATGAAATATCTTTGCTTCACTTTAACGAACACCAACTCCAATCATGCATTGAAATCGGGGTTGTGTCTTCCGTAGGTCTCCTCTTCTCTCGGCTGCTCGGTTCTAGGGTCGCTTCGGTTCGTCGCCGCCGGGACTGGTTGCCTCAACTCCCTCTATTCAGTAAAAGTGCAGTGGAATAAGACTACAATAAGGATTCTATTCCACAGATCTCTTCGGTAGATCGGAAACTACCTTCTGGCTGTGTTCTCTTTGCGGCTGGGTTCTCTTCCGCAGATCTCTTAACATCCTCATATCTTCCACAGATCTCTTTCGGCTTCCTCAGATCTCTTCCGTAGATCTCCTCTTCTCTCTGCCGCTGGGTTCTACTCTCTGCCGCTGGGTTCTAGGGCCGCTTCGGTTCGTCGTCGCCGGGACTGGTTGCCTCAGCGCCCTCTCTTCAGTAAAAAGTAAAAAGTGCAGTGGAATAAGACTACAGTAAACAATGGGTTATTTCTGGACACGCCGATGTGAGGCATACCATTAAATTTTTTTCCTCCATATTATATAATGTGTAAATATAATTCCACATTCTTATATCTATAGAATATCTATACTTAAAACATGAAAAAATTATTGCATTACAAAAGTTAAAAATTATTGCATTACAAAAATTCATAACATTTACACTTCTATATTTTTATGCAAATGTTTGCACATATATGTGCATGCATGAGTGCAGTGTGTTCAAAAGTGGGTTCTAAGTATATTCTATCTATACAACTTCTCTCTCCAATTCTAGTCGTAACTTTTTCTAAAATTCCATCAATAAAGAATATTCTATTCATACAACTTATTCTATCCAATTCTACTCATAACTTTTTCTAACGGTTCTAGGCGCATTCTATTCATACTTCTTCTCTCCAATTCTAGTCACAACTTTTTCTAAAATTCCATCTTCTAACGGTTCTAGGCGCATTCTATTCATACTACTTCTCTCCAATTCTAGTCACAACTTTTTCTAAAATTCCATCAATAAATAAGTTGAGAAAGTGAAGTAATTTTATTATAATTCTTTCCATCAATAAATAATTTGAGAAAGTCAGGTAATTTTATTATAATTCTGAATTAAAAATAACTAGTCACCACTTTCTCCATTTTTCTTTATCAAACAAAGAACCATTACACACAATTATCAAATCTTGATTAAATCTCTAGTATCACTTATTACATCCCTAAATAATAAAAGGGATGCCACTTGAATAAGTTAAAAATAATACAAAAATAATAACAATGCAAGCACACCTATGGATTGGGTAGAACCTTCTAATCTAGATAAATGGAGGAATAAATATCCATGGATAATGGTGTGTATTTGATTTTTATATTTTCCAAAGATAATGAGATACATAATATAGTGGGATGACTTATTTTGATAAGAATAATATCCATAAATCATAACCCTAATATTATGTCACATATTTAGTATTTTATTATATAAACATGGCATTTGCACACACATAAAATTATTGTCCAAAGATAATGAGATACACAATATAGTGGGATGACCTTTTTTGATAAGAATAATATCCATAAATCATAACCCTAATATCATGTCACATATTTATTACTTTATTATACAAACATGGCATTTTCACACACATAAAATTCTACAAGGGTAAGACCTATGTTGTGATTAAGTAAATCGAAAAATGGTTTTGTGGTCACATAATTATAAGGGATAAAGTGAAATTTCTCTTATGGGCACTTCACTCAATGAATCTCTAACATAGCACGTGCATCCGTGGCATATTAAACAATACCCTTAATTTGAGTAGATATTGTAAAATACCTCTAAAAATCACTTTATTTAACCCCCTACCAATACAAACCCAATACACCTTACCAATTTAAAAGTCTCATACTTTCACTAGATATTGTAGGTATCTATTTTTTCATTAATATTTTTTATACCCCTTTATATCTATATTATTTTATTTTCATTAACAATGGTAAGCAGATTTTGCACCTAGAAAGAATAACCTAAATAATAGGTAGCTGAAAATTTGAAAGCTTCAAACAAAAAGGGGAAAATATAAGTTGGTTGGTTTACAAATACATATTGTGGAAATTTTGAATGGAAAATACATAAATTTGAACTCTCAATTGCATTTATCTTCTATTGAATATTGAAAAGATACACTACAACCGTTCAAAACAAAAACCTTGATATCCGACACAATGGTTCACCTTTCATCTTGCTTGTAGAATAGGAAGAGGAGAGAAAGTACAATGAATATGGACACATCCAAAATCCTAACTAGTTGGAATTTATCAAATCATAGCCATAATCTGATCACTTAGTGCACCATAGTTGCATGGTAAGAGTGCCAAGTAAGTGTGCCTCCATCAAAATATTAATTGGAGCATGTGAGCATGCATCCCTTCCTTGAGATATGTGTCCTCTACCTAAGATGATAATTTCTCATGCATACATATTCTAATTGACTAAGGATTTGCACCCTTTTAATAATATTAGATCATGCATGCTAAAAATAACAAAAGAAAATCTCTAATAATAGAAAAACTCTATCCATAACTGAAATTGCTAAATTTGAAACAACATCTAAATTAGAAGTAACTGAAGGTGTGACAAGTGTGCCCTTAGCATACATGCACCCTCTTTCAGACAATAGTCTATTTCACTATCTCCTATGACATGCATGTGCCCTCTACCAAGCAATAGTCGGTATCACTGTCTCCTTCACTTTCATTCAACTTGTTCATCACTAATGTAAGTAAAGGGTGAAGGTGTCATATCTGCCATCTTCTCTACTGTCCCATCATTGAGAGGATCAATAGTTGAGAAACAGGTAAAAAACATTAACACACGCATTAGAAATATATCATAGAGGTATTAATAATGTGACGCATGTTTGCTCTGGAGCAAGGTTGTTTGGGAGTGAGAAAGGAAGTGAGAAGCGGGAGTAGAATCAAGAAGTGGGAGTGGAAGAAGGAGCGAGGAATGTCATTTTCAAAATATGTCAGGTTGGGAGCGATTTTGGGAGTGAATTTTATATAATATATATTTTTATATATTTTGATGCATATATGTCAACAAAAGCATGAAGAATGATGAATTTGTGATAATAAAAAAAACATGGATTAAACCATATATCATCATTCATCTAGTAGTTATAATCTTCATCAACCACATGTCCACAAATTACAAGTTCTCATTTATGTACTATGTAAGGGTGCACATAACCAAAATAACATCGAGTGAAATCCATCTTTGAACTGAAAATACATCAACAGATAGGCTCTGGATGACCTCTAGCATCCAAAAAATTCATGCTACAACAAATACATACATATCATCAAAATCATTGTCTATCTTGGTATCTTTGTAATTAATATCATCCTCTAAGCATTAACATAAGATAGAAAAAACGTAGCATGTCAAGCCAAGATTTTGTTTGAATGAGTGGTACATTTTTAGTAGTCATGATATAGGCGTTTGACAACCAATTTCATTAACATCAAGTTTCATAGATGGTTTGGTTCTCTTGATTAAATACGAGTTCCATAGCCTAGTACATGACAAAGTCCAATGGAAACATTGAAATCGCCCCAATCCCGAAACCATGAAAAACTAATAAGTCTGCTGGATTTTGAGTGAGATCTAAAATTATACTTTCTCCATATGAAATATAATGAGGTCGGAACCACTCTCAAACATCCTGAGTCATCTCATGGTAATGTTAAAAATTTAAGTAAACGGATGAAAATGAAAGATAAAGGAGAATTCCATTTTTAAGAATTTAACATTACCATGAATTGCATGTCAATAATAGCTCCATAGGTTTGAATATTAGGCTATTATGGACCTAATATTATCATAGTTTTTTCTTTTTCTCTCCCACTCATGATACTCCCACAATACTCCTGAACCTCTATTTCTCTAGCCCACTTGTTTTTTGCCTCGTGTAGCTCATATATTGTATAAACAATACCTTTTAATACAAATATTACTATAAAACATATAAAATCTTTTTACCCCCTATTATATGCTCAATATATTATTTCATTTTTTCCTCATTTTTTATGGCCCAATATGAACGCACGTGATATGGAATTGTTATGCCATTGAAGTCCCTGTGATTCCTCCTTGCCAAGGTACCATAACGATAAAGAAATCATAGCAATAACTAGCTTTTTTCCTAACAAACTTTTTTTTTTTTTTGTAAGCTAGTGCGGTACTCGATTTCCATTACTATAAAAACATTGGACAATTACATAATATGGACAGGTCATCGCCCGCCCTTAAGGGAAACCAGGCTAACCATCTGAAATGTTTGAAAGCCATCCAAAAACAAAAAATAACCAGTCTTTCTATCCATGCGATATAAACAGCTAAGCTTACTACTAAGTCGGAGTCTTTGTCTTTCAGCATATATATAAACAAAACAGGAAAGAACCAACCAGATTAAAAAACTGCTGCACTACTGCGAACATGGCTGTTAATACTGGGTCTACTGCGACGGAACCTCTTGCTCCTTCGTCGGCAACCCCTCCTTCTCCAGCTTAACCCCCAAACCGCCCGTCTGTAACAGCGCCACAATGTCATCCATTTTCTTTTCTTGCATCATAAGAATAATCTGAATATTTTTCAATTCCTTCTTCATGGTGGGAATGCCCTGAATCAACTCTGCCATCTCAAGAGCCACCTGTTCCATGGCTTTAGCTAGTAACCTATTCATCCCCCAGTACACATGCAACGACTGTTTGTAAAGTGACCGTCTGCCACGGGTATGCCCAGGATCAGGTAAGTATTGTTCCCAATCGCCCATCTCGGGCTCTGAATAACCCTGCAAAGCTTCATCTTCCATTTGTTCAATCATCGTGCGGATATCCGGATGAGTATCTGTGACATACGCAGCTTCGGCCTCCTGCAATCGCTGCCTGATATCCTTCTTGCCCCGTTTATATCGTTGGCCCTCAGTGGCAGCGCCCTCCCCGAGATCATCAAACTGAGTTGCGCTTCTACGTCCCCCACCACCACGGCCTGTTGGGCGGTCTCTCCCTCGCTGTGACCCTCTTCCCCGCATTACCCCACGACGACCTCGTTCAGCATCACTCCAATCTTGACTGTCATCCTCACTATTCTCCACAGTACACATCGGTGGCTTTCGAATTCCCACTTTCCCTTTCCCTCCTCCGCGAGGTGCAGCCTCTGCAGAAACCCTCGGCTTCTCCAATTCCTCGTCTGAATCCCCCTGAATATCGATAAACGCCTTCTTCATGGTGTCCCCCATAGGGCTTTTACCCTTTTCCTAACAAACTTGGGTCAAATTATTGTAACCCTTTTTAAAAAATAATGGCTTAATATTGAGGTGGAGGATATCATGTCAATTCAAATACAAGTTTGATGGTTATAATAATATGTAATTATTTATGTAAAGTGAAACTCTGTGTAGAACCCAAATTAGTTGCTAGAAATAAAAATGCAAGAGAAATAAAAATTAAAACATAACAACAAAGACACTATTTTACCCTATAAAATTTTCAAGACGACCAAGTGAACCTTCACCACTCACTTGCAATAACATTACAATAGAATATATCAAGAATCTAAATATGTTTCATTATATCTAATGACATGGGAAAAAATCATAATTTTCAAAAACCATAATCTTGAAAACCACCTTTGGTATACCATAAATGACCATCAACTTTTGTTATATTGCCAAAGTCAATATTTCACCGAACAATCTCTTTATATTGTCTCTTAAAGATTGAATGACCATCATCTTTTGTTATATTACCAAGTCAATATTTCACCCAACAATTTCTTTATGTTGTCTTCTTAAAGATGGTTATAACTCTTGAAGTAAGTTTTACCCATTTTGTGTTTTCCCAATATAAAAATGTTGTTGCGGTTTGTTGTGTTTCATTGGGATACTACTCGCTAAATAAATAAGAATAAGAATCTCGAGTTAGCTAAAGCATGAGGGTTTGATTGGTTAATTATTGGTCTGAAGAAGTCCCAAGGATTTTGTTGTATGAAAAACCCATTTTAAGTTAGTCATTGTGAAATAGATCACAATGGTTGTGTTTGATTGGGGAATTATTTGCATAAACAAATCTAGGAGGTTGTTTTTTTTATGATAAATCCATTTTAATTAAATGGTCAGAGTCACAATAACTATTATTGCTCTAGTCAACTAATTCTAGTCATCACAATTTTTTTTACAAGGTAATAAGATATGTGGCATAGCATTGAAGTTTTAACCCCATTTCATGTAATGTGCGAATATGATTCAACATTCTTATATCTATGCTTAATAAATGAATAAATGTCTCGCATTACAAAATATCACAACTTTTCCACTTTTATACTTTTTTTAAAGCAATTGTGTGCACACACGCGTGTGTGCATAGGTGCTAGTGTGAGATATGTGGAGAAAATACGTGTATGGTAACATGTATATTTGAAATACAAACTCCTTCACAATTCCAATTTTTACTCTTGTAATCGAGAAAGATTACATGTATATGTGTAACTTTTATATTGTGTGATTATATTTAAAATAAATAAATTTGAAAAGAAAGCGTTTCGACCATCTTAATTTCTATTCTTGTACTTGTATTTTAAGCTTTATTTTATACAAAACACCTCATCAGGTTGTTCCTGCTGCTGCTGGTGGAACCGGTAGTCGGCGGGTACGAGGTAAGCTTTATTTTATATTCTTTTGTATAGTATCATACCTTTATGTTATTATGAGAAATTATTGTTTCCATACGTTTGTGTTGTAGTTTATATGCCCTCCTAATGTGAAGTTAGGAAACTTTCTATTACTACAAAATTATGCTCATTTGATCTACAATATGAGCTTAGCTTTTGGCATTTTTTTCTTATAAATTATTTTTATTTTGTTGTTGGCTACTACAAAATATTTTTGCCTACTACAAAAGTGTCACGTTTAGATGTGTGAGCTAATGGCTTATACCTCTTCCCAATATTATAAACCTTACTATGTTTTTCAACCTCACCATTTTAAAGTTATTACCTTCATGAAAACTTTAACTTTCAATTCCAGGTTCATTAAGGTTTTTTTTAAGTGCATATAACTTTTTGATGATATTGTATTGTGAAGTTATGAGTCTTTCCAAACTTAAAGAGTTCTTATGATATAATAAGGAAATAATTTGAGTCCTTGAACCCCACAACTTTTCATAACATAGAGTCTTGAACCCTTGGAAGTATTTGTGTCATTATAGAAAAATAAATTCATAAATGAGTGCGATTATATATACTATATTGAGTTTTTTTTTCTTCTTTAAAATTTTAATATTCTCATTTTTCTTGTCTCTAAAGTTAAATATATTTCAATGTATTTCAATGTGAACATTTTGAAATAATATTTAAATCATTTTTAGACCATCCATTTTAATTAATTATTTACAATAAACTTAATTAAACATTACAATGTATTTTTTATAAGAAAATTCTATAATCCAACCATATTAATGAATACAAATAAGATGTGTATTTTATATCATGTCAAACAACATTTGATGGGGTCACTACTTACAATAAAGATTTTGTATACAAGAAACTTCCATTAAACTAGATTAAGAAACATGTCATAATATAAACAAATAATGATAATAAATGCGTTGTATGAGTCTTTCTTTTTTAATAGATTTAAATTTATATAATAAACATGACATATAAATTATATAATACATTTATATTTAATAATAATAAATGTTTATAAAAACATATTTTTCGTGTACAACTTAACTATGTGTTATAAATTATATAATACATTTATATTTAATAATAATAAATGTTTATAAAAACATATTTTTCGTGTACAACTTAACTATGTGTTATGTTGTGGATTTCTTTAATTTTCTATTAATGCTTATATAATATATTAGACAATATGATTAGGAAAAACATGTTTCTACTGTGAAATCTATTTTACTTTATGGATGTTTATTTATTGTTATTTAAAAAAAAAAAGCTAACATTTTATTTTATTTTTTAACGAATTTTATAATTTCAATAAATACTATCACACATTTTTTCTTTATAATAATATTATTATTATCATAATCCTATCATACTCATAACTACAACAAAATAAATTTTAATTAATCTTATATAAAATAGCATAATAAGAACCCACTTTGACCATTACAATAATCTCATTTATAACAAATATCCACTTACATTCAAATATAAGAAAAAAATATTATAATATAAATAAAGAAAATCCATACTTTTATTTCATATATGAAACTTCCATATCCATTATTATATATATAAACAAATTATTACACTAAAATATATTTCTTAACCATAATAGTTAATTTATTTTTTAGTTTTTTCAAATTTATTTATATAATAAACATAATTAATAATATATTTATGAAACTTCCACATCCCCACATATATATAAACAAATAATTATATATATATATATATAAACAAATAATTACAATAAAATATACTTCTTAAATATAATGGCTACTTCATTTTTTCCCTTTTTCAAAATAATTTATATAATAAATATAATTAATAATTAATCATATATTTATATAACATAAATAACAATGTAAAATTCTAAAATGTTCTATTATACTGATTCATTATTTGTTATATTGTATTATCACTACTTCACCATATTCTTATCATAAAATCCCACTGCATAGTGAAAACCAAAAAAAATTGATATCTTATTACAGGTGATTGTCTAATCTTATCCTGGAGAATCTATTAGAGAAAGGACTGCCCCTTTGTCCTGGATGAGTACTTTAATAATGAAAAAGGTAAAATCAATCGGAAAGGAACTATACCTTTTGTCTTAGTTGAATAATTGAGGAGAAAGGAATTTTACCCTCAGGACCATTGGAAAGGACTGTGCCTTTTCCCTCGTTGGGCAGTCCTAAAGGACGAGGCCGGTGTTCTGGATGAGTACTTGAAAAAGCAAAGGAAGAAGAATCCACGAGAGAAAGAACTAAATCCTAAAATCAGAACATAATGGAATGTTGTACTGGGGAATCCATTAAAGGAAGGACTATTGGTACTTTGGAAAAGAACGAGGAATTTAGCTTTACAACTTAGTTAAGAATAGACTGCATTTTTTTTCTAGTGGGTTATTCTAGAAAAGTAAAGGAGAAACATTCCTTTGGACTTAATGTGTGGGGCAGAACAGGACCGACTCTTTGCTTCTGGAGTTGAATTCCTTTGCACTTAATATGTGGTACAGAACATAACCGACTAATTATTTTTGGAGTTGCATGGACTTTTGCAGAGATGCCGATGCGTTTAGCCATTATATATACAGAAGAATTGAAACCAAAATTTATTGCAGTGATATTGGAAGCAATAAGCCCACAAATGATGAAGGGAGACAAATTGAAGACAGCCATGAAAATGGTGGCTACGCCTTCCAACGTTGGAGGCAGTCGCCATTTAACCAGAGAAAATATTCTTGTATCACCTTCAGCTTTTCATTCGAGCAGGTGGTGCATGAATTTTATAATTAAGTTGCAGAAACGATATCTTGTTATTTTGTAAGGGTGTTGTTGAATTTTTGTTCTTTGGGTTTTATTTTGTAAGGGTGTTGTTGAATTTTTGTTCTTTGGGTTTTTTATTCTCAAAGTTAGAATGTTAAGAGAGATATTATTTTTGGTGGTTTAAAATGTATTTTTAATATAATTTTTAAAATATTTAGGTTAAGAAAATTATATAATTCAAAGTTTTACTATTTTTAGTTTTGTAGTATAGAAAATTGATAGCTATAATTACATAAATAGATTTAAGACTATTATAGAGTTCAGGCTTCTGTGATTCATATCAAGTTTATGAGAGATTTTTCGGCGAAAATCACATGGAATACCATTTGTCGACGCCTTTCGAACCAACTAGTGTGGTTCATCGTCCTGACGATGAACCACATTAGTTGGTTCGAAACGCGTCATCTTGTCTTGATGATGAACCACACTAGTTGGTTCGAAACGCCTCGACAAATAATATTCATGTAATTTTTGCCAAAAAAATCTTTCATACATTTAGGACCATATTTAAAATATTTAGATTGCGAAAATTATATAATTCAAAGTTTTACCATCTTTGGTTTTGCAATACGGAGAATTGATATTAATATTGACGATGTATTTGATGGGATGGTAACTTGTTAAGTGCAGTGCAAGCAGCGGAGTGGTATCAGACAACAAGAGCGACCCGGAGGATGAAAGAGAATTGCGATCAGCAGGTGATATAAAGGTTCACAGTCGAGTGACGGGCGAAATAATCGAGTTTGACGGAGGTGACAACAAAAGCTTGTGGATGCCTGATCCATTGACAGGGATCTTTAATCCACAACAAGAATCTCTGCGTCCAACTCTTGGGGAGAGCGAGGGCAAGTTATCTATAAAGAGTTACCGTGTAGAAGTTGGAAAAAAATAGATACTATATACACCATTACAATTAATGGTCACGGTGTAAATATATAACTAGACAAGTACTCCTATGTATCAGATGATAATCCTTATATAACTAGACAAGTACTCCTATGTATTAGATGATAATATTTATATATGTTACTTTGCATTTGTATAATGATCACACTATAAATATCTAACCAGACAAGTATTCCTATGTATCAGATTATAATACTTATATATGTCACTTTGCATTTGTATTATATATCACTCGCATGCTTGGTATGATTTAAAAATATTTTCAATGCTTTCCTTTTAAGTTGGGAGTATTTAATTTTTTTTAGAACTTGTGAATGCCTTGATAATGCATTTTATGGTAAATTGTTTTGTACTTAGAGTTGTCTTTTCTTACATTTTATTTAAGGTTATGTATTATAAAATTTTGAATTAGTATTAATTTATTATTAGTCATAAACCATTAGTATTAATTTATTATTGGCAATAAACAATGGGGGATAAAATGTAATACAGATATGGGGGATAAAATGTAATATAGATATTTTATTTTTGATTCTGATTTTTTTTTTTAATTTTTAAGAGTTGATATAAGGAGTGATTTAATCATACACTTTATTTTCTGTCTTATTTTACGTTTTACTAGACTCTTTTCCACTTGTGAAATTAGTATTAAATGGTTGTTGGCTATAATTTATAAAAATAAAATGTTATTCTAATATTTTGTGAATTGGGTTTTTTCAAATTTATTCAAAATAAAAAGATTTAATAATAACATTTAGGAAAAAAAGAAATTTATTTTTAAAGTGATGTGATTTTAAATATCAATTATTAATATTATAAAATTATATAAATATTACGTAAAATTAACTATAAAATTATATAAGTATTATGTAAATTAGGTGATTGGGTTTCAAAATTTAGTTAGTGAAATCAATCCAAAAAACAAAAAAAAATTACATTAAAACATTAAAGGGTGTTGAATTCATTTATATGTAATAGTAAAAAATATTATTTCAACTTAGAGATAGATGTTTAATTGTTACCATTAAGTTTTAAATAGTGTATTGTTTTATCAATAATTTGAGAAAGAAATTTTTGACAAGTGAAAATCTGCATTCAAGTATATTGTTATTATTTTATAATTAGAATTTCTTTGAGACCCAATTTCTAGGAAAAGTTGTATAATTTTATGAGGAACATTATCAATTTAAAATTATATAACTCGTATATTTTGGAAATGGATAATAATATCATACTATGTAATAAAAAAATCCTAATCTAATTTTAATGATGATGAGAGAAAAATGTTAAATCTTTAAAATTTGACTTTCTAATCTTAAAAAATACAATAATTTAAAAAAAAATAATAACAAAATAATATTCGTTTTTAGATAGATTTGAATAATTATAAATTCATTTTTTTAAATTTTAATATTATTGTTTTAAATATAAATATAAATATTATAGAAAAATAATGTCTTTTCCATTTTAATAATTTAATTTTTTTTATATAATTCAAAAAAAAACATTATTATTATTATTATTATTATTTTTATGTTAAATTAATGAAACATATTTCTATAAGTAATTTTTAAATATTATATATAATTTTCTTAAATATATATAATAATTAAATTTATATTTAAAATACACATGTAAATATGTAAATATAAAAAAAAAAAAAAAAAATACATATTTTATATTTTATATATAATTTTTTTACTTTAAAATTAATGTAATTAAAACTAAATGTAAATGATTATAAACTCAATTTTTTAAATATATGTGAAATTTTAATATTAATATTTTAAATATAAATAAACTAAATACATCTCTTCTCCATTTTAATAATTTAAAAGACTTTACATATAATTTTAAAAAAAGTTTATTGAAGCTTTTTTATATATAAATTTAGGTGAGAGCACTGAAACATATTTGCAATGGTAATTTTACAACATTATCTATAATCTTTTTAATATATATAATAATAATAATTAAATTTATATTTAATCTAAAATATTTTAATATAAAAAAATTATTTAATAAATTAAGAATATATATATGTATATAGAATGAAACCATATATATAAGTATTTTGTTATGAATTTATTAAGAAAAATTAAAAGATCAATCCAAAAATAATATATAAAAATTAATAAACCTTTTAAAATATTTGATTGGGTAAGTATGTGAAATAAATGTGAATATAAAATTTCACGTTTAAATCTTTTATGGCTAATAACCATGTACTAAGAAACGAGGGATATAATCCATATATATTAAAAAAATAAAAAAACCATTAAAGATATTAATAATTTTTATAAAAAAACAAAAAAACAAAAAACAAAAATAAATAGAGAAAATTATTAAACTATAAAATATAAAATATCATATATTTTACAAATTTACATTAAAATTTTTAATATCAATTATAATTCTATAAATTTTCCCCACCTTGGGTGATAATTCAAGCCACTTGGGTTAAACATGTGGATCGCCCTTCGATTTGATAACCATTTGGCTCATGCAAATCCCATAGTCTGCTAGCACGGATGGCTTCAATACATTGCAATGGTGTATTTTCTCATTTTATATTTTCGTACAAGCTCTCCCTCATAACTTCCAGAGTAATCATGGTGATTCATTAATATTTGGATATTCAAGGAGGTGGCGTATGGCCAACTCACGCACTTCTTTCGTTCCATTTACAAGCTACGAATGTTATCACTCAGGGTCATCTCTCCGCTCTACATTGTTTGTGCCTTCCACCAGCCATGCCCGCATTCGTGATCATTTCCCTTCTTTTGTTGGCTGGTCCTTTCATTGGCCTACACTGGTTCTCGCAATGGTGGAGTGTCAGCATTTTTATCGGCTTTTGTACCGGAAAGAGCTAACCAGCTATATATTGAGTATTTAATGCCTTTAGAGCAGCACGCAATTTAACGCGATAACACGGGAGCGGACAAATTCGACATTAAATAATATTTGCCCGCTCCGTGTTATTGGACTAAATTGCGTGCTGCTCTGAGGGCATTAAATACCCAATATATGGCTGGTTAACTCCAGCCCTTTGCACTTTTCCTCCCCTTCCACAGGTATGGGGACCCTGGGTAATGTCATGGAAACAGTGTGTATCTCATAGCAGATGCTTTGCTTTCTCTCCGTGAGTAGGCGGTCATGAATGTCCTTCATCTCACAGGCAGCTCTTTGATGGTTCACTAATGGCTCCCGCAGTGCAGTTCTAGTATGGTCTCAATCTTGCCAACTTGGCTCCGTCAATGGTGGAAATTGGATCTCTATATGGTACGCTCGATTCTATTGATGGAGGTAATTACATGTCTCCCTCATGTTCCTGTTGTAACTTATGGTTCCCGACAGGGGCTCTGTCACTTATGGAATTAGAATCTCAGTATGGTGAGCTCGACATAGTTAATTGTGGTAATTAACTAATGGTGTTTCTTGAAATTAAAGGCTCCCGAAGGTAGTTCTCCTTGTTGCACGCATGGCTTTCCTGGATCATGCTCTGCTTCTTTGGGGGAGGTGTTAATGGGGCGGATGGATGGTATCTTTCAATTGATGAGTGTGCTTTGCATTTGCTTTGTGGTGAATTGTATGCTTCTAGAGGGTTCCATAATGGTTTTCTCGACATGCTCATTGGATGGAATGATTTTACCGTGACCCATCATGTTTTGTGGATGCTTATCATCACAGATATGCCTCTTGGTTAAATGGTAGCTCGTGGGAGGTGTGGTTCCATTTGAGGCCGACTATGTTCCATTGGCTCTCATTGTGGTCAAGCGAGCCCAGTGGTGGCTCTCCTCACTAGTAGGTCTCTGTTCGACATTTCCAGGTCTTTGCAAAGCTTTATTTTCTATCTTGATGGTCATGGGTAGCTCCTTTTTGTCTTAGATTAGTCACAATTACTTTGTCCAGCAGAGCTCCCACAGTTCTGTTGTTATGTCTATGTATGCACTCAAGGATTATGTCTTCTTTTTGTCATCTAAACTAATGAAAAAAGGGACACTTTCAATATTAAGAATCTATATCTATATTATTGGTATGGTTTATGAGCAAGCAGATGAATTATACAATGAAATATCTCAGGGAGCGAAATTTATAAAAACAATATAATTTTATAAATTGTTTTAAGTGTATATGGGAGGGTTTCTTTCTCTTCTTTTTAATCATAAAAATAAAATGTTAAAGAATCTTTAGTAATATTTTATTTTCTATGATAAGCAATATTGGTCTTTATGGATTTTAATCATCATCATCATCAATTTTATTATTTTAAATATTAAGAAACAATTATTTATTTAATTAAAAATTATTAATTTAATAATATTTAAAAATTTCTTATTCACATAAATTTAAAATCATAATAAACTTAGAAATTAAAAAATTAATGTTATTTTCAATATTATTTTGATAATAATTCAATGTGTGTGTAAAAAGTAAATTTATATTTGATTAAAAATATAGATTTTAATTATAGAAAATAAATTAGCCTAGATCCATCTTATCTTTGGGTGTATCAAGCATAGAAAGGGATCAAATATCTCATGACCTAAATCTTTCCTCAATTTTTGCACTAAAAAAAGAGGTTTGCAACTAAAAATATTGAAAACAAAATCATTAAATGCAAACGACAATTTTATGAGAAGAGCACAAAAAGCTATAAACTAAAAAGAAAACAACTCTCTCTGTTTTTTTTTACCTAGTTAACGATTTGCTTATAGGTGAAGATATAGGTTGTGTCTTCTTAAGTATATAGAAAGGTTTTCTTGTAGGTGAAGGTATAGGTGGTGTCTTCTTAAGTATATAGAAAGGTTTTAGAAATGATGGTTTACATTTTTTTTTTAGCATAGCTATGGGAATATTGTGCCAAATGGGCCCTTTAAAGGATAGTAATATGCATTTTCATGTTTCGTGAATATAAGGTTTTTTCCTTTGGAATATACAGATGATTATTAATGTTCACTAAAGATGAAATGGTGACCTAAAGATAAGACATTGCTTGAAAATCTTTATGTTTTTATTTTTATGCTTAAACAATATTTAAAAATGTGTTTTAAGATCACCATGGTTTTGTTGATTTAAAAGGTCAAGAAAGAAGGTTCGTGGTGTGACAAATATTTTGAAATTTAGATAAGTCACAAAGGTGATAGACTCTTTCAATGTGAGGTATTTTGGGAATTTATCAATGCCCCAAATTTAGTATGGATCTCTTAAGAATTGGTTTTTATTTTAACAATGTTTATTTTATTGTTTACATTAGCTAAGATAAAAATATTTTATATTTTATATGAGAGTTGATAATATATTTATAATATCTTATCTTTATTCGCCTCGTCCACACCACACACCCCCCCGCGTCCCCCCACTATTTATCACCCACAACTTCTCCTTAAATTTTGATGTAATAATGTTTTTAATAGTATCTTTATTCCACAAAATGATCTCCTCCTTTATGCCCCAATGGCCTATCCAAGCCTCAACATCCTTGTGCCATCCCCATTTGTGTTGAAGGAGGTTGTTTTGGCTAGAGCAAAAGAAATTTTAGGAAAATTCTTGTCTTCTGATGTTCTTTAACCTCTTCTTATACATAAGATACCTAATCATAGCCATGAGTTAAATGGGGAAAAGACTTACTTTGATGAGGAGGATAGGATAGGGAATATTTCCTTTAAGCTTTAGATTGTAGATTATAAACTTCTCTTAGATCTACTATATCTTCCTTCCGGACTCTCTTGAGATGATATGACCCCAAACCTCACATCCATATAACATAACAAGGGTGAATGTAAAGCATGGAAAACCTCTGGAAATGTAAAATAAATGTGAGTATAACGTCCCATGTTCAAATTTTGGGTTTCTTACTTGTGGCTATGTGCTAGGGGTGGCACAACACAGTAGTGCATTAAAATCATCTTTTCAACCTCATACAAGACCAAATCAGTCAACACTTCATTCACACACACACACACACACACACACACACACACACATATATATATATATACAACAAAAACGACTATATGAAAACTATTAATAATGTAAAGAAAAAATAGTAAGAGAATATTATTAAAACATAAAACGTAATATTTCATTTATTTCCAGTGACATAGATACGTGTTTTTATTATTTACTTATTTCATTATTATGTTGATAACATGTCTATTTTGGAATAGGGCTTCAAGAACTTTAATTTAATTATTAATAATTATTAGATAGATGGTAAGGATTTAACCTCCATATAATATTCTAGAATATTCTTAATAATATACACAAATCAAAGTTGATATTTATTTCCAAAGTATTTATGGTTGTTTTTCCCCTTTTAATTAAATCACTAATTAAAAAATGGCATATGAACAAGTGTCATATGAAATGAGTTATGATTTTTTGGGAATGTGGTATTGATAGGCCATGGTATATTTGTGACAAATCATATTTACATAAGATATTGTTAAAATCTTTTGTAAAATGTATATATTTTTAGCTTATATATTAATTATTTTTATCATTAATAATATAATAATGATGATCAATTTTAAATATGGTTTAGGTAATTCTTATGATTTTTTCAATTTTAACAACTTGAGATGTATGATGAAGTAAATGTTTTGATGCATCTTATCATTTTATTTCTAACATTATTTACTAGCCATTTAATTTATATAACTTCCCTAGTTATATGTTTTCTTTAGCAATGAGAAAAACTATAATAACTCTAGCCCAACCTTGGATAAGTCAAACCCTAACAAATTACCTTATTTAAACTAATTATTTTTAGATGACACTACTATTAATACATTTAACTTATGATTATGAAATAAAATATTCAATTACTTATAACAGCTAGTTTCTAATATTATGAGTCAAAACCTAACAAACTATATTAGAAAAATATCAATTATTATTATAATATTTGAAACTAATTATTTCTAGATAATTTTAAAATAAATATTAATAATCTAATTATAATATTGAAATGAAATATTTATTTATTTCCCAACAGATATTTCCTAACTAAATTTAATATTATTAATTTATAATGTCGAAAATAAATATTTATTTATTACATATCAACTAATTTCTAACTAATTCATTAAACAATGTAACAAATTACCTAACGACTAATTTTCAACAGCTAACTCTGGGTAGTGATGCATCCTTACTATTTATTCCTTGAGATCTATTGATTTCTCACCTTGTCAAGCGGATGAACCGCATTAGTTGGTTTGAAACGTCGACCAAATCCTAACAATGTGACTAATCCGAAAGAATTATATGTACATTATGGATCACAAAGGTCTCAGATCTAATATAATAACTTGGTTGTCAAAGTACCAGCGGGGACAACCATCACTGGTTTCTATCCACGAATGCATCTGACTCATCATTGTTATTGAAGTAAAACCACACCACTTGGAATTACCTACTTGTGGTCTGTCAGGGGGTAGGATTTCACTCCTTCCAGATGCCTTTGGGTCTTTAGTCATTAACCTATTTCATGATATCTTACCCGGGAAGAAGTAATTTTAGGGACTTACATATAAAACAAATTTACATCACATTTTTAATATTAATTATAAATTTTATATATTAATTTACAATTACATTTACACTAACAAAATTTAATTTTATTATTTTGAATATTTAAAAATAATTATTTATCTATTTAGAAATATTTAAAATTTCATATTCACATTATAAATTTAAAATTATAATAAAATTAAAAAATTAATGTCAGATTTTTTATTTTATTTTTTAAGTTAATGGAATCAGGCTCTCTTTTGTTGTTATTTTTCTTTTCTTTTTTAAATCTAACCACTATGTATTAGGTCAAATGAGGATTACATAGACCAAAAAAAAATTGCTACTGGTCGACCCAAAGGGAAATAAGACTAGTAACATAATTTCATACTCTTGATGGTTCTAAGACCTCATCTAACTAAAGCATATTGTAAATAGAAACTTATAAAGACAAGTTGGTTGTGCTAGACCTTGATATACACTAACATGAAAAGACAAAAATGACTACTAGTGTTGTAAGAAAAAAACCAACAAGTCGTAACAACTATTGGGAAGAATCTCCAAACATCTGTGCTAGCTAATCACTACCCTCAACCAATGAGAAGGAGATGTTGGTTTATCTCCTGGATAGAATGGTTAGCTTGCAGTCTATACTGTCATTTTTTCCTCCAATTCTACCAATCTAATAGAATTATCCCACTAAGTCCTCCTGTACCTCCATATGTGACTTGTAATATTCAAATGATGTTTAAAATTATGCAATATTTGTACCATTATCGATGAAGTAATGGGAGTAGATGTAATACACTAAGTATAGTGGGAGCCAAAAACCCCTTTCGTGTGAGATGGCATCATATCAAAGGGGGATGAGGAACACTCACTCCTGAACACCCTTGGGAGAGGTTATTTTGTTAGTGATGAAGAGCACCCCATTAAAAAAAATCACAAGCATATGTGTGTGTGTGTGTGTTATAGATAGAGAGAAAGGGCTAAATGGTTATTTTATTAGTTATGAAGATCACATATTAAAAAAGTGAAAGGAAAGAAAACTCTTAGAATTTTTGTACCCAATTAACAATTTTCTGGTAGGTGAAGGTATATGTTAACAATTTTCTTGTAAGTGAAGGTATATGTTTTTCCTTCTTGAAAATATATAAAGGTTCTACAAATGGCAAATTCACATTATTTTGTAACCACAATGATGGGAACAATGTGTGAAATGAGTCCTTTAAATGATAGTAATATGTATTTTCATTTTTCATGAATATAAGATTTCTTTTCTTTGGAATATATATATATATATATATATATATATATATATATATATATATATATATATATATATATATATATATATATATATATATATATATATATTAAGGATGAAATGGTTTATCATACGTAGAAGATAAGAGATTATTTGAAATTATTTATAATTATATTTCTATGCTAAAAAGCTTTAAAAGAAATGTTCCAAGATCACCATAGTTTTGTTGACTTAAAAAATCAAGAAAGTTTGTCATGTGACAAATATTTGAAATTTATATTTAATGTTTTTATAAGTCACACAATTTAGGAGAAAGTGATTTTCATATTCAACCCTCCTAGTGTTACAATGATGATAGAATATTTCAACCCAAGGTGTTTTGGAAATTTCCCGATGCTCAATTTCACTATGGATATCCTAATTATTTGTTCTTATTTTAGCAATGTTTATTTTCTTCTTTACATTAGCCAAGATGAAGATACGTTTCTTCCTCATAATATCTTAGCTTCATCTCTCCCTCTAGATATTTATTACACCACGGATTCTCCTTAAATTTTGATGTAATAATATTTTTTATAGTATCCTTATTCTAAAAAATGATCTCCCCTTTTATCCCCCAATCTATCAAATATTTGGCATTCTTATGTTATCCCCACTTGAGCCAAAGGTGGTGTTTTTGGTTGTAGTTAGAAGAAATTTTAGGAAAACTCGTCTTCGATGTTGTTTAACCTCTTCTTATAAATAATATATCTAGTCATAGCCATGATTTAAATGGGGCAAAGGATTTCTTTGATAAGGAGGATAGGATAGGGAATATTTCCTTTATTCTTGAGATTGTAGATTATAAACTTCGCTTGGACCTTTTCTTTCTTCCTTCACGAATCTCTAGAGATGATATGATCCCAAAAATGACATTTGTATAACATAAAAGGGGTGAAAATAGGCGTCCCATATCCAAAGATCTATTGACTTACAATTGTTTTAAGTCCATAATAAGCTTAACATCCCCCATTTATCCTTTTCTCGTGCTATAATTATAGTTGATCTTTCATGGATATTGATTCTTATATATTTGTATGAAGGAGCTTTTTCTAAATTGTTGTTGTCATATATGAAAGTGTTATATATTATCTTTGAGGATTTGATTATCATGACCTTTGTTTTGTCAATGTTAATAGGTATACCCATGTTGGCATAGAAATATTGGAGGATTATTAGTTTCTTATCAATCTCATTAGGACTCTTTACCAAAAGAACAATATCATCATCATGAAGGAGAAGAGTTAAGAATACAAATAAGCCTACAACCAACTCAACCTACATCTTCCAAACAATTTTCTAGATTATCAATGTATATGCCAAAGAGGGTAGGGGAAAAGGGACACCCTTACTTGACTCCAATATTATAGTTAATTTCTTCTACCCAACTCTTACTTATCCTAATATTAGAAATAACATTCTCATACAACCTCACTGCAATAACCCTTAACTCAAGAAGAACCATTATCTCTTCCAAAATCTTCCATAGATTGTTCCCGTGAATTATGTCAAAATCTTTTATAAAGTCTATGAAACAATAGAAGAGGATATTTTTATTATTACAATGCTCCTCCATAATGATCCTAACAGCAACAATGTGTTCTATAGTTGAATGATATCTCCTAAACCCAACTTGGCATTTATCTCTTTTATCATATCTTTCAATCATCTTTTCCGAAATAATTTCATATGGCTTTGCTAAAATTAGCTTAATAAAAAATCACATAATTAGAGGGAATTACTTTATTCCCACCTTTAGAGATAGGTATAATGAGATTCGACATCCAAGTGTTACTTCACCATTAAATTGAAGAGTTTGTGTATATGAGGGATGAATATAGGTCCTCCTATCTTCAAAATTTTAGCTTGATAGCCTTCAAGGTATTTATATTTCATAGGTTGCAAGATGCTAAATCCCAAACTCAACGTATTTCAAAAAAAAGATTTCATCTTCTCTAGGGACTTTCAAAATGATATTTTATGGTGTGAGAGATTCATAAATATTTTTAAGTTGTATGGTAGGAATAATCATTAACCTTTCCACCTAGATTTAATTATTGCAAATGACATGATGAAATCATATTGTGTATATTGTTTTAATGGATTCAAGCCTTGTTCTTAAAATGCTTAGAGCCCTAAGGAATACATTATTATCCCTATAAACTTGAACTTGAAGTGCTTTATTACATGGAAGAAAAAAATATACTCTACATTCAATTTATATATCATTTACATGTCTAATGCGAAATTAGTTTGATTTGTTTACAAATATAAATGCTTAAAATATATAATTTAATATTTTATGTGATATATATATATATATATATATATATATATATATATATATATATATATATATATAATTTTTTGTAAGTGGTAGAATTGTAAATATTGAGAGCTAATACTGTAATAACTAATATTATAAAGTCAAAATATATTAAATGTGTTGAAAAGTATTGTTTATATATTAAAAAATTAATTCCAATTATTTAAAATTATAATTTTAATAAAAAATTATTAATAATTTTTTTTTAATATTTAATCTTTAATTAAAATTTAATTGTAACATTTTTTATTATATTATATTATAATAAGTCAGTTAATACTAAAATATTAACTCACCTAGGTGTAGTTTAATTAGTGATTTCCTTGTTATAAAGTATTATGTAAACTATGAAATTCAAATTTCAAATCCCCATGGATCAAATAAAAAAAATAAAAATAGAAATATTAACTCAAATGTATGTGAACTTAGTAAATTATATCTATATATATATATATAAACGAAAGAATAAATATTTTTATAATATAAATATAAATATTTATTAAACTGATGATGATGATGATGATGATGATGATGATGATGATGATGATGATGATGATGATGATGATGATGATGATGATGATGATGACGACGACGACGATGATGACGACGACACCAACGATAACGACGACAATGATGACAACAACGAAGACAACGACGACGGTGACGACATTGAAAACGACGACAGCGACGATAATGACGACGGCAATGACAACGATGATAGTGACGACAACGACGATGACGATGATGATGACAAAGATGGCGACGACAGAAACAATGACAACGATGACGATGTTCTAATACCTACATGCTTTATCAGATCTTAAGAAGGTAAGAGATTAATCAATTCTTTAATATTTTCTTTCTATGCTCAAAAAGAAGTGAGAGAAGCATTCCATGATCACCATAATTTTTCTTAGTTAAAGGGTTAAGAAGGTCGGTAGTGTAAGAAATATTTTGGAAACTGCAATGAATTGAGTATAAGATTGAAAGTCTAAGAGAAATTATTTTTCATCTTCAAACATCTTAGGATCACACAAGTGAAAAACTCTTTCATCCCATGGAATTTTGGGTCTGTTTCACTATGAAGCTCATGAGAATTAGTTCATATCTTGAAAATGTTCAATTTCTTCTTAATGTTAGTCAAGTCAGAAAGATAAGTTTGGTATTCAAGATTGGGGTTAATTACCTCCTTATAATATCATATTTTACTTTTTCCCTCTAGCTCATTATTTCCCCATAAATTCTCCTTAAATTTAGAAGTATTAATATGTTTAACATTATCCATATTCTACAAGATGATCTCCTCCTTCATTCCCCAATCGTCCATCCAATACTTGGCATCCTTATGCCACCTTTGCATGAGTTGAAGGTTGGGGGTTTTAGCTCAAGCTAGAATCAATTTTAGGAAATACCTTAGCATCCATATTGTATAAGTTCCTCTTATGCATAAGATACCTAGTCAACATCCTACTTTCAATGGGGGGAAGGCTTGCTTCAATCAAGAGGATAGGGTAGGGAGTATTTCCTTAATATTTAGGTTGGAGGTTATAGAATTTTTTTGAATCTATTAAATCTATTCAATATTCTTCCATGACTCTATGGATATATTACAACACCAAACCACACATCCATATAAAATAATAGGGTATTAAGAGTTTCAAAGAGGACCTTCATTTTATCTCAAATCTAAGAATATATTGAGTTGCAATTGTTTTCAATCCCATAGTAATCTTTCCAACCTCGATTTCACCTTTTCTCAATGTTATGATTCCAATTGTGCTTACAATGGAGCTCAATTCCTAGATATAAAGGAAATTACTCTAAGGAGTTTTTGTCATAAATGAAAGTTGTATAGGTGGTATTTTTTGGGTTTAATTATCATGACTATAGTTTTGTCAGAAAGAAAGTCATATCCATCTTGAAGAAAAAATATTGGATGATTTTGAGTTTCTTGCTAAGATCAGAATGAATCCTTGAAAAAAGAACAATACATTTAGTATAAAGGAGAAGAGTTATGACCATAACAGTGAGCATGGGGCCAACACAAACTGGATCTTCCAAACCATTTGTTAGTTTATCAATGTATGTGCCCAAAAGGATAATAGATAAGAGACACCCTTGGTTGACTCCAATATTGCATTTAATTTCTTCTAACCAACCCTCTGTAGTCCTAAGATTGGATATAACATTATCATACAACCTTGTCACAGAAGCCCTCAAATTGAGAGGAATAATTATCTCTTCCTGACTCTTCCAGAACTTTTCTCTAGGAACAATGCCAAAATATTTTCTAAATTCAACAAAAAAAGGGATTGGTTTTATTATTATGGAATTTCTCTGCAATTATTCTTGAGTAACCCAACCCAAGTCAATGGTTGAATGATATCACCTAAACCAAGCTTGGCCCTTAGCTCTTTTACCATGCTTTTCAAGCCAAAGACTAATTTTCTTTTCCAAAAAGATCTTGTACAACTTGGCAAAAATGTGGTTAATCGTAATGGTTTTGTAATTAGAGGGAATGATCTTATCTGCACTCTTAAAAATAGGCATAATAAGCTCCATGTCCAAGGATTAGGGAAAAAATTCTTCAATACCAAATTAAAGGTCTTTTCTGTTTTTTAGATCAGGATAGGTTCTCCTATTTCAAAAAATTTAGCTTGGTAGCCTTCAATGTGCTTAGCTTTCGCATTAGCAAGCTAGTTAACCTGAAACTCAATGTATTTAAAAGAAATGTCATCATCTATAAGGGCATTCAAAATTGTATCCATGGAATTACTAAATTCATAGAGGGTTTTAAAGTAAATATTGTGGTTCTTGAAGGGAAGTAAGTGATTTTATTTAGTCTTACAAATCAGAATTTCCCTCCAATACTTTCTAAGGTTGGACTTAAAGAGGTGTAGTAAATTTTTTTTCTTTCTATTTATATGATATCTTTTCTTTCTCCTAATAAGATATTTTTACTTATTTATCTTATCAAGTTTTAGGAAAAGAAAATTTTAGGGGTTGAGTTTCATAGATGAGCTAATTTTACATGCTTTTTCCAAAAGAAAGATTCACAAATTTCCATTTTTTCTTAAATGATTCGCCCACATTTTATAAGACAAAATTAGATTATATTATAAATTGTGAAAAAATTATAGATACTTTATAAAATCATTATAAATTTGAATACATTTTACAAACATATCACCAAACACTTTACAATTTGCATATTAGGAACTAGTAAGATTCACCAAAGTTTCCACACTTTGAGATAAATTTTCATCCTCAAAAATTTTCCCTAGAACTTTTAAGGTTATTTTAAAACCATCCATGATCTATAAACTACCATGGATTTTCCATTGGACAATCCATCATAGTAGATCTAATACAATTATACATAAAATTTGAAATCTAAATTATGAGATTTATATTTTCTTATAGTTTTAGATTTATTAAGTTACTATTTTCATGCACGCAATATATAAAACATGGAAAATCAAGAACCAACATGAATATAATCACTCACAACCATAATAACACAAGATATTATTTGGGAACCCTTTCAATAAAAAATGCATCTAGAAGGTGAGGTTACTATGTTATCCCTTTCTTTGAATGGAATTGAATTCAAGTACAAAAGATTGAGACTTGTGGCCCATGTGATAATATAGTACAAAAACCATCTTTGTTTTCTCTCTCTATATCCAATCTTAGCTACTACGTTCATTTATGGAACAAAATGCACTCAAATAGAATAGAACCCCTTTTCCTCCTAGTGGCCCAACTATAATATAACTTGATAGCCAACTAGGGGTTAAATATGGCCCATTAAACCATCAATATCCATTACATATTGACCCTTCTAGAGTATTATTCATAGTTCCTGGCACCATAGTAAAAAATTGTTGACACAAATTAAGAAGCTTAAAAAGAATAACAAGTTGTTGGAAAACAAGGTACAACAACTTATCAAGAAGGAAGCATCGAAATATTCGAAATTGGAAATTCAAGTTGAAGAAAAGGGACCAAACATAGATCCCATTAATCTCATAGTTTAGTTAAATCCAAATACAGCTGAAATGAAGACTTACTTATATGCTACAGTGCAAAGAACAAGAATTTCAAATGAAGATCAAGTGATTAACCAATTGACTTTTGTACCTAATGGTAATCAGACACCTCCAGTAAACCAAAAATCACCACAAATTGTGTTAAGGGGAGACCAGATCAGAAGAAATCCTTATCTAAATCCAAGCCATAAATGTAGATATCTTAACTTGTCTAAAGATACATATCACTCATATCATATACAAGTGACATATGTTCCAAAGAATGTTGATGTCACCTCAATTCATTCTTATAATAAAAAATCCTATGAAGTATCTAGTAACTGCAATATTCACAAAAGATTGATTTAGGATAGTCATATCCATTCTCAGTGTGATAATTTTTTTATCACTTAGAGGATCTGATTATCTTGTATCAACAAATATGGAAACTCCAAGAATTTGTAAAGATGCGAACATATTACAAGACAAGAAATAGATCACATGCCTTGTTAGCAACAAGCTTTGAGGACAAAACTTTTTGAAGAGGAAGGCAATGGTATGAATATAATTTATATAAAAATAATATAAATATAAATAAATAATAATCATAATAATAGTTAATTAAATACCAATTAGTTAATGAATAAGCATGTCTCTAAGGACAATACCATTCATGAAGGGACACCTGCCTAGGTATATAAGCAGGCCCTCATTTGTAACATTGATCATCTCATATATTTTGTTGCGTATATGAACTTTGTTGATAATAGTGCCCATGTGTGATCCGAACTTAAACATGAATACAAAAACTTACAGATATAATCATAAACACAGAGATGCAACAGAAAACCACTTCATTTCATTAATAGAAAAATATTGAACTATGCTTACAAACAGAATGGAAATAAGATAGCTTGGGCGATGGTAGCTTATCTCTGAGAAGAGATGTGGCGGCTACATGCCTCTAAAGTGTTTTACAATGAGGCTCAAGTGCCTATTTATTATTGGAAAACATGAGAAAACCCTAAACAACTAAAAATCTAACCCCAGTAGATGTAACACCAAGAGTTTGTGGGCCTTATTGGGGTTAGTTGGGCAGCTAACCTCCCGGGGTCGTAACTTGGTCATATTATCTCCGTTTGGCGCATACAATACCTTGTTGGAAAAGTATCACCAAGTACTATAGGTTTCATCAAATTCCCTTGTCAATGGCTATGGGCCTACCGTAGACCCCAAAAATCTCCATTTAGGGGGTCAAAACTGCTCCGAAAGTTCAGAACCCGAAAAACCGTTAAGAATAGTAAATGCTGAAATGAACAAGGAAACAGATGAAACTGACTAGGGGGTCTAGGTGTAATAGGTGGGTGGCCACCAATATCCACCTGGACCATTCCTCCCCCCTTAGGAAGCAATGGTCCCCGTTGCGTGCAGAGCCTCCATGAAGTGAGGAAATTTCTGTTGAACCTGGTCCCTGGTGAACCACTTGCCCTGGTGAAGGAGTTGGTCTGCTTTGACAACTCAATATAATTGTACCTTATGTTTGTGAGTGTTCGTGATCTGTGTGTCAATGATCTGATCAGTTGTGGACCATTCCATGCAGTCTGGGTTGAGCTCTCTTGGTGTGGGTTGTTATGCAATGTCAAATGTGTCCAACAATGGTGGAACATATGGCCGAAGGCGATCTACATTGAACACTGGGTGTAGACCAAGGAACGGTGAGATGTTGAGCTTGAAGGCATTGTCACCGAGGGCCTTGGTGATGGTGTATGTCCCATATTGGAGCGATCGAATCTTGTGGTGGGGTTCATCAAGGCACTCCTTGTGAATATGTAGCCAAACTTTGGCACCAACCTGGGACTTGTGCATCACTCGATGTTGATCATGGCACTGCTTATCCTTAGCATTGGCTTTATCCAATATATCATGGACCTGTTGGCGAATGTGTTGAATTCACTCAATGAATTTGTTAGCCCTTTCAGCTTTGGATTGAACGTGAGTCGAATTTTACCTTAATGGCTACAAATTGTATGGCCACATCAATGGGGCATAATGGCTAAAATCCTAGCCCTACCTAAAAGGGGTTGTGGCCTATTGAGCTATGGAGAGATCTATTGTAACTGTGTTGGACATTGGGGAGACTTTGATCCATGTGCATGGATGCTTCGAGTTTTACATTCACAATGTGTGTACGGTCATCCTGTTGACAACCTCTGTTTGGCCATCAGTTTGGGGATGGAAAGTCATGGACTTAGTAAGTTTTGTATCCAATATCGACCAAAGACTTGACCAAAATGCAATCAAGAATCTTTTGTCCCGATTTGAGACAATGGATTGTGGGATCCCAAAGTGTACCCACACTTTCTCAAAGAAGAGCTTAGAAATGGCCTCCGTTGTGATACTCTTCATGTAGACCGCCATGATGACCATCTTAAAGAATTTGTCGACGACCACGAAAACGTAGTCGTTGTCGTGCTTAGTAGAAGGAAGGCCAGGCATGCAATCCATGGAGACGGATTCCCAAGGTCGACTAGGAGTAGGTAGAGGAGTATACATGCCTTGATTCTTGATGGTTGGTTTGGCAATGCTGCAGGCGGTGCAGGATCTAGTGTACTTCCCAACATCCTAACAAAGTTTTGGCCAATAAAAGTACTTTTGCAATACCACCACTATTTTCTCTACTCTGAAATGTCTAGCGACCTAATTGTAGCACGCCTCCCAAATCATCTTGGCACGCTCACTTGAAGGAACACAGATGCGTCCCAGGTGGCATAACAGTTCATCTTGAAGGTGAAAATTTGGAACGTGCTTCCCTTCCAGGAGTGTCTGGTATATGCTGCCAAATTCTGGATCGCTCTTGTAAAGATTTAGCCACCCCAATGTCTCATGCCCACAGGATTCGAGCACAGTGATTAGCATCGTTGCCGATGGTTAGCTGAGGAAATTAGCCACGTTATTGGTGCTACCCTTCTTATACTTAATGTTCAAGTGGAACTGTTGCATCTAGGTGGAAAATTCCGGGTGGTGATCGTTCTGCAACTTCCCTTGTGTCTTTATGAACTATAGAGGTCGGTGGTCTATGTGGATGACCATTTCCTTCCTGAAAATGTAATGCTTCCATTGACGGCAGGCCTACACAATGGAATACATTTATTTGTTGTAAGTGGGGTACTTCCAGACTATGTCTAAAAGTGTCTCACTGTGGTAAGACATTGGATGCCCATGCTGAGTAAGAATCACACCATTAGCATAGTCGTAGGCATCTGCCTCAATCTCAAATGGTTGTTGCAGGTCTGTTAATGTGAACATTAGTGTAGAATAGAGGTGATTCTTCAACTCATAGAATGCTTTTTGGTGGGTTTTTTTACCAAAAAAACTTTTCTTTCACTCTACCCTTGGTGACTTGACTTAAAGGCCAAGTGATATGAGAGAACCCCAACACGAACCTATGGTATAAATTGGCAAGACCCAAAAAACTATGGAGCTCTATTAGAGTGGTTGGGGTTGGCCAATCCTAAATTACTTGTATCTTATATGGGTCCATATGTACACCCTTCTCATCAATGATGTATTGCAGATATTGAACCTGGGTTAGGCCAAAGTTTCATTTCTCCAATTTAGCACACAACTTGTGTTGTTGCAGGGTTAGAAGGACCTGTCGAATATGGTGGAGGTTCTCTTCCCAACTTTGGCTGAAGATCAAGATGTCATCTAAATAAACCACCATGAATGCATTGGTGAAGGGTCGTAAGATGTCATCCATCAGTCTCATGAAGGTTGCAGGGGTGTTTATCAATCCGAATGACATGACCAAACATTTGAAAAGGCCCTCCTTGGATTTGAAGGTAGTCTTCCACACATCGGAGGGTTCGATAGGAACCTGATTATAACCTGACTTCAAGTAAATATTTTTGATACATTTGTCCACTTTGAGCTGGTCCAAAAGGTCATCAATTTGCAAGATTGGGTACCTATTCTGGACAGTGATCTTGTTCAGTGCTCGATAGTCAATACAGAGCCTCCATGTCCCATCCTTCTTCTGTACCAATACAATCGAGCTCCCAAAAGGTGATAAGTTTGGCCTAATGTGCCCTTTCTCCATTAGTTACTGGATCTTCCTCTGGATTTCATAATTCTCCAGAACAGAGCATCAATATATTAGTCCATTAGGCAGTGGCATGCCCAGGGTCAGATCGATGGAGTCCTTGACCTAATAGTGCATAGGTACCCCTGTGAGTGAGGCGAAAATATCCCTGTATTCCTCCACGACCTTGTCCATCTGTTGTTTTTGTGTAGAGGAGCCCTGCTTCGAAGCCATGGCCACAACCTTCTTCTTTCCCTCGGGGAGAATCATAAGGAAAATAAATTTCCTAGTCTGGGAAATGATCTTACTGCATAGCTTTGTAGTGATTAAAGAGATGGCGGTAGGTGAGGCTACCTCCGATATCCAGTACAACTTATTAGCCAAAGTAATAATCACAAAGTGAGGTCTAGACTCATATACAACACATCACTTCCACAAGTATGGTTATCTTAACAATACATCACAAGCTTCAAGAGGAGCAACATCACATGGTACCTCATCCATGAAGGAATTTATGTTGTAGGGAAGGCGACACTACTGGCTGATGAAAATATCTCATCCTTGGTGAAGCCACTCGATGGTATATGACCATGGATGTGATGTAGTATTTAGGCCCAGCCGCTTCACAACCTCTACTGAAATGAGGTTGTCTTGGCTGCCGTTGCCGACAATGAACTGCAGCGGAGAACCCTTCACCCACATCTATGAGTGGGAGAGGCGTTCCCCCTCCTTTGGATCTTCAAGCTCAATCTTCTATATCTTGGTGGTGGCCATGGTGGTGTTGGGCTCCACATCAATGATCTGCTTCCCTTTATCAGTTCCATTATCAGGTTTTGATTGAGAATTAGAACCTGCATCTAATTCAAAAGCCTTCACCTCAACCACTAGTGACTTCTTGGCTCGACACTCACTTGTATTGTGAGTGGAGCTTTTATGGAACTCACACCATTTTCCTATGTCCTTCTTCGTATTTGTGGTGTTTTTATTTGCTTGCAGCTTTGACAGGCTGTCCTAGGTAGCCCCGCCTTCACTTGGTGCTTTGTTTTGTGGTTTGGGGGCGCCTTTTCCTTGCTTTAGATTTGCAGATCCAAATTCCTTCATCTTCTATTTAAACTTTTGCTCAATCTTGATAGCATACTAATATGTTGTTGGCTTGAAGGGGGCTTGACCCAGGTTCAGTGTTATTTAGCCAAACAAATCCCTACACTTATGCCCATTTCGGCATTAACCTGCGAAGTGTGGACTGAAGTCTCACCCGAAGCAGTATGGGGGGATGATGGAACCAAGTTTCTGCACCCTGAGATGGTTTTGATGTCGTTTTATCTCTTCTATCCCTGCCTTCCCATAGGTGATATCTCCCTAGGGCTTGTAAGGCAAACCCTTTATTCCAGATTTCAATACCTTCACACAACCCTAACCTGTGGCTCAGGTACTGTTACGCTGTTATGGCAGCGTGCCGTGCAGATTCCTCAATTATCCTCAGTGATTTGCTTATCTTGTCAAATACTTAAAGTTATCACCACGTAAGCAGATATTCGTGATTGCGTTCAATTATTCAATGTAATCACATTCATTCGCGCATCATGTAAGCATAATAAAGGAAATTCATACACAAGATATCCAAACCCATAAAAAGAACAAATACACAGAAATTGCAGAATAACTCCTTTTATTAATATCTTCCAAGTGTTACAGACTCTGCTCACCCTGCACACACAGCTGCAGGGGTTCACGCACTCAGTTGCAGACTTCTACCCTAGGCCCGTACGCACTCAGCTACAAAGCCTCTACCTATGCTACAACCCAATACTTAGACTTCTTGCTCTAAAGCTATGACTCTCTTACTTCTTCGATCGATGCCTCTAACTACTTAGAGCTTAGCTCTTTTTATATAATCCCATGGTTCTCGGACCATGTGTAGATCTTTTACAACCGACTTTACAAAACTAAGGGCGGACTACCCTTTGTGACACATGATACCTTCACGCTTCGCGACCACAAAATGCGGAGTCTCTACAATAATATTACAAAAACTTGACTTAAATAGGGGCTTTCTGCCCCAAAACTGCCCTTGGGGATCCCGCTCCAACAAGCCCCCAACAAAAACATCGTGACTCGCCCTCGAGTCACTCGGTAGGCATGGAGATCTTTGCGCGAAGCCTATCCAAGTCGACACTGATGACCGCAACTTCGGCTGTGCACTGAGTTGTTGTTTGCTTCACATCTTCGATTGTCTTCTTAGTTACTGCCCCTGCGCTGTCAGCCTAAAGCTGTTGTTGCATCGCTTGCAAAGTCACAAGCTTGCCTTCAATGTTGTCGGTGACTACATAAGCTTCCTCCAGCTATGGCTTTAGTCGCTCCTTCGGCATTGCTTCCTTGTGCAGCGTTGCGTCCACCTGTTCCTTCCACTGCTTGGCTTCCTATAGCTTGGCTAACCTCTGTGTTAGCGCAACGGTTTGCGTTTTTCCCTTAACTTCATCATAGCGTTGTTAGAGTTTGTGCTCTTCTATCTCGAGCCTCTGGATGTTTGGGTCCTCCTGCAAGCCGGTCAGGACCTCAAACGATTGTTCAAACAACTGGGTGTAGTCTTCTACTACACTTTCCACTATCGCGGCTACTTCTGTGATAGCGACCACTCATTGTTCCTTTACCTCTAGTGGTGTTGAAGGCTAGGCCCTCAAGTGGAGCTATGTGATCTGAAATTTCAGCTCCAACAAAACCTGTGCCATCTCCATTTGAGTGTCACGCACCCTTGTGGCCAATTTACGGATGCAGACCTCGACTGGCTCCTCCTCTAGAATGGCCAATTCTGGGACCATTCTGCAGGCCTCCTCCACGACCTATATGATCTTCTTTCTCTGGTTGGTTGCCCTAGCCTCGGTGGCAATGGTAGCATCCCTCTGTAAGGCCATCTGCTCATTGCTGATTTTCTATTCATTGATCACTTAGAGGGTGCGGTGCTTACGGGCCCTCGGCTCTGCGATTACTCCATCCTGCAAGGAGTGGAGTGCTTCACACGAGAGCACTACTAGGTTCAATCCAAGGCACTGACAGTGGACCTACCAGCCTCATTTTCTGTTGTCAATGCTCCATCCAATAGCACTAGTGCACTGGAAGCCTTCATGTGCAACATATCGGCAGCCTCTGATGTGCCGATATCCAAGCTGGTAGACACCATACCAACTTGCAATGCGAAGGTTTGCAACTCCTGCATTCCCATCTAGATGGCCCCTAGGGTGATCTACTGTTGCTTTTCAAATTTTTACAGGGCCTCCATGGTGACATCTCTGATTGTGTCACCGATGTCATATAAATCTCGCTCCATTAGTGTGATAGGGTCCAGTGAGGTCTTGGTCGCTTTTGATTTCTTTCTAGACCCTCCTTTTTCTGGCTCTCTCAAGTGCTTAATGCTGTGGGACATCTCCTAGGGGTCCATGCCATGCTGCTATGTGTCATTCTCTTTAGTTTCAGGTGAAGGTGGCTGTGCACCTTTGTTAGAGCCCTGCTCTGTGCCACCTGTCTGTTTTCCTACCTCCTTCCTTATCTGTTTTGCCTTGGCCTTCTCAACAGCCTCCTTCTTCCACTTTTCGACTAGCTACACCATCTTTAGCTTGGCCTCATCCTTCTTCTTTTGTGTAGCAGACTTGCTTCCACCCACCTCCAAGTCTGCGGAGGTGTGCCACTCCGTCAGCGATTTATCCAACACCGCATCAATGGCATCATCTGTGGCTAGGCACGGTAAGTTGTACCACTTCTATGCAGGGCCCTTCCATGCCCTAATTGATATACAATGCAAATCAACTTTGAATTCGGAATAGCTCTGCAGGTTAGCAAATACTGTGGGTGACAATCATGGCTTGTGATTGATAGCCATCTTGATATTCATTTCCATCAGGATCCAGAAGATTTTGTTGTCCAAAACACGCTCCACATCCTTGTTCACCCACAACGAAGTGTACTTCACTGCTTCAGGAAGTTCTAGCGCGACCTAGGGGAATTGGCTCTCTTCTGGTAGCTCCCACGCTACGAGCACAATCAATTGCAAGAGTCATGCATAGTGGAACATCTTGATTTTCTCTTGTGCTTCGTGGTAGTTTGCCAGGAACTCACCGCGAAGGTAGTCCGACCAGTTAAACTAGACTCCTTTCGCACATTGTTGTGTGAGTGAGACAACAGGCATCGGCACCTCATCAGTGAGGCACTTCTGCATCACCTTTCTTGCAAGGATCTGCTTTTCCACCTTCACACCGGTCTTGCAAATGCTAGAGATTGTGTACTTGTGCGTCTTCTTTACAAATTTGAACTTCTCTTTCATTGATTCTATGAGCATGAGCTCGCCACCCTTACCACCAAATATCATGGCTGGATTTTTGCCTATATATGGCAGGCATGTTATGCGGTGAATCAACATATCGGTGATGGGTATCGGCTCCTCCAACCACAGAAACCCATCATGCACCAAGCACAACAGTTGCTTGATGACTAAAACTATCACAGGGGTGCGGTTATAGTGCAGCACCTAGAGCAGGTTGAGTAATCCTTCCTTCTCTACTCCTATGAGCCACTTCCACGGCTCCAGTGCAGTCATCCCCATATTTGTGTCTATGATGCAATGCATCAACTGTTCGGTCGCCAGGTGCGGGAACTTCTCATGATCCACCAAGTCCCAGTCTTTGAGCTTCAAAATCGGCACCTGTGCCAAACGCGGACCGTCAAAAGTGATCTCATCTAGTAGCAATGGGGTTTGCAGGGGAGTCTTACTTTCATCAATGTCCTTGGGGACCTTGGACTTAGGCTTGCGTAGAGGGACATACTCTGGAAACCGTGTAATAAGGTCCACACCCTGGGCTTCAACCTCCTCTATTTCCACTCCCACATCTTCATCATTCATGGGGATGTCTTCGATATCCTCCTCTTCTGCATCTAGGTTTATAGCCTTTCCTTTCTCCTAGGCAGTGAGTTTTGTTGGGTTTTGTCTCGGCGACGCGTGCACTGGGATGGCAGGCTTCTTGCCCTTCTTATCTTTCATGGTCTCCTTGGTTGGGGTTGGCTTCGGTCTCGGTGTTCTTGGGGATTTAGGAACCTCCACCAGTACTTCGGCTACTTCTAGGTCAACTTCTTCTGTCTATTTCTCTATCACTTGTGTCGGCTCCTCTACCACTTGTTGTGTATTGATAAATTTTGGGGCCGATGACATAACATTCTCTATCAGTGCTTGCGACATCTCAGGCAAGTTCGCAAATGCAAGAGTTTATTTGAGAGCTTCGAAAAACTATGGGTCCATAGGCGTTTGAGAGCTCAACAACTGAATACTTAAAATTCCAAGTGTTTCTTGCTGGACAGTCACTTGTAATTTATAGGGCAATGAATTCAAATCTGATCATTTCCCCCGAAATTGGTTCATTAATTCTGGATTGATGGCAGATTTTCATGTATCTAAGCCATAAATTTTGTCTTAAATGCCGGCAACCCAATCCATTTGGCATCACTTCTACCATCTTTTCATGAATAGTGACTTTAACGGTCACTTTCTAGCTGACCTGCATGATTTCTCCCTGGGTAATGCAGCTCCCTCCGTGCTGTTGTGGACCCAGTGACATGTCCTTGCTTCACACCATCTTCCAATCGCGCAGATCACCAACTTGGGTAGTGTAGTTTAGAGTCTTGTGCCTCCTTTCAGCTACCTGGAGTGCTAAGACTGTGCTACTTTCATTTAGTCACATGGACAGACCACAGGTGTACGGCTTCAAGCGATTGCCATTCACCTTTCCTAGGAAGGGTTCTCCATTTAACTTGACTAGCTGTATTGTGCCTCCGTCGGTAATATCCTTAATAACATAAGGCCCTAACCAGTGCATCCTAAATTTTCTAGGAAATTTATCAAACTTACTATCATACAACAGAACCAAATCATTTACCTTAAATGTGTACAGCTTGATGTGTCAATCATGCCATGGCTTTTCACGCTGCTTTTGGACCTTCTGGTGAAATCCAGCCAAAAATATTTCTTCTTCGAGCTCACCCAGCTGCGTGAGCCTCTCTTCTAGGGCTCCATGATCCATCATAACCGTGAGTGCTGCTATGTGCATACTAGGCACGATGCATTCCATAGGCATTACATCTTCCACACCATAGACCAGACTAAAAGTGGTTTTTCCTGTCAACTTCTTGCATGTCGTTTGATAAGCCCACAATACTGCAGGTATGCATCAGTCCCAATCACTTCGCTGAGAATTGTAAACCTTTGTCAACACATTTTCAAGCACTTTGTTAAACGCCTCAACTATCCTGTTCGCCTGTGGTTGATAAGGTGTGCTCTTCTGGTGATATACCTGAAATTCCTCTGTGAGTGCATTGATCGTCTCATTTAGGAAGTGCATACCACGATCACTCATCAAGATCCTTGGACATCCAAATCGCGTCAGTACATGCTCAAATAGGAACTTTGTGGCCATCGCACCTATGCAATCCTTCACTGGCTGCGCTTCTGCCCAACAAGTCAAATACTCTGTCGTAGTGATAATGTACCTTACTCCTGTCTTCCCTTGTGATTGAATGGGTCCTACAAAATCTATTGCCCACTTCTCAAAGGGTTTCAATGTCATTTGTGGATTCAAAGGCATTTCATCCCTCTATGATGGCCTGCCCATTCATTGACATATGTCACACACCTTGCAATATGCTTTTGAATCCTAATGAAGGGTTGGCCACCACAACCCGGTGCGTAGAATCTTCTGTGCGGTTGCTCTCCCTGCATAATGTCCTCTCGTAGTGCCCCAATGAGTGTTTGCGAGGATGCTACTTCATTCGAACTCAGGTACATACCGTCGCAATATCTCATCAGTCCCCATCTTGTATATTCCCAGCAATGACAGAGAAATCTGCCATGCACACCACTAATTCCTTCTTTTGTTGGACAGAGTATCCTTCCAATGCAGTTCTTGTTGTTAGGAAGTGTATTTATCTGCAAAATGACCATCCATTACATGCACTACAAATAGATACATGTCAGGCAATCCTTCTTCCAAGTTATTAGGTTCCTCCCCTATTTCAATGCGCGACAAATGGTCTGGTCCTGCGTTCAACCGTCTAGGCTTCACAACAACTTCAAAATCATACTCTTGGAACTATACAGGTTTATTGACCAGGTAATTCAGCATGGATTGATCCATATACATCTTAAAATGGCCTCCTAGCAAGTAGTGTCGATACTTCTGGAGTGCATATACCATAGCTAGCCCCTCGCATTCAGTGGTAGAATAGTTCTTCTCTGCTTTGGATAATTTGTGGCTTGTGAACTCAATAGGATGGTCCAAGCCTTCTCCACTATCTTGTGTTAGTATTGCCCCAAGCACTATACATGACATGTCGACATGTACATGCAACTCTTTCTTCCAGTTTGGGAAGACTAGAATCGGCATGGTAACCATCTTTTCTTTCAATATATCCAAGCTCTTTTTAGAGTCATCGTTCTAGTAGAACGTGACATCCTTCTTCAACAATTTTTCCATAGGTGTGGTGATCTGGGCATAACTTTTGATAAACTCTCTATAATATCCTGTATGTTCCAAAGTAGCACGTAGCTGTTTCACGCTCCACGGCGCTTCCAAGTTCAGTATCATCGTGATCTTCACGGGGTCTACTATCAGTCCTTGTCTGCAAACCACATGCCCCAATAGGTTCCCAAAAGGAATGAAAAACGAACACTTCTTGAGATTGAGCGCGATCCAGTATCTTCAACAAGTATCCAGCATCAAGCGCAGGCTTGCTACATGGAGCTTAACCAACCCAAATACAGTCCAGTCATCAAAATATACCTCCAGGAACTTATGAATAAATTCCATGAATTCTACAATAACCATGTGTGAAAATATTGCAAGCGCATTCTTCAATCCAAACGACATTACAGTGTATTGAAAACAACCGCACTTAGTCGAGAAGGTTGTCTTGCTCCTATCCTCTAGCGCTATTTTCATTTGGTGGTACCCAGAGAAACCATCAGTGAAGGAATATTCTTCCTAGCCACCTACATTGTCCAACACTTCATCCGTTAATGGAGTCGGGAAAGGATCATGCACACAAGTGTCATTCAGTTTTCTGAGATCCACGCATATCCTTATCTCATCCTTCTTCTTCTTCTCTTGTACCACCATTGGGCTTACCCAATCAAATTCTTCCACAAGCTCAATGATGCCTACCACTAGCATCTTGTCTAGCTCTAAGCAGACTTTCTCCTTGTATTTTGGATTGAGACGGTAAGGCCTCTGCTTAACTAGATTCGTGTCAGGCTTTAACGTGATTTTCATCATTCCTAGGTCCCCGATTATTCCTTTTCGATCCATAAACTTGGTAGGGAATAAGCCCTAGTATTCTCGGAGTAATTCAACAACCTTATCCATCATTGCATCATCATATTAGTCTCCAATATTTGCGAATTTGGGTTCTGCCTCTGTACCAATGTTCACTTGTTTTGTTTTCACCGGTGCGGTTATATTAGGGTTCTCAATCTACGGTCCTTGAACCTTGCGGTGTCCTTCTGTTTCTGGAATGTTAATCTTCCACGGATCTTTATCCCCTGATTTAGTAGTTATATTATAACATTCGAGTGCATGTGTTGGGCACAGGATCCACCAAGGGCAGTTTTGGGGCTTAGAGACCATATTTTGGTCCAATTTTGTAATTCCAATGTAAAGACTCCCCATTTTGTGGACGTCGAGTGTGTAGATTTTAAATAGTCATAGGGTTGTCTGCCCTTATTTTGATAATGTAATGACAGTTGTAGAAGATCTACCCATGGTCCACAGACCATGGGATTTTATAAATAGAGCTAAGCTCTAAGTAGTTAGAGGCATCAATAATGGATTAAGATCGAACATGTATGCGAGATAGCTTTAAAGTAGAAGTCTAAGTTTTAGGTCGTAGCGTAGGTAGAGGCTCTGTAGCTGAGTTCGCAGAGGCCTATAAGTCTGCAGCTGAGTGCATAGGGTGAGTCGAGTCTGTAATTATCTAGAATTATTAATAAAGAGAAGTATTCTATCATTTTTGTGTCTTTATTTCTTGTTTATGCATCTATTATATTGGGTATGAATTTCACTTCTAATGCTTATATGATGCGTGAATGTGTATAATTATATTTTTTAAGTGAACGCAAGTAAGAATATTTGTTTACACGAAGCAAACTAAGATATGATAATAAGATAAGTAAGATACTTAGCCTAGTTTGGGAAATAGCGTAGTTCGCTGCCCTAGCAACACGAAAGGACTTCAACACCTGGTTAGGGCTACATGAAATTTGATTGTGACACTTCGTGAAGGTACTGAAGGGTAAAGAAGAGGGATAAGTAACCTGCAGGAAGGCAGGAATAGTTGGAGTAAACCAACATCACAACCATCTCAAGGGTGTGGAAACTTGGTTTGAGCATCCCCCCATATTGTTTCAAGTGAGACTTCAGTCCGCACTCTGCGGGCTGATCCTAAAAGGGCCAGTAGTGTAGGGATTTGTTTGGATAAATAATGTTGAACCTCAGTCAAGCCCCATCAAGCCAACAAATGGTTCCATTTCCGATACTGGAATCTACATAAGAGATGTGTGATGTCGTATCAATGGAATCCAACTAAGAAAGAAATTGAAGGCTGGTTGGATAGAAGGATTCATGAGTTCGCGGCACAAGAAAACAGAAACCCGTGACTCTCAAATGAATAGTGGTTAGATAACTACCTGTATATGGAGATCCATGAAATCTTTCTTGCCTCCTTTCCTACTGAACTATACGAGTGGATTGCAAAGCTAGCAGATAGCCAACGAAGGTGGAAATTTGACAGTCCTGTTGTGTGGACCCCGGAGCTAGTACGAATATTGGAAGCATCGGAGGATAAGATCACGCACACCATCAATCATTGGCTCAATCACATTATAGGAGGATTTGTTACTGAGTTCAAGATCGACACCTTAGTCAACTATAGCGAGGCAGAGCGATGCTTCTTCAAATGACCGTGAGGTAAGTACGTAAAATCTTTGAATACTTGGATTAAAATGTTTTTGTGTGAAAAGTGGGTCATGAAATTACCTTGATGTTTGGGGCTACGTGAAATGGAAAGGTTTATAGGAATGAAGGAAATAAGGGTCCAGAGAATAGCCCCTTGATTTCACCTCCACGAGAGGACGAAGAAGAACTCGCAAAGGTCTCTCCATGAAGTGATATTCATTTGATAAGACAAAGACTTCCGCGAATACCACCTTTGCCCACACCATCACCGACTTCACCGCCATCACCTCATCTTCGCCTATACCACCTCCACCACCATCGCGATTCAGTATGGCGAACAAAGTGAAGTTGCCTTTGTTCAAAGGCTTGGCGGACCAATTCTAGTTCATAGTGAAGGATGTATGGGAAGCTCAAGGTGTGACAGATGACCATATAAAGAAAGCAACACTGGTTAGCACCCTGCAAGATCGCACGCTGACCTAGTATATTAAGTACTCCAATGATAACCCGAATGTGAGAGTAGAAGACATTGAAGCAGCACTGAATAGGGAATTTAGCAGGCCTAAATATGAAGCACAGTCGATTATTGGATTCAAAGAAATCACGATGCTACCAAGCAAGATGCCTTGGGAGCTAGATCAGAGGCTAAAATGTATGATTCGCGAAGCCAATATGAATTTGATGGATGGATAGCATTGCGAGTGATTTGTAGCTTCACTACTACCACACTTAAGGAGTGCACTGTTGCAGCAAAAGATAACAACTCAGGCAAAGTCCTTGGAGATTTCCATGAGACTACATGAGACCCCGATGCAAGATCCTAATCTAGGAGTTCAACAGATCCATGTGCAGCTAAAGAATCTATGCCTTGAGATGCAGAGTCTAAAACAAGACAAGACGGTTCGATCAGAAGTGCACGAGGAAGTGTGGTGCTTGAAATGCAAGAGTCAAGGTCATGACAAAGACCACTTCTTGGTCTTTAAAAATTACCCTGCAGGAGGAGTACGGATGCCTTCAAGGCTAGAAGCTCAAGCAGGACCTAGCGTGGCACTTGCTTTGTGGTGTGCTATATGTCAAGTAGTCAGAAAACATGCCACGGATAACTGCCACTTTTTACAAAAGTATATGCAAACTCCACAACAGTTATTCTGCAACTTTTGTAGGTAAGTGGGACATGACGATCGTACTTGCAGGAGCTATGAATTGATGATGGATATGATTCCCGCCTATAGGGTTCAGGCCGAAATGCGGCCCCTTGACTAGAATGCAAGTATGGTGCAGACAAGATTTCAGGGGCGCAGATGAGGTCGAGGCCGAGGTGGAGGAGGACGTGGTAGAGGTTGAGGACAATTGGTTTTCTATAATTTTGGAGGACCAGGACATTATGCCCGTGATTGCACTAATCTAACGCATCTATTGTGCAAGTATTGCACACTGTTTGACCATGAAATAGAAGATTATCCTACGCTGATATCTAGGATATGTGACAAAGGGGTGCTACCACCTCCCCTGACTTAAAACCTCCAAATGATGAGGTCTGAGCCATGCGAGGAAGATCCAAATATAAATATAGTGCTCCGAAGTGGAATTGCGATGGGAGATGATAAGGGAAAACAACCGAAAGATAGTACCTGGGTTCACAAAGCCCCAGTGAAAGAAGCTGAGTTTGATTTGGAGCGCGCTCGAGAAACCTTCATGGAAGCTAGAAAAAATTTCTCTGAGGCCTCCACTTCAGGAAGCAAAGATCAGCCTGAGCTGGAGATAGATCCCTCCATGCTCACAACTTTCCTAAAAACCTATATGAAGTTACTGCATGACAGTAAGGCTATGAAAGTGTTACAAGAACTCATAAATAGATGTGCTGGGACCACACCAGGAGAGATGTGAGAGATTTTTGATGATAGAAATCCCTACCCAACGCTCCTAGAGTTGACTCGGCTACTGATATGAACGAGGTAATCAATATGAAGAAGCAGAAGATGATCTTTGAGAAGAAGTCACTGCGTGTAATCATACCCCTGGATCCTGCTAAAGGATCATGCTATACGGAACCAATCCGCGACTATGAGAGTTATGATGATCTAGACTACATCTATAAGATAATAGCGTAGGACCAAGACTGGGTGAATCCCACCGTGGATGGGCGGATTACATGGTAGCGCGAGAGCTCCTGCACTTTAGACTCTGATGAAGAAGTAGAACGCTAGCAAAATCGATGACACGAGGTAACTACACTGAATTGCAACATGATGACCTGGTCACTGTGCTGCATGTTGAAAGAAGCAAGAAATCTACCTACTTAGGTACTTTCTTGGATGCATTTGAAAGGGAGGTGTTGGAAAAGCAATGCTTCTAGGCCTTGCACTAGGCACTGAGTGCTATGTCCACAATATGGTGGGGTACACAGAAAGGAAGCTTTGATTATTGGCGTGAATGTAGGAGAATGATGCGAGTACAATTTGGGAAGCCTAATATGCAACTGATAGACAAGTATGATGGATACGATGATCCATGCATGCATCTGGCCAAGTGGACACAGGCCTATGGATAAAAGCCACAACTTTAGTGGGTGCACATGTTCTGTCATACCCTAGATGTTATACCAATGAAGTAGTATATAGAAACAGAGCTCCACCATGGGACAAGTGAATGGGATATCCTGCACGAAGGATTCATGATGACCTTTATTTTTTAGGATGGGTGGGACAGTATTGTTGAAGTGCTACAAGAGGTAAAAGCAGCCATCTTTAGGATATCGGAGCCTTTAGACCTGATTCAGCCTGAATGGGCTACTCAGCTGAGTCACGCGTTGGAGTGTTTAAATGTAACTGCTGAAGAGGAGGATGAGGATCCATGGAATATTAACATTCCAGAGACATAAGGCCACCGCGAGATTCAAGGACCATAGATTGAGAACCCTGATATAACAACACCAGTGAAAATTAAACAGGTGAACATTGGTGTGAAGGCAAAACTACAAATATTGGAGACTATTGGCATGACGCGATAGTGGATAAAGTCATTGAATTACTATGCGACTATCAGGACTTATTCCCAACCAAGTTCATGGATTTGAAAGGAATCATCGAAGATCTAGGAGTGATGAATATCACATTAAAGCCCAACGTGAAGCTAGTTAAGTAGAGGCCTTCCCACTTAAATCCAAAATACAAGGAGAAGCTCCATGTAAAACTCAACAAAATGCTTGCAGCAAGCATAATTGAGCCTATGGAAGAATCCTACTGGGTAAGCCAATGGTGGTGCAAGAGAAGAAGCAAAAGGACAAGATAAGGATATGTGTGGATCTTAGAAAAGTGAATGACGCTTGTGTGCATGATCTATTCCCAACTCCATTCACGGATGAAGTGTTGGATGATGTAGGTGGTCAAGAAGCATAGTTTTTCATTGATGGGTTCTCGGGGTACCACCAGATCAAAAAATCACGCCAAAGGATAGGAGCAAGACAACCTTCGCAACCTAGTGGGGTTGCTTTCAATATACTGTCATGCTATTTGGATTGAAGAATGCGCCAGCCATCTTTTCGTGCATGGTTGTTGCGACATTTAAGGAATATATTCATAAGTTCTTGGAGGTCTATTTTGATGACTGGGCTATATTTGGGCTGGTTAAGTGCCATGTAGTGAGCTTGACTTGATGTTGGATACCTGTCGAAAATACCAAATCGCGCTCAACCACAAAAAGTGCATGTTTCTCATTCCTTTTGGGAACCTATTGGGGCATGTGGTTTGCAGACAAGGGCTGATGGTAGACCCCACGAAGATCGTTGTGATTTTGAACTTGGAAGCACCGAGAAGTGTGAAATAGTTGCGTGCTACTCTTGGACATACGAGATATTACAGAAAGTTTATCAAAGGCTATGCCCAGATCACCGCGCTAATGGAAAAATTGTTGAAGAAGGATATCACGTTTTGTTGGAATGATGATTGTAAGAAAAGACTAGATATATTGAAAGAAAATATGGTTAATGCATCAATTCTCATCTTACCAAACTGGAAGAAAGAGTTTCATGTCCATGTTGATGTGTCGTGTATAGCATTGCGGGTAGTACTAACACAGGATAGTGGAGAAGGCTTGGATCACCCTATCACATTTGCAAGTCATAGATTATCCAAGGCAGAGAAGAATTATACCACCACTGAGCACGAGGGGCTAGCTATGGTATATGCACTCCAAAAGTATCTACACTACTTGCTAGGAGGCCACTTTAAGATGTACACAAATCACTCCGCACTAAAGTACTTGGTCAATAAGCCTGTGTTGGGGGGGCGAATTTGTATATGGCTCTTATTGTTCCAGAAGTACGATTTCAAAGTTGTTGTGAAACCTAGACGATTGAACGTGGGACTAGATCACCTGTCGCGCTTTGAGACAGGGGAGGAACCTAATAATTTGGAGGAAGGATTACGTGATGCACAACTCTTTGTTGTGTGCATCGCGGATGGACATTTTGAAGATATAATTCACTTTCTAACAACTAGAACTACGTCGGAAGGATACTCTATCTAGCAAAAGAAGGAATTAGTGGTCCACGCAGTAGATTTCTCTATCATTGTTGGGCATCTATATAAGATTGGGAATGATGAGATACTGTGAAAGTATGTACCCAAATTTGAATGAAGCAGCATCCTCACAGACGATCATGGGGGTGCTGCAGGAGGACATTATGCAGGAAGAGAAACCATGTAGAAGATTCTATGCGCAGGGTTGTGGTGGCCAAATCTTCATCATGATTCAAAAGCATATTGCAAGGCATGTGATGTATGTCAAAGAATAGGCAAGCCATCGTGAAGGGATGAAATGCCTTTGAATCCACAAATGATGTTGCAACCTTTCGAAAAGTGGGCAATAGATTTTGTAGGACACATTAAGCCTCAAGGAAAGACAGTCGCGAGGTATATTATCACTGCGATGGAGTATTTGACTTGTTGGGCAGATGCGTAGTGGGTAAAGGATTGCACAAGCACGATTGTCACGAAGTTTCTATTTGAATAGGTACTAACGTGATTTGGATGTCTAAAGATCTTGATGAGTGATCGCGGTACACACTTCCTGAACAAGACAATCAACACACTAACGAAGGAATTTCATGTGTATCATTAAAAGAGCACACCTTATCATCCACAGGCTAATGGAATAGTGGAGGCGTTCAACAAATTGCTTGAAAGTGCGCTGACCAAGGTATGCAATTCTGAGTGAAGTGATTGGGACCTACACATACCTGTAGTGTTATGGGCTTATTGAATGACATGCAAGAAACTGACAAGACATACACATTTTAGGCTTGTCTATGGAGTGGAAGTTGTAATGCCTATGGAATACATCGTACCTAGTCTGCACATAGTAGTGCTCACAGGTATGACGGATCATGGAGCCCTGGAGGAGAGGCTTCTGCAGTTGGATGAGCTCGAAGTAGAATGATTTTTGGCTGGATTTCACCACCATATCAAGTTGTGCACATTCAAGGTAAATGATCTGGTGTTGTTGTATTGTAGTAAGTTTGATAAATTCCCGGGGAAGTTCAAGATGCACTGGTTAGGGTTGTATATTATTAGGGAGATTACCGATGGAGGTGCGGTACAATTGGTCAAGTTAAATGGAGAACCCTTACTAGGAAAGGTTAATGGTAGTCATTTAAAGCCACACACCAGCGATCCGGCAATGTGACTATATGCGATGTCGGGACTATGCGAAGCAGCGAAGTGTCACAGGGTCCGCGAAAGCATGAAGACAGATGTGTTGGCACGTAGGTCTACTAGAAGGTCACCATTAAAGTCACTATTCACAATTTGATGGTTGGTTTCAGGCCAAATGGAGCGGGAGACAGACATTTAAGGCAAAATTTATGGGTTAGATTCTTGCAAATCTACAGCTAATTTAGCATTAATGAGCCAAATGTGGGGGGGGAGTCGAATTCAAATTCAAAAGGCCCTATAAATTACAAGTGGTTGTCCAACAGAAAGCACTTAGCAATTTGAGAACTGAGTTGTTGCGCTATCAAGTGTTTATGGAACTATTGAACTTTGAGGCTTTGAGAGCAAGTTTAGTGTTTGAAACATTTCCAAAGGAGATGCAAGACCTTCTAACCAAACTGATGTCAACACCCATGAAAGCCACGCAGGAGATTATGGAAGTAGAAGCCCTAGAGATCACTAGAACGATAGTAGAGGTCCCTAAATCACCCCACACACCGCGACCTAAGAAGGATAAGTAGGTTATGATCCCAGTGTGCGTCTCGCCCAGAAACTAACAGAGGACTAAACTCACCTTGCAGGAAAGGGGAAAGCCATTAATTTGGAGACTGAAGAGGAGGAAGAATTTGAAGAAATCTTGGTGGATGAGGAGGATGTAGAGATGGAAGTTGAAACCCAGGGTGCGGAACCTATGACCTAGTTACCTGAATATGTGCCTCCGCACAAGGGTAAAGCCAAGGTGCCGAAGGATATAGATGAGAGAAAGACCTCTCTAAAAACTATGCTACTCCCTGACAATATTATTTTCAAGGGACTGCACTTGAGGCAGGTTCCTATGTTGAAATTTGAATATTGGGACCTTGCAGACCACAAGAAGTTCCCACATTTAGCAACTGATCAACTAATACACCATAGGATCGAAATGATTGTTGGAACAATTTAATTGGAGCTGTGGAAATGGCTCAAGGGTGTAGAGAAAGCAAGGTTTCTAAACCTACTCTGGGTGCCACATTACCACCACGCCCCAATGACCGTATTCATCATCAGGCAGCTGCTCTGCTTGGTGCATGATGGGTGCTTGTGGTTGGAGGAGCCCATCCCTGTCACAGACCATCTGATTCACCGAATTACATGCCTACCTTACTGAGGAGAGGATCCAGCTAAAATTTTAGAGGGAAAAGGTGAAGAGTTGGCCCTCACGGAGGCAATTAAAAAGTATTTTAAGCTGGAGAAGAAGAAGCAAGGGAATGTCATCTCCAGCATCAACAACCCTGCAGTCAAGGTCGCGACACAGGTATTGGCAGGGAAGGTGATGCGGAAGTGCTACACAAATGAGGTGCCTATGCCAGTGGTTTCACTAGCGGATCAATGTGCAGAAGGAGTCCAGTTAAACTGGGGGAACTACCTATACGGTGAGTTCATTGTGAACTTTCGCGAGGCTCGGGAGTAGGGAAAAATGTTTCATTACGTGTGGCTCATGTTGTCGATCGTATTGGTGGCATGGGAGCTACCTAAGGATATCCAACTCCCCTTGGTCACGCCGAACCTTCCAAAGGTAGCGAAGTACGCTTCGTTGTGGGTGACCAAGGATGCACAATGAATCAGAGAAAGCAAGATATTTTGGGCACTAATGGAGATGAATATCCGGATGGGGATCAATCGCAAGCCACGGTTGTCGCCCATAGTATACAATAGTTTACTGAGATTTGCTGAGTTCAAAGCGTATTTTCACCATGTCTTCATCAAGGTGAGGACAAACCCTATGAAGACGTGGAATGTCCTACTATTCTTGGGGATTGATGATGCAATTTTCACAGTCCTTGAGTCTTGGCCACCGGAGTGGCACACTTCAGCTGGCTCCGCAGTGGAAATGGACAAGTCTGCCATGCAGCGCAAGAAGGAAGAGACAAAACTTCTGATGGAGCAATTGGCGGAAAAGTACAGTGTTAACACTCAGGTTTTTCCCTTTGACTCCTAAGGGAATACGGCAGAGGTAACCACAAACCAATCTTTGAACTGCAGGTCCTAGCCTACCAGCAGTCAGAGAGGGCTCTCTCTTTAGGATTTAGCTTTGTTTAAGGGATGATTTTAGGCTAGATATGATGCACATGGGTTTTGTTTGAGTTTGGTGGGATGGTTGATCTATTCAAGCAGAGTTGGCATGCAAAGTGTAAGAAGTTCAAACCATTGGGCATGGAGTCCATGAATGTGAACTGAAGGGTGTGTTTTCCTTAGAGGAAGAGAGGAATATGGAGCAGGATAACTACACATGGCACAATGATTAATGCTGGAACAAGTATGAAATGGAGGTTAGGGATGAGAGGCAATTAAGGATCTCTCACCCAGTGAAAGAGGGAAAGTGAATGAAGACTACGTAGGAGCAATGAAGGATTCCTAAATAGCATTCAGAAATGAGAAATAGCTTAAACATGATCAATTAAGCATGCATATTCATCACTAATTCAGAGGAAAACATAGAAAAGTTACAAGAATTGAGCACAGAGGGCATGAAAGCCAGTTCTGATTTACTCCTTCTTCATGCAACTTAGATTACGATATATAGACGATACAGATACATATAAACTAATAAATAGAGGGAGGAAAGACTTATTGGACCATGAGAAAGCACGAGAATTCCATATCAAGCTCTTCAGCCATTGAAAGCACAACCAGCCAGTTCAGATGCAAATATTCCAGCAATCTTTGATTACAGAAGTTCTTAAACTTACAGCACAAGTCTCGAATGAGAAATACAACCAACCAACCCTTGAAACAATGCACAGGGTGGTTTAAATAGAGAAAATATCTACAATAGCATATCTGAGACAGATCTGAAGAAATAAATCCTTCTAACCTAATATTTATTGGAACGAATGTAAAAAATATCTATCTAACAGTTGCGCTGGGGCAGCAGCCTCAAGAATGAATTAATATGGTCCTTTTGCTGCAATGCGCTGGCAATTCTGCCATAACTGTGCCTTGGGAATTGCAACGCTGCTCTCAAATGTGGCTTTATACACTGTTTCTGCAAAATTGGGCCTGGAAACACTTGAACTGCCTCTTTTAGGTGGTTCTACTGCTGCTAAATGGCTTTAACACATTTAATAATGAGTTGGTGAGCTTTGATGGCCCTGAGCTACTTCATTGACTTTGAGCGATCCCATTATTGCCATCTGCTTTGCATTTAAAGTCCTTCGCTGATATTTCTTCACTGATACACTTTGCTGCTTCCTCTGATACACTTTCAATGAACCTGGTCTCCTTCTTGGCTTCTGATACACTTTGACTGTCCCATCACCCCTTTATGGTCACTGTTCGGCCCAAAGAACTGTTGTCGCGCTGTCTGCTGCCTTAGGGGCTGCTATTGGCGCTTGGCTGATCAAAATCGCCTTCAAATTGATAAATTTGCAATAACAAGTGGAATAGTGGCGCTCTGGAGGCATGTCGAGGCCAATCATTCCTTTTGGAAGTATTTCGGGCCTGGAGCGATCTCATATAACCGAGGAATGCCTTGTTTCTTTTGTAGCTGTGGTGGGCGCGGGCGCCGCATATAAAACCATGAAAATGGCCCTTTTTCTTTAAAACAGGAAAAAATGCCTTAACACAAGAAAATCCATCAAAAATGGGTTGGAGCGATTACTGTTTCCAAAAATAGATCTCGACCGTTGGATCTAGTGCGGGTCGATCCAACGGCTGGCGCTAAATCGGCGATCGGCGGATCGACGGGTCCCCAAACTTAAAACCTCCAATGAGCGATATAGCCCACAGACCCGAAAATGCTTATAGGCCCACTTTTATTTAAAATCGGGTCCGGCCCATCGGCGAACCCAAATCGGTGGATTTACAATTGAAATGGGTCCGCGGACCCGAAAACCCTTCAAAACTGCTTCTTATAACTTTTCGGGCCCCGAAAAGGAGCGTACAGTACTACCCCTTTTCGGACCCGACACACATTATGCTCTGTTTTATTGCATTTCAGCTCCGGAATATCGGAGCACTCCCTCTTCGCTGTACAAAGGGCCTTTCGGACCCGAAATCTTAATATGCCACACTTTAGTTTATTTCGGCTCGGCCCGTCGGAGCCACATATGGGATTGCAACAAAATATGGGTCGTTGATCTGGGGCGCATGAATGGATGGCTGCGATCAAATCGATGTTTCGCTATCGGCGGGGATAGGGGTGGCGGCCTTTGTATGAATGCGATTGCCGACAGCGAAATTCGATATATCAAAAAATGCGGGCTTTAGCGTTATAACTTAAGTTTTATAAAAAACTTAAGTTAAACGATAAAGCGGGTTTATAAGAGAAATGCGGAGATATATGTAATAAAGGGAATATGTTGGTGGGGGGGCCTCCGATAGCGATATCGCATTGGGGGAGAGGGGAATGGTGTTATATATATATGCGACCAACATCGTTACCACCTCTGACAGCGATATCGCGTCGGAGGGGGAGGAATGTAATCGGAGGAGGGCTTTTGGAACAATATAAGGGTTTATGCAATCGGTAAAAGGTTTTATGGATCGGAGGGGTTAAATAAGGCCAAACAAAGGGTTTTTGATGCATCGGAATGGGTCCTTTGCATTGGAAGATGGTTTTTTGAGAGAAACAAAGGGTTCTTACTAAGTTTCAGGCAAACTTAGTAATTCCCAAGCATACTTATGGTTATTTTTCAACCAAAGGGAGGGGATATGTACATAGGGGAGCTATTTAACATAATTTTAGTAAGGGGAAGAGGGAATAGATAGGGATTTACATAGTAGAGTTAGTAGTTAACATGAAATTGTGAAGAAAGCGCTAAGTATGGAAATCTTAGGCTATAAAGGGAAAATAGAACTTGTTAGAAAACATGTGAACAATCCTTAAGTAAAGCAGATCTTTACTAAGGCAAATGATATGAAGAATGATGAATCTAAGAGGTATCAAGCAGATCTTGACCTCTTTGGGGAGGTTAGTGAATGATTTGGGGAATAAGAAGAAGGGGGAGTTAGACATGCCTCGCTTGAGCTCCTCCAAATGGAAAACGGCCTCATAATTGTGATCTGAATAGATATAACACTTGAAAATATGAAATGGATCACAAATGATCATTCAGCCACCACAAAACTACCTACCCAGCCTACTTACCTAGCATTTTCTCTTCTTTTTGGTTTGGGTGCACTTGAACTAGCAAACCCAATCTTTTCAACTTTTCTTTCAGCTATCCTCCTATCTAAATCTACACTTATTGCATCAAGGGGCTCAGATTAGGCTGTTGAGCACCCTTGTTTCTCTACCTATCTACAAATCTGCCAAGATTAAGCTGTTTGGGCAGATATTCATTCTCTACATTATACAAAAAGAAATTAAAACCTAGGGAAGCCAAGATTAAGTTGTTTGGACTTCCCTTTAACTGAAAACTCATCAAAATGGATTAACTCATCAAAATTTGGAATACAGCAGTGGCATTTAGACTAGCACACTCTCATGGCCTCTTCTTTGGCCTCTTAAGGAAATATGGAACATTGCAGCATGCAAACTATAACATATTTGGCATGTAAAAATGTCGATCATGAAAGATGAATACCTGTTGCAACAGGAGGCTAACGGTGGCTCCACTTGGGGATGGCTTTTCCTTGCGAAAAGTCAAGAACAGTAGGTCAGATGGCCTTGTATTTAGTTGTTGTTGTACTCTGCAAAATTCCTTTGGATAGCTGCCTTATTAATCCTACCTACTTACCCTTATCAGTGCTTACTTTTCTGTTAGGTGAAATTAAACAACCAATGCAGCCACTTAAGCAATATAAACATCAGTGAGCTTTGCTGCTTGTGCTTGCTGGTATTTGAGATGGAGATCTTGGAATCTGATATAGCTTTGTTAACCATTGAGAAGATCAGGGAACTGCTGACCTTCTTTGCTGAAACAAGAAACTGTACATGAGGATCTTGTAACATGTATATACAATTGCTAGGCTGAATTAAAGAACTGTACAAAGGTTTGGGACAACCATCATGCTTTGGAATAGGGAGATCATCAGCAACTCAATATTGAGGCATACAGCTCGCTAATGGAGAAGAGCAATGATTTATTTCATCACACAGCTTGCCATCTAATGGATGATTCAAAAACTGGAGCGAAACTTGCAACTTATTACAAACAGCTTCGAATGGGCCTCGACTGATCTGTGCAGGCTGCTCCTCTTCTTCTTTAAAAAACTCAGATGGCTGAAAACAAAGAGGCAGGGGATCCACTTGGATCATTTGGTCACATGCTGCCGCTTCTGAGTTGTCCTCAATCTGATATTCAATGGCTCTTTGGGGCTGCAAAACTAGAGGCAATACATTTTGAACAATGATTTGATTATCCTCCAGACGGTCAATATCAACACTTGCTGACACTTGATTATACACAGCATGATAATTCTTCTTAATAAATTGAAAAGACTCAAAACGGAAAGGTAAAATTCCTTTGATGAAATCAAAATTCTCTGCATTTTCCTCCTCCTCTTCATAGCTGAAACGGGCAAGCTGATCACTGGGTTCAGGCTGCTAAGCCTGAACACTGCTCTCTGCCGAAATAAGATCTGATTCCTCTGCAAGGCTGATTTGGCTTTGAGGCGCATAATCTTCATCATACAGATCATATTTGGGCAAACAACTGAAAGAAGAAAAGCTACCATATTCACATAGTATATCAGGAGATTGCTCCTTCACATATGGCTCTATTAATATGTCATCTGATTTTTGGTAGGTTTTTTCGTGAATGTCACTACTTTCCTCATGCACAACAGATGTGTTCTTGTGCTCTAAGCATTCAACTTTCTTTTTGATCAGCTGCATCATTTCCTCTGACTTTTGTAACACACTATGAAGTCTTTCCTTTTCCTCTGCTTTGCACTGCTCGTCCCTCATTTTCAGATTTGCTTCCACGTCCACAGCTATGTCCTGCATTTGTTTCAAAGTGGATGAGCATCTTTCTCTCAAACGGAACTCAATTTTTGTACCAAATGCTTTATGATAGTGCAATAGATCTAGATTAGGGGGAGGTCTAATATTCAATGGCATAGAAAGATAAACTTGATTGAATCGATCAGAAAATTTATGAACAGATTCATTTGGACACCTTTCTAAATGATTGTATTCTTGAATGAGCGAGAGGAAATTAAGTTTGATCATCCATCTATCAAGGAAGAGCTTGGAGAACTGTTGAAGATTAGAGATGCTAGCCTCAGGCAATGCTTTAAACCAAGTCCTAACTTCGATTTGCAAAGAAAGGGCAAATAGCCTAACACTAACATCCTCATCTTCTACTTCAAATATATTAAGATAGTCTTCAAAAGCCTGGATATGCTTTTGTGAAGTAACACCATTCTCTCCATCAAATCTTGGGAGATACTCAGGATGATCTTTAGGCAAAGGATTGAGCATGGGAGGAAAAATGAGAGGCTTGTATCTATCAGGAACCTTACGAGGCATGGGATTATGTACAGGGATTGAATGACTGGGCTCGATATGAACAGGGATAGGATGATTAGCTTTGACATTTGTTTCCTCCTTGGCTGTATGATGATTTTCAGCAGCGTTTAAAGGTTGTTGTTCTAATGTGCAAGGAGGCTTTTCCATAACATTTTCAAAAGGCAAATCATAAAAATCAAATTCAAAATCGTGTTTAAAATACAATATACACAGCAAAAGTTTATGGAAGAGAAAGAACATGACCTCTTGGATGATAATCCAGGTCAAAAGCGTGATCTGCTCATATATTTCTTTTGGGTTAATTTCTCCAGTGGAGTCTTTATTATGAGGATGATGTGGAGTCGCCAGGTGGATGAATTAACTTTAAAGGGTTTGATCTCTGTCCACCAACACAGATCAGAGCTAATATGAAATAAATATGAAGAAAAGGGAGATTTTCTCCAGGAAACAAAATATTTTTGAGATTTTTGAGATTTTTTTTTTTTTTTTTTGGGATTTTTCAAAACAAGTATAAGACTTATTCGAAAGGAAAACTGATCAAAATTGGGGATTTACATTCATAAACAAATGATGTCCCCAGTGGAGTCGCCATTATGTTAACACTCAGGTTGTTCCCTTTGACTCCTAAAGGAATACAGCCGAGGTAACCATAAACCAATCTTTGGACTGCAGGTCCTAGCCTACCAGCAGTTAGCGAGGGCTCTCTCTTTAGGATTTAGCTTTGTTTAAGGGATGATTTTAGGCTAGATATGATGCACATGGGTTTTGTTTGAGTTTGGTGGGATGGTTGATCTATTCAAGCAGAGTTGGCATGCAAAGTGTAAGAAGTTCAAACCATTGGGCATGGAGTCCATGAATGTGAATTGAAGGGTGTGTTTTCCTTGGCGGAAGAGAGGAATATGGAGCAGGATAACTACACATGGCACAATGATTAATGCTGTAACAAGGATGAAATGGAGGTTAGGGGATGAGATGAAATTAAGGATCTCTCACCCAGCCAAAGAGGGAAAGTGAATGAAGACTACGTAGGAGCAATGAAGGATTCCTAAATAGCATTCAGAAACGCGAAATAGCTTAAACATGATCAATTAAGCATGCATATTCATCACTAATTCAGAGGAAAACATAGAAAAGTTACAAGAATTGAGCATAGAGGGCATGAAAGCCAGTTCTGATCTATTCCTTCTTCCTGCAACTTAGATTATGATATATAGATGATACAGATACATATAAACTAATAAACAGAGGGAGGAAAGACTTATTGGACCATGAGCAAGCACGAGAATTCCATATCAAGCTCTTCAGCCATTGAAAGCACAACCAGCTAGTTCAGATGCAAATATTCCAGCAATCTTTGATTACAGAAGTTCTTAAACTTACAGCACAAGTCTTGAATGAGAAATACAACCAACCAACCCTTGAAACAATGCACAGGGTGGTTTAAATAGAGAAAATATCTAAAAAATATCTACAACAACAGATCTGAGACAGATCTGAAGAAATAAATGCTTCTAACCTAACATTTATTGGAACGAATGTAAAAAATATCTATCTAACAGCTGCGCTGGGGCAGCAGCCTCAAGAACGAATTAATATGGTCCTTTTGCTGCAATGCGCTGGCAATTTTTCCATAACTACGCCTTGGGAATTGCAGCGCTGCTCTCAAATGTGGCTTTATACACAGTTTCTGCAAAATTGGGCCTGGAAACACTTGAACTGCCTCTTTTAGGTGATTCTGCTGTTGCTAAATGGCTTTAACACATTTAATAATGAGTTGGTGAGCTTTGATGGCCCTGAGCTGCTTCATTGACTTTGAGCGATCCCATTATTGCCATCTGCTTTGCAATTAAAGTCCTCCGTTGATATTTCTTCACTGATACACTTTGTCGCTTCCTCTGATACACTTTCAATGAACCTGAGCTCCTTCTTGGCTTCTAATACACTTTGACTATCCCATCGCCCCTTTATGGTCGCTGTTCGGCCCAAAGAACTGTTGTCGCGCTGTCTGCTGCCTTAGGGGCTGCTATCGGTGCTTGGCCGATCAAAAATGCCTTCAAACTGATAAATTTGCAATAACGGGTGGAATAGTGGCACTCTGGAGGCATACCGAGGCCAAATCATGCCTTTTGGAAGTATTTCGGGCCTGGAGCGATCTCATATAACCGAGGAATGCTTTGTTTCTTTTGCAGCTGTGGTGGGTGTGGGCGGCACATATAAAACCATGAAAATGGCCCTTTTTCTTTAAAACAGGCAAAAATCCTTAACACAAGAAAATCCATCAAAAATGGGCAGGAGTGATTACTGTTGCCAAAAATAGATCTGGGCCGTTGGATCCGGCGCGGGCCGATCCAACGGCTGGCGCTAAATCGGCGATCGGCAGATCGGCGGGTCCCCAAACTTAAAACCTCCGATGAGCGATATAGCCCACGGACCTGAAAATGCTTATAGGCCCACTTTTATTTAAAATTGGGTCTGGCCCATCGGCAAACCCAAATCGGCGGATTTACAACTGAAACGGGTCTGCGGACCTGAAAACCCTTCAAAACTGCTTCTTATAACTTTTCGGGCCCCAAAAAGGAGCGTACAGTACTACCCCTTTTCGGACCCGACACACATTATGCTTTGTTTTATTGTATTTCGGCTCTGGAATATCGGAGCACTCCCTCTTCGCTGTACAAAGGGCCTTTCGGACACGAAATCTTAATATGTCGTGCTTTAATTTATTTCGGCTTTGCCCATCGGAGCCACATATCGGGTTGCAAAAAAATATGGGCCGTTGATCTGGGGCGCATGAATGGATGGCTGTGATCAAATCGATGTTTCGCTATCGGCGGGGACAGGGGTGGCGGCCTTTTTATGAATGCGATTGCCGACAGCGAAATGCGATATATCAAAAAATGCGGGATTTAGCATTATAACTTAAGTTTTATAAAAAAATTAAGTTAAACGATAAAGCGGGTTTACAAGAGAAATGCGGAGATATATGTAATAAAGGGGAATATGCTGGTGGGGGGGGCCTCCGATAACAATATCGCATCGGGGGAGAGGGGAATGGTGTTATATATATATATATATATATATATATATATGCGACCAACACCGTTACCACCTCCGACAGCGATATCGCGTCGGAGGGAGAGGAATGTAATCGGAGGAGGGCTTTTGGAACAATATAAGGGTTTATGCAATCAGTAAAAGGTTTTATGGATCGGAGGGGTTAAATAGGGCCAAACAAAGGGTTTTTGATGCATCGGAAGGGGTCCTTTGCATTGGAAGATGGTTTTTTGAGAGAAACAAAGGGTTCTTACTAAGTTTCAGGCAAACTTAGTAATTCCCAAGCATACTTATGGTTATTTTTCAACCAAAGGGAGGGGATATGTACATAGGGGAGCTATTTAACATCATTTTAGTAAGGGGAAGGGGGAATAGATAGGGATTTACATAGTAGAGTTAATAGTTAACATGAAATTGTGAAGAAAGCGCTAAGTATGGAAATATTAGGCTATAAAGAGAAAATAGAACTTGTTAGAGAACATGTGAACAATCCTTAAGTAAAGCAAATCTTTACTAAGGCAAATGATATGAAGAATGATGAATCTAAGAGGTATCAAGCAGATCTTGACCTCTTTCGGGAGGTTAGTGAATGATTTGGGGAATAAGAAGAAGGGGGAGTTAGACATGCCTCGCTTGAGCTCCTCCAAATGGAAAACTGCCTCATAATTGAGATCTGAATAGATATAACACTTGAAAATATGAAATGGATCACAAATGATCATTCAGCCACCACAAAACTACCTACCCAGCCTACTTACCTAGCATTTTCTCTTCTTTTTGGTTTTGGTGCAATTCAACTAGCAAACCCAATCTTTTCAACTTTTCTTTCAGCTATCCTCCTATCTAAATCTACACTTATTGCATCCAGGGGCTCAGATTAGGCTGTTGAGCACCCTTGTTTCTCTACCTATCTACAAATCTGCCAAGATTAAGCTGTTTGGACAGATATTCATTCTCTACATTCTACAACAAGAAATTGAAACCTAGGGAAGCCAAGATTAAGCTGTTTGGACTTCCCTTTAACTGAAAACTCATCAAAATTTGGAATACAACAGTGGCATTTAGACTAGCACACTCTCATGGCCTCTTCTTTGGCCTCTTAAGGAAATATGGAACATTGCAACATGAAAAGTATGACATATTTGGCATGTAAAAATGTCGATCATGAAAGATGAATACCTGTTGCAAAAAGAGGCTAACATACAGGAAGGAAGAAGTAGTGGCTAAGGCCCAGGCAACGCGCGACACTATGAAGTTGGTTGAACAGAAGAAAATAGGAGAAGAAGAGTGCGAAGGATAGAAGTCATGTCGAGGGCACCGTGGAGGCCCTCCAACAATTTGAATAACAACAGTAGATGGTATTGGAGACTCTTCGAACAAAGTTGTACGAGTTGCAAGTTTTCACTCCATAGGCTGGCATAGTTTCCGCCAACCTCGCAGTCAGCATTTCAGCTGTCAAAGAAATGTTGTGCACAATGGTGGCCAACACGATAGTGCTACCAAATGGAGCATTCATTACAGATAATGAGGCCGAAAAGCCTACGGTCAGTAGTTTGAAATTGGTTGGACTAAACATGGCTACGCTCCCTCGGGAGACACTCTATCTCTTGTAGGATGGAGACACTGCAGAACTTCGGGCCAGGGAGAGTCGCGCTCTACAATTCATGAGCGAGCAGTGCATCAACATTGAGTAATTGGGCCTATAACGCAACGAGGCAGTGTAGCAGAACAAACAGATAATGCAAGTTCTGGAGGAAGCCTTCAAAATGGTCACGGAGTTGGCCATTCAAGCAGAGGAACTGGTAGAGGGGCGCGCTCGTAAATTAGCTACAGGGGTGTGCGACATAAGAGTAGAGATGGCTAGCATTCAGTTGGAGTTGAACCTATAGATCACAGAATTTTTGTTGAAGGCTCAGCGTTCAACTCCTCCAGAGGTCAAATATTAGTTTACCACCACGGTTACAACAATGATCATGGCGATTGATAGTGCAGTGACAGACTGCATGCAGATCTTCGAACAGTCATTCGAGGTCCTAACCACCCTACAGGAGGACCCAAACGTAGAGAACCTATAGATAGAGACACATGAGCTACAATAGAGGTACAAAGAGGTAAAAGGGACCACACAGATGGTTGCCCTTACACAAAGGCTTGCACGGATGTAGTAGGAAAAGGCACTCAAGGAATAGGTGGATGCCACTCGACACAAAGAAGCAGTCTTGAAAGCGTGCCTACAACCATGGATCGACAAGGCTTATGCAATTACAGCCTCCACTGAAGCAAAGATCGCACAACTGCAAGCAAATCAACAAAGGATTTAGGGCAGCATTTCAGTAGTAGTGGTCACCGAGCAGAGCATGGAAGAAGTCCAGCAGGCGGCCATTTAGTGCGCTGCTGAAGTTGCAGCAATTCAAACAGAGCTGGGAGGTCTCCGCACCTACAAAGTGACTCGAGGGCGAGTCACGATGTTTGTGTTAGGGGCCTGTTGGGCGCGGGATCCCCCAAGGGAATTTTTTGGGCTTAGAGTCCATATTTTGGTCCAATTTTGTAATTCCAATGTAAAGACTCCGCATTTTGTGGACGCGGAGCACATAGATGTTAAAGAGTCATAGGGTTGTCTGCCCTTATTTTGATAATGTAATGTCGGTTGTAGAATATATACCCATGTTTCGCAGACCATGGGATTGTATAAATAGAGCTAAGATCTAAGTAGTTAGAGGCATCAATAATGTATTAAGATCAAACATGTTTGCTCCTCTTCTTGCTCCTCTTCTTCTTCTGTTGTTTTTCCTATTTCTGCGATGCTGCTCACTGGCCCTCCTGTAGAAAGGTTCCTGTAGGATTGTGTTTCCCCTCTTGTAGAGCCTGATAATGCTCTTGTAGAGCCTGATAAGCAGGTAGGTCCTGAAAATGACAGAATTCGGTTGTTTTTATGCTCTGGAGGTGGTAGGTAGGTTGCTATAGTTGAGAGCTCGTCGACACAAATGAGAACAAAGGTGGTGAAGGCAGTTGACTATAGCGTACTTAAGCTTACGGGAGAGTTTTGCAGTGATGAGGTGAGGTGGCAGGAAGGGTACGTTACCCTCATCCAAACCGTTGGTCCCTACTTTAGTGTCATTATGAAACTTTTATGCCACTTGCTGCAATTATTTCAATCATTCCCGTTAGATTCCACCACTACCTGTTTTGAGATTTTTTCGAGTTGACTGAACACACGTGCTGAGTGCACCCACTAAGCATTGTTTGAACTGGATGAGGGTGGCCAGTTAGCTGGCCACTGATCTAGTTTAATCACAACCATCTCACTTGTTCATGTAGTTTTTAAATTATACCCATGCAACAGAGGAATGGGTTTAGTCACTTACCTGCTAGTCGAGAATTGTGTGCTATCGTGTTGTTGCATGCTCAGACTTCGGTGTTCTATCCATGGATCTCTACTGCTGGCGCCCATGGCTTCTAGATTGGTGGCTCAACTACCTTGCACTGGTGGTCTTCAATTAGGACTGGGCTCCTTGCGCGTTCTACACATCTGTGGCTACACTGACCCTGCCTCTAGAGCTCGATTTTTAAGGGGATCAGCTCCTACAGGAATCCTACAGGATTTCCTGTAGCTACTTCTCCCTCTAAAACTTTTGGCTGAGGCTTGAGTAGGGACTGGAGAGGTAGCTGAGGAAGATTCTGTTAGTAATGGAAAAGCATTTGGTATGCACCAGGTAAGAGTTAAGTTAAGGATGTTGCTTTTTTATTCTTCATTTTTTTTTAAAACAAAAGAAATAGGATTTCTGTGTTTTCTATGCAGGGAAGAAAGAAGCGAGTGGAAATGTAGTGGTGCGGGTATGGAATGGAGATTTAGGAGGATGAATGGTGGTAGGGGGGTCCACAGGTCTTTTGGACAAGTTTCTAGCCCTTTGATCCTTTTCCTGACTTTATTTCAAGCTCTCCATGATTTCTACAGGAGCTTCTTGTAGAATGCACAGAGCCTCCTGTAGGATGCATAGTTTTCCAGAAAAAGTGAGACCAGGGATTGGGAAAAGAAAATAGCGATGGGGAAAGGATCTATTAGAGGTGTATTTGGCTTGGCCATGTCCCTTTTTCTTTTGTGGCCCTCTTGTAACCTGCAATGCATTCAAAAGAAGTTAATTTTTTTGTTTTTGTTTTTTTTTTTTTTTTTTTCTGTTTTTTTTTCTTTTTTTTAAGAGACAGTTAGGGCGCCTCCAGGAGGTTTTCACCCTACCTGCCTACCCTGGGCGCCTCCAAGGGGAGGTTTTCACCCAGGGATATTTTATTCTCCTCATTTTATTTTTTGTTTTTTGTTTTTTTTTTAGGGGATGGGTGGAGTGGAGGCAGAGACTTGCTCCACTACCAACACTGTTTTACTCAGATTTTCAATGAATTCTTGCTTGGAGAGGGGCTTCCTGTAGATTTTCAACCTATGCCCATTGACAAGCATGGGGATGGCTTCTTCATCGATGGTCCTGATCAGAACTGAACCATTTTCATTGCACTTTCTTACTGTGTACGGTCCCAGCCATCTTGTCCTCAGTTTGCCCTTGAAATCTTTATACCTTGAGTCATACAGCAGCACCCAATCTCCTTCCTGGAATTGTTTCTCTTTGAGGTGTTTGTCATGCCATATTTTCCTTTGAAGCTGGACTACCTATGAGTGGAGAAGGGCCTGCAATCCTTGTTCATCCAATCCATTTAGTTGGAGTAACCTTTCCCTTTGTGCATGGCTGAGATCTAGGTCCAGTTGAGCTGCCATCCTTAGTGTGTTGTATTCAAATTCTATTGACAGGAAAGCCTTCTTCCCATAGACTAGCTCATAGGGTGTGAACCTTGTGGTGGTCTTCCAGGTGGTGTTATAGGCCCAGGTGGCCTCAACCAATCGATCTGCCCAATATTTTCTGCTATTGCTCACTACCTTGGTCAAAATTCCTTCCAAAGCCATGTTAGTTACTTCCACCTGTCCATTTTCTTGCAGATGGTAAGGGGTGGAAGTTTTGTGCTTAATTTTGTGATGTGTGAGCAGGTCTTCAATCAGATTGGAGGTAAACTGACTCCCTTGATATGTGACTAATTCTCTTGGATAACCCAACTTATATAATATATTCTCCCTTAAAAACTCAGCTACTTTTTCTTTTGTTGCTACCTTGATCGCCTTTGTTTCTGCCCATTTTTTCAGATAATTAGTGCATATGATGATGTAATATTTATGCTTTGAAGGAGGGTTGATAGGACCCACAAAGTCCATGCCCCACTTCTCAAATGGCTCGAAAAACACTTGAGGTTATAGGGGCATCTCATCCCTTGGAGTAGGTTTCCCCATCCTTTGACACCTGTCACATTGGCTGATATATCTCCTTACATCTTGATGAAGAGTGGGCCAATAGTAACCTACTTGCAGAATTTTGAATACAACCCTCTTTGCTGCAAAATGGCCCCCACAGGGCCCATCATGACAGGTTAGGAGAATGTCAAAAACTTCCTCCTCCCTAACACATCTTCTAAAAACTTGATCTAGGCCAAGCTTGAAGATATTGCCCCCAATCCAAGTGAAAGGGGCACTTTTCCTCACGATCTTGCTCTTCTCTTTTGAGGACAGGTGTGGCAGGAACTGTGCGGAAACCAAGTAATTCGCTATATTAGCAAACCATGGAGAGAGTACTGAGATAGTGAATAGGTGTTCATCTGGAATTTGATCATCCACCATTCCTTCTTCACCTACTAGCATATCTATTCTAGACAAAAAATCAGCAACAAAATTTTCCTTACCCAGCTTATCAACAATGGTTAAATCAAATTGCTGCAATAAAAGAAACCATCTAATAATGTGAGCATTTACATCTGGTTTTTTCATTAAATGCCTAATTGCAGCATGATCAATATGTACAAATGTTTGATAGTTAGTGATGTAGTGTCTGAATTTATTTAGGGAATGGACTACAACTAGGAGCTCCTTTTCGATTACAGTGTAGTTTAATTCCGCCTTCGACAAGTTTTTACTTACAAAATATATGGTATAAGGTAGCTTCTCATCAACTTGCCTTAAGGCTATTCCTACCGCTTTGTTCGAGGCATCTATATGAATGTGGAAAGGTAGGGCCCAGTTTGGACCTCTCAAAATTGGGGCAGTCATTAGTTTACTTTTCAAGGTATCCAGAGCTTCTTGACAGTTGTCAATCTATATGAACTCAGCATCTTTGCCTAAAAGACAAAACAATGGAGAGGCTAGCTTACTGAAATCCTTAATGAATCTTTTATAATACCCTGCTAAACCTAGGAAACTTTGGACATCTCTTACCTTTTGAGGAGGTGGGACCCTTTGAATGATGGCAATTTTGTTGGGGTCCACCTGTAATCCTTGCTGAGAGATTGCATGACCTAGCACGGTCTCTTCAGTCATCAGGAATTCACGTTTTTCATGATTGAGGGACAGGTTCATTTCAATACACTTGTCCAAACTTTTCCCAGGTTAGACAAAGCTTCCTAGAAGTTAGAACCATAAGGGGTAAAATCATCCATATAGATTTTCACTGCATCATGAACCAGTTCAGTAAATATACTCAATACTGCTCTCTAGAAAGTGGCGGGAGCATTTCACAATCCAAAAGGAAGGACCCGATATGCAAAGGTACCCCAAGGACAAGTGAAAGTGGTCTTATCTTGGTCTTCTGGGCTGATTTGGATCTGGTTGTACCCACTAAACCCATCTAGGAAGGAGAAAAACTTCTTCCCCGCCAAGCCATCTAACACTTGATCTATGAAAGGCAAAGGAAAATGGTCCTTCTTTGTGGCCTTGTTTAGTTCCCGATAATCGACACAGATTCTCCACTTCCCATTTTTCTTTGGCACTAGCACCAAAGGAGAGATCCATTCACTGTCAAAGATGGGGTAGATGAATCCTGCATCCAGTAACTTTTGCAGTTCTTCTTTGACAATGTCCTTAAGGGCTAGATTCATCCTCCTTTAAGGTTGCCTAACTGGTTTGCAATCTTCCTTAATGTAAATGTGATGAGTACAGACTGAAGGGTGCACTCCCTTCATCTCCTTATAGCTCCAAGCAAAAGCATCCAAGTGGTTTCTTAATAAGCTACACAGTTCCTTCTCCTGAGAGGTGGATAGGGATGATTTGATTTTCAAGGTTCTTTCTGGGCCAAACTCCATATTCTTAACTCAGAGAGAGGTCGGGTCAGCCACATAGAGATCAACTAAAGGATTGGCTTGGGTTTCTTTCACCAGCTCTTCTAATGGAAACACACTGGGGGGTGGATTCTGAATCAATTTTTCAATAAGATCATCCTCAGTTTGTGGTTCCCCCCGATGATAGCTTCCACTGCACATAGTGGTGTGGAAGAGACTTCATCCTCATCTTCCTCCTCCAACTAGAGAGGTAAATCATGTTCTAACAAAGTTTGGGCAGGAGGATATAGGACTAGCTGCTTGTACATATGCCCATTCTTGATTTTCATGTTCCCAGCTCGACAACTGATGTAGGCATCTGTAGTAGCCAACCAGGGTCTTCCCAGGATGAGAGGATGTCCAGTGAGCTTTTCCTTTGCTTGGAGAACTAGAAAATCAAGAGGGTGCTACCAAGAATCGATGGAGACCATTACATCTTCCACAATCCCTTTAGGGGTCATGGTGGAGCAGTCTACTAACTGTAGTACTATTGTGGTATTTCTTAGGTAGCCCTAAAGGTTGAGCTTGAGCATAGTTTCCTTGGTCATCACATTAATGGTAGCCCCTAGATCAATCAGAGTATGGGGGACTATGGTGCCATTGATGTGGACATCGACTACAGGGCTTCCTGGGTCTAGATATTTCAGACAGATTACCTGCCCCAACATCAGGTCGGATAGTTGTCCTATGACATTGATAGTTGGGGCATCTCTCCTATGCCTTCCTAGATGCCTGAAGCACTTCCCTTTGATCATCTTGTTGTATATAGGCACATCCTTTATGGCTTGGAGAAGTGGTATCTTTACACATAATTGTTTCAATTCTCCCAGAAGTTCAGTTTCTTCTGGGGTAGGTTGTGTTGTTCCGGATAATCTCTTAGGAAAGGGTGGAATGGCTTTTGGTTCACTTTTCTTTTTTTCTTCCTCATCCTCCTTAGGGGGAGGCTGGTTATCTGGGATAACCTTCCCAGATCACAGGTTAATCTCTTGAATATCCATAGCATAGGTCGGGCATGATGGTTCCCCACTATATACTTGTTGGGTCTGTCTGTTATTTAGGTTCGGGTTCGGTTGAGCAGGTATTTGGGGTTGCCTTGGTGGAGCAGGAGGCAATGTTTGTGGTTGAGCAGGTGGTGGAGACAAAAGAGCGAGAGGAGAGTTGTATTGGGGCCTCCACCCTTGATGAGGTGCATTCCACTGAGGCTGTGGCTGAGCATAAGAGTGAAATGAATGAGTAGCTGGTTGAGCATGGTATTGAAATGGATATGACCAAGGAGGGGGTGTGGACCAGTAAGGATGAGCAGGGGGACCCCACGAAGGCATGGAAGTGGCTTGATTGGGGTTGTAATATGCCTAAGATGTCCCTTGCATTCCCTGCTAGTAAGGTCTGGGTCCATGTGACCTCCTTTGGTTCATGAAATAAAATGGTTCAGTGGCTCCTTTAGCCCCCTGGTATACAGCTTTAAGTCTAGACAAGGAAGGGCACTGATTCATAGAATGGTCTTCTTCACAAACTGAACACACTTTTATAGAGTTCAATGGACATTCATTCCTAGGATGCCTTCTGGTGCACCTAGGATAAAAAATGGCCAAGGCCCTTTCTGCTTCCTCTTGTTTCCTTTTGATATGAAACGTATCCATTTGCATGGCAATAGTCTGCATCATCTCGCTCTTGAAATCTTCCAGCAGATTTCCAAATTCTCCTTTAAAGGATGAACTGGATGAGGATGTACTAGCTAGGGGTTGACTTCCACAACCTCTCTTTCTGGCTGCCCTATAATGGTTTCTAAGCACAGTCTTTATGTCTTCATAAGGTAGTTGGTAGATGTCCCCCCAGCCAGCAAATGGAGGGTGTCTAGAAGGTCTTCCGAGACTCCTCTGAGCAGGACCAACTTCAGAGATTCGGGGTCAAGTGTGCACCTGGCCCTTTTATAACTGAGCTGAAACCTATCTTCATAATCTTCTAAGGATTCATCTCTTCCCATGGTCATTCGGAAGATTTATTCATTGGTATCCTTTTACCTACAGTAGTCTAGTATTTGTTATTAAAGGCTTGTTGCATCTGAGCCCAAGTTGTGATGTTGTTGCCAGGTAACCCTATGAACCAGCGCAAACGTTGCATCCCTAAGAATAGAAGGAAACAGTTTCAAATTCTGCTCATCTTCTGCATAGTCATAGGTTCGACAGATAACAAAAAATTCAAACACAAAGTTATCAGGATCTTCAGTAGTCAACCCATGGAAGTGAGGTAAGGCTGAAGGGCTTATGTTCTTCATTTTAGTGTCCCCATTGGTCTCTTGGATGGGAAAGTTACCCTATACTCTTTCTCCATTCCCCCTAACGTTTTTGTTTTCAGCCATGGTCTCAAGAGGGATGGTTTCTTCCTCTTCTTCTGCTATAGGATCTTCGTATATCTCTAGTTGTTCACCTATAGGTTCTACTGGATCACTGCCACCGAAGAAGAGAGAAGGGTGTCTTTGTGATGTGGTGGGGGTGTTGGGTAGGAATTTCCCTGAATTATCTCTGTTCCTACTAGGCATGAAAAGAAATCTATTTTTTGGGTGATTTTTGTTTTTCTTCACTACTTGTACCTGCAAAATTGAAATTGATTAGAACAACAACTTGCAACTACTGAAATGAACTTTGCTAAAATGAAAATTTGCAAAATGGAAATGACAGCAAGGAAATGACTAATCTACTTTCATTGAAATGGAAATTGCAGAATTGAAATGAAAGCAAAGCAATGACTAATCTACTTTTGCTGAAATGGAAATTGCAGAATTGAAAGAACTAATCTACTTTTGTTGAAATTAAAATTGTAGAATTGAAATGAAAGTAAGGAAACATAGAAATTAAAAGAAACAACTACTCTACTTTTGCTAAAATAAACTACTTAGCAGAATGTTGCAGTAGAAAATAGAAGAAAGCAGTAATCACAAAATACTCTGATGCTTCCCCGACAATGGTGCCAAAAAGTGGTGAGCACCAGTATTACAGCAATAATGCTGTAACTCCTGGGGCTTCCTGCTTTACTTATATCAACCCAGTAGTTCGTAACAAACTTGGAAGCGACAATGTTGTATGCACAAGTACTAGCTCTTACTGCAGGCTGGCACTTGGTCAGCTGGCGCAAGATCACTAGGAGCTCTAGCCAAATTCTATGAGTATCCAAAAGAAGCTTTTAACTATGATGAAAGAAAACTAACGCTACAAATACTATTCTACTTGCAGAAAGAGAAGGAAGACTGGAATGTAACGCAAACCCTAGCAAACCCTAATTTTTCCAACTAACCCTACTTTTATAGGAAAAGAGATGAAAACTGATGAAATGAGTGCCATTGACTACTAAAAAGGTAAATTACATCTATGCAAGCTACTTCTGAAAGGAAATGAGAAGAAAACATCTTTTTGTTCTTTTGAGTGTTTTTATGTGAAATTATTATGCTTGTAATTTATCTGATTGTGATTGTGCAAAGGTTTGGTGGCAAAGGAAGATGGATTTGGTTTTTTTGCAGAGGTCGAGGAAGGTGTGGATAGGTCCTAAGGAGCCCCTAGTACCCTTCTAAAGACTTCCCTTGTAATCAGACTTTGAAAAATCACTCACAGGAAATTCTTCAGGAGGCTGCAGGGGATCTACAGGAGGAGGATGGGAGCTATTTTTGGAGGTTTTGAAGGTGGAAAAATAATGGGAAAGGGTAACTGAAGGCTAGATGAAGGTGTTGAGGTGTCCGGAGCTTGTCAAGGAAGATCAAGAGGGAACATGATGGTTGGATTTGTTCAAATGGCAAGAGGGAAGCTTATGGGGAAAAAATATAAATTAGTGCAGATTGGCCAAATGTTGCGAATGACTTGGGAAATCTGTGAGAAGTGAGCTGATGTTGGCTACTCTATGGATGTATGGTGAGCTAAGGTGCTTAGCAAGAGATATGCACATCTACTTATGAAAACTGATTAAAGAAAGGACTAACTATACCATGAAAACATAAATTTCTCTAGTTTGACCTAATTTTTGACCTAAAAACAGAAAATGTTGAACAATAACCTTTGAACAGAAAAGCATGCAAAGAGATCTATTGTAAAAATAGGAAATGATTTTGGCAAACTGAATCTGAAGCAATACATTAAATTTCAAATCAAATCATCAAACTAGAAATTGCATGGAAGAGCAAAACTGTGATGCCGTAGTCATCTCCGCATGAAGCTGAGCCACAGCCAAGGGTTTGACTGCACCTTGCTATAGGAACAGTCATCAACTTGGGTGCTTGAGGAACACCAGCCTTATCATATAAGTAGATATACATGTATCTCAAGTGCTATCACAATAGTGCATTATCTAGGCACTTATTCCATACGCAGTCACAGTGAGGAGAAGGTTTACAGTAATACAGTTAGATCTGTAAGGATATGACTTACACTTGGTGATCAATGAGTATATAATAATGACAAGGAATGATCTCAGTGATACGTTCTTAATTACATCTTATGATAGTTATAGGATCATCTCTTGTTGGAAATCAGATGCACAGCTAACAGTAAAACATATACACAGCCATAAACTCATGCACAAGCAACACAGGAATTAACGTGGTTCACCCAACCAATCTGGGCTACGTCCACCAAACATAGGCATCGGCAATTCTTATTAATCAAACAGGAGATTACATAAATCAAACTCACACTCTACACCTAGCTATCCGTATGACTACCTATTTTATAGCAAGGAGAATCTAACTACCTCTCACATCAAATTTAGGATGCATTAATTTTCTCCCAACAACCTAGAGCTAATCCAGCAACAGATTTCTATTGTTGTCACACACTGGGATTTTTGCCTATTTCGTCTAAAACAGAAAAATCTCAACAATCTCCATCTTGACAACAATTAGCCTGATGCCCTGTTTGTTTATTATTTTTATCTTTTCTGCAAGCCAAGAGAAGCCAAACACCAACGCAGCTTCTCTAACAAAACTGGTTTCGTGAACATGTCTGCACAGTTTTCCTTTGTATGCACCTTTTCAAGAGAAACTGCTCTTTCAATGATAACCTGTCTTACAAAATGGTACTTAATTGGAATATGCTTTGATTTACTATGATAGGCCGGATTCTTAGCCAAATGTATTGCACTTTGACTGTCACAAAGTAACCTGATGTTGTCCTGTAACCTACCACACTCACCAAGCAAACCTTTCAACCAAACCACCTCTTTGCAAGCATGCGAAGCAGCAATATATTCTGCTTCAGTAGTGGATAAAGCAACAATGTTTTGTAGCTTTGACATCCAGCTAATAGCTCCACCTGCAAGAGTAAAGACATACCCTGAAGTTGACCTTCTCTTATCAAAATCACCTGCAAAATCAAAATCAACATATCCGCAAACAGATTCACTACTCTTATTGTAAGTAATACAATAACTACTTGTGCCTCTCAAATACCGAAGCACCCATTTTACTGCTGACCAGTTCTCTTTACCCGGATTTGCCATGTACCTACTGACAACCCCAACTGCATGTGAAATATCTGGTCGCGTACACGCCATCGCATACATCAAACATCCTACTACATTGGCATATGGAATTCGAGACATATAATCCTTTTCTTCATCTGTATTAGGACATAAACAGGAAGAAAGTTTGAAATGGGAAGCTAAAGGGACTGACATAGGATTCACATTATTCATACCAAACCTCAAAAGTATTTTCTCAACATACTTCTGTTGTGATAGCCACAGCTTACCATTACTCCTGTCTCTGAAAATCTCCATGCCCAAAATTTGTCTTGTTGCTCCTAGATCTTTCATATCAAACGTCCTTGCCATTTGAGTCTTCAACCTGTTGATTTCTTCAATGCTTTTGCTTGCTAAAAGCATATCATCAACATACAACACTAAGATAATGAACATGCCATTATTTAACTGCTTAAAGTAAACACAATGATCATATTCACTTCTTACATATTTCTGACTCAACATGAAAGAATCAAACTTCTTATACCACTGCCGAGGCGACTGCTTCAGGCCATATAATGACTTCTTGAGCCTGCAGACAAATTTCTCATTGCGATGTTGAACAAACCCTTCCGGTTGTTCCATATAAATTTCCTCATCTAAATCACCATGTAAAAAAGCAGTCTTAACATCTAGTTGCTGTAATTCTAAGTCAAGCAAAGCCACTAATGCTAACACAATTTTAATTGAAACAATTTTAACCACTGGTGAAAATATCTCATGAAAGTCTATTCCAGCTTTCTGAGAAAATCCTTTTGCAACCAGTCTCGCTTTGTACCTGTCTTCCGTATCATTCACACCCCGTTTCACCTTGAACACCCACTTACATCCCACAGTTTTCCTGCCTTTGGGAAGTTCGACCAGATCCCACGTGCCATTCTTACCTAAGGCCATCATTTCTTCTTTCATGGTTGCTTTCCATTTGTCACTATTTGAACCTTCTACAGCTTCCTGATAACACAAAGGTTCATCATCATTAGCGGTCAAAGAAACTGAAGTAACATAATCATCATACCTTCTCGGAGGGCGTTTGATCCTTGTAGACCTCCTTAAGAATGTTTCTGGTGCTTCCACAATTGGCTGTCTATCATCTGTAGGAACTTCTTCATGATCGCCATCTGAGACCTATTCATGACCTCCATCTGAACCCTGTTCATAATCTGATTTTGAAACCTGTTCATGACTAGAATCTGAACTATGGTCGTCATGACTATCATTAGAAATGTTGTCAAACTGAATGTGCTGGAAATCAGATACATCATCCTGTTTCAATCTACTATCTACATCTAACTGTACAAGAGAGGATTCATTAAACTTTACATCTCTGTTGATGATGATTTTGCGGGTAGTAGGATCCCACAATCTATATCCCTTTGTTCCATCACCATACCTAGCAAACACATACCTTTTCGATTTCGGATCTAATTTAGTTCGCTGATGTTTAGGCACTAGAGCATATGCATCACAACCAAACACTCTGAGTTTAGAATAATCACAAGGGTGTCCTTTCCATACCTCTTGAGGAATCTTGCAACCTATCGTTGTCGATGGCAACCGATTTATCACATAACAAGCTGTAGCCACCGCTTCTGTCCACAACTCCTTCTGCAAACTAGCGTTACTCAGCATACTCCTTGCTCTCTCCAAAAGAGTCCTGTTCATGCGTTCAGCAACTCCATTTTGCTGAGGAGTATAAACCGTGGTCTTATGTCTCTCGATCCCTGCATCCTTGCAATAGTTGTCAAACTCCTTGGAAGTAAACTCACCACCATTGTCAGTTCTTAAACATTTTATTGTTCTACCAGTGTTGTTTTCTACCAATGCTCTAAACTGCTTGAAAACAATAAAAACATCAGACTTCCTTTTCAACATGTAGACCCATACTTTCCTAGAAAAGTCATCAATAAACGATAAAAAATACGACGAGCCACCATACGAGGTTGTAGGTGCTGGACCCCAAACATCTGAATGGATATAATCAAGTATTCCTTTACTAGTATGTTTGCATGTTTTAAACTTTTGCTTACTTTGTTTACCAAACAGACAATGTTTACAGAAATCTAACTTTCCAGATCTTAGATTAGGAAGTAACTTGCGGTCAGCCAAAATTTTCAACCCTCGTTCGCTCATATGGCCCAACCTTTGATGCCATAGGCGAATGGAACTATTGTCCTGTTCAGACACCGACACATGATCTGACCCAGTTCTACCTTCTAATTGAAAAAGATTTCCTACCTTCTTAGCTTTCATCACTAGTAAGATACCTTTATAGATTTTCATAACTCCACCTTGAATTACAGTTTTATATCCATTCGTATCCAGTGCTCCTAATGAAATTAGATTTTTTCTTAGATTTGGTACATGTCTCACATCAGTTAACAATTTGGTTGTGCCATCTAACATTTGTAGTTGTATACTTCCTATTCCAATAATACTGCAAGTGACATCATTACCCATGTACACGACTCCATCATCAACTGATCTATATGTCTTAAACCAATCTTTATGAATACACATGTGGTTAGATGCCCCGGAATCTAACAACCAATGTTGATCATGTTTTGATACATTAACAGACAATACCTCATCACTCATACCTGAACCAAATACTAAACCTATATCTGTGGTGTTGTCTTCCTTCTTTTCTGTCGAAGAGCATTCTTTAGCAGTCTGCTTTCGCTTCCAGCAATCCTTTTTCAGATGTCCAACCTTGCCACAATGCCAGCACTTCACCTTTGTCTTCTTTCCTTTGGAATTTGAACGAGAGTCGCTATGCTTTCCCCCGGAGTGTCTCTCTCTTGAGCGACCTCTGGCCATCATTACCTCTGATGTAGAGGTGTCTGCATTCGACCTCTTTCTCGTCTCCTCAGACAACAAGGCTCCAAAAACATCGTCAAACTCAAGAATGTCTGTTGTACTAAAGCTTATGGAAGTAACAAAGTGATCCCAGGATTCGAGCAATGAACACAATAGAGTTATTGCCTTATCCTCTGAATCAAATTTCACATCTAGACTGTCTAATTGCACCAGTAAGGTATTAAAAACATTCAGGTGATCAGTAATCGAGGTACCTTCTTTCATCCGCAAACCGTAAAGCTGTCGTTTCAGGAGAATCCGATTTGTCAAGGATTCCGTCATATACAGCTTCTCCAACTTCGTCCACAAACCAGCTGCAGTCTTCTCTGACACGATGTTAAATAAAACATCATCAGCCAAACACAACCGAATTCCTCTCAAGGCTCTTCCATCCAATTCATTCCACTCATCATCTGTCACGGGGGAAGGCAGTTTGGACCTGCCCAACAGTGCCTTTGCCACGCCCTGGTATACCAGCAGATCATGCATCTTTACGTTCCAGATCTCGAAATTATTTTTGCCATTAAATTTCTCGATTTCGAATCGGGCACTCTGAGTTTTCGCCATCTCGTCTAAATCAAAGAATCTCCAATTTCAATTTAAAAAACAAAATTGAACCTCAATTAAATGCCTCAGATTATCTTTGCCTTTAAAAAAAAACAACCCCCTCTGCTTTAAAGCTCAAATTTCAATGTAAAAGACAAATGGCGCTTGCTGAGCAGCACCTGAACCGTACCTTTTAAAAAACGCCCTAAGTGATGACAAATTGGCACGAGAATTCCACTCAAATGCGTGCCTATCGGCTCATTAGCGCATTGGCGCACTTAATTAATGCGTTTTCTCGCTAATTCAATTGGCTGGCGTGACTGTGATTGCATTACCCGCGCCAATAAACAGCAAACGACAAAAAAGAAACAACAAACGCACCATGTTCTGGCAAACGCTGCGTGTAAAGAACTTACATGTATTTGACTCAGGTTGAAATTGGACGATGTGTATATAGCATAACCACGCAGTTTTTAAATATAAATCCACGCAGTTTTCAAATACACAAATCCACGCCGTTGTATAGCATATCCACTCCACGCTGCACCAGCAATCAATATGGTGTTTGTGGGCGCATAGTGTTTAACACCAAAACCGCACCAGCACAGCACTGTTTGGATACCAACGCATCACGCAATTTATCCAAATTATGGTGATACATACCAGCAATCGCACGCAATGATCGCAGTCTCCACGCAGCCGGAATACACAGCACGCAGGTTCAACAACTCATACCTCCACGCAGTTGAACAGCAACCACACACCAGCAGCCAATTAACTAGAATGTCACCGGCCCTGAAATTATGTATATCATGCGTTCTTTAAACAAATGGCTCTGTAAACTTACACATAACTCGCTGCACTAATTTACACATAACTCGCCGCAGCAGAATTTTATATATATATATATATATATATATATATATATATATATATATATATATATATATATATATATATATATATATATATATATATATATGTCACGTGGTCATTAGCATACAGCCAGCGTAATTGAAAAAAAACAATAAAATATAATCCCACCCGTATGCAGCAAAGGTCCACCGGCTCAGACCACCACTCGCAGTTTTAATCCTCAGCGCGCAGGTAAATGGACATCTGCCATTTTCCGATTACACCACGCCTCCAACATGCTCTGATACCACTTGTTGGAAATCAGATGCACAGCTAACAGTAAAACATATACACAGCCATAAACTCATGCACAAGCAACACAGGAATTAACGTGGTTCACCCAACCAATCTGGCTATGTCCACCAAACATAGGCATCGGCAATTCTTATTAATCAAACAGGAGATTACATAAATCAAACTCACACTCTACACCCAGCTATCCGTATGACTACCTATTTTATAGCAAGGAGAATCTAACTGCCTCTCACATCAAATTTAGGATGCATTAATTTTCTCCCAACAACCTGGAGCTAATCCAGCAACAGATTTCTATTGTTGTCACACATTGGGATTTTTGCCTATTTCGTCTAAAATAGAAAAATCTCAACATCTCTTGATCTCAATATAACTCTCATATCTCAGTTAATGGTGGTATAGAAGATGATCTCACAAACTTGAGCTCGATGGCACTAATGTGAATGTCCATCATGATGATCTCAGCGGAAGGAATGATGAAGGAAGATGTAGCATAATGGGCATGTTAAGTAAGGAGCAGCATGATGATGAATAACGCTGCATGATGAAGGAAGATGCAGCATAATGGGTAGCATGATGATGAGAGTAGATCAGTCATCAAGGTCCAGCACTATGATGGTACAGCTTGGTGCTACACAGTAAGGTGCAGCAAATGGACGAAATGCAACACTACGATAGTTGAAGCAGTCACCTTGGAGAATCAGTTGAAGAAATATGTCTTCAACTGATCTCATGCAGATATCAAAAGTCAAAATGTTGACTTCTATTGTAAATGTACTATCTCTCTCTCTTTCTCTATTGAAATTTGAAGAACATAAAAGAAGAATTGATCAAGGGTTTCCCCACATTGGGGTTTGTCCCTGGCTAGTGCCACATCTTTTGTCGTCTTGTCTTGGCTTGTCTTCTGCGATTTATGTTTATGTTCTATATGCAGTTTACGTTAATGCTGGTGTGATTGCTAATCTGGAAAAGATATTAAGCTAACTGAGAAAATTGAAGCTCTAAGCATAGAACATACCTAAAATTAACATAATTCCAGCATTAGATCGCTGATTCATTCCAAGTAATGTTATCATAGATTTCAGAGATAGAATTGATCTCTTTCCACAATATAGTTATTTGTTGTTCAGATATAATTTGTTGTTCAATTATCAGTTGCTGTTCAATTGGAATTTGTCGTTCAGTTGTCATTTGTTGTTCAATTTTCGTAGTCTCTTTAATAATTGAGTGAGTTAGCACTCTCAGGCATATCCTAGAGGAAGCTCACAGATTGATAGACATATTTGACTCTTTTGTCTGTCGACATATCTACAGGGAACAAAACTCGGAGGCTGACCAAATTTCAAAAGAGGCAACGCATCTTCAGGACAATGTTTGGTTGATACAGGAGGAGATTGATGGTACTCACCATCAATATTACCACAAACCGTTCATAGAACAGGGACAAATTGGGCTTTAAGCCCATGATTTTGTATTGCTCATTGTAAAAACATGTTTTTATTTTCTTATATCTATCAGTCGGTTGTAGAAACAGTTCTTGTATAGACATACATAGTACTCTCTCTGTATAGGGAAGATATATATCTTTGCATCTTTTTCCCTCTCACTGTTGAGGGCAGTTTTGATACAACTCAGATTCCAGACTCCCTGCGTGGAGGTTCACCACTCAACAGTTTAAGTTTTTGTAAACAGACTTATATGTATCGTGATAAGGCAAGTAATGCCTCCATATGCATATGCCTCGGCATCTACAAAATGTAATTTCTTAAGTTAATAGAAATTACGACTTTTTCCAAGGGAAAAAAAAAATAAAAAAATTGAGTGAGTTAGTTTCAATTCCATTTAAGGTTGCCAAGTGTGATCCGTTATAGTTGTATTCAGATTCATTTTCTCTCATCATAGGTTAAGTAGAATTGCAAAGTAAGTTATGAGTTTCTTTTAGAGTTACTTCTTTCAGAATTGTTTGGATTGAGTTTGAAAAGATAGTCATTAGCGATTGCAATGATTTTTTATTAGTTAAACTCTGAATTGCTTGCATATAGAGTGTTGACACTCTTGAAATAAAAGGACCTGCCTCGTGTTGACAATTAATGTAGGAATTAAGATTGCCTGTAAAAAAAGGACATCTTAGTGCACCAACATTTTGGCGTCGTTGTCGGGGAGAGTGTTTCAAAGTGATTTCCTTTTTATCTTGCTACAAAAGAATTGGGTTTTGAAAACAGGAGGTAAGAACTTGCGTACCTAGCAAGTAAAGTGCTTGCTTACCAGCCTACTTTTCAGTAAAAGCTTAGAGGTTAAATAGGAATAGGTTTTTATGAATGACTGGGAATAGAAAGATAGAAAAAGATCATAACCCCCCACCTAAATCCACAAAACCCAATGGATCAATGAACCTTGGGAGAACAACCTTTATAGACAAAATTGTAAGAAAGGCAGAATCTCAAGCATCAGTAGGATTCTGGGTTGTATCTAGAAAAATTCCTACTATAATCCCTCAAGCAGCAAGCTCACCATCTATAGCTTATGCTGAGATCCAAAGCCAAATTGGAGGATCTGAGCAGAGTCTTCAGGTTACAACAAATTTACATTTTGATTCTCTACAAGAGGGAAAGTCATGTAACTTAAGAGAAGGATAAGGAGAAGCCAGTGGAACTGCTAAGGCAAGACCTCATCTGTTTGAATACGGGTCTCCTGTGATCCCAGATCTAGGCAATGCTGTAAAGCCAACCCAAATTGCTAATCCTCCGCTTACTCAAAAATCACCCCTGAAATCCTTGAAGGATAATGGCACATCTTTTACCAAATGGAAAATCAACCACCTCAAGGTCAAACCTCGACATTGGAATACCCCATAGTCGACCAAGTAGCTAATGCCCCCATGAAGGTTATTCCTCTATAGAGCATCCCAAATTTTCATGGGATGATCACAGAGGATCTAGATGCATTCCTATTTGAATTTGATATCCTCTGCAAAGGGTATGACTACACCACTAACCCTCAAAGGCTAAAATTGTTCCCTTCTACTCTGAAAGGAGCAGCGCTTTATGATGTTTCATGGCTCTAGGTGGATGTACCATTAATTCTTACGATGATATGAAGACATCCTTCCTCACAAGATACCAGGACTTTTGCAAGACTAGGGAGCTAAAAGATGAAATCTTTAAGATGGCTGCAAAGGATAATGAAACTCTAGAAGAATACATCGAACGGTTTCATTATAACTTGCAGAGATCTCCACACACCACCTTACCAAAATAAGTCCTAAGAGCTATCTTAATTAGAGGAATGAAAGAAGAGTGGATAGAAACTCTAAACTTAATTGGGAAAGGGGATACTTCTCAAGAAGATTATGATGAAATCGTTCACTTGTGTATCAGGTGTTCACGAGGAAGCACACACATAGGAGAAGGAAGTTGAGATTCCATGAGTAGGGCAAACAAACCCCATAGTGGAGGCATAACACGAATGGAAATTGGTAACTTCCTGGAAGATTTCAAGATGGATATCCTGGGCACCCTCACGACCCAACTAAATGTCCTATGGGCTAAATAGAAACAAGCCTTAGCTGAAAAAAACTTGGCCGTTTTTTTCCACGTTGTCGAAAGAAGCATAGCTAACGGGAGTATCCATTAGACATGGTTCAAACATGCACCATCTGTACCCAGGATCATGTCATTGAACAATGCCCATCACTCCCAGGGGTGAAAGCAGTGTTCAAGGAAGTAGAAGAAGAGACAGAGCCAGTGTATCTAATGAACCAGCGTCAACAGTGGCAGGCCAAACCTACAGGTATGTCACAAGATGCATCCTAGTTCTTTCCTTCTTCACAGTTTAATCAACAACAGAACCCTGGGGTAGCATGGCAAGGCCAATCGCCTTACTTGAATTGGAAACCTCAGCCATTCCCTATGACACCGTGGTCAACTCAATCCTTTCTGGGTAATGGATGGCCAAATTCTCCTTTTACTCCTGTTTGGAAAGGTAATCCCTATCAATCCCAGTGGCCTACCTCCACTTCTTAAAATCTGAATTGGTCTACAAATTGGCAGTGACCTTTGGGAATATCCAATACTCCTATGGGGTCAAGTCCTCAACCTCAACCTACATTGTCAGCTCCTTATCCATTACAGAAAAATCCTTAGCCTCTTCTGCGCCCTCAACTGCCAGTCTAACCGAATTTGAATCCCAATAATAAACTGGTTCAGCTGGTGCAGATTTTCGAAAGCTCAAACTATGAGATTGAACAAAAAAGAATGTAATGAACTAAGACTAAGGTCAAGACATATCATCACCCCTTAAACAGAGATCAGCCATCAATTGAGATCGAAACACCACCTGTACATATACCACCATCTGTAATTGATACTAAAATAAAACAAGGAGAAGAGATAGATCAACATAAATATCCTGAGGAACTCATAGTCACTTCTCCCCCGTTCCCTGAAAGGTTAACGATACATAAGCTGATTCTTTACCCATATTTTGATCTTGTAGGGGAACTAAAAAATATTTGTATAAAAATTCCACTCCTCCAAGCCATCCAATACATTCCCATCTATGCCAAAATAGTTAAAGAGCTATGTGTAAAAAATCCTATGAGGAAAGAAAAAACTTCACCCACCATTCATGTTGTAGGGACCTAATCTGATTTTCTCTTGGGAGGGGAAACTCTGGTAAAGTATGAAGATCATGGGAATCCAACAGTGAAAATTCAAATATATGGATGCTCTTTTCCTAATATGCTAGTTGATCTGGGTGCAACCATTAACATTTTAACAGCAGAAACCTGTCAAGCACTTGGTATTACAGCCTTGGAACCAACTACCAACTTACTAGAACTTGTTGATCATTCAGTGGTAAGGTTAGAAGGAAATTTACAAGATATTGTAGTCTCTATTGATTAATGGGAATATCCAGCATATTTTCTTGTTAAAAACCCGAAGAGTTGATTGGATAGGCATCCTCTGATACTGGGTCGACCTTGGCTGGTGACAGCTGATGCATATATAGGCTGTCGGGAGGGTAGCATGACTATTACAAAGGGGGATTCTGTAAAAAATATTGTTTTATATCCCCCTGCCAAACTAAATCTTCCCATCATAAAAATATGTAAACAACCACCAGCATACCTAGAAGAAAGCATTCGTTCACCACTCACAGTAGCAGCGGCACTGAAATTCAAAGATCATACTAAAGATGACGTTATCAACAAATTTATCAATCAGCCAGCTAATGTGAGCAATGTAAAGTGTCAAATGCTAAAACCAATTCTGGATAGTGAAGCCTTGGAAGATCCCTTGAATGATACCGATGATCAACACATCCAGACGATTGTTGTTCATAACAACAAACCTGTGGAAATTGAACCAGGCAAAGTTTTAAACATTAATGATAACTGGACAGTGATCAGTAGCAAAAGTTCATTCAGGTCCTGCAAAAATATAAAGGGGATTTTTCCTGGAATTATCCTAACATGAAGGGTATAGATCCACAGCTATGTAGACATCACATCTATACTGAAAAGGATGCTCGTCCTATCTATAAACCTCAGCGGAGATTGAATTTGCATCTCAAGGATATTGTGAAAGAAGAGTTATAGAACCTATTGGATGTGAATTTCATTTATCCAATTTCGGGTAGCAAATGGGTTTCTCCATTGGTGATCATCCCCAAGAAAAATGGGAAGTGGCGTATCTATGTGGATTACCGAGAATTAAATAAGGAAACACATAAAGATCACTTCCCTCTTCCCTTTTCTGATCAGGTCCTTGATACTTTGGTAGGGAAGTAGTTCTTTCCTTTCTAGATGGATTCAGCAGCTACAATCAGATTCAAATCACCCCTGAATATCAAGACAAAACAACCTTCACCTGTCCCTAGGGTACATTCACTTACAGAGTGTTACCATTTGGCTTATGCAATGCCCCAACCATGTTTCAAAGAGCTATACTCAACATCTTTTCCGACGCAATAAATGAAGGACTTGAGGTATATATGGATGACTTTACTCCATATAGGGATGACTTTGATCAAGCACTGCAAACATTAGAAAAAGTTTTAGAACGATGCATTGCTACTAGGTTATGTTTAAGCAATGTCAAGTGTCACATGATGATGACCGAAGGCATAATCTGGGGACATTATATTTCTCCAACAAGGATACAGGTAGATCTAGCAAAAATACAGGTAATTCTTTTACTACCTACACCATATACTCAGACATAGGTACGTAGATTCTTGGGATATGCATGCTATTATCGCAAGTTTAATAAAAAAATTTCACAAATTGCTGCGCCTTTATAGTCCTTAACTGGAAATGTTGATTTCAAGTGGTCTGACCAATGTGGCACAACTTTTACAGGTTTAAAGAAACTAGTCTTGACGACACTAGTATTACAAGGACCAAACTGGGAGTTTCCTTTTCACATATCCACAGACACATCAGATGCAGTGACAAGAGGAGAACAGGAAACCATATGCTATATATTATATTGGAAAAAATCTTACTACTGCAGAGCTCAATTATACAGTAACAGAAAAATAATTCTTAGTTTTCATTTATGCCATAAACAAATTTAGAAATTATATAACTGGCTACCAAGTTTTTCTATATACTGATCACTCTGTCATTCAGTATTTAGCTAACAAACCTATCACAAATGGTTCAGTAACTCATTGGCTATTGCTCTTGCAAGAGTTTGACATCACTATCAAAGATCATCCGGTGAAAGAAAACCTAGTTGCTGATTTTCTTTCTCAAGTTTCAAAGTTAAATGATCCACTGGCAGTGGACAACCAATTTCCAGATGAGCATTTGTTTTCCATAGCAGTCAATATGCCATGGTACGCAAATGTGGAAAATTATATGGTAGTGCGGAAGTCGCCCAGGCATTTGATAGAAGGGGAAAGGAAACAGATCGTTCAGCGCAATGCCCGATTCTCTTGGATTGGCAGATATCTTTTTCACACAGGGTCCGATATGTGTATACGCAGATGCATTCACGAGGATGAGATTTATGACATCCTGAAGGCTTGCCATGACAAGCCTTGCAGGGGACACTTCGTAGATCGAAGGACAGGGCATAAGGTACTATAGATGGGCTATTATTGGCCCACTATTTTTAAAGATGCTAAGAAATATTCCCAGGCTTGTGATAGTTGCGAAAGGATGGGCCAGCCTAGACAATATGATGAAATTTCACTGCAACCCCAACTAGTCATAAAACCTTTCAAACAATGGACATTGGACTTTGTTGGCCCATTCCATCCGCCATCGAATCAGAAAGCCTACATACTAGTTTCTACAGATTATGTGACGAAATGGGTGTAAACAGTAGATTTACTAAGAGCTACAGAGGAAGTCATGATTAACTTCCTCTTTGGGTTATTCATGTGGTATGGTTTACCGTGGGAAGTGATAACAGATGGGGGAGGGAAATTTGTAGGACACAAGATTACAGTCACTCTCAAAAATCATCTATACACAAGATCAATTCCCCGTATCACCCACAGGCAAACAAGTAGGCTGAAAGCACCAATAAGGTCATTGAAGCAATTCTGACCAAGACAGTCTCAACACATCAGTGAGACTAGGCTGCTAGACTGCTAGAGGCCTTGTGGGCCTATCGCACGACTTGGAGGAATACTACTGGATACTCTCCGTACCAACTCACGTTTGGCAAAGAACCTATTTTTCTGATTGAATTCAAAATAAAGACTCTAAGAATAGCTCAGGAAGTGGGACTAGATTTAATAGAAGCCCAAACCAAGCACCTTCAACAAATCAATGAACTAGATGAGGCTCAGTTGCTTGCTCTACAATGGACTGCAATTATTCAGCACCAAAGGGAAAAGTGGCACAACAACCTTATCAAAAAGAAGACGTTTCAAAAAAGGGGTTAGGCACTCCTCTATGACTCCAGATTCCAGGATTTTTCGAGTAAGTTACAAACAAGATCTCTCGGCCCTTTTGAAATTCAAGAAGTACATAACAATATTACTCTCACTTTGACTACCATTAATGGGGTTGGCCATTCTTTCAAGGTGAATGGCATCGAATGCGTCTCTACCACAAACCACTCACCAAGGAGTCTTTCTACAAGCAGGAATGTGAATACCCCTCCAAGCAAATTTTAGCTACAGGGAGTGATGACCTGGCAGCTTTTCTTTCGTAAAATTGTGATTTTCTTTAAATTGTAAATAATGTATATGTTCCTTTGATTGATTGCAATTTAGTACGCATCGTCATGTAAATATGATACTTTTTTTTGTTTTTGGAAAGTTTTATTCAATTGATTGAACGATTGTTGTTCAATAAATTGAATAGACACCTTTTGTATTCTTAATGTTCAAACGATTGAACAATTGTTGTTTAATCGATTGAACATCACTTTTGTGTTTTGATTTGTTGTTCAAACAATTTTTGTTCAATCAATTGAATAACACTTATGCTTTTTGATTTTGTTGTTCAAACGATTGAACAATTGTTGTTCAAACGATTGAACAATTGTTGTTCAAACGATTGAACAATTGTTGTTCAATCAATTGAACAACACTATCACGTTTTCTTTTTTCGATTTTGTTGTTCAAACGATTGAACGGTTGTTGTTCAATTGATTGAATAACACTTTTGTGTTTTTTTTTTTTCAATTTTGTTGTTCAAACGATTGAATGATTGTTGTTCAAACGATTGAACAATTGTTGTTCAATCGATTAAACATCACTTTTGCATTTTCTTTTTCGATTTTTGTTGTTCAAACGATTGAACAATTGTTGTTCAAACAATTGAACAATTGTTGTTCAATCGATTGAACAGTACTTTCGTGTTTTTTTCGCTTTTTGTTGTTCAATCGATTGAACAACACTTTCTCATTGTTTTCTTTTCGATTTTGTTGTTCAATCGATTGAATGATTGTTGTTCAATAAATTGAACAACAGTTTTGTTTTCATTTCTATTTTGTTGTTAAATCAATTGAACAGCAGTTTTGTTTTCTTTTTTATTTTGATGTTCAATCAATTGAACAACAGTTTTCTTTTATTTTTTATTTTTTTGTTCAATCGATTGAATGATGGTTGTTCAATCAATTGAACAACACTTTTTGTGCTTTTTATAGGAAGAACTGTGATTTATTTTATTGTTTCATTGTCGGTCATTGTGCCATCTTTCTTTTTCTTTTATGTTTGAATAAACACCATCTAAGTGGTTTGTGCCTAACATAAAGAAAAAATAGTAATGACAATACCATTATGATCTATGAAGCCTTTTGATAGTTATTCTTATTCAAAAGTTGATATGGTGCATTTCTATAATGACTGGTTGAGCATCTTTTCTTTGGAAAAATCATAAAATGATTCATTATTTTAAAACCATGCTGGCTTATTTTTCAGACTTTCAAATGGATAAATCCCTTTGATATAATGAAATGGGGGTGAAAGTTTAAACTTTCATTGGCATTTTCCTTACTTGTTACATCATCCCTGACTCTTAAGGAGTAAATGGAGCCTCCCTCTTTTTACAATTAAAGCATCAAAATATGAAAATAACGAAGTATGAAAACGCAACAAGGATAGGGGGTCCCATCATGAGCCAGCCTGATCACTTTGATATATACTGGTGAATGGCACTACGATTGTTTGGTCACCATGCCGGCATAGTGGTCTCTTTATGACAAGAAAAGAAAGAATCATCTACATGCTAAAAGGAGGACTCTATCTCATTTGTGGGGTTAAAAAGCAACCCTGTAGAGGCTATGAACGCCTATTGGTAGTAGTGGCTCTGCTTGTGGTATCGGATTATTATCTTACATTGCCAAATGCTCTCTATTCTATTATCACCTATGGATTCGTTTCTAAGGAAATTTCCCATTTGAACAACACTCTTACAAGCCAACATGCATGGTAACTTATGTTATTTATTCATTATATTATATTTTTCCAATCACTTTATGACAACCATTAATACTTACCACCAAGTATGTGTTTGTTACTAATACCACTTAAGGTGAAAATATTTTGCCATAATAATTTAAATATCTATTTTTTATTTTTCAGCCATTTTACCTCTGATACGTATTGCTTTAATTGCTTTGTCATCAATCACGCTGCTTTTATGCATTGGTTGCCTGCATTTATGAATTACCAATTCGTTCTATTTCTTTTCACATGCTTGGAAAATGTGGACGCCCTTTTCTCATTGGAGGGGGGATGGTCTGCGTGTGAACAACATGTGTGACAGTTATGGATAATTGAGTGATAATTATTAAATTGATTTCCAGGTAAAGGACTGCATGATGATTGTGTATGTGTAATAATTATCAAAGTATTTTTTTATTGAAGAAAAGACAGCGACCATTATGGATGGCATGCAGATTGATTATGACCCTACGTCAAATATGGCTAATGAGACAAATGACTTGATTATATATGTTTTTAATTCCCAAAACAATGTCATTTTCCTGTTAAGTGCTTTAACGTCCTTTGTTGTTGTTCTAAACTACGAGAGTGCAAGAGAAGTCCATACGAGTGAACCAGTCACAGGAAAAAAGTAGCCATGGGAGGTAGATATATCTGAAATGAACCCACAGTGCTCATGGTATCGGACCAGGCTCATGAAATTCTCGAGCACGCCAGCTGGCTGTAATATCTGAACAAATTTCAGGGATTTCACGAAGAAATGGCACTCGAATTCCTGATGAATTTGCAAAATGGTAGCACCACAGTAAGAGGCAGGGACATAAAAATCTCTGAAGCGGTCATAGTTGAAGTCGCTAGACTTCTAGCTGAGGGAGAAAAGTGGACAGACAAGCATGTACTTTTGCACAATGCAGTTGTAGTGTTCTAGGCGAGCAATTGGTGCGAATAGGAAAAGGGATCCACCTTTCAGCGTTGAGGACAGCCATGGGAGGAATTGGCAGTCATTGTGCAATGGTACATCACATGCGACAATCATCAGGATGTGGTAAATCCCCTCCAACTCAAATTATTAACCATACTAAAATAGAAAATTTCAGTTAATGTGTCGTTTTATTTGAATTAGCTATTGCATGATGTCGCTCGTCGAGTTAGGAAAGCTAAGGACCCACACACAGTGATCAGTCATCACGAATTGATCAAATTGATTATCATGCATGGATTGGCCCAACAGCAAATAACCTGGGCTAATATTGTAATCCTACTCTGGCCCCATCTCCAGAAAACCCAGCAACATAACAGCAAGGGCCAAGAACCCCAGGTCTTATAAGGACACTAAAACGAAATAATTCCTCTTTTCCCTTGAACCTAGCCAAACATCGGCACTCTCTACGGGTGAGGTCCCAGTGACATACCCTAATTCAAACAAATGAGGTCGGACCATCTCACACACCACCTCCAAGTCTGCAAAATTCCCCTTTGCAAGACTATGAGGAAGAGGTGTCCAGGGTATTGGAAAACATGGGGATATTTGGTGAGGTAAGAGAACAATTGGAGAATGTTGAAGGACTGAATTGTACCCCCAACTAGTCTACCTCTACCGACAGCCCTGGTTGTGATCAAACCCTGCCATTTACTAATTTCTTGGGAGAACAGAGGGAACCAGTCCCTTCTGTAGAAAAATCCCTTGAAGCCGAAGTGCATGAAGAGGAAGCCACTAGAGAAGAGTATCAAACACTAGATACCAGTCCAATGGACCACCCAACTGAATAAGATCCTGCAGATGAAACCCTGGGAGATGGAAATCGACCAGGGAATACTATATTTTTTAAGTCCCCTGAGGACAAGGCCTACCAAGAATAAAACCTGGGGAACGACAACTACTTGGAAGACACCATTTTATTGGGGTCTCCTGAGAGGAAAATTCATGATGAAGAAGAGCCAGAAGGTGAAGCTCCATTGGGAGATAAAGTTCCAATTGAAACCCTCCCTGATGCTAACACAATACCACCTAAGCATGAACTTGAGGAAAATGAAGTTGCACCACCATCGGTTGGAAGTCCTAGAAAAAATAAATCCTACAAGGACAGGCTTAGAAAAATTCTTAAAAAGTATAGAAAACAGAAGAGAATAATTAGGCAGCTTAGACAGTGGTTAAAAGAAGTAATCAGGGCTAGAAAATTGAAAGTGGAAATGGATACCACAGGAACACAGACAAAACATTGTTCTGGAAAAGATATTGAAACCCAAACTGAGATTCTTTTGGTTTGTTCAAAGGAAACTCAGACAAAACCATGTCTTGTAGAGGACATTGAAATGCAAATTGAAGACCCCTGTGTCTGCTCACAAGAGACCAAAACGGACTACCCTACTGTGAACATTGTCATTCAGACTAATGCTGAAGAAAGCATCCCAAATGATTTTTGCATAATTCAAGAAGCAGCCAAGGCTGTTGTCCAAATTGAGCCTATGGAGACACAAGATAATGAAGCCCAAATAGAGGAGACACCTACTTACATTCCCTTAGTAAGGGAGGAATTTATTAGGAGACTACAAAATGAAATACTGAAGGTTCAACAGGAAATAACTCAACACAAAGAGGAAGTAGTGCCCCTACATATACATCAAGAATTAAGGCACTCACAGCTACTAAGGATGAGACATTCACTTAGTATAAGGCTGAATAGAAAAAGGTTGAGAAAGAATAGGACAAATTACAAAAGGCTAAAGAGAAGTTGGACATTATCTGCTCTCTTTATTCAGACACCCTGTCATGCAGAGCTCCTGCTACAAACTATGCATTATTCCTCCTAGAAAGGTACCTCCTGCTGAAAATCAAAGTTGTTAAGGCTGGCAAGTCTGTGGAAATCAAAACTACCCCAGACTTTGTCAAGTGCTTCAGAGAGTAGAATGAGCAGGTACAGTGCCTCCTCTGTGAACTTTACATGCACAATTTCTTTTTGGAAGATGACAAAGACAGCAACCCTGGCCCCTTTATAGGGGATGTCCAATTCCAAGCATTTCTTTCTTTTGCTACTAACCAACTCAAGTGGGCCAAGGCTCACAATACTTTTAGAAAGCATGAATATGGAATTGACCTATGGGTTAGGGGGAACCTACAAAACCCCTACATCTCTCTGTCAGGCACAAGAAATTTATGAAGTGAGCTGGTGTTGTAGGCCAATTAGGGCCATTCCACACAGATATTATACAAGATGGAAAGGAGTACTTCCAAGAGATCAAGGATGAAGCCTTGTCTACAGTCAAACAAAGATGGGAGGTCTCTAGAAATATTGTTAGAAACCGAGAACCATTTGGATATCGGAACTTTAAAGCTACCTCCTCTCGTTTCCATAAATACATTAACATGGTCTTAAACATGGGCCCTAAATGGATAGGATGTCGGTATAGAACCCCAATCATATGGTATCCTCCAGATAAGTATCACAATGACTACAACTTGAAGGATCAAGAAGTAAACCAAGCTTTTGTTGTACTTAAGAAGAAAAATGGCTTCAGAGTTTATAAGGAGGAGGTATACCCTACCTATTCCCTAACCCATCTGCATGTAAACCATTTATTTGCATGACATGCAACAAGGTAAGTTAGGGAGTATGTTGGGTCAAGAAAAAGGTATGTTTAATCCTTGGTAATAGCTTTATTTAGCACCCATCCTCACATGATTATCTTTGTCTATAGATAAAAGTAGAGGAAATAACAGTTAAAGTTGGGTAAAATTAATTAGTAACAAATTAGACGAATCTAAGCAGGAAAAATTGATTTTTACTATATTTATGTGCAGAAGACATGAATTGGACGATAGTTGTTCAATTGATAGAACAACAGCATCTCATAAAGGAAAAAGACAGCGTCTAAGGCAAGGTAGGATAGCAGAAGACCGGGCAGACCAATGTTATTTTATGACGAAATCAGATTGAGTATTGTGAAATCCTCAAGATCTCCTGATCCTAAGGATTCACTTTTATCTATTTACTTTTCTAATTGTTATATATAAGGCCGAAAGGCAAACTGCATGACTAGTTCAGAAATTCATAGTTCATAATTATTCTTTTGGACATATAATATTGTTACTTTGGTGATGTTGTAACTCTGTTATCCATATTAATGAAGAAGACTGTGTTTAAATCATAATTATATTCTGAGTATCTGGGCCCAGTCAAGAGAAGATCTACTGCTTCATCTGTGCTATAATCTTTTCTATTTTATTCTTTATTGTTTGTTAATGTTAAGTTAATATCATTTTGATTATCGTGAGGATTGTCGATTCGATTTGCTTTTGTTGTTCATTCGAGATTCAGATTTAGTCGTGTGTTATATATGAGTAATGATTTTGGTTAGATTGGTTATGTAATTCCAGCATTAGATCGTTGATTCATTCCAAGTAATGTTATCATATATTTCAGAGATAGAATTGATCGCTTTCCACAATATAGTTATTTGTTGTTCAATTATCAGTTGTTGTTCAATTGGAATTTGATGTTCAATTATCATTTTTTGTTCTATTGTCGTAGTCCCTTTAATAATTGAGTGAGTTAGTTTCAATTCTGTTTAAGGCTGCCAAGTGTGATTCGTTATAGTTGTATTCAGATTCATTTTCTCTCATGACAGGTTAAGTAGAATTGCAGAGTATGTTATGAGTTTCGTTCAGAGTTACTTCTTTCAGAATTGTTTGGATTGAGTTTGAAAAGATAGTCATTAGAGATTGCAATGATTTTTTATTAGTTAACCTCTTAATTCACTTCATATATAGTGTTGAAACTCTTGAAATACAAAGATTTGCCTCGGGTTGACAATTAATGTAGGAATTAAGATTTCCTATAAAAAAAGGACATCTTAGTGCACCAACAAGAAAGACCTTGATACTTTCCGCAGCCGAACATTTCACAAGGCATACTTACTATCTTATCAAAAGTACTTGTGTATTACTCTCTTGTTTTGAGCTTTGTAGCCAAGGAAAACCTACAAGGATACACGGCAACTGTTGAGAAATCTAGGTCATAAAGATTAAGTGATTTTTCTTCTATTAGTAACTGCTTGTGAGTTCTTTTTACTTCTTTAGATTAGGATCTTCTTTTACTTAGGCTACGAGTTATTCTTAATCAAACAACTACCAATGCATAAACCATAAAGAGACAAGAAATACAGAATATAGGCTATCATCCAAGGCCAAAACCTCTCCCACTTGAGAGGAAAACCTGAAAAAAAATCTTCTTCTTAAAGAGATTCCAATTGACGAATACCAAGACTAATACCCTTGACCTATTTTCCACTCCAAGACCAAGACACAAGATCCCTTGATGATAGTCACCCTTCTGCTCCTTCCTTTGTCTTGGCTCCTCTTACACTTCGACCTCCTTCTGCTTCAAACCTTCGGCCTCCTTAATTTAGAACCCTAATGTGTACATAATACCTCTTCTTATGCCTTGATTTCCCTTGCTTGGAATGGATTCTCTTCCTATCTTGATCAGCCTCCCTTATGACTTGAATTACTTCTGATCTCAGTTGTCTAAGAGGATTGTGATTACTACAGCATAAGTCTTGTTCATGTGTCTCAACGCAGGTCCCAAAAACAGATCTAAATAATGCCACAGACCTCACTCTCCCTTTTCTTCACTTCATTGGCTGTAGGACTATCATGTTTTACCCTTTCGCTTATCTTTGCATCACTTGTTGACTTCAGAAACTCATCGAAATTGTCTGCAGTAGTGACCCTAAAACAGTCCCAAACAGATCAGCCTATTTTTTTCCTCCTTTGCTTGGATAGATGGAATTCTTATAATATGTTCATACTTCTTTCTTTTCCACATCAATTAACTAAATTGTAGACCAATGAAATCCTTCTCTGAAATTTTGTTCCTAAATGAAATCTACATTGCCCTATTTATAGTTGTTGGAGCCTATAATAAGTCTACATGACTTGGATATGAGCCTATGTGTCTTCTAGAGAGATATTATTTCTTCTTTTGCAGCCGAATTGAAGGAGGTGACTTTGTCTTGGTCTTGGAGGGATTTCCAACTTATATAAATATATAACATGCCCAAGAAGGGTCCTTCATACATGACATAGACTCAAATTGAATTTTATGACTAGATGACAAAACCTAAAGGCTCACAATGGGAGCCAACACTAAAATTAAATTCCTTGCTCATGAAACCCATTAGACAAGCTTTACAATAATAATTTTATTTTTCTTCTTTTCATCAATTACATAAAATCACAATTACATGTGTGATTATGAAGACCCAACCTAGTTACACTTTTCAAGACTCCCTCTTAACTAGGGAGGTATTTATAATGGTACTTGGTCATTCTCAATCTGAAGAATTTCTCATATGAAGATTCGGATGGGTAGCCCATCTGTATATCATCATATCAACTAGCATTGTCACATAGCAAGGTCTTGACTAATAGCTCTATCTCTCCACGAGATATGAGCACAATGTTGGCGAGGCCAATGATGTATAGACACCCTCATCATTGTCTCTCTTAGAACATACCCCACCAAGGTTCTCAGGGTGTGTTCCACTAGGACTATTATTACCTTGGATTCCAAGTCCTCAAAGAATATCATTCCTTAATGACTACTCTTATCTTGGATTCCCTAATACATTGTCAAAGAGCAATCGATGCCAGATGTTTACCCAATCCTCCATTTTGTCTTCCCAAGTGAACACTATAATGATGTTTCTATCTCTTCCTCTTAATTAGGGAGGACATATTTATTCCATTAAAGGAATGTACTCATTCCCACGGAAGGAATGTACCTAAGCTCCATCTTGGCTTAGGAATTTCCAAGTTTCCTCCCAAGTAAGAAACTTGTTTCTAGGCTCCCTCTTAATTAGGGACCTACAGCAGCTCCTCGAGTGGAGATGATGGGAAAACCAGTTGCTTGAAGAACTCCTCCTCACTTTGTCATGAGCTTCTTTTCATCATTCAAGAGTCTTCATATTTTGGGACTTTCTCTTAGGGCACAGGCCATCCATCAGTTTCATCCATGAGTCAGTCATGTCATCATCAGAAAGTGATCCATCAATCCACACCAGGCCTTCCTTCATGCCATGTTGCCTTCTTCATGCCATGTTTACTTAAGGATATTTCATCCTACTACATGTGCATCGGTGGTGGAAGACAACCCTAGATATTCCCTTGGTAGCCCTGCATAAACCCATCCAGATATTTATTCATAAATAAAGGAATGGACATTAAAATCAACATTACCTTTGTGATGGTATTTCATCATGACATCTTCTAGTTTGCATTAGCAACTTGCATACATATTGACACATCTCCCAAAGATATATGTTTTCAAGGGTCTCTTTCGTTTTTAGACTCCATCAGAGTCTTCATATATTCCATGGAGATATTCTGGTCAAATCTTCTTGGTCTTTGAATGTTGATTTCCTTCTTCCATGGTTGCATATCCCATGATCTCTTCCTTCCTTTCTTCACACATTTCATTCCCATGAGCTTCCAATCAAAGTTCCTCAATTGTAGTCAACCACCTCATACTTCATATGAGGACATATTATGTTGATTTCATCAACTAAATGTGTGACCAATGCATTTTTGCATTCCTTCGAAGGAGGAGATCCTTCCTTTGATTATGCTCTCAAGATAGAGAATTGATTCATGTTACCTACAACCATATGACATGGCTTCTACAATATCCAATGTAAGCACACATACCTCATTTTTCCTTTGGGTCATCCAAAATTCCTGCAGCAGCTTCCATGATTGAAAGAGCTTCAATCCCTTGATCTGCTTCACTTTTATGTCATCATACCATCATCCCATGAATTTCACAAGTTTGTAATTCTTAATGAAACAACTGCTTCTCCCCATGATCGATGAACCTTTCAATCAACATTCCATCAAATAATCTTGAGGATCTAAAGTATTGCAATGTCCCACCTTACCAACCACCAATAGTATAGAGAAGTAAAGGTCACATTGAATACTATTACTCAATTTTTATTTTTATTTTACTCATAATATGACTAACTTATCTATCATGTAATCATGTTCCTTCAGCTATTTCAATGTAAGAATATAACATAAGAAGTTGGGGATAAATTTCTCTTAATATCACAAAATATATTGACCCAACAAAATTTCCAAATTCATCAATTAAAATTCCCAATCCCAATTATTAAGCTAATGCTTCAATCGTGAGAATTGTATAATGAATGTTGCAGCAAGAGAAACTAATGTTACCAATTCAGAAGCATATTATTCTTCAAAATGTGTTAAGTAAAACAATGGACCTGTATAAATTGGGCAGAATTAGTTGTTTTCTACAGTCATTGAGGCACAAGAATTCACCCATGAATACACGTAGCTCATACGAAACTTATTATGCTCATTTGCACGAATTCCTACAAAATTAGTCACTATAAAATTGTTTCCAACAACAACCATTTTTTAAATGAAATATTTAGATAATAAAAGTAACACTTGTCGTATTCTCTATACACGCTTCAACAACTTATTAAATTGAGTTTCACATTCATACAAAAGCTTGCAGACATAGAAAGCTACATCCATTAAATAATCTATTCATAAATTTTCTAGTGCATAAAAGCTACAGTAAGTAGGACATTTACTCTAACAATTTGTATGCACAAAAACTACATCCATTGAAGTTTTGACAAACACTTTGCAAGCATGCAATCTAAAAACTACAGCCATTGAGGCCTTTTGACAAACACTTTGTAAGCATGCAATCTACAGCCATTGAGGCCTTTTAACAAACACTTTGCAAACATGCAATCTACAACCATTGAGGCATTTTGTCAAACACTTGGAAGCCACAATCTCTTAAGGAAATTTGACATGAATATAAGATTCTCCCTCAACCTATTTAGCTCATAAAATTTATATATTAATTCTTCAAATGACAAAATATTAAAACAATGACTAAATCATCTTATTCTTTCACCCAAAACTTGACAACAGGCGCACAAAGTTGGCAGCAGCAATCTGCAAAATTGCCCAGATTTACGATCTGGGTTTTGAAAAGTGTTTATTTGGAATCAAATTGGGGGTTATGGGACCTTATGCCATGGATACCCCTTGATGTTGTCTGGAATCGGTATGAAACCATGCATAGATGCATTTTTAAAAACTAACAAATATGTTGACTCCAGGAATTTCATTTACAATTTTTGTCAAACAGATGGCATGCAAGCTTGAATCTACAGCTATGAAAAACAAATAACAACCTATAATTAAATTATAATTACTTATGTATTGTCTAAATGCCTTTCAAAATCATTTCATCATTATTTTCATTCAATCATTCCTACAAACCCATGGCAAACATCTTGAACTATTGCAATACATAATGATTAAAAATTACCTCAATGATTCTCTTTAAAACTCTTGTCTTCCATCTTGTTTTTTTTTAACATTTTTATTTCAACGGCTGATCTAATGAATCCTCCTGGTATATTTTAGGTATGCATCCATTTCTTGCTCTGGTAGGCTTCAATTTAACACTTATTCATGGACAATGATAAAAATAATAATAACATTTCTCATTCACGGATTTTGTCAAACACTTTGCAAAATATCCTCAAACCCTTTCTAAAACATGTCTCTAATTACATAAAACAAAACCATAACTTATGAACTCTTACCCAAGCCCTTTGTAATTTTTTTATTTCCATTACCTTCAGCAATATTTGTCTTTCCTTTCTCAAATGCTACAATACCAATGTTAGTACAATAGACGACACCAATAATAATTTCGTAATATCTAGAGATATAAAAATCCTTTCATATAGACCACTCTTGGTCTTCATTTTCAACTATCCAATAAGATTCCAAATAACATAAGCTTAAACAAAAATTAGATTCTTACAATAATTTAAATTTCTACTTTTTATTTTATGCTAAAGTTATAATATAATTTCAAGACAATAAAAATTATACCTCAAGAGATATTAAACTCCAATCATTGAGAATATGATCCATCTTTGATCCCTTAACCAACTCATTTGAACCATTTGGTTTTCCACCCAACCATATCTAGGGAGAACTTATCCCCGTGGAACCCCCGAGTTGTAAGAGCTCACAAACAGTACCAAAATATAGCAGTAGAGAGATATCCAAGGCAAGCTGAGGAAGATAAGTTTCACTTCTTCCGAACACCACTCATGGTCAGCTCCACCAGGTAGAGCCACTTAGTAATTTAGTTTATGAATTTAAAAATCATTTCGAAAGAAATTCGCTACTCTCCAAGTCTCTCACTCTCATAATATTTTTCAAATCCCTCCAACTCTTGGTATCACAATGCACCTCCCTCTTCCCCCAAGTGAGAATACATGAGACACATATATAGGAGGAGCAACAAATTCTTGTCATAAAGGAGAAGTAATATGCATGCTTTGTATTCCATTTAGAGGAGTGTAACTCATGCCATTAAGGAGAGGTGTGCTTGCCTTAGTTAAGGAGAGAGTAACTTATGCATTAAAGAGAGCGTAAGAGGAATCTTTTATGACATGTCTTTAATGAGTGTAAGAGGAATATGACATTCTTTGATTAGTGCATAAAATAGAGTGTAATGTATTATTAAAAGAGAGATATTTACATAGAGCCATGAGAGTCATCAAGGAGAGAGGTGTGAAGTGATTGAGGAGATGAAGGTGACTTGCAATTCCCTTTTAATAATAATATCATAGTCTCATAAAAGATAATAATAATATTAATAATATTGAGGATTAAGTTGAGATTGAATTATTAGGATTGATTAATGATAAGTTAAGTGATTTTCCCTCAACTATACTTGATTGCCAATTTATGCAAGGTGATTTACTATTTTTGGAAAGTCGTGCTTGAGATGTTAGACATGACTTTCTATTTTTAAAAAGTCACTCTAGGATTGTTAGAAAATAGGTTTTATTAAGGAAATTAATCCATGAGCTGCCCATGAGTGGTATTTTTCTTCAAAATAATAGGGATTCCACACCCCTATTGCATGCGTCTCTATGCCTTAGTAGATTGAGGACTCTGTGCCCTGATTTACTCTAGAGATCCAAGATTCCACACGTTGATGTTTTTAAATATTCAGGACTACGTTCCTTAAACATTTTATTATATATAAACGAATACATGTCTTTATCTTTCATGGATTTAGGACTCTGCACCCTAATTTCCATGGCTTCTCTGCTTTGAAACTCCACGCTTCACCTTAAGGTACTAATTGTGACCCCATACCCATCTGATGGTTTGTTGGTAAGGCCTTGTTCCAAGACCTGCACACATCAAAATATAATAGATCAAAGGAATCAATGAATTTCATAATTAACTTATTCACATTTTACCAAATATTGTGCATGACTTCCACAACCATTTTGGTTCTAGAGAAATGGCTTCTACAACCATTTAAAATTTGAATATCCTTGTTTGAAAATAACCATGTTCCATATCACATCTTCTCAATACAATATTAAGCATATAAAATCATAAAAATCATGTATCATGAATTCCACAGTCACTTATAATTTGAGCATCCTTGTTTACAAATAACTAGGTCTCCTATCACATCATGCTCAATACAAGATTAAGCATATATAATCATAAAAATCATGTATCATCCATAAATCAGAATTAACCATATGTTCCACATAACCATGATCATCCATAGATCTATGTATGTCAATCCTGACTCACCATCCATGTCATACATCCATGCCCAAGCTAGGATAAGAAAAGAGAAAACATCGATAATATGCTCTTAACCAAAATCAATTCTTATACGCACAACCATAGATATTATCCTAAGCAAAAAAATACTAGGTGACCCAAACCATGTCTATAGCATATAAGCATGTACATAAGTCTTTCATGCATAATATTATATCATTATATCGAATCATCCTCTATAAGTGTCATCAAAGCTATCTCACCAAGAATGGACACTACATACTCCCCCTCTTGGGCTAAACTTGGCCCAAAGTTTTTCCCACAATCATAAGATACTTAGTTATTTTTTATTCTCCTATCACTAAGGCATTAACCTTATGTATATGTGACACAGGAAACACTGCCTAAAGGAAAATTCCCTAGTTTTCATAATAACGTTACGTGAACTTGTGGGTTATGGCCCACCTATACAAATCGGAAGCGATTACATTGGTGGATTTTAAACAAAAACCCGACCAATCACCAAGCAGCTCTTTAACACATAATCCACCAACGAACGTCGGTCCCACCTGAATGCATAAGACTAGACCTCAAATAAAATAAAATTGCATCCATAAACTTCTCGGGTCCGCTCCTCCCCAAGTTCTATCGGATTCAATCTCCATTGTTCATCTTCACCCTTCAATCTGACGGTTGACAGCGATATCGAACAGGCTACTTGCACAATGTTTAACCGACCTTACAGAGCTGATAAGGATTATAAATACTTGATCTATAAAAGTTCGGGTCTAACTTCGAAGTTAAAGTCTGATCTCTTTATGGCCCGATATCCATTGGATATCTGAGGTCATCATATCTACGCCCTGCGGGTCTTCAACTAGCGCACGGGTTGCTAACAAGCCTAACCCCTGCTGTTGACTGGGACCTAAAATTTTGACATTGAGATCGCCGGCTAGGATTTAGTGTGGGACCTCAGCCATGATCAAAGAAATCCAACTCTCCTATCCCCCGCAGTCGACTAATCACCGTCGTTCTTCTTTCGCCATTCATATCCATCAATCTAAACAATCCGGCGACTCCTTCTGCAATTGTTTGTTTAAGATGGAATTTCGTTATAACACAGAGTTATCTCTGCCATTCTCTTCCTACATGCCCATGACACTCATACAACAGTTAACTCATTTTATCGTTGGACCACTATTAATCCTTACAGTGATCGATGGTCGATCAAAAAACCTATAAACGGGATTTAACTCTTTCACCGCATAAACAATATACATCCACACAAATTCCACATAACACACATATTTATATTATACATAGAATTAGATTACATTCTAAGACGTTTCAACCTTAGTCATAATTTCTCTATCGATTACATTGTATTCTCACTCTCTGTCTATGCTTTATATCTGTCTCTCTATATCCCCCTATCAGAACACGCAGGTTCATAATATATAGGAATAACTATAGAATCATGGATCATTCTAAATCCATGATCTTCTCCTAAAATCATTCAATCAAACTCCTAAATATTTCATTATGCACACATGACAGATTAATCACATTTAAATTAAGTCTTCTCGAGACTTATAAATTCCATCAAATTAGGTTGTTTTTAACAGAATTCTGCTCCCAGTTCACATGATTGTCCATATCTCCTCCTCCATAGCTCTGACTTTGACTTTTGATTAAGGGTGGTCGGATGCTCCTGCATTAGACTCCCAAGGCACAAAAATTTATGACCTTCTGGTCATATTCTTCTCCTTCATCCCATAGAAATTCTACCTACTTCCTCAGTGAAACTACTTTCATGATCTTTCTGTGAGCTGCAACAAAACCTCTGCAGTAACAGTCTTCTCTACTACATGATACCTCACCAAGCTTCTCTCCTTGAGCTTTTTCTTTTAGCATCTATTTGGTTCTCTCTTCTGTGGAAACATATGAGCATTTCATGCTCTAGGTTGTTGCATTCTTCTCACCTTTTGTTGCCACTATCGATAGTACAAAGATCATAAACTCTCCAGTCTTTCTTTTGCACGCAAAATCTTCCTTCTACTCACAGGAAACCTTTCCCTACTCTGATACCACTTTGATGCAAGAAAAGCCGCCTAGAGGCAATTTCCCTAGTTTTCATAATAACGTTACGTGAACCTGTGGGTTATGTCCCACCTATACAAATCGGAAGCGATTACATTGGTGGGTTTTAAACAAAAAGCCGACCAATCACCAAGCAGTGCTTTAACACATAATTCGCCAACAAACGTTGGTGCCACCTGAATGCACAATACCGGACCTCAAATAAAATAAAACCATGTCCATAAAATTCTCAGGTCTGCTCTTCCCCAAGTTCTATCGGCTTCAATCTCCGTCGTTGATCTTCACCCTTCAATCTGACAGTTGACAGCGATATAGGACAGGCTACTTGCGCAACGCTTAACTACCCTTACGGAGCCGATAAGGATTATAAATCCTTGATCTATAAAAGTTCAGGTCCGACTTTGAAGTTAAATTTTGATCTCTTTATGACTCGATATCCAATGGATATATGAGGTATTCAGATCTATGCCCTGTTGGTCTTCAACTAGCGCAGGGGTTGCTAACAGGCCTAACCCCCGCCATTGGCTGGGACCTAAAAGTTTGACACTGAGATTGACGGCTGGGATTTAGTGCGGGAACTCAACCATGATCAAAGAAATCCAACTCTCCTATCCCCCTCAATTGACTGATCACCATTGTTCTTCTTTTGCCATTCATATCTGTCGATCTGAGCGATCTAATGGCTCCCTCTGCGCTTGTTCACTTAATACGAATTTCGTTATAGCACAGAGTTATCTCTGCCACTCTCATTCCTACACACCCATGACACTCATACAAAAGTTAACTCATTTTATCGTTGGATTGCCATCGATCCTTACAGTGATCGATGGTCGATCAACAAACCTATAAATGAGATTTAACTCTTTCGACACATAAACAATATGCAACCACACAAATTCCACTTAACACACATATTTATATTATACACAGAATTAGATTAATTCTAAGACATTTCATCCTTAGTCACAATTTCTCTATCGATTACATTGTATTCTCACTCTTTGTCTATGCTCTATATCTGTCTCTCTATATCCCCCTATCAGAACACGCAAATTCATAATATATAGGAATAACTATAGAATCATGGGTCATTCTAGATCCATGATCTTATCCTAAAATCATTCAAACAAACTCCTAAATCTTTCGCTATGAATACATGACAGATTAATCACATTTAAATTAAGTCTTCTCGAGACTTATCAATTCCATCAAATTAGCTCTTTTTTAACAGAACTTTGCTCCCGATTCACATGATTGTCCATGTCTCCTCCTCCATAGCTCTGACTTTGACTTTTGATTAAGGGTGGTCGGAAGCTCCTACATCAGACTCTCGAGGCACAAAAATTAATGACCTCCTGGTCATATGCTTCTCCTTCATCCCATAGCAATTCTACCCACTTCCTCAGTGGAACTGCTTTCATGATCTTTCTGTGAGCTGCAAAAAAACCTCTACAGTAACAGTCTTCTCTATTACATGATACCTCACCAAGCTTCTCTCCTCGAGCTTAGTATTTCAACATCTCTCTGGTTCTCTCTTCTGTGGAACCATATGAGCATTTCATGCTCTAGGCTACTGCATTCTTCTCACCTTCTGTTGCTGCTGTCGACAGTAAAAAGATCATAAACTCTCCAGTCTTCAACATAACTGTACCTCCTTCTTTTGCACGCAAAATCTTCCTTCTGCTCACCTTTCCCTGCTCTGATACCACTTTGACGTAGGAAAAACTGCCTAAAAGCAATTTTCCTAGTTTTCATAATAACGTTACGTGAAGCTATGTGTTATGGCCCACCTATACAAATCGAAAGCGATTACATTGGTGGGTTTTAAACAAAAACCCAACCAATCACCAAGCAGCGCTTTAACACATAATCCGCCAACGAATGTCAGTCCCACCTAAATGCACAAGACCGGACCTCAAATAAAATAAAACCACGTCCATAAACTTCTCAGGTCCGCTCTTCTCCAAGTTCTATTGGCTTCAATCTTCGTCGTTGATCTTCACCCTTCAATCTGATGGTTGATAGTGATATCGGACGGGCTACATGCGCAACACTTAACCACCCTTACGGAGCCGATAAGGATTATAAATCCTTGGTCTATAAAAGTTCGGGTTCAACTTTGAAGTTAAAGTCCGCTCTCTTTATGACCCAATATCCATTGGATATATGAGGTCATCAGATCTATGCCCTGCGAGTCTTCAACTAGCGCACAGGTTGCTAACAAGCCTAACCCCCGCCATTCTCTAGGACCTAAAATTTTGACATTGAGATCGATGGCTAAGATTTAGTGCGGGACCTCAGCCACGATCAAAGAAATCTGACTCTCCTATCCCTCACAATCGACTGATCACGGACGTTCTTCTTTCGCCATTCATATCCGTCCATCTAAACGATCTGACGGCTCCCTCTACGATTGTTCGCTTAAGATGGAATTTCATTATTACACAGAGTTATCTCTGCCATTCTCTTCCTACACACCCACGATACTCATACAACAGTTAACTCATTTTATCATTGGATTGCCATCGATCCTTACAGTGATCGATGGTCGATTAACAAACCTAGAAACGAAATTTGACTCTTTCGACACATAAACAATATACAGCCACACAAATTCCACATAACACACATATTTATATTATACACAGAATTAGATTACATTCTAAGACGTTTCAGCCTTAGTCACAATTTCTCTATCGATTACATTGTATTCTCACTCTCTGTCTATGCTCTATATTTGTCTCTCTATATCCCCTATCAGAACACGCAGGTTCATAATATATAGGAATAACTATAGAATCATGGATCATTCTAGATCCATGATCTTCTCCTAAAATCGTTCAAACAAACTCCTAAATCTTTCGTTATACATATATGACAGATTAATCACATTTAAATTAAGTCTTCTCGAGACTTATCAATTCCATCAAATTAGCTCGTTTTTAACAGAATTTTTCTCCCAGTTCAAATGATTGTCCATGTCTCCTCCTCCATAGCTCTGACTTTGACTTTTGAGTAAGGGTGGTCGGATGCTCCTACATCAGACTCTCGAGGCACAAAAATTTATGACCTCTTGGTCATATGCTTCTCCTTCATCCCATAGCAATTCTACCCACTTCCTTAGTGGAACTACTTTCATGATATTTCTGTGAACAGCAACAAAACCTCTGCAGTAACAATCTTCTCTACTACATGATACCTCACCAAGCTTCTCTCCTCAAGCTTAGTCTTTCGGCATCTCTCTGGTTCTCTCTTTTGTGGAACCATATGCGCATTTCATGCTCTAGGCTGCTACATTCTTCTCACCTTCTGTTGCCACTATCGACAGTACAAAGATCATAAACTCTCCAGTCTTCAACATAACTGTACCTCCTCATTTTGCACACAAAATATTCTTTCTACTCGCAGGGAACCTTTCCCTGCTCTAATACCACTTTCACGCAGGAAAAACTGCTAAAGGCAATTTCCCTGGTTTTCATAATAACGTTACATGAACCTATGGGTTATGGTCCACCTATACAAATCAAAAGTGATTACATTGGTGGGTTTTAAACAAAAACCTGACCAATCACCAAGCATTGCTTTAACACATAATCCACCAATGAATGTCGGTCCCACCTAAATGCACAAGACCGGACCTCAAATAAAGTAAAACTATGTCCATAAACTTCTCGGGTCCGCTCTTCCCCAAGTTCTATCGGCTTCAATCTCCGTCGTTGATCTTCACCCTTCAATCCAACGGTTGATAGCGATATCGGAAGGGCTACTTGCACTACGCTTAACCGCCCTTACAGAGCCGATAAGGATTATAAATCCTTGGTCTATAAAATTTCGGGTCTAACTTTGAAGTTAAAGTCTGATCTCTTTATGACCCGATAACCATTGGATATATGAGGTCATCAGATCTACGCCCTGCAGGTCTTCAACTAGCGCACGGGTTGCTAACAGGCCTAATGCCCACCGTTGACTGAGACCTAAAAGTTTGACATTGAGATCAACGGTTGGGATTTAGCGCAGGACCTCAACCACGATTAAAGAAAATCGACTCTCCTATCCCCTGTAATCGACTAATCACCGTCATTCTTCTTTCGCCATTCATATCCGTCGATCTAAATGATCTGACGGCTCCCTCAGTGCTTGTTCAGTTAAGATGGAATTTCGTTATAACACAGATTTATCTCTTCCATTCTCTTCCTACACACCCACGACACTCATACAATAGTTAACTCATTTTATCGTTGGATTTCCATCGATCCTTACAGTGATCAATGGTCGATCAACAAACCTATAAACAGGATTTAACTCTTTCAACACATAAACAATATGCAGCCACACAAATTCCACATAACACACATATCTATATTATACATAGAATTAGATTACACTCTAAGACATTTCATCCCTAGTCACAATTTCTCTATCGATTACATTGTATTCTCACTCTCTATCTATGCTCTATATCTATCTCTCTATATCCCCTATCAGAACACTCAGGTTCATAATATATAGGAATAACTATAAAATCATGGATCATTATAGATCCATGATCTTCTCCTAAAATCATTCAAACAAACTCCTAAATCTTTCGTTATGCATACATGACAGATTAATCACATTTAAATTAAGTCTTCTCGAGACTTATCAATTCCATCAAATTAGCTCATTTTTAACAAAAATTTTCTCCCGTTCACATGATTGCCCATGTCTCCTCCTCCATAGCTCTGACTTTGACTTTTGATTAAGGGTGGTCAGATGCTCCTACATCAAACTCCTGAGCCACAAAAATTAATGACCTCTTGGTCATATGCTTCTCCTTCATCCCATAGCAATTCTACTCACTTCCTCAGTGGAACTGCTTTCATGATCTTTTTGTGAGCTGCAAAAAAACCTCTGCAGTAACGATGTTCTCTGCTACATGATACCTCTCCAAGCTTCTCTCCTCGAGCTTAGTCTTTCAACATCTCTCTTGTTCTCTCTTCTGTGGAACCATATGAGCATTTCAAGCTCTAGGCTGTTGCATTCTTCTCACCTTCTGTTGCGGCTATTGACAGTACAAAGATCATGAACTCTCCAGTCTTCAACATAACTGTACCTCCTTCTTTTGCACACAAAATCTTCTTTTTGCTCGCAGGAAACCTTTCCCTTCTTTGATACCACTTTGACGCAGGAAAAACCGCCTAAAGGAAATTTCCCTGGTTTTCATAATAACGTTACATGAAGCTATGGGTTATGGCCCACCTATACAAATCGAAAGCAATTACATTGGTGGGTTTTAAACAAAAACCCGACCAATCACCAAGCAGCACTTTAACACATAATCTGCCAACTAACACCGGTCCCACCTAAATGCACAAGATCGGACCTCAAATAAAATAAAACCGCGTCCATAAACTTCTCGCATCCGCTCTTCCCCAAGTTCTATCGGCTTCAATCTCCGTCGTTGATCTTCACCCTTCAATCCGATGGTTGATAGTGATATCGGACGGGCTACTTGCACAACGCTTAACTACCCTTATGGAGCTGATAAGGATTATAAATCCTTGATCTATAAAAGTTTGGGTCCAACTTTGAAGTTAAATTTCAATCTCTTTATGACCCGATATCTATTGGATATATGAGGTCATCAGATCTACACCCTACGGGTCTTCAACTAGTGCACCGGCTGCTAACAAGCCTAACCCCAGCCATTGACTGGGACCTAAAAGTTTTACATTGAGATCGACGGCCAATATTTAGTGCAAGACCTTAGCCACGATCAAAGAAATTCGACTCTCCTATCCCCCGCAATCGACTTATCACCGTCGTTCTTCTTTCGCCATTCATATCCGTCGATCTAAACGATCCGACGACTCCCTCTATGATTGTTCGCTTAAGATGGAATTTCGTTATAACATAGAGTTATCTATGCCATTCTCTTCCTACATACCCACGACACTCATACAACAGTTAACTCATTTTATCGTTGGATCTCCATCGATCCTTACCGTGATCAACGGTCAATCAACAAACCTATAAATGGGATTTAACTCTTTTGACACATAAATAATATACAGCCACACAAATTCCACATAACACACATATTTATATTATACACAGAATTAGATTACATTCTAAGACATTTCAGCCTTAGTCACAATTTCTCTATCGATTACATTGTATTCTCACCCTCTGTCTATGCTCTATATTTGTCCCTTTATATCCCCCTATCAGAACACGTAGGTTCATAATATATAGGAATAACTATAGAATCATGGATAATTCTAGATCCATGATCTTCTCCTAAAATCGTTCAAACAAACTCCTAAATCTTTTGTTATGCATACATGACAGAATAATCACATTTAAATTAAGTATTCTCGAGACTTATCAATTCCATTAAATTAGCTCGTTTTTAACAAAATTTTGCTCCCGGTTCACATGATTGTCCACGTCTCCTCCTCCATAGCTCTGACTTTAACTTTTGATTAAAGGTGGTTGGATGCTTCTGCTTCGGACTCTCGAGGCACAAAAATTTATGACCTCCTGGTCATATGCTTCTCCTTCATCCCATAGTAATTCTACCCACTTCCTCAGTGGAACTGCTTTCATCATCTTTTTGTGACCTGCAACAAAACCTCTGCAGTAACAATCTTCCCTGCTACATGATACCTCACCAAGCTTCTCTCCTTGAACTTAGTCTTTCGGCATCTCTCTGGTTCTCTCTTCTGTGGAACCATATGAGCATTTCATGCTCTACGCTGCTGCATTCTTCTCACCTTCTGTTGCCGCTATCGACAGTACAAAGATCATAAACTCTCAAGTCTTCAACATAATTTTACCTCCTTCTTTTGCACGCAAAATCTTCTTTCTACTCGTAAGAAACCTTTCCCTGCTCTGATACCACTTTGACGTAGGAAACACTGCCTAAAGGCAATTTCCCAGGTTTTCATAATAACATTACTTGAACCTGTGGTTTATAAACCACCTATACAAATCAGAAGCGATTACATTGGTGGGTTTTAAACAAAAACCCGACCAATCACCAAGCAGTGCTTTAAGACATAATCTGCCAATGAATTTTGGTCCCACCTGAATGCACAATACCGGGCCTCAAATAAAATAAAACCGTGTCCATAAACTTCTTGGGTTCGCTCTTCCCCAAGTTATATCAGCTTCAATCACCGTCGTTGATCTTCACCCTTCAATCTGATGGTTGACAGCGATATTAGACGGGCTACTTGTGCAATGCTTAACCACCCTTACGGAGCCAATAAGGATTATAAATCCTTGATCTATAAAATTTCAGGTCCAACTTTGAAGTTAAATTCTGATCTCTTTATGACCCGATATCCGTTGGATATATGAGGTCATCAGATCTACACCCTATGGGTCTTCAACTAGCGCACGGGCTGCTAACAGGCCTAACCCCCGCCGTTGACTGGGACCTAAAACTTTGACATTGAGATTGACAACTAGGATTCAGTGCAGGACCCCAGCCACGATCAAAGAAATCCGACTCTCCTAACCCCCGCAACTGACTGATCACTGTCATTCTTCTTTCGCCATTCATATCCTTTGATCTAAACGATCTAACGACTCCCTCTGCGATTGTTTGATTAAGATGGAATTTCGTTATAACACAGAGTTATCTCTGTCATTCTCTTCCTACGCACCCACGACACTCATACAACAGTTAACTCATTTTATCGTTGGATTGCCATCGATCCTTACAGTGATCGATGGTCGATCAACAAACCTATAAACAAGATTTAACTCTTTCGACGCATAAGCAGTATACAGCCACACAAATTCCACATAACACACATATTTATATTATACATAGAATTAGATTACATTCTAATACATTTCAGCCTTAGTCACAATTTCTTTATCGATTACATTGTATTCTCACTCTCTGTCTATGCTCTATATCTGTCTCTCTATATCCCGCTATCAGAACACACAAGTTCATAATATATAGGAATAACTATAGAATCATGGATCAGTCTAGATCCATGATCTTCTCCTAAAATTGTTCAAACAAATTCTTAAATCTTTTGTTATGCATACATGACAGATTAATTACATTTAAATTAAGTCTTCTCGAGACTTTTCAATTCCATCAAATTAGCTTGTCTTTAACAAAATTTTGCTCCCGGTTCACATGATTGTCCACGTCTCCTCCTCCATAGCTCTGACTTTGTTTTGATTAAGGGTGGTTAGATGCTCCTGCATCAATATGTATTTCATATCTTTTTCTTCATACCAAACCATAGTTTAATGTTTTCTAAATTGGAAGCAACTCCATGAAAACTGAAACATACCATTCTTAATCAAGTAGAAAATATCCTTGCCATATTATGCATGTTTCTATATAAAATTCCAAATATTTCTTTATCAAAACCAACCATACAATTTATAGTACCATATCAAAATACTATTTTATGTAATTTATATGACATCTAATTAAGATGTCTATAATAATTTTATATTCTACATGTTCTTATTTTTCATAGTCTACATGAATCCTACATGTGTCATATTCTTGGTTCTATAGTACGGTGAGCTTTCAAAGCTATAAATAGCTCACACATTGGTTGTAAAAAAAAAAAATGGTCCATCCCATCTCACAATCAAATTTACATACAAGAAGCATAAAATCATCCACATATAATTTCCAATGAAACTATGCAACAAAACATGATGTCGTATATAAAGCCCACTCTTACATCTCACTTAATTTATGTCTTCTCAATCCAAGTTTCCCTTTTTCATTCCATAAGACATTCTTGCAATCAAAATATTTAGGACCTACCTATATTTTTTACTAGATGCTTACTCTTTAGGAAAAATTATCCAGATTTAAACAGGAACGCAACAAACCACAGATATAACCATAAATATAGAGATGCAGCAGAAATAATACTTCATTTCATTAATGTAAAATACTGAAATATGCTTACAAACATAAATGAAAATAAACCAGCTAGGGCGATGGTAGCTTATCTCTGAGAAGAGATGTGGCGGCTACATGCCTCTGAACTTTCTTACAATGAGGCTCAAAGGCCTATTTATTGTTGAGAAACAATGTAAAATCCTAAACATCCAAAAACCTAACCCTAGGAGATGAAGCACCAAACTATGGGCCTTGTTTTGGGTAAATTGGTACATCAACTTTCTGGGGTCGTAACTTTGGCATACGATCTCCGTTTGACGTGCACAATACCTCGTTAGAAAGATATATCTGAGAACTACAGCTTTTGAGTGAGAAACATTGGTCCATGGACCCATTTTGCTCTCATTTTTCCCAAAAAAACATTGTTTAGGGCCTCAAAACGGCTCTGGAAGTTCAGGACCCAAAAAACTGCTAAAAATAGTAAACTGTGCTACAATTAAGGAAACTGAAAAAAGTGAAAGAGACAGTTGTGGGGGATCCAAGTGGGATAAGCGGGTGGCCACCAACATCCACCTAGTTCATTCCTCCCCCCTTAGGAAGCAATGGTCTCCATTGCATTGAGTTCCTCCATGAGATGAGGAAACTTCTGCTGAACTTGGTCCCTGGTGAGCTGTTCTACAACCTCTGATGTGTCTAGAAATGGTGGGAAGCATGGTCGAGGGCAGTCCACATTGAACACTTGGTGCAAGAAAAGGAATGGGGGAAAGATGTGCTCCAAAGCATTATTTCCCATAGCCTTGGTAATGGTGTAAGGACCATGTTGGAGTGGTCTAAGCTTCTGATGGGCTTTTGTAAGGCGTTCTTCCTGCAAATGTAACTAGACTTTGTCGCCCACTTGAAACTTGTGTGTTACTTGATGCTGATCATGTCGCTTCTTGTACTTGGCATTTTCGAGAATGGAGTGGCAATAGATCAGCCATCAGATAAAGGTGCTCTGGAAGTCAGATCGAATGAATGCTTGACCTGACAGTGCAACAATACCCCTATGGGTGAGGAGAAGATGTCCCCATCTTATTTCATGACCATATCGACCTGCTTCTGCTGCATGGAGGAACCCTTCCTGGGGGCCATGGATGTGGCTACGATCTTCCCCTTACTTTGAGGGTGAACCAAACAGAAAATAAATTTCCTAGTCTGGGAGATGATCTTATTGCCTTTCTTAACATAGATGAAAGAAGTGGCAATAGGTGGGGCTACCTCCAGTATCCTGTATAATGTATTACACAAAGAAATAATAACAGAGTAAGGCATTGACTCATACACAACATGTCGTTTCCACAAGTATGGTTGGCCTAATAATACATCACAAACATCAAGTGGTGTAACATCACACAATACCTCATCTTTGAAGGGCTTGATGCTGTAGGGATGGCGGCACTGCTCGCGGACTCGGAGATCTCGTCCTTGGTGAATCCACCCAATGTTGTATAGTTGCGGGTGTGGTATGGTTGGTAGTCCCAGCCGCTTCATGACCTCTGCTGAAATGAGGTTCTTTTGGCTGCCACTGTCGATGATGAATTACAGCAGCGAACCCTTCACCCACATTTGTGAGTGGAAAAGATGCTCCCCTCCTCTAGATCTTTAGGCTCATTCTTATGGATCTTGGCGGTGGCAACAGTGGCACTGGGCTCCGCATCAATGATCTATTTACCTTTATCATTCCTCTTGTCGAGTTCTGACTTAGGTTCGGAACATGCATCTGATTTTGAAGCCTTCAACTCAGCCACCAGCGACTACTTGGTTCAACACTCACTTGTGTTGTGAGAGGGGCTCTTATAGAACTCACACCACTCTCATGTGTCCTTCTTTGACTTCATGGCATTGTTATTTTCTTGTGGCTTCAACAGGTTGTCTTGGGTTGCACCATCTTGGCTTTGTCCTTGGTTCTGCAATTTAGGGAAGCCTTTCCCTTGCTTCAGATTTGTGGATCCAAAGTCTCGCTTCTTCTGTTTAAACTTCTTCTTGATCTTGACAACATATCGGTACGCCATGCCGAGTAAGGAGATGTTCAGGAACTCCATCTTGTCCTAGATATATCTGTGTAGGCAGTCGCGGTATTTGAGTACCAAATGCAGCTCAGAATCCTTGATACCCAACTTTGTGCGAAGGGTATGAAAAAAATTTGTGAACTCTGGCACATCTTGGTCCCTTCCTTGCTACAGTGTGGTCCACTTTATGCATTCGTCCTCATAGCTCTTGACGGGGTAGTATTGCTTCTTGATGGCATCCCATATTGAATTCCAAGTGGGTACGGCTAAAAATAGTGATCCCGTAATTTCATCCTTCTACTCCCAGTAGGTTTCCCACCAGTCTTTGACATGTGGGGCTGCTTTGAGAAGTGCAAAAGTGATCTCTTCCCAGCTGGAAAAATCATGAACAAAGAAATAATCATCTAGCATATTTAACCATTTATCTATGGCATCTGCGTCTATCTGACCCTCGAATATGAGGATTTCAAAGTTAACTTGTACCTTAAAGGGTGCGGCATTTCCAGCATAGTTGTTAGAAGCAGATGCGTCGCCCCTGGGTAGCCACTGAAGGATCTGGGCAAAGTTTTCCATCATCGTGTTCCTTTGTCGCTTGAGGGCTTCTTCGAGCAAGATTTTCATCCGCCATGGGAGGTTGTTGGGGTTTACGAGGCTAGTCTTGCAAAGGTTTGACCAGTTCAAGCCCTAACTCCTTATATCTGACCTCGTTGGGGACATGTAAAGAAAAACTGAGAAAGAGCAAACAACTCTGATACCACTGATCTGGATTTAAATAGGAACGCCACAAATTACAGATATAACCATAAATTCATATATGCAGCATAAATAATATTTCATTTCATTAATGTAAAATACTAAAATATGCTTACAAACAGAAATGGAAATAAACCAACTAGGGCAATGGTAGCTTATCTCTAAGAAGAGATGTGGCGGCTACATGCCTCTGAATTGTCTTACAATAAGGCTTGAAGGCCTATTTATTGTTGAGAAACAATGGAAAACCATAAACATCCAAAAATCTAACCCTAGGAGATGAAGCACCAAACTATGGTCCCCATTTTGGGTAAATTGGTACATCATCTTCCTGGGGTCGTAACTTTGGCATACGATCTCCGTTTGACATGCACAATACCACGTTATAAAGATATATCTGAGGAATACAACTTTCGAGTGAGAAAATTCAATATATGAACCCATGTTGCTCCCATTTTTCCCAAAAAACATCGTTTAGGGCCTCAAAACAGCTTCGGAAGTTCAAGACCTGAAAAACTGCTAAAAATAGTAAACTATGATACAATTAAGGAAACTGAAAAAAACTGAAAGAGACAATTGTGGGGGATCCAAGTGGGATAGGCGAGTGGCCACCAACATCCACCTGGATCAAAAATCACAATTTTAGGTTTAAGACACCATTTTTTTTTAAACTAACAAGCTAAGGTTCCATACAGTCCTCATTGACGCACTTTTGTATTATAGACCATTCCTTTAATTCCCATAATCTTCATTGTTATTCACTTCTCTTTCATGAGAATCAATTATGAATGATTCAGTTAGAAGATATTCAATCCAAAAATAATTAAATATATATTTTCAAAAGTGGCTTGTAATCAAGAACAACTTTCGTAATTATACAAATACAATATCTATATTATTGAATCTATCTTGATAACTATAAGTCAACTTGTTTTCCCACTATAAAATCACTCATGATTTCTATTCAATAATGAATCAATCCATTTGGTTTCATGTCTTATTCCTTAATATTAATACACACACACACAAAAACAAGTTATGAAAACCATACATTTCTCAAATTATGAAGAATATTGTTGATTTTAATTAAGATTTAGACTATCATAAAGACATTTCTAGCCTAAGGATACTTTTTTTTTTACTACCTCTCAAAAGATTATAACCTTTTGCAGGATTACTAACTACTCATATAACTATACATCCAAGAACAAAAGTCCTAAATCCTTAAATCTCTTCCATTCCACATATAATACAATCATCTTAGGCTTCTAAATCATGCAAGAATTACAATTCATCAAAATGTGATCTCACGCTCCTTCAATTTCTCCCTCAAAAAATATCTCTTATTGTAAAACAAGAACTCAACTAAGCTTTTCATTAATCACATACCTTTTTCTATGAGTTCAAATAAAACAAAGTTCTCACCACATAAAATGTTTATCTTCTAAGCATGTTATTCTCTTAACAATTTACACGTTAATCAAATTCCAAGAAAGTAGTTCACCAATTTCATAAACAATATGAATTTTGACTCGGTCACCTAACTAGCAATAGTTTAGGGAAGTTCATGAGTTCAATCCTCATAATTTCTCTAATTAATTTGGTTAAATAGAATTCAACCAATATTCAACTGACAAAATAATTAAAGATACTATTATGGATTTCATATACCTAATTTGTCTTGAGCCAATAGAAAAGACATTTCATTAACTTATCACAATAATATTTTTCTGCATTTCAATCATTTAAAAATCATTTTAATTCTACCTAAATCCAACACATACAAAATAATCAAAATACTAGAGGACAGATACCTAGTTCACACTTGACTCCATATATCAAAATCAATTATTACAAACATTCTAAACCACCTAATGGTGTTCACTATACCAATCTTAGTATCTTAATTTGTAATAAAAATAAAATAATGGATTTAAATCTCAAGCAAATTCATGTTATAGATCTCTATCCATTTAACTTTAATTACACATAATCAATCCTCCTTAATCATGTCTATGAGATTTCATCAAAATATTTTTGTTCATTCTAACCAGAAGAATTACTTAGCTCATAGATATATGTTAGTATGGATTCCACACCCATACCTTACCTCATTACTTAGCTCGTAAATATACATTAGTATGGATTTCACACATACATTTGCTCATAGATATATGCTAGTATGTCCATGCCCATACATCAACTCATATATATATGCTAGTATGGATTCCACACCCATACATAACTTAGGGAAAACATAACCTTCAAGTGTTCCTTCAAATGGCTTCCACAACCCTTCATGCACCAATCATTTAAGCCTCTTGTTTATTAGGAAGGTCATACCTCAACCTAGTATTTGAGTAATTTCAAGTTATTTGATGCATAAAGTCAACCCAAACTACACAAAATCATGTCAAAGAAATCATAGGAATTCCATTCTTACTCATTAAGAATGTATTCCCAAATCATATTTTAACATAACAAATTAATGCACATACATTACTCTTGAATCTACATTCACAGTTAAAAGCGACATCCTTCAAGGTAGCTTCTGTTGAGTTTCCATTAGTGTAGGTAAGAAAAGAATCAAAATTAACATGACGAACTCAATCATCATGTTAATTGAATATTTGCCTTACACTTGTTACACATTCCCAAAGAATACACACCAAGGCCATCATACTATAGTTTAGATTAGGCTAATATTTTTCTTGGTAGATACAATTTCAACTAGTAGAGATGACTAGTAGGCCCATATCACATTGATAATGATGCATTAAACATATATGAAACCATGCATCCACTCCACATATCTCACTCACCCATTGAAAATCATACCATTCAGATGCTTGGGTTTAACCCCAACTTCTCAAGCACATCCGTTCCCAACATGTCATTAAGTCCTTTATCATATTTCTTATAATTTGTCTTAAAAAAAATATAAAGGAATATAAGAAGACATTATTTTTCTTTCACAAGTTTCTAAATGACATAATAATAATAATATCCTTTATGCAACGAATATGCTTCAAAGTCAACATACACAATAATTCAACATGCATGCAAAATAACGATTCATGCATCAACCTACATGCAAGCATGTCAGCCCATTAGGCCCTAGTGTTTTAACCTGGCTCCGATACCATATGTAATGTCCCACCTTACCAACCATCAATAGTATAGAGAAGTAAAGGTCACATTGAATACTATTACTCAATTTTTATTTTTATTTTTGTTTGTGTTTTACTCATAATATGACTAACTTAGCTATCATGTAATCATGTTCCTTTAGCTATTTCAATGTAAGAATATAACATAAGAAGTCGGGGATAACTTTCTCTTAATATCACAAATTATATTGACCCAACAAAATTTACAAATTCATCAATTAAAATTCCAAACCCAATTATTAAGCTAATGCTTCAATCGTGAGAATTGTATAATGAATGTTGCAACAAGAGAAACTAATGTTACCAATTCATAAGCATATTATTCTTCAAATGTGTCAAGTAAAACAATGGACCTGTATAAATTGGGCACAAGTAGTTGTTTTCTACAGTCATTGAAGCACAAGAATGCACCCATGAATACATGCAGCTCATACGAAACTTATTATGCTCATTTGCACAAATTCCTACAAAATTAGTCACTATAAAATTATTTCCAAAAACAACCATTTTTTTAAATGAAAGATTTAAATAATAAAAGTAACACCTACCTTATTCTCTATACACACTTCAACAACTTATTAAATTCAGATTCACATTCATACAAAAACTTGTAGACATAGAAAGCTAAATCCATTAAATAATCTATTCATAAATTTTCTAGTGCATAAAAGCTACAGTAAGTAGGACATTTACTCTAACAATTTGTATGCACAAAAACTACATCCATTGAAATTTTGACAAACACATTGCAAGCGTGAAATCTAAAAACCACAGCCATTGAATTTCTGAAAAACACTTTGCAAGCATGAAATCTAAAAAATATAGCCATTGAGGCCTTTTGACAAACACATTGTAAGCGTGCAATCTGCAGCCATTGAGGCCTTTTAACAAATACTTTGCAAACATGCAATCTACAACCATTGAGGCATTTTCTCAAACACTTGGAAGCCACAATCTCTTAAGGAAATTTGACATGAATATAAGATTCTCCCTCAACCTATTTAGCTCATAAAATTTATATATTAATTCTTCAAATGACAAAATATTAAAAAAATGACTAAATCATCTTATTCTTTCACCCAAAACTTGACAACAGGCGCACAAAGTTGGCAGCAACAATCTATAAAATTTCCCATATTTAAGATATGGGTTTTGAAAAGCGTTTATTTGGAATCAAATTAGGGGTTACAAGCGGCACAGATACCCCCTGATGTTGTCCAGAATCGGTACGAAACCACGCATAGATGCATTTTTAAAAACTAACAAATATGTTGACTCCAGGAATTTCATTTACAATTTTTTTCAAACAGATGACATGCAAGCTTGAATCTACAACTATAAAAAACAAATAACAACCTATTATTAAATTATAATTACTTATGTATTGTCTAAATGGCTTTCAAAATCATTTCATCGTTATTTTCATTCAATCATTCCTACAAACCCATGGCAAGCATCTTGAACTATTGCAATACATAATGATTAAAAATTACCTCAATGATTCTCTTTAAAACTCTTGTTTTTTTCTTTTTACATTTTTATTTCAACGGTTGATCTAATGAATCCTCCTGGTATATTTTAGGTATGCATCCATTTCCTACTCTAGTAGGCTACAAGTTAGCACTTATTCATGCACAATGATAAAAATAATAATAACATTTCTCATTCATGGATTTTATCAAACACTTTGCAAAATATCCTCAAACCCTTTCTAAAACATGTCTCTAATTACATAAAACAAAACCATAATTTATGAACTCTTACCCATGTCCTTTGAAATTTCTTTATTTCCATTACCTTCAGCAATATATGTCTTTCCTTTCTCAAATGCTACAATACCAATGTTAGTACAACATACTACACCAATAATAATTTTGTAACATCTTGAGATCTAAACATCCATTCATATAGACCACTCTTAGTCTTCATTTTCAACTATCCAATAAGATTCCAAATAACATAAGATTAAACAAAAATTAGATTCTTACAATAATTTAAATTTCTACTTTTTATTTTATGCTAAAGTTATACTATAATTTTAGGACAATAAAAATTATACCTGAAGAGATATTCAACTCCAATCGTTGAGAATATGATCCATCTTTGATCCCTTAACCAACTCATTTGAACCATTTGGTTTTCCACCCAACCATATCCAGGGAGAACTTCTCCCCTTGGAACCCCCGAGCTGTAAGAGCTCACAAACAGTACCAAAATATAGCAGTAGAGAGATATCCAAGGCAAGTTGAGGAAGATAAGTTTCACTTCCTCCCAACACCACTCATGGTCAGCTCCACCAGGTAGAGCTACTTAGTAATTTAGTTTAGGAATTTCAAAATCATTTCGAAAGCAATTGGCTACTCTCCAAGTCTCTCACTCTCATAATATTTTTCAAATCTCTCCAACTCTTGGTATCACAATGCACCTCCCTCTCCCCCCAAGTGAGAATACATGAGACACATATATAGGAGGAGCAACAAATTCTTGTCATAAAGGAGGAGTAATATGCATGCCTTGTATTCCATTTAGAGGAGTGTAACTCATGCCATTAAGGAGAGGTGTGCATGCCTTAGTTAAGGAGAGTGTAACTTATGCATTAAAGAGAGCGTAAGATGAATCTTTTATAACATCTTTAATGAGAGTAAGAGGAATATGTCATTCTTTGATGAGTGCATAAAATAGAGTATAATGTATTATTAAAAGAGAGAGATTTACATATAGCCATGAAAGTCATCAAGGAGAGAGGTGTGAAGTGATTGAGGAGATGAAGGTGACTTATAATTCCCTTTTAATAATAATATCATAGTCTCATAAAAGATAATAATAATATTAATAATATTGAGGATTAAGTCGAGATTGAACTATTAGGATTGATTAATGATAAGTTAAGTGATTTTCCTTCAACTACACTTGATTGCCAATTTATGCAAGGTGATTTACTATTTTTGGAAAGTCATGCTTGAGATGCTAGACATGACTTTCTATTTTTAGAAAGTCACTCTAGGATTGTTAGAAAAGAGGTTTTATTAAGGAAATTCATCCCTGAGCTGCCCATGAGTGGTATTTTCTTCAGAAGAATAGGGATTCCGCACCCCTATTGCATGCATCTTCGTGCCTTAGTAGATTGAGGACTCCGCGCCCTAATCTACTCTAAAGATCCAAGATTCCACACCTTGATATTTTTAAATATTCAGGACTTTGTGCCTTAAACATTTTATTATAGATACAAGACTCCATGTCTTTATCTTTCATGGATTTAGGACTCTGCACCCTAATTTCCATGGCTTCTCATCTACTCTGCTTTGAAACTCCACGCTTCACCTTAAGGTACTGATTGTGAGCTCATACCCATCTGATGGTTCGTTGGTAAGGCCTTGTTCCAAGACCTGCACACATAAAAATCTCATAGATCAAAGGAATCAATGAATTTCATAATTAACTTATTCACATTTTACCAAAGATTGTGCATGAATTCCACAACCATTTTGGTTCTAGATAAATCTGCAGCCATTTAAAATTTGAACATCCTTGTTTGAAAATAACCACGTTCCATATCATATCTTTCTCAATACAATATTAAGCATATAAAATCATAAAAATCATGTATCATGACTTCCACAGTCATTTATAATTTGACCATCCTTGTTTGCAAATAACCAAGTCCCCTGTCACATCCTACTCAATACAAGATTAAGCATATATAATCATAAAAATCATGTATCATCCATAAATCATGATTAACCATATGTTCCACATAACCATGATCATCCATAGATATATGTGTCTCAATCCTGAATCACCATCCATGTCATACAGCCATGCCCAAGCTAGGATACGAAAAGAGAAAACATAGACAATATGCTCTTAACCAAAATCAATTCTTATACACACAACCATAGATATTATACTAAGCACACAACAACTAGGTGACCTAAACCATGTCTATAGCATATAAGCATGTACATATGTCTTTCATGCATAATATTATATCAGTATATCAAAATCACCCTCTCTAAGTGTCATCAAAGCTATCTCACCAAGAAGGGACACTACAAGTATCCCCATTAGCAGATATTTCATTTTAATAGATGTATGATGAACCTTGAAATAGATGACTTAGCCACTTAATGAGATTCCCTAGAGCTATATCATTGACTTCCATAGATTCTAAACATTTTCATGCTCCTCTATGATGATGTCCTAATATCTTGCTTCGAATGCTTCTATGATGCCTTGGTGCATCCATTTAGTGAATCATGATAGTCATATCTTACAATAGAAGATTTAGGAACTTGAAAATAACTTATGTGAGGAAGATTATCTCAGTCATAGTATAGATCTCTTACTTCCTCTATATTGGACTTCTTCTTTTCATCTTCCTCCACTTCTTCGGTGATATGAGATTCTTCTCTTCCTCCTTTGTTATTGTCCTTCTTGATCTTAGTACAATCTCTTTTGTAGTTTCCATATTCTTGACACCCAAAGCATTAGATCTTAGCCATGTTCTTTTCCTTTGTTCGAGAATCAGACTTCCCAAATTTTCCTGTTCTTCTTGTCACTGTAGCATAAGCTTGATTTTTCTCACCTTCTCACACATAAAATTTGACCTTTAGTCTATATTCTTCAATCTTGCATAGTGACCATAGAGTAGCTTCTTTCTTCCCATAAATACTTGAAGTAAAGTTACCCCACTCCTCCAGTAGTGAATTTAATACAACTGTAGTCATTTCTCTATCAGACATGACTTCTCCCAGATCTTGTAGTTGATCTTGGATCTCAAATATCCTCATAAAGTATGAGGTTATTCCATCTTCCCTTGACATCCTCAGTGTTGAATAATCTATGGTAATTCTATGTAATGTGATTCTTCTTGACTTGATAACAGTTTGTGGAGTCTTTTTACTTTTTCCCGTTATCTTAATCTTTTCCTTTTTATTATTAATGCATGTGTGTATACTTCATCAAACTACTACCAAAAACATAAGAATAAGAACACAAGATGTTGGCTCTCTGCCAAGGCCAAAACCTCTCTTCTCTTGAGAGGAAAACCCTTTAGTAAGTTTTTTCTATTGAAGCTTCTTATTGATCAATGAAAAACCCTAGAACCTTGACAATCCTCCAAGCACAAGTCAAATCCTTCCTTCTTCCTTCACTTTGTTTCCCAGCACTTTGTCCTCCTTCTTCCGGAACTTTGCCCTCCTACTTATTTCAGCAACTAGTGATATACCTTCTTATGCTTAGTTCTAAAAGAAATATTCTCCTTGATTCTTAGTGAACTCCTTCACATAAGATGATGCCTTCATTCTCTTAACCAACCGAGCTCCTTCTTGATGTGAAGTTGCAGACTTGATGTGATAGCATTGCAGCCCTAGTTTTTTACATGTGTGGGAGGCTTCCCTTAGGTTTTGACCCTTTCCTTCTTCGCTTGAGAGAGTATCTTCTTCGCTATAGTGGGAGGCCTTATAGGCCTTAGTTTCTAGCCCAAACAATGAGAGATATGGGACTGATGTGTTGTTGTTGTTATGACCGTAAAGAGGCCTCTTTTCTTTGCATGTGTGACTGTGTTTGACCCTTAGAACAGCCCCTTAACCTTCGTCATTGCACTAGAGGCTCCTTATACTCAGCTTATTTCACTCTTTTCTCGACTTCTCTTGCTCGCTAATTTCAGAGGTGAGTTCGTTATCTTTGGAGGAGTGGACAACCTCTATATATAGAGGATTGTCCCTCCTTTAGGCCGACTTGAGGACAGTAGGCTGATTTGTCTATTTCTTCATCATTTTGTTGCTTGAAGGATGTCGTTGCGAGGAGGAGACTTTGACTTTGCTTGGAGGTATTCCTTTTTACTCTAATACAATTATATACATGGTGTAACATGCCCTTAAGGTATTCAATATTTTCTTTTGACTCCTTGACTCACCTATAATGCTTAACATGTGCTAGACCTATTACAATGAGCAAGAAACTCATTGACATATATTATAAAAATGATATTTATTTTCTTGAATAAGTACAAATATCAAAAGTACATTTATGAAGACCAAACCTAGTTACATTTACTTCAACACTTCCTCTTAACTAGGGAGGTATTAATACAATATTACAAGGTGTTTGGCTATGTTTCAATCTTGAAGAATTCACATAAGAGAAACTTGATTGGCAATCCATCTGTTATAGCATTATGTCAATCAGCATCGTCATAGTGCAAGGCCTTGACTAATAGCTCCACCTCTTCATGAGACCATGAGCTACAATGCTAGTGAGACCAATGATTGATAGACACCTTCATCATTGTCTCTCAAGGTACATACCCACCCGAGTGTTCACTGAGTATGACCTTCTAGGTCCAGCCCTCAAAGAATATCAATCCTCTTGCCTACTCTTGTCTTGGATGCCTTGCACATCCTCAAAGAGTATCAGATGCTCGATGATTGCCCAATCCTCCCATTATTTCTTCCCAAGTGAAGACAAGAATGTTGTGTCTATCACTTCCTCTCAATTGAGGAAGTCATGCCCAAGTATCCTCTGACAAGGTACTTGTCCAAGTTCCTTTGTAATTTGGAACTTCTTATAACTCCCTCTTATCTAGGGACTTGTCCATTCATCAGAAAATTCTTCTTCGTGGGTCCTTTAGCTGCTTGATCTTCTTCTTTCCTTTGATGTCATGAAGTCTTGGTTCAAACTTTCTTTTGGTAGGGCACCATCCATCGATCACTTTTCCTTCCTAGTTTGTCATGTCATTGCTTCCTTTGTGGAAAGTGGTCTTCTTTTCATATATCAGGATCTCTTGTCATCTGGCTAGTCCTTTATCAACATAGTTACCGATCAAATGAGAAAGTGAACTAGTACCCGTTTTTTAGGTAGCAAAAGATCACCCGGTTTTGAAAAGTGGTCATGCCAGAATAACCTCTTTTTTTTAAGCATATTTTTGGCACTTTAAATTTTCTTATGTATCAAGTATGAACATTTTTTTTCGATGTTAGTGATTTTCATGCTAATTTTGAAAAGCATTGATGCAGCATCAACCCCTTTTTTTAGAGGGTTGACTTTTTACACTTCAATTTTTTTTTATGTGGCAAGTATGAACACCTTTTTTAAATGTTAGTGATTTTCAACTTGATTTTGAAAAGGGTTGATGCAGCATCAACCCATTTTGTTAGAGGGCTTATTTTTTACACTTTAAACTTTGTAATGTTTTAAGTGTGGATATTTTTTTTAAATGTTTGTGATTTTCATTTTCATAATAAAACATAAATATAAATAATAATAATAATAATAAAATGATTAAAAATGTAAAAATAAAACAAAATTCAATTGTAAAAATTAAAAATAATAATAATAATTAAACAAAAAATAAATTTAAAAAAAAAAAAGGAAAATATTTAAAAAAAAACATAAAATTTAAAGAAAAAAATTGAATATTAACAAACAAACAAAAAATTACATCCATAACGATTTTTTTAAGTTAAAAAAAAAATAAAAAAATAACGTAAAAATACAACCACATAATAATAATATATATATATATATATATATATATATATATATATATATATATATATATATATATATATATATATATAGTTAAATTAAAAAACTAAAAAAAAAAATCATAACAATTAAAAGATTAAAACAAAAAAATAACAAATAAAAAAATTAAAGAAATAAAAATATTTAAATATAAATAAATAAAAGAAAAAAGTTTTAAAAAATATTTAAAACAAAAAACAAAAGTTTTAAAAAAAAAAATAAAAAAAAAAAAAATTCCGCCACCACACTGGCGGGGTTGGCCATAGGCGCGGGCGAGGGACGCTGCTGCATGCAGCCCACCTCCACGCCCGGGGGTGGATAACCAATTCCTGGCCAACCCCACCCGAAGGTGCCGGAAATTTTTTTTCTTTTTTACTTTTTTTTATTAATGGATATTTTTAATTTTCTTTAATTTCTTTTTTAATTTTTTATTTAGTTTTAATTGTTTTTTAATCAAATTTAATTTAGTTTTAATTATTTTTTTAATTAAATTTTAATGTGTTTTATTTATTTTTTTATTTTTTAATTGTTCTTTTTATAATTTTATTTTTTTAATTCAATTTAATTTTTTTAGTTATTAATTTTTTTTTATTTAACAAAAAAAAGAGTATTTTTTAATGATTTTTATTTTAAAAAATATATATTTAAAAAAAATGTTTTTATTTTTATTTTGTTAATTTTTTTTTTACTTATTTTATGATATTTTATTTATTTTTATTTTTATTATTTTTGTTTAATTTTTTATATTTATAAGTAAATTTTATGTTATTTTTTACATTTTTTAGGTTTTTTTGGTCCTTTTTTTATAGTTGATTTTTTTGTCATGTTTTTAAGTTTTTTTTATGCTTTATTTCTTGTTATTATTTTAAAAAATATATGTTATTTTTTTTTTCTTTTTTTTCTATTTTGAATTTTTGTATTATTTTGTGTTTTTTTACTATTTTTAATTTTTTATAATATTTTAATTTTGTTTTTTCTTTTGTATTATTTTTTATGTTTTTTTTGTTGTTTTTTTTTCAATATTTGATTTTTTTTTCTTTTTTATTATTTTGTGTGTTTTTTTTATTGTTTTTATTTTTTTTCAATATTTAAAATTTAATTTTTTTTAATTATTATTTTGTTTTTTTCATTTTATCAATATTAAAAATATATATATCTTTTGTATTGTTTTTTTATTGTTTTTATTTTATTTTAATATCTGAATTTTTGTTTTTTTCTTTTTGTATTTTTCATTTTTATTTCTTTATACATTTATCTACTTTTTTGGTTTTTATCTTCATTTTTTTCTACAGGGTCTGTGTCGATGCTCGTCTAACAACCCGATCCCATTATGGGCAATTTGATAGTTGACTTTAAAATTTTTGTTATAAAGAATGGAGTCTGCCCCCACAATGTATCAATTTCATGGTTGGTCTTTAAGTTTTCATTACAACGGGTCGAATTCACCTACACCACATGTCAATTTGATGGTTGATTTATGATAAAAAAATTGCAATGTATCGAGTTTTCTTAGGCTAAGATTTTAAAATCGCTATATATTTTGCATTTAAAAAATAAATTACTCTTGAGCATTCATTTTTTAAGTTTTTTGTCATAAAAAATTTTCATAATGTCATGCTTGAAATATTTTGAAAACTCGATATTTTTTGTAGTCATAGTCTTTGTTTTTAATTGCATGGTTGAAAAGTTGTCAAGATTTTAATGTTTTTCAAAGCCATGATATTTTATCTTTAATGCTATGGTCGAAAACAATTACAATTTCAAGGTTTTTTAGAGTCAAGATATTTTATCTTTAACAACGTGGATGGAAATAGTTGGAATTATCAAGATTCGAGACATGATATTGTTGGAATTATCAAGATTCGAGACATGATATTGTTGGAATTATCAAGATTCGAGACATGATATTTTATCTTTAATATCATGTCCGAGAATTGTTGGAATTTTACAGTTTTTCAAAGTTCGGATATTTTCTCTTTAACTCTATTGTTAAAAAAGGTCAAAATTGTAACCCAAATTTTTTTTTGTTATTCCAAAATAAACAAATTATTTAAGGGTGTTTTTTTCATCCATTTTTCAAAAAAAAAAAATTAACTTCCATTTTAAAAAAAAATGCTAAAAAATTACCCTAAAAAAAACATCGTTCTGGAATAAACAATTTTTTAAGGGTGTTTTTTTCATCCATTTTTCAAAAAAAATGGTTTTTACTTCCATTTAAAAAAAATGTTGAAAATTTACCCTAAAAAAACATCGTTCTAGAATAAACAATTTTAATTTTTGGGGTGTTTTTCATGTTTTTTTGGGGCTTTTGGGATCGAGTACCCTTTTTGAGGTAATAGTTCTCGTTTCATCCATAACTATGTTTGTCATCTTGTCCATGCTTCGGAATACCCTTCTCATGGATATTTCATTGAAATTACTTGTTTCCATTCTTCAGTCAAGTAGACCTTCATGACTTCATCATGTTATTGCTCCAACGTTAAGTTTTGCTAGATGACTTTCTTCATCATGACATCTTTGTAGAGTAGAACCACTTATCTACACCTTTTGTATCTCCAAGGCCTTCATAGGTGTCAAGGGTTTTTCCCTCCTTTGTCAAAGTTTTCATGCCTTCTTTCGGGAGATATCTTCAAGGTATCTTGTCAGATAGTGATTAATGATCATGGTGTTCTTCACATGCTTGTTCTCTTTCTTTATTTGCTTCTTCATGGATAGATTAGTCAACCACCTTATGCTCCTTGTGGGAGCATTTCTTCATTGCTTACTTGTAGGACTAGTCAGCATTTTCTTCTTTACTTGCTTCTTTGTCAGCAGTGTTATACTCCTTATGTGAGTATTTCCTTTTGTTGACCTTCATTTCATTGTAGTACATGCCTTCAAGCATGTCATTGGTGAAAGAGATTATTTCATACTTGATCATGTCATAGAACTATTCCCATGAATCAATAATATACATATAATAACATGACTAAACTTTGATGCATGCATACCTCATCTTGATTCTCCTTTTATCATCGTAGCTTCATTTGGTTTTCCTTGGTGTGGCCCTTCTTGCTTCATCTTAGCTTGCCTGCGTATCATCCTTTTCTTGAATCCCATGAATGGGATTCCCAATGGGACATCTGCTTTGGTTTATGAACCTTCTTTTGAAGATTCCATCATATGATCTTAAAGACCCTTGCCTTGGAAATGTGTCTTTTCTTTTGATGATGGATTTCTTCTAAGATTCTTAATCATGATCAATTTTCGTTCATTGTGGATGAGGTCTTATTCTAGGTATGCTCCTTCTACATGAATATCTTGAGCTATGTCCATCATGATCCTATATTATAGAAGATATTTCTAAACATGCATTTTGTTCTCATTTATAAATGTTCTTTCTACATGAGTATCTAGAACTCTATGTACTTCATGCTTCTAGATTCTAGAAGATGTTTCTAGCCAAGAAATTTTATTTTATTCCTACATTCTCTTATCCTACACAAAACTTTGAAAGTAGACTTCAAGTAAAGAGTTTGACTTAGTCATAGTAGAGATCCGAAGGATCTTCCCTCTTTTTCTTCTTTTCTTCTTCTTTCACCTCTTGAGTCATGTGAGCTTCTTCCCTCTTTCTTTTGTTGTTGTTGTCCTTCTTAAGATTAGGACAATTCCTTTTGTAGTGTCCATATTCTTGGCATCCATAGCATTGGATTTTGGACATATCTTTGTTGTTTGTTCTTCATAGACTAAATTTTCCAAATTTTCCCTTTCTCTTAGCCATGGTAGCAAATGTTTTCTCCTTTGATCCCACATCTTCCTTGGCTTTGAGTCTGGTTTCCTCTGTTTTGCATAGAGACCACATTTCACTTAGTGTGGTAGCTTCCTTCTTGGCATATATGCTTGATGTGAAGTTGCCCCAATCCTCAAGTAGAGCATTGAGTACTATAGTTGTCATTTCTTTGTCAGACATGAATTCCCCTAGCTCTTGAAGTTGATCTCTTATCTCAGAGATATTCATGAAGTGGGAATTTATTCCTTCCTTTGCTATTTTCATCTTGTACAATTCATTTCTTAGAGATATCACTTCTCCAACGGTGGTTACCAAAAATAACTCTACTAGTTTGTCATAGATTTCTTTTGATGTTTCAAATTTGGAGACATAAGGAATGAGAGAGTCCTTGATAGATTCTATTAGAATATTTTGAGCTCTTGTCTCATCCTTATCATACTTGGCTAAGGTTTGAGTTTGTTCCTTGGAAAAAATAGTAACATTCCCTTTGATGTGTTTTAGGAGTTCATTCTTCTTGAGAAGTAAATCAATCCTCTTCTTCCATGAAAGAAAGTTATTGGTACCTACCAATTTGCTTCTTTCATTGCAAAAAGACATTGATGTATATTCAGAAGGGAACATATACTTGATAGATTTTGAGATGTAGTGGACTTGCTATCTCCTTGAAGGCTTGATGGTTTGCCTTCCTAGGATCTTGATGTTCTTCAATTTGCCTTCTCCAAGTGGACTTCACTTGATGATGAGATTTGCTTGATGACTTGTAGATGATGTAGGTCCCTCTTTGATTTGCTCTTCTTTGTAGGTGCCTTTATGTAAGCCTCTTCTTCTTTCTTTGTAGTCTTCCTTCATGAATGATAGATCGTAGGCCTTCTTGTCCTTGAAGTGATTGAGACTTCTTGGCTTGATGCTTCAACTTTGTAGATTTTCTTCCTTGATGAGTCACCTTATGAGTGTTCTTGAGATGCCCTTTCCTTGATGTGTCACCTTACCTCTGATACCATGTTTAAGAATCTAGGGCAATTCTATGTAAAGTTATTCTTCTTGACTTGATAACAATTTATTGAGTCTTTTTACTTTTTCTTGTTAGCTTAATATTGTTCTTCTTATTATTAATGCATGTGTGTGTACTTCATAAAACTGCTACCTCTCTTCTCTTGAGAGCAAAACCCTTTAGTGAAGTTTCTCTTATTGAAGCTTCTTATTGATCACTGCCAAACCCTAGACCCTTGACAAGAATATCCTCTAATCATAAGTCAAATCCTTCCTTCTTCGTGCACTTTGTTTCTCAGCGCTTCATCCTCCTTCTTCCGGCACTTTGTCCTCCTACTTCTTTCAACAACTGGTGATAGACCTTCTTATGCTTAGTGTTACACAAAAATATCGTCACCGTGATTATTTGCAGTCAGTATGGGTCCATCATCACTTGTACTGTCATCCTAAGCAAGTCTCAGACCTCATCTCTTCAAATCAAGCTTTGGAAATGAGAGAAAGACATTAAAAATCAATGTAACTCTGGTTCCGCACTTTCTCTCATGGTCACCTACAGTCCCGCACCTTCAGTGTACAAAAAATGCTGACCTACCCGCTCTGTCCCTAACGGTGTAGCTGCGTACCCCTGTGAAAGTCAAAAGGCGCAAGTTTTATCTTAAAAAACTCACTTTGGGTTAATTCTAGAGGTTTCTAGAAGGAATTTTGACGCGGATTATTTGCTCTGAGGTGGTTCATGCATCCCAAAAGAGAAGGAGCTAATCCCTTGATGAGAGGAGCTATCCCTTTGAAGGAGGGCTTTATCCCTTTGAAGGAGGACCTAGTAACCTCGCTCCATTGCACTATAAATACGGGCATTGGGCTAGTTGCTGGAGAGGTTAGAAGCTGAAAAGTTTTTAGGGTAAATGCTGGTGAAATCAAGACTTCCTAGTTGAGCTTAAGAGGAGAGATCACACATCTTTTTGGCTTCATTGGGAGTGAGTGAAACTTTTCAAAGTAGAGGAGACTTCTTGCTGGACCCTGGGAGGAGCTTTTACAGTGTCAAGGCAAAGGTTGTAAAGTTCTTCTTCTTACAATCAAACTCATTTTTCTCAACAAGTATCTTATGTTATTTGTTACATGGACTCCTTGACTTTCATGTTAAATATGTTTTATGCAATTGGCTTTTCATGTGCTATTTAATTTGTTTGCCTTGTTTGTGTTTGCAGATTCGCGAAAAGGAGCTCACTTGGATCAAAGGAGCGAGGGCATCCACAAGCTTGCGTTGGACCTAAGGTAGGCCCTAAAAACACTTGTTTGCTATTTGTTTATCAAAGCATATTTAGAGAAAGATAGTGTCTGGTTGGTTTGCTTGTCATTAGGTCTTCTTTAGATTCTAGGAAGGTCTATCTTGTCCGCAAGATCGACTTATTCCGTGTGACACTTAGTTCTAGAAGAGATATTTCTCCTTGATCCTTAGTGAACTCTTTCACATAAGATGATGCCTTCCTTCTCTTAACCAACCGAGATCCTTCTTAATGTGAAGTTGTAGACTTGATGTGACAACACTACAGCCCTAGTTTTTCACACTTGTGGGAGGTCTCCCTTAGGTTTTGACCCTTTCCTTCTTCGCTTGAGAGAGTCTCTTCTTCGCTATAGTGGGAGGCCTTATAGACCTTAGTTTCTAGCCCAAACGATGAGAGATGTGGGACTGATATGATGTTGTTGTTATGACTGCATAGAGGCCTCTTTTCTTCACACGTCTAATTTTGTTTGACCCTTAGAACATCCCCTTAATCTTTGGTCTTGTCTTCTCCTTCTTCACTGCACTAGAGTCTCCTTATACTCAGCTTCTTTCACTGTTTTCTTGACTTCTCTTACTCGCTAATTTCAAAGGTGAGTACGTTATCTTTGGAGGAGTGGACAGCCTCTATATATAGAGGATTTTCCCTCCTTTCGGCCGACTTGAGGCCAACTTGAGGACAGTAGGTTGAACTGTCTATTTCTACATCATTTTTCTTCTTAAAGGATGTCGTTGCAAGGAGGAGACTTTGAATTTGCTTGCAGGTATTCCTTTTGACTCTAATACAATTATATACATGGTGTAACATGCCCTTAAGGTCTTCAATATTTTCTTTTGACTCCTTGACTCACCTATAGCACTTAACATGTGCTAGACCTATTTCAATGAGCAAGAAACTCATTGACATATATTATAAAAATAATATTTATTTTCTTGAATAAGTAGAAATATCAAAAGTACATTTATGAAGACCAAACCTAGTTACATTTTCTTCAACACTCAACTTGTATAGTTATTTCCTTAATGAGATGACTTCTCCAGCAGTGCTTATGAAATACAACTCTACCAGTTTGTAATAGATTTATTTTGAAGTTTCGAGTTTAGATACATGTGGGATGAGGAGATCCTTGATGGATTCTATGAGAATCCTTTGAGCCCTAACTTCCCCTTTTATATATTTGGAAATATCTTGAGCATCTTCATTTCTCGGTTTAGTGATAGAGCCTTTCACATGTTCCATAACCTCATTTTCAATAAGATTCAAATTTGTCCTTTTCTTCCATGCAAGATAGTTTGAAGCCCCAACCAGTTTGTTGCTTTCCTTGCAAAAGTACATTTTGATAGATTCAAATGTGGACATAAATATACTTACTTGATAGGATGTTCCTTCCTCTTGTTGCTTCCTTAATGTTTATGATGATATAGAGGATAGAAAACTTCTCCTTGATGAAGGTAGTTTTCTTCAAGAATGATCCTTGATCTCACAAGGAGTGAGATCACATCGCCTTTTGATCTAGCTTCTTTTGGATGAATAGTCTTCAAAACACTTTAACTTGAGTAGATGTAGGGTTTTGGGCTTCTTTTCTTGATGGTGATCTCAATACTTCTTTATAGACTTCTTTGATCTAGGGTTATGATGCTTCCTTTGACTTCAAGATGATATTTGCTTTGATGCCTTCCTTGAGATTTTATCCTTGAGTTTCCCTTGATAAGATTCTCGTCCTTGACTTAGTCACCTTAACTCTGATACCATGTGGAGAAATCTAGGTCATAGCGATTGAGTGATTTCTCTTCTATTAGTAACTGCTTATGAGTGGTTTTTACTTCTTTAGATTAGGATCTTATTGTACGTAGGTTATTAGTGTTCTTCTTCATCAAACAACTACCAATGCATAAACCATGAAGAGAAAAGAAATACAAAATGTAGGTTATCATCCAGGACCAAAACCTCTCCCACTTGAGAGTAAAACCTAAAAATAAATTATTCTTCTTATAGAGATCCTAATTGACAAATACCAAGACCAATACCCTTGACCTATTTTCCACTCCAAGACCAAGACACAAGATCCCTTGATGATAGTCACTCTTATGCTCCTTCCTTTGTCTCAGCTCCTCTTCCACCTCGACCTCCTTTTGCTTCAAACCTTCGGCCTCCTTAATCCAGAACCCTAACTTGTAAATAAGACGTCTTCTTATGCCTTGATTTCCCTTGCTTGGGATGGAGTCTCTTCCTAGCTTGATTCGGCCTCCCTTATGACTTGAACTGCTTCCAATCTCGGTTGTCTAAGAGGACTGTGATTACTGTAGCATAATTATTATATGTGTGTCTCAAAAAAGGTCCCAAAAATATATCTAAATAATGCCACAGACCTCTCTCTCACTTTGCTTCACTTCACTGGCTCTAGGACTGTCCTTTTTTACCCTTTCGTTGATATTTGCATCACTTGCTAACTTCAGAACCTCAAGGAAATTGTCTCCAACAGTGACCCTAAAACAGTCCCAAACATATCAGCCTATTGTTTTCCTCCTTTGCTTGGATAAAGAGACTTCTTATAAGGTCTTTGCACTTCTTTCTCAGCCACAGAACTTTACCTAATTGCAGACCACTGAAATCCTTCTTTGAAATTCTGTCCCTAAATGAAGTTTGCACTGCCCTATTTATAGTTGTTGGATCCTATAATAAGTTGGTATGACTTGGAGATGAGCCGACATGTCTTCTAGAGAGATATTATTATTTCTTTTGTAGTCGACTTGAAGGAGGTGGCTTTGTCTTAGTCTTGGAGGGCTTTCTAACTTATTTAAGGACTTATATAAATATATAACATGCCCAAGAAGAGTCCTTCATACATGACATAGACTCAAATTGACTTTTATGACTAGATGACAAAACCTAAAGGCTCACAATGGGAGCCATCACTAAAATGAAATTCCTTGCTCATGACACCCATCAGACAAGATTTACAATAATAATTTTATTTGTCTTCTTTTCGTCAATTACATAAAATCACGATTACACGTGTCATTATGAAGACCAAACCTAGCTACACTTTTCAACAGCACCAGGGTCGATACTTTGAATGGGGCTCCTACTCCAAATAGTGTGAGGTCTAATCGGGACTTCACATCAGGGAGACCCCCTTGGATGAAGGATCTCCAGCAACGTCAACAAGATGGCTCTAGAAGGAGATCCAAATTACAAGTTGTGCATGTTGACTCTATTTTGAATCTCTTATCTTCAATGGCTCATCCTGAAATCATACTCCCAAGGTGTTTTCCTAACCTATCCTATGGTAAAATTTTAATCCCCGATGAGCCTCTTTATCACTTGTCTCAATTAAAGTTTGATGGTGAGGATGGAACATCCATAACCAAGCACATCTCTATTTTTCTTCAATTTTGTGAATATTGTGAAATTAATGGTGAATATTTTCCATGTGTTTCTTTCTTCCTCACCCTTGAAGGTCATGTTAATCGATGGTGTCATACCTTAACATCTTCTTCCATCCATTATTTTCATCATTTCCTCAAGGGGCTTCATCAAGCCTTAGATAGGTATGATTACCAAGATGTTTATAAAAGAACCAATCAGCTAAGAATGAAGCCCGATGAATTACTTGAGGATTTCTCTAATCGATTTCTTCACTTTTGTTATGAATTTCCTGAAGAAGATACGGATTTGAATTTCTTGAAACAAAAGTTCGAGCATTTAGTTCATATCTCCTTCCATGGTGAATCCAAACAACATGACGTTTCTTCTTCCCCAACTCTTGAAAACCATGAGACACCCCTAATTTTGTAGGAGAAGCCCATTATTCCTTTTGTTCCTTTCCCTCCTCCTTTTCCAGTTCTGATGCAGGTGCCTCGTTGCAATGATCATAAAGTTGGGAAATATGTACAACAAATTCCTAATCCATCTTCTCATTTTCCTTCCACTTTTCATGATTCAGATTCAATGGAGGAAATCCCAAAATGGCTCATGAAGCCTATGGTGAAGACTAATTCATACATTACGCGAGATGATGTTACTGCTCATAACTCAAGTCTTGAATCTCATTTGGATTCCTCTCATCCTCTATCACCTCTTTCTCATGATCCCTTGCCTCATGATTTTCTTGATCAATCTCTTGCAAATCCAGGAAGTAAACAGGTGCAAGGTAGTCACATTTCACAGGTAGAGGAGTAGGAAGGTCATATTCTTTCAAAGTCCTCCATGTCAAGATGATTCTCTTACATTCTTGATTGATTTTCCATCTTCTAATCTCAGTAGAGAATCAAATGAAAACAATTTTTTCAGATATGTAGTCTTGGGAAACAATCATTCTAATGATGATGATTTTGTTGATGTATGTGATGAAAAATTCCCAAGTGAACCAACTGATTTTTTGGTTCCTCCAGAAGATGTTGATCTGACAGAGTTAGATCTAGAATCTGATTCAGCCAAAAAAAATTATTATCAAAACTTCCTCTTCATCACACTATCCCTTGTGCTCTCTTGTTTGTGATCCATCTACATGCGATGAAGATACTCCATGATCTCAATTTATTCATCGGATGAGTTCACTTCTCAATTGACACAAGGTAGTGAGATTGTCCATGATGAAAGAGAAAATAATCAGATCATTGAGTATCCTCTCCATCCCGTATCATCTCTTGTTTTGCATGAAGAGAACTCGTTGAATCAACTTTCTCATGAGATTCTCTGATTCGTATATCTCTAGATTTGTGATGAGAATAAATCTTTCAACTTGAGTAATCCGGTTGTCAAATTTTGTAATATGATCAAATTAGTGACAAAGATGGTTGCCATCTAGTTAATAGTGGTCTCATTGAAATCAGTGATAGAGATGGTTTTCATCTAGTTAATAGTGGTCTCATTGAAATCAGTGGAAGTAGTTATCCTCACACCATGCACGATCTAGTTCTATCTTCGAAATGTAATTTTACAATCCTTGAAATTTATGGGACTTGTCAGGGAGTCGAGGCACTTCAACTTTCGTTGATGGTTATGTCAGGATCTCAGAAGTCTGGTAAGATCCCCAAACTGAGCCAGGTCTAGTTTTCCTCACAAAACTCTTATTTCTGCATGGTTTCACTCGATGTAAATTCCTTCTTGAAATGTGTTTGGCATTGCGGATGTAATCTTTCGAACTTTCAATATTCGATTTCTTATTGGATTCAAGTTTCTATTTCAGTTAATTCATCTCCATGCAAAACTCTTGCTCTTAACTCAGGGTTGGAGTGTGCATCTCTCACAAAAGCATGGAGTTGTGAAGTTGATTATTTCAAAGGTTATCTTTGGTTGAAGGAATCATGTCTATCAAATACATTTCAAGATAGTCAATTCCTGGTTTTTCTTGTGAATGTTATATTGTTAATGTTTTTCTTGATCGCACTTTAAATCCTCTTAAGCACTAGTGAATGCATGGGTTATTTGACGAATCAAATTCTTCATTCATTCTACCCTGACTGGTTTCATGTTTTTTCTATACTACCATTCCTTTTTTCTACTTTCAACGATTATGATGCTAGTGCAGTGTGTAACTAGCTACAAGAAAATGGTTTGTTACACTCATCACGTGAGGAAGATGATTCTATTATGCAGAGCATTTGTCAACCTATTCAAATTGATTTATCTTTCCTAATTACAGGATGGGAATCTTATGTTTTAATCAGCCCATCTGATCATGATTTTGTCTTTGATGACTATCATTCAACTTTCCATTTTTCCATCAGCACATCCAATACTAGTTGTTTACAGTAGTTGATCGTTATGGTTTAACATCTCACTTTTTGGGTACTTGTCGAGAAGTTGAGGCACTTCTGCATTCGTTGATGGTTATGTCAGATCCTCATTGTCTTGACTTGTCGATTGAATATGATCAAATCGATCTTCCCTCACAAGATTCTCATCTTGACCCTATGCTTTTAATTGAAAATTCATCCTTTCATGGATTTTGGGGTTTTCAAAAGAAATGTTTTGAATTTCGTGATCCAATTTATGATTTATTAGAAGCATCTTACTTAGAAATCTCATTTACCAATAACAAGGTTTGGTATTTTCTCATGCTTGCTAGATATATCACAAATGAAGGACCATTCACAATAATTTTTCGAAGTTTGTATCTCTGTAATATTCATCAAAAATATATGATCGTAAGTTGGGTAGAATTAGTGGTTATGACATATCTTTCTACTGACATGAAAGACCTTCGAATTTTTGTGCAAGTTATTCAAGCTCTTATTCTTTCCATTGCACATTAATTTATATTTGTTTTAATTGATCGAATCTTTGTGAATGCAGGTCGAGAGCATCTACGGTGGTTACATTGGAAATTTCATTATACATAACCATGACCTTCTAGCTAGTTAGGTTAGGAGTAGGTCTAGTTTCATATTAGTTTCCTTTGCACATGCATCCTACACTCCCTTTCTGTAGTCTTTCGTTTGCTTTCTAACTTTCATCTTGCATCCTCTTTTCGGTTTATCCTCCATTTTTTTTGTTCTTTTGATTTTCGTTTTCTTGTTGTGTCTTCTCTCTTTCGTGTTTTGTTGAATAAGATTCGCATGAAGGATGCCACTTTGGCTCAAAAAAACAATGTGGAAAAATAAGAAAGGGGCTTTGTGAGACTACAATATTTTTCTAACATTTTGTCCTTCTTCTTCGTCTTGATCACATTTTTTGCTGAGTGATGTTATGACAAAAAATACAATACTTGTGTAAGGAAAGCCTTGTGTTGAGCCATGATATCCAAGTCTATCTTGGAAACCTTACGCCTTCACTCAGTTCTTATCTTTCCATATTTTCAAGTTATCCAATCAAGTAGAAAAGTACATAGGAGAAAATCTAAATGAGCAAACCAATATCATAGGTCTTACATATGCTTCTCTGAGGAGATAACATCCTCTACTCTTAATAAGTCGAGATCCCTCTTTCACTCATGAAATCAAAGTGTCATGCATAGTCCTATATAAAATAAATAAATAAAGGTGAAATAATAGAAAGGCTTCCTGTGCAGGGATGTGAAGCAAGCAACTCTGTCGAGGTATTTTCCAGGTTCGTTGGTAGTGGAGCAATGCTTGTGTCCCTGAAGTGACTCTGACAGGGTACTGTCTAGACCTGCTGGCAATGAAGCAACACTAGAGATAAAAAACTATACTCTGAAAATATAAAGTTTATGAACTTCATTACCCTTTCCTGATTTGAAACATTGTGTGACCTTCGATCTTATGTTTTGTTTAGCTAAACAAAGGAATAACGGGGACTATCTTCATACATGGGATAAGTGTAGAAGTCACAGTGATCCAAATGATGAATCAATACTCCCTGAATAACTAGACCCTGCATAAAGAATTTATCAAGGAAGAGAAGCTATGGTTCTACCACTATGTCACCAAGTGTTGTCATTGCGAAAAACACTAACCAAAATTTTTCCTACCCACGAATTTTGGAGCCTACTGTGGATCTTGTGATCGATCGTTCTATAGACACTTCTTGGCCAATGATGCTTTGTTAAGATTTAGAGTTCCCTTTTTGGATTTCAAGTTTCAAAGTCATTTGCTCACACATGATAATTCCATAATGAATTCATGAGTGGATTATTTCATGCAAGTTTGAATAGACCTAACATAGTCCGTCAAGACAGTGTTTGTGCTATGCTCAACCCATGTCAACAATTAGTGCACATGTTCAATGAGAGTCTCTCACTATCAGCTGCATTAGTACTTCTATTTTTTTGAGTTTTTCAAATTGACACATTTGTGCACCTTCTTTCTCGCAAGTATCGTTTTCATGTTGTCAACTATCGCTTTTTCTTGATTTCTCTTTAACTAGTGTCATTTTCATGTTATCTTTGCTCTGGCATGTGTCACTTTCACCGTCGTTTGCATATTTCAAGTGTCTTTGGAATTTCTCTTTCCATATTGCATGTGTCGTTTTTTGGCATGAAGTGTCGCTTATCACACAAAGTGGAGTTTTGGTTTGTATCAAGGGGTAATCTTTGCGATAATCAGTTGTTCTCATCATGTAAATATGTATCGCATTCATTTCCAAAGTTTCAAGCACTATCATACAAATGTCTTCATTGTTGTCGCAAAGTGTATCTTTTGTGGCGCACTTGAAATGAGTTGTTGCAAAGTTGTTGCAGTGAGTAGAAGTATGTATTTCATGTGTTCTGAGTGTTCCTTGTCATGTCATCGAGTGATCTAAGTATGTGTTCATGCTCAAGTCTTGCTTTGGTTCAGTTTTTTCTCACTGATCCAACACTTAGTCAAAACTGGGAAAACTCCCCTACCATGCCGCTTAGCCTTAGCCAACCCTCCTGGACTGTGCACTACATAGTCTCAGTCTTCAAGCAATAGCCTTGCCTCTTAGTATTGTGCACTACCCTTTCTCTGCCCTCCAGAACTGTGCATTGTGTAATCTCAGTGCTCAAGCCCAGCCCCTAAGCTCCAAAACTATGCAATCTTTCTCTCCATCCCATCTTGAACTACGCAATTGTGCAATCATCTAGCCTCCTTGCCTCCCAGAGCTGCACAATGGGAAAACTCGAGGCTCAAGATTCCAATCTAAGTCCTTGATTCCCTTAACTTTGTAGTGCCTCTGCCCAAGCCTCCATAATTGTGCTTTGCGCAGTCTCAAGGCTAAAGCCTCTAGAATGAGTACTTAAGTCCCTCAATTGTGCAATGTATTGGCCTTTGTCCTTCCATAACTGCGCAGTGGGAATATTCAAACCTCAAGCCCCAACCTTGAGCTCTTAAGCCCCTCAACTATGTGATCTCTTGAACCGGGCCATCCTGAAATGTGCATTGAGCAGTCTCAAGTCTCAGTCCTAGACCTTGGCTTCTAGAATTGTGAAATCCCTTAGTCAGTCACTCAACCATTCTTCGGTTCCATCCCTAACAAGTGAGTTCATGAAATATGTTAGGTTAGGCGTTTTTAGATTATTGTCAACTTGTCATGAATGGTTTTCAGTTGCAGGTATTCTATCTTATCATGATAGGATGATGATGGAGGAAAAGGAGAAGGGGACCATGCTAGAAGACACATATGGAGTTGAAGGGATAAGATGATCATTAGGCAAGAAGACAAAGGAACACCAGATTACAACAAAAGATCAAAGATCATGACTGCGTGAAGGCTCCATCTAATTCACAACCATTTTGAGGGTGGATATGAAGAGCAAAGCATATCTATCATGAATATGAAGCAATGTACAATTCTTGATAAAGACAATGTTTGACATTGGATAAACCAACGCTTCCCGTGTGTTTTGCGACATGGACTAACCGCCTCTTGTGGATCCTTATCTATGGCGATGCGATCGTCGACTAACACCTATGGGTTTTGGTGTAATGGCAATTGTGGTATCAGAGCTTAGGTCATGATTTCAATACACACTCGGCTCGTGCTGCGGGGGAGATTGTTGGACATTGGATAAACCAACACTCCATGTGTGTTTCGTGACAAGGAGTAACTGCCTCTTGTGGATCCTTATCTCTGGCGATACGATCGTTAAATAGCACCTGCCGGTTTTGTTCTAAAGGAAATTGTGATTCCTGACAGACAAACCAATAGCGAAGAGTGGCTTGATATTGCCATGTCATCACGCAATCCATGTCATTAGTGTCATGTCATGTCATGAGTCATAATGTGCCACATCATTTGGGGATTATGTAACATTAGAGGAATTTTGAGGTCTAAAATGGGCCTCCTAAGGAAATTATAAGATAATAGTAGAAATAATAAAATAATATTAGATTACATCATCAAATTTTAGAGGAAAAAAATACCTTTTCAACTTGTATTTTCAATTTATCTCCATATGGGTTACTCAAATTTCGAACAGGAACACTTGTTGGATGCATAATTTGATTCATCATCCAAGGAGTACCCATGTTGCATACTTTTGATGGACCCTGCTACACGAAAAATGAGAAATACATGAAAAAATGTGTTTGCAATCACATTTTTTCATGTACTTCTCATTTTTCGTGTAGCAAGGTCCATCGAAAGTATGCAACATGGGTACTCATTGGATGACGAATTAAATTTTGCATTCAAAGAGTATTGTCATTTGAAATTTGAGTAAAACCTTAGGGAGATAAGTTGAAAAAATAGTTTTATTGTTTTTTAATCTTTTTCCTTTTTTACTCCAAAAATTGTGAATCGTCCCCCATGGTTGACATCATCATTTTGAATCCTATTGGTTATTATAAAGTTTATTTTGGTTGTACATTTTTCTTAGGAGACCCATTTTAGACCTCGAAATTTCTCTAATGATTCTATATTGGAAAATAGAATGTAAAGTGGAAGTCCAAGAGTCATTCATGTAATGTGAAAATTCATGTGGGAGTCAAAAGGTCACAGAGAAGTCAAACAGTCATGAGGGTAGTCCAAGAGTCACATGGGAGGTGAATGATCACCCCATTTGTTATATACATCCTCATTGTACATGAAAATGACTTTTCACCTTTTCTCCTCCTAGCAGGCATTGGACATGAAGATAGTTGTTTTGAAGGAGCGAGTGACTTCTTTAATGCTCCACTATTAGGGCTAGTGGTGTTCAATGTCTTGATGTATCTTGGAACTTTTACTTAATTTAGAAGCTTGTTGAGCCAGCATGCTTTTGTGCATATGTCGTGAATATTGTAAGACCATTCTTTAAACGTTTGTGATGTATGTTGTTTTCATTTGTACTAAGAAAATTGGACTATTTCAGTGTCTTTGGTACTTATCTTGTTGAAAGTGTGTTGTGTTTCCTTTAACAATCGTTGCTTCCTTGTGAATTATTATGTTGGTTGATCAAAGATTCATTCATATGTACATGCTAGTGTGCCTTTTCTAGATTAGTAATATTACTTGTCTTTAAAGGGCCCACTTTTCTCTTCCATTTTGGTATAAGGACCTTGATACTTTCCGCAGGTGAAATTTCACAAGGCATACTCACTTGTTGATCCGAAAATACTTTTGTATTACTCTCTTGTGCTAAACTTTGTAGCCAAGGAAAATCTACAAGGATACATGGAAGTTGGGCCAATACTCTGGATGGGGCTTCTAATCCAAACGGTACCAGGTCTAATTGGGACTTCACATCCGGGAGACCCCCTTGGTTGATAGATCTCCAACACCGTCAACAAATTCCTCAGAGGTAATATTAGTATCAATTATCTTCAGTACTTTGTTTTTTTCTTCATTGTTAATATTTCCCATTCATATATATATATATATATATATAATTGTGATCTTTTCATTAAAACTTGCAGGTTACAGAGCTAGGGTTTGAGCCCCATTTTCGCACAATCCATGGAGGAACGCAACTATTTTTAATTGTAAGTCTCTAACAAGGCTACCCTTTGTGGTTCCTATAATATTATGTTTGGAACTCCTCTTGCTAATATTTTGTATGATTTAACTCTGTAATTATTAGGATTGTAAAAAGGGTTTTAATCATGTTGAAACCTTAGTAGTGTTTAAACTTTTCAACGAGGGTTTTTCAGTTACTTTGTTATTTGGTTATATAAGCCTCATTGGATAATTATCGAAATTCTGTTATCCATTTTGGAAGTGTCGAAACCACACTAGTAATTGTTGTTTTGTCTTTGTATTGAAACGTATTAAGGGTTTGAATTTATTATTTCTTTTACTCTGATAGGTTGCAATATTCTCCATTTTGTTTCCTTTTTTGTATACTTCCTCTGAAGCTAACCTCCTTTGTTTTCTTGCAGGTATATTTTCACATAGGTGCAATGGAAATATTCAGAAGTTAATTTTTGAACCAAGGTTATGAATCATTTTCATATTATCATTATATCATCAGATTAAAAAATTATTTATTGTATAAGAACTTCTTATTTAACATGTTTTCCTTTAGGTACTATCTTTTGTGCCACTCAACGCATTTTTACATCCACAGAAAGAAATTGTACTCTAAATTTCTCACTTTAACATTGAGATTATATGTTCACCAGCTTGGAGAATCTTCATATCCCTTTGTATTTTTGTATTAAGGACAAGACTCTTAACAAAGGCCAAGATTGAGCTATTAAATTTTTGTTTATCTTATTTGTCTTACACTGGTCCATTCTTCTCTCTCTGAGCAAAGGAGAAATAGACCTTTCTACAGGCTTATAGCCTTAATGATGATTTATATTACTTATAATTTACATTCGCTCATTGGTGTTAATTATGTGATTACTAGACTTCTAGTGCTCTAATGGAACTGGAATTTGTTGTACATTTTCTATTAATACAAGCTTAAGCCTTCTCTAATATTTTACATTGTTCTTTTTGTTAAAGAATTTTCTTTCTCTAATTAATATCGTTATTCGTTAAAAAATTGTATGACCTTTCTTTTTCTTTAAAAAATCTCCATATCGCAGTTCCTTAAATGTTTTTCGTTGATAACCTTTATATGCAATATAATTGTATAGTGTCTATTTGTCAAATTACTAGTTAAATGGAAAATATTTTTGTGTATATATGTTTCCTCAAGAATTTATATATAATATTGCATCAGAAAAATCCTTAATTAATAGCTATTGTAATATAGAAACATATTTATATACTCCTTGTGCAAATTTTTTATCATTAATAGAATGTTTTGTTCTAGTTATTTACTCAAACATTGTTGCTATGTATTAAACTACTCTTTTCTTTTAAAATCGGTGGAAATATTTTCAAAATATATATATATATAACCCTTTTTTTACAAATAAAAATACAAATTAATTCTGCAGGATAATTCGACATTTTATGAGAGACTTACTCTCATTATATGCATTGTCTATTTTAAATAGTTTTTATGTTTACTAAGCCTAGAGAAAATAAGCTACTACTTCAAAAGAATATGATGGTTTCCTATCATATGGTTTTTTTCCTCTTTAGCATTCTAACTTATCTCACTTCTTGTTCATCAAGAATATGTTTTCAACATGATAAAAGGAAATAACTTTTCTTTTGAAGTTCTCAGGTGATTTGTCCTTGTAAGTTTAAACTTGTTTTTCTCGGTTAAGACAAAAATTTTGCCTTCTCTCGATACAAATAGCCAGTCTTCACTAAATTGTTCAGTTTTCTCCTGGTTATTTCAAATAAATATCTAGGGTTGTACAAGAAAAATTTTAAAACTTCCAAATAATAAAAGAAAAGCTTTAGACCTTTGTGTCTAATATAAGAATCTAAGCCTCTTATGTTGATAAAAAAAATATGTTTTTTTCTAACATGCACGAATTGTTTCTTCTAACCCTAGTAGAATTATATATATATAATTCTATATGCTTTACCTCTTTTTCTATCAATTAATCCACCAATAACACAAGTGTAAGAATTTATCAAACATAATCTTAATTTTTCTGTGACATTTTCTTCTTGAGAATAAAAAAATAAATGCATTTAGGAAAGAACAAACTCTCTAAATTTTCTTTGTTATAAAAAAATATATACAGATAACCATAGGTAGAAATAACAACTTGAAAAATTATTCTAGAAAATAGATGGCTAAATACTTGACTCCTTCGAACCTTGACACGACTAACTCTAGCTTGTCCTCTTGAGAAAACCAGGTCTGCAATTTTTCTCTTCTATAAAATTTTCCACTATGCTTCTCTTCAGTCTCCTATGTTTTGCTCTCATAATTCTTGAGACAAAAGCAAGAGAATTTTTCAGATAATATCCATCTACCACTCTTTGGGTGGTTAATATTTGCCTCTACCTCTTATCTGGACTTATGCAGAAACGCAAAAGAATATAGATATAGACATAAACATGGAGATGCAACAGAAATCAAACTTCATTTCATTAATATCACAGAACTGAAATATGCTTACATACAAAACGGAAATAAACTAGTTCGGGCAATGGTAGCTTTATCTCTAAGAAGAGATGTGGCAGCGACATACCTATGAGTTGTGTTACAATGACGCTCGGTGGCCTTTTTATCATTGAGAAACAATGAGACCATAAACATCCAAAAATATAACCCTATGAGATGAAGTGCCAAAATCTTGTGGGCTCCATTGGGGTAAGTTGGAACATCAAATTCCCAGGGTTGTAACTTTGGCACACGATCTTCATTTAGCTATCCTAATACCTCATTTTGAAGATCTCGAAGAGGCTGAAAAAAACTAGGAAGTTATTTTAGAAATTTTCTGGTCTCTCTGTTTTACCTAAAAACATCTTTAGTCCCTTAAAGGGCTCTAAAAGTTTAGGACCCGAAAAACTGCCAAAAATAGTAAGTTGTGCTACAATTAAAGAAACTAAAAAGAAAAAATTGGGGGGGTCCAGGTGGAATAGGCGGGTGGCCACCAATATCCACCTAGATCAGTCCTCTCCCTTTAGGAAGCAATGGTCCCCATTGCATTGAGTGCCTCCATGAGATGGGGAAAATTCTGCTGAATTTGGTCCCTGGTGAGCCACTTGCCTTGGTGCAGGAGTTGGCTAGCTTTGACAACCTAATACAATTGGATCTTCTGCTAGCGAGTGTTATTGATCTGCTTGTCCATGATCCGATTAGTTGTGTCTTGTTCCATGTAGTCTGGGTTTAGCTCTGATGGTGTGAGTTGTTCTACGATGTTTGATGTGTCTAGTAATGGTGGAAAGTATGGCCGAAGGCGGTCCACATTGAACAGTGGATGCAAGCCAAGGAATAGGGGAATGTTGAGCTCAAAATCATTGTCTCCCACAACCTTAGTAATGGTGTAAGGCCCATATCGGAGCGGGTGAATCTTGCGATGGACCCCAGCAAGACGCTCCTTCTACAGATGTAACCAAACTTTGCCACCCACCTAGAACTTGTGTGGCACCCGATGTTGATCATGATGCTATTTGTACTTAGCATTTACTCTATCCAACATGTCATGGACCAGCTGGTAGATGTGCTAAATGCATTCAATGAAGCTGGTAGCTTTGTCAACTTCGGACTAGACATGAGTTGAATCTGCTTTACTAGTCGCAAGTGGTATGGAAACATTAATAGGACATAGTAGCTGGAATCCCAACGCCACCTAAAAGGGGTTGTGGCCAGTTGAGCTATGGAGATCTTTGTTGTAGTTGTGTTGGACATAGGGTAGGGATTCATCCCATGTACGTGGATGCTTCGAGTTGTACATGCACATAATGTGCATGATCATCATGTTGACAACCTCTGTTTGGCCATCAGTTTGGGAGTGGAAGGTTGTGGACTTAGTGAGCTTGGTATCTAGCATCAACCAGAGGCTTGACCAAAATGTATTCAAGAACCTATTGTCTTAATCTGAGATAATGAATTGTGGGATCCCAAAGTGTACCCACACTCGTTCAAGGAAGAGCATAGTAGTGGCTTCTACATTGATACTCTTCTTGCAAGCTATGAGAATGACCATCTTAGAGAATTTTTGACGACCACGAAAATGCAGTTGTTGCCATGCTTAGTAGAAGGAAGGCCCGACATGTAATCCATGGATATTGATGTTGGAAATACTGAGAGGGGGAGTGAATCAGTATTTTTTTTTCAACTATTGTTTTACCAGTTAAAACATTTATATTCAGAACACAAGGTGAGCAACAAGAATAAATGCTTTTATTAATATAATCTTTGCAATAAAATAGATACAATATATATATATATATATATATACACACAATTGCAATCTGTTGCCAAGCACCAACTTGGACTTTTGTGAGGCTCCAACCTCCAGAGCACCAACTCTATTTTTGTCAAGGCACCAACCTCAAAGACACCAATCCTTCCAGTTTCTGAGGCACCAATCCCAAGGACACCAATCCTTCCAACTTTTGAGGCACCAACCCCAAGGGCTCCGACCCAATCTTATCAAGGCATGTTTGATAGTAATGTTCTACTCTTAGAATTCTTCTTTATTGAGTTCTATCTGTATACAGCTTCATTGTAGTCTCCATGCTATAGCATCAATGGCAACCAGTCTTCTTATGAAGGAGTCTTTACAACTCTTCATACTGTCCATAGAGTCCGCAATAGCCATCATGATCTCTGATAATGTCTCCACACAGCTTTAGTGAGTCTACTATTAGCTGCACTAAGCTCTGCAAAAGAACCAAGTTTTTGTTCAAGCATATGTTCTCACTGTCACAGTAAATGCTTCAGCATGACTACTTCTCTACTGGCTACTTCTCCCTTCAAACAATGTCAGATAAAACATTATTTATTACATCACAGAATTGTTCTATAGACTGCATTATGTACCTCATTAATTCATCACAAGTCTAAGTCTTTCACAGGGTAACACGATCAGTAGAGATGCTCTTCCTTCAAATGCCTCCTGCCCTGTTGGACCTTTGGCCCTTTTCTGTCCCTACAGCTACCTCTGTTTCTTCCAGTTTTTTCAACAACCAAAAAGCATTCCTTGTGCTCTATTTTACATGCTTGATACCCTTGACCTTTGGCTTTCTCCTTGCTCACTTGAGCTTCTGCTTCCTCAACGTTCACTCGACCTTTTGGCTCGCTTGATTCTTCGGCGTCCCGATCTATGGCTTCCTCTGTCTATTCGGGTTTACCAATGCTCACAGGACATGTTCAAGAAGAAGAAAGGCCAAAATACAAAGGAATGTTGCTTATTAAAAATATCAGAGAGGTCCTTTTCCTTTAATAATATTCATATATTGGACTTCATTATTTACGGAGGCTTTCATTTGGAGAGACTATACCAGCAGGGCGGCCCCACATGCCATGTCACCATCGCAATCACAATCGCAATCATTCAGACCCACTGAACTATCAAAACCATTATTTTAAGCTTTTGGCCTTAAAAACCCCGGTCAATACAATTATTGAAATACACAAGAATATATGGAAAAACCCGACCGAATGCTTAAGGTCGGACTTCAAATGCATTACGCCCGCATCTATAACTATATCGGGTCCGGTCCTTCACAACGTTATCACAATCGAAAATCGTGGCTTCCAGAAGTCTTTTATAAGTTGATCCCATAACATTGTCGATGGCTGATGGCCGATTCCCCTGCTAGACGCGATATTTTATAAATTGTTGTTGATGAATCCATCGGGTCCACAACATATATCGCAATCAGCACTTTCCATGCAGCAAGGCCTTAAACACTTTCAATATGGTGGATGTGATATAGTATTAAGCCATATTGCAATGTTGCAGTGGGTCCGCATACTTTATCACAATCAATGCTTTCAGGGGTGACAACCCTTTGTATATTGCGATATGCAAGTTCCGATATGGATGTGATATAATAATAGAGCCCGAATATATGAAATGCACTGAAAAACATGCTTCGAAACATTTAGCGGACTTCACCTATCTATACACCCAGACATATATATCATCGGGTCCGCACATGTATATCGCAGTTGGGGGTTTCGGGTAGTAGCACATAATGGAACCCCCCGATATGATTTCTCCAATATATATATATATATATATATATATATACACTCTGCCTCTAATAGTGTATATTGCATATATATATTATACACTGCTCCGCCTCTACCTTTATGTCCTCCGCTCTTTGTACTCTTCTACTCTTCCTCTATGCTCCTCTGATCGGTCTTCCTTTGGATTCCAATAGTTCTTCTCCTCCGACACTTCCGATATAGCTCTTTATGCTCCTCCTCTACGTGTTCCTCTTTGTTTCTTAGTTATTACATTTTTCCGTTGTGTGTTCCTCTTTGCTTCTTCCGTTGAACTTCTTCTTCTCGGTTCTTCTTGGGCATGTATTACATGCGATTCTCCTTCGATGTGGCTCCTCTTGCTCCAATGTCTTCCTTTGGCTTTGCAATGTCTTTCAATGACCTTCTCTGATACCTTCATACCTTGATGGCTTCTATCTTTTCTGATATGCCTCTCTTGCTCTGATATTCTGCAATACTCTTAAGCATAAGCGATAGCTTTGATATGCCTCCTTTGTTAACTCCTCCGTTAACAGACTCTTACTCATGGCTTGGCTTTCCTGATGGCCTTGCTCCTATTTCTTCATGGATCTGCTCTACTTCCCCTTGGCTTCATATCATCATCTAGTATCTAGAATATTGCCATATTGACATCAATGACAACCTAGGTCAACAATGGATTCCCAAGGTCAGTTAGTAGTAGGAAAACAAGTATATAGGCCTTGCTTCTTGATGGTCGGTTTGGAAATTCCATAGGCAATGCAGGATATGATGTACCTCCCAACATCCTATCAAAGGTTAGGCTAATAAAAATACTTTTGCAGCACTGCCATTGTTTTCTCTACTCCGAAATGTCCAGTGACCCGGCTCTAGTGCGCCTTCCAAATCATCTTGGCACGCTCGGTTGAGGCAACATAGAGGTGTCGCAGGTGGCATAACAATGCATCCTGGAGGTGAAAATATGGAACTTTCTTACCTTCCAGAAGCATCTGGTATGTGTTGTTGAATTCTGAATTACTCTTGTAAAGATACAGTCACCTCGAAGTCTCATGTCCAAAAGAGTTTAGCACATTGGTTAGCGCCATAACCAGTGGTCGACTGAGATTGTTTGCAACATTATTGGTGTTTCCCTTCTTGTACTTGATGTTCAAATGGACCTGTTGCAAATATGTGGACCATTTTTTATGGCAATCATTCTGCAACTTTCCTTGTGTTTGTATGAAATGCAGGGGTCAGTGATCTGTGTGGATGATTGTTTTTGTACCCATAATGTAATGCTTCCATTGTCGGCAGGCCTAGACAATGGAACACATATCTTAGTCATAAGTGGGATACTTTCAGACTGTATCTAAAAATGTCTCATGTGATATGCCACAGGATGCCCCTGTTGGGTTAAGAACTGCACCAATAGCATAGTGAGAGGTGTCTATCTCAATTTCAAATGGTTGTTGTAGGTTTGGTAATTTGAGCACTAGTGCAGAGGAGAGGTGATGCTTCAACTCAACAAATGTCTTCTATTGGGATTCAGACGAAAAGAACTTTGTTTTCGCTCCACCCTTGGTGACTTGACTCAAAGGCCAAGTGATATGGGGGAATCACAACACGAACCTTTGATAGAAATTGGCAAGACCCAGAAAGTTGCAGAGCTCTGTTAGAGTGGTTGGGGCTATCCAATCTCGAATAACTTGTATCTTGGTTGGGTCCACATGCACACCTCGCTCATCAATGATATACCCATATATTGAACCTCGATCATCCCAAAAGTTCATTTCTCTAGATTGACACACAATTTTTGTTATCGCAGAGTTTGGAGGACCCGTCGAATATGGTGTATGTTCTCTTCCCAACTCGAATGGAGATCAAGATATCGTCCAAGTACACTACCACGGACGAGTTGGTGAAGGGCTACAAGATGTCTTCCATCAGCCGCATGAAGGTTGCGGGGGCATTTTTCAACCCGAAAGGTATGACCAACCATTCAAAAAGGCTCGCCTTGGATTTGAAGGTTGTCTTCAACACATTGAAGGGTTCAATTGGTACCTGGTGATAACTAGACTTCAAGTCAATCTTGCTGAAATATTTGGCATCCTTGAGTTGTTCCAGAAGGTCATCAATATGTGGGATTGGATACCTATTCCAGACAATGATCTTATTCAGCGCTCAATATTCAATATAGAGCATCTAGGTTCCATCCTTCTTTTGTACCAACACGATCGGGCTCCCACAAGGTGATGAACTTGGTCTGATGTGTCATTTCTGCAACAGCTCCTGAATTTTCCTCCCGATCTCATCGTTCTCCATAACAGAGCATCAGTAGATTGGTCCATTGGGTAGCGGCGTATCTAGGGCAGATCAATGGACTGCTTGACTTGACAGTGTAGGGGTACCCCTGTGGGTGAGGTGAATATGTCCCTGTATTCTTCCATGACCTTGTCCATCTACTATTTTCGTGCAGAGAAGCCCTATCTGGATGCCATGGAGGTGGCCACAATCTTCTTCTTTCTTTGAGGGTGAAACATAAGTAAGACAAACTTCCCAGTATGAGAGATGATCTTACTACATTGCTTCGCAGAGATCAAAGAGATGGCGGTAGGTGGTGCTACCTTCGGTATCCATTATAACTTATTTACCAAAGTAATAATAATAGTGTGAGGCCTAGACTCATACATAGCATGATGCTTCCACAAGTATGGTTTTCCTAATAATACATCATAAACTTCAAGAGGAGCAACATCATACAGTGCCTCATATATCAAGGGCTTGACGTTGTAAGGAAGGCAGCACTGTTGGTTGATGCGAAGATCTCATCCTTGGTGAAGCCACCTTATGGTATATGGTTGTGGGTGTGGTGTGCTTGATAGGCCCATCCGCTTCATGACCTCTGCAAAAATGAGGTTCTTTTGGCTCCCACTGTCGACAATGAACTGCAACGGAGAACCCTTCACCCAAATATATGAGTGGAAGAGGCGCCCCCCCTCCTCTAGATTTTCAAGCTCAATATTTTGGATCTTGGTGGTGGCAATGGTGGCACTGGGCTCCGCATCAATAATTTTCTTCGCTTTGTCATTCCCCTTATTACGTTTTGACTCAAAGTCGGAACATGCATTTGATTCGGAAGCCTTCGGCTTGGCCACTAGTGATTCCTTGGCTCAACACTCACTCGTGTTGTGAGTGGGGCTCTTATGGAACTCACACCATTTCCCCATGTCCTTCTTTGTCTTCATGGTGTTGTTATGTGCTTACGACTTCGACTGGTTGTCCTGGGTCTCCCCACCTTGGCTTTGTCCTTAGTTCTGTGGTTTGGGGGCACCTTTCCCTTACATTAGATTCACAGATCCAAAGTCCTGCTTCTTCTATTTAAATTTCTACTTGGTCTTGACAACATATCGATAGGTGGTGACGAGCGAGGAGATGTCTAGGAACTCCATCTCGTCTTGGATGTACTTGTGTAGACAATCGCAGTACTTGAGTACCAAATTTCGCTCAAAATCCTTTATACCCAACTTCGTGCGAAGGATATGAAAAATATTGGTGAACTTTGTAACGTCCTGATCCCTTCCTTGTCGCAACGTGGTCCAATTTATGTATTTATATTCATAGCTCCCAACAAGGTAATATTGCTCCTTAATGGCATTTTGGAAAGAATTCCAAGTGGGAGCGGCTGAAAATAATGAGGATTCTCTCTCGTCCCTCTTCTCACAGTAGGTTTCCCACCATTCCTTGACGTGGGGGGGTGGTTTTGAGGAGTGTAAAAGTAATCTTTTCTCGATTGGAAAAATCATGAACCAAAAAAACATCCTTCTAACAGATTTGATCTTTTATCTATGGCATTTATATCTATCTAGCCTTCAAACATGGGGATGTCAAAGTTGACTTGTACCTTAAAGGGAGTGGCGCCTCCAGAGTGGCTACTGGATGAAGATGCGTCGCCTGTGGGTAGTCGTCGAAGGATTTGGGCAAAGTTGTCCATCATCGCGTTCTTTTGTTGCTCGAGGGCTTCTTCGAGCAATATTTTGAAGGGATCTTTTGTTCCCTTGTATTTTTTTCTTCCTCCATGAGAGTTCGTCAGCGTTTGTGAGGCTGGTTTTGCAAAGGTTCAGCTAGTTCAAGCCCTAATTCCTTATACCCCGACCTCGTTTAGGACATGCAAAGAAAGACAGAGAAAGAGCAGACCACTCTCATACCATTGATCCAGACTTATGTAGAAATGCAATCGAATACAAATATAGACATAAACACACAGATGTAGCAGAAATCAAACTTCATTTCATTAATATAAAGGAACTGAAATATTCTTACATAAAAAATGGAAATAAACTAGCTCAGACGATGGTAGTTTTATCTCTTAGAAGATATATGGTGGCTACATGCCTCTTAATTGTGTTACAATGAGGCTCGGTGGCCTTTTTATCATTAAGAAACAATGAGAAACCCTAAACATCCAAAAACCTAACCCTAGGAGATGAAGCACCAAAAGCTTGTGGGCCCGTTGGGGTAAGTTGGAACATCAACTTCCGAGGTCATAACATTGGCATACGATCTCCGTTTGGCTATCATAATACCTCATTTCGAATATCTCAAAGAGGAGGCCGAAAGAAAACATGTAAATTCCTCTAACACTTTTCTGGTCTCTCTCTTTTCCCTAAAAACGTCTTTTAGTCCCTCAAAATGGCTCCAGAAGTTTAGGACCCAAAAAACTACCAAAAATAGTAAGCTGTGCTACAATCATAGAAACTGAAAAGAAATAATGATGGGGGTTCAAGTGGAATAGGAAGGTGGCCACCAATATCCACCTAGATCAACCTCACCAATGGGTGGCAGGTAGTTAACTGCTCATTAATGTGCTCGTGTTTCCCACTTCTGAAGAGAGCCCTATGTCTTCTAGGAAACATTAATTGGTCGATATCATAATTTAATAATTAAATCTAATCATTCAAATTAGATGCCTAGGACTTGTTGATGGATAATAGTATTTACTAAAATAAATTATAGTCTTTTTCCTCTTTCATCCATATGTACTTAGCCATTAATTTCCCATTTTTTGTCTTTATTCATAAATTCAAAACTTTACAAACAACAACTTTACAACCATGATTATCAGCAAAACTACTAATAATTAAATGTCTATATGTCTCATACTTAATCAAAATTAAACTTATACACACTTAATTACAATGAAATCATTAAGTTAAGGGATGTCACGGATGTGTCCTTTTAGTTGGAACCTTTGTCTTCTTCGATTCAAAGCTCATTTTCTAAATCTTCCATGAGGATGAATTACATTTAATATCTACAACGTGCTCTTCCAACCTTCTGAATCTATTCTTTGCTAGATATCAAGGGTTATTAAAACTAGATTCATCAGTCATGGCTAGGTTTTTCTAAATTAAGGCTTAAACTAATCTAATCCCATGAAACTCCCCACAATATACCCAAGAAACCTACACTAATACCAATATAATCCATAAACTTCTGTAGATATTCCACTAGATAATTTGTCACAACAAATCTATAAAAATATATAGATATTCAATGTCTATACTATGAGAGTTAATTCTCCTTAGATTTTTCCATATTTATTGAATAATTGTTTTATGCTTATGAATGCAATATATAAAATGAAGAAAATATATAATAGATAAAACAATCACTCACAAACCACAATAACATCGATATATGACCTGATAAACCCTTTCGAGAGAAAACTCAACTGGCAGGTGAGGTTGCTCTTCTCTCTCTTTCTCTAAAATGGAATTGGTGAAAATACAAAGGAGTGAGACTTCTAGCCTGTGGGTTGCTATAAAACACAAAACTCTCTTTGTTATGCCCTCTCTCTATCCACTCTTAGCTACTCTACTTAATTATAGGAAAAAATACACTTCATTATAATCAAGCCGCTTTTCCTCCTTATGTCTTGATTATAACACAAACGAATAGCCAATTAGAAGTTAAATTTGACCCATTCAACCCTGAGTATGAGTTACAAATTAACTCTTCTAGATTTTACTTCATAGCGCCCACATGGCTAGCCACTTTTTCATGAATAACAAGGGTTGACGTGGAAACCTCTCGAATTATAGTGGTCGATCATGATATGTCAACTTCCGAGAGGCAGGCATCTGAGCTTCAATTGACATGACTATTGCATCGCTAGAAAGGTATTCAAGTGTAAAATAACACTTGGGGGTGTGGTGCTTAAGCAATGAATTTTTAGTATTTACCCCCAAAAAATGTCATTTAAGGCCACAAACTAACCCTCAAAAAATTTCACCAACTTAATGAGAACTTGACTGAGTTCTCTTTTTTGGGAGGTTGCATCAAATCATGATTATCATGTCGAATTTGAAAAGTGGAGACGCAACATCACCTTTTTTCATTTTAGTGTTAAAATTCCAACAATATTTAACCATGCCATCAAAAATCAAATACCATGACTGCGAAAGACATAAAATTCCATGTTGAAATGCAAAGTGGTGATGTGGCATCATCTCTCTTCTTCTTTTTTAGGGTTAAAATTCAGACATTTTTCAATCATGGCATCAAAGACCAAATATTATGACTATGAAAAACATGAAAAAACGTGTTGAAATGCAAAAGTGGTGATGCAACATCACCATATTTATTTTTTAGGGTTAAAATTCAAACATTTTTCAACCATGGCATTAAATACCAAATATCATGACTACAACAAGCCCTAAAACTCAGTATTTAAAGTTTGTTTACCTTTTTTCTTTAATACTTATTTATGAAGTGTTTTTCATATTTGTCTAACTTTTATTTTATTTTATTTTATTTTGGGGGTTGAATTACCAATTAAATGGCATCACAATCTTGACCATTGATACCAACAAATATATAGAAACATAAAATCGACTATGAATCTAAAATTGGCATTACAGATTTTTTGTTTAATTATTAATTATTTATTTTTTTAGTAGTTTACATTAAAAATTTGAGAAAAAATTGTAAATATATTATCTTTTCAAGGGGGGAAACCAATTTAAAAAATTAAAAATAAAAATACCTTCTTTTTTTAATATTGAAAAACACTAATTTTTCAAAAAAAATAAAATTAAGAAAAAAAATCAAGTGAAAAAATAATTAAAAAACAAAATCAAAATAAATAAATAAATAAACTTTATCTCTAGAAATACAAAACTCCCAAAAAAAAAAAAAAAACATTCAAAATAAAAAATAACAAAAAAATATAAAAAATACAAATTAATAAAAAAAATTATAAGTAAAATAAATTAATTAAATTAAAAACAAAAATGAAAATAAAAAATTTAAAATGATTTGTAAAAATAATTAAATTATTTCTTTAAAAAATAGAATTAAAATTTAAAAAAAAAAAAAATTAACTTATAAAATAAATAACTAACTAAAATTATTATTTAAATTATTGTGAAAAAGGTTAGCTTATTTGGTCGAGTCCCCATCATTAAAGCACCTCGTTAATGGGAGGTCACTAGTTCAATTATCCTCGACACTCTTGTGGTTAGACTCCATGATTAAGCTAGCAGAAAGTGATCCCTTTGGGTGGATCTACCTGAAATTGTGTTTTCGTGGAGATACCGTCATTGATCTTCAAAGTTCATGAACCATATATCTATATATTAAATTATAAAGAAAAAAAAAAAAAATGAAAATGAAAATCAAATGTGACGTGTGTGGGAAGTGAGGGAGGGTGATGCCCAACATTGCCCTTGTTCCCACTACGCTGACTTTGAAACTAGGCTGATCCCGACATTTCCCTCCCCCAATCCTGACATATGTCTTTTAATTTTGTGCATAAGGACAGAGGGAGGGCAATGCCCAGAATCGCCCAAACTATGTGGTCAATTGCTAAGTCGGTTACATGGGTGGAGGAGCGATGCTAGTAGTCGATCCCATGGGAAGAGGGGCGATGTTGATCATCCCCCGTCTACCCATGAGGTCGACTTGGCAACTAGATATACAACCCATGCTTCCCTCGAGAAATGCCCTTTCACCCAAGGGGCTAACTTGGCAGTCGATTGCAGAATCCACACCCCCCTCGAGCATTGTCCCTCCGCCCATAGGGCCAGTTTGGTAGTCCGTCGCATAGCTCATGTACTAGCAATAGAGGTAGGAGGAGCAGTAGTGGATGACAATATGAGAAGCACTGGTCAGTGGTAGCAGTAGCAACAATGTTGGATAGCGGCAACAACAATGTTGGATAGAAGCAGCAATGGTGGTAGGAGTTACTTGAGTGCATGTCACCCTCATGCATCACCCCTCCACCCACTATGGCAGGCCTTGAAGCTAGTCGCACAAACTGTACCACCCTCCCCCACTCGCACATACAACTAAATGCACAGAGATCACACAACTTTTATTTTTTGTTTTATTTTTATTATTTTGTTCTCATAAAATCGGAATATTTAAATTACTACTAGAAACATGGGCTTACATTAACAATTGTCTCTAATATTGTGTTGCTTAGGAAACTAGACAAGTAGCATGACACAAAATTTTGAAATATAGTATTCATAATCTAAAGGCCTGACAGAACAAAAAATGCAAGTGGTGCTACATAGAAAACATAAGATAAATTGGAAAACATAGCAAAACTAATGAAAATTATGTTGTTGGTATGAAGAGGCGCCTTGTAAGCTTTCATTTTGCAAGGTTGTCCTCCTAACCTAGCAGTTGAGGCTCTCCATCTAACTCTGATGTGGAGAGGTCCATGCCTATCTTTCTTTTGATCAGAAGTGTGATTTTCCTATTGATTTTGTCCACTTTCTCCATTAGATCTACTATGTAGATGATGATTTACCACTAAGTGTCAGCCTTGTCTACAAGGACTCTTCCCACTAAAGTCTTAATGTGCCAATATAGGTTGATGGTTTGCATGTAGGTGAAAACTCTATCTCTAGTAGAATTCCCAAAATATGGGATCCAGTCACGTGTTTCCTAGTCCACGTGTGTGTTAGGAATGTAACTCTGAGATCGTCTTTCTTGTTCTTCCACATCAAATATTGCTCTTTGGAGAGCCGCAGGGATGATATCCTTGTACCTTTCCATGGATGCTCTAGCAGAAGCAGATGACTATGCACAGGTGCTTCAAAGAAAGGGGGAACTGAAATCTTGAGAGGAGGTGGGACCAGGGTGCCCCTGCCTCAAGCCCAACTAGGAGATGCCTAGCCATGTTGATATCAATGTCGACCACAAAATATGTAAGAGGGGGAGGAGCGACATATAAATCAAAGAAATGAGTAGAGAGGTTAAGAGCATGGCGAGAGGAAACCTTGAGAGGTTGACGTGGAGGGGGTGAAAGGAAAGAGAATGAGCCGACTAAATGGAATAACCATGAACATAGGATAGGAGACCAAGGGGAAATTCAGGGATAGGCGAAGGGAAAAAGGAGACTCATAGAGGAGGGGAGGGAAATTAGGATAAGATTAGACCACCCATACGAACAAAACCCAACATGGGAAGAGAAACCCAAATACCAATAATACTTGTGAAGGACAGTGAACTAGAAGAGATGAAATACAAAATTGTGGCCAAATTGCAGGGATTTAAAACAAAGAAACCAAACTTGAATGTCTTTGATGTGTTGCGAGTGATCACATACAATAGTGAGTGAAAGCTAGAGCTATGTGCCAAAGTCCATCAAAAGTATGCAACATGGGTATTCCTTGGATGCAAAATTAAGTTATTCATCCAACAAGTGCTCCCACTTGAAATTTGAGTAAAATCATAGGGAGATAAGTTGAAAATATGAGTTGAAATTTTTTTTTATTTTTTTTATCTTTTTACCTTTTTACTCCAAAAATGGTGAATCATCCCCCATAGTTGAAATAATCATATTGAATCCTATTGGTTCTCATAAATTTGATTTTTGTTGTGCATTTTTATTTTGAGACCCATTTTTTACCTAAAAATTTCTCTAATCACTGATTTCAACAATTTAAGACTACTCATTATCGATCTTTCCTTCTAAGCATGTCATATACAGCCTATGTATTAATGTGAATGGTTTCACTAGAATGTAATCATGTCAAAACCTGGATAGGGATACTAGAAGTGACAGTTTCAAATAGGCTCAAAACTTGTTGCAGAACTTCGAAACTGCAATTTTAGACCACCCATGATGCCCAGAGAATTTGTTACAGATCTTATTATTTTTTCCTTCAACCCTAGCTAGTGACATCCTTACCAGGGTCTTTGAGTGAAAAGACCACGCCACAAGAGTTGAAAATATTCACGTTGTCTTTACCTTGGATTTGTCACAGTGGATTATAGGTTACAAGTTCGCACAGGATTGCATGCTAGTTTTACTCCTTGAATCTCCCTCAAAATCTGAATAATTTATACTTTATACTCAGTCTTCAAAGTCGGTCAATAACCTATCCTCAGATTTGTGTGATGTTGAATTCAAGACAAGCCAACCTTTAAACATTGAATTTTGATTTGTTTCAAAAGAAAAAGCAGAATGGCCATAGATACCTATAGCAGACCTTTAGCAAGCAATCAAATTCCAGCAAAAACACCTGCATGATTATAATGAAACCCTTAAGAACACATCCCTCATTTGTATGTCACAAATATGTTGTATTGACCACATAGAATGGATCGAGTTCAACTTCAAAGGTGACAAGGAAATCTGCAAACAAATTCAAGCCCAATTGAATCACATCAAAAAAAATGCATCCCATTAACCCTTTAAAACTTTGTTCTGGTCAAAAAAAGTGTTTTAGAAGTGCTCTGCTCCAAGCAAGTGTTTCTAGATCTTTCAAATGTGATATAAACTCCTCTCAAAATTTCACTAAGCCGCAAATATGAATGCTTCTAGGCCACAGGGAAACATGACATGCTTCAGATCTGCACAACAAAATTCTGTGAATCCTGCGGAGAAGTGTATGCTCCAATCCTCAAATAGAGATCACCTGCAAAGAAAATTTCAGAGAAAAGTGAAACCCTTGATCTAGACAAACAAAAAAAGTTCCCAAAATCCCATCACATAATCAGCCTTCTCGTTAGATGTCTTTCTGCTCCACGAGCCCACAATCTCTGAGTTAACAATATCCTTGATGCCTTTGATGGAGATCGAACACTCATTTTTATAGGGGAGATTAAAAATTTAGAGAGCCAACTTAGGAGGGAAATTCAAAATTTATTTTGGAGGGATTTTTATAATTTTGAAATTTGAATTCTGATTTCCCTCTTAATTTTTGGACCAACTTGAATGTAGGAAATATTAATCAAGTTCATGTTGACTTTATGATTTCAATAATTTGCCACACCAGCCATTTGTTGGAGCCTTCAATCACAATTAGAAATATTTTTCATTGTCACATCATTTAACCAATAATGTGATGCCACATAATCACTTGTTTAGGGCTTTTGACCACAATGAGGGTGCACTATCTTTGACCATGCATATATCCAAATTTGTATTGTTTAGAAATTTGTAACTTAAGTGAAATTGGATGTAATTGTAAATCTAAGTTTGCATTGTTTATACAATTGTAACGTAGCATTTTCACATATTCATCGTAAAGAATGTGGTTTTGGATGAAGCTTAGTTTTAAGTCTGGATGTTTTAATAATTTCTTGAAAAATAGGATTAGTTTGTGAACAACCATCAAAGTGTATCAATATTTGTATGTTTTGAGATGACCCTAATGTGAAATAGCTCAATTTATTTCCTTTCATCATACATAGTTTCATATTTTCAAAAAAAAATACTTGAGCTAGAACTAGCAGTGTCCCCCTGTACATGATCTTGGTTTCATCACCTAAATCCAATCCAAGATCCTATTGGACTATAACAGTGGTCTTCTTATTACCCTTCCTATTTTTTAAACACTTTGGTTTTAGTTATGGATGAACTTTCCAACTCATGACATTATCATGTCCTTCCTTTTCGCAATGTGAACATGAAGGCTTCTCATCTTCTTTATTTATTGTAATTATTTTTTTCACCTTACCCTTTCCTTTGTTATTGTGTGCAAACGGATGAATTGGTTTCTTCCACACGTTCTCATAAACATTGTTTTCCCTTGACTCAATTACAAAAGCTCAGGCAAAAGCTTCATGAAGATTAGTTTAGTTAAACATAAAAATAGTATGCCTCAAATAACCATGCAACCCACCAATATATTTCAAAAGAGTTTCTTGTGTATGCTCAATGTTAATGCCCTCTTCCTAAACTCTTGAATATAATCTTGTACATTTTGTCCTATACCTTGTCTTAGATTCTACCAATTCATTAATACTAGTTGAATATATCCTAATAGATAGGTGTTGTTTCTTTAATGCAATTGTAAATTCATAGCAAGAATGTGTCAGTTTACCTTTCATATGAAGATATTCTTGAACCTTGCCCTCCCACCATATCATTGTTGTGCTTCCTAGTCAAAGAGTATCTAATTGAACTTTGGTCATTCGTCCACAATTATTTGAAGTTTGCAGCAAACTTAATCCACCTATTCTAATTATATATATTTTCTACATCAAATCACTATTGGACATTGGCAAATCAAAATTTACATCTAATTTTAAGAAAGGTAATTTGGAAACAATCTTCTTTGGTTTCCATTTTTCAGATGGAGATGAAGGTGGAGGAGGAGGGGAGGATGAGGAATTTGAAGAGGGATGCCATAAGCTCCTTTATCTTTAACTTGGTTTGGGCATTCTCTATTTTTTCTCCATTCTTTATACAATTTTTCCACCATTGTTTTCATGTCAAGAAAATTTTTCCGTTGTGCTCTTTCAGACTCGATGAGGCTTTCTTCCCCTTCATGTTCTATTACTTTTCGTGGAAATGTTTGTCTCATACCGATCTCAAGATTAAAGTCTTCATGTGATCCTTCTTCATGCTTGAACTTAGACCTAGTTAACATTGACCACCAATGCTTGCAAATCCTTGATCAACCTCACTTTGATACCAACTTGATCTGAAATTAAAACTTAAATTGGCAATGTTATACTAACCGTAATTGCTTGCAACTTATTAATTAAATGGTCTTAATAAGATTTAATGAGCAATTAAATTGACAAAAATAATGGAGAATAAACATTAATAAAGAATAGCAATATCAACAAGTTGTTAATGGAGTTCACCCCTCATACGCTACACCTCCAACTTTGCTTCCAATGAGTAACTAATGTATTAAAGTGATGCAAAATACATAAAAATATCTTCTTACATCCAAAATTATCTTCAATCTGTAAAAAAAATCATCTTCAAAATTATTTTAGGAAGAAAAAAGCATTGTTCGATAAATTCCTTTGTTGTCTTCCCACAAATAATATGCTACATGTTCTTTATTCTCCACAACTTTAACGAAAATTACACTTTAAAAGTAATTATACGCATAACATATCACAATTCCAAGTTGTGGTGCAATGGTAAGCCATATGGTTTATATCCGCAGGGTCATGAGTTTGAATCTTGTTGTTACATGATTTTGTGGGATATAATATCCACCACATCGACTTTACATTATTTTTTGGTATATAATTTATCCACTTATAATTTTTTGAAATATAATTAATATCACATTACTTACAAAGTAACCACGTGAAACCTTAGCTCAAACAAATACAAATTAAACCAAATCTGCCAAGTAAAACATATTCACCCACATCTCCACATGGGTTTGACCTACTAATAATTATGTCATCCAATTACACACGTGGAATATTCCACCAACCATGCAAGAGATAAGACTAGGGTCATGTGGGCTTTCTAGAAGGTCCACGTGGTAGCCTCAGGTTGGTCCATGCCCCAGGTGACAGTATTACATTCGACCATATGTTAGCGTTTTTGGTTCCACGTGATAACTTGTGATTGGGCCATGTGACGACATGTTACTATTCCACATTTAGCCTCTAGATGTGCCATGTGCCAACCCCTAGGTGTACCACATATTAATCTCTACCCATGTCTTGCCTCAACCCCTAAAGGTCATGACTATTGCATATGATATATGTTTGAGTCTGTTTAAATTGCATTGGAAAACTCTTAATGAGCTCTTCAATATGGAAACATTTTCATTACAATTTAAGACCAATTGAATTGGTTGTATGAATCATCTTGGATCACAGTATAACTAATTGTTGCAAACATATTATCAATCAAAACATAAAAGATGCAATGACATACACACACATTTAACAGAGAGATTTAACCCAGTAAACCCAAAGCTAGGAAAATCAAAAAGGATTTTCAATGTATTATATATTTACATTGTTACATTACAATATGTATATTCCATGACATCCATAAACCCCCAATCTATTAATGTTGGATTAAAATACAATTGTAGTTTCTTAATCGGAATTATAGAACAATGGGCTAGTCATGCAAAGAATATAACACATACTGAACATTGAGCCCTTAACTTCATATGAAGTTAGTACAATAGTAATACAAAAAAATATTGTAGCTAACCTCATAATTCACTAAAAATTACCCTTATTTTATATAACATAGGAGGGACAAAAGTTCAATTATAAGAGACTAAGATTAAAATTTAGGTGCTACAACACAAGGACAATAAAGTGGAATAAGAAACCTAGCAACCAGATGATGATCATTATACAAGAGACATGCAAGAAAAAGGCATGAAGGGGAAGTAAAGGCAATGCAAGGAATAGAAAAATCCAACACAACTTTTTTTCCATTTGAGGTATGATGAACCAAATGATATGGAAAAGCAAAATGCTAGAAATAGAGAAAAAGATACATATTAGAGAGGACACAAACAAGAAAACCATGAAGGACATGAGAGTGAGAGGGAGTATAATAAGGGAAATGCCATTTTTTTCTAAATGCCCTTGATTTTTTTTCTCGGTGCACAAGACATGAAGGATGAAGTTTGCAAATTGGCTTTGCAAATACATTTATAGCAACAAATCATATAGATCACTACAAATTATTGGAATTCACCTCATATAGACATCCTATTTATATCATCATCTACAAATTATATTGAATAATATGGGGAAGATGAATGCCAATACAATAAGCAACACTTACTTTTTTAGGTACTTCAAGGTGAAAGATCCTAATTCTTTGTAACTATAGGCAATACCTCCTTTTATTATGGATCATTTAATATAACAAAGTTCCTAGTCAAGGAAATTGCAATTTTCACTGACCCATTTGATTTGCATGCACCCTTTCGTGCATAGTTCTCGAAGATATTATGAGTTGAATCCAAGAGTTCTTCCCTCAAGTATATCACAAAATATTGGATTATGAACCTACCAAAAGTGTCTACCAATGGTATCATTAGTTTAGCTCAATGATGGATTTGCAACTAGAGGTTGAATTAAGTTGGAAGGCCCGAGTTCAAATTCTCTCTCATAATGCATGTAGAAACTCCACCTTATAATTGATTAATCTAACAAAGCATCTACCATCCTCATTCTTCTTGGTTCAAATTATTTCTACTTGCTCCACATCACTTATAATCTTCCATTTAACAAATTTTAGATCCCCCATGTTGCAGGGAGTAAAAAGCTAAACCTATCTCAAGTATGCTACACTATCTTATGTTGTACTAGATTGTATTGAAGACTAAGACACTAAAGACCCTACAACTCTAGTAAAAAGAGAGTGGTTCCGATAGACAAGGACCATGAAGAGTGACACACTACGAGGGCCTCTTCTATAATTTAAATTCCTTTAGCACTACAAAGATTCGTTTGAAGAAATGTGCAACAACTATTTTAAGAGATGCTTTACAGTAAACACAATAGCCAACGTTCAAGCAGATCACAAAGGAATGTAAAGTTACCAAATTTTCGGCAACGATATCATTAGCTTGTCTCAGAGATGGATTTGCAACTAGAGCTTGAACTAAGTTGGAAGGAGAAAAATCCTCAAGTAATCAAATTCTTTCTCTCAAAGCATGTTTGAACACCACCTTATAATTGATTAATCTCGCAAAGCATCTCCGATGTCAATTCTTAAATTGTGTAGTTGAGAATTCTTAAACTATGTCTAGTTTCTCAATGTCACTTATATTCTCCCCTTTAACAAATGGATGCATAATTCCATTTCCACATTAGAAAGATAGCTAGCCTCACTGCGCAAAAAAAAAAACAAAGTTCACATCCCCCATTTTGCAAAGAGTATAAAGATAATATTATTGTAGATATGCTACCCAATATTCTATAATATATTGTATTTAATAATAGCAGACCAAAGACCCTATGCAAGAAAAGAGTTGCATGGGTAGGTGGAGATGTAGAGTGACACACAACGACAATTACTTGTTTATTTTAAATGCATTCAACCCCACAAAAATTCAATTGAAGAAAGGGGTGTAACCCTTTTAAGAGACACTTTAAACACAACAACCAACCATGGACATAACCAACCTGTTATTTTCCTAGAACTATTAGTGAATATGTTCATTGTAGCATGTAATGGATTTCCCTTTGCAATTGGATTTAATAGCCACCAGATTGAACAACCTTGACATGGCTTTCTTCTTTTGTTTCACACAAAAAAAATAGCAAATGACTTGTTTTTACGCAAGTCCTTTCAAATGAGGAAGCATAAAACTAATGATTACACTAACATTCAATGGGATAAACCAATTTCCTGGTAAAGCTCAACAATCTTCCAAAATTGTGTGGGAAGCATAATTAGCCTTAATTAAACTAAGAGGCCTTTTACTCTCGGTTTTGAAAAATCATTTTTTGTTTTTTCTCCTCCCAAAATGTATTTTGAATCCTGAAAATGAATTAAATAATGGAGAAGCAGTGAACATTATGTCTTTCTAACAAGTGTGTTTGGTCTTCAACTGAAGCATGTCCTTCATTTATGTTTGAAGAATTGGCCCCCACAATTCATTATATGTAGCACTTTATACCTTGGGCCAACAAAAACTATGGCATCACATATTCGCTGCCAAAATGGATTGCTTTTGTGATGCTAAGAGGTAAGTCACTCCAAAAAAGACACCTCCCCATAACCCTATCTGCTTTTTGCTTTTCACCTGTTTTTTTTTAATCATTGTTTTGATGGAAGGTTGTGCTCCAGCTCCGGTTTGTGAAACAAAAAATGATGAAGATCTCTCTGCAAGTGTATCCATGGAGCTCATCCCACTACCCTCAGTGGTAAATGGCCTTGAAGCATTAGCTGCGTATTTGGCCTTACTTGCAGTGTCCTCTACATTCTTTATTTCATTTGCATGAATTGCATCATGCACAACTCTCATAACCTCTAGGATAGATTCTTTACAAATCCCAATTTCTTTGCCATGGATTTTAGTTAGATGGAATTTCAACCTAGAAACCCCTCCTATCATGTGCTAGCCATATAATTTGCAATGAAGTTTTTGTCGGTTGTCATCTATAAGTTCCCCATACTACCAAAATGGGTCCAAAGCCTTTGACATATTTGCAATGGAAGTGGAACACTGCGAAATTCAAACCTAAGGTAGAACAAACACACAAGAAAAAGACATTAAACTCCCACTACGAAAAAAAATAGTTTATTGATTTAATAAATCAATTATCAAAGATTTGGAAAATTATATTAGATAATTAGCAACTAAAAATGGCAATAGTGTTGAAGTTGTAACTAGTGTTAGTCTTCATACTGAAATGTAAAACAATTATTGATGTGTTTATTATATTCATTATTATATTTTATTTTCGTCAAAGCATATTCTTCATGCTTATAGAGTCAAAAGAGTCAAAAAGAAAATGTATTTGAGTCAAGTCCCATTTGGACTTTTGTAAGAAAAGAAAAAGAATAAGTCGGCCCTCCTTGGACAATTCAGCCTATGTGGCAGCTATTCAACCCTCCTGGACAACTATATATAAGAGTCAACTTCACCTCTTGGATTCATTCACTCACTCATTACATTTATCATCAATTTTTATGCCAAATCAAGAAGAAAAAGAGTCGAGGTCAAAGGAAAGAGAAAGAAGTCAAAGGAGAGATAAAATTTGGGTTTTCTGCCATGTTTATGCTCACAAGTGCAAAGATTATGAGGCAACTCTATGATAATTACAGGGCAGAAATTTGGCCTTCACTGTAGGGTCGGAAAATTCTGTGCTTTGACCACATTTCAGAGGATTTGACTAGTGTTGACTTTCATTGACTTTGACTTGTTGGAGGAGACTTGGAGGAGGGTTGACTTGGGATCTTTGTGGCAATTTTGGTCTTGGTCTTGGGTCTTGGATATCTCATTTGACCTAATTCTATAAGAAAGGATTGTTGAGTTTTCCCCCTTGTGGGGTTTTGCCATGGCTTGGAGCCTAAATCTTGGTGTCTCTTGTTTTCTTGTGATCTTTATGTTTTGCATGTTTGCAAAATTGTTCAATGAAGAAGATAATATAAATAATAATAAGCCAAATAACATTCACAAGTAATTATCAAGTTAAGAGAAATCAAGCATTATCTTTTAGCACTTGGTTTCTCATCATGGTATCAGAGTTAAGGTAAAAGGAGGCAACTTGAAAATCACAACTTATTGCCATATTTTGAAGACACTCTTGCAACAATTATCTCTCTCCATCAAATCAAAGAAATAAAGGCTTGAAGATCATATTGTTGAAGACTTCCTCATAGCAATGTTAGGATATTCCGACACATAGGAAATAGTTAAGTACAACTTGGTCTAGTATAGAGTTAGGTAAAGTGTGTTTCTTTACCGTTGTACATTTTGTAACTTACAATCCGACGGTCACGATATGTAGTGATCCGACGGTTCATTCTCTCCTCGGTATTACCGACACTTGATCCGTGGCTTGACCCCCGATTGGTCCATGAATTTTATTTAAAGCGCATGGAGGGTCATTTGTAGGGTAATCCGTGCATGAGAGAAGCTTATGTAAATTTTCATTCTTTGATTAATAAATTGCCTGAAGTGGCCGCGTTGGCTCAGGCCGTGGACTGTTTCCCTCTTTGAGGGTTTTAACCACGTCAAAAATACTGGTGTATTGATATGTGATCTGGTTGTGAGCGGTGTCCTTTTAGTGTTCTTTCTGAGGAACTTACCCTGTAAATTCCTACATGGTATCAGAGCTATTTGAGGGCCGCGTCCGTTGGTGATCCAAATCTGAAGCCGGTAGAACTGCATCCGACTGCCGTTTCCTAGATCTGTTGTTTCTGACTGCTTTCGGGCCGAGAGGACTGCTTTGTTGTGTTCGGAGCATCTGTTCCAGTGAGGAACCCCTTTCGTTTCACGCGAAAAGGTTTTTGGTAGCCCTAGCTGCGTCATTTTTAAGATCTGGAGGTATACAGTGTTTATTTGCAGTTTACTATTATTTTCTCTCTGCTTATTTTGGTTTCGGTTTATTTAGCTTTTTTTAACCGGATCTATACCTTTCATTTCTGCGTATGCTCTTTGCCTTGCGACTCTGTGCGATCTGGGAAAATCAGAAACAAAAAGGAAGGATTTTTCTCATGCGTATGCTCTTTTCCCTGCACCTTAGTGTGATCTCGGAAAATCAGAAACATTGAGAAAAATATTTAGTTTTTCAGCTAAAGCTAACTTTGAGCCGCAAGGTTCAATTTTTGAAAATATTTAGTTTTTTTGGTAAAGCTAACTTCGAGCCGCAAGGTTCGTTTTCTTTGCATGTCCGTGTTGGGTTTTGTGTTTTTTTGTTTTGTAGGGAAAAAGAGCTTTCTCAAAGCAAGCACGCAACCCAAAGCCCCCCCCCTTCTCTCTCTCTCTCTCTCTCTCTCTCAAATTTTTTGTATAGATCACTTGGTTCAAAGCTATTTTAAGAGAATAGAGGTCTTGGGTTCAAGTCTCCATTTTGTGGGGGCGGACTTTTTTCATTTCCGCACATTCCCGCACTTCGTCGGCAACTTCAACAACTTTTTTTCAAAAAGCCATAACTTCTTCATCCGGAAGCCGTTTTTTTTAAACCAACCTAATTTTTCGAGATCTATCCATTGGAACACTTACTTTCAGCATCTTCAGCTTCAGTTTCTGTTGAAATGGAGAGTCAATACCAAGTTACCCTTGACAGCACCAACTACTTCCAATGGTTGTCCTACATGGAGGATTTACTTAGAAGTAAAAATCTCTACCGAATAGCCACAGGCCAAGAAAAGAAACCGAAAGATGAAGACAAGGCTGCTAAATGGGAAAATAGACAAGATCAAGCACGTGGTTTGATAGGGATGTCTATTTCTCCAGATCTTAGATTCCATATTGCAGAACTTGAAATTCCTCATGAAGCAATGGAACAAATCAATAAAGTTTTTGGGATTAAAAATGAAATTAGAGCCCATCAACTTGAAAATGAATTGCTTACATTGGACCCTAATAATTTTTCTTGCATTGAAGATTTCTTGTCTAAGTTCAAGACCCTTAGATATCTTTTGGAAGGTGTTAAGGTTAAGAAAGAAGATAGTAACCTTATTTATTCCATCCTTACTAAGTTGGGACCAGCCTACTCTGTATTTGTTTCCACCTTCCATTCTACAAGAGAAGCCTTCATTTCTCAAGGAAAAGACTACAAGCCCCCTTCCTTTGACTCTTTTTGTGATTCTTTAATAAGAGAACAAGAAAAACTCTTACACCTTGGTCTTCTTAATCTTGGAAACTCTTCCAAGAAAGCGTTAGCCACCCAGCAGCAACCAAATTCAAAGAATCCTAAGAAGTCATATCCTAAAAAGAATGGTCCTAAACCAAACAAGGGTCCTAAGCAATTTCAGCCCCAAAATGAAAAATCACTTCAACAAAATGATAAGATAAATAAAAACAAAGGGAAGAAGACTGATAGACATTGCAATTTTTGTAATCGAGATGGCCACTTAGAATCAAAATGCTTTAAAAAGATGGAAGCCTTGTAAGCAGCAATGAAGAAGCATAACATCCATTTGGGGCAATCTTCAACTTCAACTTCATCTTCAGGAATGGCACTTTCTGCATGTGGTTGTCAAGCATCTCGGTCTGGTTATGCATTAAATGTATCTTCTTCTTCTCATTCTCATGAGTGGCTCATTGATTCTGGAGCTTCTTATCACATGGCCAAAAACAAAGCCATGTTTTCTTCTTTAAATGATTGTAACACCAAAAATATATATGTTGGTGATGATAGATCTCTTAATGTTGTAGGGACTGGAACTGTTCATCTAGACAATGGTCAGTTTAATGATGTATTATGTGTTCCAACCTTATCCTGCAATCTTCTATCTGTATATCAGATAACTCATTCAGGTGAAGGTAAAATCGTTGAATTTTCACCTCATGATGTTGTAATCAAGGACTTAAAAGATCCTAAACAGATTTTGGCTACTGGCATTGCTGATGATTCTACAAGGTTGTATAAGTTTCACAACTTTGGGTCATCAAATCTTCCCTCAGTATTTGTTGCTCATAACGATGAAGTGAGCAAACTTTGGCATGAGCGATTTGGTCACTTAAACTATCGCTCCCTTCAGCATCTATGTAAAGAAAATATGGTGACAGGTCTTCCTATGGTATCTTGCAGAGATGGTGTTTGTTCCGGATGTGTACTCGGAAAACATCATCGGGACAGTTTTGAAAAACGTGCCTCTTGGCACGCCTCAGCCCCTTTACAGCTTGTGCATAGTGATTTATGTGGTCCACTTCCAGTTGTGTCATTCTCTGGTTGCAAGTATTTCTTAACTTTCATTGATGATTTCTCCAGACGCACTTGGGTATACTTCTTAAAACTCAAGAGTGAAGTATTTAACACTTTTTTGGCCTTCAAGGCCTTTGTTGAAAAACAATCTGGACATCAAATTCTTAAGTTAAGATCTGATAATGGTGGAGAATATGTTAAAAACACATTCATCAACTATTGCACTGAGAATGGAATTCAAATGCAACATACTGTTCCTTATACTCCACAACAAAATGGTGTAGCTGAAAGGAAGAATCGCACCTTAAAGGAAATGGCTAATTGTATGCTACAATCTAAAGGACTTGGTCTTAGTTTTTGGGCAGAAGCAATTAACTGTGCAAATTACATAATAAATCGCACTCCTACTAAGGCTTTAAAGAATATCACTCCAGAAGAAGCATGGAGCTCAATCAAACCAGATGTAAGTCACTTTCGTGTTTTTGGAAGTGAAGCGTGGGCCCATATTCCAGATGAAAAGCATAAAGCTTTAGAACCTAAGAGTGAAAAATGTACTTTTGTTGGATATTCTGAAGATGTCAAAGGCTATAGACTTATTCCATTTAAGTCCAAAAATGTTATCATTAGAAGAGATGTAAAATTTGATGAAAATATATCAGCCTGCGAGCCTAGTCCGGCGGATGTGCCACCTCTTCCTATCTCTTCTACCTTTGAAAACATTTCTTCTTCAGATGATGAAAGTGAGGATGACAATCCTCCCCCACCATCTCAGGATCCTCCTTCAGCTCCTGAGCTTCCAAAATGGGTTCGTGCTACTCGAGATGCAGCAGGTGATCTTGTCGGTGATCCTACAGATCAGCGACGCACACGTTCTCAGTGCGAGAGAGCCTCTTCTTTACTGGCTCAAGCTCTCGTAAATTATGATCCTGACACCTTTGCAGAAGCTTCAGGCCATCCAGATTGGGAAGCAACTATGAATGAAGAATATCATTCATTATTGGCAAATGATACATGGGATCTTGTTCCTTTACCAAAGGGACGAAAACTTGTTAGATGCAAATGGGTTTACAGAACCAAGTATGGACCAGGTGGGAAAGTTGATAAACATAAAGCTCGTCTTGTTGCTAAGGGCTTTTCACAGGTTGAAGGCATTGACTACACTGAAACCTTCTCCCCTGTTGCCAAAATGAACTCTATCCGCCTTGTTCTTTCCCTTGCTGCCTCTTTCAAATGGGAAGTCCATCAGATGGATGTTAAATCTGCCTTCTTGCATGGGGACTTGCATGAAGAAATCTATATGGAACAACCCATTGGCTTCATACAAACAGACTCCAGCCTTGTTTGTCGACTTAAGAAATCCCTTTATGGTCTCAAGCAAGCTCCTCGGGCTTGGTATGCCAAAATGGATAGCTTTCTTTTAGAATCTGGCTTTTCTAGGTGTCATTCTGACAATACTGTCTACACCAAGAAAGTGGGAAACTCTATTATCATCCTTGTTCTTTATGTTGATGATCTTATCCTTACTGGTAGTGATCCCAACCTTATAAACCATGTGAAGTCTAGCCTCAAAAGGAAATTTGAAATGACAGACTTAGGACACTTACACTATTTTCTCGGTCTTCAAGTCTTGCAATCCAAGGAGGGTATTTCCCTTTCCCAGTCCAAGTATGCTTGTGATATTCTACGTCATTTTCACATGGAAGACTGTAAGCCAGCCCCTTCTCCCTTTCAGTCTGGAGTCAAACTCTCAGTCACTTGTACTTCTCCTGAAGTTGATGCTACCTTATACCGTCAACTTGTAGGAAAACTTTTGTATCTAACCCATACTCGTCCTGACCTTTCCTTTGTTGTTGGCCTTGTTGCTCGGTTCATGCAAAACCCCCGTGAAAGTCATTGGAAAGCAGCTAAAAGAATACTTCGTTATGTTCGAGGTATAGTTCAGTTTGGGATTCATTACAGTGCCGAAGCAGCTCCTCTATTGGTTGGTTTCACTGATTCCGATTGGGCTGGTGACCCTGATGATCGGAAGTCTACTGCCGGTTATGTGTTCACTCTTGGTTCAGGACCTATTACATGGGCTTGCAAGAAACAGGGTGCCATTTCTCTTTCATCAGCAGAAGCAGAGTATCGTGGTGCCGTAGAAGCTAGTAAGGAAGCCTTGTGGCTTCGTCAGATCCTGTAAGAGTTTGGCTTTCAGCAGCAGCATCCGACTACACTTTGGTGTGATAATCAAAGTGCCATTCAGCTATGCAAAGATCTAGTTCAACATCAGCGCAGCAAACACATTGAACTGCACATGTACTTCATCAGAAAGCTCATTCACGACCATGTTCTTGAAGTGATGATCAAGTTGCAGACATCTTCACAAAGGCTCTCACAGAGGCGAAGTTCACTAAACTTCGATTTATGGTTGGAGTTTAGGAAGTTGTCAATAAGGGGGGATAGGCTCTAGTGCCTCCTTCCTTCTCCTATTGTGTCATATTTGTAAATCCTTCAATCCTATCCCAAGTTGTTCTTAAGGGGGAATGTTAAGATATTCCGACACATAGGAAATAGTTAAGTACAACTTGGTCTAGTATAGAGTTAGGTAAAGTGTGTTTCTTTACCGTTGTACATTTTGTAACTTACAATCCGACGGTCACGATATGTAGTGATCCGACGGTTCATTCTCTCCTCGGTATTACCGACACTTGATTCGTGGCTTGACACCCGATTGGTCCATGAATTCTATTTAAAGCGCATGGAGGGTCATTTGTAGGGTAATCTGTGCATGAGAGAAGCTTATGTAAATTTTCATTCTTTGATTAATAAATTGCCTGAAGTGGTCGCGTTGGCTCAGGCCGTGGACTGTTTCCCTCTTTGAGGGTTTTAACCACGTCAAAAATACTGGTGTATTGATATGTGATCTGGTTGTGAGCGGTGTCCTTTTGGTGTTCTTTCTGAGGAACTTACCCTCTAAATTCCTACAAGCAACCATCACTGTCTTAAAAACATTGTTGAAGGCTCTTGGAAATATCATCATCTCTCACTCACTCATCAACATTCTTGAAGCCACTTTTATAAGAGTTACTCCTCCTTTGACAAGTAAGTACTCTTCTATACTCTATGTCTAATCCTCCCAACCAATTGACATCCATTTGTAAGGAAGGTAACAAACTTGATGGAGCTTCTAACTTCAAGGCTTGGAAAAAGAGAATTGTTTTAGCTCTCAAAGAAAATGAAGTCATGGAATTTGTTGATGGCAATATTCTGGTCCCAAACAAGAACAACGCTAAATAAATGGCCAATTATAGTAAGGGAGAAATTAGAGCTCAAAGGATTCGCTTTGAGTCGATCAAGGATCATCTTATCTCTTTTGTTTTAGATTTATCCACATCCAAAGAAGTTTATGATAAATTGGTCAAATTATATTCCGTCAATACCACTAGTCAACAGATATCTCTAAGGAATCAACTCTATGGAACAAGAATGACAAAATATGATGTGGCTTCATACTTTATGAAAATATCAAAAATAAAGGATCAACTTCAAAAACTTCCATATCTGATTCTAAATTAATCACCTCTGTAATCAATGCTTTACCTCTAGCTTGCGATGGTTTTGCAAAAGGTATTTATGCAAGAAAAGATAATCCATATTTTGAAGAACTTTGGGCCCTATGTGTTCCAGAAGAAACAAGGTTGAAGGCTAAAGATGATATCGAACCCAATAATGAAAACTCTCAAGCATTTGTTGTTAAATCGAAGAAGATTGGAAAATTTGGAAGATTTGGATCTCATCACAAATACAACAACAAGCCTCATGGAAACTGAGATGTGTCTGAAGTTCAATACTTTGGTTGCCATGAATATGGACACATGAAAAGATATTGTCCTAAGAACTCTAAGAATAATAAAAGCAACAAAAGGAAGGAAAGAAATGAAGCACGTGTAGTAGAAAATGAAGAAGTCAAAAGAAACACAAGGTTGAAGACAATAAGGACCTCTACTATTACAGAATATGGAAAGTACCAGGTTTGCAAGCAACTTTGCTTTTCATTTCTTATTAGAAGATGGCAGTTAGAGTATTAATTACAGTTGTGTTTGGAGGATAGAAGATTTTTGGGATTCGCAAATTGTAAAGTCACGGAGATCAAATTTAAGAGGAAGAATATGGTTTTGATGATATAGAGTCATCGAAGTTGTCTACACATTATTATAGAAAAGGAATATAGTTGTAGTTAAGATGTTCATTTCATCATAAAGATTTAGAAGCAGTCATCATCTCTTTTAGCAGCAAGGACTACAAGTTGATAATAAAAGCTAAACAATTACAGAGTCGAGGTCAATGTGCAAAATTATAAAATTTTCTCTAGCATGATATTGATTTCGATTTTAGTGAACATAAGTTGGCCTCACGCATCATAGAATACTACCAGAACCCAGCATTTCGGAAGCAAAACTAGATTTTGACAAAGTAGACAATAGGATTAAAGGGGCATAGCAAAGTTCGTTCTACAGGAAGAGCAGGCAATTTAATAGTACAAATTGAAGACAATCAATTAAAAAGCAACATGGAAGCAAACTTCAAAAGGAAGTTTCTATTAATCAAAAGGAAGGAGTTCTCTTACTTCAAATGAAAAAGGTTACTCCTATCATGTAGAGGGAGCCTCATGATCATAGAGGATCTTGCAATCAGAAATCAAACCAAACTCAAAAAGGAACTCCTGGATTAAGAAACATTATCTTCATAGGGAGTTAGAGGCAAAACATGATCAGATATATTAGGTTATTGAGCAAAAAGTCAAAATATATTTATCACCTAGAAGGTTAGTTACATATATGGCAACATCACCAAAGAGTTTTTGATCCAACCGCTGATTGGTTCGAATTTTTGTACACTTCATTGGCATAACTATTGTTGGCACTACTATTGGTCATCTCTATTTAGAATTTCTTGAAAAAACATGGAATGGAATTGTATGGAAAGATGTGAAGGCTTGTACATTCGGCTAAGACATTTAGCCTCATAAAATATTTGATGAACTGCGTGATGACATGTTGGATTTAATTAATCAAGGTTACATGAAGATTGACAAAGAACCAGGAAGATTGAAGCACTTTATGATTCATGACTTGATGCAAGATGAAGTCGTGAAGCATTAGTATGTCTCCACAGACGAAGCAGGTAGTCGATGCATTGATGATGTTCCTTTGGAAAAGGATGGGTATTTTTTAGACAAGCTTAGGCTTGTGGATGTCTCCTCCCTAGTTGAGAGGGAGTGAGGATCTCTTCCCTGGTTGAGAGGGAGTGAGGGTGGACACCGTATTCTCCATGTGTCACGTATTATGGCCAGGATTAACAGTCGTAAGCCTAGTGCATGAACACCGGTAAGGAGAATGGTAGATTAGATAAGCATCAAGGACGTGCATTCTTAAGTCATGTATTGTGGTTGACTAGGATTAACGTCCTAAGTTGGATACATGGACTTCGTAAAGAATGGTCTGGAGGACGTACTTTTCCTTAGATTAGGAAATGGTCATGTGAGGTCATACCTTGTGAACACCCAGGTGGGGTATGTGCCTTGAGAGGCGATGGTGTCCAAATTTATGCATCCCAGCATTGTGCTCTGATCTAGTGGAGAGGTAGTGTACTTGTCAAGGCCTTGGTATTTTCACAATGTTGGCTATGATGACATAAACCATCATTAATGCTTATCAATTTGGATCCTTTCTTATATGAATATTTCAACTTGAGAATATCATGTTGAATCGTTATGAATACCTCCTTATTTAAGAGGGAGTGTTGAAACTGTAAATGTAATGTAAAACAATCATTGATGCCTTTATTATAATCATTATTAGATTTTATTTTTGGTCAAAGCATGTTACATGCTTATAGAGTCAAAAGAGTCAAAAAGAAATTATTATGAGTCAAAAAGAAAATGTCCATTTGGGTTTTTGTAAGAAAAGAAAAAGAATTTTTATTTCAAGTCAAAATCGAACAAAGACCATGTCGGCACTCCTTGACAAGTTGGCCTATGTGGCAGCTATTCAACACTCTTGGACAGAAATATATGAGTCAACTCGACCTGTTGGATTCATTCACTCACTCATCACATCCATCATCGATATATGTGCCTAATGAAGACGAAAAAGAGTTGAAGTCAAAGGAGAGACAAAATAAAGGTTTTTTGCCTTGCTTGTACTCGCACATGCAAAGATGTTGTGGCAACTCTGCGATAATTATAGGGCCAGAATTCAGCGTTCGATGTAGGTCCAAAAATTTTGTGTTTTAACCAAATTTCAAAGGATTTGACCAACATTGACTTTCGTTGATGTTGACTTGTTGGAGGAGACTTGGAGGGTTGACTTGGGATCTTTGTAGCAATTTTAGTCTTGGCCTTGGGTCTTGGATATCTCATTTTGATCTGATTCTATAAGAGAGTGATTGTTGGGTTTTCCCCCTTGTTGGGTTTTGCCCTAGCTTGGAGCCTAGATTTTGGTCTCTTTCTTTCTTGTGATCTTTATGTTTTTCACATTTGTATGATCGTTTGATGAAGAAGATAATATAAGTAATAAGAAGTCAAACGAACATTCACAAGTTATTATCAAGTTAAGAGAACTCAAGCATTATCTACTAGAACTTGGTTTCTCAACAAATTGGAGGGTGTAAAACAAATTGATTCAAGCCTATTGTCCCATTACAAAAAAAGAGAATTAAAAACCCGTACTTTGTTTCATAAACATGGAAATCATGGCAAAATATTAACAAATAGAGGCAAAATGTAGGCAAGCAAATATGGAAGCAAACAAACAAACAAAAATCTACTAAAAAAAAGCAGTGAGATTGGAGTTTAGATACATACTTGTTAATGGAAACTTTGACACAGTTTTGGCAAATGAAGCTCACCCTTTGCAAAAAACAAAATTGATGAATCTATGAAAAAAAGCATTAAGATTGGAGTTTAGATACATACTTGTTAATGGAAACTTTGACACAGTTTTGGCAAATGAAGCTCACCCTTTGCAAAAAAAATTGATGGTGGATTGGTGATGGTTGCTTAGATTCCTCCACAATCAACAAGGATGCCCACAAACCCATCTCCTCCCTTCTCCAACCAACTTAGAATAAAAGGGGTGAGAAAAAGACAAATTGGACTCTTTAATCCACCCTTCACGTGATTTTTTGTTTCATTGGGCAGCGATAAAATGAAAAAATCATGATTTTTATGGGGATATTTATCGTTTTGTTGAAAAAGACGTAATTTTGAAGGAGCAATTTATTGTTTTGCTGAAAAAATCACAATTTTTAAGGGGTGATTTATCGTTTTGCTGAAAAATCACATTTTTTAAAAATCCCCTATTTATTGACCCCTATTGTTTCTACTTAGGGGTAACCACAAACCAAGAACTGGAATAAACCCAGATTATATTGGTCCTACTATAAGCAATATATCTGTGGTCATCACCCAACAATATAGACAGCATCTAGGTAGCCAAGGTGAACAGTTGCAAGTGCAGGTACCTCAGTGCTGAAATCCAGGCACTGGTATGGATGCACCAGTTGGGAAATGTACAGGTACCTCAGTGCTGAAATCCAGGCACTGGTATGTATGCACCAGTTGGGAAATGTAGGTGTAGGGATACATCACTTGTGTGTGTGTCTTTTAAAAATGTTAAAATTAGACTATTAAAATACGGAATACGATGATGACTTCCACAATTCCATTTTAGTGTTCAAGTTTAAATTTTCAAAACATTAGATTCAGTGCTCCTAACTTGAATACTCTGCCCATAATTTTAGATATATAGGCAACTACAAAACATGCTCAGTGATATTTACTCATAACACATAAATCATTAGTGACTAATCACTAATTCGTAATACTAACAATTGAATCTACTTAAAGTTCTACTTCCTCTAGATGACTCATCCTCCGAAAGTTATGGAAATACTTGGTTTGTCGGTGTAGATAAATCCACAAGCCCATCTAGTTGGATATCATCATCTACACACATAGTAGCATTTGTGGATTGGCCCATAATAGAAGATCCCTTCATTACCTCTTTATCTCTAGAAGGAGACCTCTTCGTTTACGTAATAGCATACCATTTTAAATTAAAAGCATAAGAAATATGAAAGGGCTTATTTAGTTTGTTCCATCACCCACGTATAAATTGTTATAATTGTAGAGTAAGATTAGGATCTCTTTTAGATGTCGTGGCTTTAATCTTCACATAATCATTGTTTATAGATATATTTCACCTAGACATGGGCTACTGGTATTGCATCCAAATAGCAGATCATATCACACTGGTTCGACACTGTTGTTACAGGGATTAAACCTGATAGATACATTAAGCAAAGTCTTTCGGTAGAAATCATGTAAGAGAAATAAGATGATGAACCACACTTGGTTCAAAACGTGGCAGCCAAAAATTTCTCTTATGTGATTTCTACCAAAAGACTTTGCTTAATTCATTATGGATCACAGAAGCATGAATACAGAAACTGATAGATACATATTATAAATGTCTCTGCCTATAGCCATGGAGGACTCTGTGACAGCCTGTTACACGGTGAGCACCACCTGGTTACAGGAACATATTATTATTGCTCCAACGCTTGAACCGTGAAACTTATGTTCACCAGTTCAGTTACAAGCAGGTATACTTGTTACGACAAGGTTCAGCCCCTGTAATTATTGTTACAGGAGTTGTAGCGAATAGTAAAAGGGAAATATGCTTGTAATTATGGGGTCAACAATGAATGCCCCTATGACAGAATGGGGATGTCCCGATTAGAGGGGACAACCCAAATTCCAGGGGACAGATGTCGTCCCACGCTTAGGTGCATGAACCCCATGGGATTGGGTAAACCTAGACAACGATGCCTCTGAAAAAAAATTGTACTCCATGCAATGGTCATAGATGAAGTTGATAAACATGATGCATTAGCGTACTTTATAAATGGAGTGACATCACATGGCTGCCAGTTTTGAAGGACCACTGTTAAATTGAACTTCAACGCTATAAACCTATGCTTCTGTTCAAGAGCAACTGTTTTGGCATAAACACCCAATTGCTAATCTAAAAGTCAGCACTCATGTACAAATGGGATAGGCAATTAGGCATGTAGAAAACCATATAGAGCGAGAAATTTAGATTTTCTATTTTTAGATAACGCACAATCCTTTGATGCAAGTGAAAACAACGATGCATATTAGGAAAACATCCTGACTGACTAAAAGTTTTCAAAGATTTCAAAAGCTTGACCAGGAAATGCGTCATTCAGATGTTTAGAGCTTTGCCCTTCTAAATGGTCTTAAAATTCCATAATCTAACCTCAACGTCTATGCACCAAAACAATAGGCGTGATAGTGTTACTTTTGCAACTGTCCTGCTCAATGCTATAACAATCCAAAGAGACATGCAAATCACTTTTAACATACACTAGATAAATTTGTACACATCAAAACAACTCCCAATGAAAAAGGAACTCTCAAAGAGAGCTCCCTGCTCAACCTGCAGGGCAAATAGCAAGACAAAGTCTGGGAAGGTGTCCTTAGCAATATAGTCAAACCATGAAACCATATGCACTCCAATCCTTCTCAAGTAGTTTTTGTGTGGGTATCGAAAGTAACCACACAGTAACAAGGACCGATGAAGGTGCCCTGAGGACTCATTAAACTAATACAGCCATAGCTGGAGAGTCTCCATACGTACGGAAAGACTAACAGGATATTGATGAAGTTAACAGAGAAGAAGGATTCCTTCTAATCTATGTCAGCTACTTGAGGACGCATGAGCAAGGACTTGCTCTGATGAAATTAGGTAACTTCTTGTTCTCGGGGCAATTCTTGCCCCAAACCTGAACAGACCAAGGTGGATCCTAAGAAAACTGCTTCAATTAAGACAAGTACAAATCTTCAGCAGCATAACTTTGTCCTGATAACAATGTTGATTGGCAAGTTCTAGTAGGTTAAGTTTCTTCTTTTTTCTAACATGCCTAATTGATTCATGTAAACATTTTCAACAGGTAGGATGCATCTCAAATTGTAAAGTAATATTTGTTTATGTACTTGCACTTGTGTGATAATGAATTTGTACAATTATATTCTTTTCCAATTATATTACTCCTAACACAATAGCTGCTAAGACAGCTCTAACTTTTGACACTGCCAAATATTGTGCCCTAATCTGTACTCTGACAGCTTTTATCAGTAAAATAGTAGGAAACAATCCCAGGTCAGGTTCATGTTAATATGAGAATTTATTTTCCACTTCTGAACCATTTCACAACATAGATTGGATGGATTGTAGATTACATTGGGGAACAGTGGACATTCCAGCTATGGAGAAACAATTTTCATTATTGTTTACATACGTTCTTGTTCTATCCACCAAAGCAAGCACAGTTAAGTTGAGACATGAGGTGCAGTGTCTTGTGGAATGTTTAAAACTTCACTGGCCTTTAAAATTTCCCCCAGAGCATCAAAAGCAGTGCCAGCACTCAGTTCATTCCGATCACCAATCTTTGAATGATCTGAAGCAGAATAGGTACTCTTGACTTCAGTTTCAAGTGGAAAACTCATCATCCTTAAACGCCTGTGCAGTTTTCCATCTGCATTCTCAGCAAGAAGCGTAGTCACTAAATTATCATCAAGAAGATTTGCTTTATTTCCGAAAGTATCTATTGTACTTGGTTGACAACTAATGTCAAGTTTTGTTTGCTGTGAATAATCATTATAGCAATCACTTGAGGCTTCATTTGCTTCCAAAAGCTCTGTTTCTTTCTCAAAATCCTCTTGGCTTTGCTTGGAACTGATGGCATCATTAAGGCCACTACCAACAGCCACCTTTCCCTGAGAATCTGACATCTGCTCCAGCTGAAAATGCATGCTAGTTTTCTGCTTTGTCTCTTGACTTTCCATTGGTTCTAAACAATCAGGAGGAAAATTCATTTTCGCAGATTCACCAAGCTGTCCATAAGCCACTTGATCATATGCTTTTGCAGCATCTTCCCCGGTACAAAATGTTCCCAGGTAAGTATGTTTCTTTGAGACAGGATTGTAATATATGGATTGAAATTTCTTTCCATTGCTATATACACCTCTATAAGCAACATGCCGTGTGAAGCTTGATCTCTTAGAAGCTGCTTTATGACGAAACTTACGAGATCTTCCAGCTTTTCCAAGTGGCTGAGAACGAGTACTAGACTTTTCTGAGGTTTTAATTGGCAGGCCTGCTTGCTGACCTGTCTCTTGCCAAGAACAATCTCCTTCCTGGTAAAGATTCTTTGAACTATAAACCCTTGCAGATCTAGATTTCTTTGGTTCAGCAATCGGAAGCATCATAGGGAAAATCCCTGATTTTGTATTCTGGACATGATGATTATGAGGTCCTTTCTCTCCAACAGTTTCAACAGAGAGTCTAAGTTGAGATGTGTTCACAGTACTGTAAGAAATATCACCATCAACCTTATCAGCATTCTGGTAATCGACAACAACTGAATGAATATTCAAATGTGATGACTGGTCTTTGCCATTTTCATTTTCGCCAAAGCAGATAATATTACCATCTTCTAGATTATTACTATCATTCAGAAAATTGCAACCACCTGTTTCTTCAAAATTTTCACTCTGTATGCCCAACTTTTCTTCCTCATGCACAGGATTAATATGACCACGACCACTCCTACTTTGCATAGCCCTCCGTTTAGATGTTGTTCTGTATACACGAGAATAATCCGACTCAATGTACTGCTCTCCATCAAATCCATAAACAAAATCCTGTTTTGGCATATATGTAGTGTGATCACCAGACTCGGACAATTTGTGCCCCTGATGGTTTTTACTTATTTCACTATGAGACATCTCAACATATTCTGAAACAAATTTCTTCTTTTTCCTTCCCTTGTATAAATATTCAATCTCCCCTGACCATTCTTTTGGATCTCCAAATAACTATGTGTAGGAGAATGAGGAGACCCAGTATTAGCATCTTTCACCTCTGGCTTGGTCTGTAATACAGCATAACCTGGCTTCTCAAAATTTGTGAACTTTGCATCATACAAGCCATTAGCCTTACCATTGTTTCCAGCAGAATGGTCTGTTACTTTACTTCCTTTTGCTGTAGGCAACTCCTGGAAATTTCTTGGCTTCCTCTTTATCTGTTTTTGTGGGGCAACATTAGCATGTTTCTCTGCTTTAACAGAGAGTTGTTGCATTGCAGATTGTACCTTAAATAGGTTTTTGAGTGAGGTAGAGTTGAGCAGGTCAATTTCACGTTGTAAATTGGCTTTCTCTTGGAGTTCTGGAAAGTTAAGAACTGAAGCAGCACCCAAATCTATTACCTTTTTGGTCTCTTGCACGAGCAGCCTCAATCATACTGTTATACATCCAACATACACCTTCTTCTGCTTATTCCTGTCATAAAGACTTGCTTCAAACCTGCCAGAAGACGTTTTTCTAACACCAAAAAAATGTGACTCATTCTCAACAAATTTGAGGATTTTCATTTTGTTCAGGTGAGGAAAAATTGTTCTCACTATCAGTTGCTCTCTTAGCCTGACTAATTGCATCTATAAAATGTTCACCTAGCTCCACGTCACTTCAAGATCAATGCTGTAATATCTTGTTTCCAGTTTACAATCTGCCTGTTTATCCTTATCAGCCAAAAACTCAGGAAGGTTGTTTTTATCTGGAATTCCAGCCACTGCAGTTGAGATGCATCTGAACCTTTTTTTCTCATTGCTTCCACAACAAAATAAATCTTGAGTTTCTTCTTCACCTAATATATCTTCTGGTAATGTTACACTTAATGTTGACCTGTTCAGGTCAACAGTTTTCCTCAATTTCTGTTTCTTACTGTACACTCTTGCAAATCTCTCTGTCAGTTTTGAACCATTTTCACCACAAAGCTCCTGTATGTGCTGATCCTCAGCTGTAGTGCTCTCAAATTCATGAGAGATTAATATCTGGTTTCCCACTTCATGATTATCAACCCTAGCAGCTGGACTAGATCCACATCCACCAGGGCTTGTGTTATCCATATTGATGTAATTAGACGTATCATTAACTCCACATATTGAAGGGGAATCACCATCAAGCAGTCTTGGTGGGCTTCTCCTAGGATTAGTAAGATCCCACAAATTCTTTGCTGCATTCTCATCTGGTAAGAGTTGATCTTCATCTCTCTTTTTGCTATTTGATGACCTTCTCCTCTTTGGTGCCTCTCTAAACATATTTACCTGATCTTTAAGAGATCTTAAAGAGGCTTCTAATGGGGAATCTATATCAGAATCATTAGAAAAGTTAGTTACAGCACCTTTCCCCTTAAATTTGCGAGCTGCATCATCATATGCATGAGCAGCTGCCTCTTCTGTAGTATATGTACCCAACCAAAGTCTCTTTCCCTCAGGAGTTCGTATTTCAGCACCATACGCCCCCCAAGGTCGCTTTCTAACACCAACAAATCGAGAAAAGGATACACGGCGACCATTCCCCTTGGGAACCAATTCCTTAGCATCTGATCTCTGCTTCTGTTTCTTCAAGATTCCAGTGCTTCTCCTTGGCTCACGAACAGGACACTTTAAACTCATTGTTGTGATGTCCAACTCTCCCAAATCTATAATAGGTGTTAAACGGATTTGATCCAGGCGCTCAGCAGAAGAATCTTTTCCACTACATTGCAACAACTTGGCAGGTGTCCACATCAAACCTACCCTTGTTAAATCAATAGGTCCTATTTCCACTAAAGAAGGAACACTACGGAACAAGGAATATCTTCTCTTGGCACCAGGTCCAAAAAATGGAGTATTCAAAGGGATCCTGTTAGGTTTCTCATAGACCTGACATGTTGCTTCTGACAACATTTTTTTTGGAGAACTAGCAGTACCATTTCTACATGACTTACCTCCCTCAAATGTTTCTTTCTTGAATGGAATTCCTTTCATACATAAGCCCTTCTCCAGGATTTCACTTTCATTCATGTTACTAAAGACATTACGCTCTAGTATCCCAGCACAACTCTTTCCACCATGCTCAATGCCAGAATCAACATAACCAGCAGCAACTGGAACATGCAAATCTCTTCTTTTCATAATACTTGTTCCAGTATTACTGCAGTTCCCTCTTACACCTTTTAATGTTTTTCTTGACACTGATAATTTTGCATCATACTGACCATGAGATTTACCAGCCTCTGCCATTTTTTGTTTTGATTGGACCTTGTCAGCTATGCCTGACCTTTGATGACCTGTTTTTCTTCTCACAGGAAAATACTTTGTAAGCTGTTTATCATCTCCACTAACCTGGTCCGCTTGTCTGTGCTGCGTATTTACTGGAGGATCATCAAAAGTGGCTGCCTGAGGATGGGCAAGGATTTTTGGCAATGAACTCTGCCTACCACTATGGTCAATTAAGTTGGTTTCTATAGGTTCCAACGTTTTTGAAGGGTCAAAGCACTCCAGGTCATGATGAGCAACCGTGGCAGCCATAACTAATAATGACATGTTCCCACAGTAAGAATTCTCCTTCATATCTTCCAACCTTGAATCTGTCATCCTCATTTGCTTGTGAATCTGACAAAATCTGGAACACAGTAACTTAAGGTTTAGTTGTTATGCTTCATTAAATTTCTCTAACTAGTACAATCTGAAATGCTGCAAATCACTCAGGAACTATGCCTTATGAAACCATTGCTAAATACGTATCTAAAACATTTGGAATAAGGAAAAATGCTGCCTTGGAAACACATCACAAAGAAAATATCCTGAAAACCTTTAACAAAATACTAAGTTTTAACATGAAAACATGAAATGAAATAACAAAACTAAGTATATACTCCATATTACAGAATGGATTAAGGCATAAATTGAAATAATAAGTAAGGATGGACGAATGAACCTGATGTCCGCAATGCTAAGGGATACTGCAAATTCACACCTCTGTCCACTACTTGGCACAATAAAGTCACACTGCTTATAAGGAGCTGAGGGATCTTCTAGTATATGAAGCATGCAGAATCGGAATCCACAAAATACATATTGTGAGCATATTTCCTTACTCGACTGACAGAAAGAAGCAGCATACTGACGCCCACCAGTGAAGGTGTGTTGAAATCCAAAAATAGAGGAGAGAGGATAATGACAGGGTGACAAATTAATTCTGGAATCTTCTTTCTCAGAACCTGACAGCCCCCTCTTATGAAAAATCAAAGTAGAATCACTCTGTTGAGATCCAGAATCAATTAGTTGCCTGTCCACAATAAGCTTAGGGCCCAAAGGAGTTTTTTGCGCTTTTGGGCATGAACTGCAATCATCCTGAATGGTAGTAAGACCTAAAATTGAACTAGAGGCCTCCTTAGTTGCAAAAAAAGATACAGGTTGATGGTTTCCAGTTTGTTCCTGGCTCACAGTGGTTGTTTTATCCTTAGGAATAGTATCAAATGTTAGAGAACAAGTCTCTCTTTCAACTTCATGTTTATATTCTCCTATCTTGGATCGTGCAACTTCCGTATCAGCCTTGTCACCAATTTTAGCTTTTCTACTTTGATTTTCTTGCCATGTTCTATATCTCCTATATCCAGCAGAAGCTCTGTTCTCCCTCTTCGCTTTAATGCAATTTCCCAAAGTACCGCCCTTTAGAAAGACTTGCAATGTTTCACGTGATGAAAACCGCTTGCTCCTTGCATCTAATATATCATTTATGTTAGAGGCTACCTACAGCAACACATTTACCATTTGCGTTAGAGGCTATCTACAGTAGCACGGCTATCATTCATGTTAGAGGCTACCTATGACAGCACAGTGCAAAGCAGAGACACGTTTAGCAAGAGCAGAGCACGAATATATGTTTAATACTTGCTATAGGTACAATCAAAGACCTGCAATATATGTTACACATTAAAAGGAAACAGCAAATGCTCAGATCTGTAAAAAATATACTACTGAGAAATAATTTACTATGCACAAATAATAACTTTCAGAAATTAATGATAAAAGTTTCGGATTATTATATAAGACAATCAAACGCTTAGAAGAACAAAACAGATGAATTAATTCAAATAAGTTTGTAACTGTTCAGTCCAAATTAATAAAAAGACTTGAGAGTTGAAATTATATATGCACTTATGCTTGTACGCAAATAGGCTTGCCGCTTCATCGTCACATTTATAAATGTACCGAAAGAGAAAAAATCACATTGCTCAACAGAAGAAAAAAGAATCACACTTTATCTTTGCTTTATCATTTGAACAAATTAACCAATTTTGCAGCTAGCATGTAACCATCTAAAAACATCGGTACATATATGACACATTAAATCATCTGCATAAGGATTCGCACAAATTAATACATTCTCCAATGTATAATGTTGCAGTTGACTTCAACAGGAAATTTAACACAGCTTTGGAGAGTTGAGGAGGCCAAAATTTGGAGAAAATAGAAAGATGATGATTCAGAGTTCGTCATTTAGTTGGACCAGAAGCTGCCTAAATTCTCAAAATTAGATGTGTTAAATGATACTGAAAATGGCATTTATCATGCAACAGAACTCAACCCAACCTTGTACTAAATATACAGTTATCCTATGGTGCCTGGCCTCCCCACAGTGCTAATTTGGCAGCTCAGGGACAAATTCCCTCCTTTGGACAGGATTGGCAGCTCACGGACAAATTCCCTCCTTTGGACAGCCTTCCTCATCCAGAGAAGACCCTCTTTGCCCTTGGAAGAATTTAATTTGGTCAAGGAAAAATATAATTTTAATGTGAAAACCCATGTGCACAAAAGTACAGGTCAGTCTAAAGTAAAAATTGCGCCTCCAAAGAAGCATATAAATACAAGTCAAGTCAACCTTATTTCGACACACATCTCACACATCTTCTTCTTCTCTTGGAGGTTCGTACAAGTCTGAAAAATGCAGGTCCCCTTTAGACATGTGAGTTGGAAAGCGAGAATTTCAGGAGGGCCGAAATCTGCCTTTGACCAGTCTTTGACTTTTTGGTGTTTGGGCATACTTGGACTTGGTTTTACTTGGGTTTTGGATCTGTATTGGAGGCCATTTTCCTGTGGAGAGATCAAACTTTTCTGGGCACTTTGACCATGGTTGACCACAGACCTGAAGCTGCCTTTTGACTGCAGAAGTCGACTCTGACTTTGACTATTTTTGGAGGAATTTTTTGGACTGTTTTGACTTGACCTTGACCAACAGGAGGCTAAATTTTCTGCTGGCAAGATCGAACTTTTTGGAGGCTCTGACTGTTGAATGTTGACTGGTCGGGGCATCTTTGACTGCTGTTGACTTTGACCAGATTTGACTTATGAGCTCACCTCTTGGATTTTTGGGTATTGGTTTATTGGAAAGTCAAAGTTGTTGACCTTTGACCCTTGGTTGATGAATTCGATCATTGTAATCTCCCTGCTGAACATTTTATGACAATCTAATAAGAAGAATAATTTGAAAGGGTTTTCCCCCTTTTGAAGTTTTTCCCTGGTCTTTGACCAAATCCTGTGTCTCTTATTGTTCTTCATTGTCTTCTATTGTTCATTGCATTTACTGTTCTATCTACAATTGCTATTTGAAGAAAAGAATTGGGCTAAAGTGATTGTAACAGCATAGAACAGTGGAAAATTAACACACGAGTGTGGAAAGATTGTTATGTTAAGTTAGTTAGGAATCCATGACTCCACCTCGTCCCGTTGGGAATCTGCCAATGAGCAGTTGCAGCATAAGTTTTACTCATTGAAGACCTCGTTCTGCTTAAGGTAACGATTCTTGCACATGCCAAGCAGTTGAGTAAAGAGAAAAGGTGTGCATAGAAAACAAAAATGATCCCTCTGCCATACATTCTACATCATCATTTTTAAATACCTTATTGATTTCTGGTAGCATCGGATGTGCTCTAAATCCCAAATTATGCAGGGAGACTTAGACATATGTATTCCACAATACCCAAAAATCGTTTTGGGAAATTCCACCCTGAGACAGTTTTATTAAAATAATTAATTATTTTTAATGGATAATTAATGGGTCTTAATCTAAAACTGTGTGTGTAACTTCTAGAAGAAGGTAAAGATCGAGTCCAAATGATCTGAGCCATTGATTAGAATCTAATATGGGTTGTTGGTTCTCAACTGGAAGATTATAAGAAGGACATCGAGGGGCATCTGGAAATCACACCAGAGGCAGATACTCAGTTACCCGAGTAAGATCGATTTTCTCACTAGTTGAAGTTCGGCGAAAATCGAATCAAAGGGAGAGTTGCAGGTGAGAAGGAGGGTGAGAGGGTATCAGGCTTCAGCATCAATCAGAAGGTCAAGAGCAAAATATGCAGAGCCAAGGGAGGGCAATGCAGAGGGAGGGCAACGCAGAGGAAGGGCAACGCAAAGGTTGTGACGCAGAGGAGGGACAGCGTAGTACTCACGCAGGGGCTGACGCGGTGAGACGCAGAGGGGGCGGCAAGTCCTCTCCTGGATCAGAAACTTGTCGAGAAGTGTCTGTAAAATTTCTCACAGAGAATCCTCTTCTATTTTGCTAGTTGTATCTTGTACATGAGATTTTTGTTGAGAATAATAAAGAAACCCTCATCTACTACACCGGTTTTCCCACATTGGGTTTTTCCGAGGACAATTGTCCAAAAATAATTGTCATCGTGGTTATACTTGTGCTAGTATTTTTCTTTGCAGTCACTTTCTGCAGTATTTTAATTGTGAAGGTTGTAGTAGAATTTATTTCGATAGTTGTTATAGAAACATTGTGAATAACTTATTTCTGAGTTAATAAGTAGAAAAAATAATATTAATCACTGCAGTTGGATTTCTATTTCGAGATTCTCACATGGTATCAGAGCGAGGTTAAGTAGGAGTGCAAACCAGAAGAGCCAGTGTTAAATAGAAGAAGGGAATTCGAAATTACTGCATAGGCAGAGAATCGGATCCCAGAAGAATTGTGCAGTCCAGCCTAGAAGGGAAAAATTCTCATGAGAAAATCTCTCTCTAAGAGAGTCGACAGAGAAGAAGATTTCCAAATTGAAGTTTGTCAGTGATAAAGGTAACAATGCAAAAACTTTGGCGCATCGCAGTCTTCAGGAGAAGACACAGTTTTTCCTATAGCTGTTGTTGGGGCAGGATAGCGTCTGAGATTGTTAGAAAAATAGCAAAAAGATGGAAACTCAAGATGTCTCTGAATTATCTTCCAGATTAGAAGAAGAATTTGTATGCTTAGCAAGTTCAGCAACAGCAGATGTTTGGTACATTGATAGCGGGGCTTCAGCCCCTATGACTAGAGTACGAGAATATTTCTCAAGCTATCAATAAGAACAAACTGACTTCCAGATTCCTATGGGAAACAGAACGAAGTGTACTCCAGTAGGGAGAGGCACCATAGTATTTCAAACGAAAGCAAGAACCAGCATCCAAGCCACCAATGTTTTGCATGTGCCCGGGTTAGGAATGAATCTGATTTCAGTGTCCCAGTTACAGGACAAGGGATACGATGTATACTTCATTGGAAAGAAAGTATACGTCAAACATCCAAGTTGGAAGAAGAAGAGACAAATTGGAGCTTGAAGCAACAGACTGTATAGGTTGCAACTCGAGTCTCCAATGGCACTGATAGGCAGTAGTCATAATAGTGAAAAGAAACTGAATGAATTATGGCACAGACAAATGGGACACTTACACCATGGAGCATTGAGGATGCTTAGAGAGACTGTTACAAGAGTTCCAGTCCTTAGTACTGAGCATGATGATTTATGCAAAGGATGCGTAGTAGGGAAGTACGCTAAAGCAGTTTTTTCCAAAAGCAACAATAGAGCAGAATGTGTATTGGGATTGATACACTCAGATATTTGTGGTCCAATGTCCACAAGAGCTCTTAGTGGTGGCGAGTACTTCGTCACCTTTATCGATGATCACTCTAGAAAAACCTAGATCTATTTCTTAAAGACCAAAGATGAGGCCTTTGATCGATTCAGAGAGTTTAAGGCTCTCGTTGAAAAACGACAAGGAAAAAGATAGAGGCATTGCATTCAGATAATGGTGGAGAATATACAGACAAAGACTTCACAGATTTCTGCGTAAAGGAGGGCATCAAAAGAGAATGAACAGCTCCATATAATCCGGAGCAGAATAGAGTAGCAGAGTGGAAGAATAGAACTATTGTTGGGGCAACAAAAGCTATGATGTATGATCAAGACTTGCCTAGATTCTTATGGGCAGAGGCTTGCAACACAACGATATATATCCAAAATAGAACTCCTCACGGAGCATTGGGGAAGAGAACGCCTGAAGGTGTCTTCACAGGGAAGAAGTCAGAAGTAAGTCATCTTAGGATATTTGGAAGCATGGCATATTGTCACATTCCAGACGAAAAGTGCACTAAACTGGATTAGATTGCAAAAAAGGGGTTACCTCGTAGGATATAGTGAGACCTCAAAGGCATGCAGAATCTACATCCCTAGCAGTAGGAAGATTGTAGTGAGATGAGATGCGGAGTTCATGGAGGATAGATCTTTCAAAAAATCTCAAGAGATGCCAGCAGAAGGCCAGTCAGTAGATGTTCCATTAGTCCAGCAGCAGCAGGGGCAGCAAGGAGGACAGGCAAGAGGACAGACACCTGGATCAAGTACAGTGACCAGTACCAACATTTCCTCAGAAGAAGGAAATCCAAATAGTTCTCAACAGATGGAACAACAGGACCAGGAGGAGGAGTTGATTGAGCCTCCCACCAACAGTGGTAGAACCAACAGGGAAGTATGGCAGACGCTAAAGGATGCAGAGGAGTTTGTTGGAGCTCCTAGAACCGAGAAAAGGCAGCGTAGACAGCTTGAAAAATACCAAGCCTTGGTAGCACAGGTTGAAGAACCCTCTAGCTTTCAGGAAGTCATTCAACACCAAGTTTGGGTGGATGGCATGGCAGAAGAGTATAGTTCTATCATGACGAATGATCTCTGGGAAGTAGTACTTAGACCAGAGGATAGATCAATTGTGGGATCAAGGTGGATCTACAAGATCAAGTATGTTGCATATGGCAGTATAGAGAAGTATAAGGCTAAGTTCATGTCAAAAGGGTACACACAGAAAGAAGGAATAGACTATGAAAAGACCTTCACCCCAGTAGCCCGATATACCTCTATCAGATCCGTTATATCCCTAGCAGTTCAAATGGGATGGGAGATTCACCAGATGGATGTCAAGACAGCATTTCTGAACAGGATGATACAAAAAGAGGTGTATATAGAACAACCCAAAAGCTTCAAAACTCATGAAAAGAAACTCATGTATGCAGATTAAAGAAAGCCATGTATGGGCTCAAGCAGGCATCAAGAGCATGGTATGGTCGGATTGATAGTTACTTGCAGCAGTTGGTATTCGTCAAAAGTGATGTTGATCCCAATCTCTACTATTTAATGGTAGAGAACGAGTCACTTATTCTAGTATTATATGTGGATGACTTTTTTTAACAGGGTCATCTAGGCTCATACAGGACTGCAAGAAGAATTTTGAAGCATAATTCGACATGAAGGATATGGGGTTGATGCATTATTTTCTAGGGTTGGAAGTTTGGCAAAAGAATGGGGAGAACTTCCTTCGGCAAGGAAGATATGCTACAGAACTTTTGAAGAGATTCAGAATGCAAGATTGTCGACCCATGGCTACTCCCATGATCACCAACTGGCTAAAATAGATACATCAGGAGACAAGGAGGTGGACCCCACCTTGTACAAAGAGCTCAATGGGTCGCTCATGTATCTGGTCAACATTAGACCAAACATGTGCTTCAATGTCAACACCCTCAGTCAATTCATGGTGGAACTAAAAAGGGTGCATTGGGCAGCAGCTAAGCACATTCTTAGGTATGTGCGTGGAACAGTCAGATATGGGTTGAAATAATCCCGAGGGGATGATGTCAGATTGAATGGATTCACAGATGCGGATTGGGCAGGCATTTCAGTAAACCGGAAAAGTACCTCTGGGTACTACTTCAGTGTTAAATCAGGAATGGTCTCTTAGTGCAGTAGCAAGCAGAAGTTCGTAGCACTGAGCTCAGCAAAAGTTGAATATATGGCAGCCAGCACAGCTACGTGCGAAGCTATATGGCTTAAAAAAATGCTTGTGAGTTTGTTCAGAAAAAGATGGAAGCGACCAGGATTTACTGCGATAATCAGTCGTATCAAACTCTCTGAGAATCCAGTATTTCATGATCGATCGAAACACATTGATATCAGATGTCACTTTATCAAAGACTGTGTTTAGCGTGGGGCAGTACAACTGCAATATTTCCCCACAGGAGATCAGGTAGCCGATGTACTCACAAAGGCTCTAGGAAAAGCTATGTTCATTCAGTTCAGAGAGCAGATGGGTATGGTAGAGAATCCATTTCAGGAGCAGAAATAGGTAATTTCTCAGTTACAGTAGCAAGGAATGAGAGGGAGTTGCAGTACAGATGCAGTGTTGGAAGTGGCACGGTCAGCAACAGTACAGATGCAGCATTTGCGTAATAGTTGGTGGGCAGTGATAGCAGACATTAGCGGCGCAAATGGAAATGTTACTGAACAGAGTGATGCTTCGGCTAAGCACATTGCTAGAGCACATTCCTCGCTAATAGGGAGTGTTGATTTCTAGTAGCATCGAATGTGCTCTAAGTCTCAAATTTTGTAGGGAGGCTTAGACATATGTATTCCACAATACCCAGAAATCGTTTTGGGAAATTCCACCAAGAGCCAGTTTTATTAAAATAATTAATTATTTTTAATGGGTCCCTAAGTCTAAACTTAGGAAATTAAAATAATTGATGGGTATTAATCTAAACTGTGGTTGTAACTTCTAGAAGAAAACAAAGATCGAGTCCAAATGATCTGAGCCATTGATTAGAATCTAATCTAGGTCATTGGTTCTCCACTGGAAGATTATAAGGACATCGAGGGGCATTTGGAAATCACACCAGAGGCAGATACTCAGTGCCCCAAGTAAGACCAATTTTCTCACTAGTCGAAGTTCTGCAATAGAAAATCGAATCAGAGTGAGAGTTGCAAGTGAGAAGGAGAGAGAGAGGATAACAACATCAATCAAGAGGTCAGGAGAAGAAGACGCAGCGCAGAGGTTGTGATGCAGAGGAGGGACAGCGCAGAGGCTGTGTGATAATGGGACTGTGCAGTACTCACGCAGGGGCTGACGCAGGGAGACGCAAAGGGGGCAGCGAGTCCTCTCCTAGATCAGAAACTCGTCGAGAAGTGTCTGTAAAATTTTTCACAAACAATCCTCTTCTATTATGTTGGTTGTATCTTGTACATGAGATTTTGTTGAAGAATAATAAAGAAACCCTCATCTACTGCACCAGTTTTCCCACATTGTGTTTTTCCGAGGACAATTGTCCAAAAATAATTGTCATCGTGGTTATACTTGTGCTACTATTTTTCTTTGCATTCACTTTCCGCAATATTTTAATTGTGAAGGAGGCAGTAGAATTTATTTCGATATTTGTTGTAGAAACAATGTGAATAACTTATTTCTGAGTTAATAAGTAGAAGAAATGATATTAAGCACTGCAGTTGGATTTCTATTTAGAAATTTTCACATAACTAATGTTAAATATTTTACTTACAACAAACAAAAACAAGGTGCATTCTACAAACCAGTATGAAGGAGACATGTAAAGTCCATGCCTAATGCTGATGTGACAATCAGAAAAACTCAAACCAATCAAAGATTTAAAAAGAAAAAATTTAAAAACAACCGAGCATGAATGAAATGTGTAGCATTCGTGCTTATAAATCAAAATTTTAGAAACTTACACACGAAACAACATAAATCCATTTTAACTAGGGATATTTTAAGCAAGCACCAACAAATTTACATCTCAATTTCTTTTTGATGCCTTTAGGTACTTAATAGTGTTCAGAAATGTAACTAGTATTGGTCTTCATAATTATACTTGAGCCATGATGTAGTGTATTTGTCAAAAAGAAGGAAAATAAAAATTATTTATAAAGGAAAATTAGTTTTATGAGCATGGGTTTCATGCTCTATGTATTTGTTTCTAGGTCAAGCCTCCACAGAAGGCTTCTAGGATTGTGTCAAAAGTCAAAGTCCAAATCATAATGTAAAAGACCCTTCTTAGGCTCATTGTGTCAAAGAAAGAAAATTGTTTTATGGTCATGCAATACCTCACAACCAAGTCGGCCTAATAGAAGAGGATCAAACAAGTATAAATAGCCATCCACTCAACCTGTTGGAAGAATCAATCAAGGAGTTCGTTCTACTTTTGAGATGTCTTGTTCTACTTTAGAGATGTCAAGAAGAAGGATGTGAATTCAAGTAGAGAAGGAAGAGAACCTTATCAAAACAAAAGACCGAAATTTCTTTGTTTTTGTTCCACACATGTGAAGTATTTGAAGCTAATTGTACGCGCCGAAGATGTTAGCCGAATTGCAAAAGTTGCAGAGAGGAAGAGCCAAGATTCTAGATGACTTCATTGATTTATGTTGAGGGTTGACTTGTTGGATGAAGGGAGTCTATGTTTTGGTCAAAAGGTCAAGGTTGTCTCATTTTATTTGATTCTAGAGAAGAGAAGAAGAATTTATGGGTTTTCCCCTAGAAGAGGGGTTTTGCCTTGGTTGAGTGCCTACATCTTGTTTCCTCTTTTGTGTTTGTGATCTTCATTTTTTTGCATTTGCCTTGCTGATAAGAACACAACAATTTGAAAGAAGAACTAATGAGAAAACATCACAAGAAAATGTCCTAAGAGAAATCAATTTAAGAGAACCCTAATTTGTTGTCGTAATGGATTTCTCAACAAATGGATCCAGAGTTCGAATGATCTATACCAGTGGATAGTTGCAGTTAACATTATAGTGGTTCTCGAGTTTATAGTTAAATGCTTTTAAAGGTTAACTATAGCATAGAAACTTCTCTTCAGATGCACTTGTGTAAAATTGGCTAGGAATGCATCTCTTAAGCATAGCTTTAAAACCGACCAAGTCGAACTGGAAATCAACCAAACCGGCTGGTTAGCTAACTTGGCTATCAAATTGGCTTTCTAAATCCAATTCAAAGGCTGGATAAGACCGGTTACATACCAAATCAGCCAGTTTGGTAACTACCCTATCTTGTCTGGCTGATTCCGTCAAAAACCATCTGGTTTGAGCATTGCATGGTTCGACATGTTGATGGGGCCTGCGGGTGGTTTTTGGGGTGGTTTTTTGTAAACCATGGGCAGGTTTCCTCCTAAATCTTCTCCCCTAAGCCTATAAAAGGATGTCTAATCTCCTATTTGCCTCACACATTTTATTTCTAGTGTTTGTGAGCATATGAGAGTTTGGATAGTTCTACAACAGCATTTGAGTTTTGGAGCAACAACAACAAATTTGGAGGTTCATTGTCATCTTGGAGCTAGTTTGGAGCTGTCTAGTGGAGTCGAAATCTTTTGGAGGACACTTTATCAATTGATTTTCATTCCCAGGTATGATTTTTCTCTTAAAAAATTTCAGATTTCATTGTTGTCCTAGTTTTTACTTTTTTTCCTTTTTCCCCTCTGTTTCAACTTTCAAGTAAAAAACCAACCTCTGTAATAGACTAACAGTTGATCATAGGCTTTGCATTTTTCTTTTTATTTGTGCATCTCTTTCCTTTCAATTCTGAAATTTCATCATCCGCCATGGTCCCAAAATCTAAAGTTGTTGCATGGGTTCACCCAGATGTTCATGGCAAAATATTGTGCAAATATTGCAAGCACCCAATGGGATGACGAGGTTTTTTTAGGTCGAAACAACAATGGTTGGTATAAGAGGCCAAGTAATCCCCTGTGATGCACCAGATAAAGTAATAGGACGTGATAATTACTTGTGATTGTTCTCTATGTTCCTTTTTAGCATTTACTTCGTTTGCTTATGTCACCAACCAATTATGCATTCAAAGATATAGAAAAAGAGCACAGGAGACAAGAGACACTAGAGATTAGGCCAGATGCCAGGGAAAAAACCCACAAGGGAAAATCTATCAATCATTTCCTTATAGATTCTTCATCAAGAAGAGAAATCCAAGTCAAACTAACCAATGATCCAAGTGCCAAGTCAACCCTCCAAACTTTGCATTCTTGAAGCTAGCATCATCAGAGATAGTAGTCTTCTTGTAGCTTGCATTACACATAGATTTGGTCCATCAGATAGGTCGCATGTCATAGAGGTTTGTTCCATCTTAGAAACACGCATTGTCATAGAGAAAAGGTACCACACGTAGCTCACTTTACTTTAGAAGTTTATGCCTCAGGATCTGTCACAGGAAGCTCGCATATGTACCTCATAATCTGCCACAGGCAGCACGTATATGTGCCTCGGGATCTGCCACAGGTACCTCGCCATGCATCGATCAAAAAGTGAAACCTTGGAGAAGGTGACTTAGGTAGTCCATACGTACCTCAAAATCTCCCATAGGTAGCTCGCATATGTGATTCGGGATCTACCACAGGTACCTTGCATCATCATAGAGAGAAGGTGCCATAAAGGACTCGTATTAACCAGTAAAATATGTCTCAGATTTGTACGCCACATACTCGAACTAATCTACCATTGAAGATCATTGAATTGGTTGCCAAATGGTGAATGATAGGTGCCAATATATAGTTGTTCGTTCATGTGAAGGGACATGTCCTTTAGACAGAGTGACTTGTTTTTCTAGAGGGTCGACTTGGCAACTTGGAGGGACAAATGACACTTACAAAAATCAAATTTTCTTCTTTTCACAAGGGTCACAAAGAACATGCCCTTTTACATTTTCTTTTGACCAAAACAAAGCATGAAGAACATGCCTGACAATAAAAACAATAATTAATTTTTTCTTCTTTTTGTTTTTATATGAACTATATATTGATACAAATACATTGACAATTATGAAGACCAAACCTAGTTACAGATTCAACACTCCCTCTTAACTAGGGGAGGTATTCATGACTTATCGAGATATTCTCATTTTGAGACATTTTATAAGAAAGGATCTAGATTGATAAGCATCAATGATAATAACATCATCATAACTAGCATTGTCAAATTACCAAGGCCTTGACAAGTACACTCTATCTCTCCAATAGATCAAAGCACAATGATGGGAGGCATTCAATTGGACACCATCGCCTCTTAAGGCACATATCCCACCTAGGTTCACCAAGGTATGTCGTCATAGGACCATTTCCTAGTCCCAAGCAAAAGTTCGTCAACCAGACCTTCTTTACCAGGTCCATGAACTTGACTCTTACGGTTGTTAATCGTGGTCACAATAGATGACTCAAGAATGTTCGTCCAAGATGCTTACCCAATCCACCATTCTCCCTATCCGTGTTCATGCACTAGACTTACGACGGTTAGTCCTGGCCATAGTACATGACACATGGAGAAAACGGTATCCATTCTCACTCCCTCTCAATCCTAGGAGGAGATAACCTACAAACCCAAGCTTGTGTCGGATGTACTCATACTTCCCCTACATCAGCTACCTATTCATCTATGGAGATCTTGTTTGTAGCTTCTCAGCTCCTATCCACACCATACTCTCAAATCATAAAGCGCTTCGACATTTCATGAAAAATGAGGTTCTCTGACAATCTTTATAGAGCATCAAGATCGAATCCAGCAAGTCGTCAAATAGTCCATCAAACATTTTATGGAGCCAAAGTGTTTCACAACTAATTGTAACAAACGCCACATCTTCTTCTAAGACTTAGTTTGCACTAATAATTTACCTCCAAGCATAAGCTTGGTTGATAGAAACCTAGGGCCACCCTTCTCATCTAGCTTGAGGGGCTTAGCAACTCTTCGGTGGTTAACACGGTGACCTTGTAGTCGTCCAAGTGTTAAAATTGGCAACTAGGGCCAAACTCCATGTGGGTCATCTTATTTATGGCAACTGATATTTTTCTTGGATCCCTCTCATCGAGAGATGTAGGATTGATCTAAAGATCATCCGATTCCGATAAGTATTCATGGAGTTATGAATTTATTTGTGTCAATAAACAATTCGTCAAGGTCAGCCAGCAACCAAATAAACCCCACATGTGCTCAACTTTTAGTATAAAAGGAGATGACTTGAGAGTCATTTCACACACACTTCACTCTTGATTTCTCTCCACTTGTTTTGGGTTTTAGTGGAAGAGGAATCTAAGAGAGGAAGCCCTAAAATGCAGAAAGTAAAGGAGCCCTAGTATGAAGCCCTAGACGCAATCTCTACAAGCCCTAACACAGTCTTGAGGAGGATGCCCTAACACAGTCCTAAGAAGGAGGATCTACGCAGCTAGAGAGGAGGTCTTAACAGCCTTAGGCTATGGTAGCTCTACGCATCCATTTGTGGAGGAAGAGAGCTTGTTGAAGGAGGATAATTCCCTGTGGTAGCTGTAGCAAGAAGAGGCTGGGACAGCGTGTAAAAGGAGGATTGTTTTGGGTCTATTTCAGGGGTCTAAAGTGTTGGAGAAGGGGCCGAGTTCCCTTGCTGGAAGAGCCACAACCATAGGACAGTTTTGAGGGCACTTTGGAGGGGTGCAGATCCATGGAAAGGCAGTCACAACCCTACACAGTCTTGTTGTAGGGTGCTGCAGTAAATTACAGGCAGGTCGAAGGGTAGACAAGGGCTAGGGTAGCCCAGAATTGAAGCAGCCACCCTCGGCCCCTCAAAGAAGGACAACCACATCTCTTGGGAGTGTTTTTGGGCACAAAAAGAAGGCTGGTTAAGGACTGTTGTGTGCCCTAACCAGGCCTAGTTTGTTGCAACCAAACAGACCTCAGAACAGTGAGTTGTAGCATGCATCTTAGGTGCTTGGTGTGTGTGCAGCTAAGGTCTGTGGCAGGCCACAGGCCTAGTCACTCCTAAACAGGTCAGCATGGAAGTGTTAGGGGCTGCCATATGCCCAGAACAGCAACATGAGGAGGCAGCCATGTTCAAGGAATGTTTTGGGCATGATTGTTGGGTTGTTGTAGGTCAATGGGACAACAAGCAATCATAGGAGCAACCATGACTAACAATGGGACAGCAAGCAATCATATGTGTTAAACATTGGAACGGCATGTGTGACAACATGGTACAACAATGCTACAATGGGACAGCAGCAAGCACAGTGTTGCAAACACATTGAGACAGCAACATGGTACAACAATGCTACAATGGGATAATAGCAAGCACAGTGTTGCAAACACAATGGGATAGCTTGGTGCAATAAGCACATTGGGACAGCAGTATGGTAAGCAAGGTGTAGCAAGCACGTGGTGGCAAGCATGGTGTAGCAAGCACATGGTGGCAAGCATGGTGCAACAAGCACATTGGGACAGCAAGGTACAATCATGATTAGTAAAGCATGATGAGATGCAGCATAGTAATGATGGGTGCATCATGGTGTAGCACAGTGAGGTGCAGCATGATGATGAGGAGCAGCACAATAATAGGTGTCACATGGTGATGGAGTCACCTGGGAGAATTAGTTGAAGAAGCATGTCTTCAATTGAGTTCAGCTACCTCATGAATCATCTACTTAGAGATAATCTATGCTCTTATTTAGATAAGTCAAAGTGTTGACTTCTGTTGTATATGTACTATCTCTCTCTCTCTCTCTGCTGAACTATTGAAGAGCATATAAGAAGAATTGATCAAGGGTTTCCCCACATTGGGGTTTGTCCCTGGCTAGCGCCACATCTTGTGTCCTCTTGTCTTGGTTTGTCTTCTGCTATTTATGTTTATGTTCTATCTACAATTTGCTTTAATGTTGATGTGATTGCTAATCTGGAAATGATATTAAGCTAACTGTGAAAATTGAAATAAATTGCTCTAAGCATAGAACATACCTAAAATTAACACAAAGCCACAATCTCTGCAGCGCTAGAGGCATCGAGTGATAGGAGCCTAACAAAAGGTATCATTAATCAAGCCTTTGCTTACTTCCTATTGGCCTCCTTCCCACAACCTACCTTGGAGCCTGGCGTCAAAATAGTTAAGGGAAGGTCAAACTTAGATTAGGCATATAATTTAAAATTAACCAAGATCCTTGCATCACACATAGATCCTAGGATTTGCATAGCATATAGGTTACTTGATCATCCAAGCAGCAGTTGTCCATCTGGTTACTTGGCTTTAATTTGTAACGAACAATAATTTTTTACTCCATAAGGCACTGGTCTCAATTATAAATCTAATCGAATCCTTAATCTTGCTAAAGTTTGCCAAGCAGTTAGGCCACTCAACTGTCTCCCAGACAATTTGGTTCCCAACTTGTTTTCCTTCACCTCATCTCCATAGGGACTAACCCCCCATAACCTGTTGTTGGGAGACAGCTAATACAGAGTAGGCAGGGATCAGAGTGACAACCTCCACCCTGAGCATTTGTCGTGGTGCTTGTACAATCTGAGCGACAACAAGTCCCTTAACAGGTATGACCTTTATTACACATCACTACATTGTATATTAGGAATCCCAATACACGATCCCAGATCTAGCTTAGCTCCAAATCTATCAAGCATTGACAGGCATCAAATCCTCGAGGTGCAAACATTGTCTCAACTTTTTCCATCTCAAAAAGGTTTTCAACTGAAGGGATTTGATCCCTCTCAGTGCTTTATGGATCTGGAGTTAAGATGAATCCACATTAGTTTTATTTTTTAATATATGCCCAACATTAGCCACATTACATCACAACATCTATGTGATATTAGGATGTAGAGCACCTCTCAATGCAATTATTAAGTATTACCTGTTCTAACACCCCCCCTAGCCAACATGTACAATCTTTTGTTTCTCCCCGAATACGAAACACTTAATTAAAAAATGGCAAAACAAAAGTTGAAAGGCATCCATGCTCAATATTTAAAAGTGCAAATTTGCTCTAATTCTAAAACTTTTGTTTATGTTCAACATGCTCTCTTTGTAAAAATTCAATTGATTACCTGAGATATTTCCTACTCTCATACTATCATCACCCTCTCATTGTTATAAACATAAAATACAATTGAGCTCCACTAGCCAATTAATTGACTAAGCATCCTTACCAAGTTCCCTTTTTTGGCTTTACATTGCAAAGCTATGGATATAAACAAGTATTGTAAAATTCATATGATCCCTTTTCATTAAATCATCAATATCAAAATTATCCATTTGCAAACACTAAGGGGTTAAACCTATGTTGCACGAAACTTCTAGGAACCCAGTGTTTCGAGTCATACCCGTACCTGAAACTCGGCTAAAACTTGGCCGAAACTCGACCATCATCTAATCATCTATGAGAGTTAATATAGACTTGGTTTTCCTTCTAAATTTTCATCTATGGGTCTTATTCCCTTTTTTCTTGCAAGATAATGTGTCAAGGATAATTTTAGGGGCGAATGTTCGCCCTTTGGCGAAATTAAGGGGTTTTAAATTTTTAGTGGGCGAATATTTTGTATCATAGTACATTTTTACAAATCACCTCAAATAGCCCACCTTATTTTAAGGGAGAGGGTAAAAAAAGTAAATTTAGCCCTTGAAATTAGGACTTACAACCTTCCATTCGCCCATTTTCAAGAATAGGTTTTAATTAATAAAAATATAAATAAATGAGAGGTATGGTAAATAAATAAAACATTTTTTATATTTACTCCATAAGTCACCTTATATACATGTAAGGGTGTAAACAAATAAAAATATAAGTAAAGTGGAGGTATGGTAAATAAATAAAACGTCTTTTTATACTTACTCAAAAGGTATGGTAAATAAATAAAAATATAAATAAACTAGACGTATCGTAAATAAATAAAACCTCTTTTTATATTTAGTCCATAACCCTTGTTCTATTTATGAAGGCTCAAGAAAGAGATTTTATTTAAGTGAATCCCATGGGCCAAATACCATATTTGTAAAAGAGGTATGGTAAATTAATAAAAATATAAATAAACAAGAGATATGGTAAAAAATAATTTTTTCTTTTATATTTATTCCATAAGTCACCTTATATTTACGAACACTCAAAAAATGGGTTATATTTAGGTGAAACCTATGGCCAAAATACTATGGGACAAATACCATGGACTAGATTGTTATTAATACCATGCAAAAAACCATTATTAACCCTAATATTAGAATTAATAAAAATAAAAATGGCACATGGTATTGACCCATGGTATTCACCAAAATGGCACATGGTATTGACCCATGGTATTCACCTGGAATGTAGCCTATTTAAATGGGGGAATTAAACCAGCATGTAGCCTATGCTAAGATTCACTAGGACTTTACAAAGTTTTATTATTTAGTGAAAGACTCGCCAAGATCTTACAAGATTTTATAATTGAGTAAAATATTCGCCATGCGTGGTGAGAGATTCGCCAAAAAATTATATATACATATTATATTATTGATAAAATCGCCTTCCATTTTTCCTATATACCATGGAGTTTCACCCATTTATTATATTTATAAATTTAGGGGGGGTTCTTAAAATTTTCCCTGTAATGTGTTATTCACTTATTTATATAAATAAAAATAAAAATTTTAAAAAAAATTTAAAAAAAAAAAAAAAATTATATATCTATACATATATAACGTTTTGGTCGATGTTTCGACCAACATTTCCATTTTTTGGAGGTGAAATTTCTAAACGTACCCGTTTCGGAAACTCCAAAACGATACAACACTTCATGCAACTTAGGGTTAAACCAATAATTTATTCCATACCACATTTGAGGCCAAAGTATCAAATGCCTTTCTATTCATATTTTTTAAAATAATAACAAAATAATCTTCAAGAATTATATATCTCTATGTATTTATAGCTTTGTACATCTAAGCTTTTTGCCCTTTAAAATATTGTATCAAAAATTCTTATATAATACCAATAAAACTTCTAAAAAAAAATCTTTCTATATTTTCAAGGTTATGTGCACAATAACTCTCATAGTTGCAACAAACAACTAATACAACCAACATTTCTTATAATGTTTGAGGCTTATACATGTACCAAAAACAATATATTCTATCAAGTAATTTGTTCCCATAAAATATTCAAAACAAAAAAAAAAGATCCCTCTACTCTATATTTTTAGCCTTAGTCTATAGTCTTGTCTATTGACACATTGCTATTCACACTAGGGATTTGGTGATAGTATGGTTGAGGACGCTTCATGTTGTTAATCATTGTGGTTTCTTCTCCAATGAAAAATGGTTTGTGTGGTCTAGGAAATCTTTAATGGTAATGTGGACACCTCTTCCATATTGGTTCCTTTTCTAATGACAAATGCAGAGAAAGTAGTGGGGTAAGGGCATGTCTATAAACAAATTTGCTAGGGTGTGCACAAGTGAGGAGACTAGTGTACATTCAAGTTGATGTAGTCCCAAAACAAATTTTGGTTGGGTTCTCTAAAAACCATGCACAAGAGTACATAGTGGCGAGTTGGCTTTGGTCTCTTATGTTCAAAACCTCTCATGCTCACATGCACATGACTATCTCTAGTTCTTTGGCATTGGCTTTTGTAATGTCCCCTTCCTAATCGGTGGAGTTGGTGGACCTCTAGCCTTTTAGTTGGTTCCTATAGGCTATTAGGTTAGGGCCTTAGGGTTAGCGAACTTGGAGGCAATTTTATCTGGCAGTTTCGCAATGTTTAATGGTCAGTTGAGATCTCATTGGGATTATGAGCAGGATGCCTTTTTCTGGAATGATTTTGGGATAGTTTTTCAATACTTACTATTTTTAGTAAGTCAGTTTCAAGCACTTGCTAGGTCAGCTGGCAAGGTGACTATTTTTTAGTATTGTCGGTGGGTTCAGTTTTGATGACTATCTTGGCATTTCCTATAGTCTGAAGGGACTGTAAGGGCCAGTTATAAAGTGAAAGATGTTTTATTTAAAGAAAAAAGGAAAAGCAAAGAACAGAAAAAACGATGATGGCTTGGAGATTAGAAGTGATTATATTTAATTCCACATGGCTTGATAAAGAGGGTTGAATTCCTTGGGAGAGTTATAAAAGCAAATTAGTAGAGTTCATTTCATAGGTTGGTTTTGATATTTGACATTGCCATTTTCTAAAGGAGATTACTCCTTCTAGGTGTGTGAGGACAAAACACCTTGCAGGTTGCATTCTCCACATTATTGAGAGATATAATTTGGGGAATATCTTGGTGATTCCATACGAAGATCATAGTTGGGCTTCATTGTTGGCTTGATATCTATAGTCTATAGCAGATTTGAGAATATTTGTGGCAGCAAAAAGATTTTAGAGCTCGCTACAGTATTGCTGCTACAGTAACATTGCTACAATGATTTTGCAGATTTCAATTCAAAATCAAACTTGTGCATTTCCATATTTAATGGGTATGCTTGAATATTGTTTCTAAAGCATTTTGTTTATCTGGGTATTGTTCATTTTTATTGTATATTGTAATCCCAACTCAAAAATAAATCTGAGTTATATCAGTTTGAGGGTTTTCCTAAATATTCTTTCTTAGTTATTTCATTGCTGACAGTTAAATTTTAAGAAATAAATAATAATAATCATAATAATAATAAAATTGTTATCTTGGTATTGTTCATTTTAATAATACATTGTAATCCCAAGTCTAAAAATCTAAGTTACCAGGAAACAGAAATGGACATGGATCCGGATACGGATCCACCAGATTTTTGAAAAGCCAGGATCTGGATACTGTGGGGAAACACCATGTACAAAAAATACAATAATATAATTTTTAATTCTAAAAAAAAGTATTGAAAGTTAAAAATTAAAACCATTCATGAATCAAAACATTAGAACTGATATCATTAGATAACTTACAAATCTGAACAATGAAATCATGATGCATCATGTTTTATACAAAAAAGATAATTGTAAATACAAAATTGAGTACATCATCAATGATCACTCTATTCATATGATGATGTAGAGTAGGTCTTACTACATGTCGAAAAATGGGTCTACATGCTCATCATTTGATTATTTCTACTCTACATCATTACCAACCTGTCATCTTCCTTGAAATCAACCTCAAAATCTAAAAATTCCCATCTAGTTACAATGGTAAACGTATATTATACACTATTTGACAACATGATATAGTCTTATGTATCATATTGCTATAAGAGGACTCTTCATTCAGAGTTGGATGGGATTGATCTAATTAAATAATTATTGATACAACCATCCTTTGTACACTATATATGATTATCTACGTATCTTCTCAAAGCTTTCATGTTAGCACTAGCAAAAATTGAAAATTAAAATTTTGATCCTTTCCTACTAGCATTATCATGTGCTATGCAGCCTATAGGTAATGAATACAGATTACTAATAAGTAATCTAACTAAAAGTCTAAATGGAGTATTTACTTTTTATGGTTTCAAACAGGTGGAAAATATCCTTAAAATAATAAAAATAAACCAAAAAATATAATGTTATTTGCTTGGGATCTGGCGTGCAAGGGCTAGTTGGCACCAGATCTGTTTTGGTGGCATGGGATATGTTGAATTTCCACGATCTTGGGATCTAGGATAGAATATTAAAATCTCTGACGCTACCAAACCAAAAATCTCAACAAAGCTACTTTGCACAATGGAATATAAACAGCAGTAAATCACACACGCACAATTATCGCCAGCTTTTTACAAAATTTTCAAACCAACTTTGTTATATTAAACCAACTGAGTAATACCACAGTCTAGGACTCTCCCATACAAGGGATAATGGCCCTCAATTATCCACAAGTACAAGAATACAAGATACAATTACAATCTCGCTACTGTAGTGCACAATCACAGCATCTATGTCGTATCTCGTCCTACCGGTCCTTCATTTCCGTTTTGCTATCTAGCTGCCCCTTAGTCCATCAAGAGACAACACATAGAGTCTCTAGGAGGGTTGCCACCTATCACTATTGCATGTCACTTCTACTTCAATGAACACGGGTTGATCCAATCCGCTCTTCTAGGCTGGCCAACACCTGAGCTCCAATCTGCCTTCTAGTAGCTTCTTTCATTCATCAAAGAGCTACACGTAGGCTCAACTAGTGTTTTAAGTTTCGGCCGGCTTGGAAACGACTCGACCGAGTTGGTCCAAGTCAAGGCTTCACCGGGTCGACTCGGCTTGTGAACTGGTTCGACCAGCCGGATTATTACCGAGTCGGTCGAATTGTCTAACAAGTCGACCGACTCAGTAATAACCCGGCCGGCTCGACCGAGTCTAAGCCTACTCGGTTGGGTTGGATACAGCGGCCCGTGAACCAAAAAAACAGCGTTTTTTTTCACTTTTTCCTTTGGGGCAATCCAAACAGGGTTCTAATTTGCCTATAGTGTATTTGGGGTCCATTCCCCTCTCCTAAACCCTATAAAACCCACCCAACCCCTCTCATTTCCTCACATCCATCTCATGCATTTGAGTGAGAATTTGAGTGAGAGTTTGTAAGGAGTTGTGGAGTTTGTTTTTATTAGAATATATCTCTATATCTCTATTTAGTAATGCTCAGTCTTTTAGATGTTTCTATTCTTATTCTTTTAGCAGTTTCTTAGATGAAACTGTTTGTTCGATATTCTACATAGAAACCTGATGTTTCTATTCTTGTAAATATCTTTGTATTATCATTGAGCTGTTTGCTCCATGTGAATTAATTCATTGAACATTCTTTTATGGTATCGGAGCAAGGTTAAGAGATTTTTTCTTGAAACAGTAATACTATCTGCATCGTAATCTCTTGAGTCCTTTCTAAGGTCGAGCCCTCTGTAAGCCAGGCAGCCTTCACTGAGTCTTAGCCTCGGCTTTGCTCGCTGTGATAAAAGCTTACAGTCGTCCATCTCGATACAGAAATGGATTCTTCTCTTGCATGATCATTTTATTAAAGAAATAACTTTGTGGCGGTGACTGTTTTCGTGGAAGTTTTTGCTGGTCAGTTCTGCTTGGAATAACGGATCCGGCTATCTCCTTCTTCACCTGGCGGCTACTCGACCACACCGTGGAATTTCTCAGCATTTGTGATCCAGGTGTTCTACTTTCAAAACTCATTTGTTTGTTTGAAAATTGGAGTTGTGTTTTTGAAAATTGATCTGCGAGCATCGGTCAAATTTTTTTTGCTGATTAAACGCTGTCAAAACCCGTGGTTCTATAATACGCCAAATTTGTATACACGCATTTGTATACACGCTCTCTGTCATAGCTCTGTTATATAACCCGTATATATAACCCGTATATACTCTCTCTGTCTGTTATATAGCTCTGTTATAGCTCTGTTGTATACACGCTCTGTCTGTTATATAACTCGTGGTTCTATATACGCCCGTAACCCGTGGTTCTATATACGTAACCCGTGGTTTATATACGCAAGTGGATTATAATATACGCCCGTATGTAATCACCCGTGGTCATTATATTTCAAATCCCGTGGATAGATATTTGAAACCCGTGGTCAATACATATTTCTGTTGAAACGCGTGAATATATTCTGCCGACCCGTGGTTCCGTTGCCGTATGCTGTAGAACCGTGGATACTTGAAAACCGTGGTTCATTTCTGAGGCGTATATACCTGAGACAAGAGACGTATATACTGAGACGTGACACCGTGACACGTATTTCAAACTAATATATACCTGAGACGTGACGTGAAGCTCACGTGGGCCAATACATCCGTGGTGTAGATCGTATTTGTTTCAGATCTGCGTATTTGTTTTGTGAGCCAAATATATCCGTGGTATTTACCAGCAGTGTAAGCTTGAAACTGAAGACTGGCACGCTGCACGCCCGGTGCATCATTAGATTTTGTTAAATGCAACAATGTCACAACTCTGAATGTATTCATTTGCTGGTTCAACAGTTAGCTGCTCCTCAATAAGATCATCAACAGACACGAGGTCATCTTCAATAGTCATCATTATCTGAAGCTTCTTAATGCCATATGTGGGTCCGTATTTCAAAAATTTGTATTTGCTGTATGTATGGTTCTGATTGCCAGCAGTGGGTTACCAATCAGTGGAAATTTTTTTTTGTGATCCTGACAGTCTTCATTACATCTGACATTGCATAAGTATACTCTTATGGTAGACCGGCATTTTCTTGTGGCAAACTGTATTCTCAGAACTGTATTGGCAGTCCTACTATTGTTTTAGACAGCTGAAAGTCCGTTCTTTAAATTTTCACCAGCATAAGCAGTCAGCTACATTGTTCTTGTGTGTCATACTTTTGTATTCTCTTTGTGAAAATGGCCACACTTACCAATCTGATGTTAGAAGGAAATCAACGGTTTAATGGCAGCAACTATAACATTTGGAAACAAAGACTGCTGACCATTTTTGAGTACAGGCGTCTTGATCAACTCATTTTGGGCAAAGAGCTTCGTCCAGGTACAGCCGGGACCGATCAAGATAAATTTGATGATCGAAATCGAGAGGCTGTTATGCTTCTCAAGCTCTCTGTAGCTGATGATCAGTTACCACAGATCCCTTCTGGCAAGACAGCTGCTGAAATCTGGGAACAGTTGAAAGAATTGCATGAGACATCTGATAAAAGCAGAGCTTTTTTTCTCAAAAATCAGTTGTTCTCCATCATGATGGATGAACATATGTCTTTACAGGAACATCTCAACAAAATTAAAGACATTCGAGATCAGCTCGACGCCATTGGTCGGACCATGGAGGAAGAAGATATGGTAGTCATTACCCTGAAGAGTCTACCAAAATCTTATGAACACTTCATTGAAACACTTAACATTACAAATGTTGATCTGAAGTTTTCAGATTTATGTACCAAACTTCTGCAGCAAGATAGGTGGAAACAGCAGTTTGGTAGTGGTACTTCATCAGTGCCCTTGGAGAATGCATTTGCTGCAAAATATCAGTCCTCTCAGTCTTTTCAGCAGAGAGGATCATCTCAGTCTTTTGATCCTAACAGGAAGAAAAGTGTACAGTGTAATTACTGTCACAAGTTCGGTCACATGAAGAAAGACTGCAGGCAGAGGATTGCTGCTGAACAAAGGAAACAGGGAGGGTCACATCAGACAGCGAATGTTGCAGAACATTCCGAGCAGACAGATTCTGCCTTTTACGCCTTTATGGCTAAAAGGTCTTCAGAACATGTACCTTCCTCTGCATGGTACATTGATTCTGGTGCATCACGCCACTTCTCTCACAGGCGTGACTGGTTTATTGACTTTTCACTTTTCAGTGATTCAGTTGTATTTGGTGGAGGTGAAAAGTACACTGTTGCTGGCAGGGGTACAGTTCAAATTCAGTCTGGTGGACGCACGCTCATATTTCTAAATGTATACTATGTTCCTGGTATGGAGATTAATCTGCTCTCTGTCAGTCAGATTATGAGGAATTCTCCTCAGCTTGATGTTATGTTCAGTGCACACAAGTGCTCAATCATTGACAGGGAGACCAGTCTGACAGTTGCTACTGGCCTCGAGGACCATGGTCTATACAGGCTACTTGACACCGGTGACTTTCCAGAAGTGGCACTAGCAGCTCGTGTCTCTCCCATCAGTACTCTATGGCATCAGCGATATGGGCATCTCAATATGCAGTATCTCTCTCAGCTCTCTCGGGAGGGACTTGTGTCAGGATTACCTGATATTCAGACTCAGCAGTTGGGAGTATGCAGCGCCTGTCAAGCGGGAAAGCAACATCGGTCGTCATTCAAAAATGGCGAATCTTGGCGCGCATCCCAGGTACTCCAGTTACTTCATGCTGATATTTGTGGTCCTATGAATACAGCTTCTATAACTGCTTGCAAATACTTTTTACTTATTGTAGATGACTTCAGTCGAAAGATGTGGGTGTATTTTTTAAAAAATAAATCTGATGCTCTTAGTACCTTTCAGAAGTTTAAAACTTTAGTTGAAAAAGAATCTGGTTGTAATATCATGACCCTTAGGACCGACAATGGGGGGGAATTTTGTTCCTCAGCTTTTGCCAACTTCTGTGATATTCATGGCATCAAACGTCAATTCACCACACCTTACACTCCCCAGCAGAACAGTGTTGTCGAGCGTCGCAATCGCACGGTTGTTGAAATGGCTCGTTCCATGTTACAACACCGGAGTGTTCCAAACAAATTCTGGGCTGAAGCAGTATTTACTGCTGTTTACCTTCTTAACCGATCCCCTACTCAGGCTGTTAAAGGGAAGACTCCTGAAGAAGTGTGGTCTGGTCGTAAGCCTAAGATCAGTCATCTCAAAGTTTTTGGCTCAGTTGCATATGTTTGGGTTCCATCTGCTAAGCGATCTAAGTTGGATTCCAAAAGTCAGAAACTAATGATGACAGGTTACAGTGATCATCACAAGGCTTATAGGCTGATAGATATAGCCACTGGTCGACTTAGCTTCAGTCGAGATGTAGTATTTGATGAAGACAGAGGATTCTTTCAGTCTTCTTCTTCTGAGCAGCGTTCTGAGGATCCGCCTCACAGTGTTCTTCTTCCAGTCAGTCCATCCGATGGGAGGGATGATGTAGAATCCAGATTTGATACTACTCTATCTGAGCTTCCTCCAGAAGCTAATCCCCCTCTTGCTATCCCTATTGATCTTGAGCCTGCCTCTCTTCCTCCTGATATTGGTCCCTCTAATCCTGATATTGGTTCTTCTTCTCTTCGGCCAAAATGGTGGGCTAAGACCATAGGTGATCTCCGGGATAATGAGCTCCTTGAAGGTAGAACTTCTAGGCATAAGAACAGACAACAGTCTACAGTCAATTTTGCTCTTATGGCTAACCTTCACAGTACTTTTGAGCCTCAAACATACTCAGAAGCTAAGGGTATATCTGAGTGGGAAAAGGCTATGCAAGCAGAATTTCAGAGTCTTCAGAAAAATCACACATGGACTCTTTCTGATCTTCCTGCAGACAAAAAACCCATAGGCTGCAAATGGGTGTATAAAGTCAAATACAAAGCTGATGGAACCTTAGACAAGTATAAAGCTCGGCTTGTGGCTCGAGGATTTTCACAGCAGGAAGGCATAGACTATGAGGAGACTTTTGCTCCTACAGCCAAGATGAGTACTATCAGGCTTGTGCTTGCCCTAGCAGCTCAGTTCAAATGGAAAGTTCATCAGATGGATGTAAAAAGTGCTTTCCTAAATGGTGATCTCCAAGAAGAAGTCTACATGACGCAGCCTCCAGGATTCAAGGTTGCTGGTCAAGAACAGAAAGTGTGTCGGTTAGTTAAAGCCATCTATGGATTGAAACAAGCTCCTCGGGCTTGGTACATAAAAATTGATCAGTATCTGACAAATCAAGGTTTTCAGAGGAGTCCATCTGATGCAAACCTGTATATCAAGCATACTGATGATGATATCTTGTTTGTAGTTGTCTATGTGGATGATCTTATCATTACTGGCAGCTCTGCACATTTGATCCATGGGATCAAACAAGATCTATGCAGAACTTTTGAGATGACAGACTTGGGACTTCTTCATTACTGTCTGGGGGTTGAAGTATGGCAGACTGAAAATCAGATCTTTCTTTCTCAGTCCAAGTATGCCAAAAATCTTGTGGAAAGGTTCAGAATGCAGGATTGCAAACCGGCCACGACTCCTATGGAACCAGGGCTCAAACTTTCAGCACAGTCATCCTCTCCTCTTGTGGATGAAACTTTATTCAGGCAATTAGTGGGCAGTCTCATCTATCTTACTGCTACCAGACCTGACATCAGTTTTGCAGTAAGCTACATTTCTCGCTTTATGTCAGCTCCTAAAGCTGATCATTGGATAGCAGCAAAGCGGGTGCTACGATATGTGCGTGGTACTTCTGATTATGGCCTCTTATATACTCACAGCTCCACTTCTACTCTCAGTGGCTACACTGACTCTGACTGGGCCGGTTCGGTTGATGACCGTAAATCTACAGCTGGGTATGTGTTTAGTCTAGGATCTGGAGCTGTTACTTGGACTAGTAAGAAGCAACAGGTTGTGGCTCTCTCCTCAACAGAAGCAGAGTATCGGGGAGCAGTTAAGGCAGCCTGTGAGGCAGTTTGGCTTCGTCGTATGCTTGCAGATATGCATGTTTTTCAGACAGGGCCTACTTCTTTGTTTTGTGATAATCAGGGAGTGCTCAAACTTGCCAAGAATCCTGTCTTTCATGAACGAACAAAGCATGTGGAAACTCACTGCCACTACATTCGACAGTTGGTTGAAGACGGCTCAGTTCAGTTGCACTATGTTCCCACCACAGAGCAGCCCGCCGATATCTTTACCAAGCCTCTTGGTCCTGATAAATTTGTAAAATTTCGCGGGTCTATTGGTGTTGTAAATAGATTGAGCATTAAGGGAGGGTATTAGAATATATCTCTATATCTCTATTTAGTAATGCTCAGTCTTTTAGATGTTTCTATTCTTATTCTTTTAGCAGTTTCTTAGATGAAACTGTTTGTTCGATATTCTACATAGAAACCTGATGTTTCTATTCTTGTAAATATCTTTGTATTATCATTGAGCTGTTTGCTCCATGTGAATTAATTCATTGAACATTCTTTTAGTTTTTGGAGCAGCAGTGGGGAGTCTTGGGCAAGCATTGTAGCAGGAGTGGGGAGCTTCTTGGGCAACCATTTGGAGCAACATTGAGGAGTTGGTTTCTTGGAGCAACCTTGAGAAGGCAGTTTGTGCCTGAAGGTATTTTTTTTCGCTTGTAAAACTCTGTTTTTGCTCGCTAATTTTTATGTGCAAATCTGGAAATTGAAAAGAATGTTTTCTGTGAAAGAAATGAACATTAAAGCAATGCCATTTTTTTGTTTTCATTTTCAAATTTTTTGCTTTCATTTCCAAGTCAAAAAATGGCACCTAGAGTGAGAGATGTTGCTTGGGCACATGTTGAAATGGTTGATAGTCAAATGCATTGCAAATTTTGCCATAGAAAAATTAAGGAAGGTCCTTGGGGCATTAATAGGCTGAAACAACACTTGGCACGGATTAGAGGCCAAATTACCCCATGTGAATCAGACGAAATTGGGGAGATTAGGAAAGAATTGTTAGCCAACTTTGAGAAGTTTAAAGAGGAAAAGGCTAGGCAAAAAGAGTTAGAGGTTGAAATTGGGAGGAAGAGGAATATAAAAAAAAAATGTTGGCTACCAACCCCCATTTTGATTTTGAGGGTTCTTCCTCTATCCCTTCTACTGATGCATCCAACCCCTTCTGATATGTTCCTCCCTCTTTGGAGTCTATTCAAAAAAAGGGTAAGGGTAAAATGAAAAAGAAGGGTGATATGAATATCAAAAGTTATTTCACTATCACACCCTCCTCTCCATTGCAAGTGGTTCTCAAGCTAGTAGAACTTTGCAGCCCATTTTAGATGACCATTGGAAGAAAGAATTGAGGGAGAATGCTTGTGATTACATATGTAGATGGTGGTATGATGTTGATATCCCCTTCAATGCTTCCCATTCACCATATTATGAGCCTATGTTTGATGCCATACATGTTGTTGGAAAAGGCTTCAAAGGCCCTACTATGCATGAGATAAGTGGGTATCATTTGCCGAAGGAAATTGCCTCCATTAATGAGTATTTGAAAGATTTCAAAAACTCATGGGCAAGAACAAGATGTACCATCATGTCAGATGGATGGACTCATCAAAGAAACTGTACCATCATAAACTTTCTTATCTTCTACCCACAGGGAACCATGTTTCTAAAATCAGTTGATGCATCTGATAAGGTAAAAGATGGACAATTGTTGTTTCAGCTATTGGATGAGGTTGTTGAGGAGGTGGGGGTGGCTAATGTGGTTTAAGTCATCACAGATAATGCTTCTAATTATGTTCTTGTTGGTAAACTGTTAGAGGAAAAACACAAAACCATCTTTTGGACCCCATGTGTTGCACGTTGCATAGACCTCATGCTTGAGGATATTGGCAAATTAGATTGGGTCAAAAACACTGCAGATCATGCCAAAAGAATAACAAAATTTATATACAATCATTCATGGATTTTGATCGTGATGAGGAAACACGCAGGGGGTAGGGATATTATTAGGCCTACCATTACTATATTTTCTACTCATTTTTTGACATTGCAATCTATGCTTTCACAACATAGAAACTTGCAAAAGATTTTTTCCAACGAAGAATGGAATCAAAGCCAATGGTCTCACAAACAGGAAGGCAAAGAATTGAAAAGGAAAGTCACTGAAGAAATATTTTGGAGAAAGGTAGCAGAGATTGTGAAGCTTGTTGAGCCACTGGTTAAGGTGTTGCGGTTGGTGGATGGGGAAATATTGGCTATGGGCTTCATTTATGAGGCTATGGATCAAGCAAAGGAGCAAATAAAGAGGGCATACAAGGATAAAGTGGCTAAGTATGGGCCCATTTGAGCAATCATTGATGAAAGATGGAACAATCAACTCCATCGCCCTATACATGCAGCTGGGTATTTTTTGAACCCATGGTATCATTATAAAGCTAAGGATACGGGAGCTTTGAAGGGGTAGGTTAGAGATGGAGTGATTGACTGCATTGATCGCATGATCCCATTAGAGTGTGATTAACTGGAGACACGCTGACAGGTCACAACCTTCAACAATGCCTCAGGTACCTTTGGGAGGAACCTAGCGAAGATTGCAAAGGAAGCAGATGAGCTAGATAAACAAAAATTTCAATTTTCAAATTCTTAATACTTATTTCGTTAAATCATTTATAATTTGAAAGTTGGATATAATTTGTAACTTTGTTGAGCTAACTCATTACACTCCTATGTTTTTTGCAGCACAATGGTGGGAGGCTTTTGGTAGCCATAGTCCTGAATTGCAGAAGTTTGCAATTCATATTCTAAGTCAAACTTGCAGTGCTACTGGGTGTGAGCACAATTGGTCTGTCTTTGAGAGGATTCACACAAAGATGAGAAACCGTTTGGATCAAAAACAGTGAAATGATCTAGTCTATGTCCAATACAACCTTCTACTCAGACGCAACCAATTGCTGAACAAAAGCCCTAATTCAGATCCCATTGTGTTGGAAGACATTGTTCCAACATCAGATCGGGTTGTGGAGAGTCATCCAGCAGAGTATGCTTCTGATGAGGATATTAATTATGAATTACAGACAATAGCATCACTCGAACATAATGTTCAGTTGAATGCAGATCCTAATCCACTTACCAGCCTCAGCCCCAAAGCCAACAAGTCCTCCAATTGCAGGCGCTTCCTCTGCTCAGCGACGACAGAAGCGCGTATCTCGTCTATCTCAACTTGCAGCTGCTGCATAGCCTGCTAGTGCTACCACTTCTACAGTTGCAGTTGGAGATGATGATGAGGAGGAGCCATGGGGCCCCCTGTCTGACTCTGATCCAAAGGTTGATCCAGATGATCTTGGCTCCTCTAGCAGTAGCCAGTAGTATTGGTCACAGTTTATTTTTGTTACAAAGGCCATTTATAGCCTCCTTGGTTATGTGTTTTTGTTTTGATCTCTATATCATCATCATGTATGTATTGAACAGTACACTGGGTGCCATTTTGATATAATGGATATATACATGAGCCTACTTTGATCATATGTTGTCTTCTATCTATATTCTAATGTTGTGTGTTTGGAAACATGAATGAAAATCTTTAAAATTATGTTTTTTTTATAAAAAAAAATAAAAAAATATTTAATGTATTTTTTACAACGACTGAGTCATTGCAATCGAGTCAGCCAAGTTGATACCGAGTCGGAGTCGGGGTTGACCCTCGGCCGAGTCGGAGTCGGAGTTTTAAAACATTGGGCTCAACAACTTCACCCAACCTTCAGCTGTCAAGCTCTCATTATGATTGCTTGTCAAGGGCTACTTTTGGGCTATCAACACGCTGCCCTCCACCAGTCCAATGATGCCCAATACTCCACTGTGAAATCTGCTCCTAGGATGGGCTTTCATCCACCAAGATAAGCCCTCCAAATGGCTTCCACAGGCTGCTACAAATTCTGTCCGCACACTAAAACTTCACTGTAGAATTTGCCCACTGGTTAGGGAATCTAACAATCAAGTCTGTCCCTCCTCTTTGGCTTCCACAGGTTACCCAAACTGTCCACACTTGGACAGCCTATCCACCTAGCAACAACTTCAACATAAACACAACATACATACCTCCTTTGACTGGTGTAATACTGCTGCAACTTAGGCTCCTGGTTAGGGCAAGATGACAGACCTTATCAGCCCACCCAAACACTTCCAAACAACCTCAAATTACTGTGGCCTCCCTTCTTCTTCTGCCTGGACTTGACTGCTCCCTAAAACAGGGTCTCGGCCCCTCTTTAGTGCTGCCCAAACAGACCTGCGGTCTCCTGTAGGCTACAGCCACCCTGCGGCTCCTTAAATGGGAGAAGAACCAGCCCTTAGGATACTCCAAATCAGCCCAGAATTCACCTAGGAGCTGCGGCCTGCCTGCTCCTCTACTCAGACCTGCATAAGAGACAAATTCCAACCCAAAACAGTCCTATTCACCTCCACGTCCTGTCCTTAAGTCACTGCGGCTGCTTCAGAAGTTGTGTTACTATGAAATGTTGCACATGGGATGATGAAATGACCTCCAAACACCTTCTATTTATATCCACCAAATTCTTGAAGGGACACATCTTTTGGACATTTCCACTTCAAGCCTACATGACTTGAGTGCCCAAAAATTCATTGTCAACTTCAAAAATTCATATCTCATCAAGGACATCTCGGAATTCGATGATTCTCAAAGCATTGGATTCTCCTCGCTGTCCTCTATCATCTCCATCCATCACATGTCCAAAACGCTCCATGGTTTTGGCCCAAACATCGATGGGTGCAAAACCCCAACCTTGGGTTCCAAACCAACAAGTGACTATTGTGGTGCTCCAATCTCCAAACCTTGAACCCTAGGGATCGGAGTACCTCCCAAGCTACTCAAAAATCAACAGGATATGTTTCCGGGTTTGAAGAATCTGTTTATGTGGTGGGTCCTACGTGGATCTGGGTGGATCTGTATCTATTTCCATATCTGAAACGCAGATCCACAAATCCAACATCAAGACCTTGTGGATCCAATAACACAACTAAAAATAAATCTGAGTTATATTAGTTTGTGGGATTTCCTAAATACTGTTATTTTTGTTGATTTTCTATGGCACAGGCTAGAAATATTTTTTCTTCTACATAACAAGTACAACTATTTCCAATGATTAGTTAGCATTAAATTCACATAGTATTCATTCAAAAATCATTAAGCAGTTATACAGAAGTAAATATCACCATTAAACCATGAAAGAGTGGTAGATAAATAACCATGAAACCATGAGACAAGAGACACAGAGATTAGGCCCGAGACCAGGGGAAAACCCAAAAAATTCTTTCCTTATGAGAGAGAGAGTTCCAGATTCATCAATACATCAAAAATAACCATAACCAAATAATAACCAAACCAAAACTAAGAACCAAGATCAAATGTCAAGCCAAGTGCCATGCGCTCCTTCAGATTTTCGGCCCTCCTTTTTCTCCTTCTAAAATTCGCTGGATCAGAGATGTTCAAGACAAAATCGATGTGTGAAATGAGTAGGAAGGTACTCATTTATAAAGCCTTTTGAAGGGGGTCGAATGGGTGCCCTCTTAGACGCCCAGCCTACCTAAAATACGATGTGGTTGACTTGAAGATTTTGGAGGCAAAAAACAAAATTCAAATTTTGAAATATTCTTCATTATGAAAATACGGACCATGGCTAACATATTTTCCAACAATTTTTTGGGCTATTTCATTGTTGCCAGTAAAAAAAAGGGCAAGTATGTTACAGCTTCTCTCATACAATCTCGAAGTTTTTTGGCATAGGGTTCTCCTTGGACTAATTCCAAAATTTTTATTACAGTCCTTGACACAATTTATTTATTCATTCAATTTATTCCCCTATTTCATTTTCCCTTTTTCTTGTACACCTTTTTTAAAGGATTAACTAATCTATGAAGTCCAACTTTATGCATTCAAAAGAAATACCCATTGCTAATAACATCAATACACCTCACCCGTTTTTATTTTAATGCAATCTCTCCCCATCTTCATCTTTTACATGTGACTTGGATCCAAATGTTTTAAACTTTGGTATTTCTAGGCTCAAACAAATCAATATCACTCAGAAACCATGTTGGAAAAATTAATACACAATATAAGGGAGGTGTAAGATATATGTAAATTATTCAAAGGAGTCAATCGATAAAATGTGCTAGCATTCTTTAATTCATGATTCAGATAGTTGAACAACTTAATCAACCCTGACTACCAATACTAAATCTTATTATATTAACTTAATTGGTCATTTAACATTCACGACCATTATAACACGTCACTATACTATATATTAGGGCTCATAATATATTATTCAGTGCTACTTATTTTAATGGTGGCTACATTTTCAAAATGTTTCCTAGAGGTAAACAACCCCTAGGAAGTCAATTTCAATAAGAAAGACATAATCACTCAAAGGCTCACACAAGATCTATCAGTGGAAAGATTGATAATTTGATATAACAAAGTCTATATGCAATTTGTTTTCTCTCATTAGATTTTTTTTACCCCTTGACCTCCAGAGTCGAGAAAGCTTTGATCGTCTCTCTCTCTCTCTCTCTCTCTCTCTCTCAAACACAAACATTTTGAAAACATATCCTTATCTAAGACACCAAGACATGTTTTATGAGAAACAAAAATGTTTGAGAAATATTTCTGGGGCGTTTTCCTGATCATTTCTAGCACTTTGACCTATTTCTTCAATACTTTCTTGTGGCCACCAGCAAATCAAATTAATACCAAGTTGTGTGTCCAGCAGCATGGTTGTTGTAAAGATAATCCAAGTTCAAATCCTGGTGAGCATGCTTTCACCATGCAAGGTAAGAGTCAGATATGGCATTTGTGGTGTGATTAGCAACTTACAAGGGTGGTTATGTTGAACTAACGTTCTCATCTATATCCATTGTCAGTGATGTTGACCAGATATAACACCAAATGTGCCAGCTCAATAAAGGTGATCTACTCCTCACTGAATAAATGCAGGAGGTGGCGATCATATTCCTCCTGTGTGTTTGTGTGTGTCTACAGTATACTATACGTATATATGGAATAATACTGCAATTTTCGCATTTCCTATATTTTTTGAAGTGGAATTTACAAAACTCATACCTGTTTTGAAACCATTCCCCTTTGCCCATACTTTGCAAAAAAAAATTATGAGAAATTCACAATTTAGAGGTCATATTGTCTTCCTAAATAAGGTTTCTTTGTCATTTATTTTAACATGAATTAACTAATTATCAGATTCAACATATCAATCAATTCACTTACTAGCAAGTTCTACAAGAGTTTATTCCAAAAGAGGATAAAATGCTCCCCCTTCCATCAGCTAGATTATTCTCATTGGAACATGTTATCTGAATAATAATATATTATCCAGAGTATGTCAAGGTATTCTATATATTATGGATCCAACCTATTTATGATGTATACCAGAACACTAACCACTCTATCATGCCCAGCGGCCTTTAGTCAGTTCACTTACTGTCAAGTTTTACATGAGTTTATTCCATGAAAGGATAAAAATGCTCTCCCTTCCTTCAGCTAAATTATTCTCATTGGAACATATTATCTGAATTATAGTCTGTTATCCCAATGTATGTGAAGGTGTTCTATATAATATGAGTCCAACCCATTTAAAACATATAATGAGTTATGACAAAATGCCAGAAAACTAACCTCTCCTGCACACCCAGGGTCCTTGTCCTCTTTGACAGCAATGCAACCTTCTCCTGACAAAATTTGAACTCTAAAGTGCTCTGAATTCAGGACTTCCACAAGTAAAATATCACCATCTTTCGCATTGTGATCAGAAGCAAATTCAGGCCATCCAGTAGTGAACACAAGTCTCCGTCCAGACTGCAAGTATGCATACCACTCTACTCTCCATGAAAGCCCATCACAATCGTTAAATGTCACAATGCCTTGTGATCCTGAGAGATATTTTGTCATGAACATTACTGGAAATGACTGCAAAATAGAAACAGATCAATTCATTAGAGATCTGCAATAAAGAAATATGCACTTGCCAGGAGAGGAAAGAAAAAATCCCTTTGCAAAAAGAAAAACCCAAGGATTGTTTTACTACACAAAGGGATACAAGTTTTCAGAGTTCATAAAGCCAAAAATCACAAACTTGGACTGTCAAGATACTTTACCATTTTACCACTGCGACCAAGACATTTTCTCTGGATTGCCCTAGCAAATGAAGGATATTCGGTGAAAATATTTTTTACAAAGTTTGTAACCATTTCCCTATTTGGGCTCAACAGACCTTCGCCAACATGTGGCTTGTATCTATTCTTGAAGCTGCCTTTAGTGCCCATCTAAACAATCAACAAATATAGAATTAACTCTACATAAATGAGGAAAGAAATGTCTACCAAGGTTACAGAATCAGAAACAGATTCGAACTGCTAAAAGTCTAAACTATTAACAAATGTAACCAAACCCACTATAACAAACTCAATATACCTGTGATGTTTCATTATCGACAAGCAACCAGCTTTTGCCATTCCAGATTACTTGAGCCCTTATCTCCAGGCTTGAATCTACCTTGGTATTTGAGCCATTATAAAAATATATCTACAACAATCACAATCAGCAAAAGCTTCCAATATTACAATAAGATAAGCTCAAGAGAAGCTAAAATCAGTAAAATGCTGATAATTCATTTCTATCCCCATATAATAGCTAAGAATGATTCAATAACTAAAGAAGTGCATGTATTTGTTGAAAACACTTGAATAAATACCATAAATACACAGACCTCAAGAACCTTGAACCCCAATTTCCACAAAAGGATGGGACAATACTCAATTCTAATAGAGACAGATGAATCCAGGAAAAGCTTGGGAATTGGAATTTTCTTCCATCTTTCATGGCGATGTAAGTTTTCTTCCTCCACCATGCATTTTGCAACAATCAAATTACCATGGCCTCCCCAATAGCAAGCACCATGCATCCATAAATATCGCACACGGTACTCGCTAATGTGAAAGGACAACTTACATTAACCACAAATATCAATATACATTCTCAAGTGCTATTGCTTTGCCAACCATGGTTTCTCTACCATTTCAAACACCACCATATTTGTTGTACCCCTAGAATATCACAACCTTACAACACTTACCTCTAGACTTGCACTTAGTACTGAAGATCTTTTCTCCTCAACAACCCATCTTCTCTCGATACTCGTTCTTTTGCGCCATCTTCACTATGTGAAACAACGAATTCTCACTTCTTTCTGTTGCTGCTCCAATTATCACATTGTCTGCTTTTCCCTCACCTTAGGTTAATTGTGTTCTACCCTCATTTCTTAACATGCCATCCCTCTGTGGGCATTCAAAAAATCTATTTACTTCCTCTCCATGTACAGCAATAAATCTTCCTTATGTGACCACCAACAATTTGACCTCTGCCTCAAAATCCTTTTCAAGCTCTACATCTACCTCTGCTTGATGAACTACCTTTAACTTATTAGTGTTCTCTTTGTCCAAATCCTACGTGCACAACACTAAATTCCTCCTGCTATTTTTCGTTGATGTTTGTAGCTCGAGCAAGTACTTCTACACAGGCCTAAGTGTCTAGGCGTGTAGAAGTTGCCAACAGTCTCCTTGGAACACTTGCTCAAGTGTGAGCAAGTTGCTATTGTAACTTAGCGTAAGTTAGACATTGTAAAAGCACATAATTATTATGTTGGTTTATTGAGCTAAAATAAACTTAGGAAAAGTAAATTATTTACTTTAGTGATTATGTTTTAATCTAAGCCCTATTGAGAAATCGGGAGGCTTACAATTTAGATTAGATTTCTCTTTACATGATAATTACTTGTGAGCTTGTTGGCAATTTTATTATTATGTTTTCCTTCTTTCATCAAGCAATTATTGGAAATGTAACTAGTTTCGGTCTTCATAATTGTTGTTGTACTTATTTCAATATGTATATCTTATGTAACAAACAAAAGAAAGAAAAATTATTACTTCAAATCATGGGTTTCATGCTTATTGATGGTCTTCTAGGTAAAAGCATGTTCTTCATGCTTCTAGGGCTTGTTAGGCCATAGGATTTATTGTCTTGAGTCAAGAGAGTGAACATCATGTTTATAAGACCCTTCAGGGCAAAATGTATATTGAAAAAGAATTTATTTTAAGTCAAAAAGGTCCTAGAAACCTCCAAAGTACAAGTCAATCCTAGCAGCTTCAAGTCGGCCTAAAGGAGGGAATTCAACCCCTTGGAAAGGTTATATTAGATTTGTCCTCATTTGGCACTCACTTACTCACAAGTTCGATCCTCAAGAAAAGGTTCGATCTAAGGTTAGAAGAGGCAAGAAAGGAAGAGCGAAGGTCCAGAAGGAAAAAAAGAATTCAAGAAGTCAAAGAAAAACTTGTTATTGGGCTCTATCTCTCTCACACATGTGAAATATAGGGTTTCTGCAACAACAAAGAAGGCTGAAACTGCAGGTCCGAATAGTAGGAAGATCAAGTAGTAAGAACGAGTTGTTGGAGGAGGGAGTATCTTGTTTTGACTTCTTTGACCTTAGGAGATATTGTCTTTCTCTAAAGGAAGATCTCTTGAAGAATTGTCTTGTTGTTAGATTAGGGTTTCTACAACAACTACAAGGTCAAAGTTGTAGGTCGAAGTTTCAAGACGAAGTTGATGGACGAAGTTGCAGAGTTGAAGCTGGAAGTGTTGAAGCATTCCTATTGGAAGGATTTCTTGAAGGGTTGGCTTGGTACTTGGAGGTGGACCTGGTCTATGGTTTGGGTCTTGATTGTCTCATTTTAAGAAGATTCTATAAGAAGGGTTTTTTTTTGGGTTTTCCCTTGGAGGGGCTTTGCCCTAGCTTGGAGCCAAATATATGTGTCCATTGTCTTTATTGTTTGATCTTGATATTTGTTTGATGAAAAAGATATAATAATGAAACACAAGAAGATAAATAAAGTTCACAAGAAAATATTAAGGTTAAGGAAAATTGGAATTAATAGCTACCACTTTGCATTTTCCAACATGGTATCAGAGCTAAGGTGAACAAAAAGGCAGCTGGAAGGATCAACTCATGTATACAAGAGGGGTTTACTAAGGGGAATCATTTGCAGAAGACTAGATCAAGACCTCATCAAAGGAAAGCTTGAAGAGGAAGGATTACAAGAAGGTTGTTGATCTCTCTTAGAAGGCAAGTTATTTGAAAAGCATCTTTGTAGGAAACATCAAAGGATCTTGGTATCATTTCATCACTCTTTGAAGTTGTTGCTGAAGGTATCCTAGAAGACATATTTCTAGGAAGTCCTTTTTGAAGAATCTTTAAAGCCTTGAAACAGTTGGAGACTTCAACAAAGGAGGAAAGACTCTTGATTGACAAGTATCATATTGTCACTCTATGTCTGAATCTATAAGTCATATGGGTTCTTTTTGCAAGGAAAGTTATAAGCTCATTGGCTTAGCAAATTTCCTAGCATGGAAGAAAAGGATTGATCTGGCACTTATTGAACATGAAGTAATGCACTGTGTTCTTGGTGAAGTTACTGAACCTAGCAAAGGCAAGACCCAAGAACTAGCAAAATACAAGAAAGGAGAAATAAGGGCACAAAGCATCATTGTTGAATCCATCAAGGATCCTCTTGTTCCATCAATTGCAAATTTGAAGACTTCTAAGGCTATGTAGGACAAGCTAGTAAATTTATACTTTGTAAGTACATCAGGACAAAAGATGTCATTGAGAAATAAACTATATAAAATGAAGAAATAGAAGAATGAGGACATGGCATCCTTTCTAATGAAGATCTCTCAATTAAGAGATCACTTGCAGGGGCTTGGGGAAACAACTTCTGATTCTGAAATGATAATTTGTGTACTAAATGCCTTGCCACCAAAATGGAGCAATTTTGCAACCAGCATTCACTCCAAGAAAGACTGAACTAATTTTGATGAGTTGTGAGCGCAATGCATCTTGGAAGAAACTAGGATCAAGGCAAAGGATGGCAATGAGTCAGGTGAACAACCTCAAGCCTTCATTGCTAGAGTCAAGATGCTAAAGAAGGGAAAGTTTGGGAAGCCCGAGAAGAAGCCAAATATGTCCAAGGTTCATTGCTTTAAATGCAATGAGTATGGAAACTTTAAGAGGGACTATCCAAGTCAGCAAAACCACAAAAGAAAGGAAAGAAGCAAACCTCACATAGCTGAAGAAATTGCAGAACCTGGGAAGAAGCCAAAGAAAGAAAATGACAAAGATCTTTACTATTAAAGAAGGCATCCTCTTTGAGAAGTTGGTCTTTTCGATAGCATGCATTGTCGTTTGCTCTAAAAGAATCTTGATTTTATATGGCATCATAGATAGAAGCATGTGATAGTAGCATACTTAGAGTCTACTTGATTGAGTTGCTTTGTAGAAATCATCTAGTCTTTAAAGTTAGACCATTTTGCATACTATTATTCATCCATGCATTATCTAACATTATGTTAGAAGTTGTCATTATGCTAAGATGGATCATCATGATCCTGTAAGAACCATCACTTTGGAAGGTTCTTGGAAGAAGCATTATGACAAAGATTAGTATACATTCCATATAGTATGGAAACAATACTCTCATGGGATGAAGGAATGCAATGGGTCAAGTTGCATGCTCATTATAAGGCATATAGCTAGATGATTGAATGAAAGCATTGAAATGCATATTTGAAGTAACTTTTGGGTAGGATTCATGCGTACAGATTGCTAAAGAAGTTCGTCATAAAATATGCTTAGTCAATCTTTCATATGATTATATGATGCTTGAAAGAAGAATCTGACTTACCCTAGAATGAAGAAACGATTAAGACTTTCTCACTAGATTATATAGAATAGTGATTAACGTCTAGTATAGTCTCTAGAAGAAAATTGTAACTTGGTAATCAAGTTCGATCCTTGAGCACTCTGATTCAAGGAAGATTCGTGTGGAGAAGAACCATGAGGATGTTGACACTTGGATGAAAAGGTCACCATAATGAGGTAAGTCTAATATTTTTGTTATTAGTTGTCTCATTAACATATTGGTTTTGCTACCTGGAAGGATATTGCAAGAATATATGAGGAATGCTGAGCCAAGCTCAACATATGATACATGGCAATTATGAAGTCAAGATGCATTCATCTTGTAAGGTAGCAGTACGAAAAGATAACCCGAAGGTCAAGTTCATACAACACAAAGAGATCACTATAATGCCTTCATTGATGATGACAACATGAAAGTGATGGCCTGAAAGTTGTCACGAGATTGAAGGAAGAAGATGGCCCCATGATACTTATTGACCACACTTTGTCAACAGTCCAAGAAGCAGAGTATAAAGCAGCAAACTATTTTTTTCAATGATCATTATCATCATTCAGCTTCCAGTTTTATCATTGTAAACACAATTTCATTAAAAAATATTGTAAATGACTCTAGTATGACTGTGAAGCCATGTAATAACACCTAGGTAAGCCTATGATTTTTGTCAAGGGATTTCATCCTAGGGAGTTTTTAAACCTCCCCGAATTATGTGTGTTTGTAAACACGAGTAATCAGCATAGCTTTTCTCCCAGCTATAACACCGAAGCTAGGGTGGAATTCTTTGACAAGGTCTTAGGTGAGTCCTAGTGTTTATCGAGTCTATGTATTTTTCATACTAATCATATTGTTATCAAGTCTATGTATTTTTCATACTAGATCATATTGTTTCACGGAATTGGGTCATGTCTTGTGAGTCTATGTCTAAATGTGTATTTCCCCTTCTAATGGTTGAATTAAATTGTAACATCTTGTAAAAATATTTTAGTGCATGGTTACTCATAGTTAGACACCATGGCTAAAGTATTTGAGGGTGGAAAAAATAATTAAACCCCTCTCGAGTCTTTAATTAATTTTTCTGGCAAAAACAAATAATTAATTAATTAGCCAGAAAATTAATTATTTGTGAGTGGAAAATCATCAATAATTCATGGGTCAAAAAAGAATTAAATTTTGAAGAACCCCCACCATGGGAGAAATGGATTTTTTAAGAAAATTTGACCCCTTGGACCTTGGTGGTTAAGTCAAAGTGAGTTTTTTGAGGATATTAGTCCAAAATATTATTTTTTGGATTAATAAAAAAAGGTTTTAAGCGAAATTTGAATTTTTCTCAAAAATAAAAATAAAAAAATCAACTGTGGAGATCAAGTTATTTTCAAAGAAAGATCAACGGATGAGATTATTTTGACAACGATCAAGCCAACTAGTCGTTATTTCCACTTGGAGGGGTTTTCTTCTCTCATTTTCTATATAAGGAAACTATCAAGCTCCTCATTTCATCTTTGGATGATGTAATCTGTAACACATGTACTAAGCCTTGCTTCGCTGGAACTGTATTTCTCATAACAGAAAGACTTCGGGGGTTTCAATTCATGGTGTTCTTCTATCTGTTGATCTGTGGTATGTGCTAGTAATTTTTCATGCTCTATATTATATGTTCTTCATAAATTGTTATTTCATTTGTTGCAAAACAAAACATCTATTGATATAGGTATCTTGCCTTAGGTGTTGGTTTAAATCTACACCCGTAGATCTAGATCTCTCATGATCTCACAATTCATCTTTTAAGTTTGAAAAAATATCTACAGGTACACTAGCCCTTGGTCTCCAAGTTCACAGACTGTGGAGAAGAATCGACCGTGTTTGGATTCCGATCTTTCATTTTGCAGGGTATTTTGCAGAAGGGTTTCGGTTGGTGATCCATTTACATACATCATTTATTTTAAAAATATCTCAAAAAATTTAATCCTTTTCTCTTGTGCTATAACGAAACTTACATGCTAATAAGGGCGAATTTTATTTTGTAAATATTGTAAATAACTTTTCTAAACCTTGTATTTTAAATATAACCCATTTTTTAATTTTGTACAGTGTTTGGGGTTTGGGGTTTTGAAATATGAAATTCTTATATATATTGGGTATTTAGGCTCTCCATTTTTTCATTTTGCAAGTGAGAAATCAAACTCTTGAAGAAAGAAAGGTTGATCTAGGCCCTTGAGGGTAAGATCTAGTCTTCCCAGCATCCCGGAAACTCAACGCTCAGGCAGGAAGGAATCCATCCAGCCCCTTGAAGGAGGGTTTCATCCTTTTTGGGGCATTTTCCTCTTGATTGCAGGGGTCCAAGTGCATTTTGAGCCTCTTGGACGCTAGCCACGGCCCTAGTTGGGGGATTTTCCCTAGCGACAACGCTCCAAGGCCTAGTTGCAAGCCTAAAAGGCCTTCCAACCCTTGCGGCATCCCTCTTTTGCTTGGTCGCAAACCTTCTGTGGCCTTTCTCCTTTGCGGCAACCCTTTCTAGGGCCTTTTCTTGTGGCCGCAAACGTCTTGGAGGTTGGTCGCAAGCCCTATGGGCCCCCTCTTGCTCATCGGCAGCCCTTTGTGGGCCTTTTCTCAAGGAGGCATTCCTCTAAGGCTTAGGTGCAAGCCCTAAGGGCCTTCCCTTGGCTTGTTGTAGGCCTAGACAGCCTCATTTAGGGCAACCACAGCCCTTTGGAGGGTTATCCCTCCTAGCCGTAGGACTATTTGGCCTCCTTTCCCTAGCCACATGCCTATTTGGCCTCTTTTCCCTAGACATTGGCCTCTTTGGGCCTTCATCCCTTCATTTTAGTCATTTTTGGGCTATTTTCTGAGTTTGGCGCTAAATTTTGACACTAATCTTTGTAATTGCAGGTCTAGGGTAAGTTTGGCAATTGTTTGTAATTGATTTCTATCATTTTGAGCCATAAATCTTGGGTTTTCCTTGCTAATTATTTGTTTTCCAGACTTGCTAGCCTCTTTGGCAAGGGTTTCAAGGCCTAAAGTAGCTCAACAATTCATCAACCAGCCATAAAGGCTTAGTTTCAGTCATAAGAGGGTTGATCTATCCTATTTCAAGCTAACAAATTGTGTTGCAGGTGTTTGAAGAATTTCAAGTCCATTGGAAAGTCAACTAGTCATTAAACTATGCCTATAGGCCTGAGGGTTTGGTTCTTCTACCTTCTTTCTCTTCATTGTTATTGCAATCAGATCTGAGGCATCATACTTACATTGGTATAAATATGATCGAAACATCCTAAGGAAGCCTTAAATCACTCTCACGTAAGCCTATAATCATTGCACAACTGATAATTCAATATTTATGCTTTTGTGACAATGCTTCTATGATGTTCTAATTAATTTTGAAGGTCTGATATATGATTTTCTGAGTCTGATATATAATTTTCTGTGTTTGATATACATGCTACAGCAATAAGGAAATACCTTAATAAGTGCTAAAAGGTCATAAGAATTCATTTTCATAGCTTAAGGTGTTCCTATCTTGCATTTTGTCCTCATTTGCAAATGATAAGCAGACTGCCCTTGTAGTTCTTTGGTATCTTATGTTGGGTTGATTGATAAGCATAGAAAATCATTGTTTCATCATTGCATTTGTTGCATCATTACATCCTCTTGCATTTTTCGCATTTGCATTAGAAGTTATTGTTAGTAATCTCATCTCAAAGAAGATTGTGCTCTAATTAACTTGACATTGGCATTGTATTGGTTTATTGTGAAATTTCTAATATTCTAAAGTGGCTAATTGTGAAAGCTAATGATATTTATGTCACTTATTTGTTGATGCTCTTGTAAAGTGATTAGAATACTTTTGTAACCTATTGCTTCTAATTGATAAGTAACATACGGAATTGCTTGCTAATTGGATAAGAGTATTATCTTGTTTAACAACACTGTGATCTAAGGATTATCTAGTGATATCATCTTCATTAAGTAATATTGTGATCTCAATTGAATAATCCAATTGCTAATCTTGTTTCATTGGTATTGTTGCCTCTTTTTCCTAATTTGCATATCAAGTGTAAAGGATTCATTACTTGGTGCTCCTTGCTTCTCATTGGTTATTTATTTAGAGCACTTGTTATATTTTTGAGATTGCTAATCAGTGGGTAGATCTTGAAGTGATTTCTATTTGGCACTCTAGTGATCGTGTTTCATTAGCACCTTGTTTTAACTGAGATTGTTCCTAATATTGCTCTCTTCAAGTACTTTGTTTATGTTGTTGTATTGAACATCATAAGCATCTAATCCTAAGTAATTTAACTTAAAGTACTCAAGGGGCCATTTGATAATCTCATTTAAGGCAATCACTCATAACTTGCACTTCATCCTAGGATTCGTTGTGCATTAATTAATTTACCTCCAAGCATAAGCTTGGTTGAAAGAAGATAGGACCACCTTTCTCACCCAGCTTGCAAAGTTTAGACCCTCTCTTGTGATTAACACAGTGACCTTGGAGTCGTCAACGCCACAGTCCCTGCAACGTCGAAGGCATCAAGTGGATAGAACTCTAGAGGAGGTATCGTTAATAAATCCATAGCTTTCTTCCCCTGGGCTTCTCTTCACAACCTACATTTGAGACTAACTTCAAAACAGTTGAGAGGGGATACTTAGAATAGGCAACGATTGTTCATCCAGTACTCTGGTATCTTAATTCATATTGTGCAAATAATTTGACTCCTAAGGCACTGGTCTCATACTTAAGAAATTCTTAAATCTAATCAAGTTGTGCTAAATAATCTTAACTTACCAATTATGTTCAACCAAGTTGCTAGGACATTCAGTTATGTCTCCTGAACTCATCATTTCATCCATAGGGACTACCCCCTTTAGCATGTTGTAGGGAGACAGCTTAAACAAAGAGAGTCGGGATCAGAGTGACAGCCCCTACCCTGAGCGTTGTCACATTCACGTGTACAATTTGGGCGACAACAATAGCTAGGAAGGAAGAAAGCTTGATGTAATGAGATGAGAAGGAAAGAGGGAGCCATGCAGCTATAAAGAACATGTAGTTGATACTCTTATGTAAACAAGCTATAAGACTTGTGGTGTTGACTTCCCAAATTGAAGGAAGTTTGGAATCTCCTCTAGGATCTATTCTCTGATCAAAAGAAGAATAGGGATATCCTCTCCAGTTGAGAGGGAGTGATGTTGGACATCACATGTGCATTCTCTTCTTCATATGTCATGCACTAGCCCAGGACTAACAATCATAAATCTAAGTGAAGACCATGAAGAAAGAACGGTGGAGGATTGGATAAGCATTTGTGGTTTCCTTGAGGATGGACAATCCAAGAAATGAAAGATACCGCCACTCTTTGAGGATGAGATAGGTATCCAAGATGAGAGTGGTCGAAGAGGACCGATATTCTTTGAGGATGGGAATCCAAGATAAGAATAGTCGTAAAAGGACATACCTAGTGAACATCTAGATTGGGTATGTGCCTTGTAGAGGTGGTGTGGTATCACACGTAAAGTCTCTCGACATAATGCTCTCGAATGAAGTTGAGCTTGTCTAGTTAGGCCTCAAAGACTATGTTGGTCATAATGTTGATGCTTATAGATGGCTTATCAATTTGACTCTTCTTATGAGAACTCTTCAGTTTGATAATGATGTTGTACTAGTTGTACAATTATGAATACCTCCATAGTTAAGAGGGAATGTTGGAAAAGTAACTAGTTTCGGTCTTCATAATTGTTGTTGTACTCCTACTAGAAAAAAATTGTTGTTGTACTCATTTCAATATGTATATCTTATGTAACAAACAAAAGAAGAAAGAAAAATTATAATTTCAAAGCATGGGTTCCATGCTTCTTATTGATGGTCTTCTAGGTAAAAGCATGCTCTTCATACTTCTAGGGTTTGTTAGGTCACAGGATTTATTGTCTTGAGTCAAGAGAGCCAACATCATGCTTATAATGTTGAGAAATCTTGGGCAACTAGATTAGGGTGATTTCACTTACTTTGATAAATGCTTGTGATGTTCTTTTACTTCAACTTGTAGAATTTATAATTAGTTTTTTCTTCTTTTGATTATTATTGTGTTCTTATCGTCAAACAACTACCAAAAACATGAACATCAATAGAACAAATGGACACAAGATATAGGTTGCTAACCAGGGCCAAAACCTCTTCAAGAGAGGAAAACCCACAAGAATCTTCAAATGATGAATTCCTAGATGTTTAGACCCAAGACAAAGACCCCTCCAAGACCAAGTCAACCCTCTTCTAATTCAACAAGATCAAATTATAGCCAAACTGCTTCAATTTTGGTCAAAATTCAGAACTTCACTTGCTACAACAGAATTTGGTCCTTATTGCAGACTTGTACTTCTTCAACTATCCTGCAATTCTGTCCTTTTCGCACATGTGGGTTATGTTAGGGTAGAATAGGTCTTCTTCTTTCTTCATTGTACTTGTCCTCTTTTTCTAAGTGATGAGGCTTGCAAACGTGATCCTTTTGACACCAACCTTCGTCCTCTTAAGATGACTGCAATTTTGACTTTATTGAAATAAATGATGCCCTAGTTCTTCGCACATCTGAGTGAGATGGATAGAGAAAACTTCAGAATTTGGTTCTTCTTCTAATCTTCTAGTCTTCGTTTATGTTCTTTCTTCTTCTCCTTTTCTTAGATCGAACTTTCTTGATTGATGATCTTCAATTGAGGTCTACTACTTCATATATATAGGCTTCTAAGGAGGTTGAATGACCCCTCATGAGGCCGACTTGTGCTCTTGCAGACTGACTTGGTCTCATGTAAGCAAACTTGATCTTAGAGGGACTTTTGACACAATTTTCACTCAAATAAATTATTTTTTACTTGATACAAAGTGCCCAAAAGGGTCTATTACATATAACAATGACTCTTTTGACTCCTAGACTCTATGACAAAAACCTAGAAGCACACAATGGGTACTTGACCTACAAATAAATTGATCTTGAGTATGAAACCCACGCTATAAAATAGTAATAATAAATTATTCTTTCTATTTTATATCAAATAGAAAAAATCAATAATACATAGAATCAGTGTTGAAAATATCAGTATCGGCAAAATATCATCAAATATCGGCAAGCATAAAAAAATGCATAATATATTCATTTTTTCAGATTTCTAAACATATAAAGCAATAACAACATGAACTAAACACATTGGCACATAAATATGAAGAAGGCACTAATATATATGATGTCAAATAGAAATGATACATCAAACTTCGGCGATACCAAATCCTGCTGATCCCTGATAATTGTCCAATCAAGGACTCAAACAAAATAACAGCACATATCCTGTTGATCCCTGATAATTGTCCAATCAAGGACTCAAACAAAATAACGTCACATATATAAAACTTTAAAAGTATTTCATCATCATGAGTTATAAACTTATATGTAGCAAAAGTTGCAAAACAAATAAAACTAGCAGCAATCTATCTGAGACCATTGGCCTCTCCCTAGCAGCTTTCTTTCTATCTTGTTCAGCAATTGCTTCACGAGCTTTTTGTATAACCTCTGCACTAGAAACCATACAAGGCATTACATCTGCATCATGTGCAGAGAGTCTAGTCAAATGGTATTTCAATCGTGTAACCCCTCCTGACATCTTGGTCCCACACAAGTTGCATGATATATATGCCTGATTTACCCCACCAATAGCCTCCCCATACTCCCAAAATGGGTCCAAGGCTTTTGGCATATTTGATATTTGTAGTGAACTAATTCAAACCTAGGGCACAAAAAAACAAAAAATTCGCATTAGACCCCCCAACACAAAAAATAATAAGTTATAACCACCTCATTCAAAAAAAATTACTACATTATTTGCATTTTGCAATGTGAATGAAAAATGGCAATAAGAGGGTGCATAAGAAAGTTGAAAAAAAAAATTAAAAAAGAAGCTTGTCGTCCAAATATGGAGAAAACCCTTGCATTGGTTCATGGGCATGAAAATCATAGCAAATAGAAAAAAAACAAATAAACAAAATGTTGGTAGGCAAAGAGGCAAGCAAGCATAACCCTAAATCTATGAAAAATCATTAACATAGGGGTTTTTAAGAACATACATGTTAATGGAAGAAATGAAGTTTGTCTCACTAATCTTCAATCTTTGATCCACAAAAAAATCTTAGTTGATGATAATAATCGTTGTTTGATCCTCAAACCCTCCTTGACAACCACCACAAAACTCTTCCCCTTCCTTCTCCAACACTCAGAAACAAAAATGAAGAAAAAAAAACAATTTTTCCTTTTTCTAGCCGCAGCGAAACACGCCTGGCGATATTTTATATCGTCTCGCGATATTTTGCCAAGATATCGCCGATATCTAAGAAATATCACGATATTTTCGGGAGCCAAAAATATCGCGATATTTTCTCGGCGATATTTTGGCTTGCCGAAAATATCACAATATTTTCAATAGTCAGCGATATATCGCCGATATTATCTTCATTGCATAGAATATTATGAAGACCGAACCTAGTTACAAATTTCAACACTCCCTCTTAACTAGAGAGGTATTCATAATACATAGAAGGTACATGGACATTCTCATACTGAAGAATTCTCATAAGAAGAGTCGGATTGGTAAGCCATCTCATAAGTTATCTTTTCAGCTTATATCAATGCATCTCATCATATCAACCAGCATTGTCATATAGCAAGGCCTTGACTAACAGCTCTATCTCTCCACTAGATTAGAGCACAATGTTGGGGAGACAATGATTTATAGACACCTTCATCATTGTCTCTCAAGGCACATACCCCATCTGGATGTTCACAAGCTATGTCCCTTTAAGACCATCCTTTTCTTAGATTTACACATCCCCAAGGAATCTCCTCTTCAACCACTCTTGCCTATTGGATGCCCTACCTCATCCTCAAAGAGTATCAGTATTTGTCTCAAATGCTTACCCAATCCACCATTCTTTCTTCATGATATGAAGACAAGAATGATGTGTCTATCTCTCCCTCTCAATTGGCGAGGATCTACTCATTCCTTTACATGAAAGGAATATACCCAAGCTCCCTCTCAACTAGGGACTTGTTTTCAACAACAACTATCTATTCTTCTATGGAGATCATGGTACTATCAGTTGTTTGTGTTAGTTTTCGTAGCATCGCAAGTGTTCTATGTCGAGAAATCTAGAGGTAGCTAGTGTAGGTGATTTCTCATACTTTGATAACTGCTTGTGGTGTATTTTTACTTTACTTGATTAACTTATTTGTTCACTTAATTATCATTAAGGTTTTCTATCATCAAACAACTACCAAAGCATAAAGAACAATGAGACAACAAGACACAAGATGTAGGCGATCAGCCAGGGCCAAAACCTCTCCCACTTCAGAGGAAAACCCACCAGAATTCTTTCTCTTCTTCATGATCTTTAATTGACAAGTTCCAAGACTTTTGACCCTTGACCAAGACCCTTCAAGACCAAGTCAAACTTTGCTTACTTCTGCAAATCTGACCTCTAGCGGCTTCTTCTACAACTTCAACCTGCCTAGCAGCTTCTTTTGCAACTTCAACCTGCCCAGCGCTTCTTTTGCAACTTCGACCTGCCCAACAGCTTCTTCTACAATTTCGACCTGCCCAATAGCTTCTTCTACAGTTTCGCCCTGCCCAATAGCTTATTCTACAATTCTGACTTGCCCAACAGCTTCTTCTGCAACTTCGACCTGTCCAACAATTTTTTTTGCAAAAACCCTAAGCCTAGCACGTGAGAGAAATAATGGTGTGTTTATGCTCCTCTCTTCTTCACTTGGGTAGAATCTCTCTCCTAGAGAATTCGACTTCCAAAATAGCTTTTCTTGATGACCTAACTTTACTTCTGCAACTCGGCCTTACTGCAACAGTATGAACCCTAGCTCCTTCGCACGTGTGGAGAGAAGTAGCCCCAAAAACTTTATTTCTTCTTCTTCCTTCGTCCTTTTCTTTTTCACACTTCTTCTCTTCCTTATGATCAAACTTGTGTGAGTGAAGTGTGTCTTCCTAATGAGGTCGAGGTCTTCTTTATATTGGCTTTTCAATAGGTCGAATTGCTCCTTTAGGTTGACTTGTATCTTCACGTAGGCCAACTAGATCTTTGTGTCATGACAAGGTCTTGGAGGGTCTTTTGACTCAATAAATTTTCTTTTTACAATATGTAACATGACCAAATGGGTCTTCAATACATGACAATGACCCAATGACTTTATGAAAAACCTAGAAGCACTCACTGGGTGCTTGACCTATCAAATAATAAATTCTCTAGAGCATGAAACCCATGCATTAAGACTCGCAATAATAAATTTATTTTTCTCTTTTCATTAAATACATAAAATCATAATCATTATGAAGACCGAACCTAGTTACATATTTAAACACTCCCTCTTAACTAGGGAGGTATTCATAATACATATAAGGTACTTGGATATTTTCAATCTGAAAAATTCTCATAAGAACATCGGATTGGTAACCCATTTGTTTAGAGCATCATATCATCTAGCATTGTCACATAGCAAGGCCTTGACTAACAGCTTTATCTCTCCACAAGATCAAAGCATAATGATGGTGAGACCAATGATTTATAGACACCATCATCTTTGTCTCTCAAGGAACATACCCCACCCAGATTCTCTCAGGATATGTCCTTCTAGGACTATTCCCATCTTGGATTCCCATTCCTCAAAGAATATTGGTCCTTTATGACTACTCTTATCTTGCATACCCTACCACATCCTCAAAGAGTATCACATGTCAGATGCTTACCCAATCCTCCATTCTTTCTTCCCAAGTGAAGACAAGAATGATGTCCCTATCTTTCCCTCTCAACTAGGGAGGATATACCCATTCCTATAAAGGAAAGGGATATACCCATTCCTATAAAGGAAAGGAATGTACCCACTCCTACAAAAGGAATGTACCCCAAGTTCTCTCGTCCTGGAACTTGTCCAAGCTCCCTCTTAACCAAGGATTTGTTTCCAGCAATGTTCTGCTCTAGGTGGAGATCATGGGACAATCAGCTGCTTGTAGGGCTCCCTCTTTCGATGTCATGGATTTCATCTTCTTTGTTATGGAGCCTTCATATTTTGGGAATTCTTCATAGGGCATAGACCATCCACCACTTTCATTCATGAATCATGCCAGTCATGTCATCATTTCTTTTATCAGACAGTGATCCATATCTGGCTTTCCTTCATATAGTTACCTTCTACACATTATGTTTTTCTTCAAGATCTTTCATCCCATCACATGAGTACCAATTCTAGGAGACATCCACAACTCTCTTTTGGTGGCCTTGTATTAGCCCATCCTGATATCATTCAAAAATCAAAAATGAACAACAAATTACCTTTGTGATGGTCTTACATGACATCTGCTTGTTGTATTATCAACAACCTACATACATATTGACACATCTCCAAGATATACAATGTCAAGAGTCTTCTTTTTTTCCAGACTGCATCAGAGTCTTCATACCTTTTCCATGGAGGTGTCATGGTCAATTATTCTATTCATAAGATGTTGATTCCCCTTGTGATCATAGTTGCATTTTTTACGATCTCTTCTTCTTTTTTTCACATATTTCTCCCCAAGAACTTCCATCCATAGTTCCTTCATTTTGTCAACCACCTCATATTCCATATGAGGACTCATTATGTTGATTTCATCTAGTCAATATGTGAACCATGCCTTCATGCATCTTTCGAAAGGAGGAGATCCCTTTCTCTTGATCATGCTCATGAGGTAGAACATTTATCATGTTATCTGCAACTCTATGACATGACTAAACTTTATCAAATACATGCATACATACCTCATTTCTTCTTTTTGGTCATCTAGACTTCCTTCGACAACTTCCTTGATTGAAATTTCTTCAATCATCTTGACCTGCTTCACTTCTTTGTCATCATACCATCATCCCATGAATCCCATATAAGGTGGAATTCTCAGCGAGACACTTCCTTCTTCCAATAGGTGAATCTTCCAAGGAATATTCCAACGAAGGACCTTGAGTCCTATACTATATCACTTTCTTCTATCCATAAGTACTACTTATGCTTCCAATGAGGTTACCAAGAGAAACTTCCTTTTATTGATGATTGCTATAGACTTCTACTTCAGCTATCTTCTAAGCTTCTTATGATGATGTCATGAGCTCTTGCTTCAATCGTATGCTTTTATGATACCATCTCCTAACATGATGCATCTTATCATGCTTCTAATGTTTTTCTACCATGATAGCTATACTTTACAAAACTTTGAAACAAAGACTTGAAAAGAACTAGGTGAAGAAGATTATCTCAATCATATTAGATATCATTTACTTCCTCCTCCTTGAATTTCTTCTTTTCAGCTTCTTCCACTTCTTCAGTAATATGAGCTTCTTCCCTTCCTCTTTTGTTGTAGTACCCATATTCATGACAGACATAGCATTGGATCTTCGCCATATTCTTCTTCTTTTTCTGAGGAGCAAACTTCTCTTTTCTCTTAGCCATGGCAACAAATGCTTGAGCTTGCTCGTTTGATCCCACATCAATTTTTGCTTTTAGCCTGGTTTCTTTGATTTTGCATAATGACCACAATTCATTGAATGGAGTAGCTTCCTTCTTTCCATAGATGCTTAATGTAAGGTTTCCCCAATCCTCTGGTAGTGCGTTGAGCACTATGGTAGTCATTTCCTTGTAAGACATTACTTCTCCCAACTCTTGGAGCTGATCTTATATTTCTGACACCCTCATAAAGTATGAGGCAATTCCTTCTTCTCTTGATATCTTCATCTTGTAGATTTCTTGTCTTAATTATATCACTTCTCCAACAACACTTACGGAGAATAATCCTACTAGCTTGTCATATATTTCTTTCGATCTCTCCAACTTTGATACATAGGGTATGAGGGTATCTTTGATGGACTCAATGAGAATCCTTTGAGCCCCTACTTCCCGTTTCATGTATTTTGCGAGTGCTTGGGCTTCTTCCTTTGGAGGTTTAGTGATTGAGACCTTAACATGTTCCACAACTTCATTTTCTATGAGGATCAATTCACACCTCTTCTTTTAGATGTGGACATAAATATACTTACTTGTCAAGATACTCCTTGACGACAGTATCTTAAACCTGTCGCCTTCTTGAATTTGATGATGATATTGGTAATAGAAGACTTCTTGATGAAGATGTCTTTCTCCAAAAGTGATCCTTGACTGAAGGAGAGGGAGATCACCTTGAATCCTTGATAATGATGACAATGCCTTTGATCTTTCTTTCCTTGGATGAGTAGACTTCAAGATGCTTCACTTTGTAGTTCTTCATGAATTTAAGAAGAGGTAGGGTCTATTGAGGTCTCATTCTTTGAGTTGATAGTTCAATGAGGTTCCCAAGAATACTTCAAGAGTAAAAACTAGGGCTTTTGAGATCTTCTTCAAGATGATGATGTAATACTTGTACTCAAATGCCTTGGAGATGAGAGGATCTTTTTGATGATTTGAAGCCCTTAATAATCTTCTAGAACTTTGATCCTTGAATGTCTTTTATTGAGTTGCCCTTCCTTGACTTGTCACCTTAGCTCTGATTCCATGTTGAGAAATCTAGGAGCAGCAAGTGTAGGTGATTTCTTGTACTTTGATAACTACTTATGATGTATTTTTACTTTACTTGATTAGCTTCTTTGTTCACTTGATTATTATTAATGTTTTCTATCATCAAACAACTACCAAATCATAAAGAACAATGAGACACCAGGACACAAGATGTAGATGATCAGCCAGGGCAAAAACCTCTCCAACTTGAGGAAAACCAACCATAATTCTTTCTCTTCTTAATGATCTTCAATTGACAAATTCCAAGACCTTTGACCCTTGACCATGACACTCCAAGACCAAGTCAAACATTGCTTTTAGCAACTTCTGCAAATATGACCTCTCGCAGCTTCTTCTGAAACTTCGACCTGCCCAACAACTTTTGCAACTTCGACCTACCCAACAACTTCTTCTACAACTTCGACCTACCCAACAGCTTCTTCTGCAATTTTGACCTACCCAACAACTTCTTCTGCAATTTTGACCTACCCAGCAACTTCTTCTGCAACTTCGACTTGTCCAACAGTTTCCTCTGTAGAAACCCTAACCCTAGCACATGAGAAAAATAATGGTGTGTTTCTACTCCTCTCTTCTTTGCTTGGGCGAATTCTCTAAATAGCTTTTCTTAATGACCTAAATTTACTTCTGCAACTCGGCTTTACTGCAACAATAAGAACCCTAGTTCCTTCGCACGTGTGGAGAGAAGCAGCGCAAAAACAATCCCAAAAAACTCTATTTCTTCTTCTTCCTTTGTCCTTTTCTTTTTCGCACTTCTTCTCTTCCTTATGATCAAACTTGTGTAAGTGAAGTGTGTCTTTCAAATGAGGTCAAGGTCTTCTTTATATAGGCTTCTCAATAGGTCGAATTGCTCCTTTAGGCCGACTTGTCTCTTCATGTAAGCTGACTAGATCTTTGTATCATGACAAGGTATTGGAGGGTCTTTTGACCAAATGGGTTTTCAATACATGACAATGACTCAATGACTTTACTGCAACTCGGCTTTACTGCGACAGTATGAACCCTAGTTCCTTCGCACGTGTGGAGAGAAGTAGCCCAAAAACAATCCCAAAAAACTCTATTTCTTCTTCTTCCTTTGTCCTTTTCTTTTTCACATTTCTTCTCTTCCTTATGATCGAACTTGTGTAAGTGAAGTGTGTCTTCCAAATGAGGTCAAGGTCTTCTTTATATAGGCTTCTCACCAGGTCAAATTGCTCCTTTAGGCCGACTTGTCTCTTCATGTAAGCTGACTAGATCTTTGTATCATGACAAGGTCTTGAAGGGTCTTTTGACCAAATGGGTCTTCAATACATGACAATGACTCAATGACTTTATGACAAATCTAGAAGCACTCAATGGGTGCTTGACCTATAAAATAAATTCTCTTGAGCATGAAACCCATGCCTCAAGACTCGCAATAATAAAAAAATTCATTTCATTAAATACATAAAATCATAATCATTATGAAGACCGATCCTAGTTACATATTTCAACATTCTAGTCTCGAAACTTTGTGGAGAGGCTAAAACACACGAGTTCTCCAATACCATGAAATCGTTTCTAGAAATTCCACCTAGAAATGTCTCACTTAGATTATTAACCAATTTTTAAATATTTCCTAAGTCTAAACTTAGGAAAAATGATTAATTAATCAATATTAATTGAGAAAGGTGAGAATTTTCTAGAAACTCATGCGAATCGACAAGGAAATAATCTCAACCATTGATTAAGTTTTAATCTTAGCCATTGGAGTCCCACAATGAGATTATAAAAAGTTGATGGGTAGATGGGAACACACACTTGAGACACTTGATATCAATTTCCTTGGGCAGTTTGATTTCTCCAAAGAGCAATAGCAATTGCCGGAAGAGTTTGAGCCAGAGAGGTGAAGCAGAGACAGAGAAAGGCAGAGACTGTTTGTCCAGGGGAAGTTTTCCAATCCCGGAGAGTCAGAAAGAGGATGAAAATTTTCTTCAAGAAGCTTCACAAAGGTAACGCAGAGCCTCAAAAGAGTAGTTTCATCTAGTTGAAGACGAAGACATTTTCAGTTCCAAAGGTCGGGAAAGTTTTCCAGAAGGCCGGAGAAGCATTTTCCCAGTCAGGAGTAGGCAAGACGGATTGATTGACAACTGATTCAAGCAAAACTTGTGAGGGTCTGCGTTAGGGTGATGTTGGGCCTACGCATAGCTGGTTAGACTACTAGCTTTTCAGAGGAAGTCAAGTGTCAAGATTGCCAAGAGAAAGGGTAACATCCCTCGGAAAATTTTTGCCAATATTTCTCTTGGAAAGATTTGCCAGATTGGTGGTATTTATTTTACTCAAAATTTCTCGTTGTTGTTTAATAATAAAACCCTTAGCTACTACACAGGTTTTCCCAAGTTGGGTTTTCCCAAGGATTTTTCAATGTTCCACAGGGACACATCCCCCAGGGTCGGGTGCACGCACCCGAAACGGGGAGTCTCCTAGGGATGTGTTTCCCCACACACCCTTTTTGGGGAGACACAAGGGGGTGCGTTTCCCCAATGTGGGAGTCTAGACTCCGCAAAAAGGGTGTGTCTAGGCATCCCCCTTAAATTTGTCTAATACGACCCACATTAAAAGTTAAAAAATCAAAAATCAAAACAATTAAAAAAATTAATAATTAAAAATTAAGAATAAATAAAACAAAACATATTAAATAACTAAAACCTAGGTTGAAGAAAATGAAACTTAAAACTTAATAAAACATTCATTCTTCATTTAAACATTCATTCTTAGTCAACTTGCTGAATATGCTGAGCCGTCACCGAGCCATCCTCCTACCGCCGTCAAGACCACTAAAAGACCTGTCTGTCGAGAGTCGACGCCACTTGCTCTAGAGTCCAGCCTTGACCCCTACATCACTCGCTCCAGCCCGCAACTCGACCACGCTACTCTGCCCGTGCGTCATCGACCTGTACCCACTATCGTCAACCTACTCCTTCGTCATCGTCGACTTGCTCCTTTGTCGTCAACCTCCAACGTGTGCATTGTGCCACGCTGCCATCGTCGTCGACCCCTATGTCGTGACATTGTGGCCCATTGACCTCCTCACTAAAATTTTGCCATTGACCAGTGCCTGTGCCATCGACCTCTAGGTAAACATTGCTTTTTTTTTAATATTTTTTTGCTGAATAGTGAACAATAGTGTAGATTATAAATTTTTATTTTTTTTATATTGTTGAACAGTGAAAAGCAAACAGTGTTGTATGTAATTTAAACAAATTTAAAAAACAAAAAATAACAAAACAAAACAAAAAAATCTATTTTGTAATGTTTAATCTTAATGTTTTAAATTTTTAAATTTTTAATAATTTTTAAATTTAATGAAAACACAGTGAACTGTTCACTGTAATTTAAATTTTTTTTGTGTATAATAATGTTTCAGTTTTTAAATTTTAATAATTTAAATTTAATTCTAGTAGATTTGCATTGTAAATTTTAATTTACATGATGAGAATTTATTTTTTTAAACCCTTCCTGCAGGGCAGAAAACCAAAAAAATAAAATTGCAAAATAAATTAAAACACAGCAAGCTGCAAGTGTAAAATGGTTGATTACAATAGCATGAGCATCCACAGTGCCATTGGTAGTGATAGTGATTATGATCTTCAAACAGAAAGTCCTCTTGGATCTGAAATCCCAACAACAATGAATGAAACCCATGGCAGCAATGCAGCTAGTGTTTCTCCTAGTGCAACTACAACCCCGTCAAAGTCATTGGGAGAATATGCAAATGGGACATTTAATCCAAGCAAACCTCTTTTGTTATGTGTTACAAAATCACTGACTCTCCAACTCAACCAAAACAAGGAAAACAAAGAGGTGGGACACACCATTGGAAATGCAATGTTTGTGGTCATTCTTGGGTTGGGAGTTATAGTCAGATCAAGATGCATCTTTTGGGTGGAGATGGTAAAGGGCTTCATATATATACAAAATTAATCTTATTGCAAAAATCAGAGCTCTTGAGGATGCAAATGGAAGCAGATGCGAAGGACACATTCTCAAGTAAAAATGTCATGGCCCAAGCTCACCAAAATATTGATGAAGCCACAAGCTCCAAAAGAAAATTAAAACAAATGAAAAATATGCCTCCACCATCTCCTGTTGGGACTAAGGGTTCTCGTTCTTGTGCAGTGGGACCAACTCTTATAGGGATGTATGGTAAGTTGAACCGTGATGATACAGATGATGCCATTGGAAAATTTCTTTTTGCCAATGGCATTCCTTTCCATGTTAGTCGTTCTCCTTACTACAAGGAGATGGTCAAGGCAATTGCAGCAGCAGGACCCTCATATGTGCCCCCAGGTGAACATAAGTTGAGGATAGTGATATTAGAAAGGCAAGTGGCCAATATTAATGTGCAAAATGAAAATCTGAGGCAGACATGGGTGAGGGAAGGTGGTTCTATCATTATGGATGGGTGGACAGACATTGCCAAAAGTCCACTTATCAACATCATAGTTACTTGTCGAGAGGGGCCTTTCTTTCTTAGAGCTATTGATTGTTCTGAAAAGAGCAAAGTTGTAGCTTTCCAATTTGAGCTTCTTCATGATGCTATAGAGGAGGTTGGATCTACAAATGTTGTACAGGTCGTGACAGATGCAGCAGCAGTGTGTAAATCAGCAGGATTAATGATTCAAAGTAAATACAGGATATTTTTTGGACCCCTTGTTGTGTGCATGCGCTCAATAATGCATTGAAAGACATTGGCAAAATTGAGTGGGTATCTAACTTGGTGACAACTGCAAGAATGTGCAGATGTTTATTTGCAATCACTATACCTCTTTAGCCATGTACAGGTCTCATGCGAGGAAGGAATTCCTCAAGCCTACTAATACCAGATATGCTAGTTATTTTCTTTTATTAGAGAGGATGTTGGAGGTGCAATCAGCATTGCAGGCCATGGTTGTGACTCCAGAGTGGAACAGATGGGAAAAATCCAAGACAGAGGAAGGAAAGAAAATCAAGATTCAGATATTGGATAATGGTGGGACAAATTGAGGTTATTTGGTGTCACTTTTACATCCTGTAGTTGAGGTCATTCGCTACACTGACACAGATTCTCCTACTCTTGGAGAAATATGGCTTTTGATAGTATGTTGGATCAAGTAAGGGTGGCCATTCGTGAGAAAGATCCTTCCTTAGAGCTCTATACGACCCAAATTAGACCCCTTATACAGCGTAGATGGGATCGAATGAATACACCTTTGCACTTGGTAGCATATGCACTCAACCCAAAATGGTATGTGGCAAGGACTGGTAGAATTCTTCCCATTGAAGATCCAGAGGTCCAAAAGGGATTTCGAGTTGTCATTAAAAGATGTATAGTTCAGAAGAAGGGAGAACAATTAGGAGACAATGGATGCAATTTGCAAGTCTCGGTGGTCCCTTCAACAAGCATGATGCAAGGGAAGATCACAATGATTTAGGCCATACTGACCCCATTGGTTGGTGGACCATGCATGGGGATGATGTTGTAGAGATCCAAAAACTTAGAGTTCCTCTACAGCAAAGAGGAATTGGTCCACATATAGCTTCATCCACTCTATCAAGAGGAATAGACTTTCCTCTAGGAGAGCGAAGAAGCTAGTTGCAGTGCACAATTCTCTACGTCTTGCACATAGGAAGACACCAGAGTATCAAAAGGGACCGACAACACGATGGGATGTGGATCCAAAGGATAGTGCACAGATAGATGATGACGATGGACCAGATGAGCTGCAACACGATTTGGTCGGAGTTTCGATGGTTACTCAAGAGAGTGACTCTAACTCAGATACTGACATTCCCATTGATGGTCCAGATAACTTCATGCAACAGATGGATGTAGAGGACCAATCATTGAGATTGAGTCCTTGATGTTGATTTATCATTTTATTTTCAATGCTCATTATCCATTTTTACTTTTCAGTTTTAACTTTAGAGTTGTGATACTAGATATTGATGACTTGACTCTTCATTCTTAACTATTTTTGAGTTTGAAACTTTGAGTTATATAAATTTAGTGTTCAAACTTTGAAAATATACTAGTATGTTTTGCTTTCAATTTAGATTCTAGAATGATAAATGATGAATTTAATTTTTAAATCAATGTAGGTTGTAGAATGATGAATCATTGACTAGTGAATGATATGGATCAATGTATTTGAATATTTCATTATTGATTTTTAACTTTTTTATCGAATCTCATGGTATGTATGAATAGTTCAATAATGAGTATGTCATATGAATGATGTATGTATCAAAATGAATGATGAGGATGGATCAATGATTCAATTGTCTATTTAATATTTATGCTTTCATTATTGAACAATGAACAATGAATATGGATCAATGATTCAATTGTCTATTTAATATTTATGCTTTCATTATTGAACAATGAACAATGAATATGAACTTGAATTATATATATATATATATATATATACCTCGACGTCTCCCTGCACCCCCGAAATTTCCCTAAAATTTGAGGGTACTCCCACACGTCCCCACTGTGCGTCTCCCCACACCGGAGTCTTGGTGGAACATTGCGATTTTTGTCTAAAAATAATGGTGTCATATTTTTGCGTGTGCGCGCCAATATTTTCTCAGTTTCCAATTTATCTTTCGTCATATTTTTATTTGTGAATATTGCAATGTGATTAATTCATTGTTGGTGTAGCAATAAGCTCAATAATTAATTTATCACTTAGAAGAATTAATTTTTGTTGTTGCAATAGAATTTCAATCGTGAAATTTTCACAATTTGTAGGGCTTCTCTTTTTGCATCATCAAGTCATGAACAAACTTCAACTTCTACATCGTGGAGCCATCTTCTTGCATAATTTCTTCATAGGGCTTCGACCATCTTCTTAATCAATGAATGGATTGAATTGATTTACAATGAGCAATGAAGCCCAATGAATAATACAAATGTATTTACAGAAATAGAAACAGCAAGTTTCTACTCAGAAATAGAAATAGCAAGTTTCTTCTAAGAAACTGCTAATAAGATCACAGACGATCTTATCCTAATGAGCATTAAACACTAAAATAGCATTATTCTAATACCCTCCCTTAATGCTCAATCTATTTACAACACCTATAGACCCTCTGAATTTTACAAACTATCAACACCAAGGGGCTTGGTGAAGATGTCTGCTAGTTGCTCCGTTGTGGGAACATATAGCAACTGAATGGATCCGTCTTAACAAGTTGTCGAATGTAGTGACAATGGGTTTCCACATGCTTTGTTCGTTCATGGAAAACTGGATTCTTGGCAAGTTTGAGCACTCCCTGATTATCGCAGAACAAGGGAGTAGGACCTGCCTGGGAAACATGCATATCCGCAAGCATACGTCGAAGCCAAACTGCCTCACAAGATGCCTTAACTTCTCCCCGATACTCTGCTTCTGTCGAGGAGAGAGCCACTGCCTGTTGCTTCTTACTAGTCCAGGTGACAGCACCGGATCCCAAACTAAACACATACCCAGCTGTAGATTTACGGTCATCAACCGAACCGACCCAGTCAAAATCTGTGTAACCCCTGAGAGTGGGATCAGAACTCCGAGTGTACATAAGTCCATAATTAGAAGTGCCACGCACATAATGTAGCACACGCTTCGCTACTATCCAATGATCAGCCTTAGGAGCTGACATGAAGCGTGAAATGTAGCTCACTGCAAAACTGATGTCAAGTCTAGTGGCAGTAAGGTAGATGAGGTTGCCCACTAATTGCCTGAATAAAGTTTCATCCACAAGTGGTGAGGATGACTGAGTTGAAAGTTTGAGCCCTGGTTCCATAGGAGTCATGGCAGGTTTGCAATCCTGCATTCTGAACCTGTCCACAAGATTTTTGGCATAGTTGGACTGAGAGAGAAAGATGTTGTTCTTAGTCTGTCAGACTTCAACCCCCAAACAGTAATGAAGAAGTCCCAAATCTGTCATATCAAAAGTGTTGCACAAATCCTATTTGATCCCATGGATCAAATGTGGTGAGCTGCCAGTGATGATAACGTCATCCATATAGACAACCACAAACAGAATATCATCACCAGTATGCTTGATATATAGGTTTGCATTAGATGGACTCCGCTGAAAGCCATGATCTATTAGGCACTGATCAATTTTCATGTACCAAGCCCGAGGAGCTTGTTTCAGACCATAGAGTGCTTCGACTAATCTACAGACTTTCTGTTCTTGATCGGCAACCTTGAATCCTGGAGGCTGCGTCATGTAGACTTCTTCCTGTAAGTCACCATTCAGAAAAGCACTCTTTACATCCATCTGAAGGACTTTCCAATTGAACTGAGCTGCCAAGGCAAGGACAAGCCGTATGGTACTCATCTTGGTTGTAGGAGCAAAGGTCTCCTCATAGTCGATGCCTTCCTTCTGTGAGAACCCTCAAGCAACAAGGCGAGCTTCATACTTGTCTAGGGTTCTATCAGCTTTGTATTTCACTTTATACACCCATTTGCAGCTAATGGGCTTTTTCCCTGCAGGAAGATCAAAAAGTGTCCAAGTGTGATTCTTCCGAACACTCTGGAATTCATCTTCCATAGCCTGTTCCCACTCAGGTGTACCCTTAGCCTCTGAATAGGTTTGAGGATCAAAAATACTATGTAGGTTAGCCATAAGAGCAAAATTTACTGTAGATTGTTGTTTGCTTTTATTTCTGGAAGTTTTACCTTCAAGGAGCTCATTATCCCGGAGATCACCAATAGTTTTAGCCCACCATTTAGGCCACAGAGTAGAGGAACCAATATCAGGAGGAGGTGGAGGAGGCTCAAGAACAATAGAAGCAGCAAGAGGAGGGTTATTTTCCGGAGGAAGCTCAGGTAGTGCATCATCAAATATTGATGATGTGCATCATCCCTCCCATCAGGTGGACCTACCGGAAGAAGAACATTGTGAGGCTAATCCTTAGAACAATGCTCAGAAGGAGGAGATTGAAAGAATCCTTTGTCTTCATCAAATACTACGTCCCAATTGAAGCTAAGACGACCAATGGCTATATCTATCAGCCTATAGGCCTTGTGGTGATCATTGTACCCTATCATCATGAGTTTTTGGCTTTTGGAATCCAATTTAGAACGCTTAGCAGCTGGAATCCAAACATATGCAACCGAGCCAAATACTTTGAGGTGACTGATCTTAGGCTTACAGCCAGACCAAACCTCTTCGGAGTCTTCCCCTTAACAGCTTGAGTAGGTGATCAGTTAAGAAGATAGACAGCAGTAAACACTGCTTCATCCCAGAATTTGTTCGAAACATTCCTGTGTTGTAACATGGAACGAGCCATTTCAACAACCGTACGATTGCGACGTTCGACAACATTGTTCTGCTGAGGAGTGTAGGGTGTAGTTAATTGGCATTTGATGCCATGAGTATCATAGAAGTTGGAGAAAGCAAAAGAACAAAATCCCCCCCCCCTCGTTATCTGTCCTAAGAGTTATGATATTACAGCCAGACTCTTTTTCAACTAAGGACTTAAACATCTGAAAGATACTAAATACATCAGTGTTATGTTTTAGAAAATACACCCACATCTTCCTACTGAAATCATCTACAATAAGCAAAAAATATTTACAACCAGTAATAGAATATGTATTCATAGGACCACAAATATCAGCATGAATTAACTGGAGTACCTTAGATGCGCGCAAGATTCTCCATCCTTGAATGAAGACCGATGTTGCTTGCCAGCTTGACAGGCACTACACACTCCCAACTGCTGAGTCTGGATATCAAGTAACCCTGACACAAGTCCTTCCCGAGATAGCTGAGAGAGATAATGAATGTTTAGATGCCCATATCTCTGATGCCACAGAGTTTTTATGGGAGAAACACGAGCTGCTAGAGCCACTTCTGGAGAATCACCAATGTCAAGAACCCTGTATAGGCCATGATCTTTTAGGCCAACAGCAACCGTAAGACGAGTTTCCCTGTCAATAATGGAGCACTTGTGTGCACTGAACACCACGTCGAGCTAAGGAGAGTTCCTCATAATCTGGCTGACAGACAGCAAATTAATTTCCATACCAGGAACATAGTACACATTCAGGAAGATGAGTGTGCGCCCACCAGACTAGATCTGAACTATACTTCTGCCAACCACCGTGTACTCCTCACCTCCACCAAATACCACGGAATCACTGAAAGATGAGAAGTCAATAAACCAGTGACACCTGTGAGAGAAATGACGTGATGCACTAGAGTCAATGTACCAGGCAGAAGACGGGGCATGATCTGAGGACCTCTTAGCCCTAAAGGCGTAAAAAGCAGATTCCGTCTGCTCGGAATGTTCTGCAACATTCGATGTCTAATGAGATTCTCCCTATTTCTTTTGTTCAGAAGCAATCCTCTGTCGGCAATCCTTCTTCATGTGACCGAACTTGTGACAGTAATTACACTGCACATTTTTCTTCCTAGCAGGATCAGAACGCTGAGAAGAATCTTTCTGCTGAAAGGACTGAGAGGACTGATATTTGGCAGCAAAAGCATTTTCTAAGGAGGCAGATGAAGCACCACTACCAAACTGTTGTTTCCAACGATCCTGCTGCATGAGTTTGGTGCATAACTCTGAAAACTTCAGATCGACATTAGTGGAGGTAATGTTGAGTGTTTCTATGAAGTGCTCATAAGATTTTGGTAGACTTTTCAGAGTGATGACTACCAGATCTTCTTCCTCCATGGTCTGACCAATGGCTCTGAGCTGATCTCAAATTCTTTAATCTTGTTAAGATGTTCCTATAACGACATACGTTTGTCCATCATGATGGAGAACAACTGATTCTTTAGAAAGAAAGCTCTACTCTTGTCGGACGTCTCATGCAGTTCCTTCAAATGTTGCCAGATTTCGGCAGCTATCTTGCCGGAAGGAATCTGTGTTAACTGATCATCACTCACAGAGAGTTTGAGAAGCATAACAGCCTCTCAATTTCAATCATCAAATTTATCTTGATCGGCACCAGCTATACCAGGACTGAGTTCTTTGCCCAAAACGAGCTGGTCAAGACGCCTATATTCAAAAGTGGTCAACATTCTCTGTTTCCAGATGTTATAGTTGGTGCCATTAAAGCATTGATTGCCTTCCAACATCAGACTGGTTAATGAGGCCATCTACACGTTTCCCAAGACATGGAAAACAACAAAGGAGTCTGGCACAGATTTCAATGCAGATGTCGGCTGATCCAAACAAAATCTAACAGGTGTTGGGGACAAAATTCAAATCCGCTGACGCAAAAATCGAGACACAAAAAACGATGCACCTAAAAAATTCTAACGACTACCCAGTTGAGATATTACAAAACCCACATCAAATCTGTAATCAGAAGAATTTTACGATAAATAAAAACAGGTAAAATACCTCGGTCGATATTAATGTTGCGAAGGCTTTTAATGATGATGTTGCTGCAATGAGCAGCTTCTAATGATACAGTAGTTCCTCAAGACCGTTGTCATGCTATAATACCGCCGTGCACCCAGATCAACTGCCTGCTACAAAAATGATGGTGCTCTGTGTTGCGAAGGTCCCCGCGCCACTCTTTCCCTCAACGAAATAGTGGCCAGGCTTCCTAAACACTTGTCCGACGCCTCTTCAGAATCGTGGGTGTATTCCATATCTCGGTGGTCACAAAAAACACGGAGAACGGTGCCTGCAAGACGAGATATGGCCTGACTCCCGCATCCAAGTGGCTCGTGGAACAGCTAGATCTTTCGATGGTGTCGATGCTGTGTCCCACAATATTTTACGAATTCTCGAGATGGAGCTGGAGCCACCGGATGATGGACGTCGGACGCCTTCTCTTGCTAATGGAGAAACTCGCCAAGCTTACCCGCAGCAAGTCTCACAAGCTGCTCTGCGAAAAATCGCGACCAAATCGCTTACAGAGGCTCAGCAATGGCGGATAGCAGAGGAAGGCGGATTTTCTCACCCTCAGCGAAAGAAAGAAGTGAACCCACCGAAATGGCACCGAACTCTTGACGAACAGAAGAAAGCACAAAGAAACTATTGGATGATGGACGTCGGACGTACCTGCATGGACTAGTATCGCTGGACAAAAAAAAATATGGTAACGTTGGACGTAGGTCGTCCCTGCATGGACTGGTAGCGTTGGACTTGCGGCTTCCTTCTAACTAAAATTGACGACCTTCGACACCACGTGAAACCCAAATCCTCAATCAAGTCACAGCAGAGAGCTGCTAAATCGTGGGTAGATTGATAGTGGAGCTTAGTTGAGCTCACGGAAGTGGCAGATCAAACCAAACATCAGAGCGTGGCACGCCTGAGTAAAACTTCCTACAATCACCAGAGCCCTCTGCCTTTCACTGCCTTTGCCTCAGAAAAATGCGGCTCAAAAATTATGATGCCCAGTAAAAAAAAAAATCACTCCTAGAGAGCTATTTCGAAATGAAGCAAAATTTTTCAAACAATGAAAAATTATTTCGAAAAAAAATACCCGAGCTCTGATACCATAATCAATGAATGGATTGAATTGATTTACAATGAACAATGAAGCTCAATAAATAATACAAATCTATTCATAGAAATAGAAATAGCAAGTTTCTACTCAGAAATAGAAACAAGAAGTTTCTTCTAAGAAACTGCTAATAAGATCACAGACGATCTTATCTGAATGAGCATTAAACACTAAAATAGCATTATTCTAATACTTCTACATCACTTCCCTTCAATGAAACATAGTGTTGAACAATTAATGCTAGTCATGTCATCCTTCTTTTCATCAAAAAGTGATCTTCATTGTCATCGTCTGGCTATCTTTCACACTGCTACCTTCTTCCAAGTCATGTTCATCTCAAAATCATCCATCCAAATTTATGTATACTTTGTTGCAGGTGAATTTCACCAACCTTTTGTAGGTATCCCTGTTCCAATTCAACCAGATGCTCGTTTTCAAAAATCAAAAAGTGAACTTCAACAAATAGAGTTACCTCTTCATGATGGCCCTTCATTATAACATTTGTTTATGCAATATCAATATATTTTTGTATACTATACAAATCCATCTCTAAGTCATTTATTACCAACTATACTTATCAGAGTCTTCATAGCTTCTTCATGGAGATGTCATAGCTAATCCTTCTAATTGTTATCAGATGTTAGTTAACCATCTTATCTAAGTAGTTGTAGATACATCCTCACGAACTCTCCTTTCAACTGCTTCACATGCTGCTTCTTCAGGATCTCCATACATACTTTTGTCTGCATAGGAACAATTGTTGCCTATCACCTCATATTCTTTATGAGATCATATGATATCTTCATTCCATCATGCCTTTATGTAGTATCCCAAACTTATACCTTCATGTATTCTTCATATGGAAGAGTAAGTTCTTCTTCAATCACGCTCATGAAATAGAGCATTCTAACCATTCTATCTGCAATTAAGTGATGACATGACTTTATCTATCTATCAAGAAATTACCAGATATATGCATACTTCTTCCTTCATGTGGTCATCTAGGCTTCCTTCAACAGCTTCCTTTTCCTTGCTTGAAGATGAAAATGCTTCAACTAGATTGTCATGCTGCACTTTTCTGTCACCATACCTTCATCCTTCTAAACTATGGATCCCACATTAGGTGGAATGTAGACTATTTATTTAACATTGCTTCTTCTAAGTAGAGGTGAACTTTTCCAACAAAACTTCTAATGGAGGATCTTGATGATCCCTTTTCTACAGATGCTTTATTCTAATGATGATGAGGTGTGATGATCTCTTATCCTTCTATCTTGCTAAATGACTTGCTTAAACCATGTAAACTGCTACTTCTACTATCCTTTTATACTTCTATTAATGATGTCATCTCAATTATTGCTACAATGCATCCTATCATAATTGTAATGCTTTTTGCCATGACTATTGTTTTTCAATGTATGAGAGACCTTTAATAGTAGAGGTCTTTTACTTCTTCCATCTTCGATTTCTTCTCTTTCGGTTCTTCTACTTCTTCGATCACATGGGTTTCACTTCTTTCTTTCTTTTACTTGTTGCCCTTCTTGAGTTTAGGACAATACCTCTTGAAGTCCCCATATTCATTGCATTCATAACACTGAATCTTAGACATGTCAATTTTCTTTTGAAATTTCTTCCGGAGCTTGAATTTTCCAAACTTTCCTTTCTTTCTTGTCATAGTTGCAAATGCTTGTGTTTGTTCATTTGATCCAACATCATTCTTTGCCTTTAATCTGGTTTCTTCAATTTTTACATAATACCCATAGATCATTGAATGGTGTAGCTTCCTTCTTTCCATAGATGCTTGATACAAAGTTACCCCATTCATATGGTAGTGCGTTGAGTACACAAGTGGTCATTTCTAGATCTGATATAGTTTCTCCTAGCTCTTGAATTTGATCTCTAATTTGAGATACCTTCATGAGATATGAAGCTTCTCCTTCTTTTGATACTTTCATCTTGTATAATTCATTTCTTAAATATATTATTTCCCCAGTTGTACTTACAGAGAACAACTCTACCAACTTGTCATAGATCTCTTTTGATGTCTTCAATTTTGCTAAAAAGTGAATGAGAGAATCCTTGATAGATTCAATGAGGATTCTTTGAGCCCTTATATCTCCTTTCATATATTTTGACAATCCTTGACATTGTTCTTGAGGAGACTTTGTGATTGAACCCTTGACATACTCAAAAAATTCATTTTCTATGAGAATCAAATCTATTCTCTTTTTCCATTCAAGGTAGCTTGATGTACCAACAAGTTTATTGTTCTCCTTGTAGAAAGTAGTCATTTGATTTGTAGGATGAGGCATAAATATAAAGTACTTACTTGACAAATGAAGGTGCCTCCTTGTTGATGATGTCTTCCACTAGAGCATGAGATTCAAAATAAGGTAGGGATGATCTACCTTCTTCAAAATGATGGTTCATTTTCTTCAATATGAGAGAGAGATGTTCTTCTTCCTTCAAAAATGCTTGAGGCTTGCTCTTTTCTTCAATAGGAGGGAGATCACTTTGATTCCTTTGATGATGATGAAGTGCTCTTCTTTACTTACTTTGGATGATGATGTAGAGGCTTTCCAAGATGCTTCAAATATGTAAAGTCCTTTCTTTGAGATGTGGGGTCCTTGAGTTCTTCTCTTCCTTTTCCAAGAGTTCTTCCTTCAAGATGATATGGTCTTTGTGATGTGATGACTAGATCTTCTTCATCCTCTTTCTCTTGTATTCAACCCTTATGTATCCTTTTTCAATTGAGTGATCTTCAAGCTGCCTTTCCTTGTCACCTTAGCTCTGATACTGTGTTGAGAAATCTAGGGCAGCTAGATTAGGGTGATTTCTCTTAATTTGATAACTACTTGTGATGTTCTTTTACTTCAACTTGTAGAATTTATAATTAGCTTCTTCTTCTTTTGATTATTATTGCGTTCTTATCATCAAACAGCTACCAAAAACATGAAGATCAATAGAACAAGTGGACACAAGATATAGGCTGCTAGCCAGGGCCAAAACCTCTCCAAGAGAGGAAAACCCACAAGAATTCTTCTCTTCTTATAGAATCTTCAAATGATGAATTCCAAGACCTTTAGACCCAAGACAAAAGACCCCTCCAAGACCAAGCCAACCCTCTTCTAATTCAACAAGATCAAATTATAGTCAAATTGCTTCAATTTTGGTCAAACTTCATAACTTCAATTACTGCAACAGAATTCAGTCTTTATTGCATACCTGTACTTTTTTCCGCCTTCCTGCAATTTTGTCCTTTTCGCACGTGTGGGTGATGTTAGCGCAGAATAGGTCTTCTTCTTTCTTCGTTGTACTTGCTCTCTTTTTCTAAGTGATGAGGCTTGCAAACATCATCCCTTTCACACCAAACTTCATCCTCTTAAGATGACTGCAATTTTGACTTTACTGCAATAAATGATACCCTAGTTCTTCACACGTGTGATTGAGATGCATAGAGAAAACTTTAGATTTTGGTTCTTCTTGTAATCTTCTAGTCTTTGTTTTTGTTCTTTCTTCTTCTCCTTTTCTTAGATAGAACTTTCTTGATTGATGATCTTCAAATGAGGTAGACTACTTCTTATATATAGGCTTCTAAGGAGGTTGAATTACCCTTCATGAGGCTGACTTGTTCTCTTGCAGGCCGACTTGGTCTCTTGTAGGCCAACTTGATCTTTGAGGGACTTTTGATACAATTTTGACTCAAGTAAATTCTTTTTGACTTGATACAATGTGCCCAATAGGGTTGATTACATATAACAATGACTCTTTTGACTCCTACACTATATGAAAAAACCCTAGAAGCACACAATGGGTGCTTGACCTACAAATAAATTGATCTTGAGCATGAAACCCACGCTATAAAATAGTAATAATAAATTTTTCCTTCTCTTTTATATCAAATACAAAAAATCAATAGTACATAGAATATTATGAAGACTAAACCTAGTTACAAATTTCAACATATAAGACCCTTCCAGGCAAAATCTATCTTGAAAAAAAAAAACATTTTGAGTCTAGAAGGTCTTGGAAACCTCCAAAGTACAAGTCGGCCCTGGCAGCTTCAAGTTAGCCTAAAGGAGGGAATTCGACCCCTTGGAAAGGCTATATATAGAAGCATATTCGACCTCATTTAGCACTCACTTACGCACAAGTTCAATCTCTCAAGAAAAGGTTTGATCTAAGGTTAGAAGAGGCAAGGAAGGAAGAGTGAAAGTCTTGAAGGCAAAAGAAATTCAAGAAGTCAAAGAAAAACTTGTTTTTGGGCTCTATCTCTCTCACACGTACGAAATCTAGGGTTTCTACAGCAACAAAGAAGGTCGAAACTATAGGTCTGAATGGCAAGAAGATCAAGTAGCAGGAACGAGTAGTTGGAGCAGGGAGTATCTTGTTTTCACTTCATTGACCTTAGGAGATATTGTCTTGCTCTAAAGAAAGATCTCTTGAAGAATTGTCTTGTTGTTGGATTAGGGTTTTTGCAACAACTACAAGGTTGAAGTTGCAAGACGAAGTTGTAGAGTTGAAGTTCGAATTTGGTTGAAGCAATCCTATTGGAAGGAATTCTTAAAGGGCTGACTTGGTACCTGGAGGTGGACCTGGTCTAGGGTTTGGGTCTTGATTGTCTCATTTGAAGCAGATTCTATAAGAAGAGAAGAGTTTTTTTGGGTTTTCCCCTTGCAGGGGCCTTGCCCAGGCTTGGAGCCTAATATCTGTGTCCATTGTGTTCATTGTTTTGCTCTTGATATTTGTTTGATGAAGAAGATCTAATAACCAAACACAAGAAAATAAATAAAGTTCACAAGAAAATATTAAGGTTAAGGAAAATTGGAATTAATAGCTGCCACTTTGCATTTTCCAACATCAATTACCATAATAAAAACATGAAGACCACAGAAGATAAAAGAACACAAGATATAGGCTCCAAGCCAAAACCAAACCCCTCTAAGGGGAAAACCCAGAAAAAATCTCTTCTTATAGAATCAATCAAAATGAGATATCCAAGACCCATTACCCTTTTAGATGCCAAGTCGAACCTTCATTCTCCATAGTGAATTCATCACTAGCAAGAGACCAGCAACATATTCATTAACAAAACATATCTTCAACAAGAGATATATCGAGGCAGAACTTCAACAAACTCAAGCTCATGCAGAAATCCTTCTTTCTAATTTCAACCCTCCTTCCTTCTGCGAAATTTCAAATCAAATCATTTGAATTGTGTGTGTCCAAATGAGCTCAACTCTCCTTCTATTTATATTGTCCAGAGGGATTCGAATAGACATGTCCATTGGGGCAAGGTCGACACAAGTAGGCCGACTTCGCATCTAGAGGGGTTTTTTAACCCAAATTATACATTTAGAAATTCTTTTTTCCTTTTTCTTTACAATAGGTCGAAATAGGACTTTGACTCTTTGACTCAACAAATCCTAGAACCATAAAGAACATGGTTATCTAAAACATAATAATAATAAAATTTATTTTCTTCCTTTTCTTCTGTTTCTTTTACATAAAATATACAAAGATTATTATGAAGACCGAACCTACTTACATTTTCTAAAAAGCTCTTGATCTCAAGTGAGGCGAGATCTCATCTCTACCATCAATCACTTTGGAGATTAAGGTTACAAATTTAGCTCAAACTAAAGTTATAACAGCAATGCTAAAGGAGAAGGAAAAGACACACCATACAACAACACAAGATTGAGAGAGACATCTTAGAGTGTGTGTTGGGTCCAAAGAAGGGGGCAGCAAAGAGATCTAGATCAACAAAGGAAGGCTTGATCAATTGGATCAGGTCTAGTTGTTGTATGTATTTCCTCAGTTAGGTAATTTTCCTATGTTGGGATCCCAAGTAAGTTCAAAAAATTTATGTCGAATTGAGATCGGATAGTATTTGTTATGTCATTTATTTGTGATTGATATTGGTATATTTTGCTTCTACTGAATTTTTGAGTTAATTAACCTAGATATGCAATTAATCAATAGATTAGGTAATTTTCTAAGAATTAAGTGTCAAGTGACACTTTTTCGTCTATGCAACTTTTTCTTCTACTCTTAACACCAACATGGCACTAAACTCCCTCTACTACCACTTACTCTACCATCTTCTATTATTAATGCCAATTAATATGATTCTTCCATTATACCTATCTTCTGCAATATCCTTTCAGCTTTGACTACAAATGTTAGTGCATTCACATACCTCGAGACTCTCTATATCTCATCCTCATCACACCCTACATTGATGGAAATTTGATAGAATTCCTTAGTTTGCTCCTACACTCTTTTGTCTCTCTATCACAAATTTTACACATCTTTGAAAAGCACTTGTTTGTTGTCTATTGACATAAAAATCTCTCTAAACTAAGATACCATCTTACTCCAAGACCTAACCTCCTCATTTTTGCAAACCCACTCACACTACACAGAGTCAACTAAATACTATTGTGCCCAATCAACTTTATAATGGAAAACTTCACCATGTTTGGATCCTCAATCTTGTAATACTCAAGGTTCCTTCATGTCATTTATCCAATCTACGCACTCTTTTTGTTGGGTCCCTATAATACTAGTGATTACCCCATTACTATTGTAGTTATACCCCTTATTAATATTGTTGTGCCCCTATTGCCCCCATATTGTTATTACTGTGCCCCATAGAATCCCTCTATTGTTATTTTTGAGGCTTTATATTATTATTGTTAGGTCGGCTGGATTATATTGTGACTCCTTAGACTCCTATATATAGAAAGGAGGTTTTGTCATTTGAATCATCCAAGAATTGTTCATTTATGTAATGTAAAGGAGGTTGCCCCCTCGAAGAGGCTGAATTCTAAGGCATTGATCTATCTTTTCTATCTTTTCTTGAGCTGGTTTCATAACATTTGGTATCAGAACTTTGGATTCTAGGGTTTCGCTGCTCCAAACAGGTCATCATGGCATTTTCGCTATAACTTTTTTTTTGCGACGTTTCAGAAGTTGCAAAAAAAACCCATTTGAGAAAAAATCGCGTTGAACCTCGGGTCCAAATTTCAGAGCTTTTCGCGCTATATTTGCGGAGATATGATCTGAGGAAGTTGGTCTTTTTGCAGTCTCCTGAATTACATTCCAAACAGGTGACATGGGGAAAATCATCATAACTTTCTTTCTGAGCATGGGATTGAAATTTCGTAAGATGGTACAGAAAGAGGATGGACTGTAGTTTTTTTGTACATATTTTTTAGTGTCAAAGGTTGAAACAGTGACACGTGACACTTCATACAAGTTCGCTCCACTGAACTAGTCTATAATCAGGTCACTGCGGGAGATTGTGCATAACTCTTTCTTGGAGAATCCAATTTGGATCAGACTAGTGGCATTGGAAAGAGGACATAGAAGGCTACTACAGGTCACAATTTCAGAACCGGATGATTCGAAATTACAGAGATACATCAGATTCAATATCAGGCTTCTACAAAGTGAAAAAAGGTGTGTAGTTTTTTTTTAAATTTTTGCGTAAGCTTAGTTTGAAAGAATTCAAAGGGCATAGTAAAGCATTATTATCGGTAATTGATGCCCCGAGGAAAGAAAATGCAAACACCTAGTAAGCAACCTGAAAGCTCTAGCATGACTTATGAAGAAGAGGAAAAAATGCAACATGATATAGCAAAATTACGAGACCAAGTGCAACAAGTGTCACTTGCACAAAAAGGAACAGAATCTAAGATGGATGGTTTAAAGAAAGATGTAGAAGCTAAGATGGATGGTTTGAAGAAAGGCGTAGAAGCTAAGATGGATGATTTGAAGATAGATTTGAAGACAGACATGGAAGAATTGAAGAAGTTGCTACAAGAAAGGGTCACTAATGGTGAAAGGGTAGTAAAGGAAACTCATGATGAGAACAAAAGAAATGTTAATCATGATTCCATAGACTCTAATGTTGGATCGAAGACCCACCATATTCCAAAAATCGATATGAGGAAGTTTGATGGCAAGGATCCCGCAACATGGATATTACAGATGGAGCAATTCTTCGATCTCAATAATGTGCAAAACACACAAAAGGTACGTATGGCAACTTTATATTTGGAACCAAATCAGTTTGTATGGTATCAATGGCTTTGCTCTCGTAAACAATTTATCACTTGGGCAATTTTTACGGAAGAATTGATAGCACATTATGAGGATACAAAAAGCAACACTTTTTTTAGCCAATTGATAAGTCTCAAACAAAAGGGTTCAATAATGGAGCACATTGAGGAGTTCCAAAAATTGAACATAAGGGTAAAAGATATTCCAGAGGAGCATAGGATTGATGTGTTCATAGGGTCTTTAAAGGATAATATCCAACATGATGTTCGCCTTTGGGAACCTGATTCATTAGAGAAGGCATTCAGGTTAGCAAGAAAAATGGAAAGCAAAATTATGGCAACCAGGAAGCATACCACTCACAACTATAAAGACGGAAGTGTTTTTGCCCCTAGTCTTCCACAACCTATAAGGTTGACACCACAACAATTGGAAGAAAAAAGAGCAAAAGGGCTTTGTTACAGTTGTGATAGCAAATACACTAAAGGTCATAAGTGTGCTGAGAAGAAATTATTCTACATAGATTGTGAAGAGGAAGAAGAAAAGGAGCAAGAAAGGTCAAAAGAAGAGGATATACTTCAGGAACAAAGCCTAGATGAAGAACAAATAAATCCGACCATATCTTGTAATGCATTGGCGGGAATTACCACTCCTCAAACCATCAAGATAGAAGGACAAATCAAGAAGAAAAAGGTAATAGTGTTGATTGATTCAGGAAGCACCCACAATTTTATTCATTGTAAGGTAGCAAAAGAATTGAATTGCTTCCTATATCCAGCACCAGAGTGTCAAGTGATGATTGCAAATGGAGGAACAATAAATTGCTCTGGAAAGTGCCATAATATCAAGCTATCCATGGGAGAATATGTATTGACTAGCCCAATGCTTTCCATTCCAATGGGAGGTGCTGATGTTGTACTAGGAGTCCAATGGCTACAATCCTTGGGTACAATAGCTTTTAATTTTCAAGAACTTTTCATCAAATTTTCTATGGAAGGAAAGGAAGTTAATTAAGGGGTATTGCAGGGAAACCAGGAAAGATAATCAGCTCTAATGGTATGACAAAGCTTCTAAAAAAGGAGCAAAGAGGTGTAATTGCACAATTATGTTCGCTAGATGTTTCCACATCGGAATCATCTATTTCTCCAGATCTCCAAAAAGTCCTGGACAATCATTCCAAGGTATTTGAGACTCCCAAAGGTCTCCCACCTATGCGTGATCATGATCATGCTATTCATCTGATTCCAGGAAGTGTTCCTCCAAACATCAGGCCGTACAGATATCCCTATGTCCAAAAGAGTGAAATTGAACGTATGGTTGCAGAAATGCTAGAGGCTGGTATAATTCAACCGAGTCAAAGTTCTTTCTCTGCTCCAGTAGTATTGGTGCACAAGAAGGATGGATCATGGCGCATGTGTCCGGATTATAGGGAGCTCAACAAGCTCACTATTAAAGATAAGTTCCCCATTCCTGTCATTGATGAATTACTGGATGAATTGCATGGATCAATTTACTTCACCAAGTTGGATCTTCGTTCAGGATATCATCAAATCAGAATGAAGACTGAAGACATTCCGAAAACAGCATTTAGAACTCATGAGGGTCATTATGAATTTTTGGTCATGCCTTTTGGCCTTACCAATGCACCTTCAACATTTCAAGGTTTGATGAATTCAATTTTCAAACCATTCCTTAGAAAATTTGTGTTAGTATTTTTTGATGATATACTAATCTACAGCAAGTCTTGGAAGGATCATGTTGAACATGTTGACAGGGTGCTACAACTATTGGAGGAGAAACAATTATATGCAAAAAGATCCAAATGTTTCTTTGGAGTCCAAGAGGTGGAATATCTGGGTCATATTGTATCTCATGAAGGAGTTAAGGTAGACCCTAGCAAAATTAAAGCCATTAAGGAATGGAAAATCCCCACATCCATAAAGCATCTGCGAGGATTTCTCGGGTTGACAGGGTATTATCGCAAGTTTGTTAAGAATTATGGGAGAATAGCAGCACCTCTAACAACATTATTGAAGAAAGATGCATTTTCATGGACTCCGGAAGCAACAAAGGCCTTTGAACATCTTAAAGAGGCAATGTGCCAAGCACCGGTCTTAGCTACACCGGACTTCACAAAAACCTTTATTGTGGAATGTGATGCTTCAGGAAATGGAATTGGTGTTGTTCTAATGCAAGATGAAAGACCCATTGCTTTTGAAAGTCGTCCAATCAAGGGAAAGTTTTTAAGCAAAGCTATTTATGAGAAGGAAATGTTGGCAATACTCCATGCACTTAAGAAATGGCGACCCTACCTAATGGGAAGACACTTCAAGGTAAAAACGGATCATGATAACCTTAAATACTTTTTAGAACAAAGATTATCCTCTGAAGAGCAACAAAAGTGGGTCACAAAGATGTTGGGTTATGACTTTGAAATCATCTACAAAAAAGGGAAGCAAAATGTGGTGGCAGATGCACTCTCAAGAAAGGATGAGGATGTGGAAGCATTGTTGTGCGCCATTTCTATTATCCAACCAGATTGGATAAATGAAGCAAGGGAGGAATGGAAGAATGACGAAAAGTGTGGGCACTTATTCGAAAGTTACAACAAGATTCTAGTACGTCTGATACATTTAGCTAGCAAAATGATTCGTTATGGTACAAAGATCGCTTATACCTCTGTAAGAATTCCCAGCTAAAACAAAAGATTCTTATGGAATTGCACACTTCTCCCTTAGGAGGGCACTCAGGATTTTTAAAAACTTACCACAGGGTTAAGAAGGAATTTTTTTGGGATGGCCTTAAATCAGATATTCAAAAGTTTGTGGCGGAATGTTTGGTTTGCCAACAAAATAAAGTTGAAACAATTAAGACACCGGGTCTATTACAACCTTTATCCATTCCAAGCCAACGTTGGGAGGAGGTTTCAATGGATTTTATCACAGGTTTACCCAAGTCTGAGGGAAAGAGTGTCATCATGGTGGTAGTTGACAGACTTACCAAGTATGCACACTTTTGTGCATTATCACATCCATTTAAAGCCAGTACAGTTTCTACTGCATTTATGGAAACAATTCAAAAGCTACATGGAAACCCAAAGATTATTGTAAGTGACAGAGATCCCATTTTCACTGGAAATTTTTGGACAGAATTATTTTCTTGTCTTGGTACTCAGTTAGCTCATAGCTCATCTTATCATCCTCAATCTGATGGGCAAACTGAGATAGTAAACAAATGTTTGGAAGGATATCTTCGTTGCTTTGTATCTGATAAACAGACACAATGGGTCAAATGGTTGCCTCTGGCTGAATGGTGGTATAACACTTCCTTCCATACAGCAACAAAAATGACCCCATTTATGGCACTTTATGGGTATCAACCACCATCCATCACATCATATTTAAGAGAAAATTCTAAGGTTCAGGCAGTGGAACATCACATCGAACATCAACAACAAGTCCTCCAACTCTTAAAGGATAACCTCGTGTTGGCACAAAATAGAATGAAACAACAGGCAGATCAACATCGCAGTGAAAGAAGTTTTGATGTAGGTGATTGGGTATTCCTACGGCTACAACCATATAAGCAAATGTCCCTCAAGAAAGCTAAGAAGGATAATAAATTATCACCAAAGTATTATGGTCCGTACAAGGTGTTGCAAAAGATTGGTACTATGGCATACAAATGGAGCTTCCTGCAGCTTCTCGATTGCACCCAGTTTTCCATGTTTCATGTTTAAAGAAGGTTATAGGCGACAAGCTACCAGTTCAAACAATATTGCCAGAACTTGACCAGGAAGGAAAAATTATATTGGAACCAGAAGCAGTCACAGAAACAACAACTCGACAGCTACGAAATCAATCAATTTCAGGGTATCTTATCAAGTGGAAGAACTTATCCGCTGAAGATTCCACATGGGAGGATGAGAATTTTGTGCAAAAGTATCCAGAACTACTCAAGCGTTGAGGACAACACTTTTTTGAAGGAGAGGGGCATGTTGGGTCCCTATAATACTAGTGATTACCCCATTACTATTGTAGTTATACCCCTTATTAATATTGTTGTGCCCCTATTGCCCCCATATTGTTATTACTGTGCCCCATAGAATCCCTCTATTGTTATTTTTGTGGCTTTATATTATTATTGTTAGGTCGGTTGGATTATATTGTGACTCCTTAGACTCCTATATATAGAAAGGAGGTTTTGTCATTTGAATCATCCAAGAATTGTTCATTTATGTAATGTAAAGGAGGTTGCCCCCTCAAAGAGGCTGAATTCTAAGGCGTTGATCTATCTTTTCTATCTTTTCTTGAGCTGGTTTCATAACACTTTTATGTTAAGAAGTCCATCACAAGGTGAAATGTCAACTTAAACTCCTCTCCAACTATTCAAAAATCTAATCCATTGGTTCTTCATATTCATTTTCTTGTTCTTCTTCATGCTTTTCTTTGGAACTAATGGCTTCTAGTTCTACACCTTGTTGTCTTGTTTCCAATCCCCCAATTGTTCTTTTCAACTCTTGTGTTTCTTGTTTTACAACCTCTCTTCACCATTGCTACAATTTTTACCCCCTTAATTCTCATCACTCCTTTGAATTCCACCTTAGGGGTTCTCTTTAATTGCTCAAAACTTCTCTAATGCCAAAGGTTCCTAATCACCACTTTTCCCATGACTTCTCTTCTACAAAAATTCTCACCTTGAATTACATTCTAATATCAAAAATGATGTAGATAAAAAGGTAATGGTTCTAACTCATGCTTTGCATGCCTAGATTCAAACCTTACAAGTTATTTGTCAAAAGAAATAAAGAATAAATACGTATTAAGGAACAATTCCTAGTTCTCAAAAGTTAAAACTCCAAGGAATTCCACACAAAGCTTCTCTAATGCCAAAGCTTCCTAATCGCCAATTTTCCCATGAATTCTCTAATATAAAAAATCTCACCCTAAATTTTGCTTTGATACAAAAATAATGTAGTTAGGAAGATAATGGTCCCAATTTGGGCCCTGCATACCCAAGTTCAAACCTCACAAGTTATTTGCAGCAAGAAGCAGAGAATAGAGAAGGATTAAAACACATACAAGATACAATTCAAGATACACAAAAGAATCAATAAGAGTTCAGTCATTCTCATTATCAAAATTCATATTACAATATATTTATAAATTATCTCAAGCTTGCTCTCTCTATCCTCAAAATTCCTCTCTTTTACAAATTCTACAATGGTCTAGATGCACAATGTCCAAACTTGAAATCTTCTCCTCAACGCTAAGATCCTCTAACTCCAAAACCATCTACAATTCAAGATATACAATAGAATCAATAAGAGTTTACTCTTTCTCATTATCAAAATTCATATTAAGAAATATCCATAAACTATCTCAAGCTTAGAGTTTGATTGCTTTCTTTATCCTCAAACTTCCTCTCTTTTACAAATTCCATGCCTATTGTGCATGGTCTAGATGCACATTGTCTACAAACTTGAAATCTTCACCTCACCACTAAGAGCCTTCCAAAACCATATTGTACTTTCATTTGCTTTAGTACTAAGTATCTAGTTATTCCAATGTCACTTCTCTTTTTCTTATCCAACTTGTGTCCTAATGCAACTGACTACCTCCTCCTTGGAACTGATATTTCACCTATGGAGATTCTTCTCAAGACCAAAACTTGCAATTCCAAGATAAGTTGCAAGAAACAATTGTGCCCCCATGTTCCCATGTTGAAACATTTTTAATCATGGAAGCCTTTTTTGAAAAGGAACTACTATCGCCCAAATTAGTAGGTCTCGTTAATGTCCTCAAGAGATGACGCTAAGGTGGCACCACACATGACAGGTGTTCACTATCACCTCAGTACAAGTCCCCACTCTCTAGGCCAAGCCACCTCCTACAAATCCAAGGGAGGATTCCCTACACTAAATACCCTCCAACACAGATTAGTAGACCAATTCCTAATAATACCTTTTAGGTGACGAAGTCTATGAGTTAATTTCAAAAACCTTGTTGATCTAAGGTGAAAATTTTGGTATTGTTGCCGCCTCGCTTACACAGCTAAGTTAATGTAGGAAAAATCCTCAACCCCATTAAGTGTTGCCTTGGTGGCAAAGCTCAAAGAAGGGGTTGGCACCTAATCCCAACTCTCTCTCTCTAAGCTCTCTCCTAGCTAAAGCCAAGTAGGGTAGACCCTGAGGAAGGTTTCTAAAGCAAAAAGACTTGTTGAAAACAAGTAGTTCTAGGAGACTAAAGACAAGGCAATCACTTCCAAATGCAACTTGATTTAAAATTAGCAAGTACAAGAGTTAATGAGCAATGTAAAAGATAAGTTCAATTAAGATCAATATGGCATTCAACAAAGGTAAAGATGTGAAACCAATGCCTTATAAACAATGCTCAAGTAAAGATATATACTTACAAAAAAGAAATACACTTCAAGTTGCAATGATAAGTAATGTTGCAAGACAAATGTTAGTACAAGATGATATTTGAAATATGAGCAGTAAGGTATAACTTGCAAAAATAAATGAAGCTTGTACTTTCAAAGGAAATGCTCAATTACAATAGGACAACATCAAATAGCCATGAGCAAAAGTTTAGATAACAAGTACAATAATATTGCAAGTAAGATAGAATGCCCAAAAATCAAATTGATGCAAAATGAGATGATGCCAATTTTAGACTATGTGAGATGCAAGTTATCTTGGTCAATTTTAATTAAATGCATAAACTATGGTGAGAAATTTTCCTTCAATTTCTTACAACAAGGTAAATATTGGGTTGAGTTGCAAGGAAGATGGGTTGAGGAGGCACAAGCTTGTCATTAATGATACCCTTCCCAAGATCCTTGCAATCCACGTGTCTTTGTTCTTGTTACCCACCACCTTGTGGGTGATATCCCCAGGAGAAATTTTTCTCCATGATGAGCCTCAGTCGGCTTCCAGCAGGCCCTTGATGCCTCCTACTAGCTCATTGTGCTTTTTCTCTGCCACCTGACCCATCCATGTGGTTCCTCACCCACTTGAAATAATCGTATGTTTGAAGGTGGGCCTCTCGAATCTAAAGGTATGTCTTGTCATTTGATAATTGAGTATTGAGTTTACTTAACATGGATACCATTGGGCATGGATTGATGGGGGAATTTGGCGGAAAGAGTGGGCTTAGGTTGTACTCTTGTCTCCTGAATCTCTTTTGGTTGCTACCCCTGGATCTTAGTCCTGTGGGATCTCCTTTATTGGCCATTTGGTTCTAGGGTGGTACTACTTGGGAAACACCGACTTTGGGTGCGTGGTCCCGCTCCTTTACCCGCACATACTACTCCCTTTCCACTCAATATACCCCCATTCATAGTTTCTCCCACCTAGGTCCACATTCCCACTCTAGGTCCACGTAGGGCTAGCCTCCCTATCCCCTTTGCCCCCACCTTGGGTTAGGCCTAGAATGATGCCCGGGAGGTTGAAGCAACTAAAATAAAGAAGAAAAAGCATAATTGGCCACATTTAACAAGAAATTGTACCACAAAATGCAAACGATGGTAGGGACAAAATAATTAGCACGTGGGCAAAAGATGACACATGAGCTCTACCCCATCCATGGCCATCACTCTGGTTCCATAGGCCCTAGATGAGACTCCACTATCATTCAAGAACCCATGATTGTCCCAATCCCTAGAGGGAAATAAACTGCCCTACCTCAAAATAGGTAATCACTGCTATATTATACACATCATGCTCTTTTCCTTTGAGCCCCGAGCAGTTAATTAAAGAAAAATCATAAAAGGCAAAAGGCATATAAAGAAGGGTGGGAAAAATCAAGGTTGAGTCACCTCATGTACCACCATTGCTCCCTCCTATACATTATATACCCAGGTGTGGGCTTACCCTTATCTAGCTACCCTTATGCCCCATTATGTGGCCCAAGGCTGCCCCTCTCATTCCCTATTCCATCTCACCTATTTGTCACTTGCCACCCCCATTAGAAGGGTGTACCTTGGACATACTATCCCCTCTAAGGGTTGAAACCACCTAATAAGGTACTTGGCTAACCCCCTTTGGAGTTTGGAGACACTAGCACATGCCAAAGCCCACTACGGAAGGGCATGTCATTATGAAGTGCCCACTTTGTTATCCATGGTTTGTAAGCTCCTTTACCCAATTATTCTAATGACTGATTGTACTGGAAGCCTAGGGGACGCATTGGATCTTATGCAGGATTGCAGGTGGTTTCCATTTGGGTTTGGCTTCCCTATATGGGATCCTGACCCCCAGAGGTCCACATTGGCACATGTAGGGTGTGCATAGAGAGCCATGGGCCTCCACAGCAGCAAACAACACTCCACAGATCTTCATGGATGTTCAGAGACTACTAGCAATCCACTTTTGGGTCGATGATGACAAGATTGGTACACTATGCCCAACAGGCCCCCACAGGAGCCCCACACTCTTGGCAGGTGTCCCAACACTTGTACGATGTCATGGTAGCATTCATTCCACCACCTAGACCATTGCAAAGGATCTACAGACATCTTTGATTCATATGGAGACCCATAGGGTCATTGATGTGCCCTCAGACCCACTACGAGCACCACAAGTCTACTACTTGGAGAACAAGGGGCCACCCCGTGTCCATCATATTTCGAGCACTTTATTCCCAATATGGCACTTCAGGATGTCATTGAGCCTTTGGAGGGCCCTACGACATGCATACATCATTATTTGGCCCCTTGTGAGGCTTGTTTTTACATTAAGAGCTAGTATGGTGGGTTTGTCACCATTAGGGGTTATTATTTGCACATTATTTTATCATTAGGGACCCAGAGGCTAATTAGAACTCCTTAGGAGGCTATATATTGAAGTTAGATACATTCATTTGTATCATCACTTGACTTGGGATCTCTCTAATCATAGATAATTTTCGCATTTTTTCCTTGGTGGATATTTTTGGAGGTGGATGAATTTTGATGTATGGATTTGGGCTATTTCGCTCGTCTTGGAGCTGCATTAAGCAAACGAAATGTTGGTTGGATATAATCTATAATATTGTAAGAAAATTTTGATGCTATTATTCTTATTGTTGTATACTGCTAAAATTAGGGCTAGTTGTTGCATTATCAAAATGTGGAATTGAGCATGTTTTAGCTAATTTAATGTATGGGCCAATGTTATATGAATGAAATGTCCTAGAGATTTATTTATCTTGAGAAGCTTGCATCATTTTCTTTGAAGTATAAATGCTTTAAGGTCACTTTTCTTTTCTTTCTCTCAACATTGGATGAAGTTGACTTTCTAGGCCTCCTTGATCAAGAAACCAAGTTCTTACTCATCATTATCCTTGTCTCCATATCCCCAAGTGAACTAGGCACTAATCCCTCAAAAAGGGTGATCATTTCAACCCTCTTTTAACCTTTTTCCACCTTTTCCCCAAGTCTATCCCCATTGGGTCACCTAGGGCATCAATTTCCCGGGAATTAACCCAAGGAAAAAATTCGATCTCCTATAGGCTACGGCACTAGTGGGTCCCCTCCCTCTCCTCCAAAATTGAGGCAATTCTAACGGTGGAATCTCCGAGAATCTCAAGCACTAGCTTTAGGATCGAATTGTGCCTAGGCATCCCCAAGGCTAGACCTCAACAAGATCAATTCAACATTTTGAAGAAAGTATTCTTGGTTGGTCCTTTCCCCTCACCTTATCCAGGATAGGAACATCATTGGTTGCTACATTCCATCCCCGAACCTGGGTTCGGTCCACTTGGCCCCATGTGGTCCCGCTTCTCACTAAAGACTCTTTTCAAGGACCATTTGGGAATCCAATTTTCCCAAGGATTATAGGGATTAGGAAACTTGTTCATAGCTTAACCTTTCTCCCTCAACCCTCTAATCATCACCTCTTATCCCTAGTGGACCAAGTCCCTTGCTTAAAGAGAAAGCAAGCCCCATTCTTCACAACATCATTGAGAAATGGTTTTCAGGGTCACTTCTCACCTATCAATTGACATATACTTTACAAGTGAATCCCTACATTACCGGGACTCCTCCCATCGGTGAAATTCCGTAAAGAGCAGGGAGACTAAGTTGTGGTGACAGTGTTCTAAGCCTCCACAACTGCCCTTGACCTAGCAATTGCCCTTTTAGGAACCCCTTTAGGTCCCCTGCTGGTTTAAGTGGTAATAGTTCCTACAAGGGGACTAAGGCACCAAGAGAACTACGAGGTCACATGTTTTAACCTTACTCCATACACAAGTGAAAGAAAATCAGAAAAGATTTGTTCTAAAGTGTCTATTCAACCAAGCTTATGCTTGGAGGTAGGTTTTAAAAAATGCAAGCCTAAGTTTAATATGCAAGTGAAATGCCTAAAAGTTAAGGGAATGCCTTTAAAGAGATATATTTATAACGATATACTTCAAATAAAGAGATGGCCAACGAAATTTGTGAATAAGATTACATTAAGCACAATAACATAAGCTTGAAATGATGCTCAATGAAACAATGTACCAATAAATCAATGGAAACAATCAATGAAAATTAGCTCAAAGTTCAAAATACCAACTCAAGTGCCTTGAAAATGAAAATGTATCTTCATTGTAACATATTGCAATAATTTCCCAGATGCGGGTGAAAATAGCGGACGATGAGGTGGCTGCCAACTGGGTTGGCGTGTGGAGAGAGCACATGGCCTCCCACAGGGCGCACAGAGATCCAAACATGGCATTAACCACTGCCATAAATGTGCCTCGAGTGAATACTGCCACCGCTCTGATAACCGACTTCAACCTCAGCTCAAAGTAACGATGGGCTCTTTGGAAAACACCACCTCTGCTCCTGCCATTCCTCCTCTGCAACCTTGGCCCCTGCAATGCCTCTGCCCTCATGCAGTGGCGGCGCCCAGCTCCCGCACCACCACTGGACGGCGTTGTAGTCTTTATTGCTACATCGACTTTGGCTCGGGCATCCATTTCACCCATAGCTTGAATTTGCAAATCCTCATCCCCTCGACCCTGGTAGCTCATCCCTCTGCAGAATTGCCTGGTAGCTCCGCTGCAACGCAGCAGCCCACTGCGCCTAATTCGGACCAAAACTCGCCTCCAATTGCGGAAAGCATGGTGCGCCATAGGATGCGCAGCCAAAGAGGTGGGAACCGAGGGAGCCTGAGTCGCTCCAGGCACTCTTCTACTTCGGAGACCACCTCCTCTCTGGCTGAGCAGAACACTGGCCGCTACCCCAATACGTGTAGTGGCAGAGGTCGTTTCCACTCGAGAGCCTCTGCTACGCCTCCCTCCACTTCCGGCCCTTCTCCCAGAAGCACTCCACCTGCTCCTCAGCCTCAGTGCCAGAACGCTCAATTTACCTTTCGCTCGACCCTGAACCAGCCCCTCATCATTGCCACAATTACCATAAGCTTTCATGAGGAGATGCAGAATTCAGACGCACAAGACTCTGAGGTTGGCGGTCGACTCATGGCAGCTAACAAAAATAGAGCAATGGATGAAGACTGCCCTGAAGCAATGAGGCTCTCAAGCATTGATGCGAGAGGACGAACCACTGCGAGAAGCAATCAACACAAAGCCAAAACTGAACTCGCACAATCGAGTCTTCAGGGTGCAGGGGAGCGAAGCACAGAGTTGCCAACCAGACGCACAGGGAAGGAAGTGGAAATGGCTCAGCAAAGGAATTGGGTATTCGATGAATATTGCTGCATCATCGAGGAAGAGCAACCGGAGCTGCAGACGGGCGACACGGAGGCTATGCCACTGGAAAGTGGTGCCATGGACGAGTACGAATGCTTCATCGTGGAGGAGCACCCTTTGTCGCTGCCACGTCCCTAGCGCCACCTCGATGCCATGTGTTTGCCGCCTAGTCTGCCACCCTACTGTCATTCAACGTGCAACGTGCCTACCTAGTAGACCGCCACTCAGCCACCACGTGTCTCAGGTTCACTAGGATTTTGTTCATTCAGTTTCTAGTTTTCACTGGTTTTCTTGGGGAATACTAAAATATTAGGCTCTTCTGTTGGGTTTATTTTTAGTCTCCTCAAATAAAATGCTGCAAAACTTGTTAATTTGTTGGTTTCCCCTGCGTGGGCAACAAGACAATATTTTTGAAAAACCTCAGTTAAGCACTGATTTCCCTTCTGGGCAGTTCAAATCTAGTTTTTTTGCTAGTTGATGCCTTTCCTCTGGCATAGCTAAGTACAGGTTTCGGCCTCTGTGTATGATATTTTTCTTACCTTAATAGAATTAGCATAACTTAGAAAAAAAAACATATTGCAATAATTATCCAAGCGAAAAATTTGCATCAAGAGAGCATAGGCTAATGAGCTACTCCAATATGTAAATGAAAGGTAGGTTGAGCTAATGAACCAAAATATGCACAGTTAGATTATTCAAGCTAGATAGAAAATAAATGAAACTTGCAAAATTGCTCCAAATTTGAAGATGTGCTCAAAGTGAAATTGAAACAAATTGCAATGTAAACTAGGACAAATTTAACATGAAGTTATGAAGTAAGTGAATGAAATTAAAAGTAGATGACATAAAATGAAAAGTAAACAATTAGCAAGTGACCATGAAATGTTAGTTTGCCAAATGAGATAAAGAGAGCATTAACAACACCAAAACTAAAGAGGAGATATGAAAAGCAAATGAAACACCACACAAGAAAAGGGTTTTCTCCCAAAAGAGAGAAAGGGAATGAATGCCACGAGGATGGTTCCCCAAGCTCCAAGAGAAAAATGTCACTTTTATTATTATGATGTTACACAATAAGAGCCCCTTTGTTAGTGAGGAAGGGATCAAACTTCAAGGAGGGTTTTACAATGAAAAATTTAGCTTTGAAACAATAGAATCCCTCATCAAGAAAACAATGAGGAACTTTACAAAAGTTGATGGAAATGAGATACAAGAGGATTTTTCAAAGCAAGTCTGAAAAGTTCTTGAAGGACTTTCGCTCAAGGGTCAGCCACTTAAGATGTAGAGCTTGTGCAAGGAAAAAGGGTGAGCCTCCTCAAATGTCCATGGTCTAGCAGAGGAAAAAACAACCTCCAAGGCCCACAGCCTTGAGGAATTTATGCTCCCAAACAGTGTTTATGTCCTTCAAAAAATCTTGAAGTAATTTGTAGCCTTGAGAGCCTCAATCCCTGCCAAAAGTTAGATGAGTTAAATCCTAAATAAATCTGACTGTTTTCTACAAAATGCGCTCAAAGGATTAATAGATGATACAAAAGAGTAATGTGAGAAAATATGTACAAATAATCTACAAGGAAACTAGATCAAGGATTAGAGCATAACTCCTCTCCTAGCCTAGCCAATAACATTGCTCTATTTTAGCAAATCGATCCAATATAAGCAAAATATAGGTTTGAGAAAATAGTTCTTTTTTGAAGTAGATATTTTGCCACAAGTCAAGGCTAAGGAGACCCCTGCACAATAATTCAAATGATAAGACTTGGGGAAATACAGATATGTGAGTTCTTCACTTCTTTCCTCAAGAATGGTATAGTAACCGAGGATGTCCCCTCACGCTTGAGATCTAATTCCCAAGAAATTTTACAAAAGCTCAAGACAATTTGTTAGATCCATTTGGGATTAGATAATATAATGAAAAGGAAATCTTAGCAATTCAACCGAATAACTCTCTAATCCAAATACTAGTGCAAAGTAGCTAGACACTAGTAAATCAATGAAGCTAATGGAAATGACAAATAGAAATTATAGCAAGTAGAACATAAGCACATAATCAGAAATTCATACCATGAAAATGGAAGCAACACACCACATATGAACCCCAAAGTCTTGTTATTTCACCAAAATGGAAGTATACAAAGCAAGATAATCTCCCCAAGCACAAGAGCTCTTTTTTTCATTCTTACATTAGAGCCCAAGGCTGATTTAAATAAGAGAAACTGGAGAAAATCCCAATGTATAGCCAATTGACAATTGGAGAAGGTTGAAATCTTAATGCCAAGTCAATTTTGATGATTAAAGCGTCCAATGCCAAGTGTAAAATCAATTTCCTGTTGTGGCAGCATTTTCCTTCTCTGTCCCATGTGCAAAATTCATTTTTCCTTGTTGTTGTGCCAAGTGCGGATGCTGGTGGGTGGAATGGGAGAGCAATCCCACAAATTTCTCAAAAAAAATGCCACAAATCTATGTTGTGATGCCACCTCTCCAAACTGAAGACCAAAGTTCCTTGCATGAAGGCCCAAGAGTGTTGTGCGTGTAGGTTGAGGCAGGAATCAGCGTACAAATGTATAGTTGGTAAATTATCATAGAGACAATACTCCATAATAATCTCACCTATAATTTTTTACAATTATTTCCAAGCTATGCGTTGATTTTCCTTGGATATTCGACTTGGTAAATCTGGCCCAAATTTTAAATTCCCATGTGCCATAATTGCTTGATGATTTGGGTTCCCACTCAACATCCAACTTGTCACTTTGACCCACTTTTAACTTGACTTGATTTTCTACTTAATTTCCAAGTCATTTGGCATGTGGGAAAAAAATTTCTCCACTTTTATTTTCTGGCTAATTTATTTCTCATTTTCCCACTAAACTTAGGAAAAAGTGGGTTTTGGGGGTTTCAAGTGATTTTTCACCACTCAAAGTGTGTCTTAATAGAAAGTTGAGGAGTAGAGGTCCAATTTTGACTACTCATACCCCCTACAAATTCTCTAGACATCACTTATTACATTTTTTAATAAAAAAATTATTAAAAATCCTGTCTTACGGGGAATTTTAATAATTAAAAAATGACACCTAAACCTAATTAAATTCCACGAAATTTTACGAGTGATCTAACATGGTATATACCTTCTCTAGACACTATGACTCACTTAAGGCCTGTTGTTGCTCAGATTGTACAGGCATTGCGATTGTTTTCTGATAAACTTTTTTACTCCAAATATTGTTTACAGTGATTTCATGAGCTGAAAGATTTACGTGAAATACAGTTTGCATGCAGCTTACCTTTCTCTTGTGGAATTATATGTGAACAAATTCATATGATTACAGTAACAAATATGTTTGATTACTGCAATTCCTTTCTAGTATGTCTTCTTCATAGAAAGGATTAAAACATTAGTTTTAATGTTTGAGATCTTTTTGTTTATATTTATTGTTCTTCATCCACCATTATTCAATGTGAAGATAGTTGTCTTGAGTTGGAAAGTAGCCTAGTGACTGAATCAGTAAGATCTTATCGTCCTACTGTCAGATATAAAGTTCATTTCAAATAAATTATTTTAACAGTTATTAGTGCCTCAGCATAGTTCCCTACCTAGGAACATCTCAAGGAACAACACAGTATGACATCATTCATGTATCATTTTTTTCTTTTATAATTCTTTGGCAGGCATTTGATGTTGAACATCTATCAAATGGGTCCAGACTCCAAGGAGTGCCTGCCCCCTTGGTCCGAAGATTGGAACCACGCTTTGAATGGGACCAATGCCAAAGTGTTATGTAATCTCTGTTCCAAAAATTCATAACCATGCTTTCTGTTTTTTTCCACGCTTCCTACCACTATAGAACCCTGACAGTTTTGTGTACAGTTCTGGCATGCTTACCATAGTTTAGCACACAGTTCCGGATATGCTTCCCATGGTCCAACACACAGTTCTATTATGCTTCTAGCACACTTCGCATCGTGGTGGTGTGAGGAGGAAAGAATCGTAGATAAATTCACTACTTTATTCGCCATAGATGTTAGATTAGTGTTTTGAATTTGGAATTTGTAGTCTTGCAACTTCTATATGTATATGGCCTATTTTATAAACATTAGAATTTGGTCATGTTGACAAATGCAAGATAGCATATGTCAAAGTCTACTTTCTATTATATGCTCCAAAATTTGATATTTGTTTGTAACTACTAGAATCTTGATGGTTGAATTAATCATTAATGTACCATGGATGCCATTTCTATCTTGATTTATGTATAAATATGAATGTTTTCATATATTCTGCAACTAAATTTGGTCATGTTGACAAATGCAAGATAGCATATGTCAATCATTTAAAAGTCTACTTTCTATATTATGCTTCAAAATTTGATATTTGTTTGTAATTGCTAGAATCTTGATGGTTGAATTAATCATTAATGTACCATGGATGCCATTTCTATCTTGATTTATGTATAAAGATGAATGTTTTCATGTATTCTGCAACTAATTTGGCATTCTAGACGGCGTTCTTGATGCTGCACTTGTCGAAAATACTCACTCCATGCAACCTTGATGCAGATTGTAACAACAGAATTGTGGTCTATTCACTTGGTTACGCAATATGTGCGTATACCATTTTGGCCAGCTACGTCAAAGTAGTTCCCCATCTTTTGGGCATAACTACACATGTATTTAAGGCATAGTTTTAAAAATCGAAACCAATTTTTGAACTGACCACCTATCAAAGTTTCAAACCAAGTTTCGAACCATATCTAATAAATCAGCTATAAAAAATATACATTAAATAATTAATTTTTAATGAAAAAAAATAGTTTTAAGATTGAAAACCAATATTCCAAACCATTAGAGATAAAATATGCAACAGTTTCTCATATATATACCATGTAAGGGTGAATATATCATAATGGAATTGAGTTCAATACATATCAGCAACAAAATAGATAATTAATGTGGCTCTAAATGCCCTCTAGAGTCCAAAAGCCATACTACAACCTACTAGGTTACCAGCCTACTACAAACCACTAATCAACGTGATCACTCATCAAACTCATCACCACTACTAGAAATGGGATCATCAATAGGAGCTACATAAACATCACCTGGCTCAAAGTCTTCAAACTCCTCAAATTCCTCAACCTTATAATATGGTAGAAAAGGCTTAACATGCCTAGCCAATGATTTTGATTCGAGTGAAGGGTTCATCTCCTTAACATTATAATATGGTGGAAAAAACATTAACATGCCTAACCAATTACTTTGGTTTGAGCAAAGGATACATTCTTGTTAATGTCGTGGTAGAGGAGTTCAACAATCAATACCACCAACATCAAGGTACATAATGTTAGAAATTCGTGTACCCCAAGAAAGCATAAACACATTAAAAATGCCAAGCTTAAAAAACTTTCGTATAACAAAATATATTGTTAGGTCCCTATAATACTAGTGTATTCTCTTATTATTATTGTCATTGTAGCCCCGTATTGTTATTGTTGTGCCCATGTTGTCCCCATATTGTTATTATTGTGCCCCATAGAAGCCCACTATTGTTATTGTTATGCCCTTACATTATTATTGTTATGTCGGCCTTGACTATATTGTGACCCCTTAGACTCCTATATATAGAAAGGAAGTCTTATCATTTGTATCATCCAAGAATTGTTCATTTGTGTAATGTAAAGGAGGTTGCCCCCTCGAAGAGGTTGATTTTGAAGTTGTTGCTCTATCTTTTCTTCTATTTTGTGAGTTGGTTGCATAACAATTGGTATTAGAGCTTTGGATTCTAGGTTTCGCTGCTTCAAACAGGTCATCGTGGAATTTTCACTATAACCTTTTTCTACAATGTTTTAGAAGCTAAAATTAAAACTCATTTGAGCCAAAATCTGGATGAACCTTGGGTCCAAATTTCAGATCTTGTCTCGCTATATTTTCAGAGATATGATCCAAGGAAGTTAGGGTTTTGCGGGCTCCCGAATTATATCTCAAATAGGTGTCTTCCGGAAAATCATCATAACTTTCTCTCTGAGCATCAGATTGAAATTTCGTAAAAAGGTACAGAAATAAGACGGACTATAGTTTTTTGTGTATCGGTTTAAAGTCCGAAGGTCAAAATAGTGACACGTTTCACTTTGTACAAGTTCGCTCTACTGAACCAATCTCTAATCAGGTCATCGTGGGAGATTTGGAATAACTCCCCCTTGGAGAATCCAATCGTGATCAGACTTGTCGGGTTGGAACGAGGACTCGGAGGGCTACCACAGAAAGAAATTTCAAACCTTGGAGATCCGAAATTACAAAGATACAACAGATTCAATATCGAGCTCCTACAAAGCCAAAAAAGGTGTGTAGTCTTTTTAAAATTTTGCATAAGTTTGGTTTGAAAAATTAGTTTGAAAGAATTCAAAGGACATAGTGAAGCATAATTATCATTAATTGATGCCCCGAAGAAAGAAAATGGAAACACCTAGTAAGCAACCTGAAAGTTCTAGCATAACTCATGAAGAAGAGGAAGAAATGCAACATGATATATCAAAATTACGAGACCAAGTGCAACAAATTTCACTCTCACAAAAAGTAACAAAAGCTAAGATGGATGGTTTAAAGAAAGGCGTGGAAGCTAAGATGGATGGTTTAAAAAATGGCATGGAAGCTAAGATGGATGGTTTAGAAGTAAACATTGAAGATTTGAAGAAAGACATGGAAGGTTTGAAAGGAGGTTTGGCAAAGTTGCTACAAGAAATGCTTCCTAATGGCAAAAAGGTAGTAGAGGAAACTCATGATGAGAACAAAAGAAATGTTAGTCATGATTTCATAGACTCTAACGTTGGATTGAAGACCCACCATGTTCCAAAGATCGATATGAGGAAGTTTGATGGCAAGGATCCTGTAACATGGATACTACAGATGGAGCAATATTTCGATCTCCATAATGTGCAAAACACACAAAAGGTACGCATTGCGACTTTATATTTGGAACCCAATCAATTTGTATGGTATTGATGGCTTTGCTCTCGTAAACAAATTGTCACTTGGGCAATTTTTACGAAAGAAATGATAGCACATTATGAGGATACAAAAAGCATCACCATTTTTAGCCAAATGATAAACCTCAAACAAAAAGGTTTAATGGTGGAGCACATTAAGGACTTTCAAAAATTTAATATAAGGGTAAAAGATATTGGAGAGGAGCATAGGATTGATGTATTCATAGGGACATTAAAGGATAACATCCAACATGACGTTCACCTTTGGGAACATGAGTCATTGGAAAAGGTATTCAGGTTCGCAAGAAAAATTGAAAACAAAATTATCGCAACAAGGAAGCCTACCAATCACAACTATAAAGATGGAAGTGTTGTCGCTCCTATCCTTCCACAACCTACAAGTTTGACACCACAACAATTGGAAGAAAAAAGAGAAAAAGGGCTTTGTTACAGTTGTAATAGCAAATACACTAAAGGTCATAAGTGTGCTGAGAAGAAATTATTTTACATAGATTGTGAAGAGGAAGAAGAAAAGGAACAAGAAACATCAAAAGAAGAGGATAAACACCAGGAACAAGGCCTAGAGAAAGAAGAAATGAATCCAACCATATCTTGTAATGCATTGGCCGGAATAACCAATCCTCAAACTATCAAAATAGAAGGACATATCAAGAAGAAAAAAGTAATAGTGTTGATTGATTCGGGCAATACCCATAATTTTATTCATTGTAAGAAAGCGAAGGAATTCAATTACTTCCTATATCCAACACCAAAGTGTCAAGTGATGGTTGCAAATGGAAGGACCATAAATTGCTCTGGAAAGTGCCATAATATCAAGCTATCCATGGGAGAATATTTGTTGAATAGTCCAATGATTTCCATTCCAATGGGTGGTGTTGATGTTGTACTAGGAGTTCAATGGCTACAATCTTTGGGTACGATAGCTTTTAATTTACAAGAACTTTTCTTGAAAAAAATTCAGAAGGAAAGGAAGTTGAATTAAGGGGTATCGCAGGGAAATCGGGAAAGATAATCAGCTCTAATGACATGACAAAGCTTCCAAAGAAAGAACAACGTCGCGTAATTGCACAATTATGTTCGCTAGAGGTTTCCATGTTGAAATCATCTATTTCTCCAAATCTCCAAAATGTCTTGAACAATCATTCCAAGGTATTTGAGACTCTCAAATGTCTCCCACCTATTCGCAATCATGATCATGCTATTCATTTGATTCCAGGAAGTGTTCCTCCAAACATCGGGCCTTACAGGTATCCTTATGCCCAAAAGAGTGAAATTGAACAATCATTCCAAGGTATTTGAGACTCTCAAATGTCTCCCACCTATTCGCGATCATGATCATGCTATTCATTTGATTCCAGGAAGTGTTCCTCCAAACATCGGGCCTTACAGGTATCCTTATGCCCAAAAGAGTGAAATTGAACTTATGGTTGCAAAGATGCTAGAGGTTGGTATAATTCAACCTAGTCAAATTTCTTTCTCTACTCCAGTAGTATTGATGCGCAAGAAGGATGGATCATGGCGCATGTGTCTAGATTATAGGGAGCTCAACAAACTCACTATTAAAGATATATTTCCCATTCTTGTCATTTATGAATTATTGGATGGATTACATGGAGCAATTTATTTCACCAAGTTGGACCTTCGTTCAAAATATCATCAAATCAAAATGAAGACTAAAGACATTCCGAAAACAGCATTTTGAACTCATGAGGGTCATTATGAATTTTTGGTCATGCCTTTTGGCCTTACCAATGCACCTTCTACATTTCAAGGTTTGATGAATTCCATTTTCAAACCCTTCCTTAAAAAAATTGTGTTAGTATTTTTTAATGATATACTAATCTACAACAAGTCTTGGAAGGATCATGTTCAACATGTTCATAGAGTGCGCAAACTATTGGAGGAGAAACAATTATATGCAAAAACCTCCAAATGTTTCTTTGGAGTACAAGAGGTGGAATATTTGGGTCACATTGTATCTCATGAAGGTTTTAAGGTAGACCTGAGCAAAATTAAAGCCATTAAGGAATGGAAAATCCCCACATCCATAAAGCACCTGTAAGGATTTCTCGGGTTCACAAGGTATTATCGCAATTTTGTTAAAAATTATGGGAGAATAGCAACACCTCTAACAAAATTACTAAAGAAAGATGCATTTTCTGAGACTCCAGAACCATCGAAAGCCTTTGACCATCTTAAAGAGGCAATGTGCCAAGCACTGGTCTTAGCTATGCCAGACTTCACAAAAACCTTTATTGTGGAATGTGACGCCTCGGGAAATGGAATTGGTGTTGTTTTAATGCAAGAAGAAAGACCCATTGCTTTCGAAAGTCGTCCAATCAAAGGAAAGTGTTTACACAATGACCAAGGAAATGAAAAGCCCATATTAGAGATGCTTGAAATATGCTATTTATGAGAAGGAAATGTTGGCAATACTACATGCACTTAAGAAATGGTGATCTAACCTAATGGGAAGACACTTCAAAAGTAAAAACAGATCATGATAGTCTAAATACTTTTTAGAACAAAGATTATCTTCAGAAGAGCAACAAAAATGGGTCACAAAGATGTTGGGTTATGACTTTGAAATCATCTACAAAAAAGGGAAGCAAAATGTTGTTGCAAATGCACTCTAAAGAAAGGATGAGGATGTGGAAGCATTGCTTAGCGCCATTTCAATTATCCAACCAGATTGGATAAACGAAGCAAGGGATGAATGGAATAATGACAAAAAAGTGTGGGCAATCATTCAAAAGTTACAACAAGACCCCAGTACATCTGATACATTTAGCTGAAAAATGATTAGTTATGGTACAAAGATCGCTTATACCTTTGTAAGAATTCCCAACTCAAACAAAAAATTCTTATGGAATTGCACACCTTTCCTATAGGAGGGCACTCAATATTTTTAAAAACTTACCACAGGGTTAAGAAGGAATTTTTTTGGGATGGCCTTAAATCTGATATTCAAAAGTTTGTGGCAAAATGTATAGTTTGCCAACAAAATAAAGTTGAAACAATTAAGACCCCAGGTCTATTACAACCTTTATCCATTCCAAATCAACGTTGGGAGGAGGTTTCAATGGATTTTATCACAGGTTTACCCAAGTCCGAAGGAAAGAGTGTCATCATGGTGGTAGTTGATAGACTTACCAAGTATGCACACTTTTGTGCCTTATCTCATCCCTTTAAAGCCAGTGCAGTTGCTACTACATTTATGGAAACAATTCAAAAGCTACATGGAAACCCAAAGATTATTGTAAGCAACAGATATCCCATTTACACTGGAAAATTTTGGACAAAATTATTTTCTTATCTGTGCACTCAGTTAGCTCATAGCTCATCCTATCATCCTCAATCTGATGGGCAAACTAAGATAGTGAACAAATGTTTGGAAGGATATCTTCGTTGCTTTGTATCTGATAAACAGACACAATGGGTCAAATGGTTGCCTCTGGCCGAATGGTGGTATAACACTTCCTTCCATATTGTAGCAAAAAAGATCCCATTTATGGCACTTTATGGATATCATCCACCGTCCATCACATCATATTTAAGAGAAAATTCTAAGGTTCAAGTAGTGGAAGATCACATCGAGCATCAAGAACAAGTTCTCCAACTCTTAAAAGATAACCTCACTTTGGCACAAAATAGAATGAAACAACAGGTAAATCAACATCGCAACGAAAGAAGTTTTGATGTAGGTGATTGGGTATTTCTACGACTACAACCATACAAACAAATGTCCCTCAAGCAAGCTAAGAAGGATAATAAATTATCAGCAAAGTATTATGGTCCGTACAAGGTGTTGCAAAGATTGGTACTATGTCATACAAATTGGAGCTTCCTACACCTTCCCAAGTGCACCCAGTTTTCCATGTTTCATGGTTAAAGAATGTTATAGGTGACAAGCTCCCAGTTCAAACAATATTGCAAGAACTTGATGAGGAAGGAAAAATCATATTGGAACCTGAAGCAGTCACAGAAACAATAACTTGACAACTACGAATTTGGTCAATTTCAGAGTATCTCATCAAGTGGAAGATCTTACTCGTTAAAGATTCCACATGGGAAGATGAAAATTTTATACAAAAGCATTTAGAACTACTCAAGCATTGAGGAAAACACTTTTATGAAGGAGAGGGGCATGGTAGGTCCCTATAATACTAGTGTATTCCCTTATTATTATTGTCATTGTAGCCCCTTATTGTTATTGTTGTGCCCATGTTGTTCCCATGTTGTTATTATTGCGCCCCATAGAAGCCCACTATTGTTATTGTTGTGCCCTTACATTATTATTGTTATGTCGACTTTCACTATATTGTGACCCCTTAGACTCCTATATATAGAAAGGAGGTCTTGCCATTTGTATCATCCAAGAATTGTTCATTTGTGTAATGTAAAGGAGGTTTCCCCCTCGAAGAAGCTGATTTTGAAGTCGTTGCTCTATCTTCTTTTCTATTTTGTGAGCTGGTTGCATAACATATACCAGCAGTTAGAACAATACATAGAAAATAAGAATTATGCCCAAACATGTTTCTTACAATTCCATTAATAAGAAAAACCTCAGGGCCCCTGCACCAGGGATAATGTCCCTTTATATCCCAGTACAATGCCAAACACAATGTCAAATCCTTTTGACCAAATAACCAGGGTTGAGACTTTGTCCTTTAAGTCTTTCCTACCCAAACAACACTTACAGCGCTCTAAATTACACATTTGTAGCAAACTAGAGCATTACCAACCCACCTTAAACCATCCAAACAGCAATTTTCTTACCTTGGCCTACTCCTTTAGTCCTCGCCCCTCTTGCTATAGCACTGTCAGCCATCTGCCAGCCTTCTTGTAGCCTTCAGCTAGTTCCTTCAGCTACTACTGGCCTTGTTCAGCTTCCTTTCAGCCTCCACCCTCTTGTTCTCCCTACGGCCTGCCCTAACAATCCTACGGCCCACCTTTTCTAGGCCTTCAATGGTTGTGGCCTCCATCTACAGTCCTTGACCCTCCTGTTTTGCCCTACAGCCCTGTTCCTTGGCCAGTGGCTTGCTTAACCAAGCCTGTGGCCTTCTCAATCTCTCCAAACAGGCCATACTCGACCTCCTTTTCAACCAACATAACCTCAAGCAGCTTCCTCCTTAGCTGTAACTTCCTTAACTGTTGGAAATGTAACTTAGTTTGGTCTTCATAATTATTTTTGTACTTGTATCAATTTGTATTTCATGAGAAAGAAGAAAAATAATTTTGTATTTAAGCATGGGTTTCATGCTCAAGCCTAGGTCAAGCATGTTCTTCTTGTTTCTAGGTTTTTGTTAAGTCAAAGAATTAATTGAGTCAAAGTACATTGGGACTCTTTGTAAGAAAAAAAAAGGAAACGAATTTTTTTATTTTAAATAAGTCAAATAATCCTCCATAAGACCAAGCAGGGTTGCGGGGGAGTGGCTCTCCCCCTTGAACCCGCTCCCGAACCGCGCTCCCTTTGGGAGCGACCAGGGAGCACGCTCCCAAAATCACTCCCGCATGGAAGCGAATTTCGGGAGCGAAATTTTCGCTCCCTAGCCTTTTTTGCAATTTCTTTTGTAGTAACATTCCAAATGAATTTTTTTTCAAAGAAAAAAATAATTTTTTAGTGGGGCAACCTAATTATCAAGCCTATGGCCCTAGTATTGATACGCGATTCATGGTAATGTTAAATTCTTAAAGTAAAAGTGACATTCTCCTTAATCTTCATTTTCATCCTTTTACTTAAATTTTTAACATTACCATGAAATGACTCAAGATGTTTGAGAGTGGTTCCGACCTCGTTGGATTTCATATGGAGAAAGTAGAGTTTTAAATCTCATTCAAAATCCAGCAGACTTATCAGTTTTTTAGGATTTCAAGATTGGGGGGATTGCAATGTTTATCATGTATTAGTGTATGGAACTCATATTTAATAAGGAGCACCAATCCCTCTATGTACCTTGATGTTAGTGACATTGGTTGTTGAACTCCTCTATCATGACCCTACTAAAAATGTAAACATCACTCGAACAAAATCTTGACTTGACATGCTATTTTTTCTCTATCTTATGTTAATGAGGGTGATACTAATGACAAAGATCTTGATTTCCAACAAGACTAAAAAATTAGACATTTCTTGCGGCGGCAATAGGCCCAAGCATTAGCAATAGATAATAGATTTAATTGTCTTTTCAAGTTTCTAGTAGTTTTTATAACTGTTGACTCTTTTATATTTATTATGATATTTTTTGTAAACAATATATGACAATTTAAGTTTGAAGTTTTAAGTTGGCAATTATAACTCATTGGTACTGACTTATGAATATGATGCTTCGTGAAAGTTGAAAGTTGTTTCATTTCATTTCATTTTATAACATTTCATTTCATGTTAAATATTCTTTGTTGTAATGGTTACACTTAGCTTACAAGTACAATTTTGGTGATCAATGATGATAAATGTTATATATTGAATTTTGAAAGCTTGAAACTTTAAGATTGATGAATCATGAGACTCAATATGTTGTATGTTACTAACTTGTGGACATGGTTGATGAAGATTATAACTTCTAGATGATTGATGTAATATGGTTCAAATTTCAATCTATGTTTTTATGCTTTTTATATCTAATTCATCATTCTACATGCTCCTGTTGACATATATACATCAAAATATCAAAAAAAATATTTATTATCTAAAAATTCGTTCCCAAACCGGGAGCTTCTGAAAATGTCGCTCCCACTCCCCGTTTTCGCTCCCGCTCCCAAGTAACATTGACCAAGTCAGCCCTCCTGTTGGTCAAGTCGGCCTGCTGAACAGTCATGACCCTTCATAGTCACGAACAAACAACTATATATACATGTGTATCCTCCACCCAAAAGACAGAAAATTTGGTTGGGTCTTTCTGATGAAGTATGTGAGTTGCAGAAGTTGAGCTATGCAAAGTTTTCCCTGGAATGATGTGTGAATTCCTTGAAGATATGTGACAAGACCAGATATCTGAAGCAACCTATAATTATGTGACAGAACCAAAATCTGAAGAAGTCTGCAAATCAGGACAGGTCCGAGGTTTGAAGAAGTTTGTTTTTTGACTGTGACCTTGAAGGAGGGCTCACTTGGGGATCTTAAGGAGGGAAAATTCTTGGTCTTGGTCTTGAAATCTCATTTCGATCTGATTCTGGAAGAAGAGGATTGTTTGGGTTTTCCACAGTTGTGGGGTTTTGCCCTAGCATGGAGCCTATATCTTGTGTCTATTGTCTCTTGTGATCTTCGTGTTTATATTGGTAATTGCTTGATGAAGAAAAGGAACACTAAGAAATTAATAAGATGCCAACAAAATTCACAAATAATTATCAAGTCAACGAAAATCATCATAATTTACAAACACATTGGTTTTCCAACATGGTATCAGAGCTAAGGATGGTAAAAGAAGCAGTTTGAAGATCACTATCGTTGGCATAGTTGAAGATACCTCCTCAACAGTTCCTCTATTAAAGGCTCTCTTAACAAGATCTGACAAATGCAAAATTCTGTGAGGCAAGTTTCATTGTATAATAGTACCTGTGATACTGGGCAGTGGGCACAAAACAAACTCTGTTGATAAAAGTATGATCCGAAGTAGAGACTCTATGTTCAGTCTGAAGTCCTCTACAATCCAATACTAAAATCCTATAGTATCATCTGAAAATTCCTGTGAGGTTAGAACCGAAGGTTCTGTGATGCAAGTCCCAATTTCTGTTCCTGTGATATCAAACATGGAGATAATCCAAAACATTTATATGATGATCCAAGTTCTGTTTAGATAATCCGAATATATTGATAATCTGAGACTGTGGAAGGAAAATCCAAGTTTATGGTCCTATCATATGGCTTGATCTGTGGCATGATATTAATCAAACCTATGATCCGAATCCGAAGTATGCTGATGGAGCAGTAGCATAATTGTGATATAATGATGAGCCTTTGTATGTGGAGAAGTGACAAATTGCTAAAGGAAAATGATGTATGTTTTCTCTAGGCTTGGCAGGAGATGTGTATGACAGTAGTGGTAGTATACTCTTGTGACAACAACACCACACTGATACATTTGGAAGGATGACAAGATCATCATGTGAATGATCATAAGCAGACCACAGACCTCAAGGAGCGAAGTTGGCAAAGGAGAAAGGACGAGTTTTGTTGTCTATCTCATGTTTTGTCTGACAGAGTTCATGAAGGGCAGTGCATAATTTTTCTGGGCATGTTTCCGTTTGATCTGTGACAGGATCAAAACCAGTTTTTGTAGGAGGACAGAGACTCCTAGCTGGAGCAGAAATAAAGACAGAGCTAGAGAGGCCAAATACCTTAGGAAGCCGAGTTGAACAAGAAAAGGAAGAAGGTAACGTTTTGTTTTTGTGTCTCTTGGTTCGCTACAGGTTCAAGGAGGAGATTTGGACGAATTTATGATGGCAAACTCTGAGTTGATATAGGAGAAGTCTCTCTGCAATAAAGGCCAAAAAATTTTCTGAGTTACTTCAGGTGGACAGCAGCCCTATTTTGAAGGCCGAGCAGCCTAGTGGGCCTTTTAGAATTGGGCCATATTCATCTGAAGAACAGAGCAGGGAATTAGGGTCTTTGAGAGAGGGTTCTCTCTGGTTTGAGGCTAATTCAGGGTGCCCTAGACAGGGCCAAGAACTTCAGAGTGAAGGAAGCTCAGATCTGAAGGAGTCTTGGAGATCTAGCAGGATGCTGTCAAGGAGAAACGGATATAAGGAGATATGATTTGTTGGATATATTCCTGAAGTAAATAGGACACGGTTTTGTGAGTCATCTTGAGGGTTTATTCGATGTTGCTACAGCCCCAAAGTCTGTTCCACACACTCTCAGATTTATGATGAAAAAGGAGGGTCAGGACACCTAGAGACTAGATATCATACCCTGGGACAATGCTACCACTTGTATGCTTGTCTATGTGGATGGATCTAAAGGTTAGGATTGCTGCAATCAGAGAAGAGGAGCATGATTCTGAACAGAAAAGAAGTGGTCTGTACAGTGAGAAATAAGAGCCAGCAGAGACAGTCTTTGGGCTAAAGACAAGATCTGTCCTGAAGAGACTAGGACAGAGGTATATAAGCCCTAGATAAAGGCAGATATAGCAAGACCTAGTTAAGGGTTTCTAAAGTGGTAAGCTGACCCTTAAGGGGCTGTCCCAATGTCTGTAAAAAAAACCGCTCAGATCTGTACACAAGTTGAGGCCAAGGCTCTAATTGCCGATCAGTTTGATCATCAACAGGGCAGTATATTACCACAATGAATTTACAGTAGAATGAGCAGTTGGACAACAGTTAGGGCATGTACAGTAAAGAAAGTGAAGGACAGTTGTTGAGCAACCTAAGGGCAGTCAGTCATGGACTGTCAGTGGCAGTGAAGAAGCCCTAGGTGAGGGCAGAATTAGCGCCCTAGATCTGGGCAGATCTGGAAGTATCCTAAGATAAAGTGGACCTATTGTTGGGTGCACTGCTAGGAAAAGCCCTAAGATTCTATCAGATTTGAGGAGGCAAATAACAGAAGCATGGGCTATGTAACAAGCCCTGGTTCAGTCATCTAAATGGTAGATAGAGGACTGATCAGAAGGCAGATTTGTGGAACCCTAATACAGTACAAGTTCGGGGCTGTTAAGAGGGCAGTTTGATGAAACCTTAGAAGACCTCAAGAACAGCATAATGATCTGTTAGGAGGCAATGTTGGAGCCCTTGAAGTTGCAATGTGAGCAGTCTTAAGTGGTAAGGGGGCTGGTAGAGGAAAGCTACAATTACAAGTAGCTGATGTAAGAGAAGTATGCGTACCTCTGACACAGGCTGAGGCTTGTTGATAAAGTCTCACTGGTTGAGAGGGAGTGACCATAGATTTCTCCTCTCAGATTGAGAGGGAGTAAGGTTGGACACTGGTTCTCCCTGTGTCATGTACTAGGCCAGGACTAACAACCGTAAGACTGGTGCATGCATTATGGATAGGGAGAATAATGATTTGAATTAGTTTGGTTCTCCTTGTGTCAAGTATTGTGATGGATTAGGACTGTTGTCCTAAGTCAAGTACATGGACATGGATAAGAAGAATGATGGATTAGATAAGCATCTTGGACAGACATTCTTGAGTCATGTAATGTGATAGATTAGGATGGAGATCCTAAGTCATATGGACTTGGATAAGAATGGTCCGATGGACAAACATTTCCTTGAAGGAAATGGTCTGGTGAAAGATATACTTCGGGTATCCTAGCTGGAGTATGGACCTTGGTGAGGTGGTGTTGTGTTCCATGGAATGCCTCCCAGCATTGTGCTCTAATCTTGTGAGACATCGAGTGTATCTGTCAAGGCCTTTGGAATGTGACAATGCTAACTACGATGATGTTTTGATGCTTATCAATATGGATCCCTTCTTATGAGAATATTTCAACTTGAGATGGACCTGTTGTGTCATTATGAATACCTCCCTAGTTAAGAGAGTATTGGAAATCTAACTAGGTTCAGTCTTCATAGTTATTTATGTACTTGTATCGATTTGTATTTCATGAGAAAGAAGAAGAAAAAAAATTATTTAAGCATGGGTTTCATGCTCACATCTAGGTCAAGCATGTTCTTCTTGCTTCTAGGCTTTTTTAAAGTCAAAGAACTAATTTTGAGTCAAAGTCCATTGAGACTCTTTGTAAGAAAAAAAAAAGGAAAAGAAATTTTTTATTTTAAGGGAGTCAAATAGTCATCCATAAGACCAATTCGGCCCTCTTGTTGGTCAAGTAGGCTTGTTGAATAGTGGTGACCCTTCATAGTCATGAACAACTTGGATCTTTCTAATGAAGTATGTGAGTTGCAGAAGCTGAGATATGCGATGTTTTCCCTGGAATGACGTGCGTGTTCCTTGAAGATTTGTGACAAGACCAGATAACTAAAACAACCTATAATTTTGTGACAAAACCAATCTGAAGAAGTTTGCAAATTGGGACGGGGCCGAAGTTAGAAGAAGATTTTTTTTTACTATGACTTGGAAAGAGGGCTGAATTGGGGATCTTAAGGAGGAAAAAGTCTTGGTCTTGGTCTTGATATCTCATTTTGATTTGATTCTGGAAGAAGAGGATTGTTTGGCTTTTCCCCAATTGTGGGGTTTTGCCCTAGCATGGAGCCTATATCTTGTGTCTATTGTCTCTTGTGATCTTCATGTTTATATTGGTAATTGTTTGATGAAGAAAAGGGACACTAGGAAATTAATAAGATGCCAACAAAGTTCACAAATAATTATCAAGTCAAGGAAAATCATCAGAATCTACAAACACATGGGTTTTCCAACATTAACCACCACACACAAGAAGAATACTCCTTTATGATTCTTGTCAGAATCCTCTCCATTGTCTCCTTATCTATACTTGTCCTTAGGTCCCTTAAGAAGCCCCTTTGTCCTTCAAAAAACCCCCAACACAACCTTAACATTAAATTAGAATTTCCTTGGGTTCCAAGCCCACTCACTTTGGGTCCAAAACCCCAAACTTGGGTGCAAAAACCCACACACTCATCTATGTGGGTGTTTCTCTCTCACAATCCTAGCACCAAGGGCATGTGAGGGTACCTCTTGATGCTACCCAATTTCAACACATAAAGGGTTTCATGACTTGATTAAATGTCAATCCCATACCCTCATACATGATAGAATTCAATGAAAATATTGCAATCCTACAATCCAAAATCCTAAAAATTGTTAAGTCTGTTTAATTTTGAGTGGGATATGAAATTCTACTTTCTTCTTATGAAGTAAGGTTGGAACCACTCTCAAACATCCTGAAACATTTAATGGTAATGTTAAAAATTTAAGTAAAAATTGACAATGCTTCAAGAATTTAATATTAACATTTATTGCTACTGTTGCCAGTGTTGAGATAGCTTTTTTGTTTAGTTTTATCGTTTGGGGGGGGTGGGTTGGTTCTATAGCCAATATGGCTTGCTTTGGGAGGAAAACAACCTTTGGTTTCCTCCAAAACCACCTTTGTGGGTCACACACCCACAGACTATGGGATCTGATCAATGAGTTCCAATTTGTACCGGTTAGGTACCAAACCAACAACTCCTCCAAAGAGATATGACTAGACGATTTGTACCAGTTACGTACCAAACCAACCACTCCTCCAAAGAGATATGACTAGACGATTTGTATCGATTGGCTATGGGGTTACCCATCAAAAGTGGGTAACCCCATAGGAGAAAAATTTTCTCCTATTTTGGATAGCCAACATCCCTATGCATTGCTTAGTTATGATGATATGCCACATTCCTCCACCATTTTCACCAATGATACACCTCTCACCATTTGACATTCCTCTCAAAAAATGGTGGGTTACCACTAGGTAGGTACTTTTACCATTTTGTATTCAAGTGATTTTATTTAATGCTTTGGGCATTCTAAGTTCTAACATGGATAAAGGTGCAATCTAGATGATTGACTGATCTTGATTGTAAACATGTTCTCTCACATTACCAAGGCGGTTAGTCCTTAACCCTAGTCCAATGGGGAGCATTACTTGGAAAACTTGGATTGAAGTAGTGTATCCATAACCATTGCATACTTAACACCTTCCATCATCACTATCATTGGTTCATTGGGATTAGCACTCTCATATCCACATCCTCGAGTCAAGGCTGGAAAACTTTGCCCTGAATGTTGATGTAGCTAAAAGAAAGATAAAAGCATGAGATGGCCACAACAAAAAAAAAAACAAAAGCTAAAATGCAAGAGATGGCCAGGACATCGATTACCAAGTGGGAAAAATCCTAGCATGAGCTTTACCCCCCTCATTAGCCACCACCCAATTCCTTAGCACTAGATGCCCCATCATATAATAAAGGAACATTTGTATGTCCCAACCCCGATGAGCGAGAAACCGACTCATTCTTAAGGGGTAAATAAATGCTATATCATTAAAAGCAAGCTTGGACACCTAAGTTATGCTCCTTAACAAAGCATTATCAAAAAGAAGTTTGGCAAACCTCTTGGCCATTCCATACAACCATAGTCACTTTCCACACATTCATTCCTTGTAAATTCCCATGCAATAGCATTTTATCTATTATATGTTACAAGCTTCCTGGCCTCTCATGCATCCATCAAGATGTGTCTTAATGATTGGGATGAAGTGCCACCATGAAAAAATCCAAGTTCAAACTTCAAACCTCAACGGTGTAGACTCGAGAACCCCTTGTGAGGGAAGGTGTTTGACCTCACAAAGTTCCTTCCTTCAGTTATTAAAGGGACTTATCACATGCCCAACAAGATAGATTGGTTTAAATGGACATGAATAAAATGCATTATCCTTCTAAAAAATGGTATTATTTTATATGACTTGTAGAAAGATTAGCTTCATAAAGACAATTTTCACACTAGTGGTACTTTTCATGGAAAGTGCTGAATGTAGCAAGGCCAAACCTTCTGTTGATCGTGGCAGTAGGCCAACATTGTGGAATGGAGCATAACAGCATATATATTTTGTAAATCAGCCAACATAAACAGCAATAATGTTTGAATAGAAGATGGAAATTTCATCATTACATCCTCTCCTCTAACACCAATATTCCTTCAAACAACAATGCTGATTTTGGAGAAAAATATGTTCTAACTTCTTGATTAAATGATGTTGAAGATTGAATAAAAATGCCTCAATCTTCATGTCTTTTGGAATGTACTGTTTGGAGTCTGGACCCAATAACTATAGACAACACAATTAACCCTCCTCTCAACACTTTTTGTATGTGTATGGTCCCAACAACTTTCTTAAAGGACAATGTGCTTAAATATAACACTCACCATTTTCTCTCCCGTACATGATGTCTCAATTATCCTTCCAGGTTTCCAGTGATTTACATAATGGACATCCACTGCATCCCCAGCTTGCCAGCTATTGTTAGCTAACGGATGGACAATTGTTCTACCTCTTTCAGAAACACTATAGAGCTCCCTTGGAGGTGTTGGCCGAATCCAATTTCCACTTTCAGCAGATGCCAAGTCCTTGGTCGAAACTTTGTCAATAATCAAGTTACTAGCTGCATGCATAGAAAGTTGAAACCATTAATTTACACAATAGCATAGTGTACATAATCTTTGTCATTAAGTTTCACGAATGCATTCATGTACATCTTAAATTTAAAATGTTAAAAAAAACAATATTAAATCATTGAAAGAAGATAAAAAAAAAATTGTTAACCTAGTTCCCAACTGTATTCGTGAATACATAAAAATTATATCCACAAAATAGAATGCAGCCATTAAAAACAATGAATTTGTAACAAAATAGAATGCACCCATTAACAACAATTAGATTAGATTATTCTCTTATAAAGCAAACTTACTTATTCCATTTTCGTCGTTGAAGGAAATATTGTACTGTGTCCTTCCATTTGCCAATTCAATATTCAAAATCTGGAAGGTTAATAAAGGGTGTCAAGTTATGATAACTGTATTCAATATAATAACTGCATAGAAGAATATCTTAAACTAATCAAATGATTCCTCGACTCTTTATCCCATTTCCTAAGAAACAGTATGCAAGCAAGCTGCATTTTTTAGTTGATGAGAAACGGGAAATCATTAAGTATCATTAGGCTCTCATTCAAGTTCTTTCCTGCCTCATCACAATGAAAATATTTTTAATCTGCTGACATAGTCATCTTCTTCAACTAAATTCATATATATATATATATATATATATATATATATATATTAAAGAAACAAGAGACAAACATACTAAAAAGACACTTCAAATTTCTTTCCTTTTTGCCTCTCAGAGAGTATTTGGCCAAACATTAGTATATTGGCCCAATATGACATTGGACTACGTTTTCTACAGCCAAATGTGTGTATCTGACTCCCGATTTCTTAAAACAAGCATTTTTGAGTAATGTGTGTGAAAGATTTTAAACAATACTGACTTAAAATTGCACTCTGATTGTTAATCCATATTCTGCTGCATAATTTCTCTCTTGAATTAATCACAGATTTTACTACTTATCCATTACAATGATGATCAGGAAAGGCACTAGAATAATTCAAAAAGAAAAATTGTTTCACTAAGAGTACCAAGGTGCATCTACAGCCATTTGTTTTGCTAGGAAACTAAATTGGGAAAAAACTGAAACCCATAAAAGTGAAAAATCAAAAAATAGTGCACCATAATAATAGAAAACTAAAAAAGGACCATAATAAATATAAAAATATAAAATAATCCCAAGGGGGCAGCTCAATTGGCACTGGCCATGTTATGAAGCATTATGTAAACTATGAGATCTGATGTTCAAATCCCCGTGATTAACCCACATCTGCATCTGCAGAAGGCACCTAGAGATTATAGTGGTAGCGGTTAGCGATTATGAAACCAGCTCAATCGCCGATTCCTCTAGAGTCTAGATATATATATATATATAGATAGATAGATATATATATATATATATATATATATATATATATATATAAAATAAAATGAACCTATGTTGCACGCAGACTCGGCACGTAAGAAAAAAAACCATACCCACAGTTTCAGCATTTCAGGAACTTGGGAAATCCTAGGAAACATCCGTAAATTGCTGGAGACTTCATCAAGGACTTGGGGACTTGGCTGTCCCCAAGATGTTCTAGGCATATTTCAGCAACATTCCAAGCAGTTTTCAGGATTGTTCCAGGCATTTATCTTCAGTTTTAACCAGTGTTGAAAATATCAGTATCGGAAAAATATCGGTGAGGGTCCTAAAAACATCTTATCGGCAATATCGACGAAAATATCGGCAAACATAAAAAACGCATAACATATTCATTTTTTTCAGATTTTTAAACATATAAAGCAATAACAACATGAAATAAACACATTGGCACATAAATATGAAAAAAGCACTGATATATATGGAGTGGATGTAAAAGGCGATACCAAATCCTACTGATCCCTGATAATTGTCCAATCAAGGACTCAAATGTGGAGAACCAATACAAAATAACATCACATATATAAAAGTATCTCATCATCATGAGTTATATGTAGAAAAACAAATAAAACTAGCAGCTAGCTATCTGAGATCAGTGCCCTCTCCCCCTTTTACGGGAAAACATGATGAGTTGTTTTCCAAGCCTACCCCTAGCAGTAGAAGGCCATGACCCTGCACCTAATGTCAAATTATCACTGTTGGATATGGAGTTGTGCTCTCCTATATCTATAGGAGATGGTGTTGACACTGACTCTCCCACAGTCTCCTCCTCCTCCTCCTCCTACTCCTCATGCTCCTCCTGCCCTAAGTCGTCCTCCTCTTGTTGCCCCTGTTCTAATGGTTCCTCTAACCATGTAGGTGACTCCTCCAAGATGGGCACCTAAAACTCCACCCTCCACTGAGACAATACATCAATATTGTCTACGGAAATGGCATCTAGATCCATTGGTTTTTCTATTTGCTTCACTTGAAGTCGGAGTTTGTAATACACATACACTAAATCATTGAGGCATGAGAACTCCAACCTGTAAGAGTGTCAAAAAAAATAATGAGTCTTGACTCTTGATACTTCAGGGTCATAAACTAAAATTACGATAAATGTAATTGCTCAACTAAACGTTGAAGCTCAAAGTTATACCTGTTGCACATTTTTGGGTGTTTTCTCAAATACACTCCAATTCGCTCACACCCTGAAGAGCTACATGTTTGACTCGGGATTCTTATGGCCAATTTCTGCAAATTTAGTGCCCTTGCACCATAGTTTTGCCACCAAATATCGACAACAAAATAAAGAAATAAAAAAGTTAAAAACTGAAAACATAATTAAACTTTCAAATAAAACATAATTGAATTTTAAAAATCTAGAATTATAAATTAGTAAATTCTAGCGAGTCATGACTTGTCACTTACGTGGCATCAAGAGGGTCATTTCCCTAATAGCATCATCAAAGCCGAATAGGCCAACACAACCCCGATAAAACTACATCTCGCAATTGATTTTACTACGAAGCTCAGGATCAAGTGCCATCCTATGAATACAGGAATGGAGCCCTTCCATCACCTCGCCATCAAAATTAGAGCCGCATTTGTATGAAAATGCGAGGTTGAGGAAGAGTGTTGTTGCATGAATGGGTCGATGAAGCATCCTTGTCCACCGACTATCAATCACATCCCATAACATCATCTGTCTATTAAGCCCAGCAGAACCCTTGTCTGCATAATAAGCATGAATGGCCTCTTTGGCCCTATCCATGGCCTCATACAAATAAGCCATTTCAGGATTGTCCCCATCTTTCAATCTTAGAACCTTTATTATAGGTTCACTAACTAAGCACACATCTTCTACTCCTTGCCAAAATGTGTCAGTGTACACCATTATTGCAATGGCTCTCCCATCCTATCTCCTGTTATATCTACAATCATGCCACTCATCAGAAACAAACATTTGCTTCAACTCAAATTAGCATTGAAGCAAAGACTGAAGAGTAATAAATTTGGTGACAAAGTGTGTCATTGCAGGACACCACAACTCTTTGTTTCTAGTGTATCTCCTCATGAGGCTAAGAACAAAAGCATGGTTATATATAAAATTGGGGACACTCCTAACCATATCAATCATCTCCTTGATGAAGAAGAGTTTCCCCAAATCCTCAAGTAGCAAATCGATACAATTTGTTGCACATAGAGTCCAGAACAATGTGTGGTGCCTCTCCATAAGCATCCTGCCAGCAAACACATAATTAGTTGAATTATCTGTCATGACTTGCACCACATTTTGCACACCAATCTCCCGGATGAACCCATCTAACAACTCACATATCAATGTTGCATCTTTTATATGTGTTGATGCATCCACTGATTTAATAAACATGGTATCCTAAAAACAATGTAGCGAGAAATTTAGAAGGGTCCTACCCTTCCTATCTAGCCAACAATCAGACATCATTGTGCATCCAGACACCTCCCATGTATGTTTCAGCTTCACCAATCTAAAGTTGATGTCATGCTTTTTCGCTTGAAGGATTGGCCCCCGCAACTCCTCATATGTAGCACTTTTGTACCTTGGGCCCACAATAGCAATAGCATCACAAGTTGGTTGCCAAAATAGATTGGTTTTAGTGATGCTAAGAGGTAATTCGCTCCAGAAAAGACACCTCCCCATAACTATATATGCTTCTTGCTTCTCCTTTCTTTTAACAACTGATTATATGGAAGGTTGTGCTCCATGTCCGGTTTGTGGAACAAAAAAGGATGACCTCCCACTCCCAATAACATTAGCACTAGCAGGTGACGCTCTGGAGCCCCTCCCACTACCCTCGGCCTCAAAATCTGAAGAAGATATCCCAAAAGATTTACCTGCACACTCAGCCTTGTTTCTTTCTGCCTCTTCTTTCTTTTTGTATTTTTCCTCAATTGCTTGAAGATCTTTTGGTATAAGCTTTGCACTAGATTCCATACAAAGCCCAACTTCATGTCCAAGGAGTCTAGCCAGATGGAATGTTAGATATGCCTGATTTGTCCCACCATCAAGGTCCCCATACTCCCAAAATGGGTCCAAGAACTTTGGCATATTTGTAGTGGATTAATTCAAACCTAGGGCACCAAAAAAACAAAAAATTGGCGTTAAACCCCCATACACAAAAAAATAGCAGCGACCTCATTTTAAAAAATATTTTTTTTACTACATTACTTGCAATGAAAAATGGCAATAAGAGGGTGCATAAGAAAGTTAGAACAACAAAAAAAAAAATGAAGTTTGTTGTCCAAATATGGAGAAAACCCTTACACTGGCTCATGGGCATGAAAATCATAGCAAATGGAAACAAACAAAGAAGCAAAATGTTGGTAGGCAAAGAGGCAAGCAAGCATAACCCTAAATCTATGAAAAAATCTTTAACATACGTGTTCTAGGAACATACCTATTAATGGAAGAAATGAAGTTTGTCTCATTGTTCTTGAATCATTGATCCACACAAAAAAATTGGTTGGTGATGAGAATGGTTGTTTGATCCTCCATCCCTCCTTGAAAACCACCACAAAGCTCTTCCCCTTCCTTCTCCAAGACTAAGAAAGCAAAATGAGCAAATAAAAGTCAAAAAATTGCTTTTGTAGCCGCAGCCCAGCTTGCCCAGCGATATTTTAGGTTGTCACGCGATATTTTGCTAAGATATCGCCGATATTTTGAAAATATCACGATATTTACTCGACAATATATCGTTTTGTTGAAAATATCGCGATATTATCAACATTGGTTTTAACAGTGGACAATGATGATTGGGAGATATGATCATTATTCCCATCCAATTGTTTCATATTTTATTGAACCTAAATATGTTGTACAAGTTACAGCCCAAAACATTTGTTTTATATGATGGGCTTCCATTTGGGTTTATGGTGATTTAACTATTGTATTTTTAGTAACAACCTTACAGCAAGCAAAGCCTCCATGTCAAAAAAGTGGGAAATGCAACATCTCAAATATCAAAGGGCTAGCCCTTTTGGTTATTTCTCTAGTTCCCATTTTTGGCCTCATCGCTTGTTAACACATTGTACATGGGTGTCGAGTAGTTAAGTCCAATTCTTCCGCCATCCCAACTCAAGCCTTGTGAAAACAATCAGATAGTAATGACTTGGAATTGGTATTGAATGTTTGAATGCATTCCAATTCAATCACCTTAATTTGACATATGAATCTAATCTCTTTATAGAATTTAATCTAAATTGTTTTGTAGGGGTCTTCGATAAAAATGTAAAAATCTGCAGAACATATTGTGAAGGTAATGCATTTTATATCCCAAAGTGTTTTGTTGTGGTTTTCAATAAAGATGAAAAAAACTGTAGAACCTATTGAGAAAGGAATGCCTTTTATCATAACCATAATTGACAAGAAATATGAGGAAGAAAAGATGTTATAGAGATAGTTCTTTGTCTCATAGACCTTTGTGGACATTATTGCAAATTGAAAATAGTTGCACTTCAGTGTGCTAAAGCTACGCCACATTTTTCTCATGTCCAGGAAGCCAGTAATGGAATGTCACTCAACCCTTTTCATAAGTGCCCGAGCTTTTTCAAAACTACTAGGTCTAAGGGTTGTGCATAAACTATCGAGCCAACAAGCATCTACAAATTCTCGTGGTGAATTCTTAATTTTTTAATGTTTATCATTATTATTTTACCATTTTTTAATGTTTATCATTATTATTTTACCATTTTTTAATGTTTATTTTTATTATTATTATTATCCCCAACCCACAACCCTTGAAAAATTTGAGGGTGCACTCTAGATGTCCCTGGGATGCATCCCCCCATCCACGCCATTCTTCCATCCCAAAAACCAATGCAACATAGAAATAAACCAGCAAAGATCTATCTTAACCTCAAAAAATTTAAGCATCGCCATCAACCCTATGATGATCAGCAAATCACATAATGCTAGAGTTCTCCACCCATTGCCTCGGTTAGATCACTCTCCCATTTGGCATTCTTCTTGAAGGAAGGTGGGTCATCTCTCAGCAAGTACTTTAATCAATCTATCACTCATGTGCTTTCATTTAATGTTATGGCCATGTTAATATGGATCACAAGACAAACTACATGATTGACCAACCTTGATTGTAACCTTGTTCCCACACTTCACTTGGGAGAGGTAAGTTTTTGACTCTATTCCAGTGGAACCTCCTTTGAGACCATAGGGTTTGGGTGTTGGAGAATGTAACTAAGTTTGGTTTTCATAATTGTATCAAAAAGAATTTTATGTAAAAAGAAAAAAGAAGAAAAGGACTCTCTGTGTAAAGAGGCCAAAACTTCAATGGCTGCTATCTATGGAAAAGGACTGAAACTATGTGTTATCTCTATATTATTAAGACTGAAATTCAAACCTGCGTTGTAGACCCCTTGACCGAGGTGGCTAAGGCAGATTTGTAAGGGCTTTGACTTGGACTCTTGGTGGACAATCTTGATGATCCTAACCGAGCTACTCTAGGAGGATTTTTGTGGACAAGTGAAGGAAGTTGGACTTCGCATCTTGTTGGTTATCTTGTGGAAGCATCTTGCTGGTTAGTGTGACCATAAGCATTGAATTTGATGTATCTCTAGTTGAACTAAATATTTCTCTAAGAAGAAGGTTGTTGGGTTTTCTCCCAAGTGAGTTTTCTTAGGGTAAGTCTACTCTCTTGTGCACTATGATCTCTACTGCTTTATTTTCTCTATGGTTGAATTTATGAATGTGTATTTGGTTAATGAAACATTGGAAGTGCTAAATAATCATCTACATCATTGGACGTAATTATCAAGTTTCTAAAATAAGTGTTTCTATAATTTGCACTCGAAAAATCAACAACTTCTACTCCATGCATGAGATCTGCAATCAATTGCCTTGTGCCCAAAAATGTTACATGCAAAACAATGACCAAAAAATCCAATTGTATACAAAAAGAATGATTATCTCGTCTGTTGTCCATGTTTAACATATTGGTTCATACTTTGTTGATTAGGTCTAAACAATCTGCTCCTACAGTTGGGACTGCAACATGTCTAAAGTTGTGGTAAATGTAGCATTTGACCTCATCCATTGAATGAGCAAAGGGTTATTACTCCTCCTTTGAATTCTTCCATATTCTTCTCTAGGAACAGGTTGTCTTGACAAGGGTGATCTTCCTGCTCCATTCCTCGACATTTGGTTTTGTTGTTTGCTACCTCTTTTGCTGCTCTTGTTGCTACCATTACCTGCTACAGCCTTTATAGATTCTGCATTGTTGTTTCCACCTGCATGTGAACTAGATTCTCCCTTCTAAAAGCCAGGACCAGATCTAACCAAGGGAGATCTTTAGTTACTACGAATGTTGACCAAGACTTGGTGCTTTTCTCCATCTTTAACTGATTGTCTTTCTTTTCTAGCTCTTTCCTTACAGCGACAACTTCAACCTTCAACTTTTCAACTCAGCCCTCACCTTCTTTTAGTTGGTTTCTCTTCACTTCTTGAATTCTTTTTGCCTCTACTAATTGGGTCTTCAAGTTGTTGACTTCCTTCTTCAGCTCATTCTCTTTCTCATCAAAAATTTGCATTAATTTTTCTTGATCTCTACACACAGTTGTCATCCTCTCTACTTCAACAATTAGCTTATCTATTACAACCATGGCTTACTCAAGCTCAGCTTTAAGAACCTTTACATCATCATCTTGACTATTCAAATATGAATGGATACCATCAGAGCTATCTAATGCATAACTCTGAAATAACTCACCATCATCCGAGTAGATGGGTGGCTCAGCTTCAGATCCATTCTGTTACATCACATATGGTTTTTTTTGTGCCTTCATCTTCTGATTTCTTCTCTTGATGATCAGTTGAACTTGCACTAGGTGTATGGACCACATTTGGTTGAGAATCTATCTTCTGACATCCCTTTTTCTTTTTCATCTTTTTCTTCTTCTCTTGCTCTCCATAGCTACTATTGATGTCTCCTCCATACAAAACATGTAGATATTCCCATAAATCCTTTGCAGATTTTATATTCATGACCTTCTCAAGATTTGCATTGTGAAGGTTGTTGTAGATCACACACTTTGCTGGGGCATTCTACCATTGAACTTTCGCTAAGAGGGCATCTTTGCCATATCCTTCACACACTAGCTTTCAGACAATAAATCCACAAGTTGTCAACTTGAACCTTTTCTCTTCATACCTGGTAACTTGCAGCACTGAGCAGAGACACACTATGATGATCCATCAAAAAACAAAATTGATCAGATCTGATTTCCAATGGTCAAGTTGCACCTAAAGACACCCGCTCTAGTACTAATTGTTGGGAGCTTGACAATACTGAGAGGGGGGCAAGGGGGTGAACCAGTGTTGTACCAATATGGATCACCAATTACAACCTTTTACCTTTCTTTCAATTAACAGATCATTCAATGATTAGCAACACAATATATAACATATGCATTGCAAGATCATATGAGCAGCAATTAACACATACACAAATGAACCATGAGAGCAACAACACAAAGCATCAAAGCACATAAGGACACCAAATACTAGGTGGAAACCCTCCTGGGAGGAAAACCACCAAACGCTTGTTCTCTTCTTCTTATTATTAAAAATCTTCTTTACATCATATACTAGCAGCCACCAGTATGCAAGCATTGACTTGCAATGTATGCGAGCAACCATTCGCTCCAGACCACTACCTCATGGAAGCCACCACTTCTGTAATTACCCATAAACATTCATCTGTTGGAGGCACAGAACCCCAATAAGTTGGAAGCACCAACTCCCAAATGGCTCCACAGGTCTGTTTGATGCTCCAACCCCCAAATAGTTTCTCAGGCCACCGCCTAAAGGAAGTTACTACTCCCTAAATCAAAAAGCCAATACTTGCCACCAAAGGGCCCGACCTTCAAAATCTTGTGGACCACCTTTCATATATTTTCAGACTAAGCCCATGAATCTCTGCTCAAAACACTATTGACCATGTTTCATCGATTTCATACTGGATCCATGTAAACTCTCTGCTCAATAACAATACATCAAAACAACAAAACTCTCTGCAAAACAACCCCTGGAACATCAACCAACTCTACATACCAATAACAACAAACCCTAGCAACACAATACCTCTACAACATAAAACCTCTCTACCCAATACATCAACAATGTCAAACCCTAGCACCCAATTCTCTCAAATACTTTGACCTCTCAACTTAAGACTCACACTCACGTTTACATGGCTTTAGCAGCAGCATGCTCATAAATCATAGCAGCAATGCAAACTCATTCAGTCATACACTCTAATATTGTCACACCCTTACAGTAGCATATGAAGTACAAGGTTATAGAAGCAATACAACAGTCTTTGCAACAACGCATGCCCACTGACATACCCTAACAACATTACATACACAATGGCATCATGACAACAAGTCATCCTCAGCTACAAGTGTTTGCACAGGTGTATATATGTATATGTTCAGCACCTCTAATCCAATGCAGCAGCGCATTCAGATTGCATGCACCCGCATCAAACCATACTAAAAATACTCTGCAACAAGCCTCGATCCAATGCTCAGATAACTTCAAACTTGATCACTGATGGTTATTCAACGCATAGGTGTTCAAATCGCACTTCCCATTGCATTACAAATCACATACATTATACTTGGACACCAAATGCATTGTCACATGCAGCTCAGCATCGCACTACATTTGCTTCACTCTCAGGAAGCCATACAAATAGATAAATGTTTTCATTCCTTCACAGGTGAATATATTTGACCATCAAAAAGCCCAGCTACAGAGCACCTCATTCCACCGTAGAATTGCACCATGTCTCAGATATTACACTTGTAACCAGATCGCATTTCATCCATTACTCTACTTGCAATACAAACACATATATTCAATCATCTTTCAAAAGAGCACTGCAACCACTCATGCTCTGCTACAGGTGATAAACACATCTCAACATATCATTCCTCTAGAAAAATGCACTTTGTCTCCACGTACACTAACTCGCACAGCTTCATCGTTTTCTTTCAATGTGGGTAGCCATTCGAACTTGTATAACCATGTGCGCACTTGATCCATCAATTCCATACGCAGACTTAATAATATTTACATTACAAAGGTATGTAAATCAAACTTTTCATTTTTGCAATTCACACATAATGTAACCTCTATGCAATCCAATGTGGAATTTGTCTCTTGTTACCACAAAATCAAGCAGACCTTGGAGAGGGAAACCTTACAAAACAAATAGCTAGACTAAGTGCTAACAATGGGATAATGGCCCATTATCACCACAAACAAGGTCCCCTACTCTTTACGGACTTTCACCGATAGGAGAAGTCCCAGTAGGGTATGATCATCTATGAAAGGTATTCTAGGGTTAGGTTATAAAGTGATAGGCTAGAACCTCTCAAGAAAGGCACAAGTTTATGGTACAAGGCTTCAAGAAACACTACACCCTCTAGAAGAGACATATGGATAAAATGCGCAAGACCTAAGGTTTCATTAATTTGCTTAGTTTTAGGTACTCCCGAGATCAAGGCAATAAAGAGAAAAGGCTTCTTGTGATATACTTCAACAAGTACTAAGCTCATACAACCTTTAAAGAAGTCCCCAAGTTGAGGAGGAATAACTAGGGTTTCCCTCTTAAGCCAACCCCTAGGGCAAGAGAATTTCTGGAGAAAATCTAAGTGGATGCCCACCAAACTTGGAGATCAAATAGCTAGCTTGATGTTTAGGCTCTTAAATTCCCACAAACCCTCTCCTAGGGCTATTCGCTCTAAGCCCTAGTTAGACGTCCTACCTTGAGGACCAAAATTTTAGGAGGAAAGTTTATGAATGAAAAGAGAAGATGATCACCTAGGACTTGGATTAGTGCCTTGTCCTTTGGGAATATGGAGACTCTGAGGCTTAAGATAAGCTAAATCATTTCTAAGGAGGCTAGGAATTGATGCCTTAGGTATCAATCTCTAGCATTTACCCACTTCTAAGGATAATGGAATTTGATGGAGAGTTTCCTCCACCAGGAACATTCATTATATGTCATACAATAGAAATATATGCAATACTGAACTAGATAGCCTTTCAAGAATTAATTTGCAACAGGTAGGGCACAAATTAGCATATTATAGAAGCAACAATTCCATACATTAGACAATTTCAAGATAAAATTCCATAAACATTAAGCACTTACAAGACAACATGTAGTATATCCATCCATCATCCAAAGAAATAGCTCCAAAGACAATCGAAATTGCCTCCAAACATCGAAATGCATCCAAAAGATCTCCTATAGCCAAGAAGGAACAAGCGCAAAATTCTCTCAAGAGGTTTGTTGTCGCCCAAATTGTATAGGTAAATGCGAAAACGCTCAGGCAAGGGTTGTCACAGTGATCTCGGCCCTCTATGTTTAAGTTGTCTCCTTATAGCAGGCTAAGGGTGGTAGTCCCTATGGATAAAACAATGAGTTCTATGGAGAAAACAACTGAATGGCCTAGCAACTGGGTTGAAAATGATCTGCAAGTTAAGATTATTTAGCACAATTTTATTAGATTTAAGAATTTCTTAAGAATAAGACCAGTGCCATAGGAGTCAAATTATTTGCACAATATGAATTAAGATACCAAGTTACTAGATGAACAATCGCTGCTAGGGTGAAAACTATCCTATATGAGATGCGACACCTAGAACTAAGTGAGATGCAAACTCTTGGTTACTTTTAGATTAAATGTCTATTCTAAGTAAATCCTTTCTCTCAATTGTCTTGAAGTTAGTCTCAAAGGTAGGTTGTGGAGAGAAACCCAGGGGAAGAAACTTATGGCTTTATTAATGATACCTCCCTTTGAGTTCTAGCCACCCAAATGCCTTCGGCGCTGTAAGGACTGTGGCCCTAACGACTGCAAGATTATTGTGTTAACCACAAGAGAGAGTCTAAACTTCACAGGTTGTGTGAGAAAGGTGCTCCTATCCTTTTTCAACCAACGTTATCCTTGGAGGTAAATTAATTAATGCACAACTAATCTTAAGGATGAAGTGAAAGTTATGAGTGATTGCCTTAAATGAGATTATTAAATGGCTTCTTAAGTACTTTAAGTTAAATGATTAGATGCTTATGATGTTCAATACAAAGTACTTAGAGAGCAATATTAGGAACAATCTCAATTAAAACAATGTGCTAATGAAACAAGATCACTAGAGTGCCGAATAGAAATCACTTCAAGATCTATCCAATGATTAGCAATCTCGAAAAATAAAACGTGCTCTATATAAATAACCAAAGAGGAGCAAGGAGCACCAAATTAATGAATACTTTACACTTGATATGCAAATTAGGAACCAAAGGAAACAGTGCCAATGAAACAAAATTAGCAATAGGATTATTCAATTGAGATCACAATATTACTCAAAGAAGATGATATCACAAGATTATTATGAGATCACAACATTGTTAAACAAGATAATGCTCTTAGCGAAATAATTATTTTCACATTGAGAGAACAAGAGTTACCACTTGTGCAATTTAAGAACAATAGCACTATATTCAATACACAAGTTACTCAAGATGGTTATCTCATCAATCGCAAGAATGCTCTTAACTAAATAAATAACAAGATTTCCAATGAGACTAGCAAATTAACTTCACCTTTAATCTTGTTATGTGAGATGATTAGAGAGCACAATTTACTTTTTCTTGCTATTTATGTTAGGAGCACAAAAGATGAGAATTGCCAATGGTGAACTTATGATAGGCAAGCGGTTATTAACTGATGAATGCGAAACCAAATGATGTAAGATGCAAATGACAATGTGCAACTTTGAAATTTAGATGCGATGCAAAATGCAAAATGGAGACAAGAGCCAAGATATGTTAATGATGCAATAAGTGAGTTTAAGACCACTTCAAAGATCACCCTACCGCTTTAATGACTACTCCTTTAGCAACAGCCAACTTTAAACACATTTTCAATAGCATTTAACAATGAAAATGAGGATCAAGAGTCTAGAAATGAGTTATGGTGCAACTAGTGTCTTATTAAAGTGATTTTTACTGCTGAACAAATATATACCAGACGTCAGACATTTATATCAGACCTTATAAGCAGCATATCAGACCTCAAAGATACCACTATTATGCTAGATCAGACCACTGCGAATTTATATCAGTTAGCTGTAGCAAAAAATATCAGTCCTAGCAAAGTAACCAGACCTCAAAGATGCCACTGTATAGCAAGATTATTCAACCAAAGAACAAGAAATAAGAGCCAAACAGTTGTTAACTTGACTATGATTATTGTGTGCTATGTTTAGGGTGTTTTTAAGAGCTTTAGACCATGAATATGCCACTGTAAATAATGTATCTCAGAGATGTAGTGGAATAGAGATGAGAGGGTAGGGTTTAGAGTGCCAAACCACTAGGCATTATGGCCTTTGTAGATGACAAATTTGGCTTCCAAGTGAACTAGGACTCCTTAATGAGTAGTTCTACCTGCAACCACCACTGTTAGCAAGATGAAACAAATCCAATGCCTACAAAACAAGAGAATTAGTTCCAAAAACCAATGCTCATGACAAAGACAAGTCAAGAAGAGATGAGGCTAGGGAGAGAAGGGAAACGCTAGGGCTAGGAGGTTAGGAGAGGGCAGCAGGGTGAGAAAAGGCCTAGAAAGGGCCTCGGCCTAGGGTTCTAAGGTTCCTAAAGGACCGAGATCAAAGAATTCAAGGCCTAGAATGCCTGCAGCAGAGGAAGGAGGGCAGAATAAGGGCAGTGGCAAAGGGAAGAAGGCCTTATGGGCCTGCGGCACCAATAAATAAGGCAAATGGCAGGGTGAAAAGGCCTAGTTAGGCCTGCGGTTGGAGGAGAAGACCCTTAAAAGGGCTGTGGATTAGAAGAGGGCTAAATAGCCTGCGGAAAGCCTCCACAAGGCTGTAAGTGCCCTCAGCCAGGCCTTGGAGGCCTCCAAAATAATTCGGGCCCCTGCAAAATAAAGAGATTAGCTTTACAACTCAGAAATTGACCATAAAATCATTCCGATTTTACCTCTTATGCTTGCAGCCTCCTCCTTTTGGCTATGTGTTGAGCCTAGAGGAGGCTAGGAGGGTAGATCTAGCCCTCCTAGGCCTAGATCTACTTCCAAAATGCTAAAAACCCCTTTCAAATTGCTTGGACAGGTTCCTTAGGGTATGAAACCCTTAAAACCCTAGCCCTTACGCTAGCTTCTCGACAAAAAGAATTCGATCTCCTCTTTGATGGCTTGAGAAAATCACCTGTATAATGAAAAATAAAAGAACCCAAATATATACAAAAAATTCAAAATTCAAAACCCCAAATGCTATACAAAATTTAAAATGTGTTAGAATTAGAATACAAGGGTTAGAAAAATTATTTACAAATATTTACAATATTTATAGAATAAAACTTGCCCTTATTAGCATGTAAATTCTGTTATAGCACAAGAGAAAGAGATTATAGAAATTTTATAGATTTTAAAATGAATGACGTATCTAAATGAATCCCTAGCCAAAACACTTCTGCAAAATACCTTACAAAATGAAAGCTCAGAAACCAAACACGGTCGATTCTTCCCCATAGTCTGTAAACTTGGAGACCAAGGGCTAGCGTACCTATAGATCTCTATTCAAAACTTAAAGATTTTTAGATCATAGGAGATTTAGACCTGTAGATCTAAACCCAAAACCTAAGGCAAGATACTTGTACCAATAGATGTTTCACCGTGCAGCAAATGAAATAACAATTTTATGAAGCACGTATAATATACAGCATGAAAAATTACTGGTACATACCACAGATCAGTAGATAGAAGAACACCATGAAATTGAAACCTCAAAGTCCTTCTATGATGAAAAGTACAATTCAAACAGAGCAAGGCTCAGTACATGTGTTATAGATTACATCATCCAAAGATGAAATGAGGAGTTTCAAAGCTTCCTTACATAGGAAATGAAAGAAGAAAACTCCTCCAAGTGGAAATAAGAGCTAGTTGGCTTGATCTTCATCACAATAATCACATTTGTTGATCTTCCTTTGAAAACAACTTGATCTCCACCATCGATTTTTTATTTTTGAGAAAAAAAATGAATTTCTCTTAAAACCCCTTTCTATTAATCCAAAAAATAATATAGAGCATGAAAAATTACTAGAACATACCACAAATCAGCAGATAGAAGAACACCATGAAATTGAAACCCCAAAGTCTTTCTATGATGAAAAATACAATTCTAGCAGAGCAAGGCTTAGTACATGCATTACAGATTACATCATCCAAAGATGAAATGAGGAGTTTTATAGCTTCCTTACATATTCCTTACATAGAAAATGAGAGAAGAAAACCCCTCCAAGTGGAAATAACGGCTAGTTGGTTTGATCCTCGTCAAAATAATCACATTCGTTGATCTTCCTTTGAAACAACTTGATCTCCACTGTTGATTTTTTATTTTTGAGGAAAAAATCGAATTTCTCTTAAAACCCCTTTTCTATTAATCCAAAAAATAATATTTTGGACTAATATCCTCAAAAAAATTCACTTTGACTTAACCACCAAAAGTCCAAGGGGTTAAAAAAAAAATTTAAATCCATTTTTCCCCTGGTGGGGGTCCTCCAAAAATTAATTCTTTTGACCCACGAAATTTTGAATATTTTCCACTTGGAGAGAATTTGAATTCTCTCAAATTATTTTTTGACATAAATTTAATTAATTTTCTAGCTAATTATTTTTCTTTTTATTTTTGCCAAAAAAAATTAATTAAAGAATCAAGAGGGGATTAATTACTTTTTCCACCCTCAAATACTTTTGCCATGGTGTCTAACTATGAGTAACCATGCACTACAATATTTTTTACATAAAGATATTACAAATTAATTCAACCCTTAGAAGAGAAAATACACATTTAGACATAGACTCTCAAGACACTACCCAATTTTGTGACACAATATGATCTAGTATGAAACCAAGTGTCTATAATAAAATAATTTAGCCATGGTGTCTAAATATGAGTAGTCATGCACTAAAATATTCCTAAACACACTTTCACATAGACTCAATAAACAAGACTCACCTAAGACCTTATCAACGAATTCCACCCTAGCTTTAGGGTTATAACTGGGAGAAAAACTCCACCGGTTATCTGTGTTTACAAACACACATAATTCTGGGAGGTTAAAAATCTCCCTAGGATGAAACCCTTTACAAAAATCATAGGCTTACCTAGGTGTTATTACATGGCCTAATGGTCAAAACTAGCATCCTTTACAATAATTTTGCAAAACTTGGGTTTATAATGACAATATTAATGTTGAATGATGACTTTGATCTTCAAGAAAATTTGTCTGTTGCTTTGTACTCTTCTTCTTGGACTGTTGACAAAGTGTGGTCAACAAGGTCTATTGATACAAGTGATGATGATGAGAGATTAGAATGATCTCTCTCCAATTTATACATGTATAATAAACTCTAATTTATAAAAGCCCCTCCAAGTTGTAAATGAAGGGAAAAACTAAGTGAGGTTACAAGCCAACCTCATAGCCAATGTACAACATAAGAGTTAACCCCCAAAAGAGGTTGAAATGTTGACGTCATGCATGAATAGGCCCTTCTAGGGCATGCATTGGGCCCCTCCAGTGCCAAGTCAGGTGTAGAGGGCTCCAAAAATCCGAACCTAGCGGTTGCCCCTCAATCTCCATGCAAATTATTATGTGCAGCCCAATTTTGTGTTTAGGGCACAAAATAGATCTCATGGGTCTCTTGGTGAGAATAGGTTGGTTATGCTCCAACGTTGAGGGCTCAGAGGATGGAGTCAACGCTCCCATGTCACAAGGGGGAGACAAACCTCATCTGGGCCTCATATCAGGTGCCAAACCATGTATACACTGCTAAGTTGGCTAGGGGCATGCTGGCCCAAGTGCATCATCTCATGATTAATGTAGGACAAAGCGCAGGCTGTTGGGGTGTTATAGTTGCCCATGGAATGGAATTATACTCTGCAAGTGATAAGAGTCCCATGGCTCTCAACACTACACTTATAGGTTGTCATAATGCTCCTCTAGTGGACCTAGGCCCCAATTAAGTTGCCCAGCCCATGATGAAAACCACCTACCAATCACACAATGTCAAGTTTTGCATCTTCACCATTAGGTATAATTAATCATTAGTGCATCCAAGTGAACCAAGCTTGTTAATCAAGGACAAATTGAGACTTCATATGGGGCTTCTCTTCCAAATTTGGGGCTTTGATCACACCATAATGTTACCTCCCTAGGTAGGAATGGCTAATAGACTAATCTATTAGGTGTTCCTAGCCACTAAGTGGAACGACATGTCCCTGGTACATCCTTCAATCAGTAGGTGGTATATGAATAATTATGGTACAGAATGGGGATGAAGGGGTCTCAAGGCCTAAAACCATGGGAGAAAGGGTATCAATAATGAGGAAGTCTACATATTGGGTGTACAGATGTGAGGAGGGAGCAAACGTGGTTGCATGAGTTACCCCATCCTTTCTTTTCCCACCCCCTTTTATTTTCATTTTGCTTTTTCTTGATTCTTCTTTGTACTATTGCTCGTAGCTCTATGAAATGAAAGCATACTATGAATGGTGTATAGCAGTTATTACCCCCTTAAAGGTGGGGCAGTTCATCACCCACCAAGGGCTGTACGTGCATGGGTTCCTTTAATGATGTGATAGGGAAACTATAGGCCTGAGGAATCAGAGTGATGGCCATAAAATAAGTGGTAGAGATCATCCTTTGATTTTGCCCAGATGCTATATTTAGTGTCCCAACCATCTTTTTCATTTTATGATCTTTTGTTTCTTGCTTGCGGCCATGATATGCTTTTAACTTTCTTTTAGCTGCATCAATCTCTTGGGCAATGTTTCCAAGCCCGACCCAGATATTTGGACAAGGGGAGGGGGTGTGCTAGACCCTATGGACCTAGAGAAGGGAAATAATGAATAAGGCTCTTAATGTGTGGACAAAAGTGACAAATATGGAATGGGAAAACAGCACTACGGTACCACAATCAAGGTTTCCCAAGTAGCGCCCTTCTTAAAGCCATAGACCAATAGGGGAGACCACACGAGACTAGGATTGAAGATTAACCCCCCATTTTAGGTGAGAGAACAAAACCACAGTCAAATCCCTTCCTTCTCCCAAGTCACCCAATAATGCAATGAAAAACAAAGCAAATGCCAAAATTATTTCCCTCCTCCAAAATTATTCATTATTTCCCTTCTTCCAAGTCACCCATGCCACAATGCCCAAACGAAAAACAAGCATAAGCCCCTGATTGCACAATGAAAAACATACCTTTTGGGTAGGATTTCCCACCTTCTAACATGAGCTCTTGACAAATGGGCGAGGAAACATACAACTTATGCAGGTGACATAGATAAAGGGGCACATCGCATCAGTGACAAGGTGGCTATCAGGGGCTATTGGCTGTAGACTAGAAGAAGATGATTAGGAGAAATGCTCTCCTAGGGGTACCCACTTTTGGTGGGTAACATCTCTCAAATGCAACAGCCTCACACACCACATACAGCTGTATCATAAAACTCTAATCACATTGATACCAAACATATTTGTGCTTCATCACACCTCCAAAAGCGCATTGTATCTAACCATTGACCGATGCATCACATGGCACATTAAACTAATTGCCCAATGAATCAAATCGGACTGGATCAAACACACATTGAAAACATACCACTACGTTTCGACCAAATCAAAGACAATGATTACAAACTGCTACACCCTTGAAGACATAATCAAACAATTAATTATGAACAGATCAAACTGCTAACTTGAGACCAAATCAACGCATTCATTGTGTTCCACCTCTTTGAACTAGATCACTTGTGAGTAAAGACATCGATATGCATTAGATACCAAATCAAAGCGTTAACCATGACTAAATCAATATTGCTTCCCATCATTTACAAGGTTGTGGGAAAATTCACTAGTAGGAGCCTGTGGTTTTTGTTGTCAATTCTACAGGATGCAGACGTCATTTTGCCTCTGAGAATTTGGGTTGCGGACACCCTTTTGACAATGGCAATCTAGGCAACCAAACTACAAACGCCAATTGCTCGTATGTAATTGGCGCCCGTCCCCTAATTTGGGGAAAACTCAAATTCTTCACTCTGAATTGTAGCCACCAGCAACATAACATCATCACCCCTGTAAACAACATGTTAACCACCTGCAACACCATAAGCACATCAAGACCATGCTACCAACATACAACCAGATCATTGTTGACATCAATGCCAACACTAGGCTGCCAACACATCCATGGCCAAGCTTGAAAAGTAAAGCTGCCTCCTGAGCAACATGTTTATCATTAAGTAGGTGGTACTTGTCATCTAATGTCTTGAGATCTTTAAGGTATGACTTAATGAACTAATTGTTGATTTTTCAATACAATCGATACAAGTATTTTACTGCATTAGATACCAAATCAAAGCGTTAACCATGACTAAATCAATATCGCTTCCAATCGTTTACAAGGTTGTGGGCAAATTCACTAGTAGGAGCCTGTGGTTTTTGTTTTCAATTCTACAGGACACGGACGTCATTTTACCACTGAGAATTTGGGTTGTTCTCAATATGCTTTGTCTTATCATGAAACACTGGATTATCTATCAGCTACACACAGCTTTGGTTATCACAAAACAACAAAGTTGGTTCTAGCATCTAGTCGATCAATCCAAATAGTAGCTTCTAAAGCCATACTCCCTCACAACATGCCAAACAAGCTACAATATACTCTGCTTCTACAGTACTAAGTGCAATAGAGGTCTGCTTCCAGCTCATCTAGGATATCCTAACATAATTCAAACTGAAACATTCACCAGATGTACTCTTGCTATCATCCGCACTCCCTACCCAGTCCCATATATCCCTGCAATTGTATCTCACCATTTGAAGCATATCTCAAACAATAGTCAATAGTACCACACACATATCTCAATATATCTTTTGTCGCAATCCAATGCTCATGTCTCAATTCAATCAGAACTAGCTCAAGGTGTTTACCACAAAGCAAATATTTGGCCTGGTATTTACCAAATACATCAATGATTCAATCAAATTCTGGTACATGGATGGATCCACCAAGTCAAACTCAGAATCTCTCAGCTTTCTCAAGTTCGTCACCATAGGAGTTGCCATAGACTTGCACTCCATCATTCCAAACTTTTGAAGGATCTTGATGACATATTTTCCTTGTCTAAGAAGGATTTCACTAGGGTTCTACTAGACTTCCAACCCCAAATAGTAATGCATCAAGCCAAGATCCTTCATGTCAAATACAAAGGCCAACCTACTTTTACACAGAGTAATAAGATACTCTACACCAGTCAAGAACAAATCATCAACATACAGTAGCAGTATCACCAGCTCAAATCATCAACATATAGTAGCAATATCACCAGCTCACCTTTTACAACCTTGATATAAAGATTTGGATCAGCAACACTTTTAGAGAAACCAAGTCTCGTCAGATATCCATCAATTCTAGAATACCAAGCTCTCGGAGCTTGTTTGAGTCCATACAAGGCCTTCTTTAATCTGGCAACTGGTGCAAAGACTTCATCATAGTCTTCTCCCTCTTTTTGGGAGAATCCTCTAGCCACGAATCTTGCCTTGTATTTGTCAATGCTCCCATTTGTTGCATGCTTGATCTTGTAAATCCACTTTGAGGTTACCACAGACTTTCCTTCAAGTCTTGGAACAATTTCCCAAACATCGTTCTTCATAATAGATTGGTATTCCTCCATCATTGCATCCTTCCACACTTGTGAAGTAGTTGCTTCCTCAAAGTTGGAAGGTTCAAAGTCAATCAACTTAGTCATTAAAGCTGCATAACCAAAATACCTCTTAGGTCTCTTAGATTCCCTGAAGGTGCCTTGTGGAGCCGCATGTCCTTCTGCATCTTGCAAAGTAGATTTTAGCCAAGTTGGTCTTTTTCTATTTTTGGGAACAACCACAGGATCCAATGGTTCACAAGGTCCTTCTAGCATATCTTCATGATCTTTAGGATGACTAGAAGATGAGGGAGGACCTATAACCTCTTCTTTAGGAGCCACATGCTTCTTCTCTTCATCTTCAGTGTCTGAGTGCTCTTCTCTGGATTTCCAATAAGTTGCATCTTCATCAAAAGTCACGTCTCTGCTTACTTCCACCTGTCATTGCCCTGGAACATAGATCCTATAGGCTTTTGATGATTCATTATACCCAACAAATATTCCCTTCTTACCAGAAGGTTATAACTTGTTTCTCTTATCCTTGGGTACATGTATGAACACTAGACAACCAAAGATTCTCATATGATCAACCTATGGTTTCTAACCTGTGAATGCTTCTTCGAGAGTCTTATCTTCCAGAAGCCTATGAGGACTTCTATTCAAGATGTAGATGACTGTCTTGGCAACTTCTCCCCACAAGAAAATTGGTACATCTTGATCATCACCTTCATGGACTCTTCAATAGATCTGTTCTTTCTTTCGGCTACTCCATTATGTTGAGGATTATAGGGAACTATTAGCTCTCTCTTAATCCCAGCTTCCTTACAGAAGGCAATGAGTTCCTTAGAGGTATACTCTCCTCCATTATCTAATCTCAGGATCTTGATTCTCTTCCTTGTATAGTTCTCCACTTCAGCTTTGAATTCTTGGAACATTCTGAAAACTTTGTCTTTTGACTTCATTAGATAGATCCACATCTTGCGAGAGAAGTCATCGATAAAGGATACATAGTATAGAGTACCTCCAAGAGATTTCATCAGCATAGGACCACACACATCGGAGTGGACTAGATCCAAAATTTCTTTGGACCTATGTTCACTGCTTGGAAAGGGTTTCCTAACATTCTTTCCAAGAGCACATCCCTTACACACACCTGTTGATTTTTACATGGTCCTCTATACTGATAATTATTTTTTATGATTTTTATGTTTTCACATTCTTATTCAATATTCCATAATTATATAGAAGACATCACCATAAAGAACACTCCACACAAAGAACACTAAGATCTACCCTAGGAAAACCCCCAAGTTACCAAGATACGGGAACGGATCCAGAAAACAAATCTGTATCTAGATCCGTCAAGCTTTCGAAAAGTCAGGATCCGGATACAGCAAAGATACGGCAAGTACAAAAATATATAATAATATTCTTTTAATTTTAAAAAACATATTGTAATTTCAAAATCAAAACCATGGATAAATCACAACATTAACACTTAATATAAAAAAACATTCCTAAAACATTAAAATTAATATAGAAAAGCGTTTATAATTTATAGTTCATGTTATTTTAAGCTATAATTATTTAACATAATATATGATAGTTTAAATTATAATTATTAAATATTTAAATATAAGTTAAATATTAAATAATTTTAAATATTTAATATTTTTTACTATCAAGGAATTTAGACTTCTGTGATCCATAACATTGTTTAGATAGTCTTCGGCAAAATCACATAATCAATCTTTTGTCGACGCGTTTCGAACCAACCAGTGTGGTTCATCGTCAGGACAAGTTGAAGAACTATATTTATTAAATCTAATATTTAATATTATAAGTATATTTAAATATTAAAAATGCTAATAACTATATATAATATTCTTTTAATTTATAAAACATATTGGAAGTTCAAAATCAAAACCATTCATAAATCACAACATTAACACTTAATATAAAAAAACATTCCTAAAACATTAAAATTAATATAGAAAAGCTTTTATAATTTATAGTTCTATTATTTTAAGTTATAATTATTTAACATAAATATATGATAGTTTAAATTATAACTATTAAATATTTAAGTATAAGTTAAGTATTGAGTAATTTTAAATATTTAATATTTTTTACTATATTTATTAAATCTAATATTTAATATTATAAGTATATTTAAATATTAAAAATGTTAATAACTATATTTAATATTTATAATATTTTAAAATATTAATAATCATAATTTAAACTTATTTAAACTATCTAATGTTTATCCACTACATTCTAAAATAATTATAAACCAAAGACTAAAATTTCAAACATACAATTTATTTTTCAACATGCAACCTTAGAAACAGAAGCGTGTCATAAAAGCATGTCATAATGGCTAGATTTACCTTGTACATCTTAACTCGACGTCACTATAACTACTCAAATTATGGTATCTATTCACCTTGTAATCAGAGAATTGACTGGCTGGCGATTTCAAGACCTCAGACAGAGGCGCCCATCTCCATATCATTAACCCTAACCCTTTGCTTTTCATTCTGTCTTCAAAACCCTTAAGAAGATAGTTGTGTTAAATCATATATGTTGTTGTTGTGTTGGAAGGAGGGATTCATCGTGGCACCATGTAGAGACACTAGCCTTGCAAGGTCGAAGAACGGGATGGAATGACCCAATGCCGGGAATGGAACCAGTACGACGTGTGGCTTCTGGGAACCCGTCATTGTACTAAAACAATTTAATGAAAAGCGGAGGAAGGAAATTTATTTTTCGACATGCAACCTTGGAAACAGAAGTGTGTAATAATGGCTAGATTTACCTTGTACATCTTAAGTCGGCATCACTATAACTACTCAAATTATGCTATATATCCACCTTTAAATCAGAGAATTCACTGGCTAGCGATTTCAAGACCTCAGACTTGCTCACGATTTCAACACAAAAAGCAATAGGGGTTTAGCTAAGAGGACTGCGATAGCAGCAACGTAAAAGCACAAAGTAGGTTAATAAAAAATCACAAAGAATGGGGTTAAGATATTAGATTAAGGTCTTATCACTTTCGATCGATTAGCAGGGACTTGGAGACCAATCGGTTCTTAAGATCCCAAGTATGCGTTGTTGTTTGACATGTGTCAGGGTCTTTCCAAAGACCTACACTAAATTGAGCGATTCTTATTTCATGTGTTTGTTGTTGTCGGATCCGCCTCCAGAACCACGGGATCTGAGCTCGAGCTAGCCAAAACAATTCGAAACAGTTTGAAAATTCCACATACGTTCCAGAACCACATGATTGGCAGATCTTCCACGAATCCAACCAGATCCGTATCCGTTTCAAATCCGTGGATCCGTGTTTCTGCCATCTAACCCCCACGGATCCGGTAACTTAGGAAAACCTTCATGGGGAAAAACCCAACAACCTTTTTCAATAGAGAACTCTTCAATTCAATCGACACATCTAAGACAACAACTAGGTCAAACCTAGTCCATCCTCCTAGTCAAGTCAATTAGCTGGCCCACGAAACTTTCTCTGGACATCCCAAGTCAATCCCTCGAACAATTTGCAAGATACTCTGACTTCCACAGGAGTTTGGACTTAGTTACAAGGATAATACAAAGAATTCGGCTCCCTTTTTCACAGAGTACATGTCACAGAAATTCTGTTGCCTCCGAGAGATGTATGCTACAAAATTTCGCTACCTCAAAGATTTAAGCAAAGTCTTTCGCTAGAAATCACATGAGAGAATTTTTGGGCTGACACCTGTGTTGCACAGGTACCCGCTCCCAGGGTGGGGTTCTCGAACCCGTCCCGGGTTCCCGCACCCAAGTACCAGATTCGGGTACAGGTGCTTCCCAGACGAACCCAGAAGAACCGGGTTCTTCCATGAAGAACCAGGTTCTTCAAAAAAAAAATTGGGTTCTTTTCCTTTAACGGGTTATTGGGTTCTTGGGTTCTTCGGGTGCTTGGGTTCTTGGGTTCTTCGGGTTGGGTTCTTCGGGTTCTTCGGGTTGGGTTCTTTGGGTTCTTCGGGTTCTTTGGGATCTCATAAAAAAACTATATTAAAAATATAATTAATAATATATAGTTGGATTGAGGTTAAGAACAAAGTGCATACATTTGTTGTAGGAGATAGATCACACTCACAGACAGAGGAGATCTATGCAGACTTGCAGTGACTGACAGGGTTGATGAAGGAAGCAGGGGATGTACCTGATGTGCACTTTATGCTGCATGATAAGAAACAAGAGCAGGTGGTAGTGATCATCACATGATGTGCAATAGGAGTGGTGGGAATCTGCATTGTTTTACAAGAGGAAGAAGCTTATATTTTGTTTGTGCTTTTCAGCAAGTTGTAAAGACCACTGAAGTCTCATCAAAAGCGCAAGAAGTGCATATGTCGTAATTGCCACCATTCTGCCAAGTTCATAAATGAGGTCACCATGCAGGAAACTGTCCTGAGTGATTTAATCCACTTCATTATTTCCTCAACTCTGTTTTTTTGGGATTTATATTGAGGCTTAAGTAAAATAAGTTAGTTGGAAGTGCTATATATTCTGTTGGTGTCTCTACAAAGGGAGTGGAGGTTTGAGGACTGTTTAATGTTTTCATGTATCGTGCCAAAGGCTATATCTCCCTAGGGCATTTCTCAAGGACAAGAGCCCATACAAGAAGTTTGAAGTAGCATGGGTATTTTCAAAATTTTTAGGTTGAAGTTACATCAAGATATTCAAGTGAACAAAAGCTATGAGTGGACTGTCGACCTCCTTGGATATATGATTGCAGAGAGCTTGTCTGGGCAGAATAGGGATCGGGCTTCAGTTAGAGACCTTTTTTTCCTTGGAGCTTCAAGGAATGACTTATAAATAGCAGTAAAGGCATTTTCAGAGACACTCTTGTTCTATTTTTGCTCATGATGAGAAGTGTTGAAATTCAAATCTCACATAAATACATATAAGATGTAGATGTATGCACACAAATCGATGCATACACATAGACAGACATTAATAGACATAGAGAGAACAGACATTAATGGACATAGAGAGATGCACACAAGAATTATAGTTTATAGCTGTAATGTATTATTCCATATGTTGGCTTGACAAAAGACGCTTGCCAGCAAGCTGTATAATTGACTTTGTATTGATTTCATGTGTTTCATTTTTGGATGAAAATATGGTGCAACTCTAAATTGAATAAGTTAATAACTTAACAGCATCAAGCAACAGATGTTATGCTTGTCTATATAAAACAATAGTTAATATCTTCACTCTTTTTTATGGTAGCTAATACTGGGGACTTGTGTTTGAGGGTCAAACAAGCAACATAACAATTGAGAAAGGTCTGAAATTCTGTTGGATTTGGAAAATAAAATGAAAGATAAGCATAGGAAGAGAAATTGGAAGCATGGAAAAGGATGGAAATTATAGCAGTGTGATCAGACAAACAATGATGCCTGCAATGTTAATATGGCAATATAGAGTTAGGGAACAAGTTTGACCTGCAAAATTGTATTTGATAGGATGCTTGCGTGGTATGCGGTTTTGTGGAACTCAATGACAACAGGATATGCTGACCACAACTGTTGCATGGATGCTTTCCAATTTGTGGCAGAATGCTTTGGTTTGGCATAAATCCAAACCAGGTGATCTTCACTATTATTCTAAAGGCATGTGCCAGAATGCCACCAGATGAAAATGGTAAGCAGGTCCATTTATGCATTATCAGAATGGGTTTGGAAAAAATATACAAATTCAAATTTCATATACATTATTAATTATATTTTTTCAACTTTAATATATTTCATATATATTATTAATTATATATATATGAAATATTAATTAATAATATGCATGTTTAAATGATTATCATTAAAGTTTTCTTGTTTAAAATTTAAAGTTGAAAAAATATACAAATTCAAATTTCATATATATTATTAATTATAAATTATAAAATATAATTATTAAAATTTAATAATATTATATTACCTAACGAACCCACGCACCCTGTTTCCAAAAATGTCGTCCCCGTCCCCGTCCCCGCACCCACATTTCCTGGCAACATAGGCTGACACATTTCGAACCAACAAGTGTGGTTCATCATCAGGACCAGATGATGAACCACACTTGTTGGTTCGAAACGTGTCGGCCAAAAAATTCTCTCATGTGATTTCTACCGAAAGACTTCGCTTAATTCATTATGGATCACAGAAGCTTGAATACAGAAAATACCTCAAAGATGTATGCTACAAAATTTCGCTACCTCATACATGCCCTTCATTCTTCCTCATACATGCCCCTCGTTCTGCTTCAGATATGCCCTTCGTTATGCCTCAGACATGCATTCTGCCTCAGATATGCGAGCTTACTTGGTGCTACTGGAGGACGAAAATATCATCTATTTATGGCCTTTTCTGTGGAAGAATAGGTGTCTCCTTTGTTGGAACCGACCTGACCATTTGAGAAGGTCGACTTGACTAGGAGGAGGTCGACTTCACTATTTGGAGTCAAAAACTTTTAATTTCAAATTCCAAATTTCTTTCTTTTAAAAGTCCAAATGGGACTCGACACAAAATATTTTTCTTTTGGCTCTTAGCATTTAAATATGTTTTACAAATACATTATGACGACCGACAATAGTTACAAAAATCAACACTCCCTCTTAACTAGGGAGCTATACATAATGACTATCTAGATGTTCTCATGTTGGAAGAATTTCTCTATGAAAAGGTCATAACAAATCATCATCAACCTATCAACATCTTTGACATCATCAACATATCATCAGCAAAATCATTACCATCAGCATCCGCTAGTGGCCATATCTGAGGTGGTACGAAACCCATGGCATATCATCAACATATCAAGACCCTCAAATCCCAAGGCCTCTAACTAGGCCAAAATGCTAAGATCTCAACTAGCAAGCACTCACTCAACCTTCCTGGGGAGTATTTGCTCAACCCTCTTGGGAAGGACTTCCTCACCCCTCATAGGGAGTACTCGCTCAACCCTCCTAGGGAGCACTTCCCGACCCCTACTGGGGAGTACTCGCTCAACCCTCTTGGGGGGCACTTCCTCACCCCTCTTAAGGAGCACCCTTGGCCAAGACCTCACTTAACCCTTCCTTGGTTGGTGATTGGGTCTAAATGTTGAATGACCTCACTCCACTAGTCCCTGGTGTGTGATCGGTACTAATGCTAATAGACCTCACTACACCCTTCCCTGGTGTGTGATCAGGTCCAATGCTAACAGACCTCACTACACCTTTCCCTGGTGTGTGATCAGGTCCAATGCTGACAGACCTCACTACACCCTTCCTAGGAGTGATTAGGTCTCCTCACCGAGAGGCACTTCACTCAACCCTAACTTAGGGAGTATTTTGGGCCTCTCAAACCATTATCCTGATCGGGAGAATGTCCATCCATGCTGGTATCAAATCAACACTCCCTCTCAATGAGAGGGGTAATCTCCACACGCTCGAGCTTGTCTCTGAAGTACACAAGCTTCTCTCTCGTCAACAACTTCGTCAAAACATACGTTGTCTGCTCATTGGTGGATGCACTTGAGCCTTATTGCTCTCTTCTTTAAGGTGCCTTGACCTGTCATTAAGTTATCATCTACACCTAATCAAAACAATCCTGTAATTTGAAGCCATACTACTTCACAACTTGCCAACCAAGCTGCAATATACTCGACCACTGAGTGCAGTAGATTTTTGCTTCCTACTCGTCTAAATGGAGCCCAAACTGAAGCAATGTACAAATTCTTTAGTCTTTAGCACTCCTTGCCCAATTTGAATTCCTGTAGTTGTACTTTTCTGTTTCATAACTAACTGTGCCATGACCAATTGTACCATGTTGGTACTTCAACACATGTTGAGCTATACTCTTTGGCTCAACCATAAACTGATCTGCTTCATGTACTTGATCCATCATCCTAACTGGATATTCTTCCTAAAACAAATCCTGCCATAGCAATCCTTATTTACTCTCCTTCTCATCTGAGGTCAAATCCATTTGAAGCTAAGCAAAGATACCTGAAGAAGCCTTGACTTCTCCCTCTAGAGCAAATCTTCTAGTCAATGCAACTCCCTTTGACATATGAGCTCTTTTGCTTTCGTCAACAAATCATGTAGAATCAACCTTGATCCATCAATCTGTTGGATAAAGTTATCATTGTTGTCAATATGATTGTTGAAGCATGATGCATGAACCCTAGGTACATCAAAGAGGCCTTAGTTGAAGCCCTAGTCCTAATATGCTCTACATGAAACCCTAATTCTAATGGATGGTGTCAAGAACGGGATCTGTGAAGGAACCCTCGCCTTAGCCCTTATAGATTAAAATCTATAACCCTATAAACATCCAATCCTATATAAAAATCCTAACTGTCCTAATTCAGTACCTTAATCCTAGATAATGAAATCCTAAATGATGAAACCTTAGAACCCTATATTCAAAACTTGCATGGACCTCTAAACACATGAATTTGCAATTTGAAAACTCTGGACAGCAAGAAGGGCTCCAACAGCTATCACATGAATTTTTCCATTTACAACACACACGCTGATTCAAAAACTCACTAACTTTGTCTCTCACATTCATTTTTTTGCTAACAAAAGAAGGATATCCCTCACAAGTGCACTCTTTCTCTGCACTGCAATCTCAACTGCACAAACTCATCATAAAAACATTATTGTTTAGGTCAGTTCCCTCTTAAAAATAAAATATTTTTTTTATAGGCCAGCCTACAAGTCAGCTCCATTACCAACCGATGTGTCTCTTCAATATATGGCAAAACGACTATAAATAGCAAACTGAAATCGTCATTCTGGTCCAAGAATTCGGTCAAGCATTGAGATAATAAAAGTTTGAAATCTGAAGTGACAAGGAGACTAAGGACGAAAAACTGTAGATGATTGTTTGGTCCAGTTTGGTCTAATTTGTGGACAGATCTGTTATTCATCCAAGACAAGGTATCCGAGTTAAAGGAAAAGAAGACCTGCAACTTGTCCCTAACCAATCTTGAAGTTTTGGCCTGCAATTCAACTCTAAAACAGACTGTGATTTTTGGCCTTGTGAAAGGCATATTACAGACCTGAATTTTCGGCCTTTAGTGTAGAGACTGAACCTGCAAACTCTGCCTGTGTTGCAGATCTCGTTTTTGGTTGGAAAGACCTCAGACCAGTCCTTGAAGTTACAAAATTCAATTTTTGTTGGGTACAGGCCTCGAACTGCTATATTAGAAGCTCGGAAAGCCTCCTGAAAAGTTTCGGACCTGTGGAAGATTGCAGCCTTGTGAACTAAGCTCGGATTAAAACATGAACTCAGATAACGCAACAGACCTTGATGCATTAATACCTCGAACCTGTAATAACCTACCAAGAGCTCGGATTTGTGACAGTTGCAGTGGAAGGTGAGGGCTCGGACACATGTTTTAAAGATTCGGTTTATTGAACTGTTGTAGCTGGAAGTGCAAGCTTGGACAGTCACCCACAAGCTCGGATTTGTTGGAGAACAGACCTCAGGCTCGGACCTGAGCACACCTGTGACAGTGATAGCCTCAGTGCTCAACCTCAGGGGTATAACCTCAGACCAGTCCACATTTACAAGCTCAGTGTGCGGACAGTCAGCTCGGATTGTGAGGCTCGGATCTGAACTCGGTACAGTCATCTTAGATTAGTCAATTGTGAAGTCCAATAAACATATTACACCTTGAAACAGTGGCAGACCTATCTGAGTGACAGTTTCAAGACTCGGACTTTGTCCATAGAAGACAGTTACAAGTGACTCAGACTTGTGTGAAGGATCACTGCTCATGGGAAGATTGAAGCTTTATTGACCTGTGAAAAGAACAGACACCTAGATACCTTGAACCTGTGGTGTGTGGATGAGCATCTCTTGAAGAGCCTTGTGGATCTTTTGAGAAGACTTAATATTGCATTTGAAGGAGTCTTATTGAAGAATTTGCTTTCTCCTTGAAGATACTTTGAAAGCAGTCAAGATCCTTGTGTAGACAGTTGGGCTTAGCTTGACACATCACCAAAGCATTATTGAAGGATCTTTGAAGTCTCGGGAAAGCAGCTTGTTGAAGGGCATTGTATGCAGACCTTTTGAAGCCTCTTGGAGATATTATTGGAGACCATGATGCATTGAAGCCATCATGAGGTAACCTTGGAGAATTTGCTTGGGTGCTATGAAAAGTTGTGGAGACACGTTCTAAGAAGACAAAGTTGTCATTGATGAGCTAAGTGCTTTGGAGATTGTTTGAAGGCATTGTTGAAGGTGAAGATTTTGTCAAGGCTGGTTGCAGAAGATATTGGGAGCCTTGAAGAACTATTAAACATATATTGAAGAACTATTAAACATATCTTGAAGAACTGAAGCCATGGGTTGGAGCCCTAGAGGATAGGAGTCCTCAAGAAGACCAGGTTGGAGCCTGTACCAATAAGAGGGTCGGAGCCCTAGAGGTTGGAGCATCGTGAAGTCCAAATAGGTACTTGACAAAATACAAGTTGGAGCATGGTGGATTGGAGATTGGTGTCTTCATCTAGGGTTGGAGCCTTGATCTATTATTGTACTTGTAAAGAGGATTGGAGTCCTCGTCATTTATGATTAATAAAATTATTATTCTATCATTGCTCATTTTGTGTTCTAATTATAAGTGATCTTAACTCGTAAAACTAACAATTGAAAAGAAATACTTAATTACCTTTCATAGGTCGACTTCAAGGAGATTTTGTGACATGGTCTTGGAGGGTTAATGACTCGAATAATTTCCCTTTTTACAATGTATAATAACCCCAAATAAGTCTTCAATCTTTGACATTGACTCATTAGACTTTATGACATGATGACCAACCTTAAAGGCTCACAATGGGAGCCTTAACTATAAAATAAAATTCCTTGAGCATAAAACCCATGACTCAAGCATTACAAAATAGTTTTATTTTCTTCTTTACATCAAATACATAAAATTATGATTACACATGTCATTATGAAGACTAAACCTAATTACATTTTTAAACACAAACAATAATGCATAGTTCTTATTCCAAATGTTCTAAGAGTCATCTAGCATGAAAACTTAAGCAATATGTCAAGTTTAAGGACAATTCAGTAAATGTCACTATAGGTTTGAGAGAGGTTCCTTTTCAGATCAAGATATTCAGTGTCTAGTCTTGATTGTACAAACGCCCTTTAAAGAACATATGCTTATTCCATGATGACAAATATAGACCTGATCTCAAATAAAGACAACATACCTTTTAAACTTCGTTGGTACCTTTCCTTTGAAGACCTTAATGTCAGCTTCACATAGGTGATCTTCCTTAGCAATGATCGTTAGCAATTCTATTTGAACTTCAAGATCCTTTGATCTTAGAAAAAACACTTTTTCTGCTTCAGAACCATATATCTTCGATGATCCAACAATATATCAAAACAAGAAGTATTGGTTGACGATTCTTTGAGAAGTCTTTTGGCCTGAGGTAACCTTGACTAAGGTTTTGAGGTTCGATCTGAAGAATCTGAGACCTTTTGATGAGAGGGATTTCATCCTTTTTAGAAACCTTAACTGAGATGAATTGATCTTAAACCAAATGGGGGTGATCGCTTTGCTTCTTTAGGAGATTTGGATCTGAGACAATTTATCAAGGTTTCCTAGAACAAAGACTACTTTTCAAACTAGTTCTTTTAACCATTGTAACAATTGTTCCTTGGAATGTTCCTTTTATATGATTGCTTAGGTCTTCAACACTTTGTCTTAGCATCAGTTCTTTATTCATTAAGATTGCCTTTAGACTGAAATATAGTCCATGATATTGAGACAGATATTGTATCCCTTTCTTAAAGAAATTTGTGCAGAGGTGACTGATACTCTCGAACCTCTGAGATGACTTTGTTTTGAGCTTCTGAGATTCAAGCTTATGCACAATAGACAAATTCGAGGATTAGTACTTGATTACTTCACAAGGACTTCGGTCCTACTGATATTTGGCCTGAGGAACCATTGCAAAGATAAGACTGTGAGATTTTCAGATCACCTGAAATTAGACTTCAGATATCTGAGATATTGAAGCATCACACAGGGTTTTTCATTCTCCTGGTCCTGAGATTTTTCGACCTCTTAGAACAGAGGATTTCAGCCTTTAGAGATTGGAAAACAGAGTAAGTCTCAATCCATCATATTTTATTCTCTGAGGTCTTTCATCAACCATATTAGATCTCCTGAGATTGGACATTAGATCTCCAGCTGGGGCTCCCAAGAATTCACCATAGCTTTGATACCATGTTGATTTTTACATAGTCTTCTATACTGATAATTGTTTTTGATGCCCACGGGGCTTTGGATTGACAGTGAATGGGTGCATTGTTAAGGCACTCCTTGCGATAGGTCACTGGTTCAAATCCCTCGTGGGTGCTTACCTACCAAAAAAAAAAAGATAATTTTTTTGATAATTTTTTTCTTTTTTTCCTTTTTTTTAAGTATTAAGGGGTTTTCACAGTGCATTATATTATATATCATTTTTTGGGATTCAACTACGTTAAGTAAGTCATTCATGTATGACCATTTCCATAAGAGGCAGTCGTAACTGACTAATTTCTCATGAATTTTGAATATTCCACTTAGCACTCATTGCATCGGGTGATGCTCACAGGGGTGAAGAAGTGGGATTGAAACTAGTGAAATGAATCACATAGCATCAATTAGCACTTCCGGGGCTTGCACCCGGTAACCAAGACTTCCCGGGAGGTCACCCATCCCAGATCGCCTTTGGCTCAAGCGCGCTTAACTGTAGAGTTTTCCCCACAATTAAGCCCACTTAACTTGCTACCCCATTTTCAAAACCTTAGCAAGTATTGTGCCTCATGAACCATTCAAGTAGAGTTCCCTTCACTCTTTTGAATTTAAGTATTAAGGGTTTTCGCATTGCATTATATTAGATATCGTTTTTTGGGATTCAACTGTGTTAAGTAAGTCATTCATGTATGACCATTTCCATGAGAGGTAGTCGTAATTGACTAATTTCTCATGAATTTTGAATAGTCCACTTAGCACTCATTGCATCAGGCGATGCTCACTGGGGTGAAGAAGAAGACATCAACCATAAAACATTTAAGATAGTAAGATCATAAAGAGATGTAAAAATTTCTCATTTCCCACCCCGGTTTTCAGTTTCACCTTATTTCTCCCATATAGTTAAATTCCCTTTCCCATATCCATATATTCAACAACTGAAAAAAAAAAAATTTTTGCTGAAAACACAAATTCTGGAAATTTTACAGAACGCTGGAAAATGCAGAAATAAAAATCAGCAGGTACAAACAGCCATTTAACACATTTGAACACAGTGATTTTTGGTCAATGTGACCCTGGAAAAACCCCCTACAACTCTTGGGGAAAACCAATTCGAGAGCTCTTTCTTATTTCTGAAAAATGCTTTTACAGTGAGAAATATTCAGCAAAAAATTAGCAAGCAAATTTTACAACTTATCTCGTTTTTTGTGCCTCACAGCCAACTGAAAACACTAGCAAACAGCAAAACATGACAGCAACAAATGCTGTACGGCCTCCTCGATTTTCGTGCCCACTTTCAGCCTTAAATGCTATTGTACGGCCTGCAATAAATGCGTTGTACAGACCTCGATTTGCATGCAAAAAACAGCAATACGCTATACGGATTTCCTTGGAAAATGTGCCAGCAAACTGCTCCTCAATTTCTGTGCAAACAACTCCTCGATTTTTGTGCAAACAGTGGTATGGATTTCTAGAAAATCGTGCCAAAATCTGCCTTTCATTGTGTGCTAACTTAGCTGTACGGATTTGCTAAACTACTGCCTTGGAATGTGTGCCAAGCTGCTGTCTCCTTCTCCTCTCTGTCCAAAAATCTCCCTTGCTCTCTTACTCTCCTTCTCTCAATCTGCTCATGAAAAGAATGAATGACCGTTTCCTTCTTTTCCTCCTTTAATCTAACCCTAAATGACTTTTGGGTGATCCCTAAATCCAATGGATGAAATAGATTGAGATCTAGGGTTGAGATTAAATGCTTAAATGCTCATTTAAATCTCACTTTCTATTTTTTAATTCACCCCACTTTAATAAAGACCCACTTAGTCATTTATTTCCAAAGTCACTTTTCCTTTCTAATTTTATATTGACTTTAATAAAGTCACTCACTTTAAAATTAGACTTTAGTAACTTTATCACTTAAAGTCACTTTTAAATTAGATTTGACTTTATAAAAATTATAAAGTCACTTTAGGAGAAAAATTAAATTCTTTTTGGACACTTTTCCCTAGGCCAAAGATCAAAGCCTTAGGGAACCACCTGTCCTCCGGTACCAAATTTCAACACTCCCTCTTACCGAGGAAGGTGTTCCTCACCACACCCATCTTGTCTCTGAAGTAGTCATGCTTGCCCCGTGGTAAGGCTTTGGTAAGAATATCTGCAACTTGCTCATCAGTGGGAATATACTCAAGCTTCACAGCTCCCTTCTTAACACAGTCTCTGATGAAATGATATTTGATCCCAATATGCTTTGACCTGTCATGAAATACTGGATTCTCCGTGAGTTTAATGCAACTCTGATTATCACAGTAAATCACTGAAGGTCTCAACGGCTGACCAAATAAGCCAAACAACATCTTGCGAAGCCAGATGGCCTCACAACTAGCTAGACTGGCTGCCATATACTCTGCTTCCGCTGAACTCAATGCTACTGACTGCTGCTTCCGGCTGAACCATGACACTACTGCTGAACCCAACCCAAAATAGCACCCTGAAGTGCTCTTCCTATCAGAAGCACAACCTGCCCAATCAGAATCAGTATAACCTGACAATCTCACTCCATCCCCCTGCCTGTAGTCCAGACCATAATCCACTATCCCCTGCAAGTACCGCAAAATGTGTTTTGCAGCCACCCAGTGAACCTTCCTAGGCTCACACATAAACTGACTCATCGTGTTGACTGCAAAACAAATATCTGGTCTAGTGTTGACCAAATACATCAAGGAACCAATCAGCTGCCTGTACAATGTGGGATCCACCAACTCGGAATCCGAAGCATGAAGCTTCTTCCAGTTGGTGATCATCGGTGTCGACATGGGTCTACAATCCTCCATGTGGAATCTGCTAAGGATGTCCACAATATACTTCCCCTGCCCCAGGAAGAAATGCCCCTCCTCCTGCCACACTTCCAAACCCAAAAATTAATGCATCAAGCCGGTGTTCTTCATCTCAAACTCTGCCACAAGATCTCTCTTGCAATGCTCTATGAGTCTCTCTGCACCTGTAATGACCAAGTCATCCACATACAGCACCAGAATGAGAGGCTCCTCACCTATCACAATAAAGTAATGGTTCGGATCTGCCTCACTCTTTGTGAAATCCATCCCCTGCAATTATGTATCTATCCTAGAGTACCAAGCTCTGGGAGCTTGCTTCAGGCCATAAAGGGCCTTCTTCAGTCTGCACACATGGGACTCCTTCCCATGCACCTCAAAGCCCTGTGGTTGCTCAATGTACACCTCCTCTTGTATGAAGCCATTGAGAAATGCAGTCTTCACATCCATCTGGTGGATCTTCCAACCCATCTCTGCTGCTACCAATATAATGGAGCGGATCGAAGTATATCGAGCCACGGGAGCGAAGGTCTCCTCATAATCAACTCCCTCTACCTGGGAGAACCCTCTAGCCACAAACCTCGCTTTGAATTTCTCAATGCTACCATCTGCAGCATGCTTTACCATGTAAAGCCATCTGGAAGTAACCACGGATTTGCCCTCAGGCCTCGGCACCACCTCCCAAACATCATTCTTCATGATAGAAGAATACTCCTCCTGCATGGCCTCTCTCCAGACCTACTGGCTAGCTGCCTCCTCATAGCTAGAAGGCTCAGAGTCAAGGATGCTGGTAACCATTTCCATATAGCTACAAAACCTCTCAGGTGGTCTACTCTCTCTGACCGGCCTCTTAGGCTCAGCGACAGATGTGGCATCTCTCAAGGTGTCCTGAAGCCACTTGGGCTTCCTCTTCCTTGAGTGCACTTCTCCCGTAGGAGAATGAAACTCCTCCTCCCCATCATCATCAGGAGCCTGAACTCCTGACTGTCTGTCTGCTGTCCTCCTGCCTGCACCTGAACCTGTAGAAGCTGAGGTACCGTGTGAACTGTCCATCAGTGGACTCCCTAGTGAACTGCTCTGTGAACTGCTCTGCATGCTGCCCGGAGCACCACCCCTCTGGCTCGGCGAGCCACTACTCACTGACGGACCTGACATCCTCATAGATGTACCTCCTGATCCTCCTGATCCCTGCGACTGACTCAACTGCTGCTGAGGGTCTGGCTGATCCAGATACTCTAACTCCCGTGACCTCCTAAAGGCCATGTCCTCCTCGAACTTCACATCCCGCCTGACAACAACTTTCCTCTGTGCAGGAATGTAAATCCTAAAGGCCTTTGAGGTCTCACTGTAGCCCACAAAGATACCCTTCTCTACGGTGGGCTCTAGTTTGGTCCTCTTCTCCTTGGGTATGTAGGAGTATGTAATGCATCCAAAGATACGAAGATGACCAATATCAGGCTTCTTCCCAGAAAAGCCTCCTCCGGAGTCATGTGCCCCAAGGCACGATGCAGACTCCTATTCTGCAAATAAACAGTTGTGTTGCAGGCCTCTGCCAGCAAGAACAATGGCAACCCCTGATCATGTAACATGGCTTTGGCAGCCCCTACGATGGATCTGTTCTTCCTCTCCGCAACCCCGTTCTGCTGGGGGTTGTAAGGAACAGTGAACTCCCTCCTAATGCCTGCCTCCGCACAATAGTCAACAAACTCTCCAAGGGTGTACTCTCCTCCATTGTCCGACCTCAGGGACTTGATCTTCCGACCTGTCTGTGTCTCCACAAGAGCTCTAAACTCCTGAAGCCGCTTGAAGACCTTACTCTTGGTCTTCAAGAAATAAATCCAGGTCCTCCTGGAGTGATCATCAATGAATAAAACATAGTACTCATATCCACTCAAGGAAACATGAGACATCCAACCGCTCACATCAGAATGAATCAAATCAAGTATCCCAGTCGCTCTGTTGTCACTGCTGGGAAAAGGGGATTTGGCAAACTTGCCCATCGCACATCCTCTGCAAGTATCAAAGCGATCAGCACTGAAATCTGGCACACCAGTAGTGATCTCCCGCAATGTCCTCAAGGCTCCATGATACATATGTCCCATCCTGCGGTGCCAAATCTCACACAGCTCAGAACTGCTAGCTCTGCTGCCAGTACTACTGCTCAATGCCACAAGGGACTGGAATGCAAACTTGTACACCTTTGCATGGCGTACACCTATCACTCTAGCTGAATCAGATGGAGTGCCCCTGGGATACATCAACACATGTCCTCCCCTGAACAGTACCTCATATCCTCTGTCCTCCAAAGCTGAGACGGATATAAGGTTCTTCCTCATCCCTGGCACATAAAGAACATCTGTTACCTTCAAGGGAGGTTTGGACTCCCTCTGAAATGTCAGTGTCCCCACCCCGACTGCTCTAACAACTCTGTCATCGCCGAGTACTACCTCTATATCAGTGCCACTCTCTGAAAGCTCTGAGAAGTACTCACGTACTCCTGTCATGTGACGTGAAGCCCCATTGTCCACATACCAGATACCTGAAGATGCTCCGCTAATCGAGGGAAAAACATGCTCCCTCTGAACCTGTGTGGCAGGTAATCCTGCACTAGAGGACTCATACGTAGTGAACCCAAACTCTCTGTCAAAACGAACTGCAAAGTCCTCAACCTCTGCTGAAGCTGCCACGTTCTGGTTCTTCCCCTTCTTCTTCTTCTTCTTCTCCGGACACACAACTGCATAGTGTCCCTTCTTTTGACAATTCCTACACTTCACCTTGGAATATTCCTTCTGTGTGTTACCCTGTTTACCTTTACCTTTGCCTTTGCCCCCACCATTGCTTGTGGAAGCCAGCTTCTTCCCTTTTCCTTTCTTGCCTCCTGCCGACAGTGCTACATCCTCATCCTGCTCAAATGGCTTGGTTGCCCCAAGCTAACCTTTCTTGTCTCTGTCTAAATGCAATCATCCCAAAACCTCTCCCATGTGGGAAGGGTCTCACGTGCACAAACCCCATCAACAAGTTCATCCATGAACGGGGGAGGCCATTCACTGCAATCTGCATCAACTCAGTGGGTGGAATGTCCTCTCTAATTGATACCAACTCATCTCTCACATTAGTAATCTTTGTGAAATATCCAGCTGCACTATCATTACCCATCTTAATAGTCTTCAGCTTCTCCTTCACGACCATTTTCCGGTTCTCATTGGTACTCTAGTAGAGATTGGACAATGCTATCCACATCTCATGGGCATTTCTCTTTCCTCTCACATGAGGAATGCAATGGTCTTTGACTCCGTCTAGAATCAGTCTCTTACCCTTGTTGTTCTTTTTATTATACTCAGCCAACTGAGTAGCATCAGTAGGTACAACAGCAGGGTTCTGTGTGGTATGCACCATGATGTCCCAGACTTCTGCCTCCTCAAAGATACTCGCATTCTTTCCTTCCAAACGTTGTAATTTGTATGCCCATCCAGCCTATCCTCCACCCTCGGTCCTAATGACATCCTACTGTCCTAAAACTGAAAAATAGCACTGCTGTAGTAAAGATAAAACTGTTGTTTGTGAAAAATCAGCTTGCTGGAATTTTCTGAGTGAAAAATCAGCAGCTGTAATTTTCTTCCTTGCTGTCCCAAACTGCACTTCAACACTCAAGCTCTGATACCATGTAAAAATTTCTCATTTCCCACCCCGGTTTTCAGTTTCACCTTATTTCTCCCATAATAGTTAAATGCCCTTTCCCATATCCATACATTCAACAACTGAAAAAATAAATTTTTGCTGAAAACACAAATTCTACAAATTTTACAGAATGTTGGAAAATGCAGAAATAAAAATCAGCGGGTACAAACAGCCATTTAACACATTTGAACACAGTGATTTTTGGTCAATGTGACCCTGGAAAAACCCCCTACAACTCTTGGGGAAAACCAGTTCGAGAGTTCTTTCTTATTTCTGAAAAATGCTTTTACGGTGTGAAATATTCAGCAAAAAATCAGCAAGCAAATTTTACAACTTATCTCGTTTTCGTGCCTCACAGCCAACTAAAAACACTAGCAAACAGCAAAACAGGACAGCAACAAATGCTATACGGCCTCCTCGATTTTTGTGCCCACTTTCAGCCTTAAATGTTGTTGTACGGCCTGCAATAAATGCGTTGTATAGACCTCTATTTGCGTGCAAAAAAACAGCAATACGTTGTACGGATTTCCTTGGACAATGTGCTAGCAAACAGCTCCTCGATTTCTGTGCAAACAGCTGTACGGATTTCTAGAAAATCGTGCCAAAATCTGCCTTTCACTGTGTGCTAACTCAGCTGTACGGATTTGCTAAACTGCTGCCTTGGAATGTGTGCCAAGCTGTTGTCTCCTTCTCCTCCCTGTCCAGAAATCTCCCTTGCTCTCTTGCTCTCCTTCTCTCAATCTGCTCATGAAAAGAATCAATGACCTTTTCCTCCTTTAATCTAACCCTAAGTGACTTTTGGGTGATCCCTAAATCCAATGGCTGAAATAGATTGAGATCTAGGGCTGAGCTTAAATGCTCATTTAAATCTCACTTTCTATTTTTTAATTCACCCCACTTTAATAAAGACCCACTTAGTCATTTATTTCCAAAGTCACTTTTCCTTTCTAATTTTACATTGACTTTAATAAAGTCACTTTAAAATTAGACTTTAGTAACTTTATCACTTAAAGTCACTTTTAAATTAGATTTGACTTTATAAAAATTATAGTCACTTTAGGAGAAAAATTAAATTCTTTTTGGACACTTTTCCCTAGGCCAAAGATCAAATCCTTAAGGAACCACCTGTCCTCTGGTACCAAATTTCAACAAGTGATAGTCCACACAAAGAACACAAAGATTTACCCTGGGAAAACCCTCATGGCGAAAAACCCTACAACCTTTTTCAATAGATAATTTTTGAATTTAAAAAAGATACATCTAAGTCAACAACTAGGTCAAACCAAAACATGGTCCATCCTCATGGTCAAGTCAATCAGTTCGTTGTAGCAACCAAAAGTCATATACACAGCGGAAATATTTAAAATACTTCATAGACAAAGACATCCATCGTAGGATAGTATTTGTAATTGTATATTGTATAAAAGAATTGATGTAGGATGATTACAAATGAGAATGACGGCCCTGTATATATAAGCAGGTAAGTACCCTTTCACGAACAAGCATGTCTCTAAGACATGCCTTTTCATTATTAACTAACTAACCATTAGTTAATTTACTTATTATTTATTATTATAATTATTATAATTATTATTTTTTATCTATTTTTGCATAATTTATGTTCATAACATTGCCTTCCCCTTCAAAAAGCTTTGTCCTCAAAGCTTGATGATAAAAGGACTTGATCTCTTTTCCTACTACGAACTTCTTTCTCGTCTTGGAAAGGTCATCCTTGTCGATATGAGTTGATATGATCCTCTATGTGACAAACAAAATTGTCGCATTAAGAAGGGATCAGACCATCCTAAATTAATCTTTTGTCGAATCTTGCAGTCACTGAAAACTTGTGATGAATTGTTATCACATGAATGGATTGCACTGACATTAGTATTCTTCGGAACATTATGTTGTTGTTTCTGTTCTAAATACGTAGCTTGATTGAGTTGTCTACTCATGATTCCAATGTCGATATGAATTCTAGTGATTTGATTTTTCCTTATCTTGTTTGTGTTGTTATCCTGGTTTATTTAAAGCATTGTTGTTGTTGAATTGATTACTGTATCCTCATTTGGAGTGTTCGTCGTTTGAATGGAAACCTCTGAGTATGTCTTTACTTCAGTAGGATTTGGATTTGCCTAAACTATGAGATTAGTGGGATCGATGTTTGTTTCTTCTTCACCAACTTGGACTACTGCATCTAGCGAGATTTTGATGCCGTTTTTGCAACAATTTCTTCGAACCTATGCATCAATGATTTCTAGTCATCTTTAAGTTTTTTAATCTGTTTGAGCAGATTTTGGTTATGATTTTTAAGACGTAAGCATTCCTCATTTTCTAAGTCAACTTTATTTTGGACTTCACGCTTCTCGTCTTTTAAACACTTGATTTGTTCTACTAATGTTTGGTTAAGACTCTTTAAACGTAAATTTTGTTCTTGTTCTAATAAATGCTCCTTAAGTTCCTTCTTTGATGCTTTAGCTTTTTTAACTTGTTGGAGTAGTTTTTCTTGGTGATCTTTGTGGCACGAAATTTCTTTGTCTTTGCTATAGATGACTTCTTCAAGCTCCTTTTGCTTCTTTGATATAGTTTCTTCGTTATCTTGAAACATCTAGTCTGAGATATCTTTAAGGTCTTTTAATGAAGATTTTATTGATTTTGATTTACTTTTTATGTCTCGAAACGTGACCATCTTACCTTTATAAGGAAAGGTCAAAACTTGTTTCTCTATGTTTAACATGAATGTACCCAAATCCTAAAACCAGGGTTGACCGAGTATGATGTCAGTCTTTTTATCCGTCCTTACAACATGAAATTGAGATATGTACTCATAATGACCTATTGTCACTTGTAGATCACTAATTTTATACTCTTTTTGGTCAAAAATATTTTTCTTTACACCAATGCTTAGCTCTGGAATTAATAGCTGATTTGCCAAGTTGATGTTGATATAATTTTATCGTTGTTTGGGCTTATGTCGACATTAACTTCTCTTCCTTGGATAATTCCTTTTAATGTAATTACTCTGTGATCTGTAACTAAAAGACCATTATAGGAAAACCTTTCTGCCTTCGTCATTTTAGAATTGAGCTCCATCATTTTTTTCAATTATTGATCCCATTTTGTTTTGTCGAGATGACTTTAGGTATATATTTAAAGTTCCTTTGGACGTTGTACTTATATCTATGTTCAATAATTTTATGACTGGAAATTTTCTTTAAATACCCCTTTATAACATAAAACTTCTCTTTACATAACTTTTATTTATAATCTTTTCTTTTTCTTTTTGAAAAATTACAACCCTAGTGAAAAGTTATATGTCCACTTATGTTCCTTTAACTTAGTTAACTTTCTCCACATAAAAGTAAAACTTACCATTCACATAAAGAGATTTTGTATTCCTTTTGTTCTTCTTTTACCTTGAAAATACCATGGGAAATTACCATGGGTTGCTAATACCACGAGCTTGTAAACCACTTAATGAAGATTCAATATAATATTATCTACTCTTCCTTCTCTTACGTATAGTTTTAAAGATATTTCGTAAGATTCCCTTTAAAATTTATCATGCACTTTTTATCAATAATGTAGAACTTTTATATATATATGAATGTTCTCCTTCAAATTTTACACTAGACTATATATATCTTTTTTTTAATAGTATATTTTTATATGATTTTTTTTCTTTATTTTATTTTTTTTTAATCTTTATATGTATTTTTTTTCTTTGACTATCTTCTTTTTTTCTTTATTTTTTTGTTTAATGGCCAAAGCCCTGAATGACGAAACCGGTGGTATGGAGAATCTCCAAGAGTGGTGTAGCGAAACAATTAAATCACGACAACAACAAGGTTGACGATAGGTTGATGGCCACAGACCCGATCAGACGTACCTTCGATACCAATGTAACAACCAAAAGTCGTATACGCAGCGGAAATATTAAAATACTTCGTAGACAAAGACATCCATTGTAGGATAGAAATTGTAAATTGTATATTGTATAAAAGAATTGATGTAGGATGATTACAAATGAGAATGAGGGCCCTATATATATAGACAGGTAAGTACCCTTTCACGAACAGACATGTCTCTAAGACATACCTTTTCATTATTAACTAACTAACCATTAGTTAATTTACTTATTATTTATTATTATATCTATATTATTATGATTATTATTTATTATCTATTTTTATCTATTTTTGCATAATTTATGTTCACAACATTGGCCCACAAAACTTTCTCTAGATAGTCCAAGTAAATCCCTCAAACTATCTGCAACAAGAGTCTAACTTCCACATGAATTTGGACTTCGCTGCAAGGTTAACATAGTGAATTCGGCTCCCTTTTTCAAAGAGTATATGTCACAAAAATTTCGCTGCCTCTGAGATGTACGCTACAGAATTTCGTTGTCTCGGAGATATATGCTACAAAATTTCGCTGCTTTAGAGATGCCCTTAGTTCTACCTCAGACATGCCCCTTGTTCTACCTCTTATATACCCTTCACTCTACCTCAGAGATGCCCTTTGTTCTGCCTCAGACATGCCCCTCGTTCTACCTCAGAAATGCGAGCTTGCTTGGTGCTATTGGAGGACAAAAATGTCATCTATTTATAGTCTTTTCCTTGGCCAAATGGGTGTGTCCTTTGTTGGAGCCGACCTGACTGTTTGAGAAGGTTGATTTGACTAGGAAGAGGTTGACTTCACTATTTGGAGCCAAAAACTTTTAATTTCAAAAATTCAAATTTCTTTCTTTTGAAAGTCCAAATGGGACTTGACACAAAAAAAAAAAAAATTGACTCTTAGTATTTAAATATGATTTACAAATACATTATACAAATCAACCATAGTTACAAAAATCAACAACACCTTTATGATCTATTTGCAAATATGGTACACCTGAAACAATTTGCTTCCAAGTTAGCAAGGCTCTATAATGAAGATGTGCATATCTCCTATGCCATAGCTCACTAGGGTTAATATCATTACGTACTAATGCTTTGAAAGATTTCCCCAAGAGTCTATATAACCTTCCGTTACGAATCCCAATAACCATAGCAGAGCTTAGGCTAAAGTCCTTGTCCCGCACAAGGTCTTTCCCATCAATGAAGGCCATTATGTCTCCTCTATCTTCTAAACATGGAATTGAAACCAAATTCTTTTTCAAGCCTAGAACATAAAGTATGTTGCTCAAGTGAACATTTTCACCCGTTTTCAGTTCAACGGATGTTGTCCCAATTCCTTTGACTGCATAGTTGTTCTTGTCTCCAAGCTCTACCTTTTGTGCCAATCTTCTTTCCATCAAACTTGTAGGATAATCATGCTCCCCTGTCATATATCTTGAAGCTCCACTGCCAATCAGCCATATATTGTTGTCATCTACAAGAGATCCTGCAAGTGTGGAATAGTAGAAGTGATCTTTATCCCCTTCAACATTGAATTTCTTGGACTGCTCATCCAATTTTGCCATGGTAGCATGTTAATTTCCTGTCTTCTTCCTTTCATTGAACCTTTTAGGATATTGGGCTTTCAAGAGACCAAATTTGTTGCAACGAAAGCACTAAATTTGAGACATTTTTCTTCCTTTGAGAATTATGTCTGTTATCAAAACCCTTTTTCTTCTTCTGAAAGCCAGACTCCTTTCTTCCTCCAACTTTCATGCAACGAGTTGCATAGGCTTGGGAATCTTCTTCTTCTTTTGGCTTTCTTTCTCTAGATAGAAGTCTTGATTCTTCCTGAACACAAGCTGCCCATACTTCTTCCAAACTTGGAGTTTCCCTTCGGTCGCTTATACCTGCTGCAAACGAATCGCATGAATGTGGTAGTCCATCAAGTGTTGAAGTCACAAGTTCTTTATCAGAGACAATTTCATCAATAGCTTGTAGTTGATCTCTCAATTGAGAAACCCTCACAAAGTATGAATCCATTGTATCATTCTTTGTCATTCTTATATCACGAAGGTCATTTCTAAAGCTCATGACTTGGCCAATACTGTTGACAGTATATAACTTATTTAGGGCATCCTACATCTTCTTTGAAGTCTCAAGCTTTGAGATGTATGCAATAAGATGGTCCTTTATGGGGTCCACAATAATGCTTATGGGAGTCATGTCATCTTCCTTGTACTTCTTCTTTCCAACTTCATTTGTAGGTTCAGTCACTTTGCCTTGCACAATTTCCAAAAGACCTTCTTTTGCAAGAATTAGGTCAATTCTTGTCTTCCAAGCCCTAAAGTTAGTGGGCCCCACTAAATTGTTCTCTGATTTCATAATAGAGGCCATGGATGCAACTTGAATATAGATCTAGGGTTTCATCAAAAGTGATCTCAAGGTAGGGTTTTTCAAGGAGTGATTTACCAAAACTCTGATACCATGTTGATTTTTCAGTACATTGATATGAATACTTTATTTCTGAACTATGGTAATTACTTGTGAATATGTATTATAGTTCATTTATCTTTTCATCAAGCAATCACACTTTAGACATTCAATTAATAACCATGAAACGAAAGTAGATATCACGATGTGTGTGTGAGAGAGATAAGTGGGTGATAAGTGTGTGTGTGTAAAATGAAAAAGTTTAAGTGTATTTTATACCCAAGATACCTAAGAGACATGTCTCAAATCACATCCCTTTGTAGATTAAATTCTAATAAGTCTGCACATTTACATTTTTACTCATATTTGTTATAGTGTTGAAAAATCACGTAAGTAATGGTGGGCAGTAACTCCTGGTAAGTATATTTATTTACATCTCATTCCTATTCCGTCTTTATGCAAATACGTACTTAAATTATGGTGGGTAATAACTGATGGTAAATACATTATTTACGTGAGTATGAGTTCTTTTCAAGGATCTTAATTTTAGGTGGTTTTGCGGATTTCCTTTCTTTTAATTTAAAATTTAATTTTCTTTCGTGTTTTTACATAGTATTATAAATACTATCAAGGATTATGAAGACAGACCATAACTACATCCTTCAACACTAATGTGCCCATTAACACTTAGAACCCCAACTGTCAACCTTTTTCCCTCTTTTGCAACTGTGTCAAATTTAGAGTTGTGCTCCCTTAGAACCTGAAAAACTTCACTTTTTTAAACTTTGATACTTCTACGAGATCCTGGTCAAGACTGATGCTATTTTGTGCTTAGAAGAATGAGAAGTATTGTGCATTGCCTATATAAGTATCTTGGAGTCTCCTAGCACAATGATAGAGGTAATATGGCAATCTGATGTTAGCTTCAGACCTTGCAGCAATATATGGACCTCTGCCAGGTTATTAGTAGAGATTCCTAGATGCCAAGCATACGATACTTCTTTTCCTCTGGGATCATAGAGTATCCCCCCACACGTACTGCCCCTTCAAAATAATTCTTTTTATCAAGGATTTGAGGAAACATTTTGAAGGGAGTGGCAATGTTATGAATATAAAATTAACATATGTAAATATAGGAATATAGAACTTACATTATAATATAAATCTTGTGTAGCTACTAAAAGGCATAATCGTAAAGACACAAATGTACATGGAGGGTCACCATAGGCATATAAAAGTATAAAACCCAATGCCAGCATTCATGTAAACAATCATTCAAATTTATATATACATTTACTTTTATTCCAAACTGGAACAATCAGATATAAAAGTGAGTCGTATACTCCATTGTCCTTGCAAGGAAACATATCACCATCATTTCTTAATTTTACTATAATGAAAGCATAGCAACAATCTCAATTTTCGTGCACCTCAGATGAGATGGTAACCGATTTTTATTCATCTATCTCATGTATATATTTCTTGGATTTGCCACTTTTAACATAAAATTTGTCTATGGCCAATAGGCTTTTCATCCAATATAGGAAAATATTTCTAAAGCCCAATTTTTTAAATTATGACAGAAGCCAATAAAACAAATTAAGCACTCGGCATGCACAACTGCATAATAAACAAACATAGCATGAGAAAATGTAGGCATGATGCTGCTAACAATCTTCAGTCCCATAATTAAAACTTTAAAGAAGTTGCCAAACATACCTGTGCCTCTATCCATGTCTTGGATAATTGCCCCTCCCACCCAAATATTTCAACAAACTGACCCACTTTGAGCTGTGATTCAGGATCCATTTCAAATTCCTTGGCTAAATTGGACAGTAAAAGCAAATCTCATTCTCTATAGACTGCATTTTAATTCACCAAACTAGACAATGCAGCACTTTCCAGAATTTAATCACTGTGATGATGAACAGCAACAAGAAGCTTCCACAAAAACTACTCATCCCTATAGCCTGACATAACAAGCAACAAGGAAGATTACTATTATGCATTGATCTAAATCTCATTAATTTTCAAGGTACACAGTATGCTACATTTGAATTAATTTTCAAAATTGACAAAGCTAGTTAATATGCAACTTTCAAACATTGAATCAGAACTAAGTCTGATTAAACTCTTATAGATAATCAATAAGTTTCCCGCGCAAATATTCAATGAGCTCATGCATGGTACTTGTTACTCTCATCTCCATTGTATCCTTGATAATTATCATTCATTCCTAAAGGCTAAAAAAGGCCACAACAACGGTTATCTTCACCGAGATTCAATGTTATGAGAACCAGACCGATCATCGAACTAGTCAATGCCAAAACCAGGAACCGGACTGGAAATGGGGAAGAAAAACAGCCGACCAAAATATACATAAGTATACAAATTTTGGAAATTAAAAAAATAAAAATAAAACATATATATTCATCTACATCCATATGAATCCAAACCATTATAGACAAATATGTAAAATTTCTCATATATATAGCAAAGGTGCATATAACCAAAATAGCACAATGCAATCCATCTCTGAACCAACAATACATCAACAAAGAGGCTCCAGATGGCCTCTAGAGTCCAAAAAAAATAATCATGCTACAACAAATACCTGCATTTCATCAAAATCATTGCCTATATTTGGAGCCTCATCATCAATATCAACCTCTAAGCATTAAAATGAGATAGAAAAAAGCTTAACATGTCAAATCGAGACTTTGTTTGAGTGATGGGTATATTTTATATTTTTAACTAGGGTCAAGACAGAGGAGTACAAGAATCATGGCCACTGACATCACGGTACATAAAGGGCTTGGTGCTCTTGATTAAATGCTAGTTCCAAACCCTCATACATGACAGAATTCAATGGAAATGTTTCAATCCCCTCAATCTTGAAGTCCTAAAAATTGTTAAATCTAGTAGATTTTGAGTGGGATCTAAAATTCTACTATTTCCATATGAAATCCAATGTGGTTGGAACCAATGTTGCGAACATTGCTATTTAATCGTGAGTTTTTTAAAAAATCGTGGTTGGAACCAGTGTTGTGAACATCGCGATTAAATCGTGATTTTTTGAAAAAATCGTGATCTGATCATTAAAAATTGTGACCGCCGAAAACAACGACTTACAAATGTGATTTTGAGGTTTTTTTTGCAATTTTTTTCAGACAAGGGGCAAGAGTGAGAGCTAAGGAGGAGGAGAAGTCATCTACAAGGACAAGAGAGAAGAAAAGTGAAGGAATTTAGCATCCCAAGCAAGAAAAAATCAAGTTTGGACAAAGTTTTTTTAGCAAAGTGTGGTTTTCAGGTATGGGCATCAAATTTAGCCCTTTTTTTGTCTTTTCTTGTTTTTCCTTGGGTTTCTATCACCCATTTATTTTCAATGAATTTTGATTGGATTTGATTGTGTTTTTTCTTTCATTTTTGTTGCATATAGTGGAGAGGATTTATTTTGGTCAAAAATGCAAAAACTTGATTGTTAGATTTATTAGTTTAATTTCTTCTTGTGCCCTAGTTTTTTCCATCATTTTTTATTGGGTTTGAATGTGTATTTTTTCCATTATTGTTGCATTGAGTTAAGGTTTTTTGGGTCAAAAATTCAATATGTTGTGTGTAAATTTTATTTTTATTTTTTAACTTACAATTCTTCTTGTGCCCTAGGTTCAACTTCAAACTTCATCTTACATTAAAACTCAAGAGTTGAACAAAATTACAAACATGCCAAGGAAATTGGACCCTCTGTGGGAATTTGGTGACCCTGATGGAGGGTTTGACAGATCAAACTTGACTTGCAAATTATGTGGGCATCATATGACAGGGGGGGTATACAGATTGAAGTATCACCTTGCACAAATTCCTGGACATGAGGTAAGGCCTTGCACAAATACAAATCTAAAAATCATCTGAAGAGCCCTCAGATCATTGGAAGATATAGAGCAAACCAAATTGTCCAAGGGAGCTCTGAAGAGTCAACTAGCAAGAACTTGGAGTAGAGTGTTGGGATTGGGAGGTGAACATGAGAGTGGTATTGCTTCTACTTCAGCATTAGTATCTACAACCAACCATGTAGTTGCCTCATCATTTTTTGTTACTAGAACCGCACCTGATTCCCAACCATCTATCTCTTCAATTATTAAAAAAAGGGAGAAAGAAAAAGCTAACAAGTTGTTGGGCAAGTTTCTTCTTTGGAGTGATATTCCTTTCAGCATTGCAAGGAACAATCCATTTTTCTAGCCCACGGTTGATGCTATTGCTATTGTTGGCCCAGGGTACAAAGTCCCTTCTTATGATGACTTTAGAGGGCGCATTCTTCAAAATGAAAAGGTTGACTGCACCAAGAGATTGGAGGAGTTTAGGGCATCATGGGCACACACAGGATGCATTGTGATGTCAAATGGTTGGACCGATCAAAAGGGTAGAAACCTTATAAACTTCTTGGTTAATTGTCCCAAGGGGACAATGTTTATGAAATCTGTTGATGCATCTGCACATATCAAAGATGCACAGTTATTATGTGATTTGTTGGATGTGTTCATTCTGGAGGTGGGTCTAGAACATGTTGTCCAAGTCATAACGGACAATGCTGCAAATTATGTTGTTGCTGGCAAGATGCTTATGGAAAGGCATCCTACCTTATTTTGGACACCTTGTGCTGCACACTACATTGATTTGATGTTGGAGAACATAGGAAAAATTCCTTTTGTCAAGGATATTGTTGAGTCATCAAAAAGAATTACAAAATTTATATATAATCATGCATTTGTGCTTCATTTGATGAGAACATTCACCAACAACAAGGAGTTGGTGCGTCTTGCCATTACACGGTTTGCCACCAGTTTCATATCTCTTCAATCCCTCTTGAATTCCATGTGGGATGTGAATATGTTTCTTTCAGATGAGTGGCGTGCTTTGACATTTAGTCACAAACCAGAGGGAGAAGCCATATGCAGATTAGTTTCATACCAGGAAAGCTTCTAGGCGAGAGTGCAAGAGGTGTGCAACATTATTGAACCTTTGGTAAAGATTCTTTGATTAGTTGATGGAGACAAGCCCGCAATGAGCTACTTGTATGAGGCCAAGGATAGGGCCAAAGAATCCATTCGGACCTACTATGATGATAAGGGGGATGAGTGATTTTAGAAATAACTCCTATGGGAAGTGATTGATGAGCGATGAAATAATACACTCCATCGTCCCATTCATGCTGCAGAGATCTACCTGAACCTCGCATTTGCTCACTCCTGTGGTTTCTTATTTGATGCTGAGGTCATGAATGGATTCTTTACTTGTGTTCAGAGGATGGTGCCATCTCCAGCAGAACGTGCAGAAATCTCCAAAGAAATGGAGATAACTTCATACAAGATGCCAAGTGGCACATTTAGTTTTGACATGGTTGTGGTTGATAGGAAGACTAAAAAGTAAAGTATGTTTTAGTTTGTTTCAAATTTCATTGTCTCTTCAAGTTCATAACTTCATACTTTGCTTCCACTATCAAATTTCATTTTTTTCTTATGTTTATCTTATTTGTTGTAGATGCATGGTGGAGAAGCTATGGTGGAAGAGTACCCAATCTCCGAAGATTTGCCATTCGAGTGCTCAGCCAAACATGTAGCTCCTCAGGATGCGAGCGCCACTGGAGTGTATTTGAAAAAATACACACCAAGAAGCGCAACAGGTTAAAAGTTAAAACTTCAAATATTCTTTATTTCCAATTCATTTTTTGAATTCATTAAATAATTTTTTTTTATAATTATTATTTATAATTTATTAATTTATGACCCTTGTATAGGTTGGAATCCCAGTGACTTAATGACATGGTCTACGTCTACTGCAATCTTCGATTGTCGGTAAAGCAACTTGAGAGGACACCTGATGTGAAGGCCATCTCATTGGATGGGATTGACACCACTGCTGCATGGAGGGTTGAGGCCGAGAGGCCTCTCATGGAGTCGGTCGTTGATTGGTTAGAGCAGGAGGTAGTGGAGGGGGAGGAGGAGGAGGAGCAACAGGAGGAGGTGACACCACCTACCCAGGCTACCCCTGTCACCAGTATATGACGTGGTCTACCTCCTATAGCTCCTAGTTCTTCAACTTCTAGAGCACATCAGAGTCCACTGCCAACTCTACATATAGAGGGAAAGCTATTGTATTTTCTCACAAGAGGGGCACAGGAAATCAGTAGTATTAGTTATTTGGTTCATTTCATTGTATATGACATTATGACTCATGATATGAAATACATTATTATATTTTTTGTTGATATTTGAGGCTGAGTTGGGACTCAAGACTTAGTATTCAAGACATGATTCACTGTTATGTGTGATGTAGCACTAGAAATGATATCGCACATCTTATATATTAGTTCTTTTATCATATTTATGTGTCAATGCATTTATTTGATGTTGTAGATGCTTTAGATATTAAAAAAAATGAAAAAAAATGAATATTTTTGTATTTGCCGATTTTTTCCTGATTTTTACCGATTTTTTCTGATTTCAAACCCTCGCAAATTTAATCCCGATCGTGATGTTTGCAACACTGGTTGGAACCACTCTCAAACATCCTAAAACAATTAATGATAATGTCAAAAATTTAAGTAAAGGGATGAAAATGATAGCATTAGTAGGGCCCTAGAGTTGAATATTAAGATGCTCTACTTATAAATTATTGTTTTTTTTTAAATTGTGTTACTAAGGTCCTTAGTCGCATTGTACAAAGCCATCCAGTTCCATACAAAAACCAGCCAGTTTGGTACTGAATCGGCCTTTTCCAGTTCTATGCAACCAGTCGGACCAGTTAAGGTTTGAAAACAGCCAGACAAGCCATTTCAAGCAGTTCCGATCTGGTTCTAACTTCTGATAACACTGCTGATGTCTTGGTCTTTTGAAGAAATTATCAAAATTACCAGTGGAAGGCAGGCAAATTTTAGATTCATCTAACAGATAACCAGATTTCTTTTCACCATGTAAAGAACTTGAAATATAGTCACTATCATGAAATGACAAAGATAATTGATCTGTCACTACCAAAGAAGACCTTCAAATTGAAATCTTAAATATGAAACCAAAGAGATGGATACAGGTTAATGACGCAAAAGCTACACCAACAAGATTTTCCACATACCATAATACTCTTGTGCCTTTTAAATACATAAAAAGTTAAGTTTGTCAATGAATTATTTTGAGCAAATAGAACTGCGAGTTACAAAAGAAATTCTTGTAAACAACGTTCAGGGGAAAAAAATTGTCAGTTTGTCAGTTTCTTTTAATAAGAATTCAAGGTTTCTTCACTCAAGTGAGGCTCTCATTTGCTAGAGTTCCTATGGAGACAAACCAAAAGAAAGAACAGCTGCCTAAATACTGAATCACAAGACACCAATGAAGGAAATGACAGACAGCTGACCAGCATTATTTTACTGGAGAAAAAAACTAAAGGTTTAAAATGAATTATTTGATGGACATGCAAATGATGAACTTTAGGCAGATGAAAATGAATTGCTCAAACTGGTAATAAAGCAACATCAAATAAGCCCACAGGGGGCAGCTCAGTTGGTGATTGTCGTGTTCTGAAATATTGTGTAGATCATGAGATTCAAAGTTCAAATCCCCCGTGGGTCAAGCCAACAAAAAATAAAAAAGCAACATCAAATAGGTCAAGCACCTATTGTTATCTGAATACCTGAATATAAAGAAGCTAAGGCTTCGGCTCTTCAAATCCAGTATAAGAGAAACAAATCACATATTTCTATCATGCATATTCTTGCAGAAAAACACGAGGTAGTTTTGGGCATATTTTGAAAGTAAAACAATATATACGTGCTAGGGGCTGACACAATGGCAATAAACAAGTTCACCAGGGAAAATAAGAAATCTCAAAATTAACAGGACAATCAGACAACCCAAAGACTACTTCAAGGATCCAAATTGCTAAAACAAGTTCAGGATAACACAGTATGCAGCTAACTATAAACTTCCATGCTTTCCCCACTATAAGGCCCTTTGCATTTCAACAATCTATATCTGATCATCAACATGATTAATAGAAGCTAACCAGCCGCAGGAAAAAGCATATTAATGCAACTTAGAGTTTCAAAGTAAGAACAAAAACCTAAACATCTCTAATAAGAAACGGAATGCAACAAAATACATGTTAAACAAAATGATAATGCAAAGGGCATTCATCATCACTAGAATAGATATCCCCCACCTAAAAATGTCAAGGACAAATTCCCAAACAAAAGTAAAGAAATGATAAACCACATCTTCAGTGTGCTAGGATATAGGCCTTCACAGAAACCAGAATAAGCATGATTACCAGAAAAATAAACAAGCACGATTCTGAGAGAAAAATAAATAAACACAAACCTCAGAAAAAAAAGAAAAAATAAATAAAGTTAAAAAATCAGTGACCTTTGCAGTCAATATTAATGGTAGCCTGGTAGGTAGTCACCCTCTTTATGAGTGAGATCATCTTGCTCTAGTCATAGTCAGCCTACCCCTTATCATGGGTGATGTTGATAACTCATCATTATAGGCAACCCACTCTAGAGTCCAACGGAGCTGGCCTACACATACCCTTATTAACACCAATTCACACACAATTAATTGCACTTCTCACCCAGAAAGTGAGTGCACTGATAATCAATTTCTAGGAGATTGCAGGCCTAAAATCTCCTATTGAAAGCAGTCATCCTCCAACATCCAGATGCCACTGATACCGGGAAACTAGTTTTATCTTTATACCAAGGAGTGATCTTAGCACTCCCATATTCAGAGTTAACTGGCTGTATTTTCTAGTCCCATTGCCCTAATGGCCGGTACTTTGTGGATTACGTTATTATAGCTAAACATCTAAAAAATGTCATACCCTACAAACAAGTGAAGCTAAAGCCTCAGCGGATGAACACTAAACAAACTAGGAAAGGAGGAGCATCAACAACCATATTTGAAATATCATAAAACTAGTGTCCTTCTAGATAAGCAACAGCATAAGTTTGACAATTAACAATTTTGAAGCACATAATTGTCAGATGTTAATAACGTCTTGTACTTTTCAACTAACCAAAAACAGTGGTTCAACTAGAACTAAAACACTCTTCAGAACAAAAATATTCAAAGGTAGAACGTTACAGAACCAGTTCTCTTCCACCTACAGGGAATGAAACATTTGCAATCAAGATGTGGTTTGCAAATATTTTGCATGCCCATTCTCATGAAGAACCATGTTTCCCCAATTAGGTTTAGCATCACATTGAAAAACTACAAAGGTAGAACGTTAAATGTATTTGCAAAAGTATGATGCCAGGGCATATATTGAAGATAATTAGTTTTCGACTTCCACTATGAAATTAACAACTTACTGCAACTCTTACATGTATTTGCAAAAATATTCAAAGAAGACATAAGATATCTTGACATTATTTTACGAGAAATAGAAAAGTAAAGCCAAAGGAATGATTTAGTGTTGCCAAAGCAAGGAACAGAAGTGAAGAGCCAGTTCATTGGCAACACTCCTTCCAAAAATTCTGCAAGCGGAGCATCCTGGGAGCATTTTGTATATAACATATACTTTTATATATTGATGCATTCACATTAAAATAACAGGCAGATTGCCAAATTAGTTGCAGAAAATAAAACATATATTTCTGTGCTACTTGTAGACAAATATTAAAGTATTAAGTTAGAAATATCATCTATAGTAAATTAATTATTAGAGCATCAACCCTTTAGTACACAGATTAGAATCCACCATCTAGTAGTTATAAACTTACAAAGTCGTAATTTTAATCCAGATAGCAGGAAGTATAGTATGAATGGACAAAGTGAAATAGGCATGTAATGCTTACAAAGACGCCATGTGGCCTGTTACCGATAGGAGAAAATTTGTATCCTCATTTGACAGCCAGCCAGGCAGAAACCCATGATGGTCAGCACATAATATTATACTAGAGTCCTCCACCCATTGCTCTAATCAGATCTCTCTTCCATATAGCATTTCTTCTTTAAGGAAAGTGGGTCATCTCTCAGCAGGTAATCTAACCATTCTCGCAATCATGTGCTTTCATTTAATGTTATGAGCATGTTAGCATGGATCACAGGACAAACTAGATCACTGAAAAATCTCGATTGTATCCTTCTTCCCACACTGCACTTGGGAGATTAGTCTTTGACTCTAGTCCAATGGGCCATCCTATGAGGCCTTAGGATTTAGGAAGGACACTGATGGGGAGGCATTAACTGATATAGTGTGTACAAGGTAATCCATGCGAAACACTTTCTGTTTCTCCCAATTATCCATCTCCATTCTTCAGGTTGGTAGTCATTGGTCATTAGGATTGGCACCCTATATTCACACCCTTGAGTCAAGGCCCAGAAACTTGGCCCCGGAGGTTAACACAACTGAAAGAAAGTTAAAAGCATATAAAGCCACAATGAAAGAAAATGTAAAATGCAAAAGATGGCTGGGGCAATATTTAGTGCATGGGAAAAAGCCCAGCATGAGCTCCCCCTCATTAGCCATCACCCAGTTCCTCAAGCATTTAATGCTTTATTTAAAAACAGGAACTCTTGAACGTCCCAACCCTGATGAGCGAGAAACTACTACATCTTAAAGGGGTATTGGAAAAGTACAAAGCAAGCATGGACTCCTAATCTATGCACCAAATGAAGGAAAATCATTAAAGTAAAAGGCAAAACAAAGGGGTGGAAAAAACAAGCCAAGAAAGGGGTAACTCATGCCACCACAATGCCCCTAACAAGGTTGTTAACCTAATCATTCGTAACATAAATGAGGTAACCTGTTTACAAATCCTAATCCAGTTAGACATTTGAAGGTGAGTTTTCTGTGAAGTATTGTTCTGCCCCTAACTTTAGATATCATTCATTATGATGCTTTACTCGTTTCATGTCCCTAATGAAGTTAATCTCACTTGATCTTGTGAGGCTTTGTTCAGGTGGTTATACATTGCAGCAAAGATCCCTTGAGGGATAGCTTCATTCTACTTCAACACCTTCCAGTGGGTTCTTTGCCCCTTTCTAAGAGTAGACCTAACTTTGCAGCCCCAATGTTGGCCCTCAAGAAATGAGCATTGGGCCTTAAACAACTTCCATATGATATTGCATCTCTTGATGAACCTCCAGACGCTAAAATGCTGAGCTTCAATGCTTGGGCGTTGGACTATTTGATGATGCACCCAGATGGACCTAGGGCACCACTAGATTGGCCTTGATCCTATTTTATTGTACCTTATTCCAAAGCCTAGTTGAGTATGTTTATCTAATCTAAGATGACTTGGGAGGGCTATCACATCCCTCTTTGAAGCCAAAACGCATTCCCTTAGAGGTGCCAAGTCACTCCTACATGCTTGAAAAGGGTTACATAGGGCCTCTTGGATGACATGGTGGTGGAAGAGGCACCTTTTGGAGATGTACACATGCACTTTAGGACTTTCTTGGAGTAAGGAGCACTCTTTGACCTTTGTCTTAGTTCCTTGATGCCTTATTGCCTATTTTAGAGGATGACGTCATGGTGGACACCATTGTTCTCCCACACGTGTGGGCAATTTTTGGCATTTTGTTATGTTTTAGAGCTATTTCAAGGTCAACTTGTGACCTTTGACCTAGTTGAATGCTCAAGTAAACATTTTTTGGGGTTTTGCTTGTAAAATTAGTGAAATAAGGTTTGGTTACCCTCATATAAATAGAGGGAAGCCTTATTCACTTATTCATGATCATTCATCATTACTTACTCTCTTTGAAAGTGTGCACTAGCTTTGTATCTCTTCTACTTGGCTGAAATGAAGTTCTATGGTATGAATTTGTCTTGGAGAAGGAATTTTGCGTGAGGAGGTTTCTTGGGATTGATTGAAGAGATTCTTGTGGAACTTTTGTAAGTTTAATGCTTACCTTCTATATTTTGCATGTCATCTTATGTGAATTAGGGTTTTTTTATGCGTCGTGCTTAAAAACACTATATTTATCTTGAAATCTCTATGCCTTGTGCCCTATGAAATTGTTTTCCTTGAATCCTTAAAGAGAACTCCAAGTTGTGCATCACTTGAACTTAAAATATCCCTCCTAAGGAAGTCGCTAGGGTTTGTGAGAAGAGGCTTTAGCCCTCTCACCCTCTTCATCAAGGTTGTATCCATTAAATTTTTCCCTAAGTGACTCTATTGCCCATTTAGATCAAGGCATTCGTCTAGGTAGTGGTGATCAATCTCTCTTCTAAAAATATTTTCTTTCTCCTCTCTAAAATTATGATATCTAGGGTTAGGGTTAGGGCTTCTTTGAAATATTGCTAAAAAGTAATAATACTTTGTGTGTTACTTCCCTTTAAGCAAGGATTGCATTTAATAATTGATAAAATGCAAAATCTAGCATTTATTGCATTGTCAACCCTAATTCTAGGGCCAACATCATCATTATGTTGTTTTTTTTATATATTTCAGCTACAAAAATTCAACTGCCTCAACCTTGCATATATAAATGATAGTGTTGATTATTTATTAATTTATCATTCTAAGACTTTCTTCCGGTTGTTATATGACATTGCATGCCATATTATTGAAAATCTATCAAACCCAAACTTATAGCAACTCTCTAAATTTCTTAAGTGTTCCAAGGATAGAGTGCTCATAAGATGATTAGCACCTCTCAAGAAGCTCTGTATGATACTTAGATGCCTTTAAATAGGCTTTCGCTATCCTTGAGAATCTTAGAATGGAACCACACGAGACTTGGGGTTTATGAAAATTTGTGGGAGGAGGCCTTCCAAGGAGCTCACTAGGTCAAGGTAGCGTAGTGAAAGGGTTTTGAATGATTTATTCCACAGAATACTATATGCAAAAACCCTCAAGAAGATCCCCACCAAGACTTTCAAGATGATTCCTGGGAACGCAACTAGGGCTTGATTTTTCTCACAATTTGATTGTGGGAATTGCCTCAAATTTGGAGGAGCACTAGGGGAAACACTAGCGCAGTAGCCTACCCAAGCAGTGTTGCAAAAGCTCTTCCCTAATGCAATTCGCAGGAAGCCCTACTCGGCCATCTAGGAAAGGGGCCGAAAATTTTTAGAAGGTGAAAAAGAGTGGAGAAATGAGGGTGGTCACCAAATTTCCCTGGATTAGTGCCTTACCCTTGGGTTATGGAGTCAATGTGATTCAAAATTCAGCTAAAATTTGTCTTCAAGGAGGCTAAATTGTGATGTCCTAGCTACCACTCTTTAGCATTTACCCACCCAAGATCAATGGATTTTCATGGAAGAAAAACAAAGTTTAATCCACCAGAAACATTCATCTACTTGTTATCAATGAGTAACACGTACAAATTTGCAATCTAACAACTTTCACAATAATATTTGATAATTAGGGCACAAGAAAAAATAACTAGTTGCAAAATTTAAACACATTAGACATCATTATATGGAAAATCTTCAACAAAAACACTTACAAGATAACAAGAGATATATCCAAATCCAAGATCAAGTTAGCAAATCCAAGAAATACAAGATTTAGCTCCCAAAAATATTGAAATGCATCAGAGAAGCTCTAATAGACATCCAAGAAGAAATGTGAAATTCTCAAGAAAGAGAAATCCAAGTGTGTGTGATGATGTTTGATACAAATGAGGTCTCACTTTATTTGTATGAACCTCTAAGAGTCTGAATTAGCCTAAGATGCTCCTAGAAATATTTTAATGTGCAAAATAACATCACTTTGGTGACAAGCCCACCTAATCACTCATAAAGTGTAAGATAAGCTACAATGAAGTTGAAATGATGTAGCAATGGTGTAGGAGGGCCATTGGAAGACCTAATCGAGTCCTCAAGGTGCCATGGTGAAGAAGAGGGCTCCATGAATGACGGTCAAGGGGGTGGCCCCTTGATCTCCAAGTAAAACATCATGTGGTGCTCCAAAGTGGCTCTGGGGCACAAGTAGTGGTCTCATGGGTCTCCTAGTGTAAAAGATGGTGCTTGACCTCCCATGTCTCAAGGATGAGACAAACCTCCTTTGGGCCTCGTATCACTATCAAAGCCTATATACCATGCTAAGTCGGTTGGGGGCACTATTGGTCCAAGTGCATCATCTCGTATATAATGTGGGCAATGAACAAGTTATTGAAGGTGTTGAGGTTGCCCATAGCATGAGATAAGGTTCTATCATATGATGGAAACCCATGGGCTCTCAACGCTTCCCCTACAAGTGTCAATATGATCCTTTGGTGCGCTTGGATCCCGTATAGGATGGCCAAGCCCAAAGTGAAACCATCTGCCAATCTTGTATAAGATCTAATGTGTCTCCTCACCTTTAGATACAATAATCATTAGTGCAATTGAGTAGATAAGCTCGTTAATCAAGGGCAGAAATGAGACTTCATAATGGGTTCCCTTCCACATTTGGGGTTATTGAACATGTAATGGTGTTACCTCCCTCGGTAGGAGTAGTTAATAAACAACCCTGTTAGGTGTTCTTAGCCCCTAAAGGGAAGGACATGTCCAAGGTACATCCTTCAAGTGGTAGGTGTCGTGTGGATAATAATGAGGTGGATAAGGACACAGGAGTCTCAAGGCCAAATGCCATGGGCTCAAGGGTGGTAATGATGATATATGTCCAAATATTTGGGTGTATGAATGTAGGAGGGAGAAATCGCGGTACATGAGTTATCTCAGCCTTTGTTTTTCCACCCTTCTTCACTTTCCTTTTTCCTTTTATTGATTTTTCTTTTATTCTACGGCTCGGGGCTCCAGGGGATGAGGGCATGATATGTATGATATAGCAGTGATCACCCCCTTAAGGTGGGGTAGTTCATCACTGACCAGGGGTTGGAAAATACATGGGTTTCTTATTGATGCAGGGGACACTAATAGTGGCCCTAGGAACCAGCGTGATGGCCATAAAGATAAGGGGCAGAGCTCATATTTCGCTTTTTCCCACATGCTAAATTTTATTGTCTCAGACATATTTTGCATTTTCTGGTACATTTCCTTTTGTATGTGGCCATATTATGCTTTTATCCCTTTTTTTTAGTTGCATCAACCTTTGGCGCATCATTCCAGGCCTGACCCAAACATGTGGGCAAGGGGAGGGGAGTACCAGAGCCTTGCGGACCCAGTGGTCATGTGGACCCAGAGAGGGAAGGTGATGAAAGAGGGCTTGTAAAGTGCGGAGAGTAGTGAAAAATGTGGAATAGGAAAACGGAACCACGCTACCAAAATCAAGGTTTCCCAAGTAGTGCCCATCCTAAAGTTATAAGCCAATAGGGCAGATCCACGGAACTAGAGTTGAGGATTAACCCCCAAGTTAAGGTAATGGAACAAGACTACAGTCAAAACCCTTCATCCTTCCAAGTCACCCAATAATCCATACGCAAGTGTACCCAAGTAAAACAAGCATAAGCACCCAATTGCATAATGAAAAATCATACTTTTAGGATTGGATGGCCCACCTTCAAACATACGATCTCGAAAAATGGGTGAGCGGACATATGATTGGTTCAGGGGGCAGAGACATCTGGCAGAATGTGCGCTACATTGGTGGTTGTCAGGCGCTGCTAGCTACCGGCTGAAGACAAATCTAGGAGAAAAAATCCCCTATGGGGTCACCCACTAGTGGTGGGTAACAGTCCCCACATGGCTAGCCCCTTTTCCATATGTAAAGGAGGTTGACGTGGCATCCTCCCGAATTATGGTGGCCAATCACAATAAATCAACTTTTGCAAGGTGTAACTTTTGCATACAAACTTCGATTGACGAGATTGACAGGAATTGGGGGTCAATTGAGTCATTGTCCTATATGGAAGATCGTCTTGGGCTCATTGTATCAAGTCAAAGAAATTTTTTGTAAAGTCAAAAATTTCATAAAGACCCTCCAAGACCTTGTCAATGAGCAGCAACAAGTCGGCCTATCTAACAGTGAGGTCAACCTCCTAAAGAAGACATGTTGGGAATGGGATATTAAGGGTATCCAATAAGCTTATATATAAGATGGAAGTCGACCACATTTGAGATCAATCATTCAAGCACACAAGAAGTTCGTACAAGCACTAAAAGAACCAACGAAGGAGAGGAGAATAAGAAGAGGAAGAATCGAACCGTTTTTCTGGGCTACTTTACCTCACACGTGCAAAATAATTAGGGCATCTGTGACTGCAGTAAGGCCGAGTTGCAGAGTTGTCAAGAAGTCACTATTTGGTGTCAAGAAGCCTTACAATACAAGCCGAGTTGTCTAGAAAGAGGAGGCACATCAAGCGAAGAGAGGAGAAGGTCATTTCAGCATTAAGTCCACCCACACGTGCAGAACTGCAAGAGTTACAAGCAGGTCAAAATTGTAGTCCTGAAGTGCTGTCAGATTTCTAAAGTTAGGGTTGAAAACTAAAGTTAGTAAGCAAGTTTGACTGGCGAATATATAAAAGAGAAGCTCATCAAAGGAAGGTTTGACTTGGTCTTGGAGGGGTCTTTGACAAGGGTCTTAGGTCTTGGAATTCGTCATCTGAACATTCTATAAGAAGAGAATAATTCTTGTGGGTTTTCCTCTCAGGAGGAGAGGTTTTCTCCCTTGCTTGCAGCCTACATTTTGTGTCCTCTGCCTCATTGATCTTCATAGTCTGGTAGTTGTTTGATGATAAGAACACTAATAATAATGAAGTGAAAGAAGCAACTAATCAAGTTGAGTAAAAATACATCACAAGCAGTTATCAAAAGAGAAATCACCTAATCTAGCTGCCCCTAGATTTCTCAACAACAATTACTCAATGAAACAAGGCCAATGAAAAAAGATTAGCTCAAAAGCTAGAATAATAACTCAATTGCCTTTAATTGAAAGTGCTCTATAAAATGTTTCTTCACTTATAATATGTTATGACAATTAAACCAAGTGAGAATTATATCACAAAGCACAAGTAAATGATGGCAAATGAGATTGCTAATCAGAAAATAGAAGGACTACTTTTAATCTAAGATATTAATGAGATGAAGACATGAGTTACTCAAATGCAACTAAATCATATAGCAAATTAGACAAAAGATGCAATGCAAGAGATTAGATCCAAATACAATGAAGATGAAACTAATCTAGTTAGAGCAAAGAACAAGTTAGCAATTAGATCTAAACTAAACTAAGCTAAGAAGCAAAAAAACCTCCTTTTTAAATAAGGAGGTGGGATACCATGGGAAAATTCCCAAGCTCCCTCAAGAAACAAGATTGCTTTATTATTAGATATTACAAAGAAGGAGACCCTTTGACAATGAGAAGGGCTCAAATCCTCAAGGTTTTACAATGATATTGAACTTTGGAAAAAAAAAAAACCTTCCTTAAGAAACCAGTAAGGAGATTTTAAAAAACTTATGGCAATGAGACACAAAGGAAACTCCTCAATACAACTCTGAATTTTTCAAGGAATTTTACTCAAAAAGCCCCAGCCACTTAGAATGAAGAAATTTGCGAAAAGGAGAGAGGATAAGCCTCTTTTTGCTCACAGCCTTGACAGAGATAAACAACAACCTCTTTATGCTCATAACCAAGGAGAAAAGAAGGCCCTCAAGGGCTCACGACCAAGAAAGTTTTCTTGCTCCAATAGATAGTTGGCAGCCTACAAAAATTTGGAGATAATTTCCAGCCTTAGGCTCTAAAGTCCCTGCCAAAATTGTATGAGAGAAACCCCTTAGATAAGCTCTTATTTCTCTGCAAAATGAACTTCAAGGATTAGTGGATGACACCAAGAAAATAATGCAAAAATATCTACAAATGATTTACAAGAGCTAAATCAAGGAGTGTGAGTATAACTCCTCTCTTTGATTAGCAAATAACATGCTCTATATTAGCAGATTTGTTCAATAGAAGCACAATATTTGAGGAAAATAAGTTGGAATAGATTTTATCACAAGCCAAGGCCAAGGAAACCCCTACACAACAAATCTCAAATGATAAGGCCTTGGAAATTATAATGTAGGTTCTTCCACTTCTATGCTCAAGAGTGGGCTAGTTCAACCGAAAACGTCCCCTCACGCTTGAGATTTGATTCAAAAAATTTCTAACAACTTCAAGGTAAATTGTTAGATCCATAGGGGTTAGATGATACAATGAAGAGGAAGTTCTAGAAATTTAACCAAAAATTTACTAAAACATCCCAATCTAGAATACTTCTCTAACCCAAATACCAGTGCAAGATAATTGTACACTAGTAAATCTATGAAAGCAAATGGAAATAACAATAGAATTATCACCAATAGAATAATAAGCACATAATCAGAAAGATCATACCATATCCATGGAAGAAGAACACCACAATATTTACCCCAAAGTCTTTATTATAGCATGAAAATGTAAGTAAACAAAGCAGTATAGTCTCCCCAAGCACAGTAGCTCGTTCCAAGATGAGACAATAGGAGCCAATGGCTCATTTAAATAGGAGAATGGGAGCAAATGCCAAGAGAAATCCCATATGACAAGTGGAAATGGAGGAGATCCCAAGAAATCCAAGTTGAAATCCAAGAGTGGAGAGATCAACGCCAAGTGTATCTTCAAACAAATCGAACTCCTCTAGCTGGCCCAACGTATTCCCATGTGCATACATCAAATTTCCAAGTGTGAAGATTTCTTGGTGAAGATGGAGCCAACTCCCATCAAATCTCATCAACCAAGCTCAAGGAGTGACACCTCTCCAAATCAATCCCTTATCTCATGCGTAGAGGCAGCGATCAAGGCATGCGTGGAGGTAGACTAGAATTGCATGTCGTGGTCGAAATTGTCGTAGTTGTTGTGGTCGAAGTTGTCACAGTTGTCGTGATCGACGCTGCCGTAGTTTTCATGGTCGAAGTTGTCGTAGTTGTCGTGGTTGAAGTTGCCGTAGTTGTCGTGGTCGCAGCTGCCGTAGTTGTTGTGGTCGCAGCTGCCGTAGTTGAAGTTGTCGTAGTTATTGTGGTTGAAGCTGTTGTGGCCAAAGTTGCCATATTTGTCGTGGTCGAAGTTGTCGCAGCTACCGTAGTTGTCGTGGTCGAAGTTGTCGCAGTTGTCGTAGTTGAAGCTGTTGTAAAGTTGTATTTGTCGTGGTCGAAGTTGTCGCAGCTACCGTAGTTGTCGTGGTCGAAGTTGTCGCAGTTGTCGTAGTTGAAGCTGTTGTAGTTGTCGTGGTTGAAGCTACCGTGGTCGAAACTATCATAGTTGTCGTGGTTGAAGTTGTTGTGGTCGAAGTTGTCGTGGTTGTTAAAGTCTTCTATTGAGAAAAGAATAGGGCAAAGTTGGAGAACTTTATGAAGCAGCATATTGAAGATTTGTGGAGATCATTAAAGATCGTGATGCATTGAAGCCATAATGAGGTAACCTTAGAGATTTTGTTTGGGTGACATGAAGATCAGTGGTGATGGCGTGACGTGGAGACTAAGGGAAGGCATAGCTGAAGATTGACAAGGCTTGCTGAAGAAGACGTTGGGAGCCGTGAAGTATAACCAAATACATCTTGACGAAGTAAAGTAAGAGTTGGAGCCCAAGAGGTTAGAGCCTTGAAAAGACAAGGTTGGTACCTTAGAGGATAGGGTTGGAGCCCTAGAGGATCAAAGTCCTCAAGAAACTAGGTCGAAGCCTGAACCAGATATAGGGTTGGAGCCCTTGAGGTTGGTGCCTCAAAATTGACAAAGTTGGAGCCTTGGAAGTCCATGTCGGTGCTTGGCAAATATAGGTTGGAGCCTGGGAGATTGAAGATCGGTGTCTTCATCTAGGGTTGGAGCCCTACATATATTGTAATTGATTTATTGTAAAGAAGAAATTAATAAAAGCATTTATTCTTATTGTTCATTTTGTGTTCTAAATATAAGTGATCTAACTGGTAAAAATAACAATTGAAAAGAAATATTGATTCACCCCCCCTCTAAGTATTTCCAACAGAGAGTCTATAAGTGAATTTTTACTCTCAATTTTCAAAGTTGTTGAGAAATCTAGGGCATAGTAATTATGTGTATTTCTCTTTTATTAGTAACTGCTTGTGAGTGCTTTTCACTTCTTTAGATTAGGATCTTCTTTTACTTAGGTTATTAGTGTTCTTCTTCATCAAACAAATACCATTGCATAAACCATAAAGAGACAAGAGACACAAAATATAGGCTATTAGCCAAGGCCAAAACCTCTCACTCTTTGAGAGGAAAACCCGAACAAATTCTTCTTATTATAGAGATTCCAATTGACGAATACCAAGACCAAGACCCTTGACCTATCTGCCACTCCAAGACCAAGACACAAGATCCTTAGTCAACGATAGTCAACCTTCTGCTCCTTCCTCCTTATCGACTTCTTCTTCAACCTTGGCTTTCTGCTGCTTTAAACTTTCGGCCTTCTTCCATTTCAGCTCCCTAGGAGGATTGCACCACTGCTGCAACAAAGTTCTCCTCTCCTTAGCCTTCACTGCTGCAATATATTTATTTTCATCCCTTACTGTTGTAACAGACTTATAGCTTGTATAGGTGTTTGCTTCCCTTAAAACAGTCCCATAAAGTATCCTAAGAACCTCGCTCTTCTTGCCCTTCACTTTGTTGGTTATGAGACTACTCCTTATCCTCTTTACACTTCCTTTTTTGATTCAAACTTCAACCGAATTGCAAAAGATCAGATGTCCAAAATTCTGTGTCAAATATGAAATCTGAGATGCCTATTTATAGTAGTTTGCCTCTGTATATGAGTCGACATGAGTGCATGTGAACCAACATGTCTTTTGGGGAGTTTACATTATTCTTTTTGGAGCCGACTTGAAGAGGAGACTTTGCTTGGTCTTGGAAGGGCTATTTATACTTATCTAATGACTCATATAAAATGTAGTATGCCCAAGAAGGGTCCTTCATACATGACATAGCCTCAAATTGACTTTTATGGCTAGATGACACATCCTAAAGGCTCTCAATGGGAGCCATTACTAAAAATAAAATTCATTGCTCATGAAACCCATGAGACAAGCATAATAATAATTTTATTTTTCTTCTTTTCATCAATTACAGAAAATCACAATTACACATGTCATTATGAAGACCGAACCTAGTTACTTTTCAACAAAAGTGTGTCTTAGTAGAAAGTTGAGGTGTTGAGGTCTAATTTTGATTACTCATACCAATCACTTATTAAAATTTACATAAAAAAATTATTAAAAATCTCATCTTGAGGGAAATTTTAATAATTTAAAAAATGACACCTAGACCCAATCAAATTCTACGAAATTTTATAGGTGATCTAACATGGTAATATACATTGACTCTAAACACTAAGCCTCACTTAAGGCCTTACCATCAAGCCACATTCCAACTTTGGGGTATATTTGGGAGAAAAAACTCAATTAATTATTAAGCACTTAAAATCACAAATAATTAATTAAGTGAAAATAACTTCCTGGAGTGAACTCACTTGATAGGAAAGTCCTAAGCTACCTAGGCCTGTTACATGGCGTTATTTCATCATTCTAACATCACATTTACAATATCCCCGTAGGGCTGCAAAATCTTAGTACAATAAAGAAGAAGAGAGAAGAAGAGGCTTAAAATCCCTGATGATATCTGAACTCTATAAGTGCGGGAATGCTTTGAAATATCCTTGGGCATAGAATCTTGAAGTGTGCTTCAATGGTCAACAAGCCCCTTTCACAAAGAAGATACCACAAAATTTTCGGCCCCTTCACGAAGAAGATACCACAGAAATTTTGGCCCTTTCACAGAGATTCGATCTACTCCTTAGACTCTTTGTTCTGCTCCTTAATCTCTTCGACTTGCTCCTTAGACTTCTTCATTTGGCTAGACAGGAGATACTATATCTTGATGATCCGAATTATGCTATAGGAGAGGTCGAATGCCTCACATATATAGTGATCCAATAGGCTGAATGGGTGCCATTGAGGGTTGGTCCAACTTGGACTTCTTGTGGAGCCAAAAACAAATGTTCAAAATTCAAATTTTTCTTTTAACAAGGTCATGAACTTTGAAGTACATGCCTTATATTTTTCTTTTTGAAAAATGCATAAGAATATAATTTACTTTTCAGCATGAAGAACATGCTTTACATAAATATTTGATGTTACAAATACATCAACGATAAAAATATATTAATATGAAGACCGACCATAACTACAAAATTCAAAAGCGGGAACTCATTATGGGTTACCAGAGCAATGCAAATTTGAAGCATCCATGGTTCAAGAAAACAATTGAGAGAATCAAGACAATGTGGACAATGGGCGACAAGTTCTATAGGATCCTCAAGACCTTCATCCATGACTACATCGCCTTGTGCACCTTGTTGCTCAAATTAGGAACACTAAACTGAGATTCTGAATCAATCTTATGGGGATTGGGTGTCTAATAGAAACATTGTTGAGAAAACAAAGGCACCCATGGATATGACCATTACACATGGCCTTGCATGTCAACAACACCAATCCTGTGAAGCGGACCCAAAGTCATATTATCATCTTTCACACTTACACCTTGATGGGTTTCTTGGGAAATGCTCCTCTACTTGGGTACTAGCACATCTAATAGAGTTCTATGATGATCCTCCCTTACCTAAACTTGGCAAATTGCATAAATTGAAGAGTTGTATGAAGTTTGAAGAAAATACCAAATGTGATCTACTTACATGGCTATTACATTAAATATGACTCACTTTTTATGTTAAATTGACCCTCATATGCTTGTTGGTTGATCTCAGTTGATTCTTGAGCCTATGATTGCTGATGTGTATACATAGAAATGCTCCTTTAGAGGACATTGATGATGATGATGATGTGACACTCATCTGAGCCAACATAGAGTGATTAATGATGTTGTGCCATCTTTTGATGAGGAGACATGACTCTTATAGATGACACCATGCACCTTTAGGGGAGGGGCATGACTTTTGGAACATTTATACCAAAATTTGGAGATGATGTCACCCTTTCTAGGCATTCTCTTCACACATGTCAGTTATGGAGCATTTATTGAGGATGATTTCATTATTGGGCATTAATTCTTCATTGTAGAGGCATATTTGGGGGTCAGCTTTAGATCTATCCACTTTGTATCATGGATTTCTTATGTTTTCGAGGTTGTTAGTGGATATTAACCTTAGAGCGATAAAGCGCTTGGTTTCCTCATATAAATTAGGGGCAGAGATCACCTCATTTGATCATTGCTACTTACAGAGGATTACTACTACTTCTCTGCTTCTATCTATTATATTTAGTTATGGATTAATGACTTATGTGACCTCGTGAAGAGATGAAGTTAAATCGGTGATTCATGGCAAGGGCTTACAGATGAGTATTGATTTACCTAGTAAGTGTTTTTTAAGTCTTTGTGGATTTGTTTATTGAATGTATTGAGTGCAAATGTGCTTATCGAGCAGTGAAGGTGCATTTTCCTTGTATTATTTTTTAATAGATCCTATCTTGTAAACCCTAGGAAGGCTTCCAGTGGAGAACTCTCCCTTGACATTGTCTTAAAAGCTTGTTAAAGGACAGGGAAGATATTCTAGGGTTAGTAGTGGACAACCCTAGATATCACCCTATAGGAAGATCACCTAAAGTTAGTAGTGGGCAACCTTAGGTATCACCCAATATCCACTCTTGATCTTCTTCAAGAGAGTCCATGGTTTTGACTCCATTAGCCTATAAAAATAGTGGGCTCTACTATAACTCCTAATAGTCAATCACTAAAACCTGAATTTTATCTATTATTTTTTGTTTTAGAGTTAAATTAGCATTTATAACAGCAAAATATGCATTTTCAGCCATAGAATATCTAGACATTTAGGGTTATTGAATATTTGTATGGTTAAGCATTCATCTTATTGCCATATATTGCATTGCTGAGTTAATTTACAGCTTTCTTAGGGCTGGACATCTGTTGTTATATCTCATTTAATATTCAGAAAATTATGGTTGCGTAAACCCTAGTTTAATTCATAAATTCAACCCTTGTTTTTATTGCTTATTTTCTTGTTCAAGGGCTGAATTATTTTCTGTTGTTGTAACTTGATATGTTGCTGAAGTTTTTTATCTCTTACACAAGTTTTGCAACAGCCATAGTTTTTTCTTTCATTTGTAGTGTTTGGGCTAACCTCTTGACCTATTTCAAAGTTCAAACCTGATGGATGCCATAAATTGTCTTGAATACTTCACACACTCAAATCTGAAAATAGCCTTGAATGAAACATCTTGTTCTCACCTTGAAAGCTATACCCAAGAGGTAGTCTATTGAGTAGCTAATATAGGAGGCCATAGACTTGATTTCTTCTTGCTATAGGATTATTTGAGGCTACTAGGGAAGCCTCACTTGTGTTGGATACATCCTTCACTAAAAAGAGGGAATTGATTACACAAATCACAGTGGTAACACTCCAACGTTACACTTGTCTCAACCTTTGTGAAAGGCTTTCCACTAAGGTGCTGGATTTTGTGATAGCATGATCAAATCTTACATAGTTAATGCCACTTGAGGTCCATATGGTTATTCATACATTCAAAACTCACATGGTTTTGGCTCATTATTCCATGACTTCACAACCTAGTACCTTACCATATCAATAACCACATTTAATGTGAAAAATAGTGAAATGGCTTCAAAGGCCTCCATTTTATTCAAGGGCTCCTAGGTTACTTGACCTGACATATAAGAAAAACAATCAATAAAGGACAATAACATTATTTATACCAACTCGATGAGAGAGAGAGAGAGAGGATGCAACAAGAAGGAAAAATTATACATCATATTTTGGTAAATTGAGGTTATGCATTGATTTCAAGCGGTTGAATAAGATAATAGTCAAAAATAAGTATTTAATTGATTAGCTGAAAGGAGCTAAGGTTTTCTCCAAGATTGACTTGAGATTAGGCTACCATTAAATAAGAATTAAAGAAGAAGACATCAACATGACAATGTTCAAAACAACATATGGACATTCTGAATTTGTAGTGGTGCCATTTGGATTGACTGCACCCACCATCTTTATGTGCCTGATGAATGGCATTTTTAGAAATAACTTGGATAAGTTCGTCATAGTCTTCCTAGATGACAAACCTGCTTACTCCAAATCAGAGGCAGGGCATGAGCAACACTTAAGGATGTTACTATAGGTGCTAAAAGAACATTAGCTCCATGCCAAATTGAGTAATGCTCTTTTTACCAAAAGTGGATCCACTACCTAGGGTATATTATCTCAAAGGAAGGCATAACTCTAGATCCAAATAATAAGTTAAAGATAATGATAAATGTATTAATGTCCAACAAATGACCACTAAAGTAGGCCAATGGGACTGTGTTTAGGTTCAATGATGTCTACACAAAGTAGGAGCACTAAAGCTACTCTTACATAAAAGCAAGAAACAGGAAGTAACAGAGCAGTATAAATAAAAAGCCTAGCAGTATAAATAAAAAGCCTAGAAGTCCAACTCCAGAGAATGGAGAGACAATACAGGAGAAAGATGTACAAGATGAGTGGCTCTTTAGCCTATGGTACCAGTCGTAAACGGTGATCCATGTCCACTAAAACTCTCTCCTAGCATTCAAGGCCAAATGAAGAAAACTCAACATATGTATTTCTCAAAAAGAATAACAAAGCAAGGATATAAAACTAATGATGTGCAACTCTCTAGAAGGAAAGGCCCATCATTGTGGTTTGTAAGATATCATCCGATGACTACATTATTTGTTGGTATGAGGTTTGGTCTAATTGTATTGTTGGGGTCTCAAGGAGGTGGGAATAGAGCTCAATGACATCACTAATCTAGAATCATCTCTATGCATTTGTCGTTTGGTGGCCCTATTTGAGAGTGTTCTAAAAAAGGAAGTAATCAACCAAATGGAAGCTAGTCCAAGGAGTGGGTGTGGCTAAAGGATATAAGAGCAAAGACAAAGGACCTCTTGCATCTAAAAGGCCAAGCATCTCTAGTCAAGATAGCTCAAGAATCGGCCAAGCATCTGTAACTCTCGAAAAAGACAGTGGAATTGTCCTTAAATCTCATAATAAACCAGGCAACAGAAGATGAAGTGCTCCTCAATCTCCTCCTAGCAGAGATGGCACAATGAGCAAATCCTTTCTGATCGACTACTTTGGTGATCGGTCTTGATCCATACCCTATGAGACCCAACTCTAAACTGGCCCAGGGAGATCTAAAGAGCATGCATCCAGTGACAAAACGTATAATGGGATTGAATAATAAGTCCATCCCCTATAACCATATGTGTGTAGCATAAAAGGCCATCTTTGAACACAACCCACACTAAGGGTTGATCTAAGTGACCTGCACAAATTGCCTATAGATGTCATCTCTAATGATCATTTTCATCTCCTATTGCATAGGTAAGAGGTAACCAGGTGCATCAAGGGAATATTTGAATGGTGGGAGCTAATCCATCATAATGCCAACAAATGCAAAAAGATTTTAGATCCTGACATAGCAACATTGAGAACAAGCAAGAGGACTAATGGATGCAATGGATTCCAATCAGCAATTAGCCAGGTATGTAATATCCCTGTTCAAGAACAGAAGATAGGATTCAGTTAATTTAATTATTTAATGTCATCTCTAAGGTGATATTGATTAATTAAATTGGAAAGTGATTATTAAATGACTTTTAATTAATTAAAGGATAAAACTTTATAAAGTCACTTTATAATATTGAGAGAGAAAAAAGGTAAAAAGGGGAGATCAATGGTGTTTTGATGACCCATGGTAATTCCAATGACCTGGAGCTCACTTTTGGGCATGCATTGGTGATTGTATTTGATATTGATTGTGAGCTCTTTGAGCTTGAATGTAAGGGTGTGAACCAATGTAAGGAGGATAGTTTCGATGCTGCGAGATCCACCCTACTTGATCCAACGAGATTGGTTTCAATGTTACAACCATACACCCTAGCCAATCGACAAGGAGGGATTACTTCAGATCTCTCAATTGTGCTTCAGATTAAAGGAGGGATCACACAGATCCACTCACAGGTGCTTCAAATCAAAGGAGAAGGGATCAATTCAAATCCTTAACTAGCACTAAAAGGGGTCACAGTTTGGAGACAAGATCTCAAGAAGCCAAGTTTTCTTTGTTTTCAGGTACCAAAGGCACTGAGGATGAAAAAGTGTGGAAGTCGAGGCTCTGTTTAATACCTGTAGCGAATTACAAAAGAAGGTCAGAATATATTAAAGGAAGGCCACGTAATGGTGGAGTGGTTGAGCGCAACCTTCATGGAGTACCTTATGCAACAACAACTCGTTGGAAGGGCATATTGCTTCAGCAATGCACTTCCAACCAACTCACATCAATTCTCAAAGTGTTTAGAGGTTCCATAAATTAAAGATTAGCATGTCAATTTCAAAATTTCATTAATAAAATTGATCAGGTTCAACTTCTATCCCGCGAATTATTTGATTCCTTGTCGTATAAGGGTTTGCGCTCAAGTTGTATGCTAAATGTTTGAAGGATATCCTTTCTATAAAATGTTATTTACCTTGCATGCTAAGTGTTTGTAGAAAGGTTGTCATGCAAATTGTTTGACAAAAATGTTCCAAAGAATATTTTAAAAGGTTTGCGAGTTCATTTGCTTTATTCTAGAAAGGGACATTACAAAGTAGGGGTATCGATCTCAACCCTTTGCTATATCGACAAAACTCTGAATGCAATACAGGACCATGACGAGGCCAAACACTATCTCAAGCCAAAGAGGAGAAGCTCCAAACTCCACAAGGATGATGGGTTGTGGGATTGTCTGCTTGCACCGGATAATGTGGTCAAAGAGGGTAAAATGTACTCTCTCTGCTAAAGAACAAATCGAACTCTAATATACCCAACACCTCAGAGCCATATACAATTGTGGGTCGAACAAGAGTATTCAATAGCGACATCTTGGATGATATGTCCTCAAAATTATTCCAAAAGCGTTGCCTCTCGAGGTCTAGGGAAACATAGCCCTTGCTAACTCGGGGCTGAAGTGCATGGCATAGACTAAAGCAAAGTCTTATTAATAGTACTCCCAAGTAAGTATATGTACAAGTGATATCAATCTCCTCTCTTCTAAAAAAGAAATGGTAATCAAAGAGCGTCTTTTTCGACCCAATGAAGATCATGACCCTGGTTTTACCTTGGATGACCGCCAATTGTCAAAGGACATAAAAGATGGCTAGGGCATCCATCTATCTCTGTAACCCTTCGGGGATGAGGCTAAAAGGATCACATTGTCGATAAAAAATAAGATAGATATCAAGACATGGTGGAGTAGGCATCCATCTCCATCCAAGATGTGCTCATGTACGAAGGGATTCAACACGTCAATATAGGTCCCAAACAATGTGGGGGCAGGGGGCGACCCTGTTCACCTCAATGTTACTCCAGATAAAATTGGATAACTCATGGTTCTGTGTGAAGATGACCAAGAACCAACTTGTGAAGGCACATAATAGCAGTCGATGACATATCAAAGGTACCAATATCTCCAAGTCTTTGAAAAAAGTGCCTCCCAAGGGACAGTCAAAAGCTTTCCTAAAGTCCATAGAGCAACAATAGACTTTCAAAGAGCAATGTCAAATAATGGCCCAAAGTGTAAGGATGTGGTCAATAGTCTTTTAATCAAATCGAAATGTAGCATGTCCTCTTGCTCTAAGTTGCCTCGTCTCAAGCTCTCCCTAAAAAGTTTCAAATGAAGGATTGTAGTATAAAGTATAGAATATGTGTGGCCTACCATGTTTGTCCTATAGTTGTTGGGCTCCCTACTAGATCCCAATTTGTGAATCGCATGAATAATGTAATGCAACCAAGAATGTGCAAAAGACATGATTGAACAAGTCGGCTAGGTGGCTATCCATGGAATGAAGACCCTACTTGAAAAGCTTTGCTTGGAACCCTTCCTCGTTTGTTGCTTTACCGGTATTCATCATCCAAATAGCCTCCATAAATGGCAAGAAGGTGGGGGTGACGTAACCTAGATAGAAGGTTTTCCAAGAACACCATATAGGGAGGATGTATGGTAAACATGAATTTTGGGTCTAAAGGAATAGGAGAATAACAAGGGAAGAATGTGTGCCATAAAAATTTAGAAGAACTTATAAGGGAAGCATTCAACCCACGCCTCTGTAGGAAAATGAAGAGGCACTTGTTATGGCAAAGCAATCAATGATACAAAGCTTTAAGATGAGGGTAGGATGGCTAAGTATTGGTAAATGCATGTCAAAATTGGCTACGGAGGAATTTGCAACTAGTGTCATACCACTTGTTCACGAAACGAGATCTAGTTTTCAGGAGGGGTGAGATGGATTTAGTGTGATGGGGGTAGGACTAAAGAGCAACCTCCCAAACGGCCGAAGAAAGACAATTGTATTTGGCATCAAAAAAAACAAGACATGGGAAAAAAGACTCCAGCAAGAGTCTCTGATAAAGATGGGAAGTAAAAATTTCGATATCACCCTCATCAACGAAAAAGGTGGTCCAGCATGGGCCAATAAAGGGGGGGGGAGGGTGTCAATCTGAAGGGAGAAAGATGGAAGAGCATGGTAAGCTAAGGCGATTGGAATCACTAAAAAGTGGTGGATGAACAAAAGCAGAGTTTGACTAGAGAAGACATAATCGACTACACTCACTCCTCCCTCGTGAGGCCGACCAATGAAAAGTAAGATTCAAGAATCAATAACTCATGGGATCCACCACGATGCAGTAGGTGCCTGCCATAACCCATAAGAGGCTCAGATGCATCATCTGATGCCCATTTCAGTCATACTAAATCTAAATCTATTTCCTAGATGGCAGATGCAAAACACATCCTCTCAGCAATTATGGAGGGGGATTTGAAGAGCACGAGTATGGCCATCGAAGTCATTGAGTAGGATGACATTTCCTATCATCGCGTATTGAATGGTGATGGGATAAAGGTCCGTGTAAGGATCTTTGTCCAAGTCACTGTGAATAGCAAATTGAGATGAGATTATGGGAGAAGGGGTGAGGTGGATTTAGTGTGATGGGGGTTGGACTAAAGAGCAACTTCCCAAATGGCCGAAGAAAGACAATTGTATTTGGCATCAACAAAAACAAGGCATGGGAAAATGGACTTAGGCAAGAGTCTTTGATAAATATGGGAAGTAAAAATGTCGAGATCACCCTCATTAAAGAAAAAGGTGGTCCAGCGTGGGCTAATAGAGGGGGAGGGAGGGTGTCAATCTGAAGGGAGAAAGATGAAAGAGCATGGTCGGCTAAGGTGATTGGAATCACTAAAAAGCAGTGGATGTACGAAAGTAGAGTCTGACTAGAAAAGACATAATCGACTACACTCACTCCTTCATTGTGAGGCCAACCAATCAAAAGTAAGACTCAAGAAAGTAGGGAAGGCCATTAAGAACCAATAACTCATGGGATCCACCACGTTGCAATAGGTGCCTACCATAACCCATAAGAGGCCCAGATGCATCATCTAATGCCCATTTGAGTCATACTAAATCTAAATCTATTTCCTAGATGGCAGATGTAGAACACATCCTCTTAGCAATTATGGAGAGGGATTTGAAGAGCACGAGTATGGCCATTGAAGTCATTGAGTAAGATGATATTTCCTATCATCGCGTATTGAATGATGATGGGATAAAGGTCCATGTAATGATCTTTGTCCAAGTCACTGTGAATAGCAAATTGAGATGACAATATCGGATAAGTACCTAATTGCCACAAATGTTTTTGTGAGGAGAGGTAAATCCACCGAGTCAAATTGGCATGAACCTAGCAAAACTGGACTAAAGCCACAAGAGAAACTCCATCCAAGGAGGAGTCTTGAACCAAGCAGGCAACTCTGGCTAAGCCTCTAACATCGCTTAAAGATCTAGACCCCTATCAGCAAATCAAAAACCAATGATAGCATGTTATGTCTAGGAGCGAACAGAGTCCAAAGAGGGTTGGCATAGATCATAGTGATAAAAATAATATTGAATGTACCAAGAGCACTGAATAACATGCCCAATGATTACTAGAAAGATCTGTCGCCATTCCAACAACCAGTTGAGATACCTAAAACCCTATCACCACCCCCAACGTGACCTTCATTTTGAGACCCGAGGATGTGAGTATCTAAGGGGAGTGAAATCCCAAATGACAGCCCTAAGAGTGCAAATGACTACTCATTTCCATAACTACCATGTTGTTGCAACCAATTCTCTAGAGTGTTTAAGTTCTACGACTTGGGATTGGGTAAGGTCCTCATCTAAGAAAATCGTACAAGAAAGGGAGAATAGTTTTTGGTTGGCCCATAGCACCTGAAGTTGATCCTCACCTAACCTAAACCAAATGAACAAAGTGTAATCAACTCCAAACCAAGCACTCTCAAGCACTATTTTAAAAAATGGTCGAGCCAACTAGGATTCAACTGAGCCATACCCTTGGCCAATCCATCTCAGCAAAAAGAATGGGTCCGATGGCCGGTTTGTTGCCAAGCCAATCACGACTCAGCTGTTTCGGTAACAAATCGGTCGGCTCGACCAAGTTCGCGTTAAACCAACCAAACCAGCGAATGACGCCCAAAGACACCCAGCAACTTGTTTTGGAGGGAAAATCAGACCCCAAACAAAATTATAATTTGGCTTTAAGTTTTCTTTAAGGCCATCTACCTCTCCCAAGCCTATAAAGCAACCCAACCCCCTCACATTTCCTCACAACTATCTCATTGCATTTGTGTGAGAATTTGTGAGGAGTTTGTGAAGAGTTGTGGAGTTTGTTTTTGGAGCAGCAGTGAGGAGTCTTGGGCAATCATTGGAGCAACAGTGAGGAGCTTCTTGGGCAGCCACTGGAGCAGCATTGAGAAGTTGGTTTGTTGGAGCAGCATTGAGGAGGCGGTTAGTGCTTAGAGGTATTTTTTTTCACTTCTAAAATCTGCTTTTGCTTTTCTTTTTGTGCAAATCTAAAAATTGAAAAGAGTAATTTTTGTAAAAGAAATGAACATTGAAGCATTTTTTTTCATTTTCAGATTTTTTTCCTTTCATTTCCAAGTCCAAATATCAGAAAATGGCTCCTAGAATGAAAGATGTTGCTTGGGCATACGCTGAAATGATTGATAATCAAATGCATTGCAAATTTTGTCATAGAAAAATTAAGGGAGATGGAAGGGGCATTCATAGGTTGAAACAACACTCGGTTGGTGTTAGAGGCCAAATTACTCCATGTGAAGCACCATATGAACAAAATGGGGAGATTAGGAAGGAGTTGCTAGATAAATTTGAGAAGTTTGAGGAAGAAAAAGTTAGGCAAAAAGAAATAAAGGCTGAAATTTGGAGGAAGAGGAGTATAAAACACATGATGGTTGCCAACCCCAATTTTGATTATGAGGGCTCTTCATCTATCCCTTGCATTGATGCATCCAACCCCTTTCGCTATGTTCCTCCCTCTTTGGAGTCTATTCAAAAAAAGGGTAAGGGTAAAATGAAAAAGAAGGGTGATATCAAAAGTTATTTCACACCCTCCTCTCCCTTTGATAGTGCACATGGTCCTTAAGCTAATAGAGGTCAAATGCAGCCCACTTTAGATGACCATTGGAAGAAAGAAGTGAGAGAGACTGCATGTGATTACATAGCTAGATGGTGGTATGATGTTGATATCCCCTTCAATGCTTCTCGTTCACCATATTATGAACCTATGTTTGATGCCATATTTGTTGCTGGAAAGGGCTACAAAGGCCCTACTATGCATGAGTTAGGAGGATCTCTTTTGCAAAAAGAAGTTTCCTCCATTGATGAATATTTGAAAGATTTCAAAAGCTCATGGGCAAAAACAGGATGTACCATCATGTCAGATGGATGGACTGATCAAAAGAACCGTACCATCATAAACTTTCTTATCTTTTGCCCACAGGGAACCGTGTTTCTAAAATGAGTTGATGCATCTAATAGGGTGAAAGATGCACACTTGTTGTTTCAACTTTTGGATGAGGTTATTGAAGAGGTGGGGGTGACTAATGTCATTCAAATCATCAAAGATAATGCCTCTAACTATGTTCTTGTTGGTAAAATGTTAGAGGAAAAACACGAAGCCATCTTTTGGACCCCATGTGTTGCACATTGCGTAGACCTCATTCTTGAGGATATTAGCAAAATGCATTGAGTCAAGAACAATGTAGAGCATTGCAAAAGCATAACAAAATAAATCTACAATCACTCATGGATTTTGAGCCTGAGGAGGAAACACACAGGGGGCAGGGAATGAATGGAATGAATATCAATGGTCTAGCAAATAGGATGGCAAAGATGTGAGAAATAAATTTAATGAAGAAATATTTTGGAAAAAGGCAGCAGAGATTGTGAAGGTTGTTGAGCCACTGGTTAAGGTGTTGCGATTGGTGGATGGGGAAAGATTGGCTATGGGCTTCATTTATGAGGCTATGGATCAAGCAAAGGAGCAAATAAAGGCAGTATACAAGGATAGAATGGCTAAATATGGGCCCATTTGGGAAATCATTGATCGAAGATGGAACAATCAACCCCATCGCCCTATACATGCAGCTAGGTTTTTTGAACCCAAGGTATCATTATAAAGCTCTGGAGGAAGAAGCTTTGATTGGGGAGGTTAGAGATGGATTGATTGACTGCATTGACAGAGTGATCAGCTAGAGATACACCGACAGATCACTTGTTTTAGCAGAGCCACAGGTACCTTTGGCTATAACCTAGCAAGGATTGCAAGGGAAGCAGATGAGCTAGGTAAACAAAAATTTCAATTTTCAAATTCTTATTTTGTTAAATTGTTTATAATTTGAAAGTTGGATATAATTTGTTGAGCTAACTCATTACACAACTATGTTTTTTGCAGCACAATGGTGGGAGGCTTTTGGTAGCCATTGTCCTCAATTACAAAAGTTTGCAATTCATATTTGTCAAACATGCAGTGTTATGGGGTGTGAGAGCAATTGGTTTGTCTTTGAGAGGATTCACACAAAGAAGAGAAACCATTTGGAACAAAAACGGTTAAATGATCTAGTTTATGTCCAATACAACCTCCGACTAAGACACAACCAACTGCTGAACAAAAGACCTGATACAGAACCCATTGTGTTGGAAGATATTGATCCAGCATCAGATTGGGTAGTGGAGAGTCATCCAACAAAGTTTGATTCTGATGAGGATATTGGTCTTGATTTGGATTTATAGATGCAGGCATTAGTTGAACATAATGTTCAGTTGAATGCAGATCCACTTGTACCAGGCCTAGACCCCAAGTCCTCCAGCTGCAAGCACTTCCTCTACTCGGCCACGACGAAAGCGCATATCTCGTCTATTTCAGCGTGCAGTTGTTGCACCTACTAGTGCTACTACTTCTATAGTTGTAGCTGGAGATGGTGATGAGGAGGAGGAGGAGCCATGGGTTTCCCTCTCTGACTCTAATTCAGAGTCTGAGCCAGATGATGTTGGCTTCTCTAGCAATAGCCAGTAGTACTGATGACTAGTGATGTTTTACAGATTACTTTCGTTGTAGAAGCCATTTAGAGCCTCCTTGGTTATGTGTTTTTGTTTTGATCTCTATATCATGTATGTATTGGACAGTGCACTGGGTGCCATTTAGATATAATGGATATATTCTTGAGCCTACTTTGATAATCTATTGTCTTCTCTTTATATTCTAATGCTTTGTGTTTGGAAACAAGAATGAAAATCTATAAAATTATGTTTTTTCATAAAAAAATAAATATTTAATGTATTTTTTACAATGACCGAGTCATTGAAACTAAACCAGCCGAGTCGATACCGAGTCAGAGTCGGAGTCGACACCAACCCTTGACCAGTTCCGAACACGAGTCGATACCGAGTCAGAGTCAGATTCGAAGCCTACCCTCGACCAATTCCGAACCCAAGTCGGAGTTTTAAAACATTGCTCTCAAGTGTAATGTCCAAAAGCTCAAGGTTATCCCAAAGGTATATGATGCAAATTCCTCTCAAGCAAAATCAATTCTCAAGCTCTCTTGCTACGTTCTTCCCTTAGCTTGGCCTCGACAACTTCCTCAACCTCTGCAAGAAGGGGGTAGGGGTCTTGTGCTTCCCCTTGATCACCTATACCCACGATTTAATATGTGTCTCTATGTCTTGTTTAACAGTGGCCTATAAGTTTTGAAATTCCTCATGTTTATTCTTGAGGTCAAGAATTTTTACATGTATGACATAGTTGAGTGGCATTAGGGTGTCCTAAACATGGTTTTCCTAGAGCATTTCCTTAAGGTATAGGTTCACTAATTCCACCTATGAGATACTAGAAGACAGAAATCTCATGTTGGCTTGTAACTGCTCAAAAAATGTAGCGAACTTGCAAAACTAGGTAGCAAGTAGAATGGGGTTTGTAGAAGGAAGGGTGATCATGGGAAGAAGAAACCTCAAGACCTACCTCAATGCCACTCTATAGACTAGCATTGGTATGCATGCTTCCCTAAGAAAGTGAGCTCGAGGTAGGGTTTGGGGGTAGACAGTCTAAAAGGAATGGTAGAAGTGGAAGGGGGTTCTTAGTGGCATGGAGGGACAACAGTAAGAAGGGAAGTAAAGGGAGGGGTGTGAGAGAGGAAGGAATGGAAGATGAGGAAGGGGAGAATGAAGGGGGGCATCGAGAGAAGGGACAAGGAGGTAGCTCCAAATTCATTGCTCCAATTTCACAACGATGGAGTGAAGGTGGGTTGTGGACAAGCCAAGAAATGGAAAAGTTTCATGTTCAAGATGCAAACAAAGGTTGCAAACAAGAGGCAAGACAGTCACAAACAAGAGCTAGGAAGACAAGGAGTTGGATCATAGACAACAACTCACATGCAATATGAACAGAGATTGTGTTAAGGGTTTCTTGGATATACAAATCTCATATCAAGGGTTTGCTTGGACAAACAAAGCTCGTGTCGAAGGTTTGCTTGGATAAACAAAGCTCGTGTCGAAGGTTTGCTTGGATAAACAAAGCTCACAGACAAATGGAAACTCACTCGAGTCAAGGGTTTGCTAGAACGGATAGCAACTTGTGAATAGGAGCTAAGCAATTGAGTTGCGCTAAGATGGGATTGTCATTGGGTCGAGATGGAGCAAGGTTACTTAAGAGCGGGAGCGAAAGTAGGGAGCGACATTTTCAAAAGCTCTCGAGTCGGGAGCAAATCGGGAGCGGATTTTTATATAGTATATATTTTTATATATTTTGATGCATATATTTCAACAAAGCATGCAGAATGATGGATTAGATATAAAAAGCATGAAAACATGGATTAAACCATATAACATCAATCATCTAGAAGTTATAATATTCAACAACCACGTCCACAAGTTACAAGTTCTCATTTATATAGCATGTAAGGGTGCACATAACCAAAATAGCATCGAGTGCAATCCATCTTTGAACTGAAAATACATCAACAAATAGGCTCTAGATGGCCTCTAGCATCCAAAAACATCATACTACAACAAATAGCTACATATCATCAAAATCATTGCCTATATTGGGATCTTTGTCATTAATATCGCCCTTTAAGCAATTAACATAAGATAGAAAAAATGTAGCATGTCAAGTCAATATTTTGTTTGAGTGATGGGTACATTTTTAATAGGGTCATGATAGAGGAGTTCAACAACCAATGTCACTAACATCAAGGTACATAAAGGGCTTGGTGATCTTGATTAAATACGAGTCCCATACCCTACTACATGACAAAATCCAATGGAAACATTGCAATCACCCCAATCCTGAAATCCTGAAAAATTGATAAGTCTGTTGGATTTTGAGTGAAATCTAAAATTCTAGTTTCTCCATATGAAATCCAATGAGGTCGTAACTACTCTCAAACATCCTGAGTCATTTCATGGTAATGTTAAAAATTTAAGTAAAAGGATGAAAAATTTAAGAATTTAACATTACCATGAATTGCATATCAATACAAGGGCCATAAGCTTGAATATTAGGCTTCCCTACTCAAAAACTCTTGTTTCTTTGGAAAAAATTCCGTTTAAAACATCTTTTTGACAAAAAATTTGTGAAAAAACCAGGGAGCGAATTTTTTTTTGCGAGAGTACGTTCTGGGAGCAATTCGAAGGGGTGGGAGCCGCTCCCCCGCAGCCCTAAGATGGAGCTATCGAAGGGGGTCTTGATGAGGAGGCAAAGGATTCGCAACTGGTTTGCAAACGTATGCCATGGGGTTTTAGAGAACCAAAAAGGAGGTTTTGTGACAAGGTTTCATAGGGCCAAAAAAGCTAGTCGCTCCAAAGGTCAATGAAGCTCAAATAGGTCACAAAAGGTGGGGTGAAGTTGGAACAAGTCATGAAAATGTCAATGGGATGATGTAGAAAAACAATAAATGAATTCAAGCACACAAATAGCAATATTATACACATAAAGGGAAATGCCCATCTTATGAGGTCATATTGGAGGGTTTTATGACATACTTGACAGTCAAAGCATCTACGAAGAGTGCCTTCCCATAGGAGGTTGACACATGGCATCAAAGCACCTCTACAAGTTTAACTGCACAATTTTTTTTTGAGAAAGTTGAAGCAATCAGAAGTTAGCCAACACCAATAAATGTCACGAACTCATGGGACTTGTTGATTACTACTTAAGATTTATTCAAAGATTGCACACATAATCACTTCCTTGCAAAAGAAGAGTCTGAAATTTGAACCACAACAAAGTGTCAAGAAATTTTTTAGCACTTGAAGAATTTATTAACAAGTGCACCATATTAAAGACTGTTAATCCAAATGAGGTATTCATTATGTGTATAGCATAGAAAGAAGGGCTTGGTTGAGAGCTTATGCAAAATGGTTATGAAGTATGTTATGAAGCTAGGAAATAGAAGGAATATTAGAGTCATTATGCCACTTATGAATTGGAGTTGGCACCTGTAATGCATGCTCCAAAAATAAGGAGACACTATCCTATGGGCAAGAGGTTTGAGTTGAGAACAAACCATAATGATCTAAAATATTTATTTGAACAACCAATATTTGATACAAGGCAAGTAAGATTGTTGGAAATTCTTAGTGAATATGACTTTGAGATGGAGAACAGTAGGGTAAAAGAAACCAAGGTGGTTGATGCACTCAATAGAAGGATACATGATATACATGCTACAGTCATAAGCATGTATAGCATTGATTTGAAAAATCAAAAATTTAATAGCTGCAAATTCAGATTGACACTATAAACTATTGAAAGAAGCACTACAACAAAGAAATTTAAAGCCAAAGTACAAGGATTGTGAGTTAAAAGAGGATGGAATCCTAATCTATAGGGGCAAAGTTTGTGTCAAATTCACAAGAGAGGAAAATTTTAATAAGGAAATGCACAATATCCCTTACACTAAACATCCAGGCTATCAAAAGACCATTGCAGCCATAAAAGTCAATATTTGTGGCCAAGCTTAAAGAAGGATGTAGCTAGTTATATCTCTAAAGGAAAGAAATGCAAAAAAGTGAAGGTTAAGTGTGGCCATCCAACTAATTTCCTGCAACCATTGCCCATTCCAAAGTGGAAATGGGAGATTCAAGCAAGTGGACAAACAAAGAGGGTTAATCAAGTGTCATTGAGACTTGTTGAGGATGCATGTGATGTACAAATCATTCACGTGGGAATATTGTTGAGAAACCAAGTAGTAGAAGATAATGATTGGTTTCTCTTAACTTGATAATTACTTGTGAATGTTTGTTGGTTTCTTATTAAATTTTATGTTCTCTTCATCAAGCAATTACCAAAACATAAAGATCACAAAGAGACAAAGAACACAAAAATTAGGCTCCAAGCTAGGGCAAAACCCCACAAGGGAGAAAACCCAAAAATCCTTCTCTTATAGAATCAAAATCAAAATGAGATATCCAAGACCCAAGACCAAGACTGTCACAAAGAACCCAAGCCAACCCTCCTCCACGTTACCACCAATAAGTCAAAGTCAATGCTAGTCAAATTCTCTGAAATCTTGGTCAAAATCACAGAAATTTCAGGTATGCCATGGAGGCCAAATTTCACCCCTATAGTAGCCTCAGGAAATCACATAAATCTCGCATGTGTGAACAAAATTAGGGCAGAAAACTTATCTTTTCTCTCTCCTTTGACTTAAGTTATCTTATCTTCTTGTTTTGGCATAGAAATCAATGTGATGTGTTGATGAGTGAATATGTTTCCAAGAGGTCGAGTTGACTTGTATATATACATGTTCAGGAGGGTCAAATAGCTACCTCTTAAGCTGACTTGTCCAAGGAGGGCCAACTTGGTCTTGTGTTGACTATTTGACTCAAAATAAAAATTATTTTTCTCTCTCTTTCAAAAGTCCAAATGGGACTTGACTCAAATACATTTATTTTAACTCATAATAAATTCTCTTTTGACTCTTTTTAACTCTATAAGCATGAAGAGCGTGCTTTGACCAAAATAAAATAATAATAATAAATATATCAATGATATAAATTACATTTTATTGCATTATGAAGACCGACACTAGTTACATTTTTCAACAAAGATTACGTACACTTAGTCAAGTTTGCCAACAAAAATGGGTGTCAGATATTGTTAAAAATAAGCCCTTTTGAATCATTGTATGGAGAAAGATGCAATACACCAATCAGTCGGGATAATTCGATGGACAACGAAATGCTTGGGCCCAAGATGCTCGAGGAAATGGAAGAGCAAATGATTAAAATTAAACATAATTTAAAGGCAGCCCAGGATAGGAAAAAGAGTTATGTAGACAATAGAAAAGTAGCTAGAGAATTTCAAGTGGGTGATCATGCGTTTTTAAAAGTGAAGCCCAAGAGGAGATCACTAAGTTGCAAAGTTGTTGCAAGTTAGCAGGCAAATTTTGTGGTCCATTCAAGATATCGAGCATAATACGGGATGTGGCATATGAGCTTGCATTGCAAGGTGAGTTTAGTGTTTCACCACATCCTCACATCCACCCTATGCTCATTCTCCCAACCCTCTACACAATCCCCTCAAGTTGATTCTATGAACATTTGCACATCTAGTCTATTCTCCAGCTACTCATCGACCCTCTTCGTGCTGCAAAATCGTAAAACTTTCAAGTGGCTCATCAACCCTTGTCAAACATTGTCTTATTCGAGTCCTTACACCAATCCCTTGCACTAGTCCATGACACCCATAAACTCTAAAATCTAGCATGAATTATTCACACCAATCCACATTGTCTTTTCTCTAATACTAGTTTTTGTCCTTGATTGTCGTCCTATTCACTACTTATCTTGCCCTTGACCTTTGTGTCCTCAAATTTGGCGCATCTATCTCGTGAAGAAGCAGTAACCCAAATCATTTCACATGAGCTACGAGCTACAAACTTTGATTCATTTGTGGCTTTGGATACAACTTGAGCTACAAAATCAACTACAAACCCTGACTTTTCCCAACACAACCAACTCATAAACCTTGGCCCTTGATCAATCTTGTGCCCTCGACACTTCACCTAACTCGCACATGATCAATTCCTTGACTGTAGGGTTTTGTTTTTAAGGCGCAAGGTCTCATCAAGTGAGAGCTAAGCTAAGCCACCCATGCCCTTATTGGCAGCGCAATGAACAGTGGGCAAAGAGCTGAGGGCTATGGTGAAGTAGAGCAACATCAGGTACATGACATAGATGACTCTAAGCAGCTCACCACTCCAACTTCTCTGCATGACCTCATTACAGATTATTCAACCCTCCTTTGTTAGAGCGCGTAGATTCCTCCTTATCTATAGTCAATACAAGGAAAAGGATGACTAATATTAGGGAAGACATCAACAAAAAGGTAATCGCAGGGATTCCAAACTCAAATACACAAGCTTCTATAGATGGCGGCAATAACTATACAATTCAATAACTAAAAATGAGACTAGAACTCCTAGAATCATCAAACCTGCCATTATGGGCAACGGTTGAACTCACAAATAGAGTAGCAAAAATTGAATTGGAGAACACATCACCAAAGCAACAATTGAATGACAACAAGGAGCAAGATGCCTGCCACCACCCCCTTAGCAACACCTTACATGGAAAATCTTAAAAACAAGTAGGAGGAGATTAGATCTCAAGAGGCCACCTTTAAATGGGAAATGGAAACTCATATAAACTCATGGGCACAAGTAGTTAAAGGAAAGGGTAAAGGCCCCCTATCTAGCAGTTATTAAAGAGGTGTTACAAGCTAAACTCGTGGAGGAACATACGCAACAGGCACAGGAACTAAACCTAATAGTGAGATGGAAACCTTTACCTCTTCCATTATCAAACCCCATGGTAGTTGGGACCTTATTCCTCAGAGATAATATGTATCTCCTTGATGTCACCTTTGATAGTGTTTGACTTCGGTCTGACGCCACTCTTTTTCTCTAGTTTAACACTGCAACTGATCAACTTTGGGCACTTAGAGCTAAGCAAAAGTTGTTTTCCCTTCCTAGTGATAGTTCTCGGATGAAGATCTCACTAGAAGACAAGTTGTAGAGCTCAAATATCCTAGGGAGTTAGTTATAGCAACTTGTCAGGCAAGGAAATGGCAATCATCAAGAACCTCAACGCAGTGATCCAGGAGTCCTTTCCACCCGAGTGGAAACCCCATTTCAAGGCTTCCAAATAACAAGCCCATTAGGAGGGGCGACATGGTGCATTCATTCCATCAGTTATTGGAATGGAAATGGGTCTTTCTAGTCATTGTTAGGTCTTTATATGATGCTCTTAGATCGTCAAACAACTTATTCATAACCAAGACACAGGAGATCCCTATTCAACCTCTCTCAGACATTATAGGATATCACTGGTTTTAGCGTGTAGAAAATAGATAAGGAGCTCGGGTGGTATCAGATGTTGAGGTGGAGCTGCTTGTTTCCTTAGAGACTCCCTTCGGAATAAAATATCTTTGGTGGTTGCAAATGAATTTGCTAGCCTTATGTGGGTCTGGATTTGAGATGTTTCCCCTCCCCAAGGACATTTACATTGTCATATGTTACTTCCCTCCAACTTCTTTGTCGTATGTTATTGATAATGGGCTTGATGGGGACCCCTTTATCGATTTGTATGTCGGCATCACCTAGTACTCAGTCATTGGGGAGGCTATCCTTCTAGGTGACTTCAATTCTCACACCAAGACCCTCAAAATTCCTCTCCACGATCGATTAGAGCCTTGAGAACACATTTTGCATCCAAGGCATAGATGCATAGTCATTGGGACTTCACTAGATGTTTGATGATGCAATGGGAGTTGGGACCACTCGCAACCTATGGCCGACCTCTTTTACACGTAGGGAAAACTCGAGATTTGTTAATACTTAACAAGTTCCCATATTTTCCAAAGTCTTCCTTTTTCACGTGCCAACCTAATGGTGCAAGAGTGAGTGTCATTGATTATATCCTCTCTATCCAGAACTTCCACGCTTTACTCATCACTTGTCTATTTCGCCCGTCCCCCTCACTAACCATTCCCTTCTTTCCTTCTCTCGATGAGTTGACACCTTGTTCTTGCTACACCTCTCCCCAAAGACCCACCCCATACTACTTTTTGTTTCAATGAATAGGGCATATAATCTTCTCTATCCACCTTTGCCAAATGCTCCCCGTTGTGACCTAGTTCTCCCTACTTGATTTTATGTAGACTAAGTACAATTGCCTCTCATCCAACATTTGGGATGTACCCTTCAAATCCTTCCTACCCTCACTCAACCTGACTCTCTTCCACCTCCCAAAAAACCAACACATGTCCTATGAATCGATGGTGTGATGAGAAAGGTAAATCTCTCCACTGTCAGCTTTAACACACGCTCACCCATACTCACCCCTCTTACGCCAACCTCAAAGCTTCCTATCATCGTCTCCTTTGTCAAAAGAAATGCCTTTGTTTCAAAGAAGAGATGAGACTAATGTATTTTCCTTGTTCACTCTCCTAAACACTTATGTTGCATTGTCTTCCCCTGAAATTCTCCCCTCCCATTCGACCTTAACCCCAAATCCATGTTCTCCAACGTATCCACTCTCTACGACATCCCGAGGCAGCCCCAGATTCAAGTTACCTCTCCCCCCTCTTCACACTTCTTATTCTTAGACATTGACATCAAAGAAGCCATTTGGATGATGAACAGTAGCAAAACAACAAGCGAGGATAGCTTCTAGGTAGAGTTCTTAAAGCAAAATCTTCGTGCTTTGGTTCCTTACTTAGTTGATCTCTTCAACCATGTGGTCTATACAGGTTTCCCATCAACATGGTCACAGCACAACATTCACCCAATACACAAATTGAGCCCCAACTCAGATCCCAACAATTATAGGACAATCATGGTGGGCCACACATTCTTGAAGCTATATGCTACATCACTCCACTTGTAGCTCTCTAGAGAGCTCGAGTAGATGCAACTTAGAGCTAAAGGACAAGTTGATTCTAAACTAATCACCAAACTATTGATCGCATCCTTACACCTAGGGCCATCATTGAGGAAGCTCAACATTGCTCTTCAAAAGTTTACTATTATTTTGTAGACTTTCAAAAAGATTTTGACTCTTTCCCAAGGAAGGCTTTATTCTAGAGACTCGAAGACATTAGCATCTCAGAGACCCTTTTAATAGCCATCACACATTCATACAAATAAATTCTTGGTCATCTATGCATAGCACATGAGCTATCAAATTTTATCTGGAATACTATTAATCTAAAACAAGGATGCCCCTTCCCACCCACATTATTTGGGATCTACACTGACGAGTTGGAGTCCTTGTAGGAACAAATACAAGATGGTGATGGTTGCCTTCTACACCATGTCTTGATTTCCATATTGATATTTGCGGATTATGTGGTTCTTCTAGCCTCATTCCCAAATGGATTGAAGAAACAATTGGACGCCCTGGCCGTTTTCTGTGAACTTTGATAGTTGAACACCAACCTAGATAAGGCCAAGGCCATGATCTTCAATGCCTCAAAGAAAATCCTTTGTGATCACCATTTCTTTTTCAAAGGAGAGGAGATCAAGATCACCAACTCATATACTTATCTTGGGGTATTATTCAAAGGACCCAGCTTCAATTTGCAACATGTACATCAACCCAAATCAACAAGGGTTATGGGTCCTTAGTGTTAATTTTTCAAGTGCAATAGATACAAGCACAAATTTTTGAAATGTTGATAATTACTTCTAATGATGTAGATATTCCTTTAGCACTTGCAGTTTATCATTACGCAATTATACTTCTGAAATTCAACCATAAATGCATAAGGATAGTAGAGATCATAATGCACAATATTTAACCTAGGAAAACCCACTAGGGGGGCAAACCCAACAACCTTTTCCTTCGAGAAATTATTTAGTTCAACAAGAGATACACCTAGCATTGTTAATCAACTATGAGGTCAAACTAACCAACAAATCTATCATCAAACCTGGTCAAACAACCCTCTTTTCAAATCAATCTTCTAGCCTTCAACTTCAACCCTCTCTAATCTGCCTAGGCCGAATTTCGACCTCCTAGAATATGCCCAGAAACTCGGCCATGCTTACCAGAAGTTCGACCTACTGCCCAAAATATGACCAGAAAGTCACATGTGTGAAGTAGAGAGAGAAATATGCTAGAGATGAATTCGTTCTTCTTGTCCTTCTTTGCAAGGATGCCCAAAATATGTCTTCTTATGTGAGAGGCCAAATGATGCCTTGTGGAGGAGGCCGAATGCTCTATATATAGTGTTATGCTTGTTTGAATGGGCGTGTCTCTTCACTGGGGCCGACTTGACAAGTTTGGAGCCAAAAATTCAAAAAATCAAATTTCAAAATTTTCTCTTTTCATACTAACATGAAGAACATGTCTTATATTAATTCTTTTTAGGGCTAACTAATGAAAATGACATCAAGAACATGTCTTACAATTTCATTATATATTTCAAGGGCCAAAAATATAAATTATGAAGACCAACCATAGCTACAAAATTCGACACTTAGCACTTCTTGAGAGATAGTCTTTTGAAAATCATTTTTAGGACATATCAACCAAGATGTCACTCATGGACATTCTTGTTTGGCCCACATTTTGTATAGTTCTACGGTTTGGGGACTTGGTTTACTAGAGTCTAATTGGTCAGGGTCAAACCCTCTAGTAGACAGGGCTGACATCGATCCACATACATCTAAATGAATTAAGTCCAATATCCCATTAGACCTGTTGTCACTGTTAGGAGACACAATCTTGGTGTACTTGCCCATGGCACACCCCTTGCACACCTTCCTTCTCTTCCTCCTCTCGCTTCTTTTGTGTCTCCATGATGAGACCCTTCTCAGATCTCCTCCTGTGTGAAATATCCTGTATCCTTTCTCAGGTGGGAAGATGCTCTCGTCCCACGATGCATCCTACATACATCCTACTACTTTGTAAAGCCATTCAAGGCTATATGCACCAGTTCAGATTTACACACTATCTCCCCTACAGCTACCATCTCATCTCACACTTGCGTGAGCTTGGTAAGGTAGGAAGCCATGTTCTCTCCCTTGGACATGTTGGTGCCATAAAGCTTATCCTTTAGCCATCTTCTAGTTCTGGTTGTCACTCTAGTACAATTTGGTGAGTGCATCCAACATCTTTGGCAGTATTTTTCTCAAGCAGATCTTTCACCCCACCTAAGATGATCCCCTAAGCCCTTACTTGTTTCACCTCATGGAGATTTAGGGCAACAAGATCTAACATTGGCAAAATCACTGTGGAGTTAGCAAAGCTCTGCAACTTGTTCTCCTTGAGAACAGTTGTGATCCACTGAAGATAGTTTGCCGCTCCTTCTAACCTGTCTTCATACATGACATTGGTTTCCATAGTAAATCAAACCCTTGAATAATTGTTTACTAAAATCCCTAGAAAGACCACGAACTCCTTCGAGCTTGAACTTGTGCAACGCTTAAATTTCTTTCAGAGGCTTTGCTCTAATACCATGTTAGTTTTCTCTAAGCCAACAAAAATTATTAACGTGCCAATAATTTTATACTCTAAATTTTATTTTTACTAAAAACCCAGAAAAATCAAATACGAAATCTACACACAATTAACACAATTGAGTTTTAACAAATTATGCACAACAGAAACAATAAATCCAAGCACAAACTTTTACACAGCTTTTACCCTTAAAAACCCATATGTGGGGAAAAACCAGCAAAGAGGGATTTTATTAGGCTTCAGAGAATAAATCAAGAAAATATTACAACAGCAGTTCCAGAGAATTTATAGCCAAGAACAACCCTAGAAAATGGCCCCTCTCCTTTGCACAGTACGGCCCAACAAACAACCTCTCCCTTTGCAACGTATAGCCCCTTTCTCTTCAGCAAACTCAAACTAGGATGTGGCCTCTCCTCCAGCAAAGAACTCCGCCCTACTCCTGTGAACTCAACTTAGGCACAGCCCCTCTCTCTCTCTCTGCAAACTCGATCCCTTTTCAATTGCTTGACCTTCCTTCTTCTCACCCAAATCGACCTTCTTCTCTCTCACTCGATGTGATCTCCAAATTGTGTCCTTCACCCACTCATTCTAGCAATTTATAATTTCTCTCATAACCCTATCTCCTCCTTGAGATCCTCAAAGAAAATATTAAAGGCCAAAATTTGATCTTATCACTTTCTTTTGATCCAGTCAAAAAAGAAATATTGATTTCCAAAGTTATAAATTTTTGAAATCTAAGTTACAAAGCCAATAATAACTAATTATCATGCTTTTCCTAAGTTTTATCTAAGAAAAAAAATGTTGAAATAAGTAACCAGCCTAGATCCATCTTGACTCTGAATCTACCAAGTGTTGAGAGGGATCAAATTTCTTTTCACTCTAAAATAGGTTTGCATCTCAAGGTATTTGATCCAATGTGGAAAAAGTCGAAGTCGGGATTAATTCGGCAAGGGTCTTGAAAAACTCGGCAAAGTCTTGAAAAAGTCGGCAAAAAGTCGGCAAAATCAAAAATGGACTTTTTCAATAAAATCCCGACTTAAGATGATTTGATCATTAAAGGATTGGTTTTAATGACTTTTTCGATTTAATCCCGATTAAAAAGTCGGCAATTTTAATCCTTTTCTTGGCGTTTTGGGGAGATTTTATCGGGACTTTTTCCACACTGATTTGATCCCTCTCTGCGCTTGGTAGATCTGGAGTTAAGATGGATCTAGGTTGGTTTAATTATTAGTTATAATTATTTTTTTATTTTATTTTATTTGTATGTAATTTGACCAAGTCCAAATGTTAAACAAGACATTACATTACAACATCTCTACCATATTGGGCTGGAGAGTGCTTCTCGACATAATTATTAAGGTATCTTCTACATGCTTGGACACAAGGCCTATGCAAAGACACCCATCCAACCTCCAATTTTAACAGGGCAAGTGACCATTAGTGCTTAAAGGATGTAGGCAACATTACGGCCATGTAGCCCTATCCTCCTTTACATAGAAAACACATTTCGAGATAGTATTACAAGGGAAAGAAGGCACACTTAGGGAAATTCATCCCATTCAACTTGCAATTGGTGCATGGATGCACAATGAATGGCAAGGTGCATCCCCCTTTCTAACAAATTTGTAACGTCGACATGTGGAACCACATTAGATTTTTCTTCTTATTGTGGATGATTGTGACCCATGGGAGGCGTGTTCTACACAACCTACCTCAACAATCATCTAAAGTGTTGAAATACGTAACTAGGTTCAGTCTTCATAAATGTATTTGAGATGTACTTATCAAAAGAATGAAGAAAATATTTTTATTATTATTATTATTATGATTTATTAAAGCATGGGTTTCATGCTTGGGTCATCATGTTTTAGGTCAAAGTCCCCATTGATGACTTCTAGGATTTATTCCATGTCATTAGAGTCATTGTACATTAAAAGAGACCCTTCTTGGGCTTTCAAATCATGTAAAAAGAATTATTTTTTAGGCAAAAATTAATTTAGTCTCCTCCACACCAAGTCGGCCTCAAGAAGATCAAGTCAATCTCAAGGAGAGTTATTTGACCTCCCTAGAAGGCTATAAATACAAGGCAGTTCAAATTCATTTGGAGCATCTCATTCTCTCTCACATAGTTTGATCTCTGAAGCTGAAAGCTGGAAAAGTGCGAAGTTGGTAAAGGGATAGAAAAGGAGTTGGAAAGAAGTGTGAGTTTCTGGAAGGAGATAGAAGACCTCAAGATCAAAATTTTGGGACAACTCTCACTCAGTTTTGAGGTGTATCAAGGGAGATCGAAGTCTTCCAAGTCTGGTCGAAGTTGTTGTTGCTACTGCTACTAGGTTGAAGTTGTTGTTGATGCTCCTAGGTAGAAGTTGCTTTGAAAGGAATATCATCTACAACAAGGATTGAGGGTTGACTTGGTATGCAGGAAGTCTCTTTCTAGGTCTACAATCTTGGCTTATCTTGAGAACCTATTGAAGGAAGAATTGTTGACTAGGTTTTCCCCTAGACTGGGGTTTTGCCCTGGCTGTCCGCCTACATCTGTTGTCCTTGTGTTATTGTTTTGGTAATTGCTTGATGAACTAAAAGATAAAAGAAGAACATAAAGATTAAAGAATCACAAGTAATTATCTATATCAAAAAATCTTTCTGCCTTTCTGATTTTCTAACATGGTTTCAAAGCTAAGGTGAAGGAGGAAAAAGTCAGTCTTGAGTCTCTACTAGAAGGAACTGAAGGATTGATCTAGGGATCATATAAGGAGCTCTTAAAAGAGAAGAAGCTCACTATCTTCAAGGACAATGTCTGACACAATAAAGAGTGAGAACAAATTAAAAGGAGCATCAAACTTCAAGTCTTGGAAGAAGAGGATTGACCTCATTCTTGAAAAGAACAAGGTCTTGGATGTGGTCAAAGGAGAGGTGAAAAAACCTACCAAAGAATCCAGTGATGCAGATAAGGTGAAGTATAAAGAATTGGAGATACTGGCTATGACACTGATGGTAGAAAGCATAAAGGACAATCTTGTTCCATACATTTCCAATATAGACCATGCTCAAGAAATGTATGAAGCATTGTCAAAATTATTCACTATCAAAAATATTGGTCAAGTAGCAAGTTTGAAGAATGAGTTAAGGGCTACTAAGATGACAAAGGATGATATTGTGGCTTCCTTCTTTGTGAGGATATCTAGAATTAGCGATGAACTACAAGCCATAGATGAAATTGTACTAGAGAAGGAGCTAGTAATCACCGCACTATTGGAATTACCTCCTACTTGGAGCTCTTTTGCTTCAAGTCTCGATAGTTGGAAAGAAGCTCCTAACTTTGAACAATTGTGGAATGCTTGCACCCAAGAAAAAATGAGAATTCCATTGGTATCCAACAATGACGAAGAAAAGGTGTCAAATGCATACTCTGCTTCTCACAAGAAAGGACACTCCAAGAAGTCAAGAGGGCCAATAAGGAAAGTCGATATGTCCAAGATAGAATGCTACCAATGCCACAAGATGGGTCACTATAAAAGTGATTGTACTGACAATCCAAAGAACAAGAAAAAGAAGCAGAGATCAAGCCAATGTTGTTGAAGAAGGATCTCCAAAGAATACTAAGTCCGAAGCACTGCATACAAGGGACTTACACTACTAAGTCCTTTGATCTAAGCTTTAGTTATTTTATCTTTTTAGTATTTGTAGGTTTAACATATTTTGGAAAAACATTCTCTTAAGATTATAGGCATCCCTCAAGCTTGGAGGGAGCCCACACCAACCTCCAAAGATAATTATCTCATTACCAATTTCATTTTTAGTTTGTCTTATTTATCTAGTTTTGTTTGCATTAAATACTAATCACATTTCTACTCTTATTTTCCTTCTTTAGGAAAACTTGTTGAAGACTCAAGGAAGAAGGCCTCACCAAACAAAGCATTGGAATTACAAGGTTTGTTAAGAAACAAGCGGTATGTTTTGAATTACAAGTTTTGCTCTCTCCATATTCATTTTTGATAAACTATCACTAACATCCTTGTGTCTAGCTTTCCTGAATCTTAAAGATTCTTGATTGGGTGATTCATCATTAGATTAATCTACCCTCCTCATATCTTTGATTATTCTTGTGGAACCTTAGAAAGGTTCATTACGAAAACCCTCACTTAAGTGTATGTTGATGATAATGTGTGAAACCCTAGCCTACTTAGGGTAATTGCCGAAGTCAAAAAAAAATGCTCGATGCTTTGATAATGTCATGTTTGGGGTTTTAACATGGTTAGGGAAACCCTAACTTGTCAGGGTTGAGTGGTAATGTCTGAAATCCTGAACCTTTGAAGTATTGAAAATTTAGGGTTTGCTATGTTTTGTAATGAAACCCTAGATCATTATGTTTTGGTAGGGTGTATAAGCAAAACCCTTATAATGTCCTAGAAATGAAATCCTTAGTATGCGTGTTTGTCTAATCAAACCCTAGTCTAATCAAGTTTGTTATATGTCTAACTCTTATTGATATTTGTGTAGTTGGGTTTGACTAACACATGTTATGATATGCTTATGCATGATGATGGAATCCTAGATATATGAGTTGACCTAATTATTGATGGTTATGAGTCCTAGGGTTTGGAATTAAGCCCTAGTCGAAGTTTGATTCTCTAAAGATGATAGTCTTTGTGAATTATAGGGTTTTGTAATTAAACCTTAATAGAAGTCCAAATCTCTAATATATGATGATTATGTGATAATTTGAGATTTGTGTAAGATTGTTATGTTCTGAGTTTTAGTTATGATTGATGTTTGATTGTTTGAGAAAATCTAGGGTTTGCAACAAACCCTAGTGGAAGCTAGTCATGTTGTTACTTTGAATTGAGTTGTGATTAGTTTTGTTTATTAAAAGCTCATGTATAAAATCTAAGATCTCACACTAAATCCTAGTAAGAAGTCTAACATATGAATTATAAAGTTGTTAGATACATTGTAGATCTATATTTGCCTGAATTGTTTCTAGGATTTGCAATATGTTGTATTAGGGTATATCATACCTCTGGAAGAAACATTGAAACCCTAGATATAGTGAAAGTTGTTATGAAATGCTCAAAGTCTTGATGAAGTAGTCAAGGGTTTATGACAGAAACCCTAGTAAGACGCTGAAATATATGTGTCTCTTGTGTATAACTAAGTTTGAGTATTCTAATGTCTAAAGTTGAATGCTTCCATGATTTTGATATGGTTAACTTCATGCTTCTATAAATTTGGTTGTACTTGCTATCCAGGTTGTGCAAGCACATAATCTTCAAGATGGTGAAGATGTTCGCAAAGTAAAGTTGATGTGATAGGCGTGATGTGAATGATGATGATCATGATAACTTTGATGAGAAGGATGGAAGCCACGGAAGATTGTCCGATGTCATAGAAAAGAAGTTGAGCCCCCTAAGTTGAGAAGGAGCCTAGATGAAAATTATATCCTCCCCAATTAAGAGGCAGTGATGGATATGGTTCTCTACTTCATGTGTCATGCACTAGACCATGACTAACAGTCGTAAGTTTTAGTGAAGGCCATGAGTGAAAGATGAAATTGGAGAACGTATTTTGAAGGGCTACCGAAATAAGGGTCGGATCTATTTGTAGAATATGTTGTTGCATGAAAAGTAGGAGAGGAAGTTGCATGGTTGAGAAATCTTCTGTCAAGGTTCATTTGGAAAGCTCTAAGTCCCGCTGTGAAAAGTTGAGAAGCAACATCAAGTTGTTTAGAAGACCCCGAAGGTTTGTATCTATTTATGTACATTTGAAAGTTTGTTTGTAATTGGGGTTGTGTTTGTACAGATAAATCTCTTGGAAGTTTGATAACATATTTAGAGTTGTCGATCTATTTCATTGGCAGAGATTTGTCGCCGATCTAAGACATTACCTAGGAGGACATATGGTCGGCACTTTGTGTTGATATCTAGTTCCCGAAGTAGGGAGGATGGCGTTGGTCATGGAGCTCTGACCTCGTATACACACCTAGATCCCTGGGTTGATGGTTAGTAAGTAAGCTTGATGGTATCTAGAGAGGATGCAAGCTTTAGTCCATCTTAGTCCCACCTGGATAGATTGCCCTGGCCAGGAATCTAATCCATGGCATTGCGGTGCCTAAACTGTTGGAGGACCTTGGATAGATTGCCCTGGTCAGGAATCTAGTCCATGGCATTGCAATGCCTAAAATTCTCCATGGTTCATGTGTTCTGAGATCTTCCTTATACTTGTACAAGTGTTTTAAAACTCTTACTCGAGTTTCCAACCGACCGAGGGTCGGCTCCGACTCTGACTCCGACTCGGTATCGACTCGGCCCCGACTCTGACTCCGACTCGGTATCGACTCGGCCAGTTTGATTTCAATGACTCAGTTGTTGTAAAAAATACATTAAATATTTATTTTTTTATGAAAAAACATAATTTTAAAGATTTTCTTTCATGTTTCCAAACACAAAGAATTATAATATTGAGAGAAGACAACATCTGATCAAAGTAGGCTCATGAATATATCCATTATATCAAAATGGCACCCAGTGCACTGTCCAATACATGCATGATATAGAGATCAAAACAAAAACACATAACCAAGGAGGCTCTAAATGGCCTCTACAACAAAAGTAAATTGTAAAACATCACGAGTCATCAGTACTACTGGCTACTGCTAAAGAAGCCAACATCATCTAGCTCAAACTCCAAATCAAAGCCAAATAGGGAAACCCATGGCTCCTCCTCCTCATCACCATCTCCAACTGCAATTGTACAAGTAGTAGCACTAGCAGGCGCAGGAGCTGCACGCTGAGATAGACGAGATATGCGCTTTCGTCGTGGCTAAGTAGAGGAAGTGTCTGCAACTGGAGGACTTGGCGCTGGGCTTGGTACAAGTGGATCTGCATTCAACTAAACATTATGTTCAACTAATGCCTCCATCTGTAAATCCAAATCAAGACCAATATCCTCATCATAATCAAACTCTGTTGGATGACTCTCCACTACCCAATCTGATGCTAGATCAATATCTTCCAACACAATGGGATTTGTATCAAGTCTTTTGTTCAGCAATTGGTTGCGTCTTAGTCGGAGGTTGTATTGGACATAGACTAGATCATTTAACCGTTTTTGTTCCAAACACTTTCTCTTCTTTGTGTGAATCCTCTCAACGACAGACCAATTGCACTCACACCCAGTAGCACTGCAAGTTTGACTCAAAATACAGATTGCAAACTTCTACAATTGAGGACAATGGCTACCAAAAGCCTCCCACCATTGTGCTGCAAAAAACATAGTTGTGTAATGAGTTAGCTCAACAAATTATATCCACCTTTCAAATTATAAACAAAAAATTGAAACTTTTGTTTACTTGGCTCATCTACTTCCCTTGCAATCCTTGCTAGGTTCTTGCCAAAGGTACCTGTGGCTCTGCTGAAACAAGTGATATGTCGGTGTATCTCCAACTGATCACTCTCCTTAGGGACCATGCAATCAATGCAGTCAATCAATCCATCTGTGGCCTCCCCAGTCAAAGCTTCTACCTCCAAAGATTTATAATGATACCTTAGGTTCAGAAAAAACCTAGTTGCATGTATAGAGCAATAGAATTGATTGTTCCATCTTTGATCAATGATTTCCCAAATGGGCCCATACTTAGCCACTATATCCTTGTATACTACCTTTATTTGCTCCTTTGCTTGATCCATAGCCTCATAAATGAAGCCCATAGCCAATATTTCCCCATCCACCAACAACAACACCTTAACCGGTGGCTCAACAACCTTCACAACCTCTGCTGCCTTTTTCAAAAATATTTCTTCATTAACTTTCTTTCTCACATCTTTGCCATCTTGTTTGCGAGACCATAGACATTCATTCCATTCATCAATGGAAAACACCCTTTCCAAGTTTCTATGTTGAGAAAGCATAGATTGCAATGTCAAAAAATGAGTTGCAAATCTAGTGATGGCAGGCCTAATAATATCCTTGCCCCTTGTGTGTTTCCTCATCAGGCTCAAAATCCATGAGTGATTGTAGATATATTTTGTTATGCTTTTGGCATGCTCTACAGTGTTCTTGACCCAATCTATTTTGCCAATATCCTCAAGCATGAGGTCTATGCAATGTGCAGCACATGGGGTCCAAAAGATGGTTTTGTGTTTTTCCTCTAACAAGCAAAAACATAGTTAGAGGCATTATCTATGATGATTTGAACAACATTAGTCACCCCCACCTCTTCAACAACCTCATCCAAAATCTGAAACAACAAGTGTGCATCTTTCACCCTATCAGATGCATCAACTGATTTTAGAAACATGGTTCCCTGCGGGCAAAAGATAAGAAAGTTTATGATGGTACAGTTCCTTTGATCAATCCATCCATCTGACATGCTGGTACATCCTATTTTTGCCCATGAACTTTTGAAATCTTTCAAATATCCATCAATGGAGGAAACTTATTTTTGCAAAAGAGATCCCCTTAACTCATGCTTAGTAGGGCCTTTGAAGCCCTTTCCAGCAGCAACTATGGCATCAAACATATGTTCATAATATGGTGAACAAAAAGCATTGAAGGGGATCTCAGCATCATTCCACCATCTAGCTATGTAATCACAGGCAGTCTCTCTCAATTCTTTCTTCCAATGGTCATCTAAAGTGGGTTGCATTTGACCTCTATTAGCTTGAGGACCATTTGCACTATCAAAGGGAGAGGAGCGTGTGAAATAACTTTTGATATCACCCTTCTTTTTCATTTTACCCTTACCCTTTTCCTGAATAGACTCCAAAGAGGGAGGAACATCGTGAAAGGGGTCGGATGCATCAGCGCAAGGGATAGATGAAGAGCCCTCATAATCAAAATTGGGATTGGCAGCCATCATGTGTTTTATACTCCTCTTCCTCACAATTTCAGCCTCTATTTCTTTTTGCCTAGCTTTTTCTTCCTCAAACTTCTCAAATTTATCTAGCAACTCCTTCCTAATCTCCCCAATTTGTTTTGATGGTGCCTCGCATGGAGTAATTTGGCCTCTAACACCAGCCAAGTGTTGTTTCGCCTATGACTGCCCTTAATTTCTCTATGACAAAATTTGCAATGCAGTTGATTATTAATCATTTCAACATATGCCCAAGCAGCATCTTTCATTCTAGGAGCCATTTTCTGATATTTGGACTTGGAAATGAAAGGAAAAAAATCTGAAAATGAAAACAAAAGCAAAAAACAATGCTTCAATGTTCATTTCTTTTACAAAAATTATTCTTTTCAATTTCTAGATTTGCATAAAAAAAACACAAGCAAAAAAATATTTTATAAGTGAAAAAAAAATGCCTCTAGGCACAAATTGCCTCCTCAATGTTGCTCCAATGGCTGCCCAAGAAGCTCCTCACTGCTCCTCCAATGATTGCCCAAGACTCCTCACTGCTGCTCCAAAAACAAACTCCACAACTCTTCACAAACTCCTCACAAATTTTCACACACATGCAATGAGATAGCTATGAGCAAATGTGAGGGGGTTGGGTAGCTTTTATAGGCTTGGGAGAGGTAGATGGCCTTAAAGAAAACCTAAAACTAAATTATAATTATGTTTGGGGTTTGATTTTCCCTTCCAAACAAGTCGTTGGGCGACTTTGGGCGTCCTTGGCCGGTTCGGCCGATTTAACACAGACTCGGCCAAGCCAGCCGGTTTGTTACCAAACCGGCCAAGTCGTTGACCGGCTCGGCCGATTCGGTAATAAATCGACCACGAGATCGATTTTTCTGTCGAGCCGAACCGGCCAAGGGTATGGCTTGGTCAGCTCAGCCAAATCAAAGTCGGCTTGACCATTTTTTAAAACAATACCTCCCTAGTTAATAAGAGGGAGTGTTGAAATATGTAACTAGGTTTGGTTTCATAAATGTATTTGAGATGTACTTATCAAAAGAATGAAGAAAATATTTTTATTATTATTATCATGACTTACTAAAGCATGGGTTTCATGCTTGGGTCATCATGTTTTAGGTCAAAGTCCCCATTGATGACTTCTAGGATTTATTTTGAGTCACTAGAGTCATTGTACATTAAAAGAGACCCTTCTTGGGCTTTCGAATCATGTAAAAAGAAACTTTTTTGAGTCAAAAATGAATTTAGTCTCCACACCAAGTCGGCCTCAAGAAGATCAAGTCAGCCTCAAGGAGAGTAATTCGACCTCCCTGGAAGGTTATAAATACAAGGCAGTTCAAATTCATTTGGAGCATCTCATTCTCTCTCACATAGTTCGATCTCTGAAGTTGGAAGCTAGAAAGGTGTGAAGTTAGTAAAGGGCTTGAAAGGAGCTGGAAAGAAGTGTGAGTTTCTGGAAGGAGATAGAAGACCTCAAGATCGAAATTTTGGGACAACTCTCACTCATTTCTAAGGTGTATCAAGGGAGATTGAAGTCTTCCAAGTCTGGTCAAAGTTGTTGCTTTGAAAGGGTTATCATCTGCAAGAAGGATTGAGGGTTGACTTGGTGTGGAGGAAGTCTCTTTCAGGGTCTAGAGTCTTGGACTATCTCAAAAAACTATTGAAGGAAGAATTGTTGACAGGGTTTTCCCCTAGATATGGGTTTTGCTCTGGCTGTCCACCTACAACTGTTGTCCTTGTGTTATTGTTTTGGTAATTGCTTGATGAACTGAAAGATAAAAGAAGAACATAAAGATAAAATAATCAAAAGTAATTATCTATATAAGAAAATATTTCTGCCTTTCGGATTTTCTAACATAAAGGACATGTTCTAGTAAGTGTTTTAAAAAAAGTGATCTCAACTCATTTGAGTTGATTGGTGGTCGTACTAACTTGGCATCCTACTAGGTTTAAAAGGCCAATTTGGTTATGAAAACCAACTGAGTCAAAGCCTGACTTGGCCATTTTTATACCAAATTGACCCTACTCAACCAAGTTTGTACCTACTTGACCAAGTAGCTCCAAGATCCCAAAATGGTAGACTTACCAAAAAAATTCAATTTTTTAATAATAATAAAAATAAAAATAAAAACCAAAAAACCTAACTCCTAAACCCTACCAATGTCTTGCCTTGGATAACTCTCATCTTGCCTCACATGATTTGACCAAAAATGTTGGCAATCAATGGTAATGATAAGAAGTAAAAGTTGAAATTTCCTTTATCTTTCCTTTTTACCCTTTTAGTTAATTTCTTAGCATTACTGTTAATTGTTCCAAGCCGTTTGAGTGACTCCAAGCTCATCAAACTTCATATGGAGAGTAGAATTTCATATACCATTCAAAATTGAACAAACTTAACAATTTTCAAGATTTCAAGATTGGTAGGATTGCAACATTTTCATTGGATTTTATCATTGTATGAGGGCATAGGATTGGCATTTAATCAAGAGCACCAAGCCCTTTATGTACCTCGATGTTAGCGGTATTAATTGTTGAACTACTCTATCATGGCTCCTTCACTCAAACTAAAATCATTAATTAGACATGTTAAGCATTTTCTACCATATTGTAAGGCTTGCACTAGGCAATGTCATTGAAATCGTTATTAGAATAATGCTATTTAGTGCTTAATGCTCATTCTTATTAGTTGTTTTCTATTTTTATCTTTTTAGCAGTTTCTTAGAAGAAACTAGTTGTTTCTATTTCCTAATAGAAACTTGATGTTTCTATTTCTGTAAATATCTCTGTATTAATTATTGAGCTTCATTTGCTCATGTAAATCAATTCAATACATTCATTGATTTTGGTATCAAAGCTTAGGTTTTCTTTCGAAATAATTTTCCATTATTTGGAAAATTTCGTGCTTCATTTTGAAATTGCTCTCTAGAAATCTGAAATTTTTTTTGGGGGTGTCGTATTTGTTTTCCGCTAGAGTTCGACAGACCTTGACAAAACACCACGAGAGGGTTTTGTTTTTTCTCGCTCAGTTGTTCGTGCCACAGCCGGATCGAATCTTGTCACAGACTTTCGAGCAAGATATAGGCACCAACCGCTTTGTATCTTCCAACATCCTGCTACTTCGACGCCCGGCTTTCAACCTTTCTCTCTCTGACAACTCGACAATATTTTTTCTTTCTTTCTTCGGCATCAGGGAAATTGTTGGGCTCGACTGCTCTCTGTTCCGAGCTCGGCTGTTGTCGGTCTTGCCCAGGCTGTCACCTCTCTACGAACTGATTATATTTCAGTTAGCTGAGTTGGAGGAACTCACACTGCCAGGAACCCCAGTCCGCTACAAAGCCGCTAGCCGCATGTTTCCATTTGCCTGGGCTTACACAACATTTTCATTCATTCAAAACACTGAATTGCTTTCACGCAAAAGTGGCCGTGAGATTAAACAATTTGGAACAATGCAAGTTCTTGGACACCTTCGATCTCTCGCAGGAAAATCTTTCCAGCACCATTCCTCCCGAGGCTGCCAGTCTTCGAAACCTAGAATTTCTTTTCGATCTCTCGGGCAATAATTTGACAGGGCCCATGCCGCCAGAAATTGGTGGAATGCAGATGGTGCGGAACATGTTGGAGAGTCGACCATAGGTCCCATCGAAAACACGCCGTGAAAATCAGTTGAGGAGTGAGAACACAGTGATGATGTTCTTCATCGTAACCGTCTGTCATCTATAACACAATCAGTCACACGATATTCCCTGAAAAATTTGTGCATACATTTGGAGGCAAGCAGTTGGTATTGCATGGCAAACATACGTAATAACACGATGGAGGCAGTCTAATATCGTCAGACACTGTTCCGTGTGATGCGTCCGCAACATTATCAAAAGCCACCAGAATCGAAACGTTTACTCTCTACCTGTCTTTTGGCCATTTTTTAACTGCTCAGCTCTGTTTTCTATGATTGTGTGCTTCAGCAGTGTGTTTTTTTAATAAAGAGATAGTGCGCGTCATTTGCCAAGTTCCATTGAGCGAACCGAGGAGGGGTCGCACGTACGGAGTAATGGATTTTTTTTTTGGCGTGATACAGGTATCATCTGTCCATAAAAATTACGACTTCTAGTTTTATTTCATATTGCACCTGTCAGATTTTTCTCTAGATCAGCCGGCATCTGCCTAGAAATCTGTGCCAGACTCCTTTGTTGTTTTATGTGTCTTAGGAAACGTGCAGATGGCCTCGCTAACCAATCTGATGTTGGAAGGCAATCAGCGCTTTAATGGCACCAATTATAACATCTGGAAACAGAGAATGTTGACCATTTTTTAGTATAGGCGTCCTGACCAGCTCGTTCTGAACAAAGAGCTCCATATCGGTATAGCTGGTACTGATCAAGATAAGTTTGATAATCGAAATCGAGAGGCTGTTATGCTTCTCAAACTTTCTGTGACTGATGATCAGTTACCGCAGATTCCTTCCGGCAAAACAGCTGCTGAAATTTGGCAACATCTGAAGGAATTGCACGAGACATCCGACAAGAGCAGAGCTTTCTTTCTCAAGAATCAGTTGTTCTCCATCATGATGGACGAACATATGTCTTTACAGGAACATCTTAACAAGATTAAAGACATTCGAGATCAGCTCGAAGCCATTGGTCGAACCATGGAGGAAGAAGATATGGTAGTCATCACTCTGAAAAGTCTACCAAAATCTTATGAGCACTTCATAGAAACACTCAACATTACCTCCACTAATGTTGATCTGAAGTTTCCGGAGTTATGCACCAAACTCATGCAGCAGGATCGTTGGAAACAACAGTTTGGTAGTGGTGCCTCATCAGCCTCCTCAGAAAATGCTTTTGTTGCCAAATATCAACCCTCTCAGTCCTTTCAGCATAAAGGTTCTTCTTAGTTTTTTGAACCTGCTAGAAAGAAAATGTGCAGTATAATTACTGTCACAAATTCGGCTACATGAAGAAAGATTGCCGACAGAGGATTGCTTCTGAACAGAAGAAACAGGAAGGGCCCCATCAGACAGCAAATGTTGCAGAACATTCCAAGCAGACAGAATCTGCCTTTTATGCCTTTATGGCTAAAAGGTCTTCAGATCATGTCCCGTCTTCGGCCTGGTACATTGACTCTGGTGCATCACACCATTTCTCTCACAGGCGTGACTGGTTTATTGATTTCCCACCTTTCAATGATTCCGTGGTATTCGGCGGAGGTGAAGAGTACACAGTGGTTGGCAAAGGTACAGTTCAGATCCAATCTGGTGGGTGCATACTCATCTCCCTGAATGTGTACTATGTTCCTAGTGTGGAAATTAATCTGTTGTCTGTCAGCCAGATTATGAGGAACTCTCCTCAGCTTGATGTAGTGTTCAGTGCGCACAAGTGCTCCATTATTGACAGGAACACTAGGCTTACGGTTGTTGTTGGCCTAGAGGATCATGGTCTATACAGGCTTCTTGACTCTAAAGAAACTGGTTGTTTCTATTTCCTAATAGAAACTTGATGTTTCTATTTCTGTAAATATCTCTGTATTACTTATTGAGCTTCATTTGCTCATGTAAATCAATTCAATACATTCATTGATTAATTGTGGTGTTGATTGATGTCCCTAAAAGATCAAGATAGAGGCAAAGGTGGAATATTACTTATCATTTATGTTTTCCATTTAAATGTTCTCACTCTTTTATTCATAATGCTTTCTTTCTAACTTTCAATAATTTTTTGGAATCATGGTTTGGAATCTTTAAAATATAATATTTTCATTAAAATTTAAATATTTTATGTATTTTTTTAGTAAACCAAGCCATTGAAATCAAATCAATCCAAGTCAATCAAAGTTTGAGTCAGAGTACAAGTTGACCCTCGATGGATTTTGAGTTCGAGTTTTAAAACATTGCTTCTAATGCATGATGAATTTGTCTTAATGACAATGACCACCTATTTTTGTGGACCTTTCAAGATCATATTGCTCGATTGCATGTTATCCCAGAGCTTGTAAAGGGGAAGAAAAAATTGTTACTGATAGTTATTAAATATTTCCAATTCAATTGCTAAAGGGGATTTGCTACAACAAATTGCTTCTCAAGGTTTATTAAGAGGTTTTCAGTCTACCCAAGATTTCCTTTCCCGGTGTCAACACTTTCACGTTTATTATTTTTTGTAATATGCCTTGCACAATCAAACCATTTTCTAAATTCAATAAAAAGTAAGTATATTTCAAATGAAAGAGAGTGTGAGTTGTTTGGGAGGTCCATAGTTCCTAAGCAATCTAGTGTGCATTATTTTATTTCCATAGTTTGTATTATTTATGTTGAAGTTATGGTGTACATTAGGTTTCAATTCATTAACTTTTCTTGATATTGCATTAGTCATATCATGAACTACATGAAGCAACAAACATGTTTATAGTACCATAAACTTGAATCCTATTCTCCCATATGTATCAAAACATATATAGGAGCGGGGCAATAGGATCCAATGACATAGGTTCCAGTTCCACTCCATCACATCAATTTGAACAACATCCCATCTCTATTATTACTCTACTTCAAACATAATACAACTCTTTCAAACCAAAAGCCATGTAATACAATAATCTCTATTTTTCAAGCACAGATTGGTTTGCACAATTAGTAGGCTCAAAAGTTTACAAGCCTCAAGGGACTAGATCTTTCTCTTAGCTTAGCTTAGCTGGCTAATGTGGCTTTTATAATTGTCTAGTAACATCAATTACCAAATAGATGGTGTCTTCATGTTCTCTCCCTCTACCTCTATAACACTATAAAAGTAAGGATACAAAGAAGGGTATTAAGCATAGCAAAAAGAATTAAATTTCCAATCTTTTCTATCCAATCTTCAAGCATGAGTCACACAAACATATACATAAGCCCAAATTGTTTGGCCAACAAAAAACTAATGACACAGGTTGGCTTATGCCTTTACTAGGCCCAAAACCTTAAGGTGCAAGAGAGGTGATTTTTCCCTTATTTGGCCAATTCAACTCTCACGTTCATCCCTTAACATTGTTTACAAAAGAGATGGTATCTTCATGTTATTGCTCAAGCTTCCAATTAAATTTTTCTTGTACTTCTATTTCCACTACATCATAAAAAGAAAGCCATGGGAAGGAGCTTAAACATAACGAAGGAACAGTTGCATTTCAAAACCTTTAAATCCAAAGAGTCACACATAAATGTACATAGGCTCAAAAGTTATTGTTATGCCAACAGAATAATAATGACTCATATTAGTTTATGCCCTTGCTAATCCCAAAACTTGATCTTTCACGTAGTTGGCTAATTAGAGCTCTTATGATTGTATACTAACATTGTTTCCCAAACACTAGTGTCTTCATGTTAGTTGGCAAAGTTATCTCTTATGATTGTCTAATAACATTGTTTCTCAAACCACTGGAGTCTTCATAAAAGTAAGGATACAAAGCAAGATCTTAAAAATAGCAAAAGATTGATTGAATTTCAAATCCTTTCAATCCAATATCCAATCATGAGTGACACATACATGCACATGCTAACATAGGCTCAGATTGTTATGCCAACGGAATAATATTGGCATGGATTGGTTAAAACTTAATATCTTTGCTAGGTCCAAAACTAAAGGTACGATGTTTCTCTTTGTTGGTCAATTTAGCTCTCATGATTGTCTACTAACATTGTTTACCAAATAAATGGTGTCTACATGTTCTTGCTAGAGGTTCCAGTAAAAAATTTCCTCTACTACTACTTATATGACACCATAACAGAAGGGTGTGAAGCAGAGACTTCAATTTCAAATAGCAAGAGTCTCACATGCATGTATATGCCAGATTTTTTTGCCAACGGAATAACAATGACGCAGATTGTGTTGCTTTACTAGGCCCAAAATTTTAAGGTGCAAGAGGCAAGATGTTTCTCTCAGTTGGTCAATCTATCTCTTAAGATTGTCTACTAACATTGTTTATTGAATAGATTGTGTATTCACGTAGTAAAGGTCGTGAAATTTACTTCTACGGTAAGGTAAAACCTGTACTGAAACTATTTCCCTTAAAAAATATTTGAAAATGCAGGGACTATTTTGCCTGGTAATAGCACATGCCCTACAAGAACCAGAGTACAGTCATGCCCATCTCCCTGGAAACGATATCAGTTGGGAGACGGTGGGGTGGGGACTTTGAATTGTACAATTTTTCTTAGATATAAACCTTTTTTTCTAAAAAAATAAAATAACACATGCCTCTATAAGCATCAAATGTCCTCGTAAATAGAGTCACGTGCCTGCATGAACCCTTAAGACATTAACACAATACAAAAACCAAAGCTAACTTTTATACATTCTGAACCCAATGCTGTATAATACAATGCATCTTTTTTTTCTTACTAGACTCCAGAATGTCTGACATGAGAATTTAACATTTCATGCCAAACCAGTAAAGCGGGTTTGGCCTCACCACTCTAAAAGGCCGACGAACCCTTCAATCACCTGGCCATTTAAGCTTTTAAACATCTTTCAATCGTCGGCACCCCAACATGCTGCATCGTCGGCACCCCAACATTCTCTCCAGAAACTTGAACACCACGGCTCGAATCACCTCGAGGTAATCGGCGACAAAATTGACGGAACTCGAGCTCAAATCTTCACGTAGAATGCAAAATCACGGCGGCAGACCCCAAGCAAGCTCGTAAAAGGATCAAGAAACGCCTGCGTCACCGGCAAATGGAGAACAAACGTGAAAAGACCATCGGCGGGGTTAACGACGGCGTTGTAACGATGACTCCACCATTATTCCTCCCAAGATTTTACACAAAGCCCTGACCCGGCATTAGCCACATGTAAACACCGGAACCCCCTCCCCCCTGTTAAGTCCCCGATTTCGAACCCGCGACGCAGGCGGCCTCGAAGCTCCGCGGCAGCCGCATGTACTTCGCTGTGCATCGTTGTACAACAATACAGCAGCCTGCGACTAAAGCCAACAGCGGATGGCCAAAGGCCCCTAAAAAAACACCACATCTGTCTAACATTTGTGCTATACTCTGCCAAGATAGCGCCGCGCCGCCATCTTCGCGGGTGGCAGGACAGAGGCCAGACAATTTTATCTTTACTTCTACGACGCCATCTAAGCAACTTCAAAGAGCGATTAAATTTTAAATCCTTCTAATCCGAAGATTCAAGCAGCCATAAGCATACATACATGTAAACAGGCAACAGAATACGGATATTTTGTCGAGATAGAAGAAAATTCACAGGCATCATGGACTCACCGATATTCGATCGCGTGACCTCGGTCGCCATCAGCACACGAGAATTTCACGAGGGTTTGTGGGGTTTCAATGCTTTTTGCGTTCTGCGAATCGTGGCCGTCAACTTCGTTGGCGATTCCGTCGTCGGCTTCTTCAAATGAAATAGAAACGAGAAGAAGAGGCGTCGGCCTCGGCTCTTTCTTTTAAATGTCTTTTTTGGTTTATTTTTATCGTGTCATGTGAACGCCGCCCCGCCCCGCCGCGCCGCGCCGCTCCGCTGGCCACTCAACAGCAAACCAGCCTCCGCCGCTCCACCACCCGCAATTTGGAGTTGATAAACCCTAACTATATTTAGAGGATGAGGGGATTCTTCGTGAATCACCTCACTAAATGTGCCACATCTTCGTTGGAGAACACTAACTAAACGATGTGCAAAATTTTTGAGGTGTCGTTGCGTTGTTACATCTTTATTAAAAAAAAATCATAACATTTTTATTAACATGGCAAATAATAAGAAGAAATATCAATAACATGCGTATATTTATAATATTGGAAAATAATAAGAAATATTAATGCCCTATCAGTATGTTGGCAAACATTTTAATTTGGTATTTTGTTTATGAATACTTGTATGGAAAATCAAATATTCAAATAGATATGATAATTTAGTTTTTTTATTTAAAAATAATAAATAATAGAAAATATTATTTATATAATATTCAAATAGATATGATAATTTAGTTTTTTATTTATAAATAGAAAATATTATTTATATAAATATTTTTAAGGTATAGTTTAATATATAGAAAAAATAGTTTTTCTCACTAGAATAGGTTAATACAATGGGATTTTTTGTTATCGAGTAAGAATGTAATTTTTTGTTGTTTAAAATACATTTTTGAATTCATAAATATATTTAGCACTTAAAAAATCCATGGGGCACTTAGATTAAACAACTTGAACTCAAGATTTTAAAAATCTTTGCCTAATTTTGATTAAAACTGACTAGGAAAAATGTCGTGAAAAAATGTTATTTCTTTTTAGAAGTTAGACCTCGCCTATTTTTAATAAAGGTTTGAATTTAATATTTTAGGTATGAATATTTTTATGGAAAAATAAATAAGAATAATAATATAATATTTTGTAGTTATCTCTAGCCTTATGTCAGCACACACGAAAAGGGGTTGCAACTCACACTATACTTGGAGCACCGTATGTGCTCTCATCAATTCATCTGTCATGGCACGAAGTCATTTGAATATTGCAGGTTGCATATGAAGGTACAAGAGAAATCTCTAGTAGAGTTGGAGGAAAAAATTGATAGTATAGATTGCAAGTTGACCATATTTATAGTATAGATTGAAAGTTGACCATATTGATAGTATAGATTGCAAGTTGAACATTCTAGCTAGGAGATGAGCAAACATCTCCTTCGAACATCTCCTTCTCCTCAAATGAGAGTAGTAAAAAGCCACCATGGGTGCATTGTTTATCTCCTTCTCCTCAAATGAGAGTAGTAAAAATCCACCATAGGTGCATTGATTCTACGCAATAATTGTTATGACTCACTGGTTTTTTTCTTGTAATATTCGTAGTCTTTTTTGTCTTCTCATGTCAATGTACCTCATCAACCTTATTTTTATAAGTTTCTATTTATAATAGGCTCTAATTAGATAAAGTTTTAACAACCTCAAGATTCTAAACTTTATTGATTTGATTTTCCTTCAAACAAATTAGTAATGAAAAAAATTTAGTCTATATAATTTTTATGTTATATAAACTTAATACAAAATACATGAGTTCAGATAAAAATAATAATATAATTTTTTTAATTTTATTTGTTTTTTTATATATATATATAATTAATTTAAAGTTTAAAAAAAAATTCTAAACTGAATGAATGTTAAAGATGTGAGTATTTTGTTACCACTTAACTTTGTATTTTGTTGGAAGATATTTATATTGAAAAATGTGTATAGATATCAATGCAATTGTTATTTTGTATGAAAATTACCATATATCAATGATATAGGTATTTAATTAAATATATTTGGTTTTTTTAATGTGTAGAATAAATATTAATTTTATATTTTATATTTTTTTTTATTATAAAAGTAGATGTATATTAATAGAATAAGTTTGAACATGGTATAAGTATTATAAGTTTTTTTAATAAATATTAATAATATGAGTTTTATGGTATGCACATTAATTTGGTATTTTGTAATTTAATTTGGTATTGTTTAACTTATAGATGAAATGGACTTTCTCATTTAAATTTGGCAATATAATTTCAAGAATAATATGATTTTCTATCTTTTAAAAGGCATTTTTGAATACATAAATAGATTCAACATCTCATGTGACACTCAAATTATACAAATTAAATAACTTAAATACAAGTTCTCAAAAATCTCTACCAAAAAATATCCTGAAAAAAAAAAAATGATTTCTTTTATAAATTAAACCACACCATTTAAAAATAAAAAATATATTTAATTTTATATATATATATATATAGTTTTATTTTGCATATGAAAAAAAATTATTAAAATCACAAAAAAGTTACATTGTTTACCAAAACTTCATATTATTTAAATAATATAATTCCTTCACATAATTTCAAGGCATTTTGATTATCAAATCTCATTTAAAACAAATTAGTTAAAAAAACACGCTCAAAATCAAAAGTTTAGAATTAAACTGTTTGCATAGTGACTAATGGATTCTAATGATTTAGAGTTTATGACACGAAATAAAAAGTGGACAAATTCAATCTTTTTAACGCTTTAACTTAACACTTTGGTTTTATTGGAAATTTTTCCAGCACATTAACTTAATATTTGATATTTTGTTTATGAGTATCATATTGGAAAAATATGCAAATAGATGTGAATAAGATGTTTATTGTACTTAGGTTTTTTTGTTTTTTTTTTAATATGGAAAGTTAAAATAAATATGAATTTATGGAATAAGTTAAAAAGTTAATAAATTTAATTGTTATGATTAGTTTTTTTTCTCACGGGACCAAGTTTCACTCATTACATCATATTTTGTTTATGAATATTTGTATTTTAATTTGGTATTTTGGTTATGAATATTTATAAATTAAAAATAGGAATAAATATCAATGAAATTGTTCGTTGCTAAATATGTTAAAAAGTGGATAAATTTGTAGAAAAGGCCGTTCCATTTATATTTTTAATTTTTTTATTTAAATGTATTCATAAATTATTTTAAAATAGACTAAAAATAAAATTATATAGTCAAAGTTTTCATGAATAAAATTTTATTTATATTTATTTATTTTTTCATTTGAATTTATTCGTAAATTATTTTAAAATAAAATAAAAATAAAATTTTATAGTCAAAGTTTTCATGAATAAAGAAATTATAATTACTCTTAAAAATAAAGTTCCATAGTCAAAATTTTAGTAAATGGAAAAAAAATATTTGATCATTTTAAAATGAACTAAAACCTTTAAAATAAAATTCCATAATTAATTAAGCACATAAAGTGCATGATGTAATGGTTGGGGCGGATGGCTTTCACACCCCCCAGTCAAGTTCGATTCATGGGGAGGTTGTAAAATTGGAAAATGAGTGGGTCCTACTGAAGCTTAAAAAAAAAAAAAAAAAAAAATTCCATAATTAAAGTTTTCATTTAACCATAACTTTTATCAAAGTTTAACCCTAAAAAAATTTGAATTTATCAATTAATTGATTTATTCCATAATTTATTATTATACTAAATACGAGGAAACTTAATTAGGGTAATAATATAAATATTTGTTTCATTCAAATTTAATAACCATTCATGTAGAAACTAAGATTATCTCTATTTATATGAATGAAATGAATGGTATTTTTTTAATATTTTCATTTTCATTTTGTTTATAAATATCTACGTAGAAAATAAAAATAAATGTGAATAACATATGTATCTTACTAGACACATTACTTTAGTATTTTGTTTTAAAATGTATCTCTCTTTATATTGAAATACCAATAAATACCAATTGCATAAGTACCTTGCTAGAAAAGTTAGTTCGGTATTTTGTTTCAAGGAACCATATCCACACTTTTTGATAATAAATGTAACTTAGATATAATGTTTATGTTAACCCTACGGCTTCCTCAAGTTAAGTGAAAAGTTGGTTTATAGTACCATTTTATGATAGTGGTCAATTTGAAGAGCTTCTTATATCGAACCTGAAGTTGCAATTAGAAAGTAGGGGCTTAGTAAGTATAGAGTTGTGTTAAGAGTTGTGTTTTATCAATTAAAAGGAAAAAAGCAAATTGTTATATGTAATTTATCATAGTACAAATTTGGTATTTGATATTTAGATTGATGTGATGCGCATGCTTCCTATTTACTCGCAATTGAGGTTAAGTGTGGTTGGTTTAATCGAGAAATATTACGCTAAGATGATAGTGGTAACTGAGTGAATGGACATCCAATGAGTTGAGTTGTGTGATGTGTTGATAGTTCATTTTTTTTATGGATATGTATAGCACATTAGGTGGAATAGTGGAATGATATTTAGTTAAACAAACATGTGACTCATTTCTATTCTAAGTTAAGCAAAAATTTAGGTGCCATGCTCATTTTATGCAGTCATTAGGGGGTGGAATGTGAATAAATCATTAGGTTTCTAAACATTATGGTGATTATCTTTATTCATGAGTTAGTAAGCTATGCTAACAATAATAGGCCATGGGTAATAGTTTGGATGATGCATGTCACCATACGTTGTAATAAAGCGCACTCAGGCTTGTACAACCTAATAATTTGGCCCAATATTTGTGGTAGCCTCAGTCATAGGAAATCAAGGAGTGGAGTTGCATGGTACAACAACACATTTAGTAGATTTAGCAATCTGTGTAAAGGCACTTATGGCACCTCTTACCTTGATGAGATTGTTTGTATGTACATATGTTTCTAACCATGAACAACACCCACAAGAGTTGCCTAGGATAGAAACTTATGATATTTAAGATTGGCCTTCAACTTCAAGAAGGAGAGCTACTTAGCTTACCATGATTAGGAAATATCTACAACATGGAGATGGTTATAGCACATATTTTAATCGGGATAACGAATACTCATGATCAAACAATGCACATGGTAGTTTGCATGGATTGTCAAACTTAAGGGATGAGATGAGTCAGCTAACTCTTTTCAATCTTCAACAACATCCATCTTAAGATTAATAGATACATTAACATGAGGATGAGAATTGCACTGCTAAGTAGGCTCTTGTTTTCTTCATACATTAGCGAGCCCAATATGGAATGAATTCCTTAGATACATTAACATGAAGATGAGAATTTCACTGCTAAGTAGGCCCTTGTTTTCTTCATACATTAGCGAGCCCAATATGGGACGAATTCCTATTAGACTTATGGCCACAAAGCAGTATGCGATGGTGATCGTGGGAAAAGTATACATAGGTTACTTGGGAGAGTACATATCACATTGGGAGGACATGCAAGTCTTGCCATGTTGTACGCCATTTCACACCTTTGCTAGCTTAAAAGCATAAATATATACATTATGTTGTCTTCCAAACATTCCACAATAGTGAAGAAACTGTAAGTGCTTCTTCTTAGAGCCTTTCAAAATTACCATATCTTTGTTGATGGAGGCCCATGAAAACTCTATGTAAATTTTATGTCATGATAAGAATGTGGGAACTTAATAAGTATGGAACTATGTTGAGCCCTATGCTTTGCAAATTCAAAAGAAAAGAGGATAAGCAACATGTTAACTTCCACACTATTTACACTAATGATCAAATTTGAAAGGCTTATGTTTTATAGACCCTCGAGATTGAAGGGTTGAAGAAATATTTCATTTACACCATATAAAAACCACATGTCATGAAAAATGAAAAAATGTGAATACATCAAGTGAAAAAACACAAATTTTGTGTGATATTGTTTCCTTGGTTCATTATATGAAATTTAGGCTACTTAGCAATTGAAGTGTCATCATGTAATATGAAATATTACATTATAATAAAGTTTCAATATATCGCATGCTTTAAAATGTGTTTTTTAGATAAGCATACATGATTAGGGGTATATATTTCACCAAAAACATTCAAGGATTTTATTGGCTTCAACCACGGCTAATTGCCCATTTGCACATGTGTGTCAATGCACAAAGGGAAAAAATGTACTAAAAGGGATTTGAATATGGGCAAGGTATAACAACACCTCAATTTTTATCAACTAATCAAAGCCATGTTGGAAAACCACACCTCTTTTTATTAGCCCCCCCCCCCCCCCCCACCCAACAACCCAAAAAAAAAAAATTGTTATAGTTATTGTGAACTAAGGCCTTTAATTTTTTTAATTATATCTAATTTAATTAGGTCGTTGAGAGTTGAGTGTAAAACTTATGATGTAGGAGCTAGTTATTTATTTAGGATGTAAATGGTAATCGTGACTAATGAAGATGGAGGCCTAATCTATTATATAATACTCACGCTAAAATTTTCCTTTCAATTTACTGAAGTTTACTTCAGTTCTTATTTATCTCATCAAGATGAGACAGAGTGATGTCATGTTTGATAAGGCATAACCTCTTGCTATTATTTCCCAATACGATAGCTTGCTAATTTATGTGAATTTATAAATGCAACTTATTGTGCAAGTTCAAATGTTGACGTATTGGATGTGTCACACTTGTGCAAGCATCTTGTGGGATGATCCTTATATTATTGAGTAGACAATTGCTTGTGGATTCTCCAATCCATAGTTTTTTCAAAGGAATCATACAGGTATGGAGGTCATGACACACAATGATTTCTCCTGTAATAATTAGGATTAAAGAGTCGAAGATTAGTTAGAGTTTAATTTAGTTTATAAACCTGGGAATATAAACTTTCAAATGCCTACAATGTATGTGTATTTTCATTGCTTCTAATTGTTGGGGTGATTAGGATACTAACTACTATTTTTGTGGGTTATCTTGAATCAATTTATTGTATCCCACTACCAAGAAATCATAAAAATGTAGATGAATCATTCTACAAAAAATTCTAAGATTACATACTTTGATTTGTTGTGACTCAAACATTGTAGTAATTAAACACTAACTAGCCTAAGGCTATGGAGACAACTTTACTGGAAGTAACCTAAAATTTAATAACCTATGGCTTTGTAGAATTGTTATAACTATATTAAAGATGTCAAAATTAGCCAAGGACTTCTAGAGAAATTCAACCGAGAGAAACTTAAGAACTTTATTATGTGGCTTCACAAAATTAACCCAATGAAATTAAGAACAAATAAAGTAAACCTAAATCCTTTTGACCATTCTATGAAAGTAGCATGCAAGTTGTTGTTCTATGGCTTGTCAAATGCACATGTTACATTACCAACTTGTAAAGATAAGCAATATTGTAGGGATTAAAATAACAAGGAATTAAAGCATTGAAAGTAAGCCATTATACTACTTGTGTTATTCAACCAAGAAAAAAAATTACATAAACAATGATGAAAACAAGAAATAAGATAAATGTTGAAAACACTAAGACCATCAATGAATGCATGATGCAATAGTGGACCCTTACTCTATAACTCACTAAATGCTCTCCTAAAACTAACTCAAACTACAAAGGTAACTCAATATCGATGATTTAAAATGATCAAATTGTTTTTAACAATTTTCCAATCAACCCAAATGGTTCTCTAACCTGTTTATTTATACAATCTAACAAAAAAGTTCTTAGGCCATGACCCCATCTTTAGAAAAATAACTCGTATTCAAAAAATTGATTTTCCTATCCTTTGATGCTTTTCTTTACATTCAAGGAGAGTAAAAGACAAAAAAAAATTCCTCCTAAAAAGGGCAATGATTTGACAAATATGTAGTATTTTAGTTGCTTTTTAATTAGCTACCATAAAATCTTGAAATTGCGGAATGATATGATCCCAAAGTACCTTCTGTGCAAAATCTCCAATTTTATATGCGTGGGAAAATTATTTTGATTTTAAAATTTCAAGCATGCCATGCAACTCATCAACAAGTGGTTAAAAGGTTCATCAATATTTAAACAAGACTCTACAACAACTCATGTACATTCCAATGAGAAACTCTTAGATGATAAATTTTAGCATAACTTCTCCAACTATCAATGAACCTCAACAAAATGGGGTGTGGCATCAATCTAGTATGTTGAACGTAATCACTAACAATTCCAAATATGTGAATTCATGCATTTTACTATCATCTTATGCAAAAATTATTCATTAATCATGAAATTTGAAGTATGAAGTGGTAATATCCTGATGCAGAGTCTTCACTCGGTGAGTCTACACATATTTCCAATTAAAAAACCCCCCTCATTTTTACTAGACACCCCTTTAATACCCCCAAATATTTGTAAACCTCCCAATACCTACAATATATTGACTTTATTTCTCAGGGTCTAAAAACCCTCTTTATAAAGGAATGTGGTATGATATTGATCAACATGGTGAAGCCCTTGTGTATTATGAAGGTCATCAAAAACATGAATTTGGTCAAAATGAATGACAAAGGGGTTTAAAAGTTCAAACTCGAGGAAGAATTACAATTAAAATGGTAAGCAAAATAAGGGAATTGCCAAGCTCATCATATTGCACATTCCTTGTGCAATGACCTAATCATAACCATAATTAGATCAAGGATTTTTTCATCACAAATTACGTGAAGGTCATAGGGAATGAAACAAGTATAGGCGTTCCCTAAATGGAAACCTTGCAAGATTATGATTAGCTATCACCTCTTTCTAGATCTGCCCTTATAATGAGCAAAACCACATCTTCAATCCAAAATGGATTTTAAAACCCAACCCATGGAAATTCCAACTCTTTAGTAATAGTGATAGACATCATATCTAGTAAAATGAAGCATGGGTATTTGGTAAGGAATGTGGCTCCCAATGCTTGAGCTCATTAGTGATCTCCCCAAATCTGTTTTGAAAACTACAGTTTCAATTGATTTTGTGTAAAAATCAATGAATTCAGCTAGTAGAGTTTATTATTCATGGACCATCATGTCTCAAATGTGAGGGTTTGAAATCCTCCAATGATGACCTTTGGTTGTATCAACCACAAAATTCATTTCAGTTTGAACCCACGAAGGTGCATTAAAATCCTCTCCCATATATAATCTATCCCATGAGCTCTTTTAACTTCATTTTGCAAAGTGGATTAAAATGCCTGAAGATTGATATCCCATATAAAATGGTTAGGATTCCACAGAGTGTTATCCAATAATTGTGCAAACATAATTCATAGAGCAAATTTTTCCTCTCAAGGAACTAGGAAATGTAAATTCCACATAACATTTCCAATACTCTTCATGTCAAATTGCAAGTTAAATAAATTCCATTCTAGATGTATTCTAAACCATTGTTCTCTGAGATGCATGTTATAAATAGTTGACAGTGGTATACAAGCTAGCATATTAACAACTAGTTCTTGAGTCTTAACTACCTTTTGCTTCCAATCTTGAATATATTCTTCCTTCTATCATAATTCCTCACCATGTTACTACTTCACATTTGCAAATTATTTTTTCACCTACTTGTTTCATTCTTTCAAGTACCATTGTGTCTTGTTCATTATTGTAAGACTACCCAAGGCAAACACTTATTATGAGTTTTTAAGAGGAATGCATTCTTTATGGTGGATTGAAGTAATTTCCTCCCAAACATATCATTCAATAATCATCATATCCAATTACACTCAACTAGTGCAACTGCAGAAAAAAAGTAGGAGAAGGGGATGATATCAATTCAACGTCAACTAGTGGGTAGCATCCATGGTACAAATTGTGGTTGGTTCTTGTTGCACCAAAAAAAGTGTTGTGACTAGTGCAATCAATTATGCACCTCTATATACTATTCTCATTCCTCCATACTCATCAAGACTTGACGATGGTGGAGAAAAAACTAAATTTTGTTCATTACTATGGGAAGATTTTGATACATAAACTATCGTGGATATTCTACTAGATATTTCATCACAATAGATCTAATAAAATTATATTTAAAATATGAAATTCTACATTGTTACACTCTTATTTCTTTTTTATATATATTTCTAGATCTGTAGAATATTGTTAATATGGCATGCATGCGAATTAAAAATTATGCAGAAAATAGAGAATGAAAAAATAAAAGCTCACAAACACATTTGACGCACGATATGACCTAGGAAACTCTTTCAGGAGAAAAACCCAGTTAGAAGGTGAGGTCACTCCACTCTCTTTCTCTGAATGAAAATATGGCTACGAATACAAAGAAGTATGACTTATGGCCTGTGGGCTACTACAGTGCACAAATCCTCTTTAGGTGTGCTCTATCTCCTATCCCTCTTGGCTATTTTTACTTAGTTATGCAACAAATGCACTTGAAAGAATGGAACCCATTTTCCTTCTAGTGGCCCAGTTATAACAAAGCCTGATTAGCCTTCTAGTGGTTAGGTTTGACCACCTCAACCCTTAACCGAAGTTACAATATAGACTCTTCTAGAGTCTTCTACATCATAATCATAGGGTATCCCATTTTCCATGAATAATGGGGGCTGACGTGGCATCCTCTCAAATTATGGTGGTGAAAACAAGAAGGTTCAATTCCGAGTGGCATATTTTGTACTTACAGACTCCAATTGATGTGATTATTGCATCGTTGGAAGCTAAAGCAGTAATTTTTTACCCCAAAAAAGTCATTTTATGCCTCAAAATGTTACCGGAAGGTTTCAAGCCCCATTTTTCCAAACTGGGTCCCACCGATAAAAAGGGTCCAATGAGCTTATTCGTCCACTTTTTCCACCCTAAAAGCATCGAGATGGATGAAAAACACTATAATGATCCAATATGGATCACACCTCCCCATTTTGGGAGGATTTTTGTCCCCAAAAGCTTCTCCTGAATGAGGTAAGGAAAAAAAAATCCACCTTCTCTTTCATGTACCATTTAGCATTGCCTAGAAGTTGTCCTTTCAACCCAATCTGCCAAAGGTAATGTTGCCCTTGTCTTGTAGTTTTGGACCTCTTATGAAAAATTGTATCTTATGTCAACTTTACCTAATCATTTAGTGCCAAATCCTCCACAGAAGGTAGGCCGTGTTCCTCTTCCTGACTTAACATGGAAATCTCATAAAGTTTTAGATTCTCTACATTCACAACTAAGTAAATGTTCATATATGGTGGCAAACTCATTCGATAGGAATTATCACCAACCTTTTCCAGTACCTTGAAGGGACCATACCTCAAAGCCTTGATTTTCTTACCAAGCCCGTGTAGCCTCTCCTTGTTCAGTTGTAGCCATACTCTATCTCCCACCTTGAACAATTTCTTTGTTCTATGATGATCATGCATGGCCTTATATTCCTACTGTGACTTTTGCAGTGTCCCTTGTACTTGTATATGGACATGACTGATATTCTCTATAAAAAAATTAGCCCTTAAGGCATCTCTTGTAATATCTTCCCTCACTACTCCTTGTTTCACATATGCAATGTCCAAAGGTGAAGACAACAAATGTCCAAAACAAGTTTCAATTGGGGAACTTCCTATAGAAGTGTGGATTGCTCTGTTGTAAGAATGATGTATATATACCAAATTTTCATCCTAGGTCTTTGGATGCTTCTAGTTACATCCCCTTAGAATTTGCACCAAAGTCCTATTGGCTACTTCTATCTCCCCATATGTTTGTGGATGGAATGTTGTAGATCTCTTCAACTTTGTGTCCATCTTCTCCCACAATGTAGTCCATATTGCACTGAGAAATCTTGTGTCCCTGTCTGAAACAATGCTCCTTGGTATCCCAAAGTGCCCTTCGACATGTCCAAAGAACAAATATGTTGCTTATTGCCCACTTATGGTCTTTTGATAGGGTATCAGAACACAAATAGTGTTGAAGTTGTCAACTACCACAAACATGTAGTCATGTCCCTTCCCAGTGGTTGGTAAACCTCCAATAAAGTCCATGAAAATGCTTTCCCAAGGACAAGTGGATACAAGTAAGGGATGTTATATATCTTTATTCATGTTGCTAGGCTAGTTGGTACAACAAATAATGCATCTTCTTATGAATCTAACTACCTATTCTTGCATCTTGGGCCAATACACATACTTATGCAAGTTGGTCACGGTCTTCCCTACACCAAAGTTCCATGCAACCTTGGAGGTGTAAAATTCTCTAATCAATTGTAATATCTCACCTTTAGGAACACATCACTTATCCAACCTATAGAGTAACCCATCCTAGGGATGGTATTCAATGGTGTTGTCATCATCGTGCACATGAATCTAACTCTACAATTGTTGAAACTCCTCCTTGAAGTCTGCATCCTCATAACATGCCTCTCTGTATGCATCATGGGTGAATGGCTCCATGTGCATAAGAGTCCCCAAAGTTGTGATCTTTGATATGGGTGGAATTGGGAGCATGCTGGCCAACTTGTTTGTGTTTCCCTTCTTGTACTTCATCACCAACAGAAATTGTTGTAGAAACCCCATCCACTTGCAATGCTTGCTTTGTTGTAGCTTACTTTGATCCTACAGGTACTATAGTGGTTGGCGATAAGTGTGGATTACTGTCTCCTTTCCCATCAAATATTGATTTCGCTTCTTCACAACTTGCACTAGGGCATAGACCTCCTTGTTGTAGGTAGGGCAGTTAAGAACTAACCCATGAAATACTTTAGAATGGTAGCATACAGGTCGTCCTCCCTACATCAAGATTGCTCCCATAACATACCCACTCACATATGTCTCCATTTCAAAGGGTTGTTGCAAGTTTGGTAATGCCAGAAATGATGCTTGCTTTATCTTCTTCTTTGACTCGTTAAAAGCCCCCTGCTGACCCTTTCTCCACTGGAAACTCTTTCCACTTGCTATTATGGCATGGAGCAGTGTTTCTACTGTTGAAAATGAGGTTAGGAATTTCCTCAGGTATTGTGTTTCCCCAATGAAACTCTTGATCTCATAAACATTAGTAGACACTGACAATTTCATGATGGCCTCCATCTTGGCAAGATCTAACTTTAGCTCTCCTCCACCTATCACATACCCCATATACACCAAATATCGTTATGTAAATTCACACTTATTGGGATTTGTTAGCAGTTGGTGTTTCTCTAATGTCTCCAACACCTGCGTCAAATGTGAAATTTTATCCTCCCAAGTAGCATTGTATACCAATATATCATCCAAATAGACAATAATTATTGAATCTATAAAAGGGTGCAATAAATACTTCCTTAATCTCATAAACGTAGCTAGTTCATTACATACGCCAAATGTCATGACTAACCACTCATACAAACCTTGATTGGTTTTGAAGGTGGTCTTCCATGTATTTTCTTCTCTAACTCAAATATGGTGATATCTAGACTTTAAGTCCATCTTGGTGAAGTATTTTTCTTGTTGCAACTGATCCAACAAATCATCTATCCTGGGCAAGGGGTACCTATTCTTAAGTGTGACTTTTTTCAATGCCCTGTAATCTATACACACCTGCCAAGTCCCATCCTTATTTGGCACAATGATGATGGGTAACACACATCGTGATGTACTCAATCGAGTGACACCATGTTCCAGTAGTTGCTACAATTGTTTCTTCACCTCACTTGCTTATATAACAGACTACATGTACAACCCAATTTTTGAAAATAGTGAATCTGGAAATAGTTGGATCTTGTGCTCCACTTCCCTCTTAGGTGGTAACCCTTTAGGCTCTCATAACACATCCATATATACATGTAGAAACTTTTCTAGTTGTTGTTTCTGCTTCTTAGTACACCCCTCTAGGGATGCCTTGCATGTTACTAAATCTTCTACAAACTAATTTTCTCTTTTAAATAATAAAACATACTTCTTGTGAGAACTGATTAATTTCTTGGCTTGGTTAGCACTTACCAGTGAAATTTGTGACTTGCCTTTATGCGTATTTATGGTGAATTATGTTCCATACTTGACGAGCTAATACTGATTGGATCTCCGCATGAATGTTACTTCTTGCATGTACATGTAGGGACTCCCAAACGTGACTCCACATACATCAAGGGGAACCACATCTAGTTCTACTTCATCAATAAAATCAATGTTGATGGCAAATATAATTTTGAATTGTTTTGTTACCTTCAAATCTACATTCTTATTTACCCATCCCAATGGATATGGGCTTAATGATCATGAGCTTCCAATCCCAGCTTCTTGACCAACTTTGTTGCAACGAGATTTTCCTGCAATTTTAAGTTAAACAGATCATTAATCTTTGTCTTCTTAACTTGTATCTTTATATGGATGTCCAAGAATTTTTATGAATACTCTTAAACAAAAATATTCATCTGTAGGACATTTTACTGACACTTATATTTTCATGTGAAATATGAGTTATACATTCTCTAAAGAATACTTCAACAATCCATCAACATAAAAAGGAGGCAACTAACCATGAAGCAATCATAACACAACACATGATAACGAAGTTCGTTCAGTGTGGACTATGTCTTTAGGCCATAGGCCAAGAATGGGGAGGTTTCTTCATTAGTCATAACAAAAGATAATGATTACATGGAAGATATTCGTCAACAAAAGGATATCTCTCTCATCTCAAGCGACAATCTCTCTCCTTCAAAGAGACATTCTCCTACAAACAAATATCACTCACAAAGACTTCTCCTTAAACAAGACAAATAAATGATTTCTCACAAAAGTGGCATAAATGGACACTCTCACATAATTGGCAACAGGTTCACTTGACTCTGTTGATCAAATTCAAATCATACTCATCATCATCATAATTGTTTCGAAATTCTGAGACCAACGACTGTAAACATGACTACTTTCTGGAAAAGTGTCAACATGACCATCTTTCATCACTGCTCCATCTCAATTTTCGTGTAATGACTAACATGATGGATTTCCAACAAAGATTAAGATCTTGTTGTCCTATTGCAACATTCAAATATCACCAAAACCTACAACATACATCCATCATTTCGCCAAAATAAAAACAAGCAAGTGGCCAACATGCATCATTATACCTCCCAATCTTACGATGGCCTAAAAATCAACTACTCAAATGCCAAAATGGACTGTGCCATCATGATCCTTGTGAAAAATCGTGAAATTTGAGTATAAACACGACCTCTTTCCAACTCTGTCAAATCTGGGTCTCCAGGGAATCTAAAAGATTCCTCACAACATAAGAGAATATTCCCTGTGTTAGGGTTCCATAGGGTTAGGGTTATATCGGCGTGGTTCTACCTGAATTTATAGTTTTGTTGTGCTTTGGTTGCAGGTCACTGTTTTGCTCCCGCCCTTCTCTGTCCTCTGCGCTCAATTGAATTACGCTTATATGGTTTTCGTGGGCGTAATGATTTAGAGGATTAATTCATGAATATGTTGGGGAGCTAGTCGGGTTTAAAACATGCGGCCTCTATTTTGGCCTCTGTTAGAACGGTGTTGGTTTAATTTTGGTGTTGTGACTTGGGATTGTTGATTGGGCGGGCTTCAAATCCCACCAACCCTTTTATATATGGTACCTTTGTTGGGTCATTGGGCAAGGTCCCAAGGTTAGACCTAAGGGCCCTAAATCATAATATATTTTAAATTTTGGACATTGGTGGGGTTGGTAGCCCGCCAACATAACCCGCCAACTTATTATTATTATTATTATTATATATATAACCGTCAGCCGGATTCTGGGCGGGTCACTAGAAAAATTAACTAGGCGACATTTGGACCAGTTTTGGCTGTCGTTAAAGCCTATTTTTTCACTCAGTTTGTTATGGCCAAATTTTTCCAAGTTTCCAAATTTACTGAGCCTCCAAATTTATTTGGTGATAAAATTCCTACTTCTTTGACTTATTTTGACTAACAATAACTTGCACATACGAAGTCAGAGTGAGGCACTATCTACGTTGTTGGAATCGGGACCTAGTTTCAATGAAATTTGAAGACTTTGATTTTTTAGCTTCTCTAGAGTCACTTAGATCATTCCTCCCCACTCAAGAGCTTATGTTCCTCCAAAATCATAAACATGACTGTAATCGACATCTGCATAACATATGCCTCTGGAAAACCACCTTCCCTTTCCTTCACCTTTATACTTCGGAACTTGGAATGATGAAACTGACACTTGTATCCATATAAAACCTTGTAGCTACTAACACATGTTCAATTACAAGACCAAAACAAGAAACAATAAAAAACCCATACTTGCCAAGAGTTTATAGCACACTCATGGTCAAGTTTACAACAAAATCATGCTCCATGTTATTTAATAAGAAGGCCAAAATATCTATACATTTCCAACATAAATGATGTTATACATTCATCGCATTTACAAATAACTGCAACATGTGATTTACAAATGTGGCCATTTTAAACTATTAAAAAATTCTACCCATCTCTTACCTAACCAAGTGAATGGGTCTTCACCCTGTAGCAGACTTTCTTGTTGAACTGCTTCACTGACTAGTTCCTTCACAGGTGCATTCACATGCTTCCTGTCCCTCTTTGGTCATTGCTCTGGATGGAGTTTCCAACATGTGGATCTCTAATTTCCACCCTTGTTACAATGGCTGCAAAAGTTTTTTCTTTCCTAGACTTGCCTTGGCTTCTTCCTAGTTGTCATTATTTTCCAACACTTGGCAACAACATGGTTGTTCAAACCACAAAAGGTACATGGTTTTCTATGCCATAAGTTTTGCTCATCATTATCAATTTGCCTGTAATCAAAATGAACATTAGAATATCAAGACTTTTTATACCTTGCTTGGTTGCCTCTAGTGCAAACTTGGCGAGCATTACTTGCCTTAGCTCTTCCTTTATAATGATCACTATCACAGGAATATTGTGATGTGCTCTCAGCATCATCTTTCCTCTATGGTTTTGGCAATGTGTGACGCAGGCAAGTTCCCTCTGCGGACAGAGGCAACCCCTCTAGCCCTAGAGTGGGTCTAGTCACAACAAAGACAATACCAAATCAAATTTCCTTAGAAAGTTGATGTCATGAAGGCTTACCTTAAAAACGTCGTTCGATGAAGTCCCTGTTGTGTTGCCCCAGCTCTCATTCTTCTAATCACTTGTACCTGAAAACAACATACATAACATAACCACAAACATAATAGAGTATGACAAAAACAATCTACTCAAACAATCAAGGAGCTTCAAGCTATCACTATGAAATTCGAAATAAGATATAGGAAATAAGCTATTGATTTGTATTAATGTAAATTAAAGTAGAACTTACAACCAAGCCTTGACGTTGTAATCCTCCTTGAAGGGTCCTGTCAGCATGTCTTCGCAAGCATTCACTCATGAACTATCTCCCAAAAGGACAAATAACTCCCTCTCCTACCCAAAAGGCTAATGCTAGAACATTCTTACAATCAAGTTAACTCCACCCAAAACCATCCCAAGCTAAGTTATATGAGAGGCTACTTCCACACTCTGGCAAAACTCTCTACTTTTACTATTGAATTCTTGAACTCTGAAGCTACCAGGCTAGTTGATCTTAGTCATGGAGGAAGTATTTATAGGAGGAGGAGCTTCCATAAGAAATGGGAGAAAGAGCTTATCTCTTTGAGAGGTTGCACAAAAGGCGGAATAACCATCCCAAAGGAGAGAGGCAAGCTCATTTGGTCCAACAACCGACCCTAAGACCGCCCATGAAGCTGTTACACTTTGAAGCTTCGACGAGTTGTTTAAAAAACTTGCCAAAAGTATATCGTTGCGAGTGCAACACATAGATAGAGCGAAGACTTCGCTAGGGCTAGTGCAATCTTGGCCATCTTCATAGGTGGAACAACTGCTGTCCCGCAATGACCCAAAAACATAGGTAAAAAAGGGTCTGCTCCAGGAGTAGTGAATTGAGGTATTCTTCCTGAGATGACAAGGAAGATATTGACACATAATTTGCAACATGACACAAGGAAAATGTCAATAACACGGACCGACAGTGTCTGGAATCAGGGAATACAGGGTCGGTGACAAATTATTGTGTAACAGATTCCCCCAAAAGCATGAAGGCCGAGCAAGTGGGAGGGGTGAAATGCTTTACGAATCCATAACTAAAACAGAACACCATCACGGAGAACCTGCAACCGCAAGTACAACTGATTGTTGAAAATGGCAACAAGAAATGCTAAAAGTAGCATTGCTATAAATAGCAGTTCGGGTACCAGTGTTGGACATAGCAACAAGGAATGAAAACTGGAAGTTCTAAAAATAACATTGCTATAAATAGCATTTTGGGATGGATTCCAATTTTAGTTAGTCCTTGAACTAAAATTGAGAAGTAAAATTCGAATTTGTTCTTAGCAGTTGTTTAATTAATAATTAATTAATTCATCTTGAGTTAATTAGTTGGAGAAAATCAAACATGAAGTCTATGTGAGGACATGCAACAATTATCCCATTGATTGAGGAATTTATCCCTTAGTTAAAGAGATCAGGATGAGTTGTACTTTAAGTTGTAATTAGTTAGCTCAGTTAACTGAGTTAAGTCCAGTTAGATTAGTTCAAATAGTTTGTTGAACTAATTGTGAGTTCAGTTAGTTAATGCATGCATGCATGTAACTGCTGCACTTCAGATAACTGAATATTCTTTCATAAATAAATCATGCATTTCAGTTCAGTTAGAGAACCAATTGAGATCAGAGGAAGGGACAGTGTACTATCAGTTGGAGTAATTTTCCTATATAGGAAACTCATGCATGCATAAGGAATTATCTCCTTCAGGATTGCGCAGTTACTTCTGAGTTTAGTGAGTAGTGTGAGAGGCCAATTCACACAGGTGGCAGCATTGGACCCCAGGAGAAACTGCACAAGGAAATAGGAGGCTTGGAGGGTAGAGGAGAAGGTTTGTGAGAAGCCTTTGACTGTTTATGAGCAGTAGAGGGATCGTACTGAGAGCTGGATAGCTTGAGAGATAAAGCTTTGTGTAATCCTGAGATATTTCCACTTGTATGATAATACAGATAGCGAAGTTTTTAGCTGAGGGTATCCCCAGAGTATTCTTCTATGTTTCATGTGTGATTGAATCTTCTTCTATGTTATATGTGTTCCAATTGATCTTGCTCAAATTGATTAAGCTTCCGAAAGTTTGATAGTAGAAGTAGATCAAGTATTTTTCTTTAGTACATTGCATTATCAGGTGATCTACAGTGGGAATTTCTACATGGTATCAGAGCCATGTTGATCAAAGCGAAGAACAGTATACAAGAAGGGAGAAGTTCGAAGTTTGAGGTTCCTAAATACAGAAATCGAGTTCTTATCACATCTCAATTTCACCAATGGCGTTTAGCAATTTAAGACTCGAGTATGCCCTTGATGGCAACTTGAATTATATAGCCTGGAAGGATCGCATGGAAGCAATATTAGAGGACAATGGTATAAAGGACTTCATTGATCAAGAAGTTCCTAAGTTGGCAGCAGCTAATGCTACAAAATTCGGATAATGGAAGAAATGTGTAGCTAGAGCAAGGAGAATCCTCCTGGAGGGAGTTCGAGACCACATTGTCTCGAGCCTCCATGGGAAGGAGACACCGTTTTCGATGTGAAAACATTGAAAGATCTATATCAGAATAGCAGCAATCAGAGGAAGTTGGCGCTGAAAGACAAGCTTCGGAAAATCAAGTGTGAAAAGGGCGACACGATCTCTACATATCTGAACAAGCTTACCACCTGTAGGGATGAGCTTGGAAGTGAAGGGATCATGACATTCGATGATGACATGGTGAGTCTTGCTCTCCTCGATCTTCCTAAGAGCTAGCATAGCTAGCAAGACTCGGTAAATGGAAGAGAGAAACTGCCAGATTGGGAACGAATTTGGTTGGATCTGATGCAAGAGGAGATAAGGAGAAGCACTAGAAATGGTTCTTCATCCAAGGAGGATGAAGAAAATTGCGCCTTAGCGAGTAAGGCAAAGAAAGGGAAGGAGAAGGATTCTCATCCCAAATCGAGTTCTTCCCATGGTGGGAAGAAGTTTGACAAATTGAAAGTACGATGCTTTCATTGTCATGAGATGGGCCATTATGCAACAAATTGTCCAAAGAAGAAATCCAAGAAGGGATCCAAGGAAGGATCTGGAGGTGAGGCATTGGCCTCACAGTTCGAGTTGGATTTCACCCTCTTCGTATGCATGGTTTCATCCATGGTGGGATGTGGTTGGTTTCTTGACAGTGGAGCTTCTTTCCACATGACCGACGACAAGAGTTTGTTCAGTACCTTGGAGAAGAAAGATCTCTAGATACTCATAGCGATGGGTAATGATGAAAAGTATAGTGTCTTAGGTGTAGTCACAGTTGTTTTTTAGAGGGAGCATGGAGCTCGCATTACCTTGACCGATGTCAAGTATGTACCAGGACTGAGGAAAAATTTGGTGTCAATCGCAATGCTGGAAGACAAGGGCTATGATGTAGTCTTTAGTAAGGGAAAGGTTTTCCTTTGACACATCACCACTAGACAGGTGAAGCAGATTGGTTCACGAGTCAAGAACCTGTATGCTCTTGAGGTTCAAGATGCATGCAAAGCCTTGAGGAGCAAGGAAACTGATGGAGACTTGGTGGTTGAGAGGGAGAGTACATTACCTCTCAACATGCAGCGCCAGAAGAAGTCTCAGACAATTGTGGAGGAGCCACAATTGGTGAAGCAGCTTCAGGAGGTTTTGGAGCAACCACAACTAGAGAAGCCGAGAGAAGACAGAGTGGATGCATCCACTCATGCAAAGACCTCCAGTAGGGAGAAATTTCGAGCCAAGTGGGTAGAGGGAGCACATGCATCCATACCTCCAGGTAGGAGGTTGGACGATGTGGAGTGATAGTCCCAAGAAGGCTGGAATAGGAGCGGGATCATTGAGGTTCCCAACCTCTTTGATTAGACCTTGCTACGGGAGCCCCGACGAGAAGTAGCAGGAGTGGCTAAGTGGGTAGAGACAGATTCGAATGGAGCGGCAGAGAGAGCTACAGTGCAGGAATCCCAAGACAGTGCAGAGCTAGCAGGCTACAACAATGCGAGAGGCACAAGAGTGTTGCACTAGTGTAGGATGGTACAGAGAGGTGTTCAACGGTGCGAGATGCATGGAGTGTTGCAGCAGCTCAAAGGTCAGAGAGGGAGAACTTGCCAGCGGCAGAGGGAGCTTCAGCATCAGAGGGTGTTTCTAGCCCAACAAAGAGGTCATTTGGGAGATTTTTTTGTTTCTAGAGTTGTTGGAGCAATAACACTTGGGAGAAGTGTTGCATGCAGAACATTCTAAAGGTTCAGGATAGGGTTCGAGTTGAATGCGTTTCTTATTGAGAGGAAGTGTTGAAAATGGCAACAAGAAATGCTAAAAATAGCATTGCTATAAATATCTGTTTAGGTACCAGTGTTGGACATAGCAACAAGGAATGAAAAATGGAAGTGTTCAAAATAACATTGTTATAAATAGCATTTCGAGATGGATTCCAATTTTAGTTAGCCCCTGAACTAAAATTGAAAAGTAAAATTTGAATTTGTTCTTAGCAGCTGTTTGATTAATAATTAATTAATTCATCTTGAGTTAATTAGTTGGAGAAAATCAAACATGAAGTCTATGTGAGGACATGCAACAATTATCCCATTGATTGAGGAATTTATCCCTTAGTTAAAGAGATTAGGATGAGTTGTACTTTGAGTTGTAATTAGTTAGCTCAGTTAATTGATTTAAGTCCAATTAGATTAGTTCAAATAGTTTGTTGAACTAATTGTGAGTTCAGTTAGTTAATGCATGCATGCATATAACTTCCGCACTTCAGATAACTGAATATTCTCTCATAAATAACTCATGCATGTCAGTTCAGTCAGAGGCCCAGTTGAGATCAAAGGAAGGGACAATGTACTATCAGTTGGAGGAATTTTCCTAGGAAACTCATGCATGCATAAGGAATTATCTCCTTCAGGATTGCGCAATAGTGAGCAGTGTGAGAGGCCAATTCACACAGGTGGTAGCATTGGACCCCAGGAGAAATTGCACAAGGAAATAGGAGGCTTGGAGGGTAGAGGAGAAGGTTTGTGAGAAGCCTTTGACTATCTATGAGCAGCAGAGGGATTGTATTGAGAGCTGGATAGCTTGAGAGCTAAAGCTTTGTGTAATCTTGAGATATTTCCACTTGTATAATAATACAGATAGCTGGGTTTTTAGTTGAGGCTTTCCCCAGAGTATTCTTATGTGTTTCATATGTGATTGAATCTTCTTCTCTGTTATACGTGTTCCGATTGATCTTGCTCAAATTGATTAAGCTTCCGCAAAGTTTGATAGTAGAAGTAGATCAAGTATTTTGCTTTAGTACATTGCATTATCAGGTGATCTACAGTGGGAATTTCTACACTGATATCTGTTATAGATCTGATCTGCAATTATATGAAAACATACCAATATACCCAATAACTGCAAATAATCACCAAAAATAACAAGATTTGAATATATATAAATGCTTCTTTATTGATCAAACCCTTAAGGTAGGGCAACACCATACATTCACTCCTTAAGGAAGGAGAACAATCCATAAGCCATATGCCTATTCATACAATAATCCTTGACATCTCTCAATGGGGAGTCTCTAGCCTCTGTATAGGCCTCATACATATAATACCATGGGTCATACCATGGTTCCCTCAATACCATCTATGTAATACCATGAGCCCATTACATTATTACTAACTACTTGTGGTCCCTTACATGATATGGGTTAACCACCTTATTTATTACTATGGCCATCCCATTATTACATTATTCCCTTGGGTACCTCCCTTTGTACCCCATATTATCCCCCCTAGGTATACTACATTCCACCCCCCTTAACATGTTTCGTCCCCAAAACATGGGAAGAACACAAATAATAAGATATACTCAAAAGAGTAGACCACTAGTACGTGCATGTGCATCTAGCCATCCAAGAGAAAGGTGAACCCTCGATCTCGCTGGTGCCTCGCTCGTTTGAGATGGAAGTTGACCTTGGCAGCTCTTCTGTGTTGATGTGTAGTAGGTGGATCTTCGCTCCTCTCTATCTGTCATGCAGGGGTTGTTGTCCTTGTGGCTAATTCGTTGCCATCTTGTTGGTTGTTTTCTTGCGGGGTGATGTGGGTGGTGATATGCTGAAGTGTTAACCAACAATGTATCTTTCTTTAATTCACCACCTAATGGAGCCTGATGGGTATCTGGTACCTATTGTTGTGTCTCTTGTTGTTTCGTATCTTTCAATATTACTTCAACCACTGAGTCCCCCTCTTATGTAACATTTTTTGCTTCAGCCTCTACCTGTTTTTCTGGTACCTAGTTTGATGTTTGTGTGTGGTTGTCAACCATCAATGGCTCATCATCTGATATGTCAGTCCCTGGAACATCTTCTGCTTCAGCCTCCGTGGACTCTACCTGTTTATTGATGGAAATATCCTGTAATGTAATTTTCTTCTTTTTATACCAGAGCTTCAGGTATTTCTTCAACACATTAATATTCATAGTACCCACGGATTCCATCCAAGGATATCCAAAACAACATCCATTTTATCCAGATCTGAAGTATAAAAATCACCATGGAACACATAATTATCCATAGAAATCTTCAAATCCTTATCAACTTGAACATCCTCATCACCAACTTGTGTGTTTTCAATGTGTTTTGTCGGAACTTGCAATTTTTTTGCCAAATTAACATTGATAAAAATATGCTGACAACTAGGACTTATAAACACAATAATCTTCTCCTTCTAAATGAATCCATGAACCTACAATAATGATATACCAGTAGAAAATAACCCCTTACATGTCTCATTCTTCTGTTTTCTAGCATGAGAACATTTGTCTAAAAAGACTCTTTCAAATTCTTCATCTGACAGTTTGGTCCACTGCTTGTTGTCAAATGAGCGCAACCATTTGGACGCCTCATCTTGGAAATTAAGTGGTATCATATCCTTCCAAATATTCCCGTATTTTAACTTTTGTCTCTGTATGAATTCTTCAATAGTAGGGCTATCATCTTTTCCTGTAAAATATATCATCTCCAGGAAGAGGATTTGAGAAAAGCTCACTTACTTGGTGAAAATTTTAAATGGCCACAATTCCGTCAATATTGCTCAAAATCCCTATTATGACCTGTTTTCGGAAATGGAACAACCATTCTACATCTTCCCATGTGGTAGAAATTTCAATCTAGGCACTGGAATTTCAAATCCGCGCTGCAACTATCCCGTCATCGCAAAAAATTTCTTAAAAAACGCTGATTTTAAATCAGCAATATCTCTCTCGTCCGTAATCCGATTCGACTAATTTTTTTTTTGAACTTGGGTATTTTTTCACAAAGATGTCAGATCTGCAATTAGATTCTACAGATTTTGCACCAGAACGTACAGATCTACTCCGCAAACTCGCTGCCCTGAAAAATGTCTACAACACCACTGATTTTTTAGATCAGTGATATCTCCTTCATCTGGACACCGATTCAGCCGATTTTTTTTTTAAATTGGGTATTTTTTCATGAAACATCTAGATCTACAATTAGATTTTGTAGATTTTGCACCAAAACTTACAGATCTGATCTGCAAACTCGGCCCCCAAAAATTTCCTGCAAAAAAATAATAAAAATAAAAAAATTCTTTGCTTTGCCCAAGAAAGTGCTCTGATACCACTTGTTATAGATCTGACCTGCAATTATATGAAAACATGCCAATATACCCAATAACTGCAAATAATCACCAAAAATAACAAGATTTGAATATATATAAATGCTTCTTTATTGATCAAACCCTTAAGGTAGGGCAACACCATATATTCACTCCTTAGGAAAGAAGAACACTCCACAAGCCATATGTTTGTTCATAAAATAGTCCTTGACATCTCTCAATGGGGAGTCTCTAGCCTCTATATAGGCCTCATACATACATACCATGGGTCATTACCATAGTTCCCTCAATACCATCTATCTAATACCATGGGCCCATTACATTATTACTAACTACTTGTGTTCCCTTACATGATACAGGTTAACCACCTTATTTATTACCATGGCCATCCAATTATTACATTATTCCCTTGGGTACCTCCCTTTGTACCCCATATTATCCCCCCTAGGTATACTACATATCTCTAATACATGAGTACATAGTGAAAGGAAATACATGTGCATAAGGCATGGGCGCAACCATCCAGAAGATAAACATAAACGATCTGCGGTATGGATGCAGCCATCCAATCAAAAGGACCATATGAAATACTCAGGTATGGTCGCAACCATCTAATCAAAAGAGTCATGTATTCAATCATGAACCAATCCGCGCAACCTGAACTTTGTGTAATCTGAGCCCAGAGTCTTGAATCCCAACCCAATCATGGTACAAATTATAATATGCGAATAGATGTGCTGAAGTCGAGCATACTAGAAAATTGCTTGATTACCGCTCAATGATGTAAACCGTTAACAAGCGCGAGAGAGACCACCAGTAATGTCAATGGTTCTCAAGGTATCGCTAATACAATTCACAAAGTGTGAAGAATGATCTGAAGTCAAACACTCATGAAATCACTCGATTGAAGGCTAATGATGAAATCCTGTCGTCGAATGTGAAGAACTTGCCATTAAGGCATGCAAGCTCCAAGGTTTTAGAAAGGAGTCTCTAGATCAACTTCCCAGATAATGAGCTAAAGTCGATAGGAAGTGATCGGTCAAAGGAGGGCCATAATGTTTCCCAAATCATCGACGCAAGAAAAAGGAATAAGATGAATGTGGATGAGACAAAGATTCTGAGGAAGGTGTGTAAGGATACAAACTGTAGAAGGATTAAGCTCTTGAACATATCGACGACACGACTCAGGAGTTTGGCAGCATTTTGGTACTAAGGGATCAAAGGTCATGATGACGCAGCAAGGGTCAGATGGAATGAGGCAAAATGGATACCCCAAACTCGAAAGGCCAATGATAAAGTGAGGATATCTCAACCTGACACGAAACAGAAAGAGTGTCGATGTTCAAGAGCGACAAGCTACCGTAATAATTAATACAACCAACAAAATACTTCCCAATTTTTCCCCACCATTTCTGGCGAGTACCCCAATTATTTTTGAAACACAAGCTTGAAGGGGATAGCATATGCTTGTAATGTAAGTTTGTCATTTGGACAAATCCGACCTAGTCAGTTTTAACGAGCCCTAGGAAGGAGAAGCTCGGTCTCATCATGATGACAAGTCCAATGTCGTCAAGGTTTAACGAGTCCGACATAGGTAAAACTCGAAGTCTTTTTCATATTTATAGAGTTTGAAAAAGACACAGAAAAGAAAACTCCAAAGGTCCCTTTTCGTAAATTTGTCTCTTGAATCCGAAAAGGTAGAAAACAATACCCAAGGGAACCTATTGACCTTGATAGATCAACGTTTACCTTTTTTGTAAGTAATCTATCCTAGTCCGTAAAAGGGGTAAACTTATACTGGGTAGATGACGCTTCGCAACTGTTAAAAAGTTCAAAGCAACAAGAGATCGACGATCTTTTCATGTTTAGAGACTCTGAAAAGAGCTTAAAGATGACTCCAAAAGGGACTTTTTCATGTTTTTACCGAGTCCAAAAAAGTATAAAATACAACTCGTAAATCATCACCAGAGTACTTGGAACCTGTCGCTGCACAAAAACAAGTGTAAGATTTGTTTTCGATGTAAATATGCATAAAATAGACCGAAAACCCTAACCTAAAACCCTAATTTGCCAAAAAGAGCTTATAAAAGGACCATTGGGTAAAAAACAATTCACTTTTTACTTTTTACCTTGGAGTGGAAAAATTTACCCTTGTGCATTTGTGATTTCAGCGATCGATTGGAGGAGTTTCAAAAGCTTGTTTACGAATCCGTCCAATCCAAGTAGGCACCACACCTTTTTCCTGCATTTTTAGACAGAATGTATCTTGTTTTTGAAGTTTGTAGTCATGATTTAGAGGAGGTTTGCAGACGGGAGTGTCCGCAGCTGTTGGCGCAAGTTCCCAGCTCGGGACTGCGAAGATCCGAATTTTCCAATGAAGGGAAAATGAGCTCTTCGCAACTGTACACCAATTAGTCGCAAAGAGCCCTAATTTTCCAAACTGTAGATTCTGGCTCGGCGCACCTGTTTGAAAAACAGGCGAACGAGCGCCGAGAACCAAAATTCCTCCAAATTTAAGCAATTTCATGGGGTTTTTAGCACAATTATGGCATTTATAACTGGATGTTTGCGTGTTTGCAAGGAGAAAATCATGGTGATCGAATGGAAATAGTAGGAACATAACAACGATGATGAGTTGGCAATGGGGGATCCAAATTGTTTGGATGTGCCCAGGAATTGCAGGCTCCTTAAGTTCTTCATTGTGTCGTGCCTAAGAGCACACCTCGATCTATTTCAGTACCTGGTTGGACCATGGGATCCAAATGAAGGGAAATTCAACATTTGGGGGCAGGAAATAGAAATCATTGCCACCGACATCTATTTCTTGACAAGGTTATCACGGAGGGGAGAAAGGCCCCGAATGACAGGTACTCGAATCACAGGAGAGACGATGAACATGCTCATCGGGAGAATGTGCCAAGAGGCCCATAAATCAAACAAGGGAGGTAAACTAAAAATCGCAACAGTAGCTGACTTGTCCCTGCAAGTCCTCCTTTCCACCATCACTAGAGCAGCTGGTTCGTAGGCCCTGCATGAGGCCACCAAGACTCAACTCTGGCTGGTCGCTGACTGCTTAACCCCACCATATTCAATTGGCCAGAGGCATTATCAGGCAACCTCAAAAGGCAGTTGACAAAATGCCAGTGAGGTGATACCAAATAGTTCGGGTATGGCTCAATCCTTGTACCGTTCATCTTGGAACGACTTCCCATCTTTCAGAGACAGGAAGTGGTTGTGGCAAGGCCACCACCACGGGAGCCACGGATCACTCGCTGGGCTATACTGATGCCTCGAGGAGGTGGGGGTCAACAGATGTCGTGGAGACCAAAGTTCTTCGAGTGGCTATATCACCAAATCATCGTTGCAAAGGACTGGCCATATGTCGAGACTAACTTCAGAGGTGATCCAGACCTAGTACTTCTTCCTAGGGAAAACTGGGATGATAGAGGTAACAAACTCATTTTTTGATTTTTAGAGAGTTTTGTAATTTTTTATGATATTTTATATATATGTCCTGATCATTATGTTTCAATCTTGCAGATGTTGGACCAGAAAGACTTGCAGGTTTGTCTCCCATTGCTCGGAGAGTCGAGAGGGAGTTCGAGCTACCTCCTCCTGGCAGAGACGTGGAGGATGAGATTGCTTGAGACCTAGAGGGCTTGACAGAGGGGATCCTGGATTACGCGGGATTCGAAGATGTCCCTCGAAAGTACCAACGACACAAAACAGGGGTGTTGAACAGGATCCATCGACTGCTTAGACGTGTCGTCTAAGTAGTGGGGTGCTATAGAGAGCATCACGCAGATTAGACCCCTAGGTTTATTTTCTGCAATATTGAGAGACATGTTGTCTCATGATGTAACCTGAACACATATTTTTGAGCACTACGATTTGCAACACATGATATATATATATATATATATATATATATATGTATATATATATATATATATACATACATACATACCTATGTTCTACTTTACCAACTTATTATGTCTCAATATTTACTTTTACAGATGTCGCAAATGTCTATCTAATACATGATTTTCCAATGCATCTATTAATGTATTTAGTCTTCTAGGAATATGTTGATATGTAATGAAATCAAAATTCTTTTCCAGTAAACAAACACGTAAATACAACCTTAAAATCTGAGGGTTTCTAATGGAATAACGCCCGTTGGGCTGGAGGACAACAAGTTGTGAATCTAGATTTACGATCAGAGCACGCATATTGAGGGCAAAAACCTCAGTCAATAGCTCAACAACTGCACTATATTCAACGACATTGTTCGTAGTACATCCTAGACAAACACCTTGAAGATCTACCAACTCACGTGAGGATCATAGATAACCCATGCCTTGGAGGAAAGATTTCAAGTACTGCGACAAGCACCATCAACGAAATCAACATAAGGTGAGACAAACATCTGCATAAGAAGCAAAATGACATAATAAGAAAAAAACACTTACACACCAAGCCAAACATGTACAAAAATTAAAACACACTTATGTACATAGAAATGCACGAAAGACTTATGCATAATACTTCTTGAGATAAAGCTCGTTTCAGGGCTTATCTAAAGGATTGCCTTCATAATCAATCAGCACATAGGCACCTTTTTGCAAAACACGTTTTACAATGTAGGGCCCGTGCCACATGGGTTTGAATTTGCCTACCCCCAGCTTATCATGAGCTTGATCATACAACAGGACTAAATCCCATTCAATGAAGGAACGTGGGTTGACCGTTTGATCGAAGTGAGCTTTCACTCGCTTCTTCTGTGCTTCAATGACCAATGAAGCAAGTTGAAGAGTCTCATCAAGTCTTTCTAAATAAAGAAGATGCTCCTCCACCGGAGTGGTATTCAGCAGAAGGAATTTCACATTTAATCGGAAGGGTAGCTTCCAGACCATAAACTAGCTGAAATGGTGTAAAACCGGTAGCATCCTTAACCGAGGTTCAGTAGGCCCATAGAGTTGAAAAAAACATCAAATGCCAATTGGACTTATGCATTCCAATGGTACGCTAAAGCATGGTGAACAACACTTTGTTCACTGCTTTGACTTGGCCTTTGGACTGGGGGTAATATGTTGTCGAATTGTTGTGACGCAAGCCCAATTGAGATGTCAACTCGGCCATCATGTAACTACAAAAATGAGAGCCATGATCTGTGACGATGGCCTGAGGGACTTTGAACTTGGCAATCACATGATTGAATAGAAATTGAGTAGTTGTCTTACTGTCGTTAGTCAATGTAGGCACTGCTTCAGCCCATTTCATAAAGTAATCAATGACAATGATGATATACCCATGCCCCTCAGCCGAGCAAGGGTTACAGGTCATAAAATCAATGCCCCACTTTGCAAAAGGGTCAATGGTAATGACAGGATGCAAAAGAGAAGGTGGTGCATGCATCTTGCGCTGGTAAATCTAACATGCATGACAGGAACGAACGAGAAGAATTCAATCCTTGAAAATGGATGGCTAAAAATAACCAGCACGAAGAATCTTCTTAGCAGTGGCATAACCAGACATATGACCGCCACAGATGCTAGAGTGACAGTCATTTAAGACTTTCTCAGCTTCCTCAAGGGTTAAATAGCGGTGAATAATATAATTAATGCTGACATGGTATAACGTGTCTCCAATAATACGATATGGCTGAGAATTATGGCGAATACGTCATCAAGCATCCTTAGACAAGTCAAAGTGAAATGAAGACGTCTGGAGGTAAACGATGATGTCACCATACCAGGGATCGAGGGTGCTAATCAAGAAAAGTGTAGTGTCTAGAATGCTGTCCTCTATCCGAGAGGGAGCGGAAGCAGATGGTAAGGAGCAAATCAACTCAGCGAAAACTAATGACTTCTTAGATTTGGCAGTAATGAACTCCAAATCAAACTCTTGGAGGATAACGATCCACTTGGAGTATTTGCCCCCCAGCAATTGACGTGACAAAATATATGTCATCAGGTTGCAATCAGAAATAATGGTTGTGGTATGCAACAAAATGTAATAACAAAAATGTTGAACAACTTGAACGACTACGAAGGCCAACTTCTCGACATAAGCATAGTGAATCTCAGTGTCAAGAAGGTTGCGCTAAGATAATATATGACATGCTCGGAACCATCATCGTCGTCCTATACTAGAACCATGCCAATGGTACTATCAGCGACAACTAGATAAAGCGAGTAATCACAGTGATAGGTAGGTGGACGCAACAAAGGAGCAGAAACAAGAAGGGTCTTGAGCTGCTCAAATGAGTTTTGGGAAATTTCATCCCAAATGAATGGAATGTCACACTTAAGCAGACGCATATAACCTTTAGCGACCTTAGCGTAGTTAGGGATGAAATGACGCAATAAATTAGCCTTCCCTTGCAGACTCTGGAACTGGTGCAAAGTAGGAGGAGGCTGGAGATTCAAAATAGCTTCGACCTTGAGTGGATCGAGACGAATACCCTCCTTAGAAACGACAAACCTATGGAGTCTGCCAGACTCAACGCAAAAGACACATTTGTGTGGATTGAGATGAATATTATAATTCCTACAACAAAGAAAAATCTAACGGAGGTGCTTTGGATGTTCTGTGCATTTAGTTGAATCAGTAGGAAGATCATCCAAATAAGGCTGAACAATGTGTCTAATATCATGAAAAGCATATGACATTTCTCTTTGGAAAGTCGCAACGACATTCTTCAGACCAAAAGGAAGTTTTTTATAAGCAAAAGTACCCCACGGACAGATAAAGGAAGTCTTGTGCTGATCAACAGGTAAAATATTGATCTGGTTATAGCGAGAGAAGCTGTCCATAAAAGAGAATATTTCACTCCCAACACAGTCATCAATAAGTTGGTCAATAAAGGGAGTGGGGTAGTTATCTTTCAGACATGCGCGATTAATATCATGATAATCAACACAAACTCGAATAGTGCCCTACTTTTTAGTCACAGGGACAATGTTAGAGACCCAGTCTGTCAATGGAATAGGATAAATGAACCCAACCTTGAGAAGTTTTTCAACCTCTCCTTTAATGGCAGCTGCCTTTCTTGGGTGCATGGGACGTAAACATTGATGAATTGGTTTCACATCAGGATACGTAGGGATCTCATGCACCACAATACTCAGATCTATACCGGGCACTTCTTCATACGACCAAGCGAACACGTCGCAAAACTCTCGGAAGAGACTAGTGTAAATCTCGATTTCCTTGGGAGAACAAGTTACTCCAATGTGAATATTTTCGACAACCCCTAGTTTAACAGAGATGTCGATAGGAATGGTTTGCGTGATGTTTCCCATATTCCCTTCAGAAAAGACCTCATGAGTTAAGATGGGCATCTAAAGTGGTTGAGAAGGAACATAGGAAGAAAAATTATCTAGACAGGCAGTCATTTCCCCAAATCCAGGAAGAAACGAGGAAGGATGATGACTATCAACCCAAGGAGGATATTCAAAAGGAAAAGTTTCAAGAATAGCCTCATTAGAAGGAAACGTCTCTTACAAAGGATCAGGAGAAGCAATATCTCCAAGCCCAGGGGATTGCACATACGTGTCAAGAGATCTACTCGAAGGAGTAGAGTCAGAAGAAGAAGCTGAATCCGAAACGATTTCAACATAGTTGATCTCAACAGGGCTTAGTGGCATAACATCACCCCAAGAATCTACCTGATCGAGAGGAGGGATCACCCAAGGATCAGGGTTAACAGAGATCATATTAACGGAGGTGACATTAGGAGGTGGGAGCAGAAAAAATGCCCATGAGGATAGGAGATTTAAAGAGCCCAGCACCCACACTCTCATAAGGAATACTGGTATGCTCCACATATGGCACATTGCCTTCCGAGGAAGAGGAAGCAAAGAAGGAAAACTGATCGAATGTAAAAAAATTCCCCTGATGAGGAAAACGGAGTATGCGGAATAGTGAAGAAGCAACGACATGCATAGCATACGTCCAACTTCGACCCAGTAGAAGGTTGTAAGTCAGATTGGCGTCGACAACCTCTACTTCGACGTTGACCATCTTGCCTTCCAAGGTGATAGGAAAACGTGGGAGAATACCAAATAGACGAGAATATCTTCCATCAAATGCCTCCAAGGTATTCAGAGATTGACTCAAAGAGGGAGAACCAATGGCTTCCCAACAAGCAATAAACATGATGCAAGTCGAGGCTCCTTCATCGATAACAGTACGATGAATAGTCTTTGAGTTTTTGAGAGGGTTTTCGGCGGAAATCACATCATAATTCGTTTGTCTATGCGTTTCAAACCAGCCAGCGTGTTTCATCGTATGGACAAGTTGAAGAACTAGATCATAGCTGTAGTATAAATAGACAGAGCAGGTTATCTAACAACTATAATTGACTAGGAATGGCTATATTTGACCAGGAAACGACTATAATTGACCAGGAAACAACTAAATAATAACTTGGATAAGAAAAGCGATCTATATTTATGGAGAATTCCTTTAGCAGGTGGTCGATGACAGACTCATTACTAGGCTTTTCAATATGAAGAGGGCTAGAACTGGACAGGGGAACACTAGAAGGAACTTCAGGTTCTTTCCCGACCGACGGAGCATAATCTTTCGATCAAGTAGACACGTGAATAGAAATAGTCCCAGCCATAAAGACCTAGGAACCAGATGAGGAAGAGGATTGGCGCTGGTCCACCATTTGAGTTTGCTGGGAAGGAAAAGGTTCTTTAAGCACAACAAGAATCCTCGAAGTCCCGTTAAGCAAACGACTTACCTCAGACTGTCGAGGACAGTCTTTAGTGAAGTGATCCTCATCATAGATAGGACAAGGATATTTAGGTTTGCGTTTAGAACCATCATCGATAGGAGTCTTAGGAGTTTCTTGCTTTGGCGTGTCAGACTTATTTTTACCTTTCCCTTTCTTCTTACTCTTCGAATTTTTCTCCACCGTGGTGGACTGGACGACGTTAACTTCTGAGGTTTTCCCAGGATTGGATGGATACTGAGAAGCAGTTTCAGTAGGAGCAATGGATTTTTTCTTTGCAGGAGTCGTGGAAGACTTTCAAGAAGACTGAGCGACGAAACCAATAACTCCATCGACAGAAGGTGTCGGCGAAGCTTTAGAAGTTCTAGGTTGCGGGGCATCAGGCAAGACGTCATAAAGCATGCCAGATTGGGAATATACCAAATCAAGATATTGAGCATGCACGATGGATTGCTCTTTAGTAACGCATGCCCCCATAGCAATATATTTGGCTATTGGACCGATAAAAGAGGTAGTGAACCAATCATTCAATAGCTGATCAGGAATCCAGAACTTGATCAAATGACGATGCCTTCTCCATTCATGAATATGATCAGAGATGTGAGTAGCTGTGTCCTGTTTCAGAGAGGTAAGAAGATGCGTTCCCGTTTCATAGCGAATCGGTAACTGAAAATGCGTAAGGAATGCCATCGTGAGAGAGTTAAAATCTTGGAAAGTCCCATGAGCGAGTTCAATGTACAATTTTGCAGTGGAACCAGTAAGAGTCCTTTGGAAAAGATGGAGACAAATAGAATCGTCAAGCCAAGAATTGGATGAACACCAAAGGTGATAAGTCATGACATGTGCATGGGTATGTTCTCAAGACTTGCCTTCAAACTTAGGATAGTCACCAAGGATCTTGGTTGGAACAGGTGGCCAATATGGATTATGAAGCATAGGATCATTGGTCAACTTCGACATATCACGCAGTTCCAAAGTCATAAGAAAAGGTAATTGAGGATTGAAAGACATCATGGGTCTTTGACAAGGACTAGCGTTGGGTTCCAACAAGTGCTTTGTTGCCCCCTATGGATCTTGTCCCGAAGGATTTTGTCCATAAGGGTTATAGTTTGGAGGATTGAAACCATACCCTGGTTGTTGACTTGGATTTGACCTCCAACAAACCATTGATTACCAGCTTGACCAACAGGGGCAGCATATGGCTGCTAAAAATTCTGATAAGGATTAACCTGAGGTTGTTGATAGTTCTGATATGGATTACTTTGAGGTTGCCCTTGGGGTTGCTGAGGTACTTGAGGACCGTACTAAAACTGAGGCCCAAACTGCGCTTGGGGCCGAGGTTGTATCTGATAAATAGGTTGAGTTTGGAATCCCAACTGAGCTTGGGGATCGGGTTGAGTTTGGGGACCAGCTTGAGCTTGAGGTCCAAGTTACATTTGAACACTAGGTTGACTAATAACTGGATTGACCTGACCAAAAGGTTGTCCTTGCTGAGCAGCAGGTTGGCCTTGTTGGAACTGGGGTTGACCTAACTGACTAGAAGGTTGTCCTTGCTGAGCAGCAGGTAGGCCTTGTTGGAACTAGGGCTGACCTAATTGACTAGAAGGTTGTCCTTGCTAAGCAACAGGTTAGCCTTGTTGGAACTGAGGCTGACCTAACTGACCAGAAGGAGGTCCTTGAGATAAAGGAGGTTGTCGTGAATAAACAAAGGATGATCTTGTTTGGGCGAAAGGTTGTCCCTGAAAGGGTTATCCTTGCGAGCCTAAAGGTTGCCCCTGCTGACTATAAGACTGACCTACCGAGGAATAAGGTTGTCCCTGAATGGGTTGTCCTTGCGAGCCATGGTAAGTAGTGTGATTCCAGGAAACCAAAGGTGGAATTTGACTATCAACTGGAGCCGTCGGAGGAAGAGGTCCAGTATAATACATATGGGCTCCACAATGATCATAATAGTGTGGAGGGTTATGCGGAATAAACATCTGCTGAGAACCTAGAGGGTTATAAGTTAGATTTTGAAGAGCAAACATATATTGATCATACGACAACCCCCCCGGAATGGAATTTGAGGAAATAGGTACATTACCCATAGGTTGACTGACTCTGGATGCCAGAGGTGAAGGACCACTATCAACAGGTCCGAAAGATATCCCACTAACAGCATTGACCACCGAGGATGCGGTAACCGCACTAACAAAAGAAGCCGAAGATGCCACACAAACAGTGGGCATCGATGGAACAAATGTAACTGATGTAACCTGCGTCCGAGGAATGGAGGTCGAAGCCGACTGAGTAGACATGAACGGCCATGAAGTCAGAACTGTCGTACGAGACCATACAGAGCTCTGGTGCAGAGATGTAGAACCAAGTATGTCAGCCAGAGCGCGATAGCGAAGCGGTAATGAAACATTTGGAGAGGTGTGGAAAGGGAAACCTTCTGGAGAAAACTGATATTCACCAATTGACACAAGGCTCTCTTGACTGCTAATAGGACTCGACTCATCCATGTCGGAAGAGGCCATAGGAACCGAAGCATCAGGGGGGAGTAGACAGAAGATCCTTGTTTAGAAATTCCCAAACGTTGGGAGGAGTCTAATTGATATCAAAAGGTTCCCCACTCAGAGATCGAGAGGCAAGAGGCTGAATACTTGGAACAATAGCAAGAGAGCCACTAGCAGATGATACCTTAGATGGGACGGGGGAAGAAGGCTCTCCGTCACTTGGTAAAGACAACGAAACAAATGAGTCCACCAGGATGGCCTAAACTCAAAAGACCAGGAGATAAGATTTAAGTAAGAGGGCTTTGAAAAGGGTATTACTCACAATGTGGCCAAAATTAACAGGTAGGATGTTATCGTGGGCAAATAAATTCTATGACATTGGAACAAAACTTTACCTTTTCATGTTTATAGAGTCAAGAAAAAGGAAAAAAAGATGACTCTAGTCTCCTTCAAATTTTAATGAGCCTGAAAGGACAAGTGCTCAGATGATCCTTTTACTTTTAAAGTTTCAAAAAAGGAACGAAAGTGACTACTCTGGAATTCTAGGAAAAATGTTTACCAGACAAATTGTCAAATTGCATATACACCTTGGTAGTAAAATGAAAGAGAAATGACCAAGGACTTTTCGTACGACAGCTAATCTTCCCAAATGCTGTGTTTGGTGCATTACGATTCATAATGCGGCAGACTCGACTTCCTATGGATAATAAGATTGTAACCTAGTGGGGTCTCCCATCATATACACGACGGTACAGGGAGCACAAGTCCGTAATAGTACTTATCGATTCACAAAAGGAGGAATCACCCAACTTTAGTGAAAACAACAGCCACTAGGTTTAACGACGTCGGAACACGTCTCTAGCCTAGACCTCTAGATATGTGAGTGTTGAGTTCCAATGCGTTTTTAGATTAATTCAATAAATTTTAGCAGTTAATCTTGAATTAAATTTTAGTTTCAAGGCCCTACCGAATGTATCTTCAAAAGCTCCTAAGATGCAGCTAAATGAGTGAAGAAACCATTTCTTTTCAATGAACAACTAACTAAAGAAAAGTGAGAGGTTCATTTAAAGCAACCTAAATTTTCAAAAACTGCCCATTTACTGGGCCACCAAAATTTTTTCCCCTTCTCTTTGTTAGTCGGCATGTCAGCCGATTCATCAAAGACTTGCAAAAATCGAGTTGATTTGATCATCTACCTCAAAACGTTTAGAGCATTTGACCTCATCGGGTAGAGATGGTTTGTATTTCACCCCCTCTTTATATGCTCTCATCCTCTGATGTTATTTAGCTGTTACTCCCTCTGTACCAGTGAACTTGGGCATATATTTCTAATACTGTCCTGCAGGCATGGCATTCAAAGGAACAGGAAAGAACAGGGGTCCATACCTAGCAGCTATGATTCTTTCCATCTTCGTGGGAGCTTGTTGGCTTGCCATGACTGGGATAGATGGAAGGATACTGGCAGATTGAATGGTAGGAAGTAACGAAATAGATGACAGAGACAAAGGAGTATGATGGACTGTATGGGAGGCTTTCTTTGGACTGAGATCCAAAGGGGAACTAAATGAACAAGGATCTTTATGAATCTCTGCAGGTATTTCTTCATTAACAGTGCTAGGCTCTAGATATTTAAACTACACATGTTCAGCTACAAGCCTTTCTTGCAGAGATTCATAAGATTTTTTAGGCTTACCTGATCCTGATGCTCCTTTCTGTGATGTCTTCTTCTGCTTAGCAATCTTCTCAGGGTCAGGCACTGGGTCAGCTGGTGATTTCTGAGGATTTCTCCAGGTATGCCTCACAAACTGAGCCAGAACTGAAATGTGGAGTCGCCACCAGGTAGGTTCTCCAATAGAGTCGCCAGATAGATGATTACAACCAGAAATGTGTCTAGACTTTGTCTATCATCAAAGCATGGAACTGTGTCGTTCTCCCAGGGAAGCTGAGCTTCAATCTCCTCTCCCCGACAACGGCGCCAATCGATGTTATCACCCCAAGAAACTCTCCTAGGTTGTAGCTCGGAGATGCTCAGGACATCACAAACTCAACTTGATGTTGGAAATGGATGAATGGAAGGAATGATGCATATTCAAGCCAGATAACCACTCCTACTTTGCTTGACTCCAGACATGCGTGAACACCCCCAGACTACAAGGCTTTAGACCACCAATTACTCACAGTTTTAGGATTGGGTGAATATGGAGAATACTGACCACACCAGCAGATGCACAGGACCCTGTGATGGCTGGCTGCAACCAGTAAAAAGGTTTGCAAATCTAATTCCCTAGTGCACAGACAGGATGACAGCTCTCTGTCACTAAGTGAAAATAAACCTAATCAATACATTCACTGATACATGCAAGATTATAACACAGAGGTGGGATGACAACCCCTCGAATGATAAACATCAAGAGTTTAGGAATAATGCATATCAAGAACAACCTAGAACAGAAAAGAGATGGAAAGTGAGAAATTAACAGCAAAAGAAACTTGTATTAGCTGAAAATGACGACGAGACGCTGCAAGTATCAAAGCAGTTACAGTCTCCAGAAGTTGAACCTTACATCAAGCAACAACCATCCCCCCAGATTACATCTGATTTTTGGGTATATATAGAGTTTCATTACAAAGGCACTCGGCCATTCTAAGTATGGAGTGGTCATAATTGACCACCAACTACTTTAACTGCCCGATGGAGTCTGAGTGCGATTTGCTTGCTGTAGAGGATGAAATTGATCTTCTTGGGTACTTTGTTGTCCTCTCAGGTGGCTAGAGTGTCGTATGGGATGAAGTCCCATAACTGTTAAATGCGTTTGCCTGTTCGTGCTCTGTCCCTTTCCTTCTCGGCCATACTACTTCTTGAATGTGGTTGTTGAGGAGGAAATGCACCTGGTACTAAAACTAGTCACCTTCGTCCTTTCGGGAGCATGGAACGGTTAAGGTACGCGGTCTGTGCAGTGGGTGGAATAGTCGGATGGAGGAACGAGACTGGCCATCGGATTGGGTGGATAGACGGTGGAGATGGCTTGGCGAGGGACATCGGAAGAAGCAGGAGCGGAATAAGCATGGGCCGTTGGATCTGGGCGGAACTGATCAGACGGCGGAGGAGTGATTGGGCGAGACGGGAGTCATCGGATCGGGTTTTTTGGGTAATTCTTTGGGCCTTTACATATGGCGATGTGCGATTGCGATTAGATCGCATCGCAATATCGCATTGGCAGAAGCAGAGGGGCGCAACTTTTATACACACATGGATGCGATTGCGATCAGATCGCATCGCAATATCGCATCGGCGGAAGTTGAGGGGCGCGGCCTTTGTACACACACGAATGCGATTTGCGATAGCGATTAAATCGGGATTCGATAAAGGAATTAATAGCTTTTAGGACTGATAAAGGGAGAATGAGCGGGGAAAAGGAAAAGGAGAAAGTGACCATTATGAGCTTTCGTTTAAGCATGACCAAGTGGACTGAGCTCATTTCTGACCTCCAAAAACCGAAGCTATGTAGCAGCGCTAACACTGGCTCCTTCTGGGGATGAGATCCTCCCTGTGAGGTCTTAAGAACCGTAGACCATTGCCTTCTACATCAGAACAAGATTAAAAACATTGCATAGTATTCCATTGGGGATGGAGTCTAATTAAGTCTACACTAAAACCTGTAAAAGAACACATTTACAACATTAAGGTTTGAAAACCTTAAACAACCTAAATTTTCAAAAACTGCCCATTTACTGGGCCACCAAAATTGTTTCCCCTTCTCTTTGTCAGTCTGCATGTTAGCCGATTCATCAAAGACTTGCAAAATCGGGTTGATTTGATCATCTACCTCAAAAAGTTTAGAGCATTTGACCTCATCGGGTAGAGATGGTTTGTATTTCACCCCCTCTTTATATGCTCTCATCCTCTGATGTTCTTTAGCTGTTACTCCCTCTGTACCAGTGAACTTGGGCATATATTTCTAATACTCTCCTGCAGGCATGGCATTCAAAGGAACAGGAAAGAACAGGGGTCCATACCTAGCAGCTATGATTCTTTCCATCTTCGTGGGAGCTTGTTGGCTTGCCATGACTGGGATAGATGGAAGGATACTGGCAGATTGAATGGTAGGAAGTAACGAAATAGATGACAGAGACAAAGGAGTATGATGGACTGTATGGGAGACTTTCTTTGGACTGAGATCCAAAGGGGAACTAAATGAACAAGGAGCTTTATGAATCTCTGTAGGTATTTCTTCATTAACAGTGCTAGGCTCTAGATCTTTAAACTACACATGTTCAGCTACAAGCCTTTCTTGCAGAGATTCATAAGATTTTTTAGGCTTACCTGATCCTGATGCTCCTTTCTGTGATGTCTTCTTTTGCTTAACAATCTTCTCAGGGTCAGGCACTGGGTCAGCTGGTGATTTCTGAGCATTTCTCCAGGTATGCCTCACAAACTGAGCCAGAACTGAAATGTGGAGTCGCCACCAGGTAGGTTCTCCAGTAGAGTCACCAGATAGATGATTACAACCAGAAATGTGTCTAGACTTTGTTTATCATCAAAGCATGGAACCGTGTCGTTCTCCCAGGGAAGCTGAGCTTCAATCTCCTCTCCCCGACAACAATGCCAATTGATGTTATCACCCCAAGAAACTCTCCTAGGTTGTAGCTCGGAGATGCTCGGGACGTCACAAACTCAACTAGATGTTGGAAATGGATGAATGGAATGAGTTATGCATATTCAAGCCAGATAACCACTCCTACTTTTCTTGACTCCAGACATGCATGAACACCCCCAGACTACAAGGCTTTAGACCACCAATTACTCACAGTTTTAGGATTGGGTGAATATGGAGAATACTGACCACACCGGCAAATGCATAGGACCCTGTGATGGCCAGCTGCAACGAGTAAAAAGGTCTGCAAATCTAATTCCCTAGTGCACAGACAGGATGACAGCTCTCTGTCACTAAGTGAAAAGAAACCTGATCAATGCATTCACTGATACATGCAAGATTATAACACAAAGGTGGGATGACAGCCCCTCGAATGCTAAACATCAATAGTTCAGGAAGAATGCATATCAAGCACAACCTAGAACAGAAAAGAGATGGAAAGAGCAATTAACAACAAAAGAAGCTTGTATTAGCTGAAAATGCCGACGAGACGCTGCAAGTATCAAAGCAGTTACAATCTCTAGAAGTTGAGCCTTACATCAAGCAACAACCGTCCCCCCAGATTACATCTGATTTCTGGGTATATATAGAGTTTCATTACAAAGGCACTCGGCCATTCTAAGTATGGAGGGGTCATAATTGACCACCAACCGCTTTAACTGCCTGATGGAGTCTGAGTGTGATTTGCTTGCTGCAGAGGATGAAATTGATCTTCTCGGGTACTCTGTTGTCCTCTCAGGTGGCTGGAGTGTCGTATGGGATGAAGTCCCATAACTGTTAAATGCGTTTGCCTATTCGTGCTCTATCCCTTTCCTTCTCGGCCATACTGCTTCTTGAATGTGGTTGTTGAGGAGGAAATGCACCTGGTACTAAAACTGGTCACCTTCGTCCTTTCGGGAGCATGGAACGGTTAAGGTACGCGGTCTGTGCAGTGGGTGGAATAGTTTGATGGAGGAACGAGACTGGCCGTCAGATCGGGTGGATAGATGGTGGAGATGGCTTGGCGAGGGACATCGGAAGAAGCGGGAGCAGAATAAGCATGGGCCATTGGATCTGGGTGGAACTGATCAGACGGTGGAGGAGTGATCGGGCGAGACGAGAGTCATCGGATCGAGTTTTTTGGGTAATTCTTTGGGCCTTTACATATGGCGATGTGCGATTGCGATCAGATCACATCGCAATATCGCATCGGCGGAAGCAGAGGGGCATGGCTTTTATACACACATGGATGCGATTGCGATCAGATCGCATCGCAATATCGCATCGGCGGAAGTTGAGGGGCGCGACCTTTGTACACACACAGATGCGATCTGCGATAGCGATTAAACCGGGATCCGATAAAGGAATTAATCGTTTTTAGGACTGATGAAGGGAGAATGAGTGGGGCAAAGGAAAAGGAGAAAGTGACCGTTATGAGCTTCCCTTTAAGCATGACTAAGCGAACCGAGCTCATTTCTGACCTCCAAAAACCGAAGCTATGTAGCAGCGCTAACACACATAACATAAATGTTCATCCCAAAGCTTGGGATGCTTGCTGCAATAGCCTCTGAGCAACTGGATCACTGTCCTGTTGACTACCTCTATTTGGCCATCTGTTTATGGATGAAAGGCTATGCTCTTCTTCAGTTTGGTGTCCATCAATTCCCACAGACTCGACTAAAATTTCCCGATAAATCGGGTATCTCGATAAGATATAATGGAAGTGGGTAATCCAAAATGAACCCATACATGCTGAAAGAACAACTTAGCTGTTTGTTCAGCTATAATCTGTTTGTTACAAGGTATTAAAATACACATTTTATTGAACCTATCCACAATAACATATAAATAGTCATGACCTTTTCTAGATTTAGGCAGTCCCCCAACAAAGTCCATGGAAATACTTTCCCAAGGATGAGAAGGAACTGGTAGTGGAGTGTACAAGCCTAGTTTTCTATTATTGGGCTTGCTTTTAACACACATGGTACACCCTCTTACATATCTAGAAACTGTTTCATTCATTTTTGGCCAATAACAAAATCTCTGCAGCTGTGCAACTGTTTTACTTACACCAAAATGACTTGATATCAGGGAAGTGTGTGCCTCCCTAATTATCTTTACTCTTTCAGTTTGAGGAATGCATAACTTTCCAAAATGATACAAGAGTTGGTTCTTAACATGATAATCCAATTCTTCTACTTGTTTTCCATGACTTAAAGTTGCATATACATCTTTAAAATCTATATCTTGAGCATACTATTCAATGTAGCTTTAACACAATACTAAGTTATGCTTAAGTATAGCAGATGCATTTATGATTGGTCTGGACAACATATCTGCAACTTTATTGTGTATGCCCTTTTTATATCTGATGACAAGATGAAACTGTTGTAGAAAACCCATCCACCTATAGTGTCTTGATTGCTGCAACTTAGTTTGTGAGTGTAAATACTGAAGTGGTTGATGATCAGTATGTATCACTGTTTCTTTGCCCATTAGGTAATGTTTCCACTTTTTCACACTCTGTACTACTGCATACAATTCTTTATCATATGTGGGATAATTAACTATTGCATAATTAAATGTCTCAAAATGATAACATATGGGTTTACCGTGTTGCATCAACCACTGCTCCCATGGCATAGTCACTGGCATCTGTTTCAATCTCAAATGGTATTTGAAGATTGGATAATGCTAGTACTGGTGCTATACTAATCTTTTCTTTTAAGGTGTCGAAGGCTTTCTGTTGTTTGCCTCCCCACCGAAACACCTTGTTCAATCCTGTTAAAGCGTGTAAGGGAGCTGCAATTAAGGAAAAGTTAGAAATGAACTTTCTCCAATACTGTGCTGCTCCTAGGAAGCTTCTAACTTCTGTAGCAGATTTGGGTTTAGGCCAGTTTACAATGACCACAACCTTAGAGGGATCTATCTTCAATTCACCACCCCCTACAATATGACCCAAATAATTCAAGGATGTTTTACCAAATTCACATTTTGATAGCTTAACATAAAGATTTTCTTTTTTCAAAACATTTAGAGTCTGCTTTACATGCTTCAAATGTTCTTCCCATGTTTTACTAAATACAAGAATGTCATCTAAATATACAATGACAAAATCATCAATAAAAGGCCCGAGTACATCATTCATTACTCTCATGAAAGTAGCAGGAGCATTAGTTAAGCCAAAAGGCATAACTAACCACTCATACAATCCCTGCTTCGTTTTGAAAGCAGTCTTCCATGCATCTTGCTCTGCAACTCTGACTTGATGGTAGCCACTACGCAAGTCCAACTTGGAAAAGTAAACAACTTCTTTCAACTGATCTAATAGATCATCTATGCGGGGAAGGGGATAACGATTTTTGATTGTTATTTTATTCAGTGCTCGGTAATCAATGCACATTCTCCATGCCCATCTTTCTTTCTCACCAAGACGATTGGATACCCACATGGTGTTGTGCTGGGTCTTATGAACCCTTTCTTGAGCAACTCTTGTACCTACTTCTTGATTTTTGCATTCTCTAAAGCGGACAACCTGTACATTTCGATGTTAGGCAATGCAGCATCTTGCTGCAAATTAATATCATGTACTATTTCCTTTTTGGGTGGCAGACCTTTAGGTTCTTGAAATAATATATCATATTCTAAAACAAATTTTTCTAAATTAGCTTGCTGTTTAGCATTACAACCCTCAAATGCATTGGTTTTATCAAGTTTCTTTTCCTTTACAACCATCAGTAAAAATTGTTTGCATGAATTTACAATTCTCTTCACATGTCCTGAATTTATGAGAGTATAATTGTTCTTGAGTTTATGAGCTCTTATAATATATTCAATTCCATCTTTAACGAGTTGATACTTGTTTTCTGCTCTATAGAAAATGGCTTTTCTATCGTACAAGTAAGGACTTCCTAAAATAATTCCACATATATCCAAGGGAACTATATCTAACTCAACCTCATCTACAAATGCTGACCCAAAAGAAAACCTAAGTTTACATTGTCTAGTCACTTGTAGCTTTGCTTTATCACATACCCAACCTAATGGATATGGCTTCTTGTGAGGTTTGGTTAGTAATCCCAACTTCTTTACAATTGCTTCAGAAATTAAATTTACTTGTGAGCCATTATCAAACAAAGTATCAATCTTTTGATGCTTGGAAATAACTCTAATATGAAAAAGCTCATGCCTTTTCCTCTCATTTTCTTCATTATCAATAGATTGTGCAGAATTACTAGTAGATGCTTCAGAATTTTTACCTTTTATACCTGTGGCTGTGATTGTTCTTTCATCCCTTGAGTCTAACCCCAAATCCTTCTGAATAACTGCAACAATCTTCTTCTTTTTGCCATCGTACTTCTTGGGTTTTAGCTCTGGATGCAGAATCCAACAATGTTCATCATCATGCCCATCCTTCTTGCAGTGGGTGCACGAAGGTTTGGTGTTTTGTACAGTATTTGTCTTCCTCTCTTTCCATTTTTGTTTTCTCTTTTTCTTGTTCTTGCTTGTAGTGGGTTTTGATGATCCCCCAACTTCTGGGACCACATTCTTGCCTCTAGCCTCAAGATGGGTGGCTTGGACAGATACCTCATCTATGCTAGTAGGGTTAAACATGAGAATGGTGTGCCTTAAGTAACTATGTAGACCACCTATATACTTCAGTATAGTTTCAGGTGAGTCTAAAGAAATACCTAGAATCAAAGCTCTCTTTCGAAATTCTTGGGTGTAACTTTGTACACTTTTCCCTTTCATTTGGTGAAGAGTTTGCTAACTCATCATGGCTTGCTGCATATAAGCTAGTGGATAGAATTTTTTTTTGATTGCAGAAACAAATTCACTCCAGGCAGAAAGAATTTTACCATGCTTCTTTATGTCAGCTTGTGTCCTGCCTTCCCACCAAGGCAGTTCCTCCAAGGAATAGGCTGGTCAGCTAAATCTTACTTTTGTCTGATTCGATGCTCTGTACCCTAAAATATACATCTATCTGTCTAATCCAATTATCCAGCTTCTCTGCATTCAACTCTCCATCATATATTGGCAAATCAAATTTAACATCTAATTTAATCAAAGATGCTTTCTTCTTTTTATTTTCAGGACTATCAGGAGGTGTGGGAAGCTTTTCTTCTTTCCCTTTAGAATGGTCATGGAGGAGAGATTCTTCTGCTCCTTTATCTTGTTTGGAGTTTGATGAATCTTCATCTCTACCTTTCTTAAATTCTCTATGCATTTCTTCTACCATGGCCCTCATGGTCATGAAACTGTCCATGAACTAGGAGTTTGATTCCAGGGGACTTTCTTCTGCCATTTTCCTTTTAGGATAGGCTCTTCCAATTTTAGGGTTAGCTTCAATCAACTCTCCTTCTCTTAATTTGAGTTTTGTCCTAGTTAGCATTCAACAACAAAAATCCAACACAAGCTTGTCTAACCTTAGTAACCTAGAGCTCTGATACCACTTGGTCCGTAATTTATCTAAGACAAACAATTAAGGTATTATAAACTCATGTGCATGGATGTGCCTATGTTACTTTATGCAACAGATCGATAAGATTGTGAAGTACACAGGCAATGAAGCAATTAAAGAAAACGTAACAGGAAAACATATAATCACAACAAGTTTAATAAGGAGTTCACCCAATACTCCTGGGTTACGTCCCCTGGTCCAGCCTTCAGTGGTGGCCTCTCTATTACGTTTTCAAAGTAGAGTTTTTACAACAGTGAGCTCAATTTGAGTCTCACACATCAAACATAAATCAACAATACTGTACTTGGATTCCCCAAGTCTCTGGAGTACAGAGACTCTCCTTACTGAAACCTGACCTTTATTGGTCACAGTGGTATGAGCCCAATCTGAGACTCATACATGACAGGCATATACAGAGGAGTTCACTTGAACCTCTCAAGTCGTCTCTGGAGTACACAGACTCTCTGACTCTCTCTAGCTCTGTCCTAACTCTGGCTCGATGCTGCCTTTGCTCTACAGGTCAGCTCGGCTTCTTCTTTATGCTTTCTGCTTTGCTTCACTTACTTACTGCTTGCTTTGTCTCTGTCAGTTCGTGGCTTTAAAGCCATCTGCTTCCTGACTGTTCGTTTCCACTTCTCGACTCTCCGGTTCCCTGCCTATGTCGTTTGAATCCCTCTGTTCTGCGTTATCATCACTGTATAACGCCTCATAGGGAGGTGGCCACCTATTCTATAATGGATGGGTGTGTCAGGTTCACTGGAAATGTTTGAATGGTTGTTTTGTCCGTTAACTCCAAGAATGCCCGTGAAACACGAATCTCCGCCAACGCATTGTCCATATCGAACTTCAAATCTTATATAACTTTGCCTTTTTTACCCTGTCGAATCCGGTCATCCATCCGGTTGAGTCTCCGCCGTCGATCTGGGCCTTCCAAATCCTACGGTGGTCGCTCGTATCGGGCGGTTGAGTAGCTCAATGTTTACCTGTCCGATGTGAGCGATTTTCTCTCTCTTCCGCTGGACGCGTGGCAATCGGTGTGTGGCATTGGGAAGAACTTGGTTGAAACCGCTTACTGCCTCAAGCCCTTCCGATATCTTGCCGGTTTTGTGGAATCCCGCTCCGTCGGAACCGAAATAATTACTTTTCCGCATTTCATAATATTTCGGGTCCGGGTGCTCGGGGCTTTTCCTTCTTTGAGGGGTTTGCCCCCGTTTCTCGAATTAACCTCTGGTTTTGCCAATTTGCACCAGTGTGCGTTACCATGGGCCAACGGTCTGCGCGCTTGACCGAGGGTCCTCGTTGTCCCATGCTGATCACAAATTGCCACAGTCACAAGGATATCTCTGATAGCTTTGATCTTTATATATGTATATGTACACATATATATACATGTATGCATATATACATATATACATGTATATATACATATATGTATATATGTATACATATATATATATATATATATATATATATATATATATATATATATATATATTTGTTTTTTTTAATAATAATATAAAATCGTTCATCAGATTCTAGCGGGGTTCACTGTAAAAATTAACTAGGTGACATTTAGACCATTTCTGGCTACTGTTAAAGCTGAATTTGTCGCTTGATTTGTTATGACCAAATTTGTTTGAGTTTCCAAATTTAGTGAGCCTCCAAATTTATCTATCGATAAAAGTCCTACTTCTTTGCCTTGAGATTTTGACTGGTAACAACTTGTACATACAAAGTCAGATTGAGGTGTCATCTGTGCTATTGGAATCAGGACTATGAGCTCTTCAATCTAGTTCTAGTTTCGATGAAATCTAAATACTTTAATTCTTGGGCTTCTCCAGACCCACCTGGACCATTCCTCCTCACTTAGGAGATTTTGGTCCTCCAAAAGCATAAACATGACTACAATCTCAATATGCATAACATATGCCTCTGACAAGCCACCTTCCCTTTCCTTCACCTTTGTACTTCAGAATTTGGAATGGTGAAACCGACACCTGTATCCATATGCAAACCAATAGTTTCTAATACATGTTCAATTACGAGACCATAATAAGACCTAATAAAATACCTATACTTTCCAAGAGTTTACAACACACTCATGGTCAAGTTCACATCAAAATCATGCCCCATGTTATCCAATAACAAGGCCAAAGTATCACTATGTTTCCAACATAAATGATTTTATACATTAATCACATTTACAAACAACTACAACATGTGATTTACAAATGTGGCCATTTTCAAATACTTCACAATTCTACCCATCTCTTACCCAACCAGGTGAATAGATCTTCTCCTTGTAGTCGACTTTCTTGTTGAACTGCTTCACTGACTCATTCCTTCATAGGTGCTTTCACATGCTTCATGTCTCTCTTTGGTCGTTGCTCTGGATGGAGCTTCCAACTGGTGGATCTTTGATGTCCACCCTTGTTATAATGGTTTCAAAAGTTCTTTCTTTCCCAAACTTGTCTTGGCTTCTTCCTTATTTCCATTCTTTTCCAACACTTGGCAACAACATGGTTATTCAAACCACAAAAGGTACATGGTTTTCTATGCCATAAGTTTTGCTCATCATTATCAATTTTCTTGTAATCAAAATGAACATTAGAATACCTAGACTTTTTATACCTTGGTTAGTTGTCTCTGAAGCAAGCCTGGTGAGAAGTACTTGTCTTAGCTCTTCCTCTTTCCTCGATGGTTTTAACAATGGCTTGGATTCTTTGTTTGAGGAATCCCTTGCTTCAACTACATTTGAACATTCTCCTTCAATATACACCATCTCGGTTTTGGTGCAACAAATAACATGATGAATTTCCCGCAAAGATTTATATCTTGTTGTCCTACTACAGCATACAAAGATCACTAGAACGTTCAACATGCATCCATCCTTTCACCAAAATAAAAACAAGCAATTGGCCCTCATGCATCATTATACCTCCCAATTTGACGATGGCATGAAAATCAACTATTGTAATGCCAAAATAGACTACACCATCGCGATCCTTGCGAAAAATCATGAAATTTGAGTATAAACACGACCCTATTCCATATTTTTCAAATATGGGCCTCAAAGGAATCTAAAATATTCCTCACAACATCAAGAAATATTCCTTGTGTCACAGTTACACAAGGTCAAGGTTTCTCCATCATGGTTCCACCTAGTTTCATGGTTCTGTTGTGCTCTAGTTCCAGTCCACTGTTCCGCTCCATATACACTGGCATATAGACAATCTTCTCATCCACATTCGAGCTACTTTCAACATGGTTGCTCGAATCAATGGGCATGAGATTCTTCTCCTTATTATCTTTCTTTTTGTTCTTTCGGTTAAGCTCTAGATGCAACTTCTAGCACTTCTCCTTTGCATGACCGTCAATATTCCAATGGTTTTTGGGATCTTTGCATTGGTGTGTTATGGTTGTATTTTTATCGTTTCCCCCTTTCTACGTCTTCTTAGTGTATTTTTTAAGGATTTAAATACTATGCCTATGTATAGTATTATGGGAGACTATTCTAGTTTGAAACTTCATACACATAGAATGTGGGAAAATATTCAATAAAAACCCTAAAATATACTATTAAAATTGGTAAAATTTTGGCGAATATTATATATTTAATCATATATATGTAAAAAATGGGCGAATTTTTAACCAAATGAGTGAATTATATATATATATATATATATATATATATATATTTTTTTTCCAAAAAATAGCCAGTTAGCAAAATTTCACCCCTAAAATTTTCCTTGCTTCTTCTTCCCCTCCTTAGAAGCATCCTTTTGCTCCTTTTGCTTTGATCCACTTGATTGTGCTTTCTTCAGGCCTATGTTCTCCAAGTATTGTGCATGTACACAAGCCTCATACACTGATTTGGGCTTGAACAACATCACTTACTCCTATAGATGGTGGTGTAGACCCCCCAAATACTTGAGGTGTACATTTGAGTTCTTTGGGGAGATCCCCAACTTTATGACCATCTTTCTAAAATTTTTGGTATACTCTTTGCACGCTTTGCCCCATCTTTTTCCTGAATTAGTGCCGCCAGATTCACTGGTCCTCTACATATGCAATAGGGTTAACCCGTTGACTTTACGAGGGTTTTGAAGTCATCCCATGTATTCACTAGAGGCCCCCCCTCCAACCTTAGGGTCTTTGTGTGGCTTTCCCACTGAGTCAAGCAATGGCCCTCTTATTTCAGTCGTGCAAATGAAATATTTTATTCTTTCTCAATTTAATGGACACTAAAATACACTTCTAGTTGCCGCAACTAGTGATTTAACTTTAGAGTGTCGATCTCACTGTGGTACGACTTGATATTGACCCACACTTCCATTTTAAACAGGGGATAAGATTGATTCATGACACTCAAATTGGGTTGATCTTTTTTGGGTTCTTTCTTCGGTTGGTTCTCCATTTCTTTCTGATCTCTTGATTCCCCTTGTGATTTGTCCTTTGCATTTGAACCCCCATCTTCTCTGAATATTCCAAGCTTATTGCTCAAGGCTTCCATAAGGAGATTTACATTATGATTTATATGCGTGACTTGTTGTTTCGGTTGCGAAAACCTCTCCGTTGCAGGAGCACGAGGGTTATCCACAGATTCGTTGGCCATGATTAGGGTTTTATGACTTTTGGCCATATTGATCTAGATTCCCTGCAAATCTTGACAATATACCCAAGGAAACATACTCTAATACCAATATGGTCCGCAAACTACCATGGATATTCCACCGGATAGTTCGTCACAACAAATATGATATTTAAAATATGAAATTCTATAGTATTACATGCTTTTTTGTTGTTGTTATATTTCTAGATATGTAGAATACTAATAATAATGCATGCATGTGAATTAAAAATTATGTAGAAAATAGAAAATGGAAAAATAAAATATCACAAACACATTTGATGCAGGATATGACCTGGGAAACCCTTTTAGGAGAAAAGCCCAACAGGAAGGTGAGGCCGCTTTACTTTCTTTCTCTGACTGGAAATATCGCTGTGAGTACAAAGAAGTATATCCTATGGACTGTGGGCTACTGTAGTTCAAAAATCATCTTTGTGTGCTCTATCTCCCATCCCTCTTGGATATTTTTGCTTAGTTATGGAACAAATGTACTTGAAAGAATGGAACCCTTTTTCCTCCTAGTGGCCATGTTATATCGCAACCCGATATCATACTAGTGGTCAGGTTTGACCACCTCAACCCATAACCAGAGTTACAATATAGACTCTTGTAGAGTCTTCTACATCATAATCACGTGGGTATGCCCTTTTCCATGAATAATGGGGGATGATGTGGTATCCTCTCTAATTATGGTGGTGAAAATAGGAAGGTCATATTCTAGTGGCAATTTTTTCACATATGGACTCTGATTGACACGATTCTTGCGTCATTGGAAAGGTCTTTTTGTGTAGAATAGGAAAAAAAGTGTGGCGCTAATGAGACAAAGTTTTACCCCTAAAAGACATCGTTTGATGCCTCAAAATGCTTTGGAAGGTTTCAGACCCCATTTTCCCAAATTGGGTCCCACCGGTAAAATGGGTCTTGTGAGATTATTCATTCACTTTTTCCACTCTAAAAGCATCGAGATGGATGACAAACAATATAATGATCCAATCCAGACCAGATTCACTATCTAGGAACTTCCTTTTTAGCCTTTTTCTTATTTTCACACCCTTAAGAGTCTCTATTGCCATTGGTTCATGTTGATGTTTATCAATGAGAGGAGAGTTTGCAGGCTAGCCAACTATGTCCGTATTAGCTATGTCTTTGTTAGTTTATCAATTGTTGGACCAATGACTTTGTCACAGTTCTTGAATCAAGCTTGAGATGCATCTTTGACTAGTAAATATATCAATCTATGATAAGCGAGTTGGTGTCATTATCTAACCTAAAAATGTTGGGCCATGGCTTGAAGTGCTCATAAAAGGAAGAAAGGGATATTAATTTTCCTATTTCTTCTCAAATGGGTGAGGAAATAAAAATGCTATGCCAAACAAAGAGATGAATGTTCTTCATAAGTAAAGTACTTGATAATACGGTGAACCACATTTCCCTAAGGCTATGGTAATGAAAGACACCATATTCTATGCCTTGTTCCTTCAACCTCTTCATAATTGCAAAGATAATACTTTTTCTCTCTTATGGAATATGAATCTCCTCCATTCACCCCAATAATCTTATTCTATGAGTTTTAGGTGAATTCCTTTATCACATGGACATTGATACCATGACTTTTCTCAAAGAATTGTGGCCAACCAACTCACTAAAGGATACTTACAATTTGAGCATTATAGATAAGTATCTCCATAACAATGTGTTCATACTTGTTGAAATCAGCCTCAATCCCTGCTCATTCACAAGCTCTTACTCAATAGCACAAAGTTGTATAAATTTGTAGCTACATAATGGAGAAGACATAAATGGCACCTTATGCATTCATAAATTTGAAATTGACCATGTTGTGCCCAAATATTCCCATAATTACAATGGTTTACTTTATGGCATGGTTGGCTCCATCGAACAACTAATACTTAACCATAAACAATGCCTATCGTTTTCATGGTTCAAACCATATTATTCAACCATCAATTGACTAGTGTATAGTGAAATGAATATGGGATAAATTTATTAGTATAAGCTAACCAACAAACGTGGAGTCATAATTTAACCATACAACAATAGAAATTGCATGATGAGGCATGAATGCAACACATTGTATTGATTATGCAATGAAAAAAGTGGAGCAATGAGACATGAATGCAACAAATTGTGGTGGCTCCATACATCATAAGGGAAACTATTTGAGTATGAAATCAACTATGAAAGGTGTTATGAGGTCTAAAAATGACAAATAAAACAAATGCATTCAATTTATTGAACGCGACAACACCCCCGCCCCCCTCAAAGAAAAAGAAAAAAAAAGAAGAAAAAAAAACCACCAAAACAAGTTTTATTAATTGTGTGGTGAAAAAATTAATGAGTCATGAATGCAACTAATTGAGGTGGCTCCACACACGACATCATGAAGTTGAGGGCAAAAAATCAAGTATAAAATCAAGCATAGAAGGCCTTGTCATATCTAACAATGACAAATGAAACAAATGTGTTTCATTTATTGAATGCACACCACCCTGCACCCTCAAAATGAAAGGGACATTGTTTCATTGACATAAAATGAGGGTAGAGTATGATGGGAAAATGCAACTTAAACAATTAAAATGCATGTAATGCAAATTAAAATGCAAGAAAATAGAGATATACCTAATTTTTCTAGAAGTCGGTAGAAGCAATACAATGCAACAACAACTAGAGAAGTCCCTTGTATAATTCCATCTCATGTGCTCTTATAATTTCATTTTACAAAGTGAACTAAAAGGCTTGAAGAATGATATCCCACACAAAATGACTATGATTCCATATAGTGCTATTTGAGAATTGTGCAAATACAATTTAAAGAAAATTTTGCCTCTCACGAATGTAAGAAAAGTAAAATCTAGATGACATTTTTCTAGCACTACTCATATGAAATGACAAGTCAGAGATAATTCATTACATTCATATTCTAAACCACTGGTCTATGAGATACATGTTATAAGCAAGTGATGGTGATCTATATGATCACATGTCAATAGGTAGTTCTTGAGTCTTAACTACCTTTTGCTTCCAATCTTGAGTCTCTCCTATCCTTTATTGCAATTGGTCATCATGATTTTGATCAACATTTGCAAATCCTTTTTTCAATTTCTTATTTTGTTCTTTCAAGGACCAAATATTGTCTTGTCATCTACTAGAAAACTTAAATGCATTCCCTTTTACCCAAGTCAATCACTTGTTGTGAGTTTTAAGATATTTGTGTCCTTTATGGTGGATGGAAGCAATTTCCTTTCAAACATATCATTCAATAATTATCCTATTCAACTATAGACTCAACTAATGTAATTTTTCAACTAAATTAGGAGAAGGGGATGATATTAATTGAAGGTTAGCATAACGTGTAACATCCATGGTGAAAATTGTGGTTGGTGCTTGTTGCACCAAATGGAGTGTTGCAACTACTCTAGTCAATTTCACATATTTGTCTTCTACTCTCATTTCTTCATATTGATTAAGGCTTGAGGATGATGGAGCAAAATTAGATGTTTCTCACAATTGCAAAGAGATTCACCATCTAGGAACTTGGTTTTTATCCTTTTGCTCATTCACACACCATTGGTTTGGGAAGATGATTGTTAATGGGACGAGAGTTTGCATCCTAACCAACTGTGTACATATTATCTACATGTTCTTGGACACATGAATTTGTCCAATTCTGTGGTTGTGCTCGAGGGAATGCATCTTTGACCAATAAATATATTAATATATGAAAACTAAGCCAATGTTGTTGTCTAAGGTAAAAATGTGGGGTTATGGCTTGGAGTCCTCATAACAGGAAGAAAGGGATATAAGCTTCATATTTATTCTCAGATGAGTAAGGAAAAAAAAGTGGTATAGCCAACAAGGGGATGGATGACCTTCATAAGTAAAATTATTGGATAATATGGTTAACAATCTTGCCTTAATGCTTTGGTATGAAAGATGCCATATTCCATGCCTTGTATATTTAACCTCTTCATCAACTACAAAGAAGAATACTTTTGCTCTCACAGATTCAATCATTTCTCTAACTCACCTTCTAAGAACAACCCTATATCTTTAGCAACGATCTCTTATGGGATATGTATCTCCTCCTTTCATCCTAGCAATCTTATCCTACAAGTTTTAGGTGAATTCCTTTCTCAAATGAACATCCATATCATGAATTTTCTTCAATAATTATCGCCAACCAACCCATTACAAGATGTTTGCAATAAGAGCATCATTGATAAGTATTTCTATAATATCACCCTTAATCCCTACTCATTAACATACCCATAATACAATAATGTTGGAGAAATGTGTAGCTATATATTGAAGACAAAAATGGCACCTTATGCATTCATAAATTCGAAACAAATGATGTTATGCCCATATATTCCCATAATTATTGTGGTATACTTTATGGCATGGCTGGCTCCATTGAACAAGTGATACCTAACCATCATTAATACTCACGTTCTTTGTGGCCTAAACCACATTGTTCAACCATCAACTAACTAGCGTATAATGAAATGAATATGGGGTAGGCATAGCAATTTAAGCTAACCAACACATTTGGAGTCATAGCTTAATAATGTGGTACTAAAAGAGGCCTAATGAGGTATGAATGCAACACATTTTATTAATTATGTTGTGACAAAATTGGAACAATGAGACATGAATGCAACAAATTTTGGCGGCTTCGCACATCATGTGGTAAAGGTGAGGGAAACAATTCAAGTATGAAATCAATTGTGGAAGGTGTCATTCATTATAATAATGAAAAATTGAATAAATGCATTAAATTTATTGAATATACTACCCTGCCAACCCCCTTCACCACTAGAACACAAGTTTTATTAATCGTGTGGTGAAAAAAGTGGAATATGAGACATGAATGTAACAAATTGAGGTGGCTTTACACATCATGCAGTAAAGGTGAGGGAAACAACACGAGTATGAAATCAAACATGGAAGGTGATATTAAGTCTAACAATGACAAATCAAACAAATGCATTTCATTTATTGAATGCGCACCACCCACACCTCCCCCGAACCACCACCCACACACCCACACCCCCCCCCAACCCCCCCCTTCTTGACACCATCAAATTGAAGGGGATATCATCTCAATGACATAAAATGAGGGTAGAATAGTATGGGAAAATGCAATTCAAAACAAGGAAAATGCATGTAAACTAAATGAAAATGCAAAAGAAGAGAAAGAGATACATGAATCTTCTATAAGTGGTAAGTGGGTAGAAGCGATACAATGCAACAACAACTAGAGAAGTCCCTCATATAATTCCACCTCATGAGCTCTTTTAATTTCATTTTACAAAGTGGTATAAAAGGCTTCAATTTTGAAATCCCATACAAAATGGTCCATATAGTGCTATCCAATAATTCTGCAAACACAATTCATAGAGAAAAATTTGCATCTCAAAAACGCAAGAAAACTAAATTCCACATAAAAAAAATTGTCCAGTTTTCTTCATATCAAATGGCAAGTTAGATATAGTTCATTGTTTCTATATTCTAAATCGTTGTTCTGGGAGATACATGTTATAAACAAGGGATGGTGGTCTACAGGCTAGCATGTTAGCAACTAATTCCTGAGTCTTAACTACCTTTTGCTTCTACTATTAGATCTCTTCTTCCTTTTGTTGTAATTCATCATCATGATACTACTTAGCATTTGTGTAGTGTCCCATTTTTGGATAGTACAATTTTGTGAAACCTAATGAGGGTGATTTTTGATGGATTATGTATGGCAGACTTATATGTTGTGGACTTGGATTAGTCACTTGATTGGATAACACCGTTGTATATATTACATAGTTGTAGTTCTTTTTATGTGTGGTTATATGAATAATTATGTGTATCATATCAACTTTGATGTGTGTATCTTTTGTTTTGTATCTAGTTTATGACACGTGATTGTGACATATGAATGAAATCTATGTGTGAAATAGTTAACTAACTAAAATCTTATCGATAATGCATGATTTACATTATCATGCATGCTTAACCTTGTATTAAGCAAGATTTGGCAGGGAACTTAGTTACTTGCTAAGAAGGGTGTGCAAATCAAGAATGACCATAGAGGTCAAACACACATTGCATAAAACATGATTAAGTTAATTCATTCTCTCAACCTATGATTTTGTGATGGGTGTAGGTCTAGGGAATCAAGATCTTGCCAACAAGACCATGAAATGGGTATAACTCACAACCAATACCTTGAAGGAAACGTGGAGTTTCAGGAATAATAGATGAGAAGGCTTGAAAATATTAGGGTGTGGAGTCCTAAATATTTAAAAGATCAAGACATGGAGTCTTAGATCTATGTGGTAGATCAAAGAGTGGAGTCTTGAATCTACTGGGACATGAAGTCCTAGGAACAAGGCAAGGGTGTGGAGTCTTAATAGGTCTGGAGTGGTATATAATGGGGGTGTGGAATCCCCATTCTTTAGTAGAAAAGCATGACTCAAGAGCATAAATTAACCGAGTAAACCAACCTAGGTTGAAACTTAAGATTAATTTAAACTCACAATACCCACTTTGAATGGGCTCTTAAGTTAAATATAATTTTAATAAAAATGGTAGATTATTTATTTAGAAAAAAATACATAATAACAAATTATCTAGAAATGTCACTTGGTAGGGATGAATATTAGATAACTTTAGTAGTTAAATAATCAAGAAAAAATGAGGGATTTCCACCTCAAAGGATGGTTATGAATAATATGAAATATTTAAAATTAAAAAGAAATTAATTTTGCATGAGAGGGATGATGTGTCACCCCTCTTAAAACCTATAAATAGATAAGGACCCCCATGGTTTGGGGGTTACTTGGAGAAGTACCCAAATGTTGCTAGAATGGTTCTGAAATTTTTAAGTTAGATATCTAGGTTGATTTACTTGGTTGAGTGTGAGCTGAGTGGTGTTAGAAGGAAGTGATGGTTCTTCCTTATTTGCATGTATCTCCTCTATTCAAGTATTGTATGTGAGCTCTACAACTTGGGGGATTTAGGGCAAAAAATTCTCCCTATATAAGGTTGGGTGGAAACCATGTGGGTCTATTGGAGTTGGCAAGTGGAGCCATAGGACAAAGCAGATAAATTGAGTATCATCCATGGATTTAATTTACTTGCAAGTGGTTTAACATCTCACATGGTAGCCATGGATGAAATTTTTGTGAGGAGGTCAAATAAGAATTGTTGCTGGGTTTAATGCCTATAGCTTTTAGGGATGAGAGGTGTTTGTCAAAATGCCCCAATGGTTGTAGCTTTCATGGCTACAAAGTGTTTGTAAAATGCCAATAGTTGTAGCATATTATAAAATGGCGAGTGAATAAACTTTTCATATTTTTTTTTGAGAAATTGAAATTAATGTTTAAGGTGGGTGTTTGTATCGTCAAATTTCCTAATTTCAAGGTTTAATGTGGTTTTTGCTTATTTGTGGTGCTATAAGAAAAATTAAGATGTTGTGACTATTTGGACTTTTTATAGGTTTTCAACAATATCTCTAGGAAGCTTGTTTATGGTTTAGAGGTGCCTATAGAGCACTACTAATAACGTGGTAGTCTTGTCATCGGTGTGCATTTTATTATGAATTATGGTGGTGAATTTACGTATGTTGAGTATGTTTCCCTAATATCTTTGTTAATTTGTTTGGACATAAAGGTATATTGTGTAAATAATGTATTTTATTAGCTACTAATATTCATAGATTCGTGAAAGAAGTTAAAGACGTTATTTTGTACTAGTTTTTAGCTAGCACTTTGTTTTCTGGCTTAACGTGTTTTTTAACTTGCTCTCTCTCTCTCTCTCATGGTGCCTAACTTCATAGGGAAGCTTGGACCGATCATGGTGCCTAACTTCATAAGGAAACTGAGTCAACCCAAGATAAAGGTAGAATTGAGATATTCTCTGTATGAAGATCAAACCTCTCAAGCTAGCACATCGGGCTTGAATTTCTTGAAAAATGTGAATCATTTGTCATGTCAGTTCAATTGGAATGGATTTTGAGTTTATGCCATTGGTTCTCTTATAAATTTATTTGGATGGGAAAATGCACATACTACAATGTAATGGATGTATTTTAGGTGTTGATGACGATTAACATAAACATTAAAGATGTGATTTGCTTATAAAGAAGTTAAATATTTGGTCTATGGTACTTGATTTTAGTTGCCACCCTCTTTTCTGGTTCAGTTTTTGGTTGTATCTTCTTTTTTGGTTTAGTTTCAGTCTACAATTCTAATTCTCGTTAAATTTTGTTAAGAACTTTTGAGAAACATGTTGCAGTTGCGTGTCCCTTTGTATATCTTGAATTTCATCTAGATGTATTCATTGTGTGGCTATGGTTTAGTTGCAAGTTTGTTTGGACCTAAATATATATAGTATATTGGCACAATATATATGCTCTAAGGGTTGGGTATCTAACCTAGAAAATCTAGGTGTTGTCACAGGGTGTGCATGAATTGTTTGGTGAAGTGGTGTAACGAAATTCATTATGATTATTTATTAGATTTCTTGTTTTACTAGTATATTGATTTTACTAACTGAATTTGAGCGTTATTAAGATTGGAGATATCTTATCATTTCTCATTAAAAAAAAAACCTATTTTGGGTAATATACCTAGTTGGAAGCTTAAGGGTCTTACAATTTGTAAATCCTTTTTTTTTTTTTCAAGAACCAAATAATAATCCCATTCTACAAGTTTTAGGTGAATTCGTCAAACCAACCAACACATGTTGAGAGATAGCATAATCATGTGGCAATAAAAGCTGTATGATGAAGCATGGATGCAACAAATTTTATTATGTGCAATGACAAATGAGATACAAATGCAACACATCTTGGTGGTTCCACATATCATGTGGTAAAGGTGAGGGAAATAACTAAGCATGAAATCAAATGTGGAAAGTGATATTAGGTATAACCATGAAAAAATAAATAAATGCATTCAATTTATTGAATGAAAACCCCCACACCTATTCAACACCCCCACCCACAATCAAATCCTATTTTTTTTAATTGTGTTGTGATGAAAGTGGACTAATGAAACATTAGTGCAACAAATCAAGGTGGATCACACACCATGTCTTAAAGGCAAGGGAAACAACTCAAGTATTAAATCAAACATGGATGGTTCTATTAGGTATGACGATGATAAATCAAACAAATGCATTTCATTTATTGAATGCACACCAACCCCCCACCATCAAATTGAAGGGGAAATCATCTTGACAACATAAAATGAGGGTAGAATATGACAAGAAAATGCAACTCAAAAAAAGGAAGATACATGTAAATAAATGAAAATGTGAAAGAAGAGAGAGATACATGAATTTTCTAGAAGTTTGGAAAAGCAATACAAAGTAACAACCACAAGAGAATTTTAGAGTAAGGTTGGGAGGGATGACAAAAGATTATGGTGGTAGAGAAATAAATTATAGAGAGATTAATAAATGACAAAAAAATAGTTACTGTAGAGAAATTCAACGGATACAAAGAAACACTATGGTTGTAAAAAAATTTAACAATTTTGGAAAAAGATAGTGGCTATAAAGAAACTCATCAATAACTGAAAATTATCATAGATGTTTTTTTTGGCTTCATTTTCTTTAAAGCAAAGAAAAAAATTGGTTAGCTCATCATATTCGGAGGTTGGGAAGCCTTCAATTAAATTAAGAGAGGGTGGCTTTGTAAGATTGTAACAGATTACTCCTTAGATTTAGGTTTCATGTGCAACTTAATGTGATGTTCATTAATAAAGAGATGGCTTTGATCAACATTAATAGTCCACAACAAAATATCTCTATTGTTAAACATTGGTTTGACTTCATACGAACCTAATAATCATGTATGAGTTTTATTTATGAAATATTGGAACCTATAATCACAAAGCGTAATCACCTAGCATAAATGAATTCAACTTGACATGATGATAATGCTAACAAGTTCATCATTGTTGTAAAGTTTCATATTGGTGTAGAGCTTGTTGATGGAATTGATAGAACAAGTTTAACTAAGTTAAACATAATTGTTGGTTGGCATAAATGTTAATACCCAATGCAGTAATTGTTCAAAGAGTTTTAATTATGAAGTTAATTGACATAAGTATTATTTTTCCATAGAGTAAATCCTAGGGAATGAAACCTATAGAAGTCTTCCAAGTAATATTATACACCCAAATAGCTTCAAAAAGTATCTTAACCTAATCTCTACAATGAAATTGGATAGTTCTAGTCAAAATGTTTTCAAAGTCCCTATTATTGACCTCAACTTTATCATTAACTTGGGGGGTGATAAGGAGTGGAGCATTGATATGTGACCTGATAGAGATTAATAAGATTTGATAGTCAACTTAGAAATGAATTGAGCTACTTGATCATATATAATTTCTTTGGGTACATAATTTCTCATAAAAATTGCCTGATATAAGAATTCTTGTACTTGTCCCTCTTACATAACCTTCAAGGTTCGAACCTCTACCCACTTAGTGAGGTAGTGTGTACATACTAAGATGTGTTAGAATTGATCGGAAGGGAGATTGGTGGGACTGAAAAAATCCATGGCATACGTTTCAAATGGTTCCAAGCAAACCTATGGTTGTAGAGGCATCTATACATATTTAGTAGGGTGGCCCATTTATTGGTAGGCATCACACCAAGCAACGTAAACTAGGGCATCTCTATCAAGTAGAATATAATAGTACCTACTAGAGAGAATTTCCTAATAGTCCTTTATGCAACAAATTTCTCACCACATGGCTCATTAGGATAGGCCTTCAAGATATCATACACCTCATCCTCTTACATGTGGAAATGACCAATATGAGTGGAACCTAGCTTGAATAAGTAGACACAAATTCATGTAAAAGGTTTGATCTTCCTAATTAGTCTATATCACTCCTTATAGGAGAAGTGCCATGGAAACTTTCTAGTCACCAAATAATTGGAAATATCTAGAAATATTGGTAGATAAACAAAAACTACATAAAGTGGGTTAGTTATGAAACTAATCATCTAAAGGCACTGTTAGGTCCCTATACTACTAGTGTAACCCCTTATTGTTATTAGTACAACCCCCTTATTATATTGTTGTGTCCATGTAGTCCCCATATTGTTATTATTGTGCCCCATAGAATCCCACTATTGTTTTTTTTTTTTTCACTTCTGGTTCACGGATACCCGGGTCAATGGGTAGCCGCTACATCCAGGGTTGTTCAACACTGAGTGGACGCACCTGGAGGCATCAATGCCCCTCGGCCTATTTACTGACCTAACCCCAAGAGCTTTCGGGATTCGACCCTGTGACCTCCCATTGGCGAGGCACTTGATTTGACCGATTGAGCTAACTCTTGGGGCTGAATCCCACTATTGTTATTATTGTGCCCTTACATTATTATTGTTATGTCGGCTCTAATTATATTATGACCCATTAGACTCGTATATATAGAAAGGAGGTCCTGTCATTTGTATCATCCAAGAATCGTTCATTTATGTAATGTAAAGGAGGTTGCCCCCTCGAAGACGCTGAATTCTAAGGCGTTTATCTCTTTTTTCTATCTTTTTGTGAGCTGGCTTCATAACATTTGGTATCAGAGCTTTAGATTCTAGGGTTTCACTATTCCAAACAGGGCATCATGGAATTTTCACTATACATTTTTCGCTACGAAGTTTCAGAAGCTAAAACAAAAACTCATTTGAGCCAAAATTGTTCTACACCTCTAGTCAAAATTTCAGATCCTATCTCGCTATATTTTCTTAGATATGATCTGAGGAAGTTAGGGTTTTTGAAAACTCTAGAATTCCATATCAAACAGGTCATCGTGGAATTGTCACTATAATTGTTTTTCCACGAAGGTTCAGGCTCTGAACTTAAAACCCATTTGAGCCAAAATTATGGTGAAGCTCGGGCCATAATTTCAGATCTTGTTTCGCTATATTTTCGGATATACTGTTCAAGACATTTAGGGTTTTTGTAGGCTCCGAAATTACATCCTAAACATTTGACCTTGGGAAAAACGTCATAACTTTCTCTCTGAGCATCAGATTGAAATTTCGCCAGAATTTGCAGAAAGAGGACGAACTTTAGTTTTTGGTATATCAATTTCAAGTCCTAAGGTTGAAATGGTGACACGTGGCACTTCGTACAAGTGCGCTATACTAAACCAGAGTATAATCAGGTCATCGTGAATGATTTGACATAACTGTTCCTTGCAGAATCCAATCTTGATCAGACTTGTGGGGTTAGAAAGCGGACTCAGAGGGCTACTGCAGGATGAAATTTCAGAACTTGGAGATCTGAAAGTACAGAGTTACAGTCGTTTCAAGATCGAGTTCCTAAAATCAAGAAAATGTGATATGAGGAAGTTTGATGGCAAGAATCCGATAAATTGGATACTACAGATGGAGCAATATTTTGATCTACATGAGGTGAAACTGTTACAAAAGGTACATATTGCATCTTCATATTTAGAACCAGATCAATATTTATGGTATAAAGGGCTTTGTTCTCGTAAACCACTTGTTACGAGGTCAATTTTCACGGAGAAAATGATAGCACATTATGAGGATACAAAGAACAACACCTTCTTTAGCCAAATGATAAATCTCAAACAAAAGTGTTCAAAAGCAGAGCACATTGAGGACTTTCAAAAGTTGAATATAAGGGAAAATGATATTCTAGAGAAGAAGAGGATTGATGTCTCCATAGGGACTTTAAAGGATAACGTTCAACATGAGGTTCGTCTTTGGGAACCTGATTCATTGGAGAGGGCATTTAGGTTGGCAAGAAAAGTGGAAAGAAAAATTATGGCAACAAGGAAGTCTACCCATCACAACTATAAAGATGGAAGTGTTGTTTCTCCTAGCCTTCCACAAACTACAAGGTTGACACCAAAACAATTGGAAGAAAAAAAGAGAAAAAGGGCTTTGCTACAATTATGATAGCAAATACACTAAAGGCCATAAGTGTGCTGAGAAGAAACTATTTTACATAGATTATGAAGAGGAGGAATAAAATGATCAAGAGACATCAAAAGGAGAGGATATATACCAGGAACCAACCCCGGAGAAAGAAGAAATGAATCTAACCATATCTTGTAAAGCATTGGAAAGAATTACCACTCCTCAAACTCTCAAGATAGAAGGACATATCAAGAAGAAAAGGTTCAAGAAGTGAAAGATCACATCGAGAAAGAAGAAATGAATTCGGCCATATCTTGTAATGCATTGGCTGGAATTACCACTCCTCAAACTATCAAGATAGAAGGACATATGAAGAATAAAAATGTTCAAGAAGTGAAAGATCACATTGAGCATCAAGAAATGAATCGGACCATATCTTGTAATGCATTGGAAGAAATTACCACTCCTCAAACTCTCAAGATAGAAGGACATATCAAGAAGAAAAAAGATTCAAGCAGTGAAAGATCACATCGAGCATCAACAACAAGTTCTCCAACTTTTAAAGGATAGCGCTACTTTGGTGCAGTATCAAATAAAACAACAAGCAGATCAACATCGCAATGAAAGAAGTTTTGATGTAGGCGATTGGGTATTTTTACGGTTACATCTCAAGCAAGCTATTTATGAGAAGGAAATGTTGGCAATACTACATGCACTTAAGAAATGGCGACCTTACCTAATGGGAAGACACTTCAAGGTAAAAATGGATCATGATAGTCTTAAATACTTTTTAGAACAAATATTTTCTTTAGAAGAACAAAAAAAATGGGTCACAAATATGTTGGGTTATGACTTTGAAATCATCTACAAAAAAGGGAAGCAAAATGTTGTTGCAGATGCACTCTCAAGAAAGGATGAGGATGTGGAAGCATTGTTTGTGCTATTTATATTATCTAACCAGATTGGATAAACAAAGCAAGGGATGAATGGAAGAAGGACGAAGAAGTGTGGCCACTCATTCAAAATTTGCAGAAGATCCTCGTTCAAACAATATTGCGAGAACTTGACGAGGAAGGAAAAATCATATTGGAACATGGACCGGTCACAAAAAAAAGAACCCTATAGCTACGAAATCGATCAGTTTTAGAGTATCTCATCAAGTGGAAGAACTTACCCGCTGAAGATTCCACAGGGGAGGACAAGAATTTTATACAAAAGCATCAAGAACTACTCAAGTGTTGAGGACAACACTTTTTGAAGGAGAGGGGCGTGTTAGGTCCCTATACTACTAGTGTAACCCCTTATTGTTATTAGTACAACCCCCTTATTATATTATTGTGTCCATGTAATCCCCATATTGCTATTATTGTGCCCCATAGAATCCCACTATTGTTATTATTGTGCCCTTACATTATTATTGTTATGTTGGCTATGATTATATTATGACCCCTTAGACTCGTATATATAGAAGGAGGTCCTGCCATTTGTATCATCCAAGAATTGTTCATTTGTGTAATGTAAAGGAGGTTTCCCCCTCGAAGAGGCTGAACTATAAGGCGTTTATCTCTCTTTTCTATCTTTTTGTGAGCTGGTTTCATAACAGGCACGTCCTCCAAATTGTTAAGAAGTTAGGACGAAAAATGCAAAACAACATTTTATCGAACAAGCTTATCAAGTATAGTCACATCAAATTCTTGAATAAGTAAAAACTAACAAATAATTCCACCACTCACTATTGGTTTACTCATTAAATACTTAATGGTAAAGTGATCAATATGATTAAACAAATAATACTTGGTGATGCAATGACAAAATTTAATAAAGGCATAGACCAAAACATGAAATTAATTGTTGGGCATAATTGCAACTTAACTCAACATCTATAAGATTCTTGTTGATATTATTAATAGCATATATTCTGCAACACCTTTTTGTCTTCAAATTGTACCCAAATTTTTATTGGAGGCATCAATATAAATACGAAAAATCAATTTCCAATTTGGACCATACAAAATAGGGGTTGTCATGAGTTTGTCTTATAAGGTTTTAAAGGTTTGATTACAAGCTAGAGTCCATGAAAATTCCATTTCCTTTGAAATAAAGGTGTACAAGGAAAAGAAACATTATTAAAACCTTGAATAAGCCTTCCATAATATCCAACATGTCCTAAGAAATTTTGAACATCCTTCTATTTTTGTGTAATAGGAAGAATTTTGATGACAATGGATTTTGTAGTGTCCATTTGAATACCCTTAGAAGTGATACAATCCCCTCCATCATTATTAGGAATAATTTTTATTTACTCAAGGAGAGGCTCATATTTCAAAATCATTTGACCATTGTTTCTAATTTGGTCAAGGATTTGACAAAAGCATCTTCAACCACAATGAAGTTATTAATGAAAACTTCCACACAATTAGGGATAAAGCACTACTACATTTGGTGTCTATGTTTGATAAGGAGATTCAATAATACAAATAAAATTTATTATACCATCAAAAATTACTAATTAATTATCAATTTTTTTTTTTTTACCTTGACGTTCATTGAACAACTAATTATGAGTGATCATTGCTAGAATTACAATGCCGCTTCGATAATTTGCAATAAATGCATCTACCAAACCACTAGGGGCACATGTGGTTCATTGTGAAAAGTTGGCAAACTTTTCATCTCATGGGTGCATTTTGTCCCTATAGTCATGTTATAGCTAATGCAACAACCCTCCTCAATTCCTTTTAGTGAGTTATCCCTTGAGGGAATTGAGTGGCCCCACCTTTTCAAACGAGTTTAGAATTCACCTTACTAAGCTTACCTAGAATATGTGGGCCATAATAAACCCTCTAGTGACTTAAGATACTGGAGGAAAACTTATGAGTTTGATTGAGGCTTTGTGGCCAATCCAACAACACAAATACATCCTCCACATCCTTTTTTTTAAGTAATCCTTAGGGAAAGTCTTGACTTGAGTTTCCTTGGAAGTTTTTTATGCCTTTAAACTTTGTGTGGCACAAAACTAAACCTCTTCCCAATGCTATATCACATCACTAGCCCCTAGTGCAATGCTACTACTCCAAACTTAGTCAAAATTTGGTGTTTATTCCTGAAATTTTGCCTCTCCCCGCCTTTATAACGATATGATAACCCTATTATCACTTCCATAACACAACACTGAGCCTCAATGTTGCACTATATCCCTTCCTTAACCTTGTACTCGACTCCATATCTCTATCTTGACCTTCTTCACAAAGATATAAGGTTAAATTTGCACTAAAAACTCATTTTTTGGCCTCTTAAAGCATCTATAACACAATGTTACCCCTAAGTATAGCGCTAAAGTGAATCAATTAGCATTATTGCAACACTTATTCATATTTTGAACTTCAATACTTATTCAAATTGATTCATTCATGTTTTTCTCTCACTCAATCCACCTTTTCCTAGGGCTTCCTTATGTAAAAGTGACATAATTGAAGGTGAAAGTCAAGGTAAAAGAGTTGATCCCTTAAGCAATTTAAAATTAATGAAAAATATTTTACCATGGCCCCAACAAATCTAAGATACTATCCTCCTTAACTTTCCAGGGTTTCCCCTCACCAAAGCCCCCGGGGTTTCAAGCACCATAGCCACCTTGATGCTCTTAACTCATATGTTGGAATGAATCTTGACCAACTCTCTATCTTCAATAATGGGCAAATAAAAAAGTGTTCTTATTCCTAGAAACCCTAATTCTTCTCCAAGTAATAGATAGAAAATTGTACATCAAAATATACATAGCCATCTTGGTCAAAGTTTTAAATATGTTAATTGTGATGGTTAAGAGTGCTCCCCAAGTTTAATTTGTCAACTTTATAGTCTACTCACCAATGAAACCTACTAATTTTACACAGGATCCCATGGCTTAAAACTAATCCCTTGAGTCCTATGCATCTAGGATTTGTAGCCTAAGTTGTATAATGAGTGCATGTTGTTTGTTGCAACCAACTCACAAAATAGAAGAAATTATAGAGCAACGACTTCAAAATCAGCCTCTTCGAGGGGGAAACCTCCTTTACATTACACAAATGAACAATTCTTGGATGATACAAATGACAAGACCTCCTTTCGATATATAGGAGTCTAAGGGGTCACAATATAGTCAAATCCAACATAACAATAATAATGTAAGGGCACAACAATAACAATAGTGGGCTTATATGGGGCACAATAATAACAATATGGGGACAACATGGGCACAACAATGACAATAAGGGGCTACAATGACAATAATAATAAGGGAATACACTAGTATTATAGGGACCTAACATGCCCCTCTCCTTCATAAAAGTGTTGTCCACAATGCTTGAGTTGTTTTGGATGCTTCTATATAAAATTCTCGTCCTCCCATGTGGAATCTTCAGCGGGTAAGTTCTTCCAGTTGATGAGATACTCTAAAATTGATTGATTTCGTAACTATGGAGTTCTTGTTTCTATGAATCCTTCAGGTTCCAATATGATTTTTCCTTCCTCATCAAGTTCTAGCAATATTGTTTGAATTGGGAGCTTGCCACCTATAACCTTCTTTAAGCATGAAACATGGAAAACTGGGTGCACTCGGGAAGCTGTAGGAAGCTCCAATTTGTATGCCATAGTACCAATCTTTTGCAACACCTTGTACAGACCATAATACTTTGGTGATAATTTATTATCCTTCTTAGCTTGCTTAAGGGACATTTGTTTGTATGGTTGTAGTCATAGAAATACCTAGTCAGCTACATAAAAACTTATTTCTTTGTGATGTTGATCTTCCTGTTGTTTCACTCTATTCTGTTCCAAAGTGAGGTTATCCTTTAAGAGTTGGAGAACTTGTTGTTGATGCTTGTTGTGATCTTCTGCTGCTTGAACCTTAGATTTTTCTCTTAAATATGATGTGATGGACGATGGATGATATCCATAAAGTGTCATAAATGGGGTCATTTTTGCTGTAATATGGAAGGAAGTGTTATACCACCATTCAGCTAGAGGCAACCATTTGACCCATTGTGTCTGTTTATCAGATACAAAGCAATGAAGATATCCTTCCAAACATTTGTTCACTATATCAGTTTGCCCATCAGATTGAGGATGATAAGACGAGCTGTGAGCTAACTGAGTACCCAGACAAGAAAATAATTTTGTCCAAAAATTTTGAGTGAAAATGGGATCTCTGTCACTTACAATAATCTTTGGGTTTTCATGTAGCTTTTGAATTTTTTCCATAAATGCAGTAGCAACTGTAATGGCTTTAAAGGGATGAGATAATGCACAAAAGTGTGCATACTTGGTAAGTCTATCAACTACCACCATGATGAGACCAAGGATAATTTTAGGGGCGATAGGTTTTATTTAAGTGAATCATATGGGCCAAATACCATATTTATAAAAGAGGTATGGTAAATTAATAAACATATAAATAAATGAGAGGTATGGTAAATAAATAAAACATTTTTTATATTTACTCCATAAGTCACCTCATATACATGTAAGGGTGTAAACAAATAAAAATATAAGTAAAGTGGAGGTATGGTCAAAAGGTATGGTAAATAAATAAAAATATAAATAAACTAGACGTATCGTAAATAAATAAAACCTCTTTTTATATTTAGTCCATAACCCAAAGAGGTTTTATTTAAGTGAATCCTATGGGCCAAATACCATATTTGTAAAAGAGGTATGGTAAATTAATAAAAATATAAATAAACAAGAGGTATGGTAAACAAATAAAACATTTTTTTATATTTACTCCATAAGTCACCTTATATTTACGAACACTCAAAAAATGGGTTATATTTAGGTGAAACCTATGGCCAAAATACTATGGGACAAATACCATGGACTAGATTGTTATTAATACCATGTAAAAAACCATTATTAACCCTAATATTAGAATTAATAAAAATAAAAATGGCACATGGTATTGACCCATGGTATTCACCAAAATAGCACATGGTATTGACCCATGGTATTCACCTGGAATGTAGCCTATTTAAATGGGGAAATTAAACCAGCATGTAGCCTATGCTAAGATTCACTAGGACTTTACAAAGTTTTATTATTTAGTAAAAGACTCGCCAAAATCTTACAAGATTTTATAATTGAGTAAAATATTCGCCATGCCTGGTGAGAGATTCGCCAAAAAATTATATATACATATTATATTATTGATAAAATCGCCTTCCATTTTTCCTATATACCATGGAGATTCACCCATTTATTATATTTAAAAATTTAGGGGGGGTTCTTAAAATTTTCCCTGGATGAGACTCTTTCCTTCGGACTTGAATAAGCATGTGATAAAATCCATTGAAACTTCCTCCCAACGTTGATTTGGAATGGATAAAGGTTGTAATAGACCTAGGGTCTTAATTGTTTCAACTTTATTTTGTTGGCAAACCAAACATTCCGCCACAAACTTTTGAATATCAAATTTAAGGCCATCCCAAAAAATCCTTAACCCTGTGGTAAGTTTTAAAAAATCCCGAGTGCCCTCCTAAGGGAGAGGTGTGCAATTCCATAAGAATCTTTTGTTTGAGTTGGGAATTCTTATAGACGTATAAGCGGATCTTTGTACTGTAACGAATCATTTTTCCAGCTAAATGTATCAGAGGTACTAGGGTCTTGTTGTATCTTTTGAATGAGTGTCCACACTTCTTCGTCATTTTTCCATTCATCCATTGCTTCGGTTATCCAATCTGGTTGGATAATAGAAATTGCGCTAAGCAATGCTTCCACATCCTCATCCTTTCTTGAGAGTGCATTGCAACAATATTTTGCTTCCCTTTTTTGTAGATGATTTCAAAGTCATAACCCAATATCTTTGTGACCCATTTTTCCTACTCTTCTGAAAATAATATTTGTTCTAAAAAGCATTTAAGACTATCATGATATGTTTTTACGTTGAAGTGTCTTCCCATTATGTAAGGTCGCCATTTCTTAAGTGCATGTAGTATTGCCGACATTTCCTTCTCATAAATAGCTTTGTGTAAATACTTACCTTTGATTGGACAACTTTCGAAAGCAATGGGTCTTTCTTCTTGCATTAAAACATAACCAATTCCATTTCCTGACGCATCACATGACACAATAAGGGTTTTTGTGAAGTCTGGCATAGCTAAGACTGGTGCTTGGCACACTGCCTCTCTAAGATGTTCAAAGGCTTTCGTTGCTTCTGGAGTCCAAGAAAATGCATCTTTCTTTAGTAATGTTGTTAGAGGTGCTGCTATTCTCCCATAATTCTTAACAAACTTGCGATAATACCCTGTCAACCCGAGAAATCCTCGCAGATGCTTTATGGATGTGGGGATTTTCCATTCCTTAATGGCTTTAATTTTGCTAGGGTCTACCTTAACACCGTCATGAGATACAATATGACCCAAATATTCCACCTCTTGTACTCCAAAGAAACATTTGGAGTTTTTTTGCATATAATTGTTTCTCCTCCAATAGTTTGAGCACTCTATCAACATGTTGAACATGATCCTTCCAAGACTTGTTGTAGATTAGTATATCATCAAAAAATACTAACACAAATTTTCTAACGAAGGGTTTGAAAATGGAATTCATCAGACCTTGAAATGTAGAAGGTACATTGGTAAGGCCAAAAGGCATGACCAAAGATTCATAATGACCCTCATGAGTTCTAAATGTTGTTTTCGGAATGTCTTCATTCTTCACTTTGATTTGATGATATCCTGCACGAAGGTCCAACTTGGTGAAGTAAATTGCTCCATGTAGTTCATCCAATAATTTATCAATGACAGGAATGGGACATTTATATTTAATAGTGAGTTTTTTGAGCTCCCTTAAATCCAGACACATGCACCATGATCCATCCTTCTTGTGCACCAATACTATTGGAGTAGAGAAATAACTTTGACTAGGTTGAATTATACCAACCTCTAGGATTTCTGCAAACATACGTTCAATTTCACTCTTTTGGGCATAGGAACATCTATAAGGCCTGATGTTTGGAGGAACACTTCCTAGAATCAAATGAATAGCATAATCATGATCACGAATATGTGGGAGGCCTTTGGGAGTCTCAAATACCTTGGAATGACTATCCAAGACTTTTTGGAGATCTGGAGAAGTAGATTATTTCGAACATAATTGTGCAATTACGCCACATTGTTCTTTCTTTTTCCTCTTCACAATCTATGTCAAATAATTTCTTCTCAATAGGAGAAAAGGGAGATGAAAGGTCACGAATTTGCATGGGAGGAAAATTGAAGGAAAAATAGAGGAAAATGAAGAAAATAGAGGCCTCAATGATAAAAAGGCTTATGAGGATCAATTCAAAACTTTTTCTAGTTTAACCTTTTGTCAATTTTCACTTGGAGCTCTCTTTTATTATATAGTTCTCTCATACTCTTGCACACTTAGAGCTTTCTTGGAGCACTCTAGTATACATTGGATTTGGAGAAAGAAGGCAAGGAAAAAGCAGGAAAGCGTAAGGGAACAAGTGGATCAACAACTACAGCGGGATTGCCTTTCAAGTAACAAGTTGGATGTATGATCTCCTTGTTGATTTATGGATGTGTGGTATATGCATGTGACTATTTGGTTATGATCTGTCTTTGGCATAGAGGATTTCCTGGATTGACAGTGGTTTTACCCTAGCCTTTCCATTTCCTGAATATCCATGGTGTTGTGGGTTTTTCCACTTGATTCTTTTCTAGTTAGTTCTCATAATTCCTTATGGATGTGGGTTGGAACAAATGCTCTGGAAGCATTAGAACAACATGGGTTGAGTTACTAGTCCTGGAGCCTAGGTTGGACAAACGATTTGGCTCCCTTGGTGGATTAAGTTACTAGTCCTGGAGTCGGGTTGGACAAATGACCTGGAGCCCTGGAAGGTTGTGGGTTGAGTTACTAGTTCCTGGAACCCTTGACAACTTGGGTAGAGACCGATCTGGGTGGTGTTAGTGATGTTCGATCGTGAGGTGGAATCACTTGTTGAGGGTTGAGGTGGTGTGGCCTTTGGAAGCCATGGTTTGGTTTTGTTTGGTTTATTCTATGAAATCCCACATTCATGCTTAGAATATGGCACGAGGGTGATTGGTGGAAAGAGACATTTGGTTCAACCCAATCTATGGTCAGGTGGTACATGGAAGTCCCTTACTTGGTTGGCTTCTGCATGTGATAATAAGAGATTTTTCCTATTTTATTTTGTGAGTATTTGTACTTGATTATATGGGGCTTTTATGGTTGTTAGATCATGGTTATTGTTCTAGTTATATGCTGGTTATAATCATGGTTCCATAACAGGTTCTAGCTACGACTGTTGATATGTTTTAATTAGTTGATGAATGGTTAATGAATGGATGAGATAACAAATGTTATTGCAGCTATTATGAGAGGGAATTAGACCTTCTTGGTGATTCTCAAATAAGTTTCAAACCCCTATGTTTAGATATGCATTCATGACATGTAGATTACTTGTTCAACATATGTTTGACGGAATGACTATCATGGTTAGGCCTGGTTAGGTCAAGCCTTTGATCAAGTTTTGTATTAATGACTTTGTCTTGATGTCATTTATCATTCTGAAAAGTCTCACTGAGTTATGGGTAGTGGTATGGAGGCTAGCCTGAAATGGTGGCTTAGAATCTGGGATTGCACCCTTTAAACTAGAGAAACTAGGCTGCAACCGCATGGATGCAGTGTTGTGCATGTAGTTGGAGGCCTTGTTATGGGTGAGTTTGTGGTCCCAGGGCTAAGAAAGAGGTCTAGCTCAGGGTCTAGCCACTTGGGGTGGTTTTTCAACCCTTGAGTGACATGTAGCCCCTGTGGGATGTGGTGAGTTGTCAGTTTGTCGCCAGTAGTCAACACCACTTCCTTTATTGAATCTAGGAGGTTAGGTCAAGTCATAGTAACTCTTCGTCTCATGTATACCCTGATAGTCTAGTGAAACAGGGTAAATGTGGGAGGGGTGGTTACATAGAAAAACCTAATGCTAAAATCCCGATTGACGAAGACCACAATATATTTGAAATGAAGTTATCAGTTGGTTTTTTTGAAGTATTGAGCAATAAAGTTTTCACTAGGTTTAATGAAAGCGTAGAGGATTCTCCTACATGTGAGAGTTGTTTTCCTACATGAATTTGTTATCAATAAGGTGTTTGTATTCCTCCTTACTATGTAAACATAAAATCCCATGCACTTAGTGTGCATTTTCAATTTGAGGCATGCATTCTCCTCAATACTCTATTTTCATGTAATTTCATAAAGTCAACATCTAATTACCAACACAAGGCATGCATTTTTCTTCACAAGACATGTATTTTTCATCATGCCTTATTTTCAAGCTTATTTCCCTTTTATGAAATACAATTTCACCATCATGGGGCGTTCATAATTTATCTAAAGGATATTCGTAATATCATCATACCAATTTCACCATTGGGTGTGCATTTTCATCAAGTTATTGTTCTTTTTAACAATGATAGTTTTAGCAATTTGACCTATTTGTCCTAGAAGAAATTTTTTAGTGTTTATGCACAACATAAGGTTTTTGGCATAAAAATGCACATTATGTGCTCTAAAATGAAAGCTTAAGGCATACCCTTTTTTTTTATGCTTTATGTAGGATGGGGATATTATAATTTCCCACCCATCCAATCTTCGTATTGTTTCCATTACTCTAAGGACAATGAAAGCACAAAAAGTGAGGTGAGCTTGTTGAGATTGCAACAAGATGATGGAGCTTAGTGAAAAGAGTCGCCTTCACTAAGTGGGCCCGCAGGCAAATTATGGCGCAAGTTCTATTTTTGATCATAGTGTGGGTGACCAGAGTGTGAGTGATCACAGTGTGAGTGATCACAATGTGGGTGACCAAAGTGTGGGTGACCACAGTGTGGGTGATCAAAGTCTATTTTTAGACTGGCTGTCAAAAATAGAAAAGTCAAATATTATTGTCTCATAATAATATTTGGACTATAAACTTGATCTTATTCTCTTGGAGCACTTCAGTTTGAGCTACAGATGTGGTCCATGCAGCTGTTAGAAGGAAGTACGCTTTTCTTATGAGTCAGTTGAGTTGTTTCATGCATGATTTAAGTTAGAACTCAATCAGTTGAGTTTGGTGGAGTTGATTGTGGAGTTGATGGAGTTGTGTTCAGTTTGACTTGGTTAAACTAGTTGTAATTAGTCTAACTGCAAATATACTAATGATGAGTTGTTAAACTAATTATTAACTCATGATGCAACTAATGAATACATCAGTTAACTCAGTTGCATGTCAGTGCATGTTCAGTTCAGCAGGGACAGGTGTTAGAGAATCAGATTGCTATCAGTTGTGACTATAATTGTGCATCAGATCTTGCACAATCAAGGGATTGAGTATGCCAATGAGTTTGCTCATGTATTTGCCCAGTTTGTAGCTTCTGCTCATGTCTTACACATTGTGAGTGATTCTTTGGAGGTGAAATACGAGTTTGGTAGACCATTCTCATTAAGTTCTTGAGCAGGTATTGAGCAGTGGAGACAGGCAAGCAGTGGAATAGATTTGGAGATCAGATCTTAGCTGTATTGTGTGTAACAGGTGGAGCTGGTACTGTATTGCTTGTGATAAGCATTGTACTTTGTAATGTTACATGGTCTCAATCATTAATATACAGATAGTGTGGGGTTTTTAGCGAGATGCTTTCCCCGGGTTACATACTGTGTTAATGTGTGAATGCTCTTGATGTTTTATTGTTATTGATGCTGCTATATTGATGATCAACTTAGAGGATCTTATGCATTGTGTATGTATTCCGCAATAGTACATGATTAGGATAATCTCTGTTGAATATGTGTTAAATTATTCAAAATTTCTACAGAGCTTACTGATGGGCCCACATAATGGACATCATGGACACCCATCCTTTGATATTTTGATCAATTTCTCACATTTTTACCTTACCTTGACAAACATCATGATAGTTGCATGGTTATTATGTGTAAATTAGGAGTTCTTGAAAAGTTGGTGTACTTTTTGGAATATTTTTGACTTTTTGTGCAGATAAAGAGATGATTTGAAAGATGTTGGGAAAATGCTCTTGTCCAACAAGATAGAGGGATTTTAGGTATATTATTCCCTCCCATAGAAAAAATTGACCCAACACCACTTGTGCTCTATTTAAAGCAACTCAACCTATTGGGAACACATTTTTGTGTGATAGGGAGACACCCTAAAAATCAAGCTCTAATTTGAGGATTTTTTAGGGAAATCAGTCCTTTTGTCAAAGAGGTTATTCCCTACACATAGTATAAGAAGAATCTGAGGTTTCACCTCATAATTTGGCTAGTATTATTACCATTCTTCTTATCTATACATTTAGACCTTATGAGTCAGGTAATCGACTATTTATGTATCTTATTTCAATAGTTTAATGAAGCATTTATGTTATCCAAATATATAGTGTCAATCACTTTCAAACTCTTAATACCTTAGGGAGGGCCCACCTATAGGAGCTCTAGGGACCTGTTGATAGGTGGAAAAATTCAAGCTTGCAACATGTAGTTACCACTTGATCAAGGCCCCAAATAGTCCCTTATTTGATATGGTGGTACTCGATAGTATATGGACCTCATTGCCATAACCTAAATATATCTATAGTAAATATCTAGCATACTATTACTACTCTAATATAATTGTCCTAAATATCTATTAATAAATCTATCTAAGTTCAACTCCTACTGTGTTGGTGTTTGTAAGGCTTGTTGTTACCAACAGGAAGGAGAGAAGGGGCTACCCAAATCCACACTTGTAAAAGAACTCTAGATATTTGAAATGGTAGTCCTCGTGACTGATATGCGGGCTCAGTTAGACCACATAAGAGAAATATACTCTAATGTAAGAGTGTTAAATAAGAATATGAGTTTCATTATTTTTTTTGATTTGTTTTGGGTATTAAATTTTAATCCTTAATGTTATTTCTAAAACAGATCAAACTACTCTATATCACCAGTAAAAATAAAATCGATTTGAAGCATGAACATCAATTTGAAAGATAATTAATTTAAGTGACATAAATAATCTAATCTTAAACAACTTGATAAGCATGAATAATTATTTTATCTATAGAATTAAAATGAATATACTAACATTCATTGAAAATAAACAATTCATCAAATCCTAATTTCATATTCAATGAAAATCACAGATGCATATAACAATATATTACATAAAATATTTTGCTAAACAACATAGACTTTCTGAAAAGTTCCTCAAGTCTTCAAAATTGATCAAAATAACTGATAGATAATATCAATTTCCTTAAATACATATTCATCTTACCCATTTCTCATCGAATAGAGTCATACATATAGAGTAAAAGTTTCGTGACAAAATGTTATTGTTTATTATCTTAACAAACTGTTCACTTAAAATTTAAAACAAGAAAATATTGTGCATACAATATGTTAAACAAATGAAAGCACATTCCCGAGTTAAAGGTCCCACTGCCAGAATTGTTGTTGAGGATGTCCTAATTTTCCATCCACCAAATTTTTTGTCTAATGGAGTTAGATCAGCTCCAATTTATAAGGGGTTGGCCTCAATCTCTTTGTTTTTTTAACACTCTTTGTTCTAAGAAAATGCATAACCTCCTTAGGTTTGTCCCCTTTTTCCCATTTTAATTGCACGGACAAAATTACCAATTGTAATAACTTTAGATATTAACATAGTGCTTAAAATAAGAAATATAAGCAACATACTTAAGCACAACAACCTTAAAACGAGACAAAACCTTACTTTAAAATTGGTAATGACTTGTTAAGGCATCACGATTAACCAAAGGCTAGAAATGTTCAACATGATCAATGATGAATTAAGTTTAATTATTGAAAAATCTTGGCTCTACGAAGAGGTAAATAATCTTAATAAGGAAATAATCTTTAAGCAGGGTTAATTTCCAATGGGTCACTTCAGAAGTAAATACATGTCATATCACCTGTCAATGATTGGTGAATGGTAACAAAGCTATTAATTCGGGATCCAACAAGGTATTCATGTTGAATTTGTTTCTTTGGCCCGAATGTCGAATTTGGGTTTTAAACGATAATCCATATTTAATTGGGGTTAAACTTACTTATTATCCTTGTTTATCCTTAATTTCAAATAAATGATTTCATTCGGCCATCTGTGGTTTGGTAGGTGCAAAGGTTACTTCCCCTAGTGATGTGCTGAATATCAAATCTTCTTTTATTATTTTGTTAATCATGATTAACTTCCATGATTAGCCTAATCCAATGATTAAGCATGCTTAAAACAAAATCTAATCATTCGAGGTGCAAGGTATGCAAAATGTTCTTCCTCGAGTGAGAGATTGGATGGGTGGATTTGTCAATAATAATTAATTAATCATGATTAAGGCGCTAGATTAATTATTAATCAGATTTTGAACATGATATTCAATCATCCATGGGTGGAAGGTGTAAAGCGTTTTGGTCATTGTGGGCGCATGTATAAGTAGATATTAAACGAAATTCAAAGTGCAATGCAACACAATGATATGGGGTGAGGAATCTCATTGTTGAGATTCCTCACGAATCATCCCAAAGACAATGGCACCATGTTGCGACGGTTGAAAGAAAATTGGATCCCAATGAACAAAGTGACTCATGAAGACTCCAAGATCTCTCAAGACCCTTTGGAGGGTAGATGGCAACAACAATGCAAGATCTATTATGAGTATTGAATACATAGTGGCAATGTCGTCACTTATCAGAGAACCTTATGTAGAAGTCACCATGGGTTCAAGTCATCAATGTATATGACTTGTCATATTATCTTCACATGATGATATGGAAATTATGATGTAATTTTGCAAAATATTGTAAATATAAATATGTGGAAGTCCAAGAGTCATATATGGACAGAAGATCCACATGGAGAAGTCGAAAATCCACATAGAAGTTCAAAAGTCATATAGAAGTCCAAAGGTCACATTAGAAGTCTAAGAGTCATGGGGATATGAATTATTCCTTTTATTATTAAAAAGGCCTCATTACTCAAAGAGAGGACTTTTAACCTGAGCTTCTCCATCCAAGCATTAGAGAGGAAGATAGTTCTTTTAGAGAGAGAGAAGTGAATGAATGCTCCATTATTGGAGGTAGTGATGTTCATTGTATTAATGTATCTTATATCTTTCACCTAATATTTGAAACTCATTAAGGCAACACATTTTCATGCATATATTGTGAATGTTTTAGGACTATTATTGGGATGTTTGTGGTATATGTCAGCATTCATATGTTCTAAATAAATTGAACTATTTCAATGGCTTTGGTACTCACCTTCTTGAATATTTGTTATGCTTGCTTTCATGATCGTTGCATCTATGTGAACTATTTCGCTTGATGACTAATGATTCTTTCATATGTATATGTGTGTCTTTATTAGATTAGTACTAATACTTCTCTCTTAAAGGATCACTTTTATTTCCTCCTAGTGGAAGAATCTTGATACAGATTACAATCTAACATTTCATAAGGCATACTTAATCACTGATTCAAAATTATGCGCGCATTTCTGTCTTATGATAACAACTACAACTAAGGAAAATCTTTAAGTAAATGGAAACCAAGCCACATTTCCAGATGGGGTGTTAGGTCCCTATAATACTAGTGATTCCCCCATTACTATTGGCATTGTAGCCCCTTATTGTTATTGTTGTGCCCCAATTGTCCCCACATTATTATTATTATGCCCCATAGAAGCCCACTATTGTTATTGTTGTGCCCTTATATTATTATTGTTATGTCGACTTTGATTATACTATGACCCCTTAGACTCCTATATATAGAAAGGAGGTTTTGTCATTTTAATCATCAAAGAATTGTTCATTTGTGTAATGTAAAGGAGGTTTCCCCCTTGAAGAGGCTTATTTTGAAGTCATTGATCTATCTTTTCTTCTATTTTGTGAGCTGGTTGCATAACATTTGGTATCAAAGCTATGGATTCTAGGGTTTCGCTGCTCCAAATAGTTCATCGTGGAATTTTCGCTATAACCTTTTTTATACGATGTTTCAGAAGCTAAAAAAAACCATTTGAGCCAAAATCTTGATGACCCTCGGGTCCAAATTTCAGAGCTTTTCTCACTATATTTTCGGAGATATGATCCAAGGAAGTTAGGGCTTTTGCAGGATACAGAATTACATCCCAAACATGTGACCTTGGGAAAATATTCATAACTTTCTCTCTGAGTATCCGATTGAAATTTCATAAGAAGTTACAAAAAGAGGACAAACTGTAGTTTTATGTGCATCGATTTCAAGTCCAAAGGTTGAAACAATGACATGTGGCACTTCGTACAAGTTTGCTCTACTAAAAAATGTATAATCAGGTCATCTTGGGAGATTGGACATAACTCTTTCTTGGAGAATCCAATTTCGATCAGACTGGTGGTGTTGGAAAGAGGACTTAGAGGGCTACCACAGTTCACAATTTTAGACCTTGGAGATCTGAAATTTCAGAGATATATCAGATTCAATATCAAGCTCCTACAAAAAAAAGGTGTGTAGTCTTTTTTAAAAATTCCATAAGTTTTGTTTGAAAAATTAGATTGAAGTGATTAAAAGGGAATAATGAAGAAAACTATCATAAGTTGATGCCTCGAAGAAAGAAAATGGCAACACCTAGTAAGCAACCCGAAAGTTCTACTATGACACATGAAGAAGAGGAAGAAATGCAACATGATATATCAAAATTATGAGACCAAGTGCAACAAATTTCTCTCTCACAAAAAGTAACAGAAGCTAAGATGGATGGTTTGAAGAATGGCATCAATGGTATGAAAGACAACATTGAAGATTGGAAGAAAGACATGGAAGGTTGGAAGGAAGGTTTGACAAAGTTGCTACAAGAAAGGCTTCCTAATGGTGAAAAGGTAGTAGAGAAAACTCATAATGAGAACAAAAGAAATGTTAATCATGATTTGAAGAATGACAACATTGAATATTTGAAGAAAGATATGGAAAATTTGAAGGAAGGTTTGATTTAGTTGCTACAAGAAAGGCTTCCTAATGGCGAAAATGTAGTAGAGGAAACTCATGATGAAAACAAAAGAAATGTTAATCATGATTTCATAGACTCTAATGTTGGAACAAAGACCCACCACATTCCAAATATCAATATGAGGAAGTTTGATGGCAAGGATCCCGTAACATGGATACTACAGATGGAATAATATCTCCATTATGTGCAAAACACAATAAAGGTACACATCACAACTTTATATTTGGAACCCAATCAGTTTGTATGGTATCAATGGATTTTCTATTGTAAACGAATTGTCACTTGGTCAATTTTTACGGGCAACATGGTTGCACATTATGAGGATACAAAGAGCAACACCTTCTTTAGCCAATTGATAAATCTCAAACAAAAGGGTTCAATGGTGGAGCACATTGAGGACTTCCAAAAATTGAATATAAGGGTAAATGATATTCCAAAGGAGCATAAGATTGATGTGTTCATAGGGACTTTAAAGGATAACATCCAACATGAGGTTCACCTTTGGGAACCTGATTCATTGGAGAAGGAATTCAGGTTGGCAAGAAAAATTGAAAGAAAAATTATGGCAACAAGGAACCTACCACTCACAACTATAAGGATGGAAGCGTTGCTGCCCCTAGCCTTCCACAACCTACAAGGTTGACACCAAAACAATTGGAAGAAAAGATAACAAAGGGGCTTTGTTACAGTTGTGATAGCAAATACACTAAAGGTCATAAGTGTGCTGAGAAGAAATTATTTTACATAGGTCGTGAAGAGGAGGAAGAAAATGAACAAGAAACATCAAAAGAAGAGGATATACACCAAGAATCAAACCTAGAGGAAGAAGAAATGAATCTAACGATATCTTGTAATGCATTGGTAGGAATTACTACTCCTCAAACTCTCAAGATAGAAGGACATATCAAGAAGAAAAATGTAATAGTGTTGATTGATTCGGGTAGTACCCATAATTTTATTCATTGTAAGGTAGCCAAGGAATTGAATTGATTCCTATATCCAGTACCAGAGTGTCAAGTGATGGTTGCAAATGGAGGAACCATAAATTTCTCTGAAAAGTGCCATAATATCAATCTATCCATGGGAGAATATGTATTGAATATTCCTATGCTTTCTATTCCAATGGGTGGTGTTGATGTAATACTAGGATTCCAATGGCTACAATCTTTGGGTACGGTAGCTTTTAATTTTCAAAAACTTTTCATGAAATTTTGTTGGGAAGTAAAGGAAGTTGAATTAAGGGGCATCACAGGGAAACTATGAAACATAATCAACTCTAATGGCATGACAAAGCTTCTAAAGAAAGAACAACGAGGTGTAATTGCACAATTATGTTTAGTAGAAGTTCCCACATTGAAATCATCTATTTCTCCAGATCTCCAAAAAGTCTTGGACAATCATTCCAAGAAGTTTGAGACTCCCAAAGGCCTCCCACCTATTCGTGATCATGATCATGCTATTCATTTGATTCCAGGAAGTGTTCCTCCAAACATCAGGCCTTACAAATATCCCTATGCCCAAAAGAGTGAAATTGAACGTATGGTTGCAGAAATGCTAGAGGCTGGTATAATTCAACCTAGTCAAAGTTCTTTCTCTGCTCCAGTAGTATTGGTGCACAAGAAGGATGGATCATGGCACATGTGTTAGGATTATAAGGAGCTCAAAAATCTCACTATTAAAGATAAATTTCCCATTCCTGCCATTGATGAATTATTGGATGAATTACATGGGGCAATTTAATTCACCATGTTGGATCTCCATTCAGGATATCATCAAATTAGAATGAAGACTAAAGACATTCTGGAAACAAAATTTGAACTCATGAGGGTCATTATGAATTTTTTGTCATGCCTTTTGGCCTTACCAATGCACCTTCTATCTTTCAAGGTTTGATGAATTCCATTTTCAAATCCTTGCTTAGAAAATTTCTATTAGTATTTTTTTCATGATATACTAATCCATAACAAGTCTTGGCAGGATCATGTTCAACATGTTGACAGGGTGCTCAAACTATTGGAGGAGAAACAATTATATGCAAAAACCTCCAAATGTTTCTTTGGAGTATAGGAGGTGGAATATCTGGGTCATATTGTATCTCATGAAGGTGTTAAGGTAGATCCTAGCAAAATTAAAGCCATTAGGTAATGGAAAATCCACACATCCATAAATCATATGCGATGATTTATCAAGTTGAGAGGGTATTATCGCAAGTTTGTTAAGAATTATGGGAAAATAGTAGCACCTCTAACAACATTACTGAAGAAAGACACATTTTCTTGGAGTCTAGAAGCAACGAAGGCCTTTGAATATCTTAAAGAGGCAATGTGCCAAGCACCGGTCTTAGTTACGCCAGACTTCACAAAAACCTTTATTGTGGAATGTGATGCCTCAGGAAATGGAATTGGCACTATTTTAATGCAAGAAGGAAGACCCATTGCTTTTGAAAGTCATCCAATCAAAGGAAAGTATTTACACAAATCTATTTATGAGAAGGAAATGTTGGAAGTACTACATGCACTTAAGTAATGGCGACCTTACCTAATGGGAAGACACTTCAAGGTAAAAAAAGATCATGATAGTCTTAAATACTTTTTAGAACAAAGATTATCTTTAGAAGAGTAGCAAAAATGGGTCACAAAGATGTTGGGTTATGACTTTGAAATCATCTACAAAAAAGTGAAGAAAAATGTTGTTGAAGATGCTCTCAAGAAAGGATGAGGATGTGAAAGAATTTCTTTGTTCCATCTTTATCATCCAATAGGATTGGATAAATGAAGCAAGGGATGAATGGAAGAATGACGAAGAAGTGTGGGCACTCATTCAAAATTTGCAGTAAGATCCTAGTACATCTAATACATTTAGATGGAAATATGATTCGTTATGGTAAAAATATTGGGAGGAGGTTTCAACGGATTTTATCACAGGTTTACCCAAGTCCGAAGGAAAGAGTGTCATCATGGTGGTAGTTGATAGAGTTACCAAGTATGCACAATTTTGTGCATTATCTCATCCATTTAAAGCCCGTACAATTGCTACTACATTTATGGAAACAATTCAAAATCTACATGGAAACCCAAAGATTATTGTAAGGGACAGAGATCCCATTTTCATTGTAAATTTTTGGACTGAATTATTTTCTTGTTTGGGTACTCAGTTAGCTCATAGTTCATCTTATCATCCTCAATCTAATGGGCAAACTGAGAGAGTGAACAAGTGTTTGGAGGGATATCTTTGTTGCTTTGTATATGATAAACAAACACAATGGGTCAAGTGGTTTCCTCTAGCTGAATGGTGGTATAACACTTCCTTCCATATTGCAGCAAAAATGGCACCATTTATGGCACTTTATGGATATCATCCACTGTCAATCACAACATATTTAAGAGAAAATTCTAAGGTTCAAACAGTGGAAGATCACATCGAGCATCAACAACAGGTTCTCCAACTCTTAAAGGATAACCTCAGTTTGGCTCATAATAGAATGAAACAACAGGCAGATCAACATCGCAATGAAATAAGTTTTGATGTAGGCGACTGGGTATTTCTACGACTACAACCATACAAAAAAATGTCCCTCAAGCAAGCTAAGAAGGATAATAAATTATCACCAAAGTATTATGGTTCGTACAAGGTTTTGCAAAAGATTGGTACTATGGTATACAAATTGGATCTTCCTACATATTCCCGAGTGCACCCAGTTTTCCATGTTTCATGCTTAAAGAAGGTTATAGGTGACAAGCTCCCAGTTCAAACAATATTTCCATAACTTGATGAGGAAGGAAAAATTATATTGGAACCTGAAGCTGTCACAGAAACAAGAACTCAGTAGCTATGAAATTGATTAATTTCAGAGTATCTCATCAGGTGGAAGAACTTACCCGTTGAAGATTCCACATGGGAGGATGAGAATTTTATACAGAAGCATCCATAATTACTCAAAAATTTAGGACAACCCTTTTTTGAAGGAGAGGGTCATGTTAGGTCCCTATAATACTAGTGATTCCCCCATTACTATTGTCATTGTAGCCCCTTATTGTTATTGTTGTGCCCCAGTTGTCCCCACATTATTATTATTGTGCCCCATAGAAGCCCACTATTGTTATTGTTGTTCCATTATATTATTATTGTTATGTCGGATTTGATTATATTGTGGCCCCTTAGACTCCTATATATAGAAAAGAGGTTTTGTCATTTGAATCACCGAAGAATTGTTCATTTGTGTAATGTAAAGGAGGTCGCCCCCTCAAAGAGGCTTATTTTGAAGTTGTTGATATATTTTTTCTTATATTTTATGAGATGGTTGCATAAAATGGGGTTTCTATACTAAACAATGTGAGGTCTAATTAGTACTTCATATCAGGAACACCCACTATAAGTTGGTGGGATCCAACACCGTCAACATTCTGGTGCTAGAAGGAGGGAAGCCTTTATAGAACTAACAGTTCACCTCATCTAAACAACCAACCATTTGTGCAAGGCAGTAACATGTTGAGTTCCACTCCAATTCATGATCCTGAGATAGGAGAATCCTCTCATCAAGCTTTGGAACATGCTTTTCAAGTTACTTATGATCAACTTTGGACAATCTAACTTATTACTCTTAAATTCACAAGAGCTCTTGGTTTAATTCCTGTTTCTGCTATTTTGTCTCATAAGCTGATTAAGAAAGAAACAACTCACAATGATGGATTAGTTTCTTCAATGGAATATTTGGTTATTGCAACCCTTGAAGAGTTAGTTGATTATTATGAAAGAATAAATCAACAAGGAGATCTTCCACCCACTGAGGAAGATTTTCAATTTTCTGATGAAGAACAACAGGGGCAATGACAACAACGAGATTATAATGAAGGTTTGAACGGTGAGAGAGAAGACTCTTTGAATTTAGAAGGAGAAGAGGAGGGGGAAGAAGGTATGGTTGATGAACAGTTGGATTGGATGGCCCAAGGGCCACTTTCTCTTCCGAGAAATCTAGATCGTATGCCTAAACTCATGGCAAAGCTACTTTCAAAGTTTAATACTAATAAGAATACGAAAGCTAAAGACCATACTGATGACTTTTGCATGCATTTTCAAATACTTTAGGTATGCTTTGATGACGTTGCTTGTAGAATTTTCTCCTTACACTCTAAAAGGTAGAGGATTGGTCTGGTATCATAGTCTTCCTCCTAATTCAATCCACATTTGGAGGGAGTTCAAGAAGTTGTTCTTGGGTAAATTTGCTAATGACAAGACTCCCACCATGTTTCTAAAAGAGCTCAAGAATCTTAATATTTGGGATAAAGAAAAAGTAAAGGATTTTAATCAAAGTTTTACTTATTTATTGAACAATTTCCCCACAGATGTTCAACTGCACGGATTAATGACAAAATATTATTATACAACTGCCTTGTGTACAAATATTTTCATGTTTGTCAAAAGAGTTGCAAAGGATACGTTGCTTGAAAATTTGCAGAAGCAATCGATGTAGAGAAAGACTTGCCTTCTATTGGGGCCATTAAAGATCATGAAGATTCTAAAGATTCCAAAGACAGTGGTAAGAAAACGCAAGCCTCTTCTACTAAAGCCAAAGAGAGATTCATTTTATATGGAAATCTTGGCCAAGTCTTTGAAGTCACTAACTAATGAAGTATTTTAATTAAAGAGAAGGTCAAGTAAGGCATCTACCAACAATATGTCTTTTAAGCCACCTTTATTTAAGAAGAACAACAATAACCAACCGGCTAAGTCCACTTAGGGCTCTAATTCAGTGTTTAATGTTGAAAGTTGGGGTATGGATTGTTAGTTTTTGTAGCATCAAAGGTGTTTTAGTCTCGAAAATTTGTGGAGAGGTTAAAACACATGATTTCTCCATAACCCATAAATAGTTTCTTGAAATTCCACCTAGAAGTGTCTCAGTTAGATTATTAGCCTATTGTTAATTATTTCCTAAGTCTAAACTTAGGAAAAGAGGTTAATTAATAAGAATTGATTTAGATAATGTGTGAATCATCTAGAAAATCATATGGATCGATTGGGAAATAATATTAGACATTGATTAAGTTTTAATCTTGGTCGTTGGAGTCCCAACAAAAGATTATAAGAAGAAGTTGATGGGTAGATGGAGAACACACACATTGAGATCTATTTCCTTGGGTAGTATGATTTTTTAGAGGCAGTAGCTGGAAGAGTTCAAGCTAAAAGGGAAGGAGAGATAGAGAGGGGCAGAGACAATGAGGCCAAAGGAAGAATTTCCAGATCCAGTGAGTACTTTGCAGAGAGACAGAGATAGCTACACAGAGGTTGTGCAAGGGCTGCGCAGAAGCCTCTAAGAGGAAGTTCGATTTTGCTGGAGAGAAGGTGAGTTTCAATTCTAGAAGCCATGAAAGTGTTCTAGAGCGTCGGAGAGACATTTTCTCAGTCAGTGGCAGACATGACGACTTGAAGAGTAACATTTTTAGGCAGTGCATAGAAGGGATTGCGTTAAGGTGACATAGACCTGCGTAGAGGTTATTTGGATGGCTCACTTGGAGCTGGCAGTCAGAGCTTAAATTGCTTGCGGGGTGAGGAAAATTCCTGTTAGGCCCCTATACTACTAGTGTAACCCCTTATTGTTATTAGTACAACCCACTTATTATATTGATGTACCCATGTAGTGCCCTATTGTTATTATTGTGCCCTTACATTATTATTGTTATGTCGGCTCTGATTATGTTATGACCCCTTAGACTCCTATATATAGAAAGGAGGCCTTTTCATTTGTATCATCCAAGAATTGCTCATTTATGTAATGTAAAGGAGGTTGCCTCCTCGAAGAGGCTGAATTCTAAGGAGTGGATCTCTCTTTTCTATCTTTTTGTGAGCTGGTTTCATAACATTTGGTATCAGAGCTTTGGATTCTAGGGTTTCGCTGCTCCAAACAGGTCATCGTGGAATTTTCACTATAACTTTTTTTTTTTTTTTTTGTGCGACATTTCAGAAGCTAAAAAAAAACCCATTTGAGAAGAAATCGCTCTGAATTTTGGATCCAAATTTCAAAGCTATTCGCGCTATATTTGCGGAGATATGATCTGAGGAAGTTGGTCTTTTTGCAGACTCTTGAATTACATTCCAAACAGGTGACCTGGGGAAAATCATCATAACTTTCTCTCTGAGCATCGGATTGAAATTTTGTAAGAAGGTACAGAAAGAGGACGGACTGTAGTTTCTTGTATATATTTTTCAAAGCCAAAGGTCGAAACAGTGACTCGTGGCACGTCGTATAAGTTCGCTCTACTGAACTAGTCTATAATCAGGTCATCTTGGGAGATTGTGCATAACTCTTTCTTGGAGAATCCAATTTGGATCATTCTGGTGGCATTGGAAAGGCAATGCATATGGCTACTACAAGTCACAATTTTAGAACTTAAATATTTGAAAGTACAGAGTTATAGTCGTTTCAAGATCGAGCTCCTAAAATCAAGAAAAAGAAAGATGAGGAAGTTTGATGGCAATGATCCGGTAAATTGGATACTTCAGATGGAGCAATATTTTGATCTACATGGTGTATCACTGTTACAAAAGGTATGTATTGCATCTTCGTATTTAGAACCGGATCAATTTTTATGGTATGAAGGGCTTTGTTCTCGTAAACAACTTGTTACGTGGTGAATTTTCACGGAAGAAATGGTAGCACATTATGAGGATACAAAGAGCAACACCTTCTTTAGAGCAACACCACGACAATTGGAAATAGTAAAAGGGCTTTGTGACATAGTGGAAAGAAAATTATGGAAACCAGGAAGCATACCCCTCACAACTATAAAGATGGAAGTGTTGTTTCTCCTAGCCTTCCACAACCTACAAGTGTTACACCACAACAATTGGAAGAAAAAAGAGAAAAAGGGCTTTGTTACAATTGTGATAGCAAATGCACTAAAGGTCATAAGTGTGCTGAGAAGAAATTATTTTACATAGAATATGAAGAGGAGGAAGAAAAGGATCAAGAAACATCAAAAGAAGAGGATATACGCCAGGACCCCACCCCAGAGAAAGAAGAAATGAATCAGACCATATCTTGTAAAGCATTGGCAAGAATTCCCACTCCTCAAACTCTCAAGATAGAAGGACATATCAAGAAGAAAAAGGTGCAAGAAGTGAAAGATCACACCGAGAAAGAAGAAATAAATCCAACCATATCTTGTAATTCATTGGTCGAAATTACCACTCCTCAAACTATCAAGATAGAAGGACATATCAAGAAGAAAAATGTTCAAGAAGTGAAAGATCACATCGAGCATCAAGAAATGAATCCGACCATATATTGTGAAGGATTGGAAGAAATTTCCACTCCTCAAACTCTAGAGATAGAATGACATATCAAGAAGAAAAAGGTTCAAGCAGTGAAAGATCACATAGAGGATCAACAACAAGTATTCCGAATTTTAAAGGATAACGCCACTTCGGTGCAAAATCAAACGAAACAACATGTAGATCAACATCGTAGTGAAAAATATTTTGATGTAGGTGATTGGGTATTTTTACTGCTACATCTCAAGCAATCTATTTATGAGAAGGAAATGTTGGCAATACTACATGCACTTAAAAAATGGCGACCTTACCGAATGGGAAGAATCTTCAAGGATGAGGATGTGGAAACATTGTTTTGTACTATTTCTATTATCTAACCAGATTGTATAAACGAAGCAAGGGATGAATGGAAGAAGGATGAAGAAGTATGGCCACTTATTCAAAAGTTTCAAAAGATCCCAATTCATATAATATTGCCAGAAATTGAAGAGGAAGGAAAAATCATATTGGAACCTGGAGTAGTCACAGAAACAAGAACCCGACAGCTACGAAATCGATCAATTTCAGAGTATCTCATCAAGTGGAAGAGCTTACCCGCTGAAGATTCCACATGGGAGGACAAGAATTTTATATAGAAGCATCAAGAACTACTCAAGCATTGAGGACAACGCTTTTTGAAGGAGAAGGGCATGTTAGGCCCCTATACTACTAGTGTAACCCCTTATTGTTATTAGTACAACCCACTTATTATATTGATGTACCCATGTAGTGCCCTATTGTTATTATTGTGCCCTTACATTATTATTGTTATGTCGGCTCTGATTATGTTATGACCCCTTAGACTCCTATATATAGAAAGGAGGTATTTTCATTTGTATCATCCAAGAATTGCTAATTTATGTAATGTAAAGGATGTTTCCCCCTCGAAGAGGCTGAATTCTAAGGCGTGGATCTTTCTTTTCTATCTTTTTGTGAGCTGGTTTCATAACAATTCCTCACTAGATTTTTCCTAGTATTTTTCTCTGTAGGATTTCTAGATTTTGGCATCTAGTTGTACTTAGAATTTCTCATTGTTGCTTAATAAGATAGAAACTTCAATTGCTGCATCGATTTTCCCAAGTTGGGTTTTTCTGGGGACATTTGTCCAAAAATAACTGTGTTAATTTTCATGTGTGTGTGATAGAATATTTCTCAGTTTCCAACACTATTATTTTTCGCAGTTTTATTTGTGAAGTTAGTAGTGTGATTTATTCTATATTTGCTGCAACAAATAACTTTTAAATAATTAATAATTAGAAGAATTAATTCCAGTTGTTGCAATAGGATTTAAGTGAAATTTTCACATGGTGTTAGAGCGAGTTTGACATACAAGAAGCTCAGAAGCAAAGACATAAATTCGCTATTCAGAGGGAGCAGTAGGACAAGTTTTTGAAGGTTGCACATAGCCTAAGCCAGGCGGATAGAATTTCTTGGGGAAGTTTGATTTTTCAGTGCAGTTTGGAAGAGAAATTTGGCTTGTAGGTTGAGTGATTCCAGCAGGCATAGGGAGCAACAACAACTGAGATTTTTGCTGAGCGGATTCCTTTTCTAGGCGCAAAGGGTTTTGCAACAGTTTGCGATAATAAAATCAATGTTGCGTGGAAGATAAATAACACACACTGAGGGAAATTTCTCTTAGGGCGTTTTGAGTTTTAGAGATTCAATTTTTCCAATTGCAGATTAGTAGTAACTGTGAGCATGTTTTATCACTCCAGCATGGAGTGAAAATAGCAGATTCAACAACCGAGTAGAGGAAGAGTGAGTTTCCATATTAGGTTCAAGATGGCCACAAATGGGTTTAGAGATCATGATAGGTTGGAGGGAGCCTCCAACTATGTCATCTCGAAGGCTAGGATGTCCTTCCTTCTTGATGAAGATGGCTTGAAAGCCTATGTGGACAGTATGGTAACAATACCCTAGGATGTCGATCAACTCAAGGAGCAGAGAAAAGAAATGACGAAGGTGAAGTGAATGATATTGGATGAAGTCTGAGATCAAAAAGTCTCACATGTGGTAGAAAAAGGAACAACAAAGGAAATGTGGGATGCTCTCTCTGAGCTATATCATAGTACTTCTAAGCAGAGGAAGACGTTACTACAAGAGAAGTTGAGGAGCACCAGGATGCAAAAGGGAGAAAGCATAGTTGCCTTCCTCACCAAGATTCAGGAAGTCCGAGATCAGCTTGCAGCCATTGGGGAGGTACCCAAATCCACAGATCTTGTACGAATGGCACTGATAATGTCTCATATGAATGGTAGGTGTTTGTCCAAAGTATCTTGGGCATAGACACAATGCCTAAATGGGATAGGATGTGGTCTGACCTACAATAAGAGGAGTTGAGGTAATCCAGGTGGATATTGGTGGCCACCCGCCAAGTCCACTTGGACCCCCACCATTGTTTCTTTTAGCTTTTCAGTTTCCTTAATTGTAGCACAATTGACTATTTTTAGTAGTTTTTCGGGTCCTGAACTTCTGGAGCCGTTTTGAGGCCCTAAACGACGTTTTTTTGGGAAAAATCGGAGCAACATGGGTCCATGGACCGATGCTTCTCTTCCCATAGTTGTAGTTCTTAGATAGATCTTTCTAATGAGATATTGCGCGTGCCAAATGGAGATCGTATGCCAAAGTTACGACCCCAGGAAGTTGATGTACCAATTTACCCAAACGGGGCCCATAGTTTGGCGTTTCCTCTTCTAGGGTTAGGTTTTCGGATGTTTAGGGTTTTCCATTGTTTCTCAACAATAAATAGGCCTTCGAGCCTCATTTTAACACAGTTCAGAGGCATGTAACTGCCCCATCTCTTCTTAGAGATAAGCTACCATCGCCCTAGCTAGTTTATTTCCATTTCTGTTTGTAAGCATATTTCAGTATTTTACAGTAATGAAATGAAGTATTATTTATGCTGCATCTCTATATGTATGGTTATATCTGTAATTTGTTGTGTTCTTGTTTAAATCTGGATCAATGGTATCAGAGCGGTCTGCTCTTTCTATGTCTTTCTTTGCATGTCCCCAACGAGGTCGGGACATAAGGAGTTGGGGCTTGAACTGATCGAACCTTTGCAAGACCAGCTTCACAAATCCCGATGGCCTCCCATGGTGCATGAAAAGAAAGATGAGGAAGCAGGAGATCCTATCAAAAGCTTACTCGAAGAGGCCCTTGAGCAACAAAGGAACGTGATGATGGACAACTTTGCCCAGATCCTCCAGCAGCTACCCAGGGGCGACACATCTACTTCCAGCAGCTACTTTGGAAGCGCCACACCCTTTAAGGTACAAGTTAACTTTGACATTCCCATATTTGAGGGTCAGATAGATGCAGACGCTGTAGATAAATGGTTAAATATGCTAGAAGGGTATTTTTTTGTTCATGATTTTTCCGCCCAGGAAAAGATTACGTTCGCTCTTCTCAAAGCCGCCCCCCACGTCAAGGACTGGTGGGAAACCTACTGCGAAAAGGAGGATGAAAGTATGGCCTCACTGTTTTCAGCCGCACCTAGTTGGAATTCATTCCAGACTACCATCAAGGAGCAGTACTACCCTGTCAGAAGCTATGAGGATCAACACATAAAGTGGACCACGCTGTGGCAGGGAAGGGACCAAGGCGTGTCGGAGTTTACCAATATTTTCCATACCCTTCACACAAAGTTGGATATTAAGGATTCAGAGTAGCATTTGGTACTCAAATACCGTGGCTTCCTGCACAACTACATCCAGGAAGAAATAGAATTCATAAACATCTTCTTGCTCGGCACGGCATACCGATATGCCATCAAGATCGAGCAAAAGTTTAAACAGAAGAAGTGAGACTTTGGATCTGCGAATCTGAAGCAAGGGAAAGGTGCCCCCAAGCCGCAGAACAGAGTACAAAGCCAAGGTGGGGTAGCCCAAGACAACTCGCAAAAGCTGCAAGCAAAGAACATTGCCGCGAAGCCGAAAAAAGACATGGGAAAGTGGTGTGAGTTCCATAAGAGCTCCACTCACAACACAAGTGAGTGTCGGGCCAAGCAGTCACTGGTGGCCGAGCTAAAGGTTTCAAAATTAGATGCATGTTCTGACTCTGAGTCAGAACCCGACAAGGGGAATGACAAAGGGAAGCATATTATCGATGCGGAGCCCAATGCAACTGTTGCCACCACGAAGATCCAAAAGGAGGAACCCGAAGATCCAGAGGAGGAGGAGCATCTCTTCCACTCCCAGATGTGGGTAAAGGGCTCCCCGCTACAGTTCATTGTCGATAGCGGGAGCCAAAAGAACCTCATTTTGGCAAAGGTCATGAAGCGGTTGGGCTTATCGACCACAACACATCCACAACCGTACACCATCGGGTGGCTTCACCAAGGACGAGATCTTTGCGAGAGCCAGCAGTGTTGCCTTTCATACAACATCAAGCCCTTCACGCATGAGGTATTGTGTGACGTTGCTCCCCTTGATGTTTGTGATGTATTATTAGGACAAACATACTTGTGGAAGCGACATGCTCTGTATGAATTAAGGCCCTGTGCTATTATTGTTACTTTGGGAAATAAGTTGTACAAGATACCGGAGGTAGCACCGCCTACTGCCATCTCTTTGGTTACTGCAAAACAATGTAGTAAGCTCATTTCCAAAACTGGGAAATTTGTTTTCCTGATGATACGCCCTCAAGGAAAGAAGAAGACGGTGGCCATGACCTCTAGATAGGGCCCCTTTGTATGACAACTACAAATGGAAAAGGTTGTGGAGGAGTACAAGGACATCTGCACCTCCCCCACAGGGGTTCCTCTCACTGTCAGGTCAAGCACTCCATCGATCTGACCCCAGGTGCGCTGCTACCTAATGGACCAATCTATCGGCGCTCCATTCTGGAGAACGATGAAATCAAGAGGAATATTCAAGAGCTACTATAGAAAGGTCACATCTGTTCGAGTTCATTACCCTGTGGGAACCCGATCGTGTTGGCACAAAAGAAGGATGGGACATGGATACTCTGTATTGACTATCTAGGGCTGAACAAGATCACTTTTCATAATAGGTACCAAATCCCACGGATTGATGACCTCTTGGACCAACTGAAGGGGGAAAAATATTTCAATAAGATCAATTTGAAGTCAAGATATCACCAGGTACCAATCGAACCCTCCGATGTGTGGAAGACTGCCTTCAAAGCCAAGGAGGGCCTTTTCAAATGGTTGGTTATGCCTTTTGGATTGACGAATGCTCCTGCATCCTTCATGAGGTTAATGGATGACATCTTGCGGCCATTCACCAACTCATTTGTAGTGGTATACTTGGATGACATCCTGATCTTCAGCCAGAGTTGGGAAGAGTACCTCCACCACATCCGACAGGTGCTCCAAACATTGTGACAACACAATTTATGTGCCAATTTGGATAAATGCACTTTTGTTATGACCCAGGTTTAGTATCTGGGATACATTATTGATGAACGGGGGGTGCATGTGGATCTAGCCAAGATCCAAGTCATTCGGGATTGGCCATCTCCAACCACTCTGACAGAGCTTCGCAGCTTTCTAGGCCTTGCCAACTTCTACCGCAGGTTCGTGTTGGGGATTTTCTCATATCACTTGGCCCTTGAGTCAAGTCACCAAGGGAGGAGCGAAAGCAGAATTATTTTGGTCTAAATCTCAACAAAAGGCATTCACAAAGTTGAAAGATCACCTCTGCTCGACACTAGTGCTCGCATTACTAGACTCGCAACAACCATTTGAGGTCAAGACAGATGCCTCTAACTATGCTGTTGGGGCAGTCCTTACTCAACACGGGCATCCAGTGGCATATCATAGTGAGACACTTTCAGACATAGCCTGAAAGTATCCCACTTATGACAAAGAGATGTATTCCATTGTGCAGGCCTGTTGAAAATGGAAGCATTACATTTTGGGGAAGGAAATAGTCATCCACACAGACCACCAACCCCTGTAGTTCATATAGACCCAAGGGAAATTGCAGAATGATCATCATCAGAAGTGGTCCACATACCTACAACAGTTCCACTTGAATACCAAGTATAAGAAGGGCAACACCAATAATGTTGAAGATTGCCTCAGTCGACCACCGATCATGGCGTTAACCACCGTGCTCAACTCTTGTGGGCATGAGACTTCTGATTGGCCACTTCTCTACTAAAGCAACCCAGAATTCAGCCACACATACCAAACGCTCTTGGAGGGTCAGCATGTTCCAGATTTTCACCTCCAATATGCCTTGTTATGCCACCCAAGTCACCTTTATGTTCCTTAAAGTAAGCGTGCCAAGATGATTTGGGAAGCACACTACAGTCGGGCTGTTGAGCATTTTGATGTCGTGAAAATGGTGGTAGTACTGCAGAAGTATTTATATTTGCCGAATCTTTGACAGGATGTCTGGAAGTACATCAGATCATGCACTGCTTGCCCCATTGCCAAACTGACCATCAAGAAGCAAGGCCTCTCTACCCATTTCCTACCCCTATTCGACCTTGGGAATCCATCTCCATGGATTACATGTCAGGCCTTCCTTCTACTACGCATGGAAATGACTATGTTTTTGTGGTTGTTGATAGGTTCTTGAACATGGCCATTATGGCGGCCTGCAAGAAGAATATCACAATGGAAGCCATTGCTAAATTCTTCTTTGAATGAGTGTGGGTACACTTTGGGATCCCACAGTCTATCATCTCAGATCGGGACAGCAGGTTCCTTAGTACATTTTGGTCCAGTCTCTGGTCGATGCTGGACACCAAACTCACTAAGTCCACAACCTTCCGTCCTAAAACTGATGACCAAACAGAGGTTGTCAATAGGATGATTGTACACATTCTGCACATGTACAACTCAAAGCATCCACGCACATGGGATGAGAGCCTCCCCTATGTTCAGCACAGCTACAACCAGGCTCTCGACAACTTGACTGGCCACAACGCTTTTCAGGTGGGCTTGGGATTCCAGCCACTATGTCCCATTGATGTGGTCATGCCATTTGCAGCTACTCACGCAGATTCGGCTCATGTCCAGTCCGAAACAAATAACGCAAAAAACTTCGTTGAACACATCCAACATATTCACCAACAGGTCCACAACATTCTGGAGAAATCAAATGCCAAGTACAAGCAACGACATGATCAACATCAGGTGTCACACAAGTTTCTAGTGGGTGACAAAGTCTGGTTGCATTTGCAAAAGGAACGCCTTACCAGAGCCTATTGGAAACTCAGACCACTTTGATATGGTCCTTACACCATTACCAAGGATGTGGGAGACAATGCATTTGAGCTCAGCATTCCCCCATTCCTTGGCCTGCACCCAATGTTCAATGGGGACCACCTTTGGCCATACTTTCCACCATTACTAGACACATCCGACATTGCAGAACAGCTCACACCAACAGAGTTAAAACCAGATTGCATGGAAGAAGCTGTAACTAATCGGATCATGGATACACAGATCAAGCACACTCGCCAACAGAATATCTAACTGTATCGAGTTGTCAAAGCAGGCCAACTCCTTCACGAAGGCAAGTGGCTCACCACGGACCAAGTTCAGCAGAAGTTTCCTCATCTCATGGAGGAACTCAACGCATTGGGGACCATTTCTTCCTAAGGGGGGAGGAATGATCCAGGTGGATATTGGTGGCCACCCACCAAGTCTACTTGGACCCCCACCATTGTTTCTTTCAACTTTTTAGTTTCCTTAATTGTAGCACAGTTTATTATTTTTAGTAGTTTTTTTGGGTCCTGAACTTCCGTAGTCGTTTTGAGGCCATAAACGATGTTTTTTGGGAAAACTGGGAGAAACATCGGTCCATGGACAAATGTTTCTCTTCCCAAAGTTGTAGTTCTCGGATAGATATTTCTAACGAGATATTGTGCGCATCAAATGAAGATCGTATGCCAAAGTTACGACCCTGGGAAGTTGATGTACCAATTTACCTAAATGGGGCCCACAGTTTGGCATTTCATCTTCTAGGGTTAGGTTTTTGGATTAGGGTTTTCCATTGTTTCTCAACAATAAATAGGCCTTCGAGCCTCATTGTAACACAGTTCACCGGCATGTAGCGCCACATCTCTTCTTAGAGATGAGCTACCATCGCCCGAACTAGTTTATTTCCATTTATGTTTGTAAGCATATTTCAATATTTTACAGTAATGAAATGAAGTATTATTTCTGTTGCATCTCTATATGTATGGTTATATCTGTAATTTGTTGCGTTCCTGTTTAAATCTGGATCATGAGGCGGGCTCTAGTAAAGAGTACCATCAACGACAACAGAAACTACAAGGGATCGAAGGGTGAAGAGGAGAATTTGGCACTAACATCAAAGGGTCCCAGTTAGGGACAGGGGGGGAAGAAGAATAATAAGGACCTATAAAAGGTCAAGTGCTTTAGATGTGGTGAGTTCGACCACTATAGTATGCAATGTCCTCTCAGGAAAAAGGAAAATTAGGAGAAGTAGGACTAGGCAGCAGTGTCCGTTGAGATTGATAGATTATCCTCTAGGCTAGAGGAAGATTTTTCTATGTGTGTGGCTATAAATCTAGGAGTCAGGTGGGGTGATATGGAGCTATAGTCCCAGAGTTGTAGATTTGTGTAGGGTCAAGTGAGGTGTTCTCCTCATGGATCATTACTTTGCTACATGGGCCCACAATATTCAGTAGTAGGATGGATCAATGTCAGTTGATGCAATCAGATTTCAGAGTAACAATTGTAGACTAGTGGCAGTCAGATGTTGAGGAGCAGAATGCAATGTTGGCAACATAACATGTGGTTATGTAGGAGATTCAACAGTAGCACAGATTCCTTAGTGGACAATGTCGAGGCTAGTAGCAGTCATGGAATCAATAGACAGATGCAACAAAGACACAAATGATTCGATATTTAGGATGCTTCTCAGTTGCAGATGTTGTATTTGTAATAACAACAGATGAGAGGGAGACGCAGTATAAATGCAGAGCTATAAATAGTACAATAATGTCAACAACAACATAGATGTGGAATCAAAGTTGTGTAGTGGTTGGTGGCTAGTGGAAGGTAGTCACAATAGCCAAACATCAACAATGTGACAGAGGGTGATATAGAGACAAAGTGTTGTAGCAGTGGTGCAACAATAAAACACCTTCCTCGCTAAGAGGGAGTGTTAGTTTTTGTAGCATCAGAAGTGTTCTAGTCTCTAAACTTTGTGGAGAGGCTAAAAAATAGGAGTTATCCATAACCCAGAAATCGTTTATGGAAATTCCACCTAGAAGTGCCTTAATTAGATTATTAGCCTATTTTTAATTATTCCTATGTCTAAACTTAGGAAAAGTGGTTAGTTAATCAGAATTAATTGAGATAAGGTGTGAACCATCTAGAAACTCATGATCGACTGAGAAATAATCTTAGCCAATGATTAAGTTTTAATATTGGCCATGGGAGTCCCAACATATGATTATAAGAAGTCGATGGGTAGATGGAGAACACACACACTGAGATCAATTTCCTTGGGAAGATTGATTTTCCAAAGGCCATAACCAGAAGAGTTCGAGCCAGAAGGGAAGCAGAGATAGAGAGGGGCAGAGACAGTGAGGCCAAAGGAAGAATTTACAGATCTGGTGAGTACTTTGCATAAAGTAGAGATAGCGATACAGAGGTTGTGCAGAAGCCTTTTAGAGGCAGTTCGATTTTACTAGAGAGAGTTGAGTTTCAGTTCCAAAGGCCGAGAAAGTGTTTTAGAGGGCCAGAGACAAAGTTTCTTAGTCAGTGGCAGATAAGACGGCTTGAGGAGAAACTGTTTCAGGCATTGCATAAAATGGATTGTGCTAGGGTGACAGAGACCTACGTAGAGGTTGTTTGAACGACTCAATTGGAGTTGGCAATTAAAGCCCAAATTGCTTGTGGGATGAGGAAAATTACTCACTAGGTTTTTGCCAGTATTTTTCTCTGTAGGATTGCCAAATTTCAACATCCAATTGTACTAAGAATTTCTCACTACTCCTTAATAATATAAAACCCTCAGCGATTGCACTGGTTTTCCCAAGTTGGGTTTTTCTAGGGACATTTGTCCAAGAATAAGTGTGTTAATTTTCATGTGTGTGTGCTAGAATATTTCTTAGTTTCCAACACTATTATTTTCCACAATTTTATTTGTGAAGGTTACAATGTGATTTATTTATATTTGTCATAGCAAATAAATTGTTAAATAATTAACAATTAGAAGAATTAAGTATAGTTGCTGCAATAGGATTTCAGTAGTGAAATTTTCACATATAACTATTGCACTTTCCATCAGGAGAAGAATTTAGAGAAAACATGTCCCCAATGGAACCATAACATGAATGTTATGATGAATAAATATGTAGATACTCTATTAGAATATGAGGTTCCTGAGCAGAGTGAGGAAGCGAATGAACCTGCCATGGTCGAGGAAAGTTCAGGTGCTTGAAATTTAGTTAATGCATTCAATGTAATATATAATGTTGATAAGCGAAGTGCCAATGAACCAACAATGAGTTAAGATCCTCCTCAACAGACAAAAGACTGATATAATTTGAGGTGCAAAGGACCAATCTCTGAGCAAGATCTCAAAAATAAATTATTGAGAAGGGTTTTACCACCTCCCAATCCTACTCAAAATTTTCAGAATAAGTTTGGAAGTGACCTTCTAAGAACACTTCCACAAAAAATAAGAATAAGTCAATCACTCCTGAAGCTTCTAATGAAGCTACACCACCTGATACTTCAGCAAAACCTGTTAAGATTGAAAATATTGATTATAATATTGTTGAGGATATGAGGAGAGTTCATGCCAATATTTCAATCTTTGAGCTTGCGAAGATAATAGGACAATGTGAACTGATAATCCAAGCACTCTCATCACAAACCCCAACAGGTAGTGAAGTTTTTGCTTCTCAAGTTTTGTCTGGTAAGTCTTGTGACATTCTCAAATATGTAGTTAACGCTGTAAATTTAAACATTAACACTCTTTGCCCCCTTTAAACATTAACACTCTTTGCCCCCCTTTCTCATAACAATAGAAATATTTAATTATAATGTCCATAATTGTCTTGTTTATTCAGGTGCATCTGCAAATGTAATGTCTCTATCCATTACTAATAAAAGTAACGCTAAATGGGAAAATACTGATGCATGAATCCAGGGAAAATTTTAAGGATGGAATTTTGTCTTAAAGTTTAGAAACCTTGGCGAATCTTACTAGTCCCTAATATCCAAATTGTAAAATATTTGATGATAATTTTGTAAAAATGTTTAGATTTATAATTATTTTATATTAGAAAATATATAATATTAGCGATTTTTAAGGTAAAATAATTTTATACTATAAAATGTGGGCTAATTCACTTTTAGAGAAATGGAACTTGGCGAATATTGTTTTTGGAAATAACATGGAATATTAGCCCACCTGCGAATATTAGCCCCTAAAATTTTCCTTGCACGAATCATACATCTGGACAAATCATTGGTCCATGCAATTAGTGAACTCCATAATGTTATTATTCATTTATCATTATTATTGTGGACATACCATAAGCCTATGGTTTGCTTCTGAGTAGAGATTGGTCTAGCAAACTACAAGGATATTTCTCAACAATTTGGACACATTTATGGCTTCCTTATAAGGGAAGAAACAATCATATTCGAGTAGAAAGTGAGCCTTACATGAAGCACATTGTGGTGCCACTTGAGGGACATAATGAGCTAGTTGACTTTGTAGACATCATTTCTTATAAGTTGATCACAGGTGTTATCAAGTGCAACCATCATTCGTACCATCAGAAACAAAGTTGGAGCTCCTTCCTTGTAGTCCAATCGGTGCAAATGGACTTTGTAATATAGATGTACATACTACTAGTGTAGGAATAAGCCCAACAAATACTGATATGTGGAACTTATACTTTGATGGTTCTAAGACTTAAGACGATTCCAGAGCTAGTTGTATTCTTATTGAACCTCAAAATAAAAGGTACATTTTACCATGCCGCTTGGAGTTCAAGTGCACAAACAACACTACTAAATATGAAGCACCCGTTTTGCAGTTAAATAAAGCCATAAACCTCAAGGTAGAGGTACTTAAGGTAATCGATGATTTAGAGACCGTCACTCGATAAGTATGGAATACCATTCACTATGTTTCACCTACTTTGAAAAACTATCAATAAGAGGTATGGCGACTTATTTCATTTTTTAAAGCATTTAATATTATTTCTGTTTCTAGGATACATAATGATGCCATTGACATATTATCCAATGAAGCTGATCGAATGTAATCATTAAAATATGTTTTTTCTATAGAAATTAATTATAAGCCATTTGTGCCCATAACTAATTTTACATGTTTTATGATGACCAACATATATTTCACTTCATGGCCAATGAAAATGTGTTTAAATATGTAGCTATTGAAGAAGATGAGCACGATAAGGCATTGCAGGATGCAGTTCAAACATCAAAAGGGAACAATATGCCCAAGGGTGTGGTATCTCTTGAGAAAATCTATGATTTGCAAAACTATTTCAAAGGACCAGTGAATACAAACACTCAGAACTCAATGTTATTATATGAACAAGTCAATTTGGGAACCAAAGAGGATCCGAAATATGTAAACCTCGGTACATGTTGTTCTCCTAAAGAATGATAGTGTTTCATTTTACTCTTCAAACATTACCGAGACATATTTGCTTGGACGTACAATGATTGAAGACTTATTATACACACATCATTCAACATGTTATTCCTATCAAGGAAGGGGAAAAGCCATTTCGACAAAAACTAAGAAAAGTTCATCCGATTCTTGAGCCCTTGATTAAAAAGGAATTAAGAAAATTGCTGGATGCTTGGATAATTTTTAAAGTCTAACATTCAAGATGGGTTTCCAACCTGGTTCGTGTTATAAAGAAATCCGGCAAGATATGCCTATGTGTCGACTTTCCCAACCTTAATCGAGATTCAGATAAAGATAATTACCCCATACCATCGATGGAGTAGATACTCTAGACAGTTTATGGGTCGAAAATGTTCTCGCTACTAGATGGTTTTTCTGGACATAATCAGGTGCTAGTAACATAACCAGATCGTTTGAAAACCACGTTCAGGATAAAGTGGGGAACTTTTTCATTTAAGTGCAATGGAACCATTTGTTGGCTACGTAGGGCTTGACCCAGGTTTAACAGTGAGTTTAGCCAAACAAATCCCGGTACTGCCGGCCCTTTCGGCAACAGTCCGCGGTGCGCGGACTGAGGTATCACTTGAGGTAGTATGGGAGGGTGATGGAACTAGGTTTCTGTACCCTCGGGAGGTCTTGATGAAGTCTAGGAAGTTCGCGAACCGACCCTGCGCGCTTGTGCTGCTCCGCGCAACTGTCTGTCCTTCGCAGCTTGTGTGACCACTTTCGCGTAGATCTATAGAGAGCAGGAAGAGGTGCTGTCTAGATCCTTTATCCTTACGGAACTATTATTATAGATCTTAAATTAATTGCATATACCCAATATTCTTATTAATCATTCAACATTCATAGCAAGTGCGCACAATCATATACTGTAAAGAGATGCATAAACATAACAGGAGTATAAACACACAATATTTCGGAATCAACTTATTTTTTATTAATTCTCTATCCAAGTATAATCCCAACTCCGACCTGCGCACTCAGCTGCAGGGGTCCGTGCACATAGTTGTGGACTCTACCAGGCCTCTGCACACTCAGCTGTAGAGCCTCTTCCTACTACTATGACCCAAGACTCGGACTTATAGACTTAGAGTGAATTTCTCATTCAAAAACCCATATTACCTCTCAAAGCTAAGACTCCCTTCCACACTTAGAGCCACGCTCTATTTATACAATCCCATGGTTCATGGACCATGGGATTGTATAAATAGAGTGTGGCTCTAAGTGTGGAAGGGAGTCTTAGCTTTGAGAAGTAATATGGGTTTTTGAAGAAGGAATTGAGTCTGTAAGTCCGAGTCTTGGGTCATATTAGTAGTAAGAGGCTCTGCAGCTGAATGCGCAGAGGCCTGGTAGAGTCCACAGCTGTGTGCACGGACCCCTGCAACTGAGTGCACAGGGTGGAGTTGGGATTGTACTTGGACAGAGAATTAATAAAAGATAAGTTGATTCTTAAATACTGTGTGTTTATACTCCTGTTGTGTTTATGCATCTCTTTACAATTTATGATTGCGCGCACTTGATATGAATGTTGAATGATTAATAAGAACATTGGGTATATGGAATTAAGCTAAAATCTATAATAATAGTACCATAAGGATAAAGGACCTAGATAGCCCCTCTTCCCGCTCTCTATAGATATGCGCGAAAGTAGTCGCACAAGCTGTGAAGGACAGATAGTTGCGCAGAGCAGCGCAAGCGTAGAGGATCAGTTCGCGAACTTCCCAGACTTCATCAAGACATCCCTAGGGTACGAAAACCTGGTTCTAACACCCTCCCATACTACCTCGGGTGAGACCTCAGTTCGCGCACCGTGGACTGTTGCTAAAAGGACCGGTAGTATCGGGATTTGCTTGGCTAAACTCACTGTTGAACCTGGGGGTCCCACGTATCCAACAAATGGTTTCGTTGTTGGGACCGGGATCTGCCTAAGGGATGTCTAATGTCAGAACACTAGAATCCCACAAAGAAGGAAATTGAAGAATGGTTGGATCAAAATATTCACGAATTCGTGACACATGAAAACAAAACTCTGTAGATATTAGAGAAGAGGTGGCTGGATTGCTACGCATATACAGAAATCCACGAGATCTTCTTCGCGTCCTTCCCTTCTGAATTGTATGAGTGGATCGCGAGGTTAGCTGACAGCTGGGGAATGTATAAGCTTGGTCAACTGATAGTGTGGACTCCAGAATTAGTGCGTAGACTAGAGACATCAGAGGATAAGATCGCACGGGCTGTGGACCATTGTCTCGACCAGATAATAGGGGGATTTGTCACTGAATTTGCAATAGACACGACCATGAGCTACAACGAAGCAAAGCGATGTTTTCTCAAAGGACCGAGAGGTAGGTACATTAAATCCTTGAATACCTGGATTAAGATTTTATTATGTGAAAAATAGGTGATGCGAATACATTAATGTTTGGAACGACGCGGAGCTGAAGGATCTACAAAGGCAGCAGGGAATTAGGAAACAGTCCCTTGATTTCACCTTCGTGAGAGAGTGAGGAAGAGCTCGCTCGAGTCTCTCCGAGAAGTGCGGTCAATTTAATAAGGCATTGGATTCCGCAGTTACCACCTCCACTTATGCCACCACCTACTTCACCTCCTTCGCTTCCATATTCACCCACCCCACCTCCACCAACACCGCAGTTCAGCATGGCGAGCACGATCAAGCTCCCTGTATTCAAAGGAGTAGGAAATGAGGATCCGGATCAGTTCTGGTTCGTGGTAAGAGCAGTGTGGGAAGCACAAGGGGTCACGGATGACAACATTAAGAAGGCCACATTGGTGAGCGCGCTGCAGGATCGCGCGTTGACATGGTATATCAAGCACTCTAATGATCACCCAAATGTAGGAATAGCAGAGATCTAGAATGCGCTAAATAGAGAATTTAGCCAACCGAAATTAGAGACACAGTCAATCATCGGGTTCAAAGAGATCGTGATGCTTCCAGGCGAGACCCCCGGGACCTGGATCAGTGGGTGAAGAGTACGATCTGCGAGTCTAATATGATGCTAACGGATGTGCAACACCGCGCATGGTTTGTGGCGTCTTTGACACCCCACCTGAGGACGACGCTGTCACAACAGAAGCTTTCAACCCAGGCCAAAGCGTTGGAAATGGCGATGAGGTTGCATGAAACACCGATACAGGATCTGGGGCTAAGAGTTCAACAAATCCACGTGCAGCTACAAAATCTCTACCTCGAAATGCAAAGCTTGAAGCAAGATAGGGCACTGTGGCCGGAGGCGCGTGAGGAAGTGTGGTGCATAAAATGTAAAGGCCAGGGCCACGACAAGGATCACTGTCCAGTATTCGTGAACTACTTGGCAAGAGGGGGACTGATGCTGTTGAGAACAGAAGCAAAGGCAGGGCCGAGTACGACACTCGTGTTATGGTGCACGATCTGTCAGATAAGAGGAAAACACAAGAGGACAACTGTCATTTGTTGTAGAAGTATACACAGACTCCCCAATAGTTGTTTTGTAATTTCTGTAGAGCGGTGGGCCACGATGAGCGTACTTGTCGCAGCTACGAGTTAATGATGGATCAAACCCCAGCCTATAGAATGAAAATAGAAATGCAAGGCCTCAACCTAGCTGTGGGGATGCCGCGCTCTGGATTTCAGAGGCGAGGTCGAGGACGAGGAGGGATGGGCCGAGGAAGGGGCCACATACAATTAATTTGTTACAATTGTGGAGGACCAGGGCACTGCGCTCGCGATTGTACCAACCCAACGAGAGTATCATGTTCATACTATGCTCAATTTGATCATGAAATGGTAGATTGTCCTACTTTGATTGCAAAAATGCGCAAGAAAGGGGCACTCCAGCCTACTCCGACTCAAAATATCCAAATGATGAGATCTAAACCATGCGAAGAAGACCCAAATGTGAATATACTGCTCAGAAACAGTGCGACCACAGGGGATGATAAAGGGAAGCAGCCCAAGGAGGATACATGGGTTCATAAGGCTCCTACAAAGGAACCAGAGTTTGACTTAGAACACGCAAAGGAGACGTTTATGGAAGCTAAGAAGAGCTTCGCGGAGGCCTCTACTTCAGGTAGTAAGGATCAACCAGAGCTAGGGATGGATCCTTCTATGCTTACTACCTTTTTAGAGACATGCATGAAACTACTGCATGACAATAAGGCAGTTAAGGGACTACAGGAGTTGATCACCAGGTGTGCGGGGTCAGGGGAACTGCGCGTGGTCTGGAAACTGGGAAAGCATGCCTTGCGCATCAGGAGGGAAATGAGATTGATGGCGCATATTGGCAAATATGAAATGGACTAGGTAATTCTAGACTTGGGTTTAGACACGAATGTATTACCAAAACAGACATGGGAACGTATGGGAAAGCCCGCATTACAGTGGTCCCCTATTCAATTACGAATGGCGAACCAACAAAAGATTTTTCCCATGGGGAGGTTGCAAGGGGTAACAGTTGATATCGAAGGCACGAGCACATAGACATACTTTGAAGTAATAGAGATTGTTGATGACAACAATCCTTATCCCGCATTGCTAGGAATAGACTGGGCCACTAATATGAATGGAGTCATTAACCTGAAGAAGCAGAAGATGATATTTGAGAAAAAGTCCCTACGCGTAATAGTTCCGCTAGACCTATCCGAAGGAGCGCTACACCGAACTAGTACGCGACGATGAGCTGGATAGTATCTACAAGATAACTACGCGAGATCAGGATTAGGTGAATCCGACTGCAGATGGAAGGATCTCGTGGGAGTGCACAAGTTTCTGCACCGTGGATTCAAACGAAGAAGACGAATGCTGGCACAATCGATTGAACAAAGTGACAATGCCGAATTGCAACATGATGATTAGTTTACTGCGTTACGTAATAGCCCAGGGCCACGATCTGCCAACATATGATGGATTGGTAGTGGTGGATGATTCTTGAGCAAGTTTGAAAGCATAGTACCGGAACAACAGCGGTTCAATGCATTGAAGTGGGCGCTGCGTGCTAGTGGGGAACACATTAAGGAAATTTTGAAAACTAGCGCGGATGTAGAAGGATGATGCACCTGCGATTTGGAAAACCGCAACTACGGATAGAAGATAAATATGATGGATGAGATGACCCACGCATGCACCTCGCAAAATGGACTGAGGCCTATGGGGAAGAACCTTAGCCTAAATGGGTACACTTATTCTACCATAGCCTGGATGTCATACCCATGAATGGGATCTATTGTGCGAGGGATTTTTGTTAACATTCACATTTGAAGACCAATGGTCATATACTGTTGACGACGCACTGCAAGTCGTAAAAGCCACCATCTTCAGAATACCACAGGAACCATGACAAGTCGTTTAACCAGCATGGGAAACCCAGTTATGCAGTGCCCTAGAATGTTATAACGTGCAAGTAGAGGAGGATGACGACGACCCCCAGAATATTAGTATTCCAGAAACTGAAGGGAGTCGCGAAGTTAGAGGACCATTAATTGAGGATCCCAACATCACTGCGCCGCTAAAAACAAAGAAAGTAAACATTGGCACAAACGTGGAGTTGAAGTACGTGATGTTTGGGGACTATTGGGACGATGCTACGGTAGATAAGGTCACTAAGTTACTCCGCGAATATCAAGATTTGTTCCCGACCAAAATCATAGACTTAAAGGGGATCATTGGCGACTTAGGGATGATGAAGATCACTCGAAAACCAAACACGAAGCTCGTTAAGCAGCAACCTTACTGTTTGAATCTAAAGCATAAAGAAAAGGTCCACGAGGAACTAGAAAAAATGCTTGCAGCCAGAATTATTGAACCAGTGGAAGAATCCGACTAGGTGAGTCCTATGGTAGTACAGGAGAAAAAATAGAAGGATGAAATTAGAATATGCGTGGACCTTAGGAAGCTCAACGATGCCTGTGTTCACAATCCATTCCCGACACTGTTTATAGATGAAGTATTGGAAAATGTTGGCGGTCAGGAAGCTTACTCATTCACGGATGGCTTCTTAGGGTACCATGAAATCAAGATCACGCTGGAAGATAGGAGCAAGACAACCTTCGCAACCGAATGGGGATTTTTTCATTACACTGTCATGCCCTTTGGATTGAAGAACCCGCCAGCGATATTTTCGCGCGTAGTGGTGGCCGCGTTCAAGGAATACATCCACAAGTTCTTGGAGGTCTATCTGGACGATTGGACTGTATTTGGGTTAGTTAAACACTATATAACAAGCTTACGTTTGATGCTGGATACTTGTTGATGACACCAGATTGCGCTGAATCTTAAAAAGTGCACCTTCCTCATCCCATTTGGGAACCTGCTCAGCCATGTGGTCTGAAAACAAGGCCTGATGGTGGATCCTGCGAAGATTGCTATTATTCTCAATCTGGAAGCGCCATGAAGTGTTAAACAATTACGTGCTACGTTGGGGCACACTGGTTACTATAGAAAGTTTATCAAGAGCTATGCACAAATAAAAGCACCAATGGTACAATTATTGAAAAAGGATGCTACATATTGTTGGAATGATGATTATAGGAAAAGTTTGGATGTTCTCAAGGAGAAAATGGCATTCGCGCCCATCTTGGTCTTCCCAAAATAGGACATAGAATTTCATGTACATGTTGATGCGTCGTGTATCGCACTGGGAGCTGTACTCACGCAGGAAGGCACAGAAGGCGTGGATCACCTAATCGTGTTCGCGAGCCGGTGGCTGTCCAAAGATGAAAAGAACTACTCTACCACTGAGCGTGATGGGTTGGCAATGGTATATGCACTCTAGAAATACCAACATTATTTACTTGGCGGCCACTTCAAGATGTATACTGATCATTCTGCATTGAAATACCTGGTGAACAAGCCTATGTTGGGGGGCGCATATGCAGATGGTTGTTACTATTTCAAGAATATGAATTTGAGGTCATTGTAAAGTTGGGACGCCTAAATAGAGGACCAGATCACTTATCACTAATTGAGATAGGCGAAGAGCCAACGAATTTGGAAGAAGGACTACTTGATGCAAAACTCGTTGCAGTGCACGTCGTGGACAACCACTTCGAAGATATAATCAATTTTTTAACCACAGGGACTGCGCCGAAGGAATATTCAGTTCAACAGAAGAAGGAATTGGTGGTATGCAAGGCAAATTTTTTTGTCATCGCGAGGCACCTCTACAAAATGGGAAACGATGAGATATTGCGCAGATATGTACCTGAATTTGAATGAGGACAGATCCTTGTGGAAGCATATGGGGGGGCTGCAGGAGGACACTACGCAGGACATGTGATGGCACAAAAGATTCTTCACACTGGACTATGGTGGCCAACCTTACATCAAGATTCAAAAGCATATTGTCGGGCCTGCGACATATGTCAAAGGACCGGGAAACCATCATGAAGGGATGAGATGCCACTCAATCCATAGATGACGTTGCAGCCATTCGAAAAATGGGCAATCAATTTTGTGGGGCCAATCAAGCTTCAGGGAAAGACGAGTGCGCGCTACATCACCGCGATAGATTACTTGACTCGATGGGCGGAAGCACAGCCGGTTAAGGATTGCACGACTGCCACAACTGCGGAATTTTTGTTTGACCACATGTTAACACGATTTGGATGCCCGAAAATTTTAATGAGTGACTGTGGAACAAACTTCCTAAATGAAATTATCAGCAGACTCACCGAGGAGTTCCAGGTGTACCATCAGCAAAGTACACCGTACCATTCGCAAGCTAATGGGATAGTAGAAGCATTCAACAAGATTTTGGAGACTGCGCTGACCAAGGTATGTAACGCGCAGCGAAATGACTGGGACCTGCGCATAATTGTTGTATTATGGGCATACAGAACCATGTGTAAGAAATTGACGGGTTAGACACCTTTAAGGTTAGTCTATGGCAAGGAAGAAATCATGCCAATGGAATACATTATACCCAGTTTACGAATAGCAGCAATTACAGACCTATCGGACCGTGAAGCCTTGGAAGAGAAACTCGCGCAATTGGAAGAACTTTAGGAAGAATGGTTTCTGGCGGGATTCCATCAACTGGTCCAGAAACAGTGCGAGAAAGCCTGGCATGATTGTCATATCAAGTTGCGCACATTCAAGGTAAACGATTTAGTGTTGCTGTATGACAGCAAGTTCGAAAAGTTTCCAGGAAAATTCAGAATGCATTGGTTGGGACCATATGTGGTAAAGGGGGTCACAAATGGAGGCGTGGTTTAGCTAGTCAAACTTAATGGAGAGCCCTTCCCAGGAAGAGTAAATGGTAGTCGCTTGAAGCCCTACATGGGTGGGTCGACTGTTTGACTAACTGACCAAAGCACAATCTTCGTGACCCCACAAGCCAGATAGAGGTGCGGGATTATAAACACAGGTACTGGAAGCCAACATCAAAGCAGAGAATCAATTCAGACGCAGATGATTCAATAACAAAAATGGAGCAGATCCAGACCACGACAGCATGGTGAATTGCAAACCTTCGCGCCACACCAGCACAGTCAGATGGACTTCGCGCTAGGATCACCATACCAGCCGAGTGACTCGGGACGAGTCATGATGATTGTGTTGGGGGCCTGTTGGGCAGCGGATCCCCCCATAACATGTTTTTGGGGCTTAAAGCCCGAGTTTTGGTCAATGTGATGTAAAGACCCCGCAAAATATGGGTGCGGAGCGCGAGAGTCTAGGGTTTTCTGCCATAAAATAATGTAATATAATATAGAATTTGTCGACCTACCCATGGTCTATGGACCATGGGATTGTATAAATAGAGCATGGCTCTAAGTGTAGAAGGGAGTCTTAGCTTTGAGAGGTAATTTGGGTTTTTGAATGAGAAATTCGCTTTGAGTCTGTAAGTCCGAGTCTTGGGTCGTAGTAGTAGTAAGAGGCTCTGCAACTGAGTGCACAAAGGCCTGGTAGAGTCCGCAACTGTGTGTGCAGACCCCTGCAACTGAGTGTGCAGGGTGGAGTTGGGATTGTACTTGAACAAAGAATTAATAAAATATAAGTTGATTATGAAATACTGTGTGTTTATACTCCTGTTGTGTTTATGCATCTCTTTACATTTTATGATTGCGCGCACTTGCTATGAATGTTGAATGATTAATAAGAACATTGGGTATATGCAATTAAGTTAAGATCTATAATAATAGTACCATAAGGATAAAGGATCTAGACAACCCCTCTTCGCGCTCTCTATAGATCTGCGCAAAAGCAGTCGCACAAGTTGCGAAGGACAGACAGCTGCGCGGAGCAGCACAAGCGCGCAGGATTAGTTCGCAAACTTCCTAGACTTCATCAAGACATCCCTAGGGTGCGGAAACCTGGTTCCAGCACCCTCCCATACTACCTCGGTGAGACTTGATTTCGCGCACAGCGGACTGTTGCCGAAAGGGCCGGCAGTATCGGGATTTGCTTGACTAAACTCAATGCTGAACCTGGGTCAGGCCTCACGTAGCCAACACTTTCAGACTTATTAATTTTGGTGATAATTTTCAAAGGGCCATGGACATCACATTCCGTGCACTGATTGGACAAAGTGTAGTCATCTGCTTTGTTGATGTAACTATATTTTCAAAGAAGATATCACATTATATTCATCATCTTAGCATATTTTTGAGTGATGTCGCAAGTATGGGATCTCATTGAATCTGAAAATGAGCATCTTTGATGCGTTAGAAGGTAATATCTTAGGACACATCATTGCTAAGAGTGAAATCAAAGTTTACCATGAAAGGGTTAGAGTTATTGATCAAATCCCTTTTCTTGTAAACAAGAAAGCAATGCAATCTTTCTTGGGGAAGATCAATATCCTACATAAGTTCATCTCCGATCATTCACAGATTGTAAAACCATTACATGAGATGATAAAAAAGAATGCTACATATAAATGGGATAAAAGGGAGAAAGATGATTTTGCTGGAATCAAGCAAGCCATTGTTGATGCTCCAACCTTGTACTGTCATGACTCTAGAAAATATTTCATGTTCTACACTTTCACTTCTGATTCATCTATTGTGGCCATGTTGACATTAAAAGACAATCAAGGGAATTAATGGACTATATCATTTATGAGTGTTGGCTTACAGGGATTTAAACTAAATTATCCCACTATTGATAAGAAAGCATACATAGTTTATAAATCAGTTAAACATTTTAGGCCTTACCTTCTGAAAGCTCATACAATTATCTATGTGCCTCATCCAATAGTTAGAACATTTTTTGTACAACAAGATCTGGGTGAAGGAGAGTGAACTGGATGATGTGCTTAAATGAGTATGATCTTAAGTTCAAGCAAATTCATACTGTAAAAGGCCATGGTATCTGTCGACTAGCAGCTGAAGCAATGGATTCACCAGAAGAAGATACTTCACGATGGGAACAATAAATATAAATGTATAATGTTCAACAAGTTCCTCCCACTAGTGCAACCATGTCTTGTTATTCAGATATATGACACTATTTAGAGCATGGCACATTTCCTTCACATTTATTGAAAATACAGTTGAAGGAAATGCACCTTAAAGCTCTATCTTACCAACTAGTACATGGTGTGCTTTTCGAAAGCACCATAATGGTGTCTTGCTTAGATTCTTAGAGCCACAAGATTCAGAAAGGGTGTTAAAATATATGCACAATGGACCATGAGGTGGACACTTTGCAGGTGATACCACAACTCATAAGGTAATGAGGTTGATTATTATTGGCACACATTATTCAAAGATGCCCATGCTTATGCCCAAAGGTGCCTTATATGTCTAAGATGCACTAGTCGTGATCAAAATTCAGCTGCCACATTGCTACCCATAGTAGTTGAAGAACCATTCCAACAATGGGTATCGAGATGTTATAGGTGAAATTTATCCTCATTCTTCAAAACAACACTGATACATTATAACCGCAATTGATTATTTCACTCAGTGGATTGAAGAACTGCCATTAAGGAAAGTCAATGACCAGGAAGTCATCCAATTTATAAAACGGAATATCATAAACATGTTCAACATTCCTACATCACTTGTCTTTGATAATGCAACTTATTTTTCTTTGTTAAAGCTTTATGAGTTTGCATTAGAATATGGTATTGTTTTGAAGCATGCATATAACTATTACCCACAAGGAAATGGTTTAGCCTAGCCGACAAACAAGAACCTTATCCACATTATCAAGAAAACCATCTTCTTTGAACAAAAGAACTAGCACAATGCTTTGGTGAATGTATTATGGGTTGAATTTATCACTCCTAATCCCTCTCTTTAAACATCTCCATACTTCCTTTTATATGGAAAAGAGGCTATCCTTCCATCGAACATTTACCTTCTTGCCCTACAACTTTCGTAAGAATCTCAGGGAAAACCCTATCTTCTTGTTCAAAATTGGATTGACACTCTCCTTAAGCTTGAGGAAGAAATGCTCAAAGTGAAAGAAAAGTTTGTCATCCATCATAATTGAATCAAGCATTGGTTTGATAAGAAGTCTGTAGGGAATAAAAATTTCAGCGTGGGTGACTTAGTATTGAAGTGGTACAAAGCCCACAAAGAGAAAGGAAAGCACACCAAGTTTCAACTTCTATGGATCATACCATATACCATCATTGAAGAGCTTGACCACAATTCTTACAAGTTAAAATCTTTATATGGGAGGACTAAACCTCTTCCCATCAATGGCCAAGACCTTAAACACTACTTACGATGACAACTTTGGGCTGTTTTCCTTTTGTAAAATTTTCCTTCCTTGTCTTTGTTATTTGTTTTGGTCATGTCTGGTCCCCTTTTTATTGTTTGGTCAGAGTACATAAATAAGGCCGATGTGTGTGAATATATGTATGGCTTAAAAGGACTATGTGGCAAAGCAAATATGGATTGTGACAACTACAATGCTTGAATATTTGTTAGTTCTTGTTCTTTGTTTGGGACATGCCTTAAGTGAAGTAATGTCCAAACGGATAATACGAGACATTCAAGAGGAAATCCTTGAGTATAACCATGACAACTACATCTATTTAGCATCCTTATTCCTTCACTTGGTGTTGAGTTACTTGGCATTCTTCATGCTAATCCAATCAAGTAAGGAAGGGAAACATGAAAATCAATGGCGAACAAACCTATATTAGAGGTATATATACCCCTCTATGAAGGAACAACCTCTTCTACTCTCAATAAGTCAGGATCCATCTTCCATTGCAATGAAGTAATAAGTGCCTAAGCACAATACTGTAAGTAAAATAAATAAAGTTGATGAAGAGAAATGTTTCCTGTGCAAAGAGGTGAAGCAAGTAACTTTGACAGGGTACTGAGCAGGCTTGATGGCAGCAAAGCAATGCTTGTTTTCCTATAGTGGCCCTATCGGGGAAATGAATAAGTTTGTTGGTTGCGCAATAACGCCAGAGATGAAAACTAAGAATCTAAATATCTTTAACTGTCAATTACATATAACCCTTCTCCTAGATCGAAACATTTGTGAAATGGAAAAAATTGTTGTGTGTGAAACTAAGAAAGGGAATTAGGGTACTATATCTATAACCAGGTTAAGTGGGGAAGCCAAGAAAAACCCTTTGGTGAATCAATACATCATAAAGGGCTCATTCTTTGCTGAAAAATATTCATATAAAAAGAAGTTGAAGTTCATCCAGTGTGTCGCCAAGGGTTGTCACTGCTACAACACCCTCCAAAATTTTGCTATATTCAAATTTTGAAACCTATATTTCTAACCTGTGAAGTGTCACTTTTAGTCTTTAAGTGTTGTTTCATGTTTATGCACATATTCTAAGTGTCCATGTTTGTTTCCAAGTGTCTTCGGATCATCAAGAGTAACAAAAGTGCACTTTAGAGTCATAGTGCACTTGCTGGTCACAAAACGACACTTTTTTGTCACAATGACACATACTTGGTCTGTTATACTTAGTGAGTCTTTGTGAACTAAAGTTTTTATGTATATTTCTTAGTTTTGGGTCTTGTATAAGTTATATGGGTCACTTGAGTTGTGCTATGCTTAGTTTTTCTCTTAACTCAATGTGTGTTTCCATGTGTTATCCTTGCTGACAAATAATTTTCTGACTTTGTAAGCCTGCCCTCTAATCTATGAGGAGCACACAACACACTCCCAAAGCATAATGGAGATCCTCTTGTTATTTGTTGTTGCGCCTAGTGCCCAAAGGCCTTCTCTCCAGCGCACAATGCACTCCTAGTCCACAAACCCTTCTACTTGTTGCTTGTTTTTGTCCCCTGTGCCAGTCATGACTTCACTTCCCTAGTTGAGTGCAATGCACACTCTTAGTGGGTAGTGAGGACTACCCTTGTGCCCTGTCTCTGTGACCTACACCCTCCTTGTGGCCCTGAATCTCCCTTCTTAGTGCACAACACATCTTCAGTGAACAATTATGTTGCCTATCCCTTGTTGTTGCGCCCTGCGTCCATCATACCTCCTTCTCCTCCAGTTAAGTTCACAGTGCATTGTTAGTGATCCCCGCTTCTTGCAAGTGCACATTATTCCCCAAAATATTCTCTCTCTCCCCTTAGTGCATTGTTGATCCACAAACACAAAATTTATAGAATAGGAGATTTTTGGGCTAATGTTTGCTTGCCATGAGTGATCGACATATGCAATTGTTTAATGAAGCATGGAAAAAATATGTGAGGAGATTTGATAGGAAATTTTTCCCAAGGAAGCATCCTGAAGACAATGACTTCATGATATGATAATTTAAAGAACAATGTATCCCAATGGTCAAAGTGACTCATGAAGACTCGAAGATCTCTTAAGACACTTTGGAGTGTAAATGAAAACAAAAATGCAAGATATGTTACTAGTATTGAAGACATAGTGACAATGTCTTCACTTATCAAAGAACCTTATGTACAAGTCACCATGGGTCCAAGTCATCAATGTCTATGACTTGTCATATTGTTGTCACATGATGATGTGGAAATTATGATGTAATTTTGAAAAATATTGTAAATATAAATATGTGGAAGTCCAAGAGTCATATATGGACAAAAGAGCCACATGGAGAAGTCCAAAAGCCACATATAAGTTCAAAAGTCATATAGAAGTCCAAAGGTCACATTAGAAGTCTAAGAGTCATGAGGAAGTTCAAGATTCATGGGGATATGAAAGGTCATTCCTTTTGTTATAAAAGAGTCCTCATTACTCAAAGAGAGGACTTTTAACCTTGATTTCTCCATCCAAGAATTAGAGAGGAAGATAGCTCTTTTGGAGAGAAAGAAATGGCTTAACACTCCTCTATTGGAGCTAGTGGTGTTCATTGTATGGATGTATCTTGGAACTTTTGCCTAATATTTGAATCTCATTGAGGCAACACATTTTCATGCATATATCATGAATGTTTTAGGACTATTCTTGGGATGTTTGTGGTATATGTCCGCATTCATATGTGCTAAAGAAATTGAAGTTAGTGGCTTTGGTACTCACCTTATTGAATATGTGCTATACTTGCTTTCATGATCACTGCATCTATGTGAACGATTTTGCTTGATGACTAATGATTCTTTCATATATATGTGCATGAGTCTTTATTAGATTAATACTAATACTTCTTTTTTAAAGGCTCAATTTTGTTTCCTCCCAGTGGAAGAACCTTGATACATATTACAATCGAACACTTCACAAGGCATACTTACTTGCTCATTCAAAAGTACATGTGCATTTCTATCTAATGCTAACAAGTGCAACCAAGGAAAATATTTAAGTAAATGGCAATTGGGCCACATTTCTGGATGGGGCTCCTATACGAAATGGTGTGAGGTCTAATTGGGACTTCATATTGGGAAGACCCCCTGTATGTTGGCAGGATCCAACACCATCAACAAATGCAAAATACATTGTATATTTTTTCATTAATTAAATTATATTTTTGAATGCTATATAGAGTACATAACTTAAACTTTGTTGGATTTTGACAAAAAATCATATACGTAAAAAATTTTAGGGCCAAACTGTAAAATTTTGAGACCATTTCAAACCTTTTAACCATATTTTTTTTTCAATAGCTTTATATCATATATACATAAAAAATTTAAAACAATATATAATATATACATAGTTGAGATTAAAATATTTTACATAACATGTGCATCGAGACATTTTATGGACACATTAAAATGGTTTTTTTGTTTGTTGTTAGTATATTTTTAAGTATACGTCAGTATTAATTCTATTAGAATATTTTATTGATATCCCACATTGAATGTTTTATTATATACAATATTATTTTTTTTAACATTTTTTTCTATATATATATGTGAAGTTGATATATATATATATATATATATTATTATAGCCAACATTGCTTTTCTATGTAGAGAATATTTTATTTTTGCTAAGAGGGACATATGTCAACTCCACGTTGAGCACATATGGAATTACACATATTGTCATACTAGGCTGTAGAATGAGCCTCTTGGCTCAACCATAAATGACACTAGCCAATGAGGTTCATTAGAAGGGAAATTAGGGAATAGATAATGTTTCTTTGCATTTGGTTATGAATTCTTATTATTTCTCGTTACTTTAATTTTTACAACTTAGATTGATAACATTCCTCACTTTCTATAATTTAGAATTAGTGACACTTTACTTGTGGTATTGCTTATAAGTTGCATTAGTTGTGATATATTAAGTAGGATTTACTTTGACTATTTTTTCTTTCAATTAGACATCTAGTAGTAGTCATTAATTGATTTCCCTTCTCTTGAGTCATCAAAGTAAGACATACGGTGGAATTTTCCCTTCATTAGATAGGATCATTAACACAAATAGATGCATAATGAGGACAAAAATTGTGGCTTGCACATATGGTGCACAACCCCTCTTAAGTTTGCATGAACCCTAGATTCATGATTGAAGTTGGTATCAACATGAGGACAACATTCTTGATGTAATTCTTGAGCTCGTGACTCACCACTTATGTTTTATGCAAACAACTTTCAAACAAGATGAGAATGGTGGTCCACGTGTGTATAACTCAACTTCAAGTAACTTTTAAAGAATTTTAGAGTTATAAATGTAACATAAATATTTTGATCCCTCTCCCTTGATTTTAACAACTATTTCCGTAATGAGGTAGATTTAGAATCCACCATTGGAGCTCACTTACAAACTATACCATTTGAGCACACTTTTTAACAAACGAATTACAACTGCCAAAGGAATATAATTTACCTTTTTATTCATCATTAAATAATACTGTAAAGCAACCTTCAATCATTTTCATTAAGGTTTAGCTATATAAATTTAGCATAGCCATATGACCTTAAATTATGGTTTCAAGCAATGGAATTCCCAAAAGTTGCAACAACTCAACATACACATTAACTACCTAAGTCTGCTTCCAAACAACTTGTTAAACATGGCTCCATGGTTGTTACAAGATATGCCATACTAGCATTAATCATACACAATTATCAAAATCCATTTTCATTCATATTCTTGTGAAAACCATTCATACGGGCTAAGAAAAACCATTTATGGTTTAGGCCATCTAGGGCTAGAAAACATGTAAAAGGCATGCATTTTTATAGTGCATGCATGTATCTACCATTATCAAGGTGTGCGTATTCCTGATTACTGTTTAAAAGTGCAATATTATACACTAAGTGTGAATTTTCATCTTGAGTCACGCATTTTCCTCAATACCCTATTTTCATGTAATTTCATAAAGTCAACATTCAATTACCAACCTAATGTATGCATTTTCATCATGCCCCGTTTTCATGTATGTTTCCCTTTTATGGCATGCATTTTTCACCATGGGGTGCGCATAATTTATCTTAAGGATTGGATGTTTAATAACCCTATATATTATTGATATCATCATTGGGCATGCATTTCCTCAAGCTATTGCACATTTTAACAAATTTTACCTTTTTGTTTATAAGGTAGTTTGTAGCCTTTATGCATAGAGCCATTTTGACAATGCTAGTTTTAACAATTCACCTTTCTGTTTTACAAGGTAGTTTGTACCCTTTATGCATATAGCCTTTTAGCCTTTATGTATAGAGCCTTCTGTTCTTCTAATCCAACATGATTAGGTCTTTTACTCAAAGGTTCCAAGTAAGCAGGTTGGTCATATGTTGTTATATATGATCCAAAGGAAAGCCTATAAAGTATAATGTGGCAAAAGAAGATGATGCAGAGGAGTATGCAAATTTGTTAGAAGAAGAAGTCAAAGAAGTCGAGCTAGATGTATATGACAATGTTTTTGATGATGGTGTTGCTATGACCAATCCTTTTAACTTTGATTTTAAACCAAATAATATAGATGTGGAGTTGGATGGATAAGAAGATCAATGATATTGAATTGTTGAAATGTAGGAGGTATGTGATTCTCTATTTTCTATGATTTATCCTCTTTAATGTATTTTCTTATATGAGTTACTTATGTGTTGTTTAGTTTTATGCCATTTTGTATAACTCATTGGTTGGTTAGAAGTTATTGACCTTGATTTCTCTCATTACTCACCACCCTGTAACCTCATAACCCATATTAAGAAAATGGTGATCGATTTTAATCATCAATCAATATTGATAATATAGCATAACTTTTTAAGCGTCCACCCACTGACCTTGGTAAATTTATGACCATCCACCCACTAACCTCAGTAACTTTCTAACCCTCCACCCCCATCCACCACATGAACCATGTGCTTACTCCAAAACCACTACCCAAACATTAAATGGAATCTTTGAGCTACAAGTGTAATATGGCAACCATTATAAGCTTTAACACAGATAATATTTTTTTGGGCTTTAGACGTAATTTAGGATGATGGGTTAAAAGTTACGTATTATGGGGTTAGGGTCTTTAGTGCTTAGGGGGTTAGTGATGTTAAAGGGTCAAGGGGGTTATATTTAACTACATAACAAATATTCTATATGAATATAAATAGAAAATGTATTACAAAAAAAAAGAAGTAAAATTTAAACATAAAAAAATATTCTTGTGCAAAACCATGACCAAATAAACACACTCCCAAACAAGTTGACCTCTGCATTGATGGACCCCAACTATTAGTAAGGAGAGTGCATATAGGGGAAAACCACCAAAATTTTCACTATACAGACCTCACTTATCGGTACAAAGAGTGGACAAAGAAGAAAATCACTAAAATTTGCATTGGATTGACCATACCTCCATTAAGGAGAATGCACAAAGGAGCAAACCCATCCAAGGAAAGAATGATCCCACCTACTTTTTTTTGGCATTGTAATGTTGGCGTTGGTGTCAACATGGTCATGGTGCTGCATGTGTGATGAGTGCTTGGTGATGTTTGTTTCGTTTTAAGGTCTTATTAGTTGGCATTGATGTCAACATGTTTATGACTAGACCTAGTGGAGATGATGTTTTGGTTGCTGAGTAGAAATGGATTCCATATGTGATGATTGAGTTGAGGTTGACATGTTTTTGAGTGGAGATGTTGTTGCTGCAGGTGGTTGGAGTGCTGCTCTAGGTGTTGCATATGTCTCTATATGTCTTGGAGACATTGGATATGTTTCTACATGTGTTGAGATGAGGCAACATATGTTGGAGGTGTTGAAATGTTATGAAACCAACTCACAAAAAGATAGAAAATATAGATCAACGACTTCAAAATTAGCCTATTCTAGGGGGAAACCTCCTTTACATTACACAAATGAACAATTCTTGGATGATACAAATGACAAGACCTCCTTTCTATATATAGGAGTCTAAGGGGTCCCAATACAATCAGAGCCTACACAAAAATAATATTGTAGGGGCACAACAATAAAAATAGTGGGCTTCTATGGGGCATAATAATAACAACATGGGCACTATATGGGCACAATAATACAATAAGGGTGTTGCACTAATAACAATAAGGGGCTACACTATTAGTATAGGGACCTAACATGCCCCTATCCTTCAAAAAGTGTTGTCCTCAACACTTGAGTAGTTTTGGATGCTTCTGTATAAAATTATCATCCTCCCATGTAGAATCTTCAGCAGGTATGTTCTTCCACTTGATGAGATACTCTGAAATTGATCGATTTTGTAGTTGTTGATTTCTTGTTTTTGTGACTGCTTCAGGTTCCAATATGATTTTTCCTTCCTTGTCAAGTTCTAGCCATATTGTTTGAACTGGGATATTCTCACCTATAACCTTCTTTAAGCATGAAACATGGAAAACTGGGTGAACTCGGGAAGAAGCAGGAATCTCCAATTTGTATTCCATAGTACCAATCTTTTTTAACACCTTGTAAGGACCATAATACTTTGGTGATAATTTATTACCCTTCTTAGCTTGCTTGAGGGACATTTTTTTGTATGGTTGTAGTCGTAGAAATACCTAGCCACCTACATCAAAACTTCTTTCGTTGCGATGTTGATCTGCTTGTTGTTTCATTATATTCTGTGCCAAAGTGAGGTTATCCTTTAAGAGTTTGAGAACTTGTTGTTGATGCTCGATGTGATCCTCCACTGCTTGAACCTTAGAATTTTCTTTTAAAGATGATGTGATGGACGGTGGATGATATCCATAAAGTGCCATAAATGGGGTCATTTTTGCTGTAGTATGGAAGGAAGTGTTATACCACCATTCAGCCAAAGGAAACCACTTGACCCATTGTGTTTGTTTATCAGATACAAAGCAACAAAGATATCCTTCCAAACATTTGTTCACTATCGCAGTTTTCCCATCAAATTCAGGATGATAAGATGAGCTATGAGCTAACTGAGTACCAAAATATTCCACCTCTTGTACTCCAAAGAAACAATTGGAGCCTTTTTCATATAATTGTTTCTCCTCCAATATTTTGAGCACCCTGTCAACATGTTGAACATGATCCTTCCAAGACTTGATGTAGATTAGTATATCATCAAAAAATACTAACACAAATTTTTTAAGTAAGGGTTTGAAAATGGAATTCATCAAACCTTGAAATGTAGAAGGTGCATTGATAAGGCCAAAAGGCATGACAAAAAATTCATAATGACCGTCATGAGTTCTAAATGTTGTTTTTGGAATGTCTTCAATCTTCATTCTGATTTGATGATATCCTGAACGAATATCCAACTTGGTGAAGTAAATTGCTCCATGTAATTCATCCAATAATTCATCATTGACAGGAATGGGAAATTTATCTTTAATAGTAATCTTGTTGAGCTCCCTATAATCCGAACACATGTACCAACCTCTAGCATTTCTACAACCATATGTTAAATTTCACTCTTTTGGGAATATGGATGTTGGGACTCACAATTGACCTATTTTTGACCTTATCTTTTGCCGTATTATTATCCTTTTGCAGTCATAAGTTGAAAGCTTTTATTTTATAATGACATATTGACCCCAAGGTATGAAGTAACCTCCCGCATATCTATGTTTAATTGTTTATTTCATATTCGTGAATATCTTTATACTTATCCTTGGAAACGCTGACTAAATTGTCAAGTAATTGCCTTAAGTTTGCAGGAATTATAATGTATAGTTGTTGTAACACCAAAAACAGCAACTACGCAGTTGCTGTAACACCAGAAACAGCAATTACGCAGTTGCTGCAACACCAGAAGCAACAACTCCGTAGTTGCTACAGTCAGCAACAACAATTACCTAAAGCAAGCTATTTTGTAACAGCCACGAATAACAGATGGCAACTATTTAAAGAACCTTGACGTGGCATAATCAAGCGGAGGTCTAAAGCAAGAAGAACACAGTCAGCATGGCCTAAATCAGGAACAACATGGGGAAATGGCAAAGGAATATGAAGATCCTGAGAAGACGGTCGAAGTCAGTTACCCGCTGTGTAACAGCCAGAGCTCAAGAAAGAATGTATTATCATACTGTTGTAACAGCGTTCTGAATTGCTTATTTTTGACAAGATGGGTTAACTGAATGGGCTGTAATACTTTATTGTAATAGATGTCTCCTCTATAAAGAGGAGACATCTACATGAAAAGGGGATTAGTCAGTGTCTATGGTCAGTCTGTAAGAAGAAATCTTGAAGAACATCAGCAAGTCTGAACTTCATTGTATTTAAATCTTTTTGGCAGATGAATATAAAACTGTTTTGAGCACTTAATCCAGTCTTCGTTTTCCTGGGGAATCTTGTGAGAGGGACTGGGCCCACCTTCCTCACAAGATTCACCCATTTACTTTCTTGTCAAGTGTGTAAGTGTGCAATAGTTTCTTTCTGGTACTCTGCTTGGATTTGATAGCATTACCTCTGGTATTCTTTGTTTTGCTAGTACTCTGTTTCATTAATCACTTGAGTTTGTTTCTCACCGGTGAATGAGAGTGCAGTGTGCAATAGTAAATCTGATTACAGGGGCAGGTGCTGAACGTCCCCACTTGGAGGATAGGGTCCTGATCCTCTGCCAACAGAGCATCCATCATTTCGCTTTCCAGATTTGTAGTTTTAATTAATTGCTTTTACTTTAACAAGTACTGTAATGACATAGCGTAAGAATCACGTATACTACAGCTTTTCAATGCTTTTAGATTTTGAGTACATACAGTACGCAGTAGCCTTTGGAATAAAAAGACTTTCCCTGGTTGAAAATTAATGTGGTACTTGAATGTTTAATTCATAAACAATTCAACTAGCCAACATTTTGGCGCCGTTGCCGGGGAAGGCAACTAAAGAATTCTAAAAGCATTAATGGTTTCTTTGTGAAAATAACAGGTGTATGAGAGGACGCAAGAAACCTAATTTTACAGGCGGCAAAGGAGGAAGGAAGACTTACATCGACGAAATCATCTCTAAGGCCGAAGCATCACAGAGGACGAGTTCCCGGAGACCTCAGATCCAATACTCCTCACAAACAGACCAACAGACGGAGGAAGTAATTGGACCTGAAAGGAAGCTGGAAGCACCAGAGTACACTGAGGAACCGGTAGAGGAACCTGAAGAAACAAAAGACACAGAAGATAAAGCGAGTGATTCAGGGAAAAGACCAATGGAGGATAACAAAACAGAGGGGAGAGGGGAAAACTCGCTCTCTACCCTGGAATTCCCTATTGGGGAGCTCCCGAGAGGAACAACCCCCATGAAAAATATTCCACTCTCGGCATTACCCAATTTTCATGGGTTATCCTCCGAAGACCCGGACGAATTCCTCTTTGAATTCGACATACTGTGTAGAAGCTATGATTACATAAGTCCTAATCAGAAGCTGAAATTATTTCTAGCAACACTAAAAGGGAACGCATTGAGGTGGTTTATGAGCTTAGGAGCTCAGGCAATCACCACCTGGGACCAGATGAAAGAGGGATTTCTGGCTAAGTATCAAGACTACTGCCGGACAAGAGAAAGAAAGGAAGAATTGTTTAAAATGGTCCAGAAAGAGGACGAAAATTTGGAAGATTTCGTGGAAAGATTACAATATAATCTGCAGCGGTCTGATCATCCTAATATGAGCAAAGACATTTTGAAGACCATACTGCTGAAAGGGGTAAGAGATGATTGCCTAGACATGTTGAACATGCTTGGGAAAGGGGACATTTCCAAAGAACCCTTTGATGAAATTATTAAGCTCTGTATGCGGTGTTCAAGGGGAGCGGCAGGCAGATCAAAAAGCAGAGATAATGTGTATTCAAGGGTTCAGAAGTCAGCCAGTGGAGGAGCGACAAGAGCTAAGATAGGTAACTTATTAGAAGAATTTAAAACTGAAATGCTAAGTTCTTTTGCTTCACAAATTGATGCTCTGCAGGTCAAGAAGAAACAGGCAGAAGCAGAAGCTGCCCTAGCAATTTTCTGTTCAAAATGCAGAGAAAAACATCCACTTAGAGAATGCCCACTGGATAGGATGCCTATATGCACAATCTGCGAGAAGGATCATGAAACACAGCAATGCCCCTCTCTGCCTGGAATCAAAGCAGCACTGCAGACAACTGAAGAAGAAGCTGAAGCAGTGTACCTAATGACACAGAGGAGGCAATGGCCGCAAAGACAAGGTACGAGCTCTAATACAACATTCAATCGTTGGAATAATAATTCTCCTTTTTACCCACCCATGAATCAAATGCAATACCCACCCTTCAACACAATGAACTTTCCACTTATGCAGCAACCAAATATTCCTTTTCCTGACCCTACTATGTGGAATCCTTGGGCTCCCCAGCAACCATACTTTAATCAATGGAACCCAAACTGGGCAGCCCAACAGATACCCTTTCCTCAACAACAACAATCTCTTTCCTTACCATCTAACAATCCTCCGAATAATCAGGCAATGAGACCACAGCTGCCTGTACAACCTAACCCCAATCCAAATAATAATAAGGCCCTGCAAGTTATTGACATTCAAAATCAGCCTATTTCTCCCCTGCAATGTAATGATATTCACCTTCGCTCAGGGAGAATAGTCGAACCTATTATAGATGATATTACGGACTCTGACAAAGAAGAGACTAGAAAAGAGAAACCAGCTAACCATAGTGCTGAAACAGCAGAATCAACACCTAACAATAATGACCAAACGGTAGATCCACCATTCCCTGAAAGGTTGACTCTCACTAAAACACCTGAACAACCCACCTTCAATATTTTAGGAGAGCTACAGAACTTGTATGTCAAAATCCCATTATTGCAAGCACTAAGGGATGTTCCTATATATGCTAGAACTATTAGAGACATTTGTGTAAAGAAACCTGGAAGGAAGGCTAAAGACCCCCTCACAGTTCATGTGATGGGGGAATTAACTGCCTTAATGACTGAAAAAGATTATCCTGTCAAGTATGGTGACCCTGGTCACCCTACAGTAACAGTCCAGGTCGGAAAAACCTTTATCTCTAAAGTCTTAGTAGACTTAGGAGCTGCAATAAATATCATGACACTCGAAACAGCTCAATTGCTCCAGCTAAAAAACTTTATCAGGGAAACTCCTACTATCTTAGAATTAGCTGACCGTTCTACGATCAAACCTGAGGGGGTCATTGAAGACCTTATAATCTCTGTAGAATCCTGGAACTACCCGGTTGACTTTGTGGTCTTACAAACTAAAACAAAGTTGGGGGGTCATCCGTTGATTCTAGGGAGACCTTGGTTGGCTACAGCTGATGCTTTCATCAGCTGTAGATCTGGATCAATGACCATCTCCAATGGACAAGAGACTAAACAGCTGACCCTCTATCCTCATGCTACTCCCATGATTAACAGTGACAATTCCATATGGGTAGACTATGAGGATGAGGAAACCCAACCGATATTAACTATTGGGCAAGCTTTGACTTTTAAAAACTCCACCGAAGATGAACTAATTAGCAGTTTTATTTCTGAACCCTCTTCGGTTAATCCAGAGACATTTAACCACTTCGCTGAAATCCTAGAACCCGAATCCCAGAAGAATATGGAAGATGAAAACTTATGCCAGACAGCATTAGGCAACTCTTCCAAGAGCACAACAGTTGAAATTGAACCTGGTAAAACGCTGAATATAAATCCTGATTTGACTGATGATGAAAAACAGAAATTAATAAAGTTACTCCAAGCAAACAAAGAGGCATTTGCATGGGACTACACAGACATGAAAGGGATCTCCCCTGAATTATGTACTCACCGTATATACATTAAGGAGGGATCCCGGCCAGTCTGTCAACCCCAGCGAAGAATGAACCCTAACCTCAGAGAAATTGTGAAGGAGGAACTCCAAAAACTTTTAAATGCAGGATTTATATATCCAATATCTGACAGTGAGTGGGTTTCTCCACTCGTAATTTTACCAAAGAAGAATGGGAAATGGCGAGTATGTGTAGACTATAGATCATTAAATAAAGCAACCCAGAAAGATCATTTCCCTTTACCTTTTATTGATCAAGTATTGGATAATTTAGCAGGTAAGAAATTCTTCTCATTCTTGGATGGGTTTAGTGGATACAACCAAATTAGGATTGCACCCCAGGATCAGGACAAAACCACATTTACCAGCCCATGGGGAACCTTTGCCTATAGAGTACTTCCATTTGGGTTGTGTAATGCTCCAGCGACATTTCAGAGAGCGGTGATAGGAATCTTTTCTGATATGTTAAACGATTCATTAGAAATATTCATGGAAGACTTTACTCCTTATGGAGTGACCTTTGAAGATGCTCTGCAAAACCTTGAAAAAGTACTTAAGCGGTGCATAGAAGCACACCTTGCTTTAAGCACTGAAAAGTGCCATATGATGATGAATCAGGGCATTGTATTAGGTCATTTCATTTCATTTTTAGGAATTCAAGTCGACCCAGCTAAGATTCAGGTAATTCAGAACCTTCCTATCCCCAAAACACAAACTGAGGTGAGAAGTTTTTTAGGACATGCCGGATATTACAGAAGATTTATTAAGGATTTTTCTAAAATAGCTTCTCCCTTGTTTGTGTTATTAATAAAAAATGCTGAATTCAAGTGGACTGATGACTGTGAGAATGCATTCAATAAACTTAAGCATCAGTTGTCCACAGCTCCTATTTTGAGAGGACCTGATTGGGCATTACCCTTTCATATTTCCTCTGATGCCTCAGATACGGCGATTGGAGCTGTCCTGGGTCAAGAAGAAAACAATCTCCCCTATGCTATCTATTTCATCAGCAAAAACATGACACCAGCTGAGCTAAATTATACAGTAACTGAGAAAGAATTTTTAGCAGTTATTTATGCTATTAATAAATTTCGGCATTATATTACTGGCTATACTACCTTTGTGCATACTGACCACTCGGCCATCAAGTATTTAATGAATAAATCAATTACAAATGCTCGAGTCACCAGGTGGTTATTACTATTACAGGAATTTGATATCACAATTGTAGATAGGCCAGGAAAAGAAAATGTAGTTGCTGATTTTCTTTCTCGTTTAAAAACTGATGAAAATGTTCCAGTAGATGATTCTTTTCCTGATGAGTATCTATTTGCAGTATCTGCTCACTCACCTTGGTATGCAGACATTGCCAATTATCTAGTTGCAGGAAAATTACCATCACACCTATCACACAGGGAAAGAAGGAAGATCATCCAGCAAAGTGCTAGGTACAGCTGGATAAGCGGGTGTCTGTTCCACACAGGAATAGATCAAGAAATCAGGAGATGCGTTGGGGAAGATGAGATTTATGACATATTGAAAGCTTGTCACGATGGTCCTTGTGGAGGACATTTTGCAGATAAAAGAACAACTCACAAGGTACTTAGAATGGGTTATTACTGGCCATCACTTTTTAAAGATGCTAGAAAATATGTGAAGGCTTGTGACAGCTGTCAAAGAATGGGCCAACCCAACCATAGGGATGAAATTCCACTTAACCCCTAGGTAACTCTCGAACCCTTTGAGAAATGGGCATTAGATTTCGTAGGTCCCATTAATCCTCCATCTAATCAAAGAGTTTATATTTTAGTATGCACAGATTACATGACTAAATGGGTAGAGGCCAAAGCACTCATTAAAGCTAATGAAGAAGCAGTACTAACATTTTTATTTGAGGAAATCTTTGTTAGATTTGGACTACCCAGAGAATTAGTCACTGATGGAGGACCTCCTTTCAATTCTCATGGTTTCAAAGATACGCTCCAAAAATATCATATCAAGCATAAGATGACCACACCTTACCACCCCCAAGCAAATGGGCAGGTGGAAAGCACAAATAAGGTCATAGAAGCTATCTTAACAAAAACAATAAAGGAGAATAGAAGGGACTGGTTCCAACGCTTGCCCGAGGCTCTTTGGGCCTACAGAACCACTTGGAGAAACACAACAGGATTTTCACCCTATGAATTGGTTTTTGGAAAGAATGTTATTTTTCTTGTAGAGTTTGAAATTAAAACCTTAAGAACTGCCTTAGCTGTTAACCTTGATTTAACTGATGCACAGACAGCCAGGTTGCAGCAGTTGCAGGAATTGGACGAGAAAAGACTGGATGCCGTCCATCAAACAACTATGATACAGCAACAAAGGAGCAGATGGCATGACAGAACCATTAAGCAAAAGCAGTTCCAGAAAGGTAACTGGGCTCTACTTTATGATTCACGTTTCGAGAACTTTCAAGGGAAGCTGAGAACAAGATGGATAGGGCCGTATGAAGTGGATACTGTTTTCCCAAATGGAACGGTTAGACTATTAACAATTGATGGAAGCAGAACACCACTGTTAGTGAATGGCTACCGACTTCGGTTATATCAGCGGCCGGTTTCCAAAGAGGACTTTAAAGCCATTTGCATGGCAATAAAACAGTATTCTTTTCCAAGGTAACTTGCTGTCCCTCAAAGCACTTGAATTTCTATTATTTATGTAATTTTTAGGATTAGACATTTTTTTTAGAAACTAATAAATCCTGCCAAGGATTGCGATATTATATTTCGGTATTTTGCAGATGTTAGCATGGGGAAGTAGCTGAGAACAAAGGTCTCAAAAGGAATTATTGGGTGGACTCCGAATTCCTGTTGCTGCAACACCATTTCCCGTTGCTGCAACACCATTTCCCGTTGCTGCAACACTACTCCCGTTGCTGCAACACCATTTCCCGTTGCTGCAACACCATTTCTTGTTGCTGCAACACTACTCCCGTTGCTGCAACACCATTTCCCGTTGCTGCAACACCATTTCTTGTTGCTGCAACACTACCCCTGTTGCTGCAACACCATTTCTCGTTGCTGCAACACCATTTCTTGTTGCTGCAACACTACCCCCGTTGCTGCAACACCATTTCCCGTTGCCACAACACTATTCCTGTTGCTGTAACACTAGTTCCATTACTCCAGCACATTCCCCGTTTTCACAAACGTTTTCCCCTAATCCTTGTTGCCCCAACGGTAATTTTCTGTTGCTGCAACACCAGTCCCGGTGCCACGATATTGCTTCCCGATCACGAAATATCCTTTCCGCACAAAATATACCACCTCTCGTGATGATTACAGCACCTCACTATCACTTCCCGTCATTATCATTACAAATCACCCATATTCCCGTGCTTTCAGATCCGCGGTAATGATTATAATTTGACAGCAGACAAGAAAAGACTTTTTGACGCAGCGATCAAAAAGGTAAAGGACGAAGGTACGCACGTTTATGAATAAGCATTAAATAATAGATAAGCGGAAAAAGGTTGATAGGTCCATCAAATGATTGCATTCCCAATCATATCATTTACACGTAGGAAGGGGGGGGATTACCAAAGCAATTCCCATAATGATAAACCACGCCAACCACCGCCACCCTTAATTCTCCCGGTTGTATGTAAAAACTACGGCATGTTACCATTTGTGATGTATACTCTGAGTTGAAATCGGTAGCTCGGCTCTGAATTCTGAAGATTTACCGAGACAACAGCCATGGGAGGAACCCTCATTACTCATGAACCAGGCACGACAGCAGTCCTGGAACTCTTTCCGGAAATTTACCAAATTTTCCTGCAAGCTGGATGGATAGAGTATTTCAGGAGACTTCCGGACTTTGACGAGCAGCAAGTCCTGGAATTCACATGCAATTTGACAGAAGGATTCTCTGTCGTCCAAGGAATTCAAGTTCCGGTCACGGAAGAAATCATAGCTGAAGTCACCGGACTCCCAGCCACTGGTACACGGTGGTTCAGCAGAAAGCACCTGATTCTGAATGCACAGCAAGATTTTCTCAGACCAGGCGAGGAAGTAGAAACCAAGGGCAGAGGTGTAGCATTGCGGTCGTTACCTCAACCATGGCCAAAAGTCGCTGAATTCGTCAAGCAATATCTGACATGCGAAGGTCGTTACCAGGTAATCTACCAGCACGACTTCGTCCTGTTAAATCATTTAAGAAATGGTCAATTATTGAACATGCCATATTATTTGCTGGGTTGTCTCAAAAATATGGCACGGTATGCTATGAAAGCGAAGCATCCAGTTCTCTCCCTAAAACACCATCGCTTAATCCAATTGCTGATTAACAGAGCTCTCGCTCTAAACATCCCTCCACCCCCCATTAATCCCCATCCGGAGGAAAGAATTCCACAGCCTGTGCAGGAAAGTCCTCATCAAGAAGAGGAAACTTCTCGTCAAGCTGAGGACACACCTCAGCGAGACCAAGAGCCTCCTCAACAAACGGACGACATCCCTGAACAAACCCCTTTGGAAAATCCTCAGCAAACAGAGCATATTACCAAACAACCCCAGCAAACACCCCTGCATGTTACAGAGAATGAACAAGCAGCAGCGGAATTAACCATGTCTCCCAAAAGAACCAATTCTCCCGCTCCCATACTCAGTATTTCTACTGATGATTCCGACGATAATATCCCAATTACGCAGCTTAAACGAAAAATGCAGCAGGCAAAGAAAACCCCAGCAAAAAGAAGAAGAACGAGGATTTCAACCAAAGCACCTACCACCCCGACTACTGTTCCGACCTTAAGGGCCAGCAGGAAGAGAAAAACACCTCAATTCCCTGCCTCTCTACCAAAACGAAAATCGGTAGTAGTTGGATCCCCTAATTCCTCCAGTTCACCACCCATCGCTTTAAAAACCCGCACTCCAGCCACTCCTCGAAACCCCTCTCCCTCACCCACAGAGGCTGAGATGCAGAGCGTTCATAGCTTCGTGGCATCATATCTTAAGACAGTTGATACACAAGAACCAGCTGCCGACACCCAGAATGATAGTGACCAAGTGGCTGCAACACAAGAAACAACCACTACCCCAGGTGACACACAAGAACCACCTGTGGGGAATACTGATCAAATTGACGAAGCAGAACCTCTGCCTCCACTGGAATCTACTGTCTCACAGGATCAGCCTACTATACCCGCCCTGCAACAAGAAATTGAGTTTCTGAAATCTCAGATTCAGGACTACCAGGAAGAGATAATAAGGGTCAGGGAAGCATATCAGAAAGAATTCAGCCTGCATGTTTTAGCAAGAGTAGCGTCTGCAGCAGAGAAAAGCAAAGATAACGAATATATGTGTACAAATTGTGGTGAGATATATGCTCAGGCAGGATATAAGGTAGTACAAGAACCAATAAAGGAAGCCTCCGATGCTGAAAATGAAACAAAGGAGTCTGCTGATGCTGAAGTAGAAATCCCACAATTCTCTGCTGAAATAGAGAGACCTGTTGCTACACAAGAACCAACAGGATCTGCAGAAGAAATGCAGGCAGAAAGACCTGTTGCTACACAAGAACCAACAGGATCTTCAGAGGAAGTGCAGACAGAGAAACCTGTTGCTACACAAGAACCAACAGGATCTTCAGAGGAAGTGCAGACAGAGAAACCTGTTGTTACACAAGAACCAATAGGATCTTCACAAGAAGTGCAGACAGACAGACCTGTTGTTACACAAGAACCAACAGGATCTTCAGAAGAAGTGCAGTCAGTGAGACCTGTTGCTACACAAGAACCAACAGGTCATCCAGAGAACATGCAGGACCAAGATCAAGAACTTACTGACACACAAGAACCAGTGAGTTCACCTGAAACTGCACAAGATCAAGAACTTACTGACACACAAGAACCAGTAAGTTCACCTGAAATTGCACAAGATCAAGGACTTACTGACACACAAGAACCAGTGAGTTCATCTGAAACTGCACAAGACCAGGAGCTTACTGACACACAAGAACCAGTAAGTTCCTCAGAGACTGCACAGGAACAAACAGAGGAGCTTCCCGACACTATGCAGGAAGAAAAGAAAGAAGAAAACAAGGATTCACCCCGGCCTACCCAATCTGCTATGCAAGAAGAAGCTACACAAGAACCAGGAAATGAAGAAAGAAACACTGAAAGTGTTATGGAACAAGAAGAAGATATAGAAGAAAATGAGGATAAAGGTACAGATTCACCTCGGCATACCCAGAGCATTATGGAGGAGGAAGAAAAAGACACAGACTCATCACGGCCTGCCCAGACTATTATGGAGGAGGAAGAAAAAGACACAGACTCATCACGGCCTGCCCAGACTATTATGGAAGAAGAAATAATCTCAGGAGAAAATGAAGAGAAACTGGACTCACCTAGCCCTATTCAAGTTGCTAAGGAGCTAGAAGAAGAAGAAAAAGATACAGATTCATCACGGCCTGCCCAGACTATTATGGAAGAAGAGCAAATAGTTTCAGAAGGGAATAAAGAAGAATTGAATTCGCCCAGCAAGAAGCAAGGAGCAGATGAAGAAAAAGAGACAGATTCACCCTGGTCCACCAAAATCAATTTGGAGCAAAATGGATTAGTCCAACAGGAGGAAGAAACTCTGGTCAGAAATGAAGAGAGAGATGCTGGATCATCCCAGCCCACTTCAACAGAGCAGATGATTCTGATTGATGCCTGTATGCAAACAGAGCTTCCCACTGTTAGTGATGCATGTATAGAAACAGAAAGTTTTCAGGAATTGAAACGTAGATGGTGGAGAGAATATCAGCAGTCTCAAGGCAAAGCATTCGAACAACAAAAGGGGACCTGGTTCGATCATGCTTATAAGAACTGGGAAGCACTGGAATAGTGTAGGGCCCAGTATAAAGAAATCAAGGAACTGAAACACAGAATGTCCCAGATGTTTGAGTTATGTCAAAGGATGCTTGCCACAAGGAAACCCTCTTTTAACTATGCTACATTTTTAAGGGAAAGACTTGCATTCATTCAGCTGAAGGCTATCAAAGAGGGGAGGCCTCATCAAGTGGTCACAGCAGATCAGTTTATGCAGACCTTTGCAGAGGCACCCAAAAGCGACCAAAACCTGCTATGTGAATTATACCTCCATAATGAGGCCGTGTCTGAAGAAACGAACATGAATATGATACCTGTAGTTGGTGACATACAATTGAGAGCCTTCATCTCCTTTTTGGCTAATCAACTTACCTGGCAAAATGCCTATGTCTCAGGCCTCCAAAACGAACAGAATTGTCTTCTGTGGATTCGAGGCGAACCACAGAATGCTGCCACTTTCATTTCACAACACTTAAAAATGATAAGCAATTCTAATATGAAGGATCATGTTATGAGACTGCAAACAGAGGTCCTAACAGACTGTCAGCAGTATGTAAAGACCAAAGCATCCTTGGTTGTTAAAGCAAATAAACTGTTTTGGGATAACTGCCCCGCAGAAAGGCAGGAATATCACCCGTATAACCCATCAAATCTGCAAGTAGCACTTTCAAGGGTACCTCGGTATGTTGAATGCATGCAGCGTTGTGCTGAAAATTGGATGGGTTATAAATTTAAATTCCCACTTTTATGGTTGTCTGGTGATCAGTATAAGGGCCAGTTTGGACTTTCTAACAGAGAAGAGGCAGCAGCATGGAAGCATATACGAACTGTTTGTGGTTTCAGAGACAAGTTTGATGTTACTCCCTACAGCTATTGTCTTAGTAATCTGCATTGTTCGTCCCAGTTCTCCGACTCAGACTCAGAGTAGCCATTGCATGGGGACATGCAATCTCTTCAGTTGGGGGGGATGTTGGGACTCACAATTGACCTATTTTTGACCTTATCTTTTGCCGTATTATTATCCTTTTGCAGTCATAAGTTGAAAGCTTTTATTTTATAATGACATATTGACCCCAAGGTATGAAGTAACCTCCCACATATCTATGTTTAATTGTTTATTTCATATTCGTGAATATCTTTATACTTATCCTTGGAAACGCTGACTAAATTGTCAAGTAATTGCCTTAAGTTTGCAGGAATTATAATGTATAGTTGCTGTAACACCAAAAACAGCAACTACGCAGTTGCTGTAACACCAGAAACAGCAACTACGCAGTTGCTGCAACACCAGAAGCAGCAACTCCGTAGTTGCTACAGTCAGCAACAACAATTACCTAAAGCAAGCTATTTTGTAACAGCCACGAATAACAGATGGCAACTATTTAAAGAACCTTGACGTGGCATAATCAAGCGGAGGTCTAAAGCAAGAAGAACACAGTCAGCATGGCCTAAATCAGGAACAGCATGGGGAAATGGCAAAGGAATATGAAGATCCCGAGAAGACGGTCGAAGTCAGTTACCCGCTGTGTAACAGCCAGAGCTCAAGAAAGAATGTATTATCATACTGTTGTAACAACGTTCTGAATTGCTTATTTTTGACAAGATGGGTTAACTGAATGGGCTGTAATACTTTATTGTAATAGATGTCTCCTCTATAAAGAGGAGACATCTACATGAAAAGGGGATTAGTCAGTGTCTATGGTCAGTCTGTAAGAAGAAACCTTGAAGAACATCAGCAAGTCTGAACTTCATTGTATTTAAATCTTTTTGGCAGATGAATATAAAACTGTTTTGAGCACTTAATCCAGTCTTCGTTTTCCTGGGGAATCTTGTGAGAGGGACTGGGCCCACCTTCCTCACAAGATTCACCCATTTACTTTCTTGTCAAGTGTGTAAGTGTGCAATAGTTTCTTTCTGGTACTCTGCTTGGATTTGATAGCATTACCTCTGGTATTCTTTGTTTTGCTAGTACTCTGTTTCATTAATCACTTGAGTTTGTTTCTCACCGGTGAATGAGAGTGCAGTGTGCAATAGTAAATCTGATTACAGGGGCAGGTGCTGAACGTCCCCACTTGGAGGATAGGGTCCTGATCCTCTGCCAATAGAGCATCCATCATTTCGCTTTCCAGATTTGTAGTTTTAATTAATTGCTTTTACTTTAACAAGTACTGTAATGACATAGCGTAAGAATCACGTATACTACAGCTTTTCAATGCTTTTAGATTTTGAGTACATACAGTACGCAGTAGCCTTTGGAATAAAAAGACTTTCCCTGGTTGACAATTAATGTGGTACTTGAATGTTTAATTCATAAACAATTCAACTAGCCAACAATGGATATCTATAAGGCCTGATGTTTGGGGGAACAATTCCTGGAATCAAATTAATAACATGATCATGATATGTTGCCTTAGGGGTCCTGACCTAGGTTCAGAGTTAGTTGCGCCAACCAAGAAATCCCTACACTACTGGCCCTTTCGGCAACAACCCACGTAGCACAGGCTGCAGTCTCACTCGAAGCAGTATGGGGGTATGCAAGAACTATTTTTCTGCATCCAGAGACTAGTCTGATGTTTTGCAACGCCTCAGTTCTACCTTCGCATAGATGGGTAACCTGTTAGGGCATGTTGCTGCAACTTCGTTAAACAGCCTTCAGACCTTCACGAAGGTCTATGATCAGTCTTTGTGGACCTTTAATAGTCAATCTATCTACTTACACATATCAGAAAGAAGTCCTAAATTAGGGTTCATGCAAGTTTACTTAAGTTATTAATAAACATCAGAGAATGTATCAGAGTCTTCACTAAATTACTTAAACATGCATTGCGTACATCATTAACAGTTATTCAAGAGAATCGCACAACATTCAATCAATGTTCCATAAAACACATCATTCATTGACAACATATATCATAAACAAAAGTAAATAGAAATACACAAGAATTCTTCGGAGATTGTCTTTATTGATCTTCAATTCACGATTATAGACTCAAAACTACCCTGCGCACACACCTGCAAGGGTATGCGCACTCATTTGTGGACTCTACCTAGGTCTCTGCACACTTAGTTGCAGAGCCTTTCTTCTCCTATCTGACCCACTTCTTCTCGCTCTCTCCTTCATCCTTTCTCACTAAACATGCCTTAGAATCACTAAGACACACCTATTTATAGCCTTTTTCATACAATTTCATGGTCCTCGGACCATGGGTGGATCTCAAAACTGACTCAAAATTTACATAAAACAAGGGGCTAGACCCCTTTGACTCCTATTCATCTACACGATCCACAGTCGTAAATCGCGGAGACTTTACATTATTTACAAAAACTGATCAAAACTTGGGTTATCTTAACCCAAAAACTGACCCAAGGGACCCCTTCCCAACAAGCCCCCAACACAAAGATCATGACTTACCCTCAAGTCACTCTCATGGCGCTGCGATCTTACTGTGAAGATCCCCTAGCTCCACCTAGATCACTACAACTTTGGCAACGCTCTATGTTGCTGCTTGCTTGACTTCTTCAACCAATTTTTCTGTGGGTGGTCCTTCTACAACTAGCCTCATTGTCTACTGTTTCTGCTGCAACCCTTTAATCTTATCTTGAATAGTAGTCATGACTTGATAAGCTTCCTCTAACCAAGGCTGCAACCTGGCCTTTAGCAAGGCCTCCTTCTTCTGCGCTTCCTCTACCTATGTTAGGAGCTGCTTTCCTTCCTGTAATTTGGCAAAGGCATTGCGCTAGTGCTATGGAGTGTGTAGTCACCCTGACTTCATTATATTGCTGCTGCAACTCCCTTACCTCTGTGTTCAGTGTCTGCAGGTTCAGATCCTCCTGCAGATTGGTTACTATCTCCATAACTTGTTCAAACAATGCCGCACAGTTAGTAACTGTGGCATCCAAGGTAGCCATGCTTTCCTTTATCACAGCTCCGTGCTGCTCTCGGACCTCAGGGAGAGTCATAGGCTGCAAATTTAACTGTAGCTTTATGATCTTCATATTGAGCTCAAACGCGACTCGTCCAACCTCTACTTTGGCCTCATGCACACTAAGGACTAGTTTTCTGATCTTTGCTTCTGGTTGTGCATCCTCTGGGATGTGAAGTTTAGGAATTGTCTTGCATGCCTCTACTACTGTCGACTCTAGACTCGAACTACATGGCTGAAGTGCCTCCTTTTCCTTCAAATCCTATGTCTTTTCAGTAAAAATTTGCTCATTGTTCACTTTGTACTCACTGATAAGGTGGAAGGCGTGTTCCTCCCTAGTTCTTAATTCAGCTGCCACCCTTGTATGCAGCGTGTGGAGGGTCTCGTTGGAGAGCGTCGCTATATTCAACTTGATGTTCTTGATTGTAATCAGGATAATGCGATCGTCGATGGTCTCTACGTGAAGGGACCCATCTGGCAATGCTATAATTCGGAGGTCAAGGGTCCTTACTAATTATACTACTTGGCTTGTCCCAGGTGCTAGGCTCACTTGCTCCGTGCTCGCTTGTCTGGTGCCCACCTGTATTTTTCTTGCTTGGATCTGTAGCTCACACAGATCCTTTTGGACACTCCCCAACATCTGCATATATTACTGCTCAAACTGCTGCAACACTTCAGTCGTGGTATCCCTGATTTTATCCCCGATATCATCAAGATCGCTTTTTGTTAAGACCATGGGATCAACCTATGACTTATCTGATTTATGCTTCTTCCTTGTACCTCCCTGCCGCTCCTTGCCACATCTCTTCATAATAAAAGGGGTGCTCTGCCCCTCATTGCTTCTATCGCCTTGCCCTGAAAGTTCTTCCTCCTCTGTCTTCGGCGAAGGTGACTTGTCACCTTTTTGTGACTTGTGTTGTTCCTGTTACGCCTACTCCTTGGCAGTGTGTTCTTGCCCCACACAAGTCTTTTCAACGACTTCCTTCTTTTTATGTGTTTCCAGGTTATGCACAACCTGCTTAACTACCTCCTTTCTTTTTTGTGTGGTAGAAATTTCCACACCCCTGCTTGGTTTAGCTTCTAAGTTTGATGGGGTGCGCCATTCTATAGGCCATTTCACGACGACCTCCTGAACATCTGTTTCTATCACCAAATATGGAAATTCGTCCCATTTCTGCTCTAGATCCTTCTGTGCCTAGATATACACTCTGTGGAAGTCAACCTTGAATGCCGCGTAGGGTGACTGCATGAACAAGGTTGGGGACAAGCTCAGACACTGATTTATGGCCATGCGGAGACTCATTTCCATAAGAACCCAAAATATCTTCATCTCGATGATTTGCTTGAAGTCCTTTGTATCCCATAAGGAAGCGAATTGCACTACCTCTGCAATCCTTCCTCGAGCAGAGGAAATTGGCTATCCTTCGGTAGTTCCCATGCAACATGCACAATCGACAGTGATAACCAAGCATAATGAAATGGCTTGGATTCATCCTGCGCCTCGCGGCAGTTCACTAAGAACTCCTGGCACAGGTACCTGAACCAATTGAATTGCATGCCTTTGACACACTGTGCAGCAAGGGAAACCACTGGCATTGAAACTTCATCCATGCAGCACTTTCTCATCACCTTCCTTGCCAAGATCTGGGCTGCCAATTACACTACCGGGTCTGCTATATACATAATTGAATACCCTCATGACTTCTTCATGAGTCCATAATCTCTCTTCATTCTTTCTGTGAGGTCTTTCTCCCTAGTCTTTCCACCAAACTCCTTAGCTGGGTTCGCGCCCTTATAAGCCAGGTGTGTGATTCTGTGAATAAGCACAACTGTGATGAGGATAGGCCCTCACAGCCATAAACACCCATCGTGCACCAATGTGAGAAGATGGTGCACACATATTGTATTAATGGGGGTGTGGTGATAGTGGGGCACCCACAACAAATTAAGTAACCCTGAGTGCTCGACACCACGAACCCGTTCCTTCGTTTCCAACGTGGTAACACCTGATTATGCATAACAAAATCTTCTCATGTACTTGTCCGTCACCAAGTGTGGAAACCTAGTGTGGTCTGCGAGGTACCAATCCTCCATTTTCAACAGTGGTATCCTTACGAGCTGCAAACCTTCAAATGGGACCTGCTCAGATTGCAGGTGCGTAGATATGGTGAACTTTTCAGAATCTGGGTCCTTCTTGACCTTCGCTTTTCCCTTCCATAGAGGGATATATTCAGGGAGCCTTGTTATAGGTTTTGCTCCTTCAGCATTAATATCTTCATTTCCTTGGGCTTCTTCTGCCTCCAGGTCCACTACCTTCTTCGGCTACTTATCTTTCCTCGGATTCTGTGTTTCAGAGTGCTTTCTTGGGGAAGCGCGACCCGACACCTACTTCTTCTACTTGTCCTTCTTTGATTTGGCTGGTTGGGTTTCTCTGGTAGGGGTAGGCTTTGGCCTAGGTGACCTCCACGCCGTAGGCACAAGAGTCAGAGCTTCCATACTTACCACTTCCGAGGTAGATGCCTCAGAGGCAACATCGCTAATACTCACAATTTCAACAGGACTTGGTGCAAGAATTTTGTCAAGAATAAACTTCTGGTTTATCTCAGACAACTTAGAAAATGTGGGGCTCGTGACTAAATACTTCCAAGCTGATTAGTTCATAGGCGACAGATAGTGAATTTCACTAACAATTATGATAGCGCAAAGTGTTCTTTGTTGGATTGGCATGCACAATTTATAGGGAGTTTTGAATTCAAATCCGATTGTTCCCCCCAATTTCTGATAATAAATGTTGTTTTGGCAGTAGATCTTCAAGGATTTTTTCCTTAAATGCTGCTAGCCTGCTCCACTTAACTCTCTTCTAGCCATCACGTCATGAACAATAACTCCAACAGTTAATTTCCTATTGAGCCGCGTGATATCTTCCTCCATGGCGCAGCTTTCTACGCGTAGCTTCATAGGTTTCCTCTCTGTCACTTTCCGCGCATCTTGCTCACTGCTCTATCCTCCAAGCTGAGAAATGTAGTTTGTAGTCCCACACTCCCTTTCAAATGCCTAGAGCACTAAAAATATCCTGCCACCATATAGTCATTGTGCATGATCCCCTCTATATAACTTCAATATGCTCTCATTCACTCTTCCCAGGAAAGGTTCCCCGTTCAGCTTCGTGAGTTGAACTTCACCTCCATCTGTAATTTCTTTGATAACATATGGTCCTATCCAATGCATTTGGAATTTCCCTAGAAATTTAGTGAATTTACTATCATATATCAGGACAAGATACTTTACCTTTTTGATGTGGCAATCATGCCACCCTTTTTTGTGTTCCTTATGTACTTGTTGATGAAATCTTGCCAAAAATCGATCCTCTTCGAGCTCCATCAGTTGAGCGAGCTATTCCTCCAAGGCCTCGCGATATGCCATATTCTTCAGGGCTGCTGTGCGAAAACTAAGCACAATGTACTCCATCAACATTACAACTTCGACCCCATATACCAATCTGAACAATGTTTTCCCCTTCAACTTCTTACAAGTAGTCCTCTAAGCCCATAGTACTACAGGTACGTGCACATCCCAATCATTTCACTGTGCGTTGCAGATCTTTGTCAACGTGTTCTCCAAAACCTTATTGAAGGCTTCCATAGTTCCATTGGCTTGTGGGTGATACGGTGTACTCTTTTGATGGTATACCTCGAATTCTTCAATCAATGCATTGATCATTTCGTTCAAAAAGTGCGTACCTCTATCACTCATCAACACTTTTGGGTAGCCACATCTAGTTAAGACATACTAAAACAAAAAATTTGCTGCCATAGCCCCTGTACAATCCTTAACCGGCTATGCTTCCGCCCATCTAGTGAGATATTCTGTCGCGGTGATGATATAGCGCACACCTGTTTTCTTTCCCGGGGGATGAATTGGCCCAAAAAAATCAATCACCCACTTCTCAAAGGGCTGCATAGATACTTGAGGATGTAGTGGCAACTCATCTCTTCGCGATGGTCCAGTTATTTGATATGCATCACATGCCTTACAATACTCTTTGGAACCTTTATGCAATGTTGGCCACCATAGCCCTACGTGCAAAATCTTCTGTGCAGTTGCCTTTCCTGCATAATGACCTCTTGCAGCTCCCCCATGAGCTTCAGTGAGGATGCTATCTCGCTCAAAATCGGCACATATCTTTGCAATATTTCATTTTTACCCATCTTATATAAATGTCCCGCAATAACTGAAAAATATGCCACGCGCACTACTAATTCCTTCTTTTGCTAACTTGTATATCCTTCTAGTGCCATCCTCATAGTCAAGAAGTGAATAATATCTTAAAAATGATTGTCTGCTATGCACACCGTAAAGAGTTGCGCATATGGTAACCCATCCTCCAGATTATTGGGATCTTCTCCTGTTTCGATCCGCAACAGATGGTCAGGTCCTGCATTTAACCTCCTTGGCTTCACAATGACCTCAAAGTCATACTCCTGAAATAATAGCAACCACCGGTAGATTCCCCCCCCCAACGCAGGCTTATTGACCAAGTATTTCAAGGCAGAATGATCTGTGTACATCTTGAAATGCCCTCCTAATAGATAATGCCTGAATTTCTGCAATGCGTACACCATGGCAAATCCTTCACACTCAGTCGTTGAATAATTCTTCTTGGCCTTTGATAACTTCCTACTTGCAAAGGCTATAGGATGTTCTATTCTCCTTCACCGGCCTATGTTAGCACTACACCCAACACAATGCAAGATGCATCCACATGTATGTGGAACTCCTTCTTCTAATTAGGGAATACCAAGATCGACGCAGTGACCGGTTTTCCTTCAATACATCTAAGTTGCGCTGACATTCTTCGTCCCAACAGAATGTTGCGTCCCTCTTTAACAATTTCTCCATGGGCACAATAATTTGAGCACAGGCTTTGATAAATTTCCTATAATATCCCGTATGTCCTAGCGTCATGTGCAACTTCTTAACATTCCTTGAGGCCTCCAGATTCACTATTACTACAATATTTGCAGGGTCCACCATCAATCCTTTCTTCCACACCACGTGACCTAGCAAGATCCCAAAGGGAACATAGAATATGCATTTCTTTAAATTCAATGTGATCTGGTATCTGCAACACGTATCCAACATCAGGTGGAGACTTGCTACATGGTGCTTCACTAATCCAAACACCATCCAGTCATCAAAGTACACTTCCAGGAACTTATGAATGAACCCCACTCCATTGCAAAGGTCATTTTGCTCCTATCCTCGGGCTCGATCTTGATCTGATGATACCTAGAGAACCTGTCAGTGAAGAAATAAGCCTCCCGTCCTCCCACAATGTCTAACACTTTGTCTGTAAATGGCGTTGGGAATGGGTCATGGACACATGCATCATTAAGCTTCCATAGATCTACGCAAATCCTTATTTCACCTTCTTTTTTTCTTCTCTTGAACCACCATCGGGCTCACCCAATCAGATTCTTCAACGGGTTCTATGATGCTTGCCTCTAGCATCTTATCTAGCTCTAGTCGAACCTTTTCCTTGTATTTCAGATTAAGGCGATACAACCTCTGTTTAATAGGCTTTGCATCCGCATTCAAATTGATCTTCATAACGCCCAAATCACCAACTATTCCATTCAAATATGAGAACTTAGTAAGGAATAGATCTTGGTATTCGCGGAGTAACTCAACAACATTATCCACAATAGCATCATCCCAATAATCTCCATTTTTTGCGAACTTTGGTTCTACTTCAGTACCAATGTTTACTTGCTTTGTCTTCAATGACACAATCATGTCCGGGTTATCCATTTGTGGGCCTTCGACTTCGCGATGCCCTTCTGCCTCTATAATATTAATGTTTCTCGGATCTTCATCTTCCTCTTCAATGGTCACATTATAGCATTCCAACGCATGGCATAGCTGGGTGCTCCAAACTGGTTAGGTCCATTCCATAGGTTCTTGCGATGTTCTGAAGATAAATGCCTTAATCTCTTGTAGAGCTTCATCAATGCTTGTGAAGATGTCTTCAAAGCTGAAAGTCAATAAGAATCCTTCCCTCAATATTATCCATTCTGCAGTGCCATGACAGAGCTCTGTTTCTAGATACCAGTTCATGGGAATTGTATCTAAAGTGTGGAAAAATATGTGTATCCACTCTCGCTGCAGTACTCGTCCCCATGCTTTAGTCCATTTCTCTAGGTGATCATGTGAATCATCCTTTCCGTTATATTTCTCAGTAAATATAGTGTTAGGACACCCAAACCCTAACCACATCATTCTTCTGTAATCTCACCATTCATAAAAACTATCTTTATGCATACCCCACCATCGTGTAGGCATAGCATGCAGGGCTAAGTCTAATGCTTGGAAGCGGTGATCCTCAGGGACTTCGTGCTCAAAGTCATCCAAAAATTATCTACGCCAGTTAAACCATCATAATGGGGTAGTTTCCTTACCTTCGACGAAACACAACGCAGTGACTTCATCATCATATTGCATCGCAATGTAGATACTTCATGCAACTGGTTCTGCCAATGCTCCAACTCTTCGTTTGAATCAGAGGTGCAGGAACTCTCCCAGTCCCATGCAATCCAACCATCTGTCGTTGGATTGATCCAATCCTGATCTTGCGCTGTGATTTTGTAGTTTTGATCGATTTCATTGTCACTTTCTTCATAATCGCAACTAGTTCAGTATAGCGCACCCCTTCCACAAGGTCCAATGGTACTACAACCCGAAGCAATTTTCTTTCAAACGATATTTTCCTCTTCTTCAAATTGATGACCCCATTCATGTCAATGGCCCAGTCAATTCCTAGGAGCGCAGGGTATGGATTACAATCATTAATGATCTCTATAACCTCAAAGTCATCCATCACGCTCACACCTTCTATATCAACTATTACTCAATATAATCATCCCATGGGGATGGTTTTCTATTGGTTCTCCATTCTGAGCTGATTCAGAGACCACTTCAGCACAAGTCTTCCCATTCTTTCCCATGTTTGTTTCGGAAAAATGTTCGCATCGGACCCCAAGTCCAAGATGACCTGGTCCATCTCGTAATCACCTATCTATGTGGTGAGCCTCATCTCATGCCCCATCCTTGCCTCATGTTTGCCAATTTTTTTGACCACCCGGTGTCCATCAGGACCTTCTCTTTGCTGGTGCATTTGTTTATTAACTCTTGCAGACCTTCCACAACTTTTCTATTGTGCAATAGTTTTATGCAGGTCTCCAAAAACGTAGTGAGTACAGAGGGATCAACCTCTATAGGCGTGCTGGTTTCCTACACCTTGTCCTGTCTTCCTGAGGTGGAGGCCTCAATGAATCTCTTCTTGGCTTCCATAAATGTTTCCTTAGCGCGATTCAGATCAAACCCAACTTCCTTCTCTGGGGCCTTGCAAAACCATCCATCCTCTTCAGGCTATTTACCTTTATCATTGCCAACCATTATTCCACTCCTCAGCACTATATTCACACTTTGATCCTCCTCGCGGGGCTCATCTCTCATCATCTGTAAGTTCTGCGTAGGCTGCGCTTTCTCCTCTTTCATTTTAGCTATCAACACTGGACATTCGTCTATAGTATGGTCAAATTGGTTGCAGTATTGACATGATAGGCGTGTCTGATTTTGACACTCCCGCGCATAGTGCCATAGCCATTCGCAGTTGTAGCAGATGATCTGACCAGGGTCTCTACCAAGCCCTCCTCCTCCGTGGCCTCGTCTACGTCCTTGATAACCTCTGCGCGTTCCTCCAGCACCTTGCTCTGGAGGCCGAGTTTCTACTTACACTTGGTATGTAGGTGTCCTTTCCATCATCAACTCATAGCTTCAACAATGGGGTTCATCATGGCCCACTAATTTTCAGAAGTTATAGAACAATCGCTGGGGTGTTTGGATGAATTTTTGAAGTAAATAAAAATTATTCGTCGCATGTTGTCCTGCGACCTGACAAATAAACCACCATAGGGAAGCTCCCATGCTTGGCCCCACTGGGGCTTCTGGCTTTAGGGGAAATGGTCCCCCCTCTCGTAATATAATTCCCATACACTGGACAATAGTATTTATCGTGCCCTTGGCCTTTGCACTTTAAACACCAAAATTTTCCATGCACTTCTAGTTTAGTCTCCTTAACTTTCTTCAAACTTTGTATTTCTAGGTGTAGGTTCTACAACTGAGAGTGGATCTGCTGCACCCCCAAGGTTGCATCCTGAATAGGCGATGCATGCAACCTCATTGTGATTTCCAAGGCTCCTGCCTGCGTTCCTATCTTATGTTGTGATAGTGCGATTCTCAGGTGGGGTAGAATCTAAGCTATAAACCATTCACGATGTTGACTATATGTGAGGTGCATGTTATCTTCTCGAATCTAACACTTCATCCTTTGATCTAATTCCCAAGGAATCTCATTGAACCTCATCATGATTTCTTTAAATCCAATTACTGACTGTGAACCAGACTTAGGCTTACTAAACTCATTGTTTAAAGCTGCCCTAGCCTCTACTAGCTGTTGGTGCACTAAGATGTCTTATTACAAGCAATCTTAATACCTACATTAATCATCAACCCAGGTTTATTTCAAGAGTGTCAGCATTGTGTATGCAGTGAATTAAGAGGTCAACTTATAATGAAAGAAGTTGGAATCGTTGCAATTGCTAATGTCTATATCCCTAAATTCAATCCAAACAATTCTGAAAGGAATTCATAACAAAATTTCAAATCTACTTAATCTATTCTACAAGCAACTGAATTAGAATGCAAATAGAAAGAACCACTCTCAACAATCTAATTGGTATTGGAACTAATTCATTTATCATAAAGGAAAATAACAATTGAACAAAAAATAACCATATGAACATTTCATGGAAAGCAATCAACTCTGGCTCTAAAATCTATGATAGCGTTACTTTAGAATGAACAACGATCTAATACTGAAATTAACATAACCAATTCAATAAAGAGTATCACGCATATATAACACATGGCTAATTCTAGAATCTTGACGAAACAACAAATGCAAATTAGAATCATCAATCCTCACAGTAAGCAGAAGATCTCCTATTGACTGGGCCCAAAGTCTCCAGAAGTCCTTGCTATTAGATATTCAGAATACGATTATGGATGAAACATGGTCTTCTTCATTAAAATTAATAGCATAGTTACATCATCACCGTGATGAAAGTATTATATGTCCAAAAAGAATAGTTACAATATGTGAATTCCTAACTAGCTGTTCAATTCACCTTATGACTTTATATAACATTTGGAAAAATAAATGGATAGAAGCAAATCCTCAGGATCAAGGGATCTTGAGGATTTCACAACACTTGATCTGATTTCGCCATAGAATATCATTCGTCCTCCTGGTCTTCCACTGTCTTCCATACTCAAGACGTTGTCTTTTTCCTTTCCTGGCTACTGTTGTTCTATCGATTGAAGATCAATCGTCCAATCTGCGTCCCTGCATATAAATATAGTGAAAGTCATTTTTTCATGCCTAGATTTATCTAATTTGTTACTAATCGATTTTACCCAGCTTCTGCTACTGTTTCCTATATTTTTATCCATAAAACAAAGATACACATGTGAAGAAAAATGCTTAATTAAGTTATTTATGAGGAGAAAAAATACCTTTTCCTCGGCCCAACATACTCCCCTGTTTACCTTTTTGCATGTCCTCATGTAATCAGATGGTTAAGTTGTAGTTGAGTTAAGGAATAAGTAGGATATACTTCCTCCTTATACAACCTGAAACCATTTTTCTTTTTGAGCATTGCAAAATTCTATTTCACTCGATGGCCTGAAAAATTATAATCACTACGGTACCCATCTAGAGGATACCAGATAATTGGACTTATATATTGGAACCCTATCCAATCAGGGCCCATGCTCAGGGCCATATTGTTGTATTTGTGTAAGCGAGTGGAGGCAACTTTGAAATTCCCGAATCCAAATGGCTCTCTATTCCGGACATTATTGTTGGAGGCTTCCCATCTTTGTCTGGCTACAGACAAAGCTTCTTCTTTGATTTCCTCGAAGTACTCCTTCCCATTCATTTCATGAACTGTTTGTACTGGACAGAGAGGTGCAGTGGTTTTGTAGGTTCTCCCCTAACCCATAATTCTATGCCATATTCTCTCTTTTGAAAAATATTATGGGATTTAGCCCATTTGATCTGATTAGTGGAAAAGGAAAGAAAATATTGGAACTGGATATCGCCTATGAAGGGGCCAAGTCATCCTCTAAGAAAAAATTATGCATCTACAATTCACACAAGAGGCATTGTACCTATTCATTCTGTTCTTTGAAACACTTGACAAAGTCTGGGGTGGTCTTAATTTCTACTAACTTTCCAACCTTAACGACTTTGACCTTTAGCAGGAGGTATCTTTCTAGTAGGAACAATGCATGGTTGGTGGCAAGAGCTCGGTATGACAAGGCATCTGAGTAAGGAGAGAAAACAATCTCCAGTTGCTCTTTAGCCTTCTGCAACTACCTGTGCTTTTTCGACTTTCTTTTATTCATCCTTGTAATTAGTGAAAGTCTCATCCTCGGTGACCGTGAGTGTCTCAAATTTCTTTCGTAATTCTTGGTCTAGTCGTAGAGGCACTACTTCCTCTTTATTCTAAATCAATTCCTATTGAGTCTTGGTTAGTTCATTCTGCAATTTCCTAACGACTGCTTCCCTTACTAGGGGAATGTAGCTAGACGTCTCCTTTATCTTGACTTCATCAACTTGGGTTTCCATTGGGTTAGTCTGAACAACGGCCTCGGCCGTTCCTTGGGTCATATAACAATTAGCTTGGGTGTTTTCTTCAATATCAGTTTGAACAACAACTTCAGCTGTTCCTTGGGTCATATGGTAGTCTTCGTGAATATTCTTTGCAAAATTTGTTTGGACAACAACATCAGTAGTGGGGAAGTCCATTTGGGTTTCCCGTGGGGAAACACAAGGATCTTCTGTCTGCATTTCATTGTCTGCTAAAAGACATGGCTCTGTTTGGGTTTCTTTTGAATAAACCAAAAGGGTCTCAGTTTGGGTTTCAATATCTTTCCTAGAGCAATGTTCTGTTTGGGTCCCTGTGGTCTCCAATTCTGTTTTCAATTTCCTAACCCTGACTGCTTCCTTCAACCACTCTCTCAGTTGCTTAATTGTTTTCTTTTGCTTCCTGTACTTTTTAAGCAACTTCATGAGTCTGTCCTTGTATGTTTTCTTTGTTGTGAGGCTTGTCACCAATGGTTGTACAACTATATTTACTTCAGGTTCATGTTCAGGTGGAATTGTGTCAACATCAAGATGGGGTTCTAATGGAACTGTGTCTCCCGATGGATTTTCACCTTCCAGGTCTCTATCTTCATGAGCTTCCCTCTCAGGATACCCCAATGGAATGGTGTCTCTTGAGCAATTATCATTTTTAGGATCTTCTTCAAGATGGGCCTTGTCCTCTAGGAACTTCAAAAAAATGGTGCTCCTTGGTTGATTTTCACCTTCCAGGGTTTCTTCTGTAGGGTTTTGCTTAGTTGGGGGTTCCAGTGGACTAGTAGCTTCTGCTTAATTTCCATCCCCAATGGTTTCCTTTGCATGCACTATTGCTTCAAGGGGCTTCTCCATAGAAGGAACTGGTTCCCTCTGTTCTTCCAAATTATTAGTAAATGACAGGGTTTCATCATAACCAGGACTGCCAACAAGGGCAGATTGGTTGGGGGCATGATTTTTCCCTTCAGAATTCCGAGATTGCTCCCTTCCTTCACTAAATATCCCCATATTCTCCAGTACTCTGGAAACCTCTTCCTCATAGTCTTGTAGAGAGTGATCTTGTGGACTTGGAGGCAACATGCGAGATGGCCCTGCCTCGTCTATTTGAATTGGGGTGTGTCGTTGTGACTTTATTCTCATAGAGCGACTTTTCTTTGTTCAGCTCGAAGCCAAAGAGGGATTCTTCCTTTTTTGTGTCCTTTTCAGACCTGTCACTCTTGGCCCTTGCTGTTCAATTGTTGGGTTTTCTATAGGTGGGGCAAAATTATGATTTACAAGGTTATCCCAGGTTAGTTGCTGCTGGGCCAATCCATGAATCATGATTAATTTGATCAGCCCATGATGGCTAATGATTGTAAGTGGGTCCTTTGCTTTTCTGAACCGACGAACAACATCATGTAGTACAAAATTTTAAATAAAATGACAAGTTAACTGTAATTTTCTGTTTCAAAATAGCTAATAGTTTAAGTTGGCGAGGTTTTACCATGTCCTGTCGTCCGTCACATGTGATATACCTCTTCACAATGGCTTCCAATTCCTGCCATGGCTATCTTAAAGCAGTAGGGTGAACCCCTTTTCCTTTTCGCACCAATTGCTCGTCTGGGTCCTGAAATACTGTGACTGCATCCCGCAGAAGAACACATTTGTTTGTCCATCTCTTTCCTTCTGCTGGAAGTCTAGTGACTTCAGCTATGATTGCTTCAGAGACCATTATGTTCTTACCCTTCGCCGCGGTAAGGCCATTCTGTAAATTTTGCATAAATTCAAGTGTCATTTCCTCATGAAATCCCTGCAATTTAGTCAAGTATTGTATCTAGCCGGCACGCTCAAGAATTGCACAAGCCTGGTCTGATACCCTGAGCACTATGGGTTCATTTCGAATGACCTTTCCTCCCATGGCTGCTATTTTTCAGTGGCTGGTTCATTGGCATGCACTTCTATCACACTTTCACAGTTTGGAACAACACTAGAGAACGTTAAAGCTATTGACAGAAAAATGACGTTGTTTTGAGAATTAATATCAAAGGAAATTAAGTTATTTGTCTCGTCAGCAATATGTGGCGCAGGATCATAATCACTGCACATGCTATCCATAATGGTTTCCCTTTTCTCTCCAATCAGAAATGGTTTGATAATTATTACACACGCGCAATCATCATGCAGTCCTTTAACCATAAATTAGTTTAATAATCATCACACAAACTATTCACAAATTGTCACACATGCTGTTCATACGCAGACCATCCCCCCTCCAATCAGAAAAGGGCATCCACGCCCAAAAAACATGGGAAAAAGGGAGGAAGCGTTGATAAATCATAAATGCAGGCAACCAATCAATAAAAGCGATGTAATATACGACAATGACAATCAAAGAAGTACACGTCAAAATATTTGAAATGCCCGTAAAATAAAACATAGATTTATATCATTATATAAATATATTTTTACCTTAGGTGGAAAAGTGGCAAACACATGACCGACGATAAATATTAATGACTGTTGGCAAAGTGATTGGACAATAATGATATAATGCATATAAAATATAGGTTACCATGCATGTTGGCTAATTAAATTAGAAATTCTATTCAAATGGGAAATTTTCCTTTAGAAACGAACCATAGGTGGTAATAGGATAGAGAGCATTTGAAAGTGTAACATAGTACTTCAATACCACAAGCAGAGCCACTGCTGCCAATAGGCGTTCATAGCCTTGACAGGGTTGCTTTTTAACCCCACAAATGAGCCAGGGTCCTCCTTTTAGCATTTTAGATGATTCTCCTTTTCTTGCTATAAAGAGACCACTATGTTGGCATGGTAACCATATAATCATAGTTCCATTCACCAGGATATAACAAAGTGATCAGGCTGGCTCGTGATAAGACCCCTTGTCCTTTTGACAATTTTAATTATCAAGAAGGTCATTACCTTAGTGTGGTGGACATAATGGAATGTCACCCGTTACATCCTTATGATCATGGTAGGCTGGCTCGTACTGAGATCCCCTCTCCTCTTTAAGACAATGTTTGTTGCATCTTCATATTTTTATATTTTGATTTTTTTATTGTAAAGAGAGGGAGGCTCATTTACTCCTTAAGAGTCAAGGATGGTGTGAGAAGTAAAAAAATTCCAATGAAAGTTATGATTTTACCCCCATATCATCATACCAAAGGAATTCATCCATTTGAAAGTGTAAAAGATAAACCATCACGGTATTAAGATAATAAAACATTTTATGATGTGTCCAAAGGGAAGATATTCAGCGAGTCATTATAGAGATGCACCATGTTAGCTTTTGAATAAAGATGGCCATCAAAAGGTTTCACAAATCATAATAGTATTAACATTGTTGTTTTTATTTATCTTAGGCACAAATCCAACCAGATGGTTTTTATTCAAAACATAGAAGAGAAAGAAAATGGCAAAAAGAATGACCGGCGATGAAATAATAAAAAGAAATCACAGTTGCAGCAGGCCGCACAACAACAGATGCAATATGCTCTGCATACCTCTCAACCCATACCCTCACACGGCCAACCTCTGCAAACCCAAGGACAAATTTTGCAACCACAAGGTCAGCCCTTGCAACAAAAAAACCAACTAGGGCAGCATCAACCCTTGTATACATATCAACAAGGTCAACCCTTGTAGGGACAGGGTCAAGGTCAAGTCTTGTAGCAGCAGGCGCAGAATCCTCTTATCCTAGGTCAACATGTTCAGAATCCTACTGGCCAAGGGCACTAGGTACAAAACCCCTACGTCCAAGGGAAACAAGTTTATCAACCTTATTGCCCAAGGACTGCAATTCCAAAACCTTCTTGTTCAGGGACAATAGGCTCAACAACCCTATGTTCCCGGACAACAGGTCCCATATGCATATGTCCAAGATCAACAAGCTCAACAACCTTTTAACCCATACATTACCTATTAGCAACCTATGCCTAGACAATTTCAAGGTATTCATGGTCAAAATCCTCCCTTTGGTCAAGGTAATCTGCAATGGGGGCAGCCTCAGATGCCATATGGCCAAAATCCCCCACTATGGGGCCAAAATCCTTACCAGTAGGGATGGGCTCCTCCCTATGGGCCCGCTTATCAACCTCCCATGCCTTTTAACACTTAATTACCTTTCTTGGCTACACTTGAGTTGCCAGATGTGTCACGCCTTACCATCGAAGATACCATGTGATTGCCCAAAGTTCGATGGAAAAGCTAAAGAAGATCCTCAGGCCCATGTGATGACATATCACCTATGGTGCTCATCGAACTCATACGTGGATGATTCCATTCATCTTCGTCTTTTGAAATGGACCCTCATGGGTGCCGCAACAAAATGGTACATCGAGCTACCTCGAAGTACTTTCCACGACTTCAATTCATTAGCCATGGCTTTCCTCACGCATTTTCAGTTGCTGGTTCATTATGAAACTGGCACCTATTTTCTTACATCGCTTAAGCAAGGCACTACGACACACATCTCTGCTCATGTCCATGAATGGAGACGTAGACATCGCCTGATCAAGTTCAAAATAATTGATCAGTTTCTCACTAAATGGTTTACCAAATCATTTGTAGCCCCAATTGCTCACGATATAGATATGGGTGGATGCGTCACTGGAGAGCAAGCCATTTCTCGTGCCCAGTACTTGGATTTGGTCTACGCTCAATCTGGTACCTTATACGAGTTGTTACCCAATGCTCCACAGCCATCATCCGATCCCACAACGTCGAAGTCACTAGTTGTTCCTCTCGTTGATGGAGTTATTGGTTCGGTATCCCAGACCCCTGTTAAAACTTCTTCCAAATAGTAGCCGGTCTCGAATGATACTCCTAATAGTTTATCTCAAAACCCGCCAGGCCCTGGTAAAACCTCAGAGGTCCACGCTGTTCAATCTACCACAACGGACAAATCCTTGAAAGGAAAAAAGAAAGTGAAAGGCAAAGCTAAAGCTGATGCCCTGAAACAAGGTCCTCCCAAATCATTTGCTGGCGAATCTTCGCAATGGAAACCTAAGTATCCTTGCCTCATTTGCGAGGAGGATCACTATACTAAGGATTGTCCATGACGATCCAAAGTTAGTCACCTTCTCAAAGGGACCCCTGCTGTCCTTAAAGAGCCATTTTTGTCTCAGCAAACTCAAATGGTAGACCAACCCCAATCTGCTTCCTCTAGATCTCAAGTGCTTATGATGAGCACGCCCATTAATGTGGCTACCTGATTGAAAGATTATCAAACTCCAGCTCCGGTAGCTGGGAAAGAAAAAGAAGCAGCACCTTCTTCTTCTACCTCGAGTTCTGGCCCTCTGTAAATCGAGCACCCTAACTCTGATTCCGCTATGCAGCCACCCTCTCGAGGTGTGCTGCAAAAATACTCGTATAATCCCAATGCCTGAGCCACTCAGCACTATAATATTATTGAGGATTTGACTCAGGTGCCGTCAGCCATGTCGGCTCTGAAGGTACTCCAAAGTTGCCCATCGCAGCGGAAGTCTTTGCTATCAGCTATCAGGGGCATCAATCCCACTGATTCTAATTGATCTGTTTCGATCTAGGGAACCATGTTCTGCGGCTCCCTCATCAGATTTCCTTTCTTATTCAGGTAATAATTAACGAGAAGACTATCCACCGCACTGTCATCGATGAAGGTGCTTCTACCTACATCATGTCAATTGCTTGTTGGAAGGATATTGGTTCCCCTACACTAAACCAGTCTCTCAACACTTTGGAAGCTTTCGATGGGTGCAATTTGCAACCCTTCGGTGTCTTACCTAACCTTGCCATCACCCTGGAAGCAAAACAGTGCAAGTCGAAGTAGAGATTGTCGACTGCCAATCTGAATTATAATATTCTACTTGGCCGAAGTTGGACTCATGCCATGCATGCTATGGCCTCCTCTTTGTTTCGCATGATCCGTTTTCCCCATCAAGGGAAGATTGTCACTATCAATCAATTGTCTTTCTTTGCCTCTTCCTCCTCGGATAACAATGTTTTGTATGTCAAGCACTTCGGTGCTCCCTATGGGAGTGTGGGGGTAGGTCTCTTTAAAGATTTTGCCTTAATGGGAATTTTTCCACTCCCACCTCCTCATGTCACCTCTGTCAGCATGGTCTCAGTCAAATATGATCCTTGGGTCATACCTGCAACATATCTTGTTGATGCTTGGGGCTAGGTCATTCCGCTTAGTCCTGCCAAAGTCAATTACGTGGAAATTGTTTCAGCTTCGAACTCTGCATCCTTTGATTTTCATATGTCGAATACCTCTCTTGATATGTACTCTCAATCCCCCTGGCTGGGCACATTGGAATCATCCGATCCCTTAGCCGAGACCTTCCTCGCTGATGAAGGTATCATGGAAATCATGTCTCTCGAGGAACCACCATGGATCAATACTCATCATCACTCCTCATTCCTACCTTGCCCAATGGTCATGTCTACTGCTTTCGGAGGGTCCTCTTCTTCACTGCTCATTGATGTGTTAGTTTACCCTGACATGATTAAGATATTTCAACTAAGGGCACCTTTATCCCTTCATGGATTCAGGATTTTTCACCCTCCCCGAGTTTTCACCGATTGCCCATTATTGCAATGGGGTTACCATCTGACTCGTAACCATCCCTCACCCAGGGGGCATGGGGGAAAAGCCTTATATGCATTATACTCCATTATTTGGTTGAGTCGATGCTTACTTGTCATGACAACGGTAAAACTCCAGTGTCCTTCTGTGTTGATTGATTAACCCAAGTCCCAACATGGACTCCTAAAAAAGTACTATGCTTAGGTCATCTTGCATGGATACTTATGTACATTAGTGTGTGATTCATTTTTGTACAACATGGTTTTTTGTGATAGTTTTCAAACAAATTTCCTATTTACTATGATTTTCTTGCTTTGGAGATGTCTGCAACTCCTCAAGTTGGTTTCACTGATGGAGCTTGCCGTAGTACTTAGAACTTATCATCCATGGCATGGGCTATCTATGACCCTAACGGTGAGTTGATTGACCTTCAAGGTATCTGCTTGGGTCATACAACCAACAACATTGCTGAATACAATGCTGTCATCGAACTGTTGTCAGAAGCCATCACCCTGGGCATCAGAGAATTGGTTGTCAACCTAGATTCACAACTTGTCGTCCTTCAACTCAATGGGAAATATTCCATCAGGAACCCTCAAATATTATGAATGTATCTTTGTATCCATCTATTGGAAAGACATTTTGATTATATTACATATCATCATATTCCTAGACGCATGAATACATTGACAAATGCATTAGCTAATTATGTGTTGGATAGACATTTACGAAACATGTAAAAGATAAGACAAACCATTTGTACCATAATAGAGAAGAAAATATAACATATATATATGTGTGTGTGTGTGTGTGTGAGAGAATGTTTGATACATCAGAACCCCAAAAAATAATTTGTGTCTATAATAACATTGGCAGCTCACAGGCCTCGTACATCTGTGGCACGCAGGCCTCAAAAAATATGTAAGTGCTGGACCTAGGAACTACTCAACATGGTGGTTATGGAAGCATGAGATAGCTCATTCAACTAAACTCAACAGTCGACGGATCCAATATGAGACTCCCACTGTATGCCTCTGGTACTGATGAGACATGTCTCCTATCCTAGCATACTCAGGGATACCATGGGTTAACCCCTCGAGGTTCCTCACAATCTCCTCATCGTTGTCGCTCCCTTCCTAATAAGGGGCAACATCATCGATGGGGCGAGGTACGTGCCTGGCTATCATGGACATCTTGGCTGGCCGCTTTGGTCCAACATCTGCATAAATAAGAGAAATTTTATAAGCATGCATATACCCAAAATAATTAAAAAACATCAAAATAAAAAAGTTTTGATTTTTTACCTTCATCATGAAAGTCCTCCCCATCTGGTAAGGGCATATTTGGGTCTCCATGGAAATCAGTGTCGATGTACAGCCAATCCTCCATGAAGATCTTCTGTTGTCGTAGCCATGAGAAGAATACCATTCGGTATGACATATGCTGACCCCCAGTGATCCTGGGCATCAAACGACTCTAGTGGGCCATCCGCAGATCGCGTGGCTTAGGAGGATTAACCTCAGACAACTGATACTGGAACAATGGCACTCGTTCCAGGAAGAAGGTCACAAGTGCTGATCTGAAGCCAAATTGCTTCAGGTTCCCTGCCTTGGCCTTGGAAAGCTGGCGCTTGATGTTCATCTTCATGGCCTCTGCCCAGTTGACGATCGTAGGAGTTGTACAATCAATAACATAAAGGAAATTCGACTTGTTAGTCTCATGTTCTACTTGGGACCTTGCCACTCTGTTGATAGTCAACAGAAGCACCCTTAGTGTTAGATCCCACACACTGGAAATCTCTATCTTCCCACTCTTGGATTCCAGGGCCTCAGGACAGTGTTCAACAAGCAGGAAAGATATGCTTGCCCCGATTAGACGTGACCCATACAAGTTCACTGGCTCACATCTGTGAGACAACCCAGTGATGAAGTAGATACCTGAAGTTGTCAAATCTAGCTCCTAGTCCCCAATGACAAAAATCTCGCAATTGATGTGCCAAAGCTTATCAAGTATCGAAGCAACTCAGGCTGGGCCCGCATCCCTGGAGTAAGGAAAAATTTGAGGAGCATGCAAGCCCTCAAAGCCTCCAAGAAATTTGGATCATTCAATGCCTAGGTGTCAACATCTTCATGTTCTCTTTCCTTCCAATCCACCATTTTCGGCAATTTCTCTCCTGCAAAAGTCATTTATTTGAGTCAATCATCAATTTTGGCACATAAAATTCAAGTTTTAACGGTCAGTTCTTGAGAAAAAATGGTTTTTCCCTATCCATGAAGCTAGCGCACCTATTTTAGAAATAGTTGCACCAGTCAGCGTGGATGGTTATGCAAATAACCCTCAGCCGGCACAATCCCATGCGCGGAAATCGTGCCTACTGAGGGCAAAAAATTTCTCAAAAACCTCCCTAAAAATCCTAAAAAATGGCTAAAAGTAGAAATGAATAGCATGAAAATGGAGCTTTGGGCTTCAGCTATCACCTGGAACTGACGGCTCGTCGATTGACCTCCCAGATCTCTCGTAATCTGCTCCAGAAAAACTAGGCAAAAGTGGGTAAAAAGTCTTCACTACAAAGGTAAAATTGTAAATGGTAAAAATATATTTACTTTTCTCCTTTTTATTCAATTTTTCAAGAAAATATCAGGTTTTGTAAATATTTTTGACCTATTTTACCTCAAGGACTCGATAATACACTTTGCCTTACTTGTGCAGCAACAGGTGATGAATGTTCGGCGATGGCAATGAGTCACATTTCAACTCTTTTCTCGACTCATTAAACTCATATGAAAAGATTTCCGAGTATTTTTTCCCTTTTTGACTCATTAAAGAGAATAAAAATGGGGGGTCCGCTTTCAGCTCTTTTCCGACCCTTTAAAAGCGAAAAGATGGCTGAGCCCTTATCGTTTCGAACTCGTTAATGGATGTGAAACATCATGCACCCAATATAAGTTTACCCCTTTTTCGGGCTGGGAGGCACTATTTACGAAAAAGGTACTCCTTGACTAAAATGGTCAAGTGGTTCTCTCAAGTATTGTTTTCTACCTTTTCGGGCTCGAGAGACAGAAATGTATGAAAAGGGACCATGTGGAGTTTTTTTTTACGTGTCTTTTTAAAACTCTCTAAACATGAAAAAGATACTGAGTTACACCTTTTTCAAACTCGTTAAACTATTGAATGACATCAGATTCATCACCATGAAGAACATGAGCTTCTCCTTCCTAGGGCTCGTTAAACTTACTAGGTCGGATTCATCCAAAGGATGAACTTACAGTGCAAGCATATGATATCCCTTCAAGCTTGCGATTAAAATATAATTGGGGTACTCTCCAGAAATGGTGGGGGAAAATTTGGAAATCTGTCGAGTAGTGTTGGAAGCTTACTCTTGAACATGACACTCTTTGCTTCGTGTCGGGTTGGGACATCCTCCTTTATATCATTGACCTTCCTGGGTTTTGGGCCATTCATTTTTTCCTTCCATTTGATCTTTGCTATGTCACCATGACCACTGATCCCATGGATCCAAAAGCTGCCAAACTTCCAGTTGTGTCGTTGATATGTTCAAGGGTTGTCCTTTTGCAGTTACACTTACCTCTGTTTCTCTGTATCATCCAAAATCATTTTTCATCCTCTCGTCTTGCGTCGATGATGTGGGATTCATTATGGCCCTCCTTCGACATAGTCACTTTCTATTGACATCAACTCATTATCTGGGAAGTTGATCGAGAGGCTCCCTTCCATTACCTTAGAGCTTGCATGCCCTAATGGCAAGTTCTTCGCACTCGACGACAAGTTCACATCATTGGCTTTCGATAGAGTGATTTCACGGATGTTCGACTTCAGTTCCTGTATTCACATTCCGTGAATTGTGCTGATAGTACCTGGAGGACCATTGTCATTATTGGTGGTTTCTCTCGCGCTTGTTAATAGTTTACATCATTGCCTAGTAATCAAGCGACTTTCTAGCATGTTCAACGTCAACACATATATTTGCATCCTAGGATCTACACTTTTATTGAGTTGTGTTGGAGCACAAGACCCTAGAATCAGATCACACAAGTCCAGGTTGAGAAATGGTGTGATGATATGCATGTCTCTTTGAGATGGTTGGCTGCGACCAAACCATGATATCATATGTGATCCTTCTTAGTATTGGATGGCTGCGACCATACCTTGGTTTCATTATGATCCTCTTTGATGGATGGCTATGTCCATACCTGGATCCATTTACATGATCATTCTCTAGATGGCTGCTTCCATGCCACGATTCATGTATCATTTGACAAAGATATTAGTTTATGTATATGTATCTATACTTTCTTGCAGGTTTTTTGATGACAGACCAGTTCCCCGCACTGATTTATAAAGCATTTCATCCCTCACTCCAGGTCAGCCTTCACACTTTAGGGAGCATCTGTTACACACCATTTTGTCATTTTCCCTGTACTCCCCATTCCTTGATCCTAGAGTTCTTATACAGTGAACCCCACATGATTTTCCTTCATGGAGAAACTCCCATTATGTCCCTCTTCATGAACAGATCATTCCCCCTTTGCACCATTTCCCCTGAACCTTCTTGTTACCAAGAAATCTAGTGTCTATTCAGAACTGCTAGTCCCACTAAGATGGGTAGCTATCTTAGAAACAAACAAACTAAAGTCACTTGTTTTTCCTTTATGAGAGAGAGATGAGAAAGAAGCAGAGAGTACCAACCTCAGTCTTTTGCTTGGCTCCTTTCTTGTTTCCTTTCCCCTTTGATAGAATCTCGCCACTACTTCCTTACTTGTTCCACTTCAAAGAGCACCTGTAGAGTCATGGTAGCATAATACCATCAAAGCATAGAGATCTATCACTATAAACAATATAGGATCAGATATATATTGACCATACAAATGCATATATCAACACAATATTCAGAGATACACAAGAATATGGAGGAAAAATCAAATAGCATTATTGATGAAAGTAATAGAAGAGAGGATATCAACCACTTGTTCTGACCCAGCGCCATCCTCCCAGCTTGAAAGCCCTATTCACCTCATACAAAGCAAGATCACCCAACAATGCCTTCAAAGAGAAACCAACAGCACCTCTTTGCAAATTACCCAATTCCAACCCCTGGATCTCTGGGATGAGGGATCCATATATAGATATTTGCAGGGGGGTGAGTCAGCTTCTGGGATTTTGATTAGTGTCATCTCTCTGATAGTTCTTGGTTCCACTTGGAGATTTCATGATCTCTTACTCATCCTTGGGCGAATTCAGGGAGGCAAGTGTCAAATGACCAGTTTCTAGAAGATTCTCAGGGTCTCCACCTAGCAAATTGCTTGTGCCATTTGTCTGCTCTCGCTCATCGCACCCTACAGAAGGGATTTCTAGTATGCATCACACTTTTTGCATGTGGCAGGTGAGATGCATCACACCCTTTGCTCTGGGCAGTCTGTATGGTCCTATTTTGACCAATTTTGAGTGGTTTTTCATGGAGAACTTCTGGGAGATGATATAATCAGCTGACCTTGCTCCTTTAGGGTATGAAACAACACTTTTAGGGACTTACAAGCCCTTGGTTTATGGACATATGTGATTGGGGTTGTAGTGCCCAAATATGTCTATAACAGTTTCCCCCTAAAGCATGAGGTCGTAAATCTTTTGATGTCGGGCGAAATGCTTTATAATGAGGATTCGAGGTTTTTCGAACTGGAAGGTGACCTGTAATAAGATACAATACAATACATTATCTTCATAATATTTTCATGATCTGGCTGAGGCGGGCATTCTCATGCTCAGATTGATAAATTCATTTTCATGTACATAGGACAGATAATCGTCTGTGTGCAGACTGATGATTTTGGTAGAGCCATCATCCCTTAGTTTGGATGATTATCTGTGCAACAATGATGTACATATGATGTATTTATTTTCATGAATATATCACAGCCCGGATGGATGAAACTAGATCCCAGGTCTTCAAAACTCGTTCAATCTTTGCTCGAAAGTATAATTCGATCCATGTGAAAAAGATGTTCTGATGTCGAACATGGAAGGACATCGCCTGATTACCAGCCAATGATGTAAGCTGTTAACATGCGCGAGAGGAATCACCGATGATGATGATGACCCTCAAGGTACTGCAGTACAATTCGCGTGGTGTGAATACATGAGTCGATGTCGAACACCACACAAACTCTTTCGGTCGAAGGCCATTAATGTAAACCTATCGTCGGAAGTGAGAAACTTGCCATTGAGGCATGCAAACTTCAAAATACTGATAGGGTTGTTCCTAGGTCAGCTTCTTTGATAATGAGCTGATGTCGACAAGAAGTGACCCATCGTAGGAGGGCATTGATGGATCCCACATCTACGACATGGAACGGAGAAAATGGTTTTGTAGAGGTGAAAACGATCTGATGATACAAGGTTCAGGGTGGCAGTCATGAAAGAATGGAGCGTGAAGGTATTGCAGCGAATGAGACACAAGCTAGGTAGGTGAATTCTCTGAGTGAATTCTCTTGAACATATCGGTGACACTGAAATGGATTGGTAGCGTTAACCCCAAAAGTGGATGTTACGGTGGACCAATGGTGATATGACTGGTGAATGGAATAACCCAACCCGACTCAATCATGTTGATGGAGTGAAAGTGTCATGTTTAAGAGCGACCTGATACCAATAAAGCTTCTTTAAGTTTTCTTCCCAATTTTCCCTAGTCATTTCTGACCAGTACCTCTTTATTTTTGTCAAGCTTGAGGAGGATAACATATGCTTGTTCTATAATTTTCCCTTCGGGCAAACCCGTCGCTATGTTTTAACGAGCTTAGCGACAATGAAACTCATTCTTGTTTGAATGGAAAAGATTTTTGCTATTGTTTTAACAAGTTTAATGACAAGGATAACTCGGTCCTTTTCAATTTTAGAGAGTCTGAAAAGAGACGAAAAGGAAGACTCCAATATTCCTTCTTCGTAGTATAATCCCTTAAGTTCGAAAAAGTATAAAACAATGCGAAAGGGATGACTTTTTGATAGTTTTAACGAGCCGAACAAGGCAAATGCTCGATATTTTTGTGTAATAATCCCTCAGGTCCAAAAAGATTAAAATCTAGAGGAGGGATGGAACTTCCAATCACCTTAACGAGCTGGAGAGGCCAATTGCTCGGCAATCTTTTCATGTTTTACGAGTCAGATGAAAAGAGCTTAAAGGAGACTTGTTTTCGAGGAACGAGTGATATTTAGGGTAGCAACTGGTTCCAGGTGAGGGTTGGAACTTTCCAATCACGACAATGTTAAGAAGATGGCTAATAGAATCACTCGTCGCAACTGTTCCTAAAAAGGGGTAAACAATCAAATGGAGGCGAATAATCGGCTAAAACAGAGTGGAGGTGATAGTAAGAACACGAACAAGGCTCAAAAAGTTGATGATATTGTGTTCACAATGGTTATTTACCAGAAGTGGGTTCATTTTTAATGAGCTTAAACTCTGGTGGAACATATGCTCATTGCTAGGTTTAATTTTTAACGAGCTTGAACTTTGCGTAAAACTGCTCGTGATAATGGTCATTGATATTCGATTCACTGTTAACACTATGTTCTTTTTATGGTCGTACTACCTGTTCAATTGCTCCATCAAACTAATTAGAAATGAGGATATATGCTTGAAAAATGAGTTAAGAAACTAATATCCTACTTTAAATTACATGAAAGGTAACTTAAAAATAGTTTTTTACCCCTCATTTTACCATTTCATTTGGAGTTGTGACTGTTGGAGCTTTGGAGGTGTTTTCCCCCTTGATTTTCACCAGCTGATTCTGGGAGATTCTGTGGACGATTTTCGGCACCATCTGGACCAGGTAGGAGCTAAACTTGAGCTCTTCAATTGCATTCTTTCCTTTTTGAATTCTGAGCATGTTTTCCTGCTTTTTTGGGCCCCTGGGGTTTGAACATTTCGTTCTACCCCCATCACACCTAGTATACATCGAAAGGTGCGATGCATCCTAGGCTGGCCACTAGCCAGTCAGGATGCATCTCACCTAGTACACAGCTAGGGTGCGATGGGCGCAAGGAGGAAAACTTTTGCACTGATTTTTCATGGAAATTTTTCCTGTTTTTTGCCAAATCAGGATCCTAATTCTTCTCTTGTTTGCTTTTCAGAGATTCATCGGAGAAAAAATGGTTGTTACATGGTGTGAACGCGAGCATGAAGAAGAGGACATGGTTGCCCTACATGATCCGGGTATGGTAACTTCATTGCGGAACTGTGGCTTGCTCAAGTTCTTCCGCATGTCTAGCATGAGGCAACAAATCAACTTGTTGCAATATTTCCTCGATGCATGGGATCCTACCAACCAAGTGTTCCAGATAAGGGGCAAATCCATCCCCATGACTGTTGAGGACATCTACTTTTTGACCGGTTTATCGAGGCGTGGCGCCCCTCTCTCATTATCGGGTTCTGCCCGTGGGGGTGAATCTGTGAGGGATTATATTCGCCGATACTATAGAGAAGGATCTCAGCTGAGCAGGGACTACAAGATCAGCATCTGAGATGTCACAGACTGGTTCTTGAGGACTATTTTATTCACCTTGGCTAGATTGGCTGGTTGCACAGCCCTTCACTTGGCCAACAGGTCCTATATGCAGTACGCCTTGGAATGCCTCGAACCCAAGGTATTCAACTGGTGTGATTCAATACTTCGAGTGATTAAAGAACAACTTACCAAGGTGAAAAACAGAAGATCTAAGAACTTTGGCTATGGTTCTATTCTGACCGCTTTCGCCTTGGAGAGGATCCCACTGATGCAGCCCCAGTACATCTCACTTGGCCTACCACCACCGACTGAGCCATGGATGCAGAGATGGGTCGACCTTATGGCCAAACATGTTGGTCAATCGCAGGTTTCATTCTCTGAAGCGTTCTTCGAGTGGTTCAACTGTCAGCAGATGGTTTATGCCAAGTATCCATATGCTGGGATGGATTTCCGGGGTGACCCAGATTTGGTGCTTCCGGCTGGCGAGCAGTGGGGTGTCATAGGTGAAAATCTCTGACCATATCTCTATTTATTGTTTTTATAATGTTCTTGTGCTTTTAAATATTTATCAGGACTAATCAAAACTCATTTTCTTATGCAAATATCGGGCCAGTGCGACCAACAGTGCGCCCGAGAGCAGCAGCTACCCTTTCCAATAGGAGAGGCTGTAGGGAGGGCCATTCTTATCGACCTAGATGTATCTGAGACCCTTGCAGTGTTGTAGGATCAGATCGAGGGTCTCACTCTTGGTATTCTGGATGTGAGGACCGATTAGCTGCCTCTGAGATTACAACACCATACCACTAGCGTGCTGAGCCGATCGACTAGGCTCTTGCGCATGATTGCACAGGATGTGACTAGTTATCACCAGCACCATTAGATTAGGGTGCCCCCTTGCATTTTGAGTTTTTGGGTCATATGACCGATTTTTTCCTGGACACAGAACACTATGTATGAACTATAAACAGTTATATATATATATTTTTTTTATTTTCGGAGCTTTATTTCGGTTATGTTATATGATCCTGATGTAGGTATTTGATAAAATGCTTTTCTTTTACAAATGTTGCAAATGTCTATCTAACACATAATTTGCTAATGAATCGGTTAATGTGTTTAAGTTTTTGGAAATATGTTGATATTGAATAGAATTGAATTGCCTTTCCAAAATCTTGACCCTTAGGAACATGCAATAGATAGCTGGATTCCGAATAGAATAGATGCCTGTAAGTTGTAGAATGACGAGCTGTGAGTCTAGCCTGACGACAAGTCAGCGTATGCCATGCGCGATGGAATCAGAGAGGAGTTCTATCAACGTGCTATATTCAGCGATGTTGTTCGTTGATTGACCAATACACACCCCTCTGAAACTCACTAACTTGCCGCTTGGATCAAAGATGGCCCAAGCTGCAGAAGATAGGTTCCGCGTACTACGTCTCGCCCTGTCGGAGTATCCAAAAAATGATTCCAATGGGTTCGAAATATCGAACAAAATGCAAAAGTGGATTACCTAACCAAAACTATCACTCTTAACGAAAACAAAAATGTAACAAAAGCATATGAAGAGGTTACCATGCCGAGTCAAGCATAGTAACGCTTTAGGTACAACCCATTTCGGGGTTGCGATAGTGGAATCCCGTCATAATCTACTAGCTTGTAGGCTCCTTTTGCTAATGCATGTTTAACAATGTAGGGTCCCATCCCCAAAGACTGGAACTTACCTGCTCCCAATTTATCGGATTCTTGATTGTAAAGCAAGACCAGGTCACCTTCTGAGAAAACACAGGGTTTGACATTCTTGTCAAATTGTGCTTTGACTCGTTTCTTATGTGCTTCGTTAGCCAAGGCGAAATCATGACAGGTTTCATCCAGTTGGATTAACTCTAAGAAACGAGCCTCTTCCTCTGAAGTTCCGGGGAGGAGGTCAACTGCAAGCTTGAGAGACAAAATTTCAAACTGAACTGGTAAGATCGCTTCCAGGCCATACACCAGCTGAAAGGGTGTAAATCCGGTTGCATTTCTTACCGATGTCCGGTATGCCCACAAGACTGAGTACAGGATTAGGTGCCAACTTCATTTATGGACTCTAATCATCCTTTGCAGCATGCGTTTCAGGACTTTGTTGATTGCCTCAACTTGCCCGTTAGCTTGCGGATAATACGGAGTAGAGCTGTCATGGGACAGTCCTAATTTGGTAGCCAATTCAACCATCATGTGATTGCGGAAATGCGATCCATGATCTGTGACTATAGCTTGTGGAACGCCGAACTTGGAGACTACATGATTGAAAAAGAAAAGAGCGGCCATTTCGCCACCGTTGTTTAATGTAGGCATCGCCTCAGCCCATTTCATAAAATATTCAACTGCGACTATGATATACCCATGCCCCCTGGCCGAGGTGGGGTTACATTGCATGAAATCTATGCCCCATTTGGAAAATGGCCCAACAACAACTACTGGCTTCAGAGGTGCAGGTGGTATTCTGGTTTTGGGTCGAAGATTTGACAAGCATGGCAACTTCTGACCGCGGTTATGCAATCTTTGAACATTGTTGGCCAGAAGTATCCTGCTCGTAAAATCTTTTGTGCCGTAGCATAACCAGATTGATGCCCCCCACACACGCCTGAATGAAAATCATTCAGGACTTTTTCGGCCTCCTCATGGGTGAGGCACCTTCGCAAAACTGTATCGACACTACGACGATAAAGCATATTACTGAAAATCATGTAGTCTTTTGCTTGGTATCGAGTACGTCGCTGTTCTGAGCGAGAGGTATTAGACATATATGTTTGGGTTTGGAGATAAATGATTATATCTCCATACCACGGATCGCTTGAAGATATCAGAAACAAAGATTCATCCACGATTCTTTGGATGTTGAATCGTTGGACGATGATGGGAAATCACATAGTAACTCTGCGAAAACTAGAGATTTCTTTGATTTGGATTTTACGAATTCCAGATCAAACTCTTGCAAAATTGCTATCCACTTCGAATATTTTCCCCCAAGCAACTGTCGCGACAAGATGTAAGTCATGGGGTTGCAATTTGACAAAATGGTAGTTTTTCGAAAGAGAACATAGTGTCGAAATCTCTATATTGCTTGAACAGCTGCGAGAGCCAACTTTTCAACATAGGAGTACTTGCTTTCTGTATCATTTAAGTTTCAACTTAAGTAATAAACAGGATGTTCGATTCCATTGTCTTCTTGAACTAAAACCATTGCGATGGTTGTATTTGTTGCATCCAGATATAGGTTAAAGTCTTTTTGATAATCAGGAGCGTACATTAATGATGCTTTTATTAGGGATTCCTTTAAAGCATCAAAGGAAGCTTGCGTGACCTGATCCCAATTGAAGGGTACTTCTTTTTTCAAGAGATGCATATAACCTTTAGCAAGTTTGGCGTAATTTGGAATGAACCTCCTCAGAAAGTTTTCTTTCCCTTAGAGTTTCTGAATCTGAAGCAAATTTGAAGGTGGAGGAAAATCGATGATTGCCTGAACCTTGCATGGGTCGAGACGAATTCCGTCCTTTGAAACTACAAAGCCAAGTAAACGACCAGAACCGATGCAAAACACACACTTGTGCAGATTGAGTCTTATTTTGTAGTGTCGGCAACGTAGAAATATTGCTCTCAAATGCTGTGGATGATCGGTCCGCTTTCGCGAGTGAGTCGGAAGATCATCGAGGTATGGTTGAACGATGTTCTTGATGTCATGGAAGGCATAATTCATTTCCCTCCGAAAAGTTACCCCTGCGTTCTTTAAACCAAAAGGTAGATTATGGTACATGAATGTGCCCCACGGACAGATAAATGCAGTCTTTGACTGGTCCTGTGGGCAGATATTTATTTGATTATACCCGGAAAATCCATCCATAAACGAAAAGATTTCGCATCTAGCACATTCATCAATTATCTGGTCGATGAAGGGTGTAGGGTAGTTGTTCTTTGGACACGCTTGATTTACATTCCTGTAATCGACGCACACTCTAATTGTTCCTTGCTTTTTCATCACAGGAACAATGTTCAATACCCAATCAGTTAGAGGAACTGGGTAAATGAAACCAGCATGGAGAAGTTTTTCAACTTCTGCCTTGATGGCAGTAGCTTTCTTTGGGTGCACCTGCCGAAGCCGTTGTCTTACTGGTTTGACATCTGGATACATCTTAATTTCGTGTTCAACTATGCTCGAGTCAATGCCTGGCATTTCTTCATATGACCATGCAAATACATCTCTGAACTCGCGAAAGAGAGCGTAATATACTTCCAGTTTTGAAGAAGAACAAGATTTGCCGACATGAATATTTTCTATAACATCTGGTTTGGTCGAGATATTTATGGAGATATTTTCTTCAATATTGGATAGATTTCCCTTGGAATCCACCGTATTTACAGTATTTGATAGAAAATCAAAAACTGATGGATGATTAAGGTTGTCAAAGTAATCTTTGTTGCAATCTGGAAGATGGGAACGATGGTGGTAATCTTCCCATGGTGCCCCCTCTATGTTCATTGACTGAACAATTCCTTCGTCCATAGAATGTACATGTGACCAAGGATCTGAAGAGGTACCATACTCCTTAGACCTATCTACCCAAATGCTTGACAAGCGTTCATTTGGGTTTGCCTCCCATGTCGAGAACATTGATTGCTACAATACTTCTATTGGGTTTGGAGGCAATTCTTGGTGATGATCCACGTTAATATCGTGTTCGGACATCTTCTGAATGGAAGAGACCATATTGCAGGTTCCCACCGTGGCCACTTCCGCCAGGTTTTCTGGAGGCGGTTGGTAAAAGTACCCATCATTGTAGGGTCTTTTAATAGGCCTACTCCGATATTTTGAAGCAACTGAGAGCTTCCGTGGATCATCGGGATGCTTCCCGTAACTTGTGAACTGTTTGGGAGAAAGGTTTGTTGGTTGAAAATTGTAATTCCTCCTTGAAAAGGAAATGCAATCTTCCTGAAGTATGTGGACACAACAACTGCCATAGCATAAATCCAAGGCCTTCCCAGTAGGATGTTGTAATCGAGATTTCCATCGATAACTTCAACATCAATTTCTACTATTTTCCCCCCCAGTTCAACTTGTAAGTTACTCAAAATCCTGCATAGAGTGTATGTTCGTCCATTGAATGCTTTTAACATCATTGACGATCGCGACAAGGGTGGTGATCCTAAAGTTTTCCAGCAACTCATTAACATGATACATGTAGATGCCCCCTCATCAATAATTGTTCAATGAACACTTTTGTTGAGGGCTTTCAATTGAATGAGGAAAGTGAGTTGAGCTGGTAACTGAGGTTCATATCCTTTGTGATTAAAGGCCACAATATTGGAATCTGCTGGGTCTATCCCACCTATTGCTGATAATAGAGTCTGCTTTTGGGAGGGGAAATTTTGCAGTACTTCAAGTGTCGACATAACGGACGGTAATTGGGCCAAGTCCTCTACTATATTATAATTCTATGCCCCTCTGGCACAAGGATTAAATGTCGATTTGTGTAATACTCCCTTTGGCAGCTTTATCGTTAGCTCAAGAATGATGGGTGGCACAACTTCGGTCGAAGTTGTTGTCGAACTACTAGGTTGATTAGTAACCTTGTTGTTCGACAGCTATGGATTCCCGTAATCTTTATTCCTTGTCGATATCAAAGCATAATTTTGCTATTTTGAAATGGATAACATAAGCACTTGGGATGGGGAAGCATTGTCGCTTGCAACCAGATTGGTTCCTGGGTTAGGAAATGGGTCAGTCAATACTGCTGAAGTTCTTGAATTCTTAAAGATTTTCTTAACTTCAGCTTTACATGGACAATCTCTCGTCCAATTATCCTCATCACATATGAGGCATGGCTGAGTAGGTTTCCTTTGCCCAAAAGGGTTTGCAAAATATTTTTCAGGAGACGAATCATCCTGTTTCTTCTTTTTGCTCTTCCCTTTCTTCTTGCCCCCTAGTTGCTTCGGTTCTTTGCCTTTGTCGGCTGACACGGCATTAACCTCCAAGGCGAGAAGTTCTTCATTTGCATTTTGATTAGAAACCTTACGGGCTTTATTGGATGCAGCCTTTGTCAATTTCGTGCTTGTCGTGCCTATCATGCCATCGTCGGCATGAGAGTCCTTGTTTGATTTAGGAGGAGGGGGAACGAAAAATTCTGGTCTCGCAGCATCAGGGATTTTGTCATAGAGCGTGCCAGACTGAGTATAGATCAAGTCTAGATATTGTGCACGAGCAATGACCTGCTCTTCAGTGACGACTCCTCCCTTTGCCACGTCTTCCGTAATAGAAGGTAACAAAGACTTAATAAACCATTCAGCTAGTAGCTGATCAGGGACATATGTTTTTACCATTCTACGACGACATCACCATTCATGAATATCATTGGATATGTGAGTGGCCATCGTCTATTTGAAATTGGTAAGAAGCTCTATTCCTGTTTTGTACCTTATTGGTAACTGAAAATGGGTTAAAAAGGTGGTGGAAAGGGCGCTGAAGTTATCAAATGAAGCTCTAGGAAATTTGATGTACCATTTTGCTGCTGGACCAGTTAATGTTCGCTGAAAAAGGTGAAGCCTAATCGAATCATCATTTAGAGTGTTGGAGGAACACCACAGATGGAAGGTCATCACATGATTCGACGGATCTTCACCCGAATTTCCATTGAATTTAGGAATATCTGACGAAAGTTTATGAGGAATCACCGGCCACCAAGGGGCATAAGCGATTGGATCGTTCGTTAGCCGATTTAGATTTGGTAACTCTAAAGTCACCACGAAGGGCAACTGTTGATTCAGGTTCAGCGAAGCATACCCCAGATAAGATAGGATTGCCTGAGCAGTAGGTCTTTGCATACCAGCATAATGCATTTGATGCTGATAACTTTGATAAGGTTGCTGGGCATAACCAATTCGGGATGATTGATGATAACCGTTTTGAATATATGGCTGCCCATTACTTGCAAAGTTTTGTTGCTCAAGTCCTTGGAACACTTGCTGGAATTGCGGTTGATGGTGTTGCACCAACCATGGTTATGAAACCATTTATTGTTGCCCAATACTGGATGTTTAACCAAGATGAGGGGTAATAGTACCCTTTTGAGTCTGAGTCACTCTAGTTAAGGAGACACTAACCGACGATTGTGGTTGCTCATGGAGACAAGAGGTTGTTGTAATACGACCTGAGAAACTTGAGGTTGGCATACAACAGGCAACGCTTGTACTTGCGACACTGTCACAGTAGCTGGTGTAGTGGGGATATTCGACACAGGTAGATTCGATTGCATTGAGTATACAATTCTTGGTTGTTGAGGCAATATTGGCACCCAACCACTGGATGTGATTCCATTTTGACCCGAATTCAATTGAGAACTCTCATATGGTTGTTCTCCCGGAGGGAACAATGAAAAGGCATACTGCCCTCCATACGGCAACAATCCAGTGCTGATAGGAAAGTTTGGCCTTTGGAGACCAGACTGCCCAAATTGATGCTGTTGTGAAGGATCAATTTGTTGAGACTCAACATAAGAAATTCCAGATATTATTCTGGACGAACAAACGGGAATAGACCATACTGTCAAAACAGTCCCTGGGTGGACTCCCTCTAGCGGTTGAGAGCTAGTTGGGACAGATGGTATGCCAACGAACATCGTCGGAGTGGTGGCAGGAGAATCTGCTACCACTATATCGGATGACACAATCCTAGATGTCGATGGTTGTCCAGACATATCGAGTCTATCCAAAATACTTCCTAGCAATTCTACAGGAACTTGCGATGAAGGGGGATTAACTTTTGAAGTAGAAGGATATAGGTGGATCCCAGTTCCGAAATGTGATGGAGTACTGGATGGAAGATCCTCTGTAATCTCTTCTATAGCAATCAATCCAGGTGGAAGAGGTAGACCGTCAGGTCCGTAAAATATTTCTGGTGCCGAAGAAGGTATAGATTCTGCAGCGACAGATGCTAGAGGGGTAACACCTTCCGAATCAACTCTAGATGGAGCTAGTTCAGGAATAGAAGTGTTTACTGTTACACTAAGATCAGTTCTAATGTCCTCTTGTAACTGCGGAACTTCTTCTGTAGAGGCAGGGATACCGGAAATGGTTGGAGTAACTGGAATCTCAGAGGATGTTGAAACACAAGTTTCAAACAAACCAGGAGACTTTGACCCAGTTAAATGAGTTCGCTTGGCCCAGAATGGTTTCGTTTCCAGAGTCAAAGACAATTGACTCATCAGTCTCCGCGAACGACGGGGTTTTGATTGACTTTCTTCCACGATTGTGGATTATTTGATCAACTCAAAATAGGAGGGGAAAATGTTATTCCAAATTAAATGAATTTTAGACACTTTGACACAAATTGCTTTTTCAATTTTTAAGAGTCGAGAAAAAGCTAAAGATGACTCTAGTCACCTTCGATTTTTAATGAGCTTGAAGTGACAAGTGCTCAGATGGACCTTTTCCTTTAAGGAGTCTGAAAAGGAACGAAAGAGACTACTTTGGAAATCTAGACAGAGGGATTACCAAACCAATCACAAAACTGCAGAATAATTTTTATGGTACGACAGTCAATCTTCCCGAATGCTGTGTTCAATGCATTCCGATCGATAGGGCGGCAGACACGGCTTCCTAAGGATAAAGGATATAGCCTATTGTGGTCTCCCAATATATACTCGACGGTACGTGGGAGCACAAGTCCGTACTGGCACTTTTCATCTCAAAGAGGAGGAATCACCGAAACTACGATGAAAACGACAGTTACCAGGCTTTACGACGCCAGAATACATCTCTAGCCTAGTCTTCTAGATGTTGTGCGTTAGGTTCCAAAGCGTTTTTATTTTTATTGAATTTATTTTACAGTTGATATTTCTTAAGAAGTTTGCCTTTAAGGTTCACTGCGTGATGTAGATATACAACTCCTAAATATGCAATCTAAGATGATAAACAATCATTTATTCTTATTTTTGCAATGAAAATCCTAGCTACTAAGGAAAGGGAAACGATATCCTTTCAACATAGAGCAGAGAGCACACACTAGATGCACTGTCATAAATCAAAATCAACAAGCAGTCTAAATGCAAATGCACATGCATGTCTTTTTTTTTTCTTTTTTTTTTTTTCTGCTTTCTTAATGTGTGAATGACAAAAAGAATGCTAAGTACAAATCTGAATTATTCCTTCTTTCAAAGTGACCATACTAACGATTTTGTTTTCAAAAAACGAAAAGGAGACAAGACGAAACTTTACGATTTTGAATTGAAAGCTGCTTTCGACACATGAAATACTATTAATTCAGATCAAATAAAAGAGTAACAGTGTAATTGACTATCAAAAAGAGAAGGATTCTTTCCTTTGACTGAAAACGACACTTGTGACACTTTCAAATCAAAATACGACAGTTCAATTAAGCTACTATTTTGTAAATGAGAACTGTGAATGGTGAAAAATACATAAAAACATTCACAAATATTTGTACAATGGAGTGGTTGAAGGGAAAGTACCCCTAGGGTCCTTTGGGCTAAGACTCTACCAGACTGAAAATTGCTTATTCAAAGAAACACACACACATAGCCATCTTTTTTACTTTTAAGCAAATTCTAATGTTTAGGGTACATACCTAAGGTCCTACGTTCGAGAAGACCGTTAGGGTGCAAACCCTTCTTGGAGTTCCCTTCTTCTTTCTTTGACCTGCAAGACAAACAAATCAAAGAACACAACAGTACATGTATAGAAGTTTATGTATAAATCATCTTTATGCTATAAAGTTAGTTATAAAAAATCTTTAAGTAACCACTTTCATAAGAATTCAACACAAGAATCTCATAAGCATAAAGAAAGATTATTCGGGAACAAAGACGTGTTTCTTTATATATAAAGGCAAATAAAGTACATATATCGGAAAGATATCACCTGAACACCTTCAGCAGGCTCCAAGCAAGCTTCCTCCCGGATTCGTTCCAGCCTCCAGCCTCCAACAAGAGCTCCTTCCAAGTCTTACTCAATGATGATGTCAAGGATGAATGATCACCAATACACATGGAAACAAGGGTTTCCTATGCAAGATGGGGGAAGTGCAGAATGCACCAAGGACTTCAGACCTGGTCTAAGGGAAAAATCTCAGCATAATAATCTTGCTCTCCTTTCTCTCTCCCCTTGGCCTTCCCTTTGATGTCTTTTTATACCCTCTCCAAAGTAGTTTTTTAGTTAGGAGTTGGTTGGGAACAGTTGGGCCACGGGCACTAACAGGTGATCCAGCAGGTAAACCCGCGATCACCGCCCGAAAAAGAGGAAATTATATTTTTTTAAGTGTTTTAATAGATACACGCGGGTTGGGTATGACATACCCGCGTGTACACGCGTTTAACACAGGGCAAAGTCGCGTATAGGGAATAAAACACTGTTTTTTAAATTTTTGGACCAGGTCTGGAAGGAGGGGTTGCCCTAGGCCATAAGTGCAGCATCACAAACCATAAGAGTGAGATTTGGAGCTATAACAGATGCCCCCTAATGTATGAGGTTAGAAGGGGAACATGATGGCCGAAATATATTAAGTAAGTACAAGGAAAGGAACTCTGCCGAAAAACCGAGGAGGACTTCACCAGAATTCAGCCTGCCAAGCCACCGAAAGGAGATCAGAAAGAAACACTGTCTGAGGCGGGCATACCCATGCTCAGAAAAAGTAAAGCATGTCCGCATATCAAGTACAAGCGGATCCACTAAGTATACAAGTATAAATGACTGTAAAATACATAATGGATCATCTGATCATAATGAGTAAGTACATGTCTGAATATCACATATAAAACTGTCAATGATGCTGAAAGATGCAACGGATCACTGAAATCAAAGACTGATCCCATAAGGTACCAACTGAACATGATGGAATAGGATGGTACTACACTGCAAACTCAGGTGCCAGCATATAGAATGTCGCCATGACTGACTGCAACATATAAGGTGGAGTGGTATCAACTAGCAGCAACAGGAGCAACTGTCAAGTGAACCAATGAATGCTGATACAACCTGAGGTCTTCACCGACCGCCGTGGTACATTTCTACACCATGGGAATAAATGATCTGAAGTCGACCATGTGAGAAATCGTTTGATTACCGGTCATTGATGTATACCGTTAACAAACGCGAGACTACTCACCGATAATGATAATGAGCGTCAAGGTACCCAGTACAATCTAACAAGTGTGAATAGATGAGCTGAAGTCGAACACCTGTAAGAATCTATCAATCAGGAGACAATGATGGTTTCCCACTGTCGATAGCGAGGAATCTGCCACTAATGACTGCAAACCCCAAGGTACTGCCAAATGGACTCTAGATCTTTGCCCCAGAGCAATGAGTCGGAGTCGATAGGGAAAGATCCGCTAGAGGGAAGGCATTAAGGCATCCTCCATCAATCTAGCGCGAGTGTAACCCGTAGGCCAATAATGTGGAAGGAATCGGACGAAAAAGATGTAGTAACCCAACCGAAGTACGTTTCCGGCGTACACAAGATGTGGCTAGCGCACGGCAGAAACCCTCTGAACCAACCAATAATGAAAGCTGACACAGAGGCGAGGTATCCACCAATAGGGTCAAATGGAAACCAAGGTACTGCACGAATCCCAATGTGTGATAATGTATGCTGATGTCGAACACAAGGGAAACCACTCAGTCAAAGACCCATGATACTGATCGATGCTGAGCACAAGGTGACCTATCAATAATGAAAATAGGGCCAGGGTGCGGTCTCTAGGTCTGCCCTCAGAGCAATGTGTCGTCGTCGATAAGGACAAGACCCGCCAGCAAGAAGTCAATGGGGACCTTCTCAAACCGGCACGAGTGAAGGACCAATATAACTGATGTGATGATAGACATGACACTGACAACCAGGGATGGCCGACTGAAAAATGAGTCAAGAGACACCGCAGAAAGGCCGACTCAGGCTAACTTCCCTTGAACAAAAGCACGACTCAATGTGACTATGTGGCAGCATATAATGAATCTGTATAAGTTCGTCATGCAGGAGGCACGAACGAACCCTCCATATGATTGGAAGAGATAACCAATCGGGGGAGAACTGACTCGATAACAAGGTTATGGCCTGCCTAAGTCAAACTAAATCCCACCCATGCGGAGGAGACTTTGTTTTGAGTGCTTTGTTCAAGGGCGACACGACTGACTCTAGCTGCCAACAATAAATGGAAATAATGTCCCTGTTCCCGCTCTTTTTGGAATATTTAATTTTTTTGTCTTTTTCTGATAAGCCGGAAAAAGAATAAAAGAATGCTATGGTACAGTGGAAAGAACGAGTGTCGGTGAAACAGATGATCTAGTTCCTGGGAAAGGAACGTTCCTATGCTCAATGCAGGGAGGTGAAAAACTGGTCAGTGACACTCAGAGGTATGTCCCTTCCACGGATCTGGGTATGTCAAGCTGCAGAGGTCAAGGGTATGCAAGGTTGATTTTTGCAGACGTCATGGTCAAAAGTGGGCTTAAACACGAGTCCAAGTGAAGCCGGCTATAGGCCAAAAGGTGCAAATGGTCAACATGCAATGCAGAAGTACAACTCAACACACATAGGAGCCTCTAGGGTATAAGGCCAGAACGAAGCGAAGAAGCAAAGAAGAATGAGTCTTCAACGCATAAGTCATGGCGGGACTACAGAGGACTCCCGAGCCTACTCAAAACGAAGCAGCATGGGCAACAAATGTCAGTGAGGTGCTAACTAGGATGCCCATGTAAAAGGATGGCTTTACCATCATGTCATGATTTAAAGAATCGGCGAGTGAAAATGGCTTGCGAACCATAACATGATGGGGTCGACCCTACGACAGATGTATCGGTCAAATGGAGGCTAGTATGCATAATGCAACGGAAAAATGGTGTCCCTAACCTATATGCCAGTGAGAACACGATACCTGCCATGACGGGTCAGCAGTCATGGAACCGTCTCGAACCGTCCGTCGAAAAATGTCCAAAATGTCTGAAAAACAACTCAATCTCGACATTCCAAGCTCCCAAGTTAAAAGTGACATGAAACCAAACAAAATAAAATTTTGAAAAAATTTTGCATTTTCAAAACTTATAAAAAGAAATTTTGGACTTACCATTTTCACCGTTTGACTTGGAGAGCAAATTGTGGAGCAAAAGGAGCAAACTTTCCCCGTGACTTATTCAACCGTTCAAACTTGCCGAAAACTTCCAGGTAAGCACTAAACTTGTCTTGCAATCAATTGTGATAGTTTTTAGGAAGTTTAATTAATGTTTCACCGTTAGATTTTTGCAAAAAATTGCTCTGCGGCGTACACGCGGGTTGGATGTATATAAATCGCGTATACGACGGCCCTACACGCGACTGTGTATAGGGTAAACCGCGTGTGCGCAGCGAAATTTTTTTATACAAAAAACTAATGGATGAAAATGATTTTTTCTTCCAGGATGACTCTCACATGGCGTGAAAGAGAGCACTCAGCTGTAGATAATGAAGTTATGGACAATGATGAGGCATTAGATGCCTTACGGGGATGCGGATTGTTAAAATTCTTCAAGTTGCCGAATATGAAAGCAAATGTGCGTCTGCTCGAGAGACTTATTGATTATTGGGATGTCGAGGAAGAAGCTTTTATGATTGATCAGATGCCACTCAGGATAGAAGTGGAAGATATATATTTCATCACGGGCCTTTCCCGAAGGGGAGAGGTAGTACACTCCCGGGGCAGGACCCGGAATAGTCTCAGTGTAGACGACTATGTACAACTTTACTGCCCAGGTCATCGGAAGGTCGGGAGTCAGATCTCGATCCCACACGTGGCGAGTTTGTCACTGCGGATAATCCTGTTCACCATAGCTCGAGTGAACGGGTCATCTTCGCTACATCAGGCATCACGGGTAAACATGAGCGTAGCAGTGGACTGTCTCACCACGGTGTTTGACTGGTGTACTCCTCTACTTGCCAACATGAAGGAGCAACTTGCTTCTATCAGGAAGGGACAGACCAAGAACTTTGGGTACGGAACCATTTTATGCACTTTTTTCTTCGAGAAGGTTCCCGCACTCCGCCCCAGGGTAGCAGTTCCCATCAGTAGTCCACGTGATCCACGCATGGGCCGGTGGGCTGACTTGATGAAACGTCTGGGGGGTGGGGAAGTGCCCAGGAATGCATTCGACGACGACTTTTTTGCTTGGTGGGAGCAACAGATCATCGCCATAGACGACTACCCCTATGCTGGACTGGATTTCCGAGGAGATCCTGACCTAGTGTTACCACCAGATGCAGCATGGGGCGAGATCGGTAAGATTTTTTTGATTTTTATGATTTTAGGATTTTTAGGATTTTTCAAGCATAATGATGAACTTTGAAAAATATATATATATTTTTTTTGATGAGATTCAAATGACTGATATGATGATCATGTTCCAGACATTGGGCCCGTGCGACCAGATGGATTCCCACGGCATGGACGGCGTGGCCGAGGAGCCGAAGAGGAGGCTGCGAATGCGGAAAGGACGCTCAACAACGTCCAGCGACACTTGGCGAGATTGAGCTACCAAGTACCGATGGCCGAGATAGAGGACCTTCCTCCAGATATGCAGCGTCATGTGGTTGGGATGCCACGTGACTGGGTTCGCGTCTTTCGGCGCGTGGCCACTGCTATAGTTAGTTATTTAGATGCTCATCCAGAGCCGAGGCATTAGATATGCCTGACATGATTATGGGCATTTGAGTCCCAATTTTGTATATTTTGGACACACATATGTACACTCGAGACGCTTTGCGATATATATATATATACAGTTTGACTTTTTGATGCATGATTTTATGATGATGAATGATTGATATGCCAGTCTAATGCTTGATTAGCGATAGAATCAGCTAACCAATTTTGAGATCTTGGAATGTGCAAATAATTAATGTAAATAAATGATCTTTGCAACAACCTCACCCTTAAATATTGGCGATATAATGATGGATCTCTAACCCGATAAATGTTATTTAACTGAGACACTATCAATTGAGAATCAAGATATACTACCAACGAGTCGATCCCATAAGAGATTGCCTCGGATAATAAATTGATAACAGCTGTATACTCGGCCATATTGTTTGAAGCAGGACCGATACACACGCCTCTCGATGTCATCAACTGACCAGTTGGGTAATAAAGTACCCAAGCTGCGGAAGCAAGATTCCGAGTGTGCCGACTAGCACCATCGGCGAATCCAAAATAAACCAAATCATCCATCAACACCTGCCAAAGCAGACCAAAAGTGCTGATATCAGAAAACGCTCGATAAGATATGTACAAATATACATAAAATACAAAGAAGCCATTGCCTGGTAAAACTAAGCAAAATACTTCTTTAAATAGAGCCCATTTCGGGGCTCCGCCAGCTTGTTTCCTTCGAAATCAATTAACTCATACGATCCTTTTTCTAAGACTCGTTTGATAATGAAAGGACCGTACCACATAGGCTTGAATTTGCCTGCCCCCAAGGCGTCCTTATCTTGGTCATAGACCAAGACAAGGTCACCTTCAGAAAAGACACGAGGTCGGACAGACTTATCATACTGAGTTTTGACCCTTTTCTTATGGGCCTCATTCGTCGTGGCGGCATCTCGACGCTGCTCATCGAGATGTTCCAGGTGAACTAGGCGCTCCTCGAGACTCGAAGTCTCAGGAAGAAGCTCGACAGCCAATTTCAGAGATGGAATTTCACATTCGACCGGAAAGATAGATTCCACCCCGTAAACTAACTGAAAAGGAGTAAAACCAGTAGCCGTTTTAACGGAGGTTCGGTATGCCCAAAGAGCCGGATACAACATAATGTGCCAATTGGACCGATTTTTATCGATTGTCCGTTGGAGTATCGTCTTAAGAGTTTTATTGACCGCCTCGACCTGTCCATTGGCCTGAGGATAGTAAGGAGACGAATGCTCTTGACGGAAACCTAATTTAAAAGCCAATTCGGACATTAGCTGATTTTGGAAATGACTGCCATGGTCAGTGACAATCTCTCTTGGGATACCGAATCTTGAGATAACTTGATTGAAAAGAAACAAAGCTGCCGTGTCACTGTCGTTCTTATAAGTAGGCATGGCTTCAGCCCACTTCGTGAAGTAGTCTACAGCCACGATAATGTACTTGTGATTTGCCGCTGAAGGCGGATTACAAGTCGTAAAATCAATACCCCACTTAGTAAAGGGACCGACGGTGACAACGGGAAAAAGGGGAGCTGGATGCGCGCGCATCTTGCGAGTAAAAATTTGACACGGGTGACAGCGTTTTACCGCTTCCACACAGTCCTTAAAGAGTGAAGGCCAAAAGTAGCCGGCACGTAAGATGCGCTGGGCTGTAGCAAGCCCGGATAGATGACCACCACAAGCTCCACTGTGGCAATCATTAAGAACAGACTCTGCTTCCTCTAAGGTTAAACAACGTCGAAGAATTGAATCAACCCCTCGACGGTATAAAGTGTCACCAATGATAACATAGTTTTTAGCCAGGTGACGTAACTTGCGACGTTCATCCTTGGAGGAAGTAGAGGGAAACTTCGAAGTCTGGAGATAAACAATGATATCTCCATACCAAGGGTCTTGTGAAGAGATGAGGAATATATGTTCGTCGGGTAAACTTTCCTCATAAACAACATCCTCTCCACAAGGAAGCTCAGAAATTAGCTCCGCGAAGACCATAGATTTCTTAGACTTGGCGGACAAGAACTCGAGGTCGAATTCTTGTAAAATGACTATCCATCTATTATATTTGCCCCCAATCACTCGCCTACTGAGGACAAATTGGAATGGATTGACCGCCGCTAAGACAAAAGTTTTGCGTAGCAAAATGTAATGACGGAGCCTCTGGACAGCATGGACTGCTGCCAAGGCCAACTTCTCAACTGGAGAATAGCGGAGTTCAGGGCCTATCAAGCCTCGGCTCAAATAATAAATCACGTGCTCGACAAGAGCATCGTCTTCCTGAACTAGAACCATACCAATGGTAGATTCTGCTGCAGCGAGATATAAAAGGAAGTCTCTACCATAATCCGGTGGACTCAAAAGCGGGGCAGAGACTAATGCCTTTTTCAAAGCATCAAACGACCGCTGCGCAAAGTCGTCCCACAGGAATGGAACTCCTTTCCGTAGCAAACGCATGAACCCTTTAGTGATCTCGGCATAGTTTGCTATAAACCTTCTTAAGAAATTGGCCTTCCCTTGAAGACTTTGAAGTTGACGAATTGAAGACGGGGGAGGCAACTGAACTATTGCCTCAACCTTGAAGGGATCAACCCGAATCCCTTCATTGGAAACTATAAACCCTAACAACCGACCTGATGTAACCGCGAAAACGCACTTATTAGGATTCAACCGGATTTTGTAAAAACGACATCGCTCAAAGACTAATCGAAGATGACTAGGATGATCAGTTCTCTTTCGAGAACGAGCAGCGAGATCATCTAAGTATGCCTCGATGATATGTTTGATGTCGTGGAAAGCGTAAGACATGGCCCGCTGAAAGGTGGCTCCAGCATTTTTAAGACCGAAGGGCATCTTTCGATATGCAAAGGTACCCCAGGGACATATGAAGGCAGTCTTATGCTGATCCTCAGGACGAATAGAGATTTGATTATAACCTGAGAAACCATCCATAAAGGAGAAAATCTCATTACCCGCACACTCGTCAATAATTTGATCAATAAATGGTGTGGGGTAATTGTCTTTTGGACAAGCCTTGTTTAAGTCCCTAAAATCGATGCATACGCGGATTGTTCCTTGCTTTTTGTCCACAGGGACTGGATTCGAAACCCAATCCGTAAGAGGAACAGGGTATATAAAACCCGCCCTTAGCAGCTTCTCAACCTCAGCTTTGATAGCCGCTGCTTTTCTAGGGTTAACCGGCCGAAGCCTTTGACGAATCGGTTTTGCGTTTTCGTACGTCTTGATCTCATGTTGGACTATAGAAGGATCAATGCCGGGCATTTCCTCATAAGACCAAGCAAATACATCACGATATTCCTTGAATAGGTCGGTGTAAATTTGAATTTCTTCAGGGGAACACTCACTTCCGATGAAGATATTCTCGATGATGTTAGGATTCTTAGAGATGTTTATAGGTATCGTTTTTGAGATTACCGACATATTACCTTCGGCATGCACGTGTGTTGGAGCCAAAGGGTTCGACACCGTACAAACATCACTACCAACGAGCTCGGAGAATCTAGATTCTACTTCCTGCAATGGAGGAAGAAAATATGAGCGATGGTGTAAGTCTTCCCAAGGTCGATCTATACCCATCATAATTTCGAGGATTGCTTCTTCAGAAGGTAGAACCGAATCTAAGCAGTCCAAGGCAGAGTTAGAATCAAAGCTCCAAGCGGGGGCCACATGACCATCTAGCTCCTCTTCGGAAAAGGGAGTAGAATGGTTATCTGCAGAGTCTACGATAGCCTGATATCTAAGCTCAGCTGCAGATATAGGAAACGCCATTCCATTAACTTGCCCTTCAACTAATGTGGTCGTAGGTGAAGGCAAGGTCCAAGGGTCGGAAAAATGATGAGTTCGGAAGAACTCCTCTCGAGAAGATTCCTTGGATGATGAAATAGCATTGATTCTTGCAAAAGGAGAGGGAAGATCAAACGTACCCATCAATGAGGAATACATCCCTACTCCTAAATTCTCAGTCGGCGGGCGAGGGTTATCCACCAAAGGAACAGTAGAGTCGGAGGTTGCTTGAGGATCGATTGGAGCATAGTCCAATTGATCAACCTTAACGATTTTCCCTTCATGAGGAAAGCAAATGACACGAAACAGAGTCGAAACAACGGCTTCCATCTCGTACACCCAGTTCCTTCCTAATAGGAGATTGTAGTCTAGGTTAGCATCTACGACTTCAACTTCGATATTAACGACCTTCCCTCCAACACATATAGGAAAGGCCGGGATAATCCCATGCGGCTTGTGAGAATGGCCATCAAATGCAGTTAAGACGGTTGGTGAAGGAACAGCCGAAGGTGAACCAATAGCCTTCCAACAAGACATGGACATGACACATGTGGAAGCTCCTTCATCTATAACGGTGCGAAAAATATTGATTTTCCGGTATGTTGACTTTACCTGAAAAGCCATATGATGAGGGAGTCTCTTTTTGACATTTGACATGTCAAAAGAGAGCACTAGAGAGTTAGCTGGATCGACTGCTCCAATGGCGGAGAGTAAAGCACTTCTCTGAGACGGACACGACTGGAGAACTTCCAAAGCGGACATAGCACATGGGCTTTGAGCCAAATCCTCCACAATGGAGTAATTTTGAGCAGCTCTAGCATTGGGGTTAATTGTCGCGCGTTTGGCGGAACCTTTCGGTATCCTAGGTATAGTCTCAACAGGAGGTCGCTCGATATGAAGGTCATTACTTCCGGGAACCGTTTTATCCTTAGATGTTTCGGCTTCACCATAATCACGTGACCGAGTAGTCACGTTAACGTTTGAACCCATCATAAAAACATTTGATGCTTTTTCCCCTTCCTGGTTGCCCCCTGAGGAGGTCCCAGGATTCGAATTTGCGCCAGCAAGAAGTTGCTGCCCTTGGGGAAACGGGTTAGTCAACACAGCTTGCGAACTAGAAGTCCCTTGCTGTGCTAACAAGCGCTGAGCGTCTTCGATTCTAGGGCAAAGATGAGTTAGATGGTCCCCACTGCATAACTTGCAAGGAAACTTGACTTTCTTTCTCGACTCACCTTTACCACCACCAGCGTTGTTGCCGGATTTATTTGCATCGGGCTTCCCATCCGAGTTCTTCTTTTTACCACGTCCTTTCTTTTTCCCATTGGAATTTTGATTTCCTTTGGGGTTATCGGATTGGACGACGTTAATGGAAGAATTTTGGGAAGCGGGAGGATTAGACATTGTGACTTGGTTGTTAGGAGCAGTTTGTAATGACAACTGTTGCAATTGATTCAACAAGTTCACTGTAGTCGAGTCTACTGACCCCACGATACCATCCGCGTGAGGACCTGGCTTTGGCTTAGCTAAATCAACCTTAGATCCAGGAGCATCTGGCAAGTACTTTTGGAGGATCCCAGACTGAGAGTAGATCAGTTCTAATTGCTGGGCCCTGAAAATGGCTTGCTCCTCAGAATAGACCCCAGACATGGAGACATCCTTGGAGATCTCGGGTTGCAAAGACTTCAAAAACCACTCTAGACGGTACTCCGGAGGGATTTCGGCTTTAATGAGCCTTTTTCTCCGTCTCCATTCCTGTATGTGATCAGAAATGTGGGTTGCCTTATCCTGACGAAAGGTAGCCAGAAGTTCAGTTCCGGCACCATAGCGGACAGGCAACTGGAAGTGATTCAAGAAGATATTGGCTAAGTCAGCGAACGATGTAAAGCTGCCCCCTGGCAACTCTATGTACCATTTAGCCGCATTACCAGTCAAGGTGCATTGAAAGAGTCTCAACCTAACCGAATCTTCGATGAGGGAGTTAGATGAGCACCACAAATGGAATGTGGTTACATGATCGCCCGAATCTTCACCACTCTTCCCTTCGAATTTTGGGATGTTCGAAGGGAGTTTGGTTGGGACCGGAGGCCAGGCCGGATTGTATCTGATAGGGTCGTTCGTTAGCTTAGTGAGATCTGGCAAGTTTAACGTTGCCAGAAATGGAAGCCTAGGAGGACCTAGGGGATTCCACCCAGACTGGGCAGAACTCCCCAAGTTCTGAAAAGATTGTCCTGGGATTTGAGAGGCACCAGGCTGCCCCAAGTGACCAGTAGAACCAGCTGAACCAAAAGGCAAGCCTTGTGGTCCAGCAAAATTCGGAGTTTGACCAACTCCTGCCGTATAAGCTCCATAGCTTGCAAAGTTTCCTCCTAAAGAATTGTAAGGAGTCGATAACCCCTGATATGGGTTCCAAGCCGAAGCGAGGGGAGGAATACTTTGAAACATGCTAACCGTGGAATACGGCCTACTTCCTTGTTGGCCAATGAATGGATTCGCAGTTCCTGCGTTACTAACCCCAGGGTTATTCCAACCTTGGAAAGGATTGCTGCTTTGTCCTATTGAAGAAAAAGGCATGGATCCTACCGTTGGGTTGGAATGTGGGATATGACCACTTCCAAAAGGAAAACCCTGAAATGAAGCCGATCCGCCCATCATGGACGTAGCGGCACTGAACGGAACTGACGGAATACCCTGTGATTGGGTGCCGAAAAGGAAGGAACCAGTACTAAAAGCATTGGTTTGGGCATTTCCACTCGTGGACGGAATGGAGGTAGACCCAACCAAAGATGTGCTAGCAAACGATCCGAATAAGGAAGCGGAGGGGATGGAAATGGTTCCTCCCCCTTGCACCGATGTTGGGGTTTGCATAGTCGCAGCACTCGTGGAAGCCATGCTTCCAGTAGAGATCATAAATGGTAAGCGCGTAGCGTAACCTAGACTCGCTGGTCTAAATAATGGAGGCCCAACGTATTGCAATACGTCTGGGTAACTAGATGGTAGTGGAGAATTTGGAATCACTAATGATTCTGAAAGTTCTTCTACCTCTACGTTATCCTCCGCTTGAAAGCGAACTTGAGAAAAGACTGGAGCGTCCCTCTCTTGTTCAAAAGTACCAGGCCTTGCTTGGCCGCTAATATCCCCGAGAGGAGGATCAATCCCCGATGCGTCAACCGGCGTAGGACGGACCCCACCGGTAGTATTCCCTCTGCGCCTTCTAGGAGAAGGCTCTAAACTAGGTGGCGAGAGACCACGAAGTCTTCGAGACCGTCTTGGAGACCGGTCAGCCACTTTGAATTTTCTGTTAAGATCTAACTAAAGACTCAAAAAATTAAAAGCTAAGCCGACTAGGAGCACAGAGCACACAGTATAAAGTTCCTAAAGATACAGCCAGTCAAACAACTTTCAAGTATTTCCGCTCCGGGTGATTGAGACCGGACACCAAAATAGGAGAAAGTGAATCAAAGGGCCTTCCGAGGATAGTCTGGGATGATGAGGGCCCAGTCCTATCAGCGAAGGTATCAGAGGAAGTTACGCTGACCTCCTAACAACAGTCTGCGCCAGTGCAAGCCCCCAAGCTTCGCAAGGGTGCCCTCCGGAAGTACTGTCGAGAGTGATACAACGTCGACCTCAGGTGCCACGGGATTCCCCTCCGCAGCCACCTATGCAGATCCCTAGGAGAGGCAACTATGGGTACCAACTCGTCGCAGAAGCCAGGCGGAACAGTCGTGAGGTAAGTTCGGACAAGTAGGAGAGGGGGTATCTCTCTTTCCTGTCTTCACAGACCCTCGTGCTTAACTCCCAGATCCGGAGCTTTCCTGGTCTTCCTAACGCTATTGGATTTACTCTCTTTAATCAGACTCTTATGTTTGACGTTTTGTGTGGCCTTGGAGAGTTAACTCTCCACTCGCCTAATCCAAGGCCCTAAAATCCTAAACTTGTTGGTGTAATAACTAAAACAAAAAGTTCTAGTGGATTTTAATTAAGCGCTTGATTTTATTAGGCTGTTCTTTAAGTCAAAGGTAATGGAGGTGAAACTTGTGGTGTTTTATGGACGCAAAAGAAATTAATAAAACCTAGCTACATGCATATGCACTTTTGTTTTCGATGAATAGCAATTTCTATGAGGTTCAGAAGGCACTTGTAATATAAACAAATTTTTTTCCTTTTTCTTTTCAGACTCCACACTCACAAAAACTAACAAAACTAAATATGCCTAAAAAGAGATGCAAATCTTACCCTAATGCAAGAACTAAATGTGGATGCACGATTCAAAGACTACTCTAAAAACAAAGAAGGAAAGTTGCTGCTTTACCAAATTTTGTCTTGCCACTGAAATGCTTAGATAGAAGATGATTTGTTACTAATCATTTCGTCCAAACAATAAAAACAAGTTTAAGATAAAAAACAAAGCACTTTCACTTCGCAAAAAAGGAAATCAAATGAGAAGCAAGTTTAAGAAAGCGAAACTCAAAAACTTTCAAAAGATTTTCTTTCAATCAAACCAAAAAGTCTTTTTCAACGGAAAACTCTCAACAATACTGACACTAATGATTGATAAACAAGCCACCAAACACTTTCGTGAATTGACACCTTTCAAATGATGAAAACTCAACAAAAATAAAATGTGTTCGAAAACGCTTTTGACAATCAAGAGCAGCAATGAAAGTCCAAAATATCAAAAGACAAGTTTCAAGAAACTGGTAACAAACAAATTTCCCGAAACAAAGGAGTAAATGGTCATAAAAATGATTTCGTTAAGCAAACACAAATGTCATGAAAACAAAATGGACACAAAGATTTTAAGACAATCTTCCCACTCTGCCGAAACAGAGCGATCAAGATTCTTAAACAGAAATCTTGTGTGTCAAAAATCAATGACGCTTGCAATCAACGAAAAACAAGACTAGCACTCCTTATAACTAGAGAGAGTTCGAAACAAGATGCCCCCTGTTAAACAGAGAACTGTCACTGGAAATTGACTGTTTTAAACTGACCCAAACCACCAGACAGACATTCAGCAAAAGAAAAATTATAAATCTTGAAAATTATGTGATATACGCGCCTGCAATTATTTGCAGAATGCGTGTATACGCGACTGTAACTAAGGAAACATGCGTATACGCGGGTTTACTTAGTGCAACTTGCGTATATACGCTTCTGTAATCCAGAAAAAGTGCGTATATGAAGTCTTTCAAGAAAAATAAAAAACACAAACTGAAAAACTGGAAAAGCTTGGAGTTCAAGAAAATATCAGACAGTCAGAACCAACAAACAGAGGGACTGAGCCTTGATTGGCTTGAGGACTACCCAAACTAGGAACAACAAGAGTGTTGTCCCCAGCGGAGTCGCCAATTCTGGTTGAAGGGAAAGTACCCCTAGGGTCCTTTGGGCTAAGACTCTACCAGACTGAAAATTGCTTATTCAAAGAAACACACACACACAGCCATCTTTTTTACTTTTAAGCAAATTCTAATGTTTAGGGTACATACCTAAGGTCCTACGTTCGAGAAGACCGTTAGGGTGCAAACCCTTCTTGGAGTTCCCTTCTTCTTTCTTTGACCTGCAAGACAAACAAATCAAAGAACACAACAGTACATGTATAGAAGTTTATGTATAAATCATCTTTATGCTATAAAGTTAGTTATAAAAAATCTTTAAGTAACCACTTTCATAAGAATTCAACACAAGAATCTCATAAGCATAAAGAAAGATTATTCGGGAACAAAGACGTGTTTCTTTATATATAAAGGCAAATAAAGTACATATATCGGAAAGATATCACCTGAACACCTTCAGCAGGCTCCAAGCAAGCTTCCTCCCGGATTCGTTCCAGCCTCCAGCCTCCAACAAGAGCTCCTTCCAAGTCTTACTCAATGATGATGTCAAGGATGAATGATCACCAATACACATGGAAACAAGGGTTTCCTATGCAAGATGGGGGAAGTGCAGAATGCACCAAGGACTTCAGACCTGGTCTAAGGGAAAAATCTCAGCATAATAATCTTGCTCTCCTTTCTCTCTCCCCTTGGCCTTCCCTTTGATGTCTTTTTATACCCTCTCCAAAGTAGTTTTTTAGTTAGGAGTTGGTTGGGAACAGTTGGGCCACGGGCACTAACAGGTGATCCAGCAGGTAAACCCGTGATCACCGCCCGAAAAAGAGGAAATTATATTTTTTTAAGTGTTTTAATAGATACACGCGGGTTGGGTATGACATACCCGCGTGTACACGCGTTTAACACAGGGCAAAGTCGCGTATAGGGAATAAAACACTGTTTTTTAAATTTTTGGACCAGGTCTGGAAGGAGGGGTTGCCCTAGGCCATAAGTGCAGCATCACAAACCATAAGAGTGAGATTTGGAGCTATAACATGGAGGCTAGATGACGCAAAGGAAGGGGGTTTCAATAGTGGTCTACTGATCATAGACAACAAAAATCCTGAATAAAGCTGAAGACAACGAAGAAAAAACCAAAATCTGGAGGCAGAAACAGTCTTAATCATCGCACCTGTAACATAGGGAAACAGGGATGCATCTCACCTACTGCACATGGGAGGTGCGATGCATCCAGATTGCCAAGAAGAGAAGGTGCGATGGTCTAGGGACGAGACTTTAACTTGGTTTTTGATCACAGTTTGCAACTTAGTTTAGGGATTTAGGCCGAGCTAATGATAGTTAATAAATACAAATTATAGGGGTTGATCTAATGAGGTTACTTGAGCTACCTCTAGGGCACTTAGGATGTTTGCAAGTCAATTGTTCAGTTCATAAACAAACCCAAAGATTGACTGAAGCAGCATTGATCTACTTTGCACTTGCATAGAAAATGCAGTTTGAAGGCTAGCTGGCTTAACTTCAGGCTCTATCTGTGGTTTATGAATCAAACAAATAGAGACAAGCAATCAAACTAATTTCCCCCCAGCGGAGTCGCCATTTTGTTACCAGGAAATCTAGTGTCTATTCAGAACTGCTAGTCCCACTAAGATGGGTAGCTATCTTAGAAATAAACAAACTAAAGTCACTTGTTTTTCCTTTACAAGAGAGAGATGAGAAAGAAGCAGAGAGTACCAACCTCAGTCTTTCACTTGGCTCCTTGCTTGTTTCCTTTCCCCTTTGACAGAATCTTGCCACTGCTTCCTTACTTGTTCCGCTTTAAAGAGCACCTGTAGAGTCACGACATCATAATACCATCAAAGCATAGAGATCTATCACTATAAACAATATAGGATCAGATATATATTGACCATACAAATGCATATATGAACACAATATTCAAAGATACACAAGAATATGGAGGAAAACTCAAATAGCTTTATTGATGAAAGTAGTAGAAGAGAGGATTACAACCGCTTGGTCTGACCCAGCGCCATCCTCTCAGCTTGAAAGCCCTCTTAACCTCATACAAAGCAAGATCACCCAACAATGCCTTCAAAGAGAAACCAGCAACACCTCTTTGCAAATTACCCAATTACAACCCCTGGATCTCTGGGATGAGGGATCCATATATAGATATTTGTAGGGGGGTGAGTCAGCTTCTGGGATTTTTATTAGTGTCATCTCTCTGATAGTTCTTGGTTCCACTTGGAGATTTCATGCTCTCTTACTCATCCTTGGGCGAATTCAGGGAGGCAAGTGTCAAATGAATAGTTTCTAGAAGATTCTCAGGGTCTCCACCTAGCAAACTGCTTGTGCCATTTGTCTGCTCTCGCTCATCGCACCCTACAGAAGGGCTTTCCAGTATGCATCGCACTTTTTGCATGTCGCATGTGAGATGCATTGCACCCTTTACTCTGGGTAGTTTGTATGGTCCTGTTTTGACCAGTTCTGAGTGGTTTTTCATGGAGAACTTCTGGGAGATGATGTCATTAGTTGACCTTGCTCCTTTAGGGTATGAAACAACACTTTTAGGGACATAGAAGCCCTTGGTTTATGGACATATATGATTGGGGTTGCAGTGCCCAAATATGTCTATAACAATTCTGTTTTGCCCTGTTTACAAGGCCGTCGCTAATGAACTTTGTCTCCCCCATGCCGATGTGTAGATATTAGCACTATTCCCCGCGCCAACCAGTGAGACTGATCTGTGTTCCAGTCCCGCTGGTCCTGTTATGGAATTTTTTTTAAATTTGGAACCGAAGATTCCAGCTATAGAAGATTCGTAACAGAAGTTTGGTAAATGGTTTGGCCGGATGGGGTTGAGGATGACAGTTTGGGCCCCTTTCCCTTATATTGATGGAACTACCTCAAGGGATAAGTCCTTCTCCCATGAGAAGAGGATCAATCTCCCATCCATAATTCCTATATAAACATCCCTTCTTCCTAAGCACAAGCTAGTTAGAGTGTTGGTTGAGTGTAAGTATACTATTTTTATTAGACAAGCAAGCTATTACTAGTTATAACCATCTAGTTGTGTGAGGGATAAGTGTGTTTGGTTTGGAGTGAAGCCCAAAGGGAAGAGCCTTTAAACTATTGTTGTTTGAAGCCATCATGGAGTGCTAACAGAAGTGTGTGGGAACTTGGTCTTATCAGAGGAAGACTGCAACATCAAGATGAATGGTTGTAATCTTCTTTGATATTAATATATGCAACTATTGATTGATTTCATACATGTTTTGTAATATTAGATATTCGTGTCTTAATGCTTCTTGACTCGTTAAGTAGGTTGAATTGCAATTTTTCTATTATTATGTTTGTGTGTTGTTGTTGTTTACTTGTTTCAGGAGCTTGAAGAATGAAGCGAGAGATTGCTGGAGTGAGCAAGCGAGGACATCATCAAGCAGGATAAATGACCAAGAGGTAGGCCCTCTTGATTGATTCTAACCTAAGGAAATCTTCCATAGAATGTATTTGTTGTGGCTAGACCCATTATCGGGCTAGAGAAATTCGTTCGTGTCCGCACTTATAATTGTACTTCACAACAGAGGGAGGTTAGAACAACCGAAGAAGCCCTGTTGAATAGGGAAGGGCTATGCAAAACTGAATGGATCATATAAAAGAGACATGCATGCTATGAACACTGTGATCGGTACGAACTGAACCCATCGAATCCGTGGAATTGCATATGAGGCTGTAACATAGTAGGAATGCATTCAGGCATGTGGGGGGCTACCTCAAGGGCCACCCCTCATGAGGTCTGAAATGTATTACACACACTCGGGAATCACGGGTACAATTTTCTGCATGACTGGACCATCAAGTGTATGAATCAAGAACATGAAACAACTAAGTCAAAGGGAAATAATGAGTCCTTCTGCTCGATCCAAGCCACCGAACAAGAATGGAAGTTGGAACCAAGATACACTACCCTCTAGACTATTATTCTGGAATAAATGAGCTGATGTCAACAGAATAGGGCCCGCGATAGGTGAGGAAATGAGGATCTCATCTAAAGCATGAGGGAAAATAGTAATGTAACTGATGGATTGACACCAGAGATAATGGAAAATGTGGGACTAAGGGACAAACAGATGACATCCCTGTTGGAAATAATACTGAGAGGGGGGTGAATCAGTATTATCTGATCAATAATTTTTCCTTTCTCAAACAAATTTATATATGCTACTTCTGTAAAGTTACATAGTGTGTACATGCAACTATGATTAGAGAAACCAGTGTACACCCAGATAAATTGTGATTTAGAAAATTTATCATGTGTTTATCTTTAACCAGTGCATCAATAACTTATTAAACAAAGTAGTAAAAACAGAATAAACCATCACACATAAGAAACACACATGAACACCAAGATTTAAGGTGGAAACCCAATGTGGGTGAAAACCACCTACCGCTGTCGTCTCTGTATTCTTTTAATAATAAGATTTTTTTTTTACAATATTGTACTGGTGCAAACTCGTACCCGTAAGCAGGCACCCACCTACAGAAGGCTACAACCTTCTCTCATTTTCCAGCTTCTACTGGAAGGAAGCTACAACCCCCTAGCTCTTGTACTAGCTAATGTGATTACTAGTACGTAGCCACCGACCTACAGAAGGCTACGAACTTGTCTCTTCCTCCGAGGACCACGTTTCATAAATTTTCAGACTGGATGCTCCTGGTACACAACAATACACATGAAGGCCTCGTTTCATCAATTTTTCATACTGGACCCATCAGGAACTTTGAAACTTAAATTGCATCAACCAATAATCAGTTAATCTGAACAATCAAATCATTGTCACCAGAACACTGTGCTGAACCCAGAAACCTACATCATCATTCAGAACCATCTGCAACCTCAAAAATCATACATCAAAATGTATACACTAATTTACTGAACCCAACCTACGTGTATATGCTACTTCCTGTAATCAAAACTGCGCATACCTTCAAGACTACTAAAACATAAAATTTCTGAATCAAGTCTGTACCAACTAGTAGTAAGCTGACCATACTGTCTATTTACAGAGATTTACACAGGCAGTAGCAGAGATCACCATTCTCACTTATTCAATCAATCAATCAGATACCAAACTCCTTATGCATTCAGTTTTACATTCAGATCCAAGAATACTTCATTTACAAACAATAGTAAGACAATAGAATTGATCAGATAGACTAGTTAGATTTGAAGAAGAGGATTTTCTTTTGTATACGCTATTTTGAAGAGTATAACCTGTGTGTACACGTGCTTTTGTAGAGACAAACCAATGTATAGATCTATAAATATTAACTCATAACTTCGCTACATTTCCGAACTTCAGACAAACCCAGATCATGACATTTAAAGAATAAAACAGGTGTACATAATCAGATCTAGCCCAACCAATATCAGATCATTCAATAATAAGTCATTTTAGGTCTCATGATCCCGATCTGACATTGAATTCAAGGTGCACAAAGTATTTCAGATCAAATCACAAACATAGCACCTGCAACATAAAATATACTTCAGATAGAAGTATTCCTTAGAAACCAATACACTTGCACACTAGGCCTTATGATAATCTCCTCCTTATATAGATTTAGGCCCTTTTTCAATACCTTGGACCAAAACCACTTAGGACCAATACCTTGGACCATATACCTAGGGTCAATACCTCGGACCACATACCTTAGACCAAATAACTTGGATCAATACCTTGGACCCAAAATACCTTGGACCAAATACCTCAGATCAAAACCTTGGTTTTCCAGCATGTATGCTCTTTTCCTCATGTGGGAGTGCGTGTATACGCATACACTCTTTTTGTTCTGTGGACCAGCGTGTATACACTATTTTGACTAAGTGGACCTACATATACTTCTTAAACTTCTTTTCATCAACCTTTTCCTTTACCCTTAGTTCCATCTTCATGTTCTTCTGTACCACTGCCCTGTTACCTCTGAATATACCTGTTGTACTGTGAGTTTCCTTTTACCAAAACTGAATTGACCTATGAGTGAGTTGCCATCAAGAACAACACTTGTATCATAATGCCAACAATCTCCCCCTTTGGACTTGATGGAAACCATGAAGGTGTTGATTATTGTGAGCTGTAGAAACTGTTAGAGATAACATGCAACACCAAAATACTGTCCCCCTTTGATATCAAGGGCAAAGGGCAGACCAAGCAACTTTCTTCCTTTGATATACATTGTGTTGTCCATGCTCCCCCTGAGTACATGCCGAGTCTGCAGAGATATGATTCAAAAGAATAACATGACTTTATAACTCAACTAAGTGAGTATGACCTCCTTATGACTAATGACTCATACATACGTCAATCACCTAACCAAGTGGGGATATACGAAATGTTTATACACGAAAAAAATACAACAAATATTACATCATCCATCCCATGCAAAGTGGGGGTATAAATTACATCATTTTTCCAATAGGACTCATTCAAATATATAATAAGTCATATCACAGCCTAGACCTTTACATGATTTCAACAAAAAATGATATAAATATCTGAAGCCATAGCTAGATTCAACAACCATAATGCCAACAATGCAGAATGCGTGTGAAGGCTAATGCTCTCCTTGAACCTGTGCTACCTGGGCATTTGTCAACAAGTCATTCATCAAGGCATCTTTGTCAGTCAGATAAAAATCAATGAGCAAAGCATATCATCAGACTATAATCATCAACATCAGATAGAGCACCCATATTAGAGTTTGACCAACTGTTTTTCTGTCAGAAAAACATATACACTCCTTCAGCCACAGAAACCTGCGTGTATACGCGACTAAACTTCATGAAACTCGCGTATAATAACATTCCTTTGAAAAATTGGATTTAACAGCAGGATGATGTAGCAACTACTCCCAACTTTTGTCTGAGATATTCAAATGTTTCTTTGGGTAGTGGTTTAGTGAATATATCAACAACCCGTTCTTTGGAGGGAACATACTCCAATTTGACCTTTTGTTCAAGCACTTGTTCTTGTAGAAAATGGTACTTGATGGGTATGTGATTGGTCTTGGAGTGCATGACTAGATTTTTTGAAATACCGATGACACTTGTATTATCACATAGAATGGAGATGGGTGGAGTACATGTGATTTGAATGTCTTTTAATGTTTGCATCATCCAAAGTAGTTGTGTGCAGCAAGATGCAACAGCCACATATTCTACTTCAGCTGTAGATAAGGCAATCAAAATTTGTTTCTTGCTGAACCATGACACTAATTGAGAACCCATATAGAATTCACCTCCACTAGTGCTCTTTCAATCATCAAAACTTCCTGCCCAATCTGCATCTGTATATGCATGAAGAGTAAGGTCTGTATCTTTAGGATACCATAGTCCAAAGTTGTGAGTTCCTTGAAGATATTTGGATATTCTTTTGACTGCCTGGAGATGTGATTCCTTTGGATTTGTTTGGAATCTTCCAACAATTCCTACTGCATGCATGATGTCAGATCTGGTACCTGTTAGATAAAGCAGACTTCCAATCATAGATCTGTAAGTTGGTTGGTTTACTGCTGCTGATTCATCATTACAGTTTAGACTGCATCCTGTTACCATTGGAGTACATACTGGTTTAGAATCTTCCATTCCATACTTCTTCAAGATCCGCTTGAGATATTTGGTTTGTGAAAGAAAGATACCATCTTTTGTTTGCTGAACTTGTAGACCAAGAAAATAAGTAAGTTCACCAAGTAAGGACATTTCAAATTCTTGCTGCATTATTGAAGCAAAATTCTGACTCATGGATTTTTCATTGCTACCAAAAATGATATCATCAACATAAACAACAATAATTAGCAATTTATGATTTTCAAACTTAGTGTATAAATTTCTATCTGCAGAACCTTTTGTGAAACCTTGTTGTTCTAGATATTTGTCAAGGTGGTAATACCAAGCCCTTGGATCTTGTTTCAGACCATAGAGAGCCTTTTTGAGCTTGCATACAAGCTTTGCATAATTTCCAAGAATGAATCATTTTGGCTGTTCAATATAAACTTATTCTTCTAAATCTCCATTAAGGAAGGTTGATTTTACATCCATTTGATATACTTTGAATTTTTGAAAACTAGAAAGAGAAAGAAACATTCTTATGGCTTCAAGTCTAGCAACAGGTGCAAAAGTTTCTTCAAAATCTATACCTTCTTGTTGAGCATACCCTTTACAAACAAGTCTGGCCTTGTTTCTAATAACTTCTCCATTTTCATTCAGCTTGTTCTTAAATATCCATTTTGTTCCTATAATATTTTTATCATGAGGTCTAGGAACTAATTCCCAAGTATCATTCTTTTCAATTTGGTCAAGTTCTTCATCCATGGCCTTGACCCAACATTCATCTTTGCAGGCTTCATTTACATTTTGAGGTTCGATGGAGGATAGTAATGCTAGATAACTTGAGGTCCCTGTAAGAGTTCTTCTTGTCTGTATACCAGCCCCCTTTTCTCCTAGAATTTGAGATTCTGGATGATTCTTCTGAACATACCTGGATGGATTCTTTTCCCTGTCTGTTGTATCTTCTTCTTCTGGTTCTTCATTGGTTTCTTCTTCTATATCATTTTGATTTGATGCAGGAAAGCATTCCCCAACTTCCTCACTGTCATATTTCTTTGTTGATTTCATCTGTTCCGGATTTCTCCATGCTTCATCAACTACAACATCAATGCTTTCAACAATTTTTTGAAGTCTTTTATTATAACATTTGTATCCTTTACTTCTAGAAGAATAACCAAGAAGAATACCTTCGTCTACTCTAGGTTCAAACTTACCAAGTTTTTCATCAGTCCTTTTGATAAAACATTTGCTTCCAAAAACTCTAAAGTGTTTTACAGTAGGAGGCTTACCATACCAAAGTTCATGTGGAGTTTGATTGCTATTTACCCGAACATTTGCTTTGTTGAGAATAGTCACGACAACAAATGCAGCTTCACCCTAGAAGGTTGTAGGAGTTCCAGATTCATCTAGCATAGCTCAAGCCATTTGTTGAACTGTTCTATTCATCCTTTCTACCACACCATTTTGCTGAGGAGTTCTTGCGGTGGATAATTTCCTTTTTATTCCATGTTGTTCACAAAATTCAAAGAATTCATCTGATATGAATTCTCCCCCTCGATCAGATCTGAGACATTTGATTTTTCGATTTGATTCATTTTCAACTAAAGCTTTGAAGGCTTTAAACTTTTCAAATGCTTCATATTTATGTTTTAGAAGACCTATCCAACACATGCTTGAAAAATCATCAATGAACAAAATAAAGTATTCTTCTCCACGAGGTGATTTTTTCCTTGTTGGTCCACATAAATCAGTATGGATGAGTTCAAGAGGCTTACTTACTGACCCTTCCTTTTCAATGAAGTGAAATCTAGTTTGCTTACCGATTTGACATGGTTTGCATATGGTATTTTCTGGGACGCTCATATCTAGAAGATCACGAACTGCCTTGAGCCTGCGTGCTTTTCTTATTTGAGAAAAGCTTAGATGTATTTATCTTCTATGCCACAACCAGTTTTCATTTGTTTTGCGTAGATAACATTGTTGTTGTCCTCCTTTGAGTATGTATAAATTGTTTGGAGTTCTTGTACCTTTGATCACAATCTTTCCTGTATCAATTTCACAAACGACACATTCATTTGATCAAAACACCACTTCATTTCCTTGATCACACATTTGACTGACACTCAATAGGTTATTCTTTAAACCATCTACATACATGACATTTCCATCTTTAACCTTTTCTTTCAAGAAAATAGAACCTTTACCTTTAATGACAGTTGGAGTGTCATTTCCAAATGAGACATTCTTTTCCTTTTCTAAAGCATTATATGAATGAAGTTTCCCTTTATCACTCGTCATGTGTTTGGAGCATCCACTGTCGATGTACCACTAATTTTCTTGTCCTTCTGCATACAAAGCTATACCACATCTTTCTGATTAAGATTCCTCCCTTCTCCATATCTTGGGATTTAATGGCGTTTGCTCCTTTTGAAATGTTGGCCGAAATTTTCTCCTGCATTCATATTCTTCATGACCAAAGTTGTTTCAAATTGAGCATTCTATTTAATTTTCAAGAGGATAAAAGTTATTATAGGAATTTTTCTTGATTCCTATTGCACTTCTTTGATTTCGTGCTTCTCTAGCCATGATGGTTTTTGTAAGCAACACATTGAGCAACCCTGTGTCCAAAGTTATGACATGAAAAACATTTCCCATTAACGAAGTTTATGCGATCATAAAATCTTTTGACATTGTTTACCTATTGGTTGCGGCTTCTATTGATATTCATCCTTGGAGTAAATTGAGTATGATTTACTTGATAAGTAGTTTTAGGCCTTTGCTGATGATTGACACATTGTTCACTTGTCTTTGCTACATCAAAATAGCTTCTGATGGAGGTTGACGACTTTTGTGGTTGAGATGATTCTGCAGTATATCCAAGACCTGTCTTTATCAGAGGAGAACATTGAACTTTGATAATTTCATTTAAAGTTTCTAATCCTTTAGAAAATCTAAGATTGAGAGATTTTGTCTTCTCAAGATCTTTTCTTAGACCCACAATTTCACATTCTAGATTTTCATTGTGTTTTTCTCTTTCAGCAAGTTGGTGTGTCAAAGTATTTATGATCATATTCTTGTCTTCTAAACAGATTTTGAGTTTAGTGATTTCTTCAAGAAAATATTCCTCTTCTAATGCATCCAAAAAATCATCATTTTCATAGGCCATGAGAAGTCTATAATCTTGTTCAGTCTCATCTTCATCACTATTAGATAAACCATCACTATCTTCATGTGTATAATAACTCCTTCTATTCACAACCTATTTTCTATTTCCTTTTGCATATTCCTCTCGTTTTTAATATTTTTCTTTATGAGGACATTTGGCAGCATAATGACCAACTCTATCACAAGAAAAGCATTTGAAAGGTAGCTTACCTCTAAATCTTCCAGAACCCCATTGAAGCTTCTTGACAAAATTTACCTCATCTTCTTCTTTTGAAATGTGTCCTCATTCATGGTGCTCTTCCTTTTCTTTTCCCTTTGCTAATGCTTTAAATGCGGCTTCTCTCATATTTGATGGACCTCCTTTTCTCATTTCAAAGACAATTAGGATTCCATGGAGTTGGGTCACTATAATAGTTTGAAGATCCTATTTTTCCTCTATGGAAGACACTTTTGACTCAAATTTAGAAGACAAAGATCTCAAAATTTTCTCCACTAATGTAACTTCCTTTATCTCTTCACCCAGATTCTTCATACAATTAACAATATCATCTATACGTAAGAATTAACTAGAAACACTCTCATCACTATGCATCTTAAGAGTTTCATATTGAATTCTGAGATTTTGAAGCTTAGCATGTTTTACCTGAGAGTCTCTTTCATAGCTTTGAATGATTTTGTCCCATATTTCTTTGGCTGTCTTAAGTTGCATGACTGTGACAAATTCTGATTCTGACAGACTTCCCAATAATGTATTGACAACTTTGGCATTGGTTTCGTATAACTTCTTACCTGCAAAGTCTGTAGGAATTGCTGCTGGAAATTGATATCCTCCTTCTATAATTTCCCAAACATCTGCTCCAAGATATTGTAGATAAGCTCTGGTTCTTATTTTCCAATATACTAAGTTTCTCCCGTTGAAGATTGGTGGTCTGATGGATCCCATGCCTTCGTGATTATTCATCTTGAAAGATCTTCCTTTCAAGCGATCAAGCTTCTTCAGAAGGACCTCCTCTGATACCAATTGTTGGAAATAATACTGAGAGTGGGGTGAATTAGTGTTATCTGATCAATAATTTTTCTTTTCTCAAATAGCTTTATATACGCTACTTCTGTAAAGTGAACTGGCATGTACACGCAACTATGATTAGAGAAACTAGCGTACACCCAGATAACTTGTGATTTAGACAATTTATCATGTGTTGATCTTTAACTAGTGCATCAGTAACTTATTAAACAGAGCAGTAAAAACATAATAAACCATCACACATAAGCAACACACATGAACACCAAGATTTAAGGTGGAAACCCAATGTGGGTGAAAACCACCTGCTGCTGTCGTCTCTGTCTTCTTTTAATAATAAGAAAATTTGTTTACAATCTTGTATTGGTGCAGACTCATACCAGTACGCAGGAACCTACTTGCAGAAGGCTACAACCTTCTCTCATTTTCCAGCTTCCACTAGAAGGAAGCTGCAACCCCTTAGCTCTTGTACTAGACAATGTGATTACTATTATATAGGCGTCGACCTACAGAAGTCTACGACCTTCTCTCTTCCTCCAGGTGTTACACTAAAAAATGTCACCATGGCTATTTACAGTTAGTATGGCTCTATCAACAGTCATGCTATCCTCTTAGGCAAGTCTTATGCCTCTGCTCTCCATGTCAAACTCCAAAAAGAGAGAAAGTCTTTATAAATGTATTTATCTCTGGGTACGCAGGTTCTCTCAACCTTACCTGCGGGTACGCACCCAATGTTCACAAAAGCTGCGTCCTTGGACGCTCTGTATGTAAAGGGGCAGGTGCGTCCCCCTGTAAAGGTCAAAATGCGCAAGTTTCATCTTTAAAAAGTTACTTGTGGTCATTTCTAGAGCATTCTAGAAGGTTGTTCGACGTGTATTGAGCGCCTCCAGATGGTTCATGTACCCCTACCAAAGAGGAACTTATCCCATCAATAAGGGAGCTATCCCATCCAAAGAGGGGATTATCCCATTGATGGTGGACCTGATTAACTTCCTCTTGAGCACTATAAATACAGGTATTGGGCCAGAAGGAGGGGAGGTTGGAAGCTAAACATTTCTAAGGGTAGATGCTGCAGGAATTAGGACTCCCATTTAGAAGCTTGTGAGGAGAGATTGCCATCTTTGCTTGTTCTATTTGGAAGTGGGTGAGCTTTGTCAAAGTAAAGGAGAACTCTTGATGGACCCTGGGAGGGACTTGCACAACACCAAGGCTCAGGTTGTAATTGTTCCTTTTGTTACCTATTAATGCAAATGAGTCCATTCTTCTCAATAACTTGTTATTTATGAGTTGTTTCATGTACTCCTTGGTCTATGTGTTAAATATGCTTTATTCTATGAGATTATCAAGTGCTATTTAATCGTTTGATTGTTAGTGGATGCAGGTTTCAAAGTGAAGGAGGAGCTCATCCGGATCAGCGGAGCTGGACTGCTACAACAGCGTGGGACTACAGGTAGGATCTAAACACTTGATTTCCCGTATAGTAAATGCATGTTTAGAGAAGGATTGCTCTTGTTTGTCTTGTTTGTCACTAGAGAGTCTTAGGCTCCTAGGGAGGTTGGTTGTGTCCGCACTATTAACTCTTTCCGCCTGACAAATTGACGACTCCGCTGGGGAATCCATTGATGTGAAAGTCTTCTCCTTTGTATGCAACTTTGCTCTGAGAAAAGTCATTTATTTTCTGGTTTTTGGCTCTGTGACTTTGTTTTTGGGTGGGTTAGCTTAGGGTTAGATTCAATTTAGTTTTTCTTGAATTTTCCAGTAGGACGCACCCTCTGAGTATTGCACAGTGCGTCCTGGTACGCACTGTTGCTGTGTGCACAGAGCGGGCCCGCACCTGTCTTAACTGGTTGCCTGCGTCCCCTGCTAAAATTTAAGAAAATTCCATTTTTTGCATTTTTTCTCTTAGATTTTGCTTTTTCTTAGTTTTTACTGCCCAGATCCATTAGTCTCTTGTCAAAGATCTTCACCTGAACTTGTTTCGATAGCATTGAGTGTTTTAGTGGATTTCATAGAAGTTTAAGCCCTAGGGTTTGATTTTTGAGTAGGTCTTGTAGTGACTTTGGCGGTAGAAGTTGTCAAGCCTTAGATCTCTCTGGTTTTGTCAGCCTTCTTAGAAGTCAGACCTGTCATAAAGTCTACCTGTGAGAGCTACTTACCTTTGAGTGGTCTCTTTGGCAAATTTCGAAGTGCTTGTTGATTGAGTATTGAATTCCATTTTACAAAAAGAACAAAAAGAATTGAGTTTTGTTTTGACTAGTCTTTTGATTCTGCATTAGCTGGTCCTTGACTTGATTTTGGTCAAGTAAAACATCCTAGAATCATCTTTGTAAGCTTTTGCCTCGTTAGGTTTGCTTAGAGTAAATTTCTTTTTGATTTGCTTATGAGTCAAGTTTTCATAGATTTTATAGCTTTTGAGATTGATTTTCGTTAAAATAGATTTATATGCTTTATTAAATAAGAGAAAATACAAAAACATCTCCTTTGAAAAGTTTTGTTTCAAGTAGCTTTGAAGAGTTTTGAAAGAAAAAGAGTTTTTCATGCACGTAAGGAGTGGTCATGTTTGTATGCTTGAAAAGATAAAGAGAATTGTTTCTTTGATTGTCTTTACTAAGAAAGTTGTTTTCTATAAAATTTGCATTTCTCAACTCTCTTAGTTAGGAATTTCATTGAAAGAGAAAAGTAGCGTAAATCATCTTAGGTTCATCTTTGTAGTGGTTTGAGTCGAGTCTACACACCATTGGTTTCACTTCCGCTACCTTTTGTCTTTAAGAAAAACCATAAAATTAACGCTTAAAGTAAAATCGACGTAGTAACTTTTATTTACTAGGGCTCTGAAACACCACTTTAGATCAGGCTAGTGTCTTGGAGTAGGAGAGTAATTAACTCTCCAAGACAACAAAACCAAACAAGTAGCTTATCTTGTGATAGAATAAATCCAATTGTCTCATTTGTACTCTGGGAAAGCTCCTCTTAAAGGAGAAGCACGAGCTCGTGTCCGAACCAGTGAGGGGATCAATCCCCCCTCGTTGGGAACGACGCCAGACACGCACGTATTACAAACGGTAAACCTCGGATTAACCATTGTCGAGGAGCCAGGGGTCACTTGTCGGTAAACCTTGGATTATTGTCAAGGAACCGGCAAGGGGATTGAGCTTGATACTCTGCCCTTGCGTGCTGTCGGAGTGTAGACTGTTCCCCCAGGTGAATTTGTTGCGGTTGGTAACCTTAGTGACCATTATCTTTAGGATTCTACCGAGGTGACGGTGGAGGGAAGATCCCACTGTACCTGGAGCAGACGTCGGCTAGACTCACTTGGATTTTCCGGGGGGTTCACTTCACTCGAGACGGTTAAAGTGGAGGAACTTGTGCCGGTCTATTCATTAAGTAGGTTGCCGGGGTAACTGTTCCACCTGCCACTTCTGTACTGAATCCGGCGATGTTGGGTTTCATCACCAACTAGCGTTTTCGGTCTGGAAGGCTACTGTTTGTGCTTGGTTTGACGCCCTAGATTCTTTAGGCGTGTGATTCAAATTTGTTTGGTTCTTTAGAGACTTTAGGTGGTTTGATTTGAGATTTTACTTTGTTTTCGTGTGTAGTAGTTAAAAGTTTTTAACTGTGGCGGAATTACCGAGACAGTCCCGTAGACTTCGGGGCCAGTCTCCTGAAGTTGTTTCTGTGGCCGAATTGTTGAGAAGATCCCGTAGACTTAGGGGTGAACCTCCTCGAGACGACCCCAGTAATCTAGAGGGTTTGAAGGTCCTTGTAACTCCTCCTAGTGGCAGTAGAGTAGGTTCACCTGAAGAAGGAGAATCTTCCTTGGTAGTCCATTCAGATTACCAAGGCCTAGAGACAGGTTATAATCCCGAAGCTGTTACAGTTTCTGAGCTTGTTGGTAGTTTTTCGTCTGCTAGTGATACAGGCGAAGAACCTGAAATATCTGAACCTGTTACTCCGACTTCTAGTGTTCCAGATTCACCAAGAGTAGAACGAGTTATCACCGAAAATCTTCCTACTGGTCTGATTTCTATCGAAGAACTTGCTCCAGAGGAAGAAATAGGCGTCTCTAACCTTGAAGATCAACTTACTATTGAACTCAGGGAGCGTGAATCTATCTTTTACAGTCCTCCTAGGAGTACTACTTGGTACCTTTCGTTAACCAATTATTTAGACAACTCAGGGGTAGGTTTTTCTACACCTCGTACTCCCTTTCCACCTGGAGGTATTTATACTCCTGTAAATATGTCTGGTCAGTCGTTCGTGTTTACTCAAGCTCCTGAATCTTTCTTACACGGCGGTCCTTCTGTTCCCACTGGGTATCAATCACTTTCTGGTACCTTTGCGGGGGCATCTCCTCAACCCATTGATCATGGGTTATTAGCTGGAAACAGTGGTAATATGCCATTGGGTGTAGAAGACATTTACATGATGTCAGGTTCAGTTCCCATTTCCCAACCTCAAGGTGGCCAATTACCGCCTGGGGGGCAGCCTCAGTTAACGCCTGGGGGGCAACCTCAAGGTACACAATTCGTGTCTGGGGGGCAACCTCAAGGTCAGTATGTACCTATGGTGCAATACATGCCTCAAGGTCAACCCCAGCCTCAATATGTACCCCAGGGTCAACCTCAGTATCAATATTTACCTCAAGGATGGCAACCTCAAGGGTATCAACCTCAAGGTCAAGGTCAACCCCAGTATCCATATTTACCTCAAGGTTATCAACCTCAAGGTCAATACTCGGGTCAAGGTTATCAACCACCTCAAGGTCAGTCATATGTTCAAGGTATGGGAACTGCACCTTACAATTATCAATCCTATCTTCAATCCGGTTATGGCTCTCAGTATCCTCAACCTGTTACGGGTCAATACCCCGGAATGTTAGTGTGGGATCCATCACAGGGTCAACAGGTGTTGCAGCCAAGTATACAGTTGGTACCTCAAACTGGACAACCCGTAGTTTCTGGTCCACCCCAGCAACCGCAGCCTGTCCAGTCAAATGTTCAAACTTCTGTAACTTCGGTAGTTACTCAGCCGCCAATTGCACCTAGTACTCCATCTCAAACGGCTGCTGCAACTACCGCTACATCTGCCACACTTACTTCTGGAGTATCGACGGCTCCGGTTTCTACTGTCTCTGTAACCACTCCTCAGACATCTTTACCGTTGTCTGGATCTACGATTCAAACCACGGTCCAGATGCCTATAGGTCAGCCTGGTATAAGTACGGTTGTCACTACTCAACCTCAATTTGTTCATCAACCGTACCAGGGACAGTACCAACCTGGGCAAGCTGTCCAACAGCCGGTTTACCAGTATCAACCGTATCTTGGGTACACTTATCAACAACCTCAACCACCCCAGTACGGTCCGGTTAATCCTGGTTTTCCAGGAGGATATAATATCCCTAATGCGACTCCTGTTCCTAGTTATCCTGGATATCCTCCTCCTGGGACTGGTCTTGTGACCCAGAGTTTTAGAGATCCTAACCGGCAGTTACCGTTTATCGCAACTTTGGATTTACCAGACTTGACGCACCTAACGAACGATCCAATTCAATATCTTCCGTTCTGGCCGCCAATGCCAAATAAGTTGCCCAGTGATATACCCAAGTTCGAAGGTAAGTCAGGAGAGGATCCGTCCAATCATGTGATGACTTACCACCTCTGGTGTGCTTCAAATTCTATCTCGGATGATTCGATCCGCTTACGTCTTTTCCAGCGTACGCTCATTGGTCTCGCGGCGAAGTGGTACATTGAGTTACCACGGGCCTCTTTTTACAATTTCAGCCAGTTAGCTACCTCGTTCTTAACTCACTTTCAGTTGCCGGTCAGATACGATAACGGCACGGAGTTATTAACTTCACTAAAACAATCAAGGTCCACGTATATTTCTGATCACATTCATGAGTGGAGACGTCGAAGAAGGCTAGTGAAAGTTTTTATCCCGGACCAAATCTTAGCTGAATGGTTTGTTAAATCATTATTACCGAAGATTACTGAAGATGTAGCTAAGGCCGGAGTAGTTACTGAGGAGCAAGTCATTGCTCAGGCGCAATACCTTGACTTAGTTTATACTCAGTCGGGTACGTTACACGAGAAGATTCCTGATCTTCCAAAATCGAATCAAATCGCTGCTGCTCCTTCGGGATCTCATGCCGCTGATGGTATGATTGGTATCATGAATACAAAGAGCAAGAAGAAGTCTTCCAAGGCTTCCACTACTCCTATAATCACTTTGCCCGATTCCCCGACAGGAGAGTCTTCTCCTGAACTTTCCGCCGATATTCACGCTGTAGAGTCATCTACGGCCAAATCAAAAAACGGTGGAAAGAAGAAAGGAAAGAAGAAGGCTAAAGCAGACAAGGCTCCGAAGGAGAAAACGGAAAAGTCGGAAACCAATGACAAAAAGCGCAAACCTCGATATCCTTGTCTTATTTGTGAAGAAGATCATTTCACGAGAGATTGCCCTCATCGGGCCGAGGTTGTGAAAATAGTCAAAGGTTCTCCCACTCCTGCTGTGTTAAAAGATCCATTTCCAAAGCAGGAAAGCAAGATGATAGGTTCTTCCTCAACTGCCAGTGAAGAACCCATTTTGATGATGTCTCATGTGAGGATTGCGAATCGATCGCAAGATTATGGTAGTAAGGCTCCTGTTGATGGTAAGGAAGCAGAATCTTCTCATTCTATTCCGTCAACCTCAGCTCCTGGTTCCGATCCACTACAGATCGAAAAACCTAACCCGGACTTAGTAATCAAACCGCCCGCCAAGGGTGTACTTCGAAGGTCTGCTTTCAATCCACATGCGAGAGCGGCCCAGAATTACAACATTGTTGAGGACTTAGCTGTTTCACCCTCAGCAATGTCGGCTTTAGAAGTGCTGCAATCATGACCAGCACAATGAAAATTACTTTTGTCGGCTATCGGAGCTGTTGATGTTCAGGACCCGAACCTGATAATCTTCGATCTAGAAAATAGTACACCGCGTCTACCCCATCAAATGGCTTTCCAAATTCCAGTGATAGTCAAAAACAGACCTATTCATCGGACTGTGATTGATGAGGGAGCTTCTACGTGTATTATGTCGATTCAATGTTGGAGATCGCTTGGTTCTCCTTCGTTGAACCAATCCCCGACCATCCTTAAGGCCTTTGATGGCCGTGGGTTCCGTCCGTTTGGTATTCTACAGGAATTGCCTATAGGGGTAGAAGGTAAAACCGTTAGTCTGGATGTGGAGGTGGTTGATGCCCCTCTAGACTACAACCTTCTTTTGGGTCGAAGTTGGTCATATGCTATGACAGCGGTCGTTTCATCGGTCTTCAGAGTAATTAAGTTTCCACATAACGGTAAGATCGTGACGATTGATCAGCTGACATACTTTTCATCCGACCCAGCCTCTTCAGAGAGTATCCAGCATGTCGGTAAGACGACAATCCCTTATAGGGACGTTGGCGTAGGTTTAGTTAAAGATTCTGATTTACTGGGAACTTTTCCTTTCCCTCCAATCAACGCAGACCCTTCATTTGCATCAATTCATATGATTACATCAGAAAACATTATTTATGATGATCCTTGGATCGTCCCATCTGAATCTGAGATAGACTCATTCGGTGATGCTATGCCTTTGAGTCCATATGAAATTTCTTATGAAGCTGTCATGTCTTTCACCGACTCGCGTTCAACCGAGATCGACCAAATGAATGTGGTCAGTGAAGAATCACTTTTCACATCAACCTTAGAACGGATAGCGTTTCCCGAAGTCGTGTCATCTGACGAACAACTTCGCGAAATCCTAAGTGTAGACGATCTACCATGGGAAGATCTCCATCACAGATCTTCGTTTTTACCTAAGGATGATGCTTTTGAAAATGATTTTTCATCTATATTTACTGCTGAATATGTCAAAGACGCTCAGAATCCAACGAAACATTCTGATTCAGAGTTGAATTTAGGGAATATTTCTCGTACTATTCCCATTGATATTTCAGTGAAGCCCGGAATTGAGGAGAACATTCATATAGGTGCCTCATGTACAGAAGATGAAATCCGAACTTACAAGGCCCTATTCCAAGAATTCTGCGATGTGTTTGCCTGGTCTTACGAGGAAATGCCGGGAATCGACCCTGCCATTGTTGTTCATGAAATAAAGACCTACCCGGATGCTAAACCCGTCCGGCAACGGTTGCGTCAGATTCACCCTCGGAAAGCGGCTGCGATTAAAGCAGAAGTCGAAAAGCTGTTGAAAGTAGGTTTCATTTATCCAATACCGTTAACGGATTGGGTATCGAATATTGTTCCGGTCAACAAGAAATAAGGAACAATAAGAATCTGTATCGATTATAGGGATATAAATCGAGCTTGTCCAAAAGACAACTATCCTACGCCTTATATTGATCAAATTATTGATGATTGTGCTGGAAGTGAGATGTTTTCCTTCATGGATGGTTTTTCGGGCTATAATCAAATCAATATTCTACCTGCCGACCAACCAAAAACGGCATTCATTTGTCCATGGGGGACATTTGCTTATTGCAAATTACCTTTTGGACTTAAGAATGCCAGGGCCACTTTTCAACGGGCGATGTCTTACGCTTTTCATGACATCAAGCACATTGTGCAACCGTACCTCGATGATTTTCCTGCTCATTCTTTACATCGAGCTGATCACCTTGTCCACTTACGAGCAATCTTTATGAGGTGTAGGCATTATCGAATTCGGTTGAATCCCCACAAGTGTGTTTTCTGTATAGAGACGGGTCGATTGCTGGGATTTGTTGTTTCAAAAGCCGACATTCGCGTCGATCCCTCGAAGGTTGAAGCTATCATCAAATTGCCTCCTCCTTCGAGTTTGCGCCAACTCCAAAGTTTGCAAGGGAAAGCGAACTTTTTACGCCGATTCATTCCAAACTACGCCGAGGTCACTAAAGGTTTTACACGGTTGTTGAAACAGAACGCTCAATTCTTTTGGGATGAGATTGCCCAATAATCTTTTGATGGACTTAAACACGCGTTGACCCATGCACCGTTGTTGCATCCTCCCAACTACAACCAGGACTACTTCTTATACCTCGCAGCTTCGCATTCCACCATTGGAATGGTGTTAGTTCAAGAAGATGAATTCGGAGCGGGACATGTGATATATTATCTTAGTAGGACCTTAAATCCCACTGAGCTAAAATATTCGCATGTGGAGAAATTGGCCCTGGCAGCCGTTCAAGCTGTCCAGCGTTTTCGTCACTACATTCTTCTCCGTAAAACTACAGTCATTTCGGATTGCAACCCTATGATTTATATTTTGACAAAACAACTGCTAGGGGGCAAGTACTCTAAATGGATCGTTATCCTGCAAGAGTTCGACTTGGATTTTGAGAAGTCCAAGTCTAAGAAATCCTTATTTTTTGCGGAATTGATGTGTGATTTCCCGCGTGCTGACACAGAAACTGTGGCAGAGGAGTCCATTGCGGACGAATCTTTGTTTCTTATCAGTACTTTAGATCCGTGGTACGGGGATATAATCATCTATCTCCAAACCCAAACCTTTCGGCCTGAAGCTTCAACGTCGGAACGTCGAAAAATTCGATTTCAATCCCAGCAATACAAGATTATTGGAGATACACTTTATCGCCGGGGGGCAGACTTAGTTTTTCGACGTTGTTTAACTCACGAAGAGGCTGAGAGGGTTTTGAATGACTGTCACTCTGGAGCATGTGGCGGTCATATGTCTGGGTATGCCACAGCTCAGAAGGTGTTGCGCACTGGCTATTTCTGGCCGTCTATGTTTAAAGATTGTATCATTGCAGTCCGGAAGTGCCACAACTGTCAAGTGTTTGATCGCAAGATGCGCGCACCACCTGCTCCTCTCCACCCTATAATTGCCGTTGGTCCATTCGCCAAATGGGGTATCGATTTTATTACTTGTAACCCTCACTCGGCCGGGGGGCATGCGTATATCATCCTCGCGGTTGATTATTTTACTAAATGGGCCGAGGCGATGCCTACATTCGACGCAAGCGGCAAAACAGCTGCAGTTTTCGTATTCAATCATATTATAACTAGGTTTGGTGTCCCACAAGCAATCATCACTGACCATGGGAGCCATTTTCGAAACATCATGATGACTGAGCTTACAAGCCAGCTTGGTTTGCGCCACGATAGCTCTACTCCTTATTATCCGCAAGCCAACGGTTTGGTTGAGTCTATCAACAAAGTTCTGGTTATCATGATCCGACGAACCATTGGTATTCATCGGTCGAATTGGCATAACATGTTATTTTCAGCGCTATGGGCATACCGAACCTCAGTGAAAACCTCAATAGGGTTCACTCCTTTCCAGCTAGTTTATGGCTTGGAAGCTGTGTTACCCATTGAATGCGAAATCCCATCACTTCAAATGGCTGTCGAATTACTTCCAGCTACTTCCGAAGAGGAGAAGCGTTTATTATACTTAGCTAAATTATATGAGACTCGACGTGACGCTACATTGGCAATCGAGACTCACGCGAACCGAATGAAAGCTCAGTATGATAGAAATGTGACCCCTCGAAGTTTTTCGGAGGGAGACCTAGTGCTATTATATGATCAAGCTAACGATAAGCTAGGTGCTGGAAAATTCGTTCCTATGTGGCATGGACCCTACATTGTAAAGCGAAAGCTAGCAAAAGGGGCTTATGAGCTGGTAGATTTTGATGGGGACTCTTTGGGTAAACCCAGAAATGGACTTTACCTAAAGAGGTATTATGCTTAAATGGTGGGTATGGAGAATTTTTAGTTAGGTTAGGTTTTCTTTCCAGCTAGTATGTTTGTTAGTTTAGTCAGTGTGCTTAGCTTAGAGAGTGTGTTTTTCGTCGTTATTCTGGCTTATCTTGGTTTTACTCTTGATATTGCAGATGTCGACGCCTCTCCAAACATACATCGGATTTGCTGATGGTGCTTGTCGTAGTACACGGAATATCTCTTCCGCAGCTTGGGTTATCTATTCGCCCTCTGACGAGTTAGTTTCTATGCATGGGGTAAGCCTCGGTCAAACAACGAACAACATTGCAGAATACAGTGCAGTGGTTGAATTATTATCCGAATCTATTTCATTTGGAATTCGACGTTTGATAGTGAGGTTAGATTCTGAACTTGTTGTATTACAGCTTAATAGAGTATATGCCATTAGAAATCCTGTGTTATTAAGGTTATTTTTGAGAGTGCGTCTCTTGGAACGTGAATTTGATTACATTGAATATCAACATATTCCAAGGTCTTTAAATACATTAGCAGATGCAATTGCTTCTCGAATGTTGGACAGACATTTACGATAATCATGCAAGTAAATTTAAAAGCATTTCATCACATATGTTAAACAAGATAAGCCGGTAATAGTGATATATATATAGATAGGAGTGTGTCAAAAAATATACATCGTCTTCGATCATAGGTCGAAAAACACCTTATGATCGGCAAAAATGATAAGTACAAAAAGTCAAAAATGTCATATGTGTCTACAAAAGTGACTAGCCAATCACTGGTAGTGCTCCCTATACGACACCACTGCACGGGCTACCTTACACAAGAATCTCCTAAACGGCCCAGGGACTGCGACTACATAGCGCTGAAGTCTGATAGGAATATCATCTATGGTAGTCTCAGGTATATCCACCGTCAGACGCTCTAGATCCTGCTCCAACTCAGCTAGTGACTCTGCAGCCGCGTCCTGTGGAGCCGGTACCGGTGCAACTGGATGTCTCCTCTCAAAAGGCCGGACGTTGGCTGGGCGCTGTGGACCAACATCTGCATTTTGAATTTTTGTACTGTCAGTTTTGAGACGATATATATAAAAAACAAAAAAATATATAATTTGAAAACTTGTGAAAAATAAAGTACCTCTGTCGTCCCATTGTTCTCCCTGTGGAAGAACCATGTCCGGATCACCTCGAAAATCTACTCCGGCATACGGAAAGTCCTGGATCGAAAAAACCTGGTCCTCTAACCAGTGAAAATAACTATCAGGGAATCGAACAACCGCCGCGCCCTCGTCAGGATGCCGGGCCATCACCGTGACCCATCATATCAGCTTTGGCTCCCGAGGACCCAAGATATCAACAGTGAGTTGCTGAGGGATCAGCATCGGAACTCTCTCTAAGGCAAAGCTCACAACTAGAGGCCCATATCCAAAGGTATTCAGTTGTCCGTTCTTTGCCCTAGTCAGTTGGCCCTTCATATTGGCCGACACAGCATCACACCAGTTGAAAATGGTGCCTTGGAAACAGTCAATCGCCATCCGCATTTGGGACCCGGTGGCAATATGTAAAGCGGCTGCACCGCAAATTCTGGTAACCGTGAAAGCTATAACCTTGAGTTCACGCAGAGAGATGTGTTTGATTTCTACGCCTTTCGCATGGTGTGCATTGGGTATGCACCAATCTGCCCGGAGACTAGCAAGGGATTGGCCACCCGGCCTAGTCCCGGCTAGATTGAGTTGCTCGCCCCTATTTGACAAGCCAGTGAGAAAGTATATGTCAGAGGGCTCTATCTCGAGCTGGTGCCCTTCGATATAAAAACATTGCTCATGAATGTTCCATCTCTCAACCAGCCACTCCAAGAATCTCACCTGAGCCCTCATGCCAGGTATGGCCCAGTATTTATATAGTCCGCATGCTTTTAGGGCATCAATGGAAGGTTGATGATTAATTGCGGCTAAATCGACGTCCTCGTGCTCTCTTTCTCTCCAATCCAAAATGGTGAGTGCCCTACACACCAAGAAATGAAGATTAGAATTGATATGGGAAAATTCAAATGGTTGTTTGTGGAGCTTGGGGTTTCAAATTCCGCCTTTCGCGGGGGACGCACCCCGCGTTTAGGACACAGAGCGTCGGGACGCAGCTGGCCTGAAGGTGGGCTGCGTCCCCCGACCTTTTTCCTGTATGGGAAAAAGTCGGGGGACGCAGGTCACCCTTAGGGCACCTGCGTACCCCGCAGAGCGATTTTTGAAACCCAAAACCCCCCAAAAATCAAAACTAAAACCTAAAACAAACTTTTAATCGGATGAAATTGAAGAGGAGGATGTTGTGAAATACCTGGAAGAGACGGCGTTCGATTCTGACGGTCGGATTCTCCGCAGCGACCACGGGAAGTTTATTTTTATAGGTTTTTTGGATGAGTGAATGCTAAGTTTGTTCATTTTTCACCATGGAAGGATATTTTTCAATGCATTTTTGCCTATCTTAAACAGGTATGAGTAATGTGTCGTTTTTGTGCAGGACAAAGGGATTTAGAGGGAAAATTGTCATTTTTCACGAACCAAAATATCAGAGTCATCTTTTAAGCCCTTTTCTGACTCCTAAAACATGAAAAGATTGCCGAGCGTTTCTTTTACACTCGTTAAAACGGAACTAAAAGACGGTCTCCTTATAGCTCTTTTCTGACCGTAAAATCAGGAAAAGATTGCCGGGTTTTTGTCGTTTCAAACTCGATACTGGAAATAAAACGACGTGTACTTGATCGCTTTTTACTTTTCAGGTCAGTGGCACTAATTATGAAAGTACTCCTTGGTCGCAAGATCAAGCGGTTCCCCCAGGTATTATTTTATACTTTTTCGGGCTTGAGGGACACAAATCTACGAAAAAGTTCAACTTGGAGTCTTCTTAAGTTTTTCAGACTCTCTAAAATTGAAAAACGCTGAGTTTCTCCTATACTGGACTCGTTAAAATTTCACAGTAAAGGACCTGTTCAATTACAAACAGGAACGAACCACTCCTTCCTAGGGTTCGAATCAAAACTAGGTTGGACTCATCCGAAGGATGAGCTTATAATCAAGCATATGTTATCCTCCTCAAGCTTGTTAAAAATAAAGAGGTACTTGCCAGAAATGGTGGGGGAAAAGAGAGAAGAATGAGCCTATTTGTTATCTTTTGTCTCAGAAGAAACTTTATTACCACTCTTGGACACGACACTTTTCATTCACCTGGGTTGGGAAATCCTTTACCTCACAGTTGATCAAACCACTTTGAAAGTCTTCAGCCGGGTTCCGGGGATTAACTTTGAGTCGTTTATCACCAAACCATCTGTCGTGTCGTTATGTGTTCAAGAGGTCTGCAAACAAAACTTTCATATGCAAAATACTTGCCATCCATTTGACCATCCCTGAGTCAGTCCTTACAGCAACATTTCTTCAACTTGAACAATGATTTCGTGTTGTGGGCTTGCCTACAACGGGTCGCTTTCTATCGACATCAGCACATTATCTAGAGAGATGACTTAGAAATCGTCAGTACCTTGAAGTCTGCATGCATCAATGGCAGGTTTCTCGCCTTTGACGTCAGTTTACATCATTGACTTTCGATCAAAGGATTCCGTGAAATGTTCGACATCAACTCATTCATTCACATCTCATGGATTGTACTGGGTACTTTGAGAACCATTGACATTACTGGTGGTCTCTCTCACACTTGTTAACAGTTTACATCATCGACTGGTAATCAAGTGGTTTCTACCATGTTCGACATCAACTCATTTATTCACATGGCTAGAATCGTACCAATTCGGGAAGTAGAAATGAAGACCCTGGATCTAGTTTCCACCATCCAGGCTGCGAGGAGTTTTGTATTCATTATCTAAGTAGACTAATCATAAACGGATGGCTGCGCCCATACTGTGTCTACAAAAGTCTATGATTATGATGTACTGCAAGATCATTCTTGTATCAGAGTAGTTAGTCTGTTAGTTAAAGTTTTGATCTGAGTATGGGAATGCCTACCTCAGTGATGATATAATCTTATACATGTATTTTGTGTTGAAAATTGCAGGTTCTGACCAGGCTCTCCACGAGATAATCCTTGAAATGATAAAGCGCTTCACCCTTCCTAGATAATACAAAACCCTAATCTATTTCAGGCTTCGCACTTTAGGGGGCAATCTGTTACACTAAAAAATGTCACCATGGCTATTTACAGTTAGTATGGCTCTATCAACAGTCATGCTATCCTCTTAGGCAAGTCTTATGCCTCTGCTCTCCATGTCAAACTCCAAAAAGAGAGAAAGTATTTATAAATGTATTTATTTCTGGGTACGCAGGTTCTCTCAACCTTACCTGCGGGTACGCACCCAATGTTCACAAAAGCTGCGTCCTTGGACGCTCTGTATGTAAAGGGGCAGGTGCGTCCCCCTGTAAAGGTCAAAATGCGCAAGTTTCATCTTTAAAAAGTTACTTGTGGTCATTTCTAGAGCATTCTAGAAGGTTGTTCGACGTGTATTGAGCGCCTCCAGATGGTTCATGTACCCCTACCAAAGAGGAACTTATCCCATCAATAAGGGAGCTATCCCATCCAAAGAGGGGATTATCCCATTGATGGTGGACCTGATTAACTTCCTCTTGAGCACTATAAATACAGGTATTGGGCCAGAAGGAGGGGAGGTTGGAAGCTAAACATTTCTAAGGGTAGATGCTGCAGGAATTAGGACTCCCATTTAGAAGCTTGTGAGGAGAGATTGCCATCTTTGCTTGTTCTATTTGGAAGTGGGTGAGCTTTGTCAAAGTAAAGGAGAACTCTTGATGGACCCTGGGAGGGACTTGCACAACACCAAGGCTCAGGTTGTAATTGTTCCTTTTGTTACCTATTAATGCAAATGAGTCCATTCTTCTCAATAACTTGTTATTTATGAGTTGTTTCATGTACTCCTTGGTCTATGTGTTAAATATGATTTATTCTATGAGATTATCAAGTGCTATTTAATCGTTTGATTGTTAGTGGATGCAGGTTTCAAAGTGAAGGAGGAGCTCATCCGGATCAGCGGAGCTGGACTGCTACAACAGCGTGGGACTACAGGTAGGATCTAAACACTTGATTTCCTGTATAGTAAATGCATGTTTAGAGAAGGATTGATCTTGTTTGTCTTGTTTGTCACTAGAGAGTCTTAGGCTCCTAGGGAGGTTGGTTGTGTCCGCACTATTAACTCTTTCCGCCTGACACCAGGGACCACGTTTCATAAATTTTCAGACTGGATGCTCCTAGTACATAATAATACACATGAAGGCCTTGTTTCATCAAATTTTCATACTGGACCCATCAGGAACTTTGAAACTTAAATTGCATCAACCAACAATCAATTAATCTAAACAATTAGATGACTGTCACCAGAACACTGTGCTGAACCTAGAAACCTACATCATCATTCAGAACCATCTGCAACCTCAAAACTCATACATCAGAATGTATACGCTACTTTACTGAACCCAACCTGCGTGTATATGCTACTTCTGTAATCAAACCTGCATATACCTTCAAGACTATTGAAACATAAAATTTATGAATCAAGTCCGTACCAACTAGCAGAAAGCTAACCATCTATTGTCTATTTACAAAGCTTTACATAAGCAGTAGCAGAGATCACCCTTCTCAATTATTAAATAAATCAATCAAATACCAAACTCCTTATGCATTTAGTTTTACATTCAAATCTAAGAAGACTTCATTTACAAACAACAGTAAAACACCATAATTGATCAGATAGACCAGTCAGATCTGAAGAAGAGGTTTTTATTTTTTATACGCTATTTTGAAGAGTAGAACCTGCGTGTACACACCTTTTGTAGAGACAAACCAGTGTACAGATCTGCAAATATTAACTTATAATTTCGCTGCATTTCCGGACTTCAGAGAAACCCATATCACGACATTTAAAGAATAAAACAGGTGTACATAATCAGATCTAGCCCAACCAATATCAGATCATTCAATAATAAGTCATTTAAGGTCTCATGATCTTGATCCAACCTTGAATTCAAGGTTCACAAAGTATTTCATATCAAATCACAAACATAACCCCTGCAACATAAAATATACTTTAGATAGAAGTATTCCTTAGAAACCCATACACTTGCACACTTGGCCTTATGATCTTCTCCTCATATAGCTTTAGGCCCTTTGTCAATACCTTGGACCAAAACCACTTAGGACCAATACCTTGGAACAAATACCTAGGGTCAATACCTCATACCACATACCTTGGATCAATACCTTGGACCAAAACCTTCGTTTTCTAGCATGTACGCTCTTTTCCTCCTGTGGGAGTGCGTGTATATGTATACGCTCTTTTTTTTTTTGTGGACCAGCGTGTATACGTTGTTTTTACTAAGTGGACTTGCATATACTTCTTAAACTACTTTTCATCAACCTTTTCCTTTATCCTTAGTTCCATCTTCTTGTTCTTCTGTACCACTACCCTGCTACCTCTGAATATACCTGTTGTACTGTGAGTTGCCTTTTACCAAAACTAAATTGACCTGTGAGTGAGTTGCTAGCAAGAATAGCACTTGTATCATAATGCCAACAATCCCTTGTCAGAGCATAAAGTGTATGGTTGACCTGGCAACGATTAACTCAACTCTGGAGGGGATGGGGACAGTATGACTGAAGGCAAAAATGGGCAACACAAGATGAACGATATGAAAATATGGATGGAATACCGTGACATGATAGAATGGGACGTGAAACATACTACATGGATGCAAGGGTGACTCATTGTGAATGCTTTGAACAAGGGTGACTCGATGACACTGCCACACAGACTAGGACCGATGGGGACCAACAAAACATGAGTAAATGATGGTTACTCATGATGAAAGTTGACATATGGTATGAAAAGTATTTAGAGGAGGAGGACCTCAAAGTATAGGTGTTTATTTTTGATGAAATTCGATTTTGAGAGGCGATGAAGTGAATCTTCTTGTAAAAATGACTTCCTGGTGAAGTATCATATCATCTGTTAGCGCTTGAATTAGGCCTCAGGCTGAAAAAGACAAAATCCAAGGCAACATCAAACCACTTAGCCTCGTAGCTAGCCCTACGGGGCATGAGAGGGCTCTCTCCGGGTCTATCTCGGAAAAAGGTCTTCAAAGGGTGGAGATGACCAATAAAGAACATTGATTTTAGGCTAGTAAACTGATTGAGAAGGTTTGATTTCAGATTTTTAGGGTTTTGGTGGAAAACAGGGGGAGAGCAATTTTGGGTGCATGGATGGGACACAGCTTTTGCAGAGGTATTTTTGGGGCAAGGTAGGAGATTGTCTTGATGCCTTTGATTTAAGTGAATGGATAGGAATGACCGGTGAGGAGCTAAAGAGAGCAAGAAACTTTCGAGAGTCCTCTTTAGACAGAGGAAAACATAGATATTAAGCAAACTTAAAGGCAGAGCATACAAATTATGAATTCTACCTTAACACTTCATTTACTTAATGTGCAGAAAAGAAAAGTGGGAAAATGATACACATAACACACTTACAAGTACATGAGAGAAGCACACCATCAACACAAATAACCATAGGAATCCCAAATAGTGCTGCAAAACCCTGGTCTTTCCTTTGCCAAAATTGCAGAGATACAAAGTGTAATACAATAGAAGCTTATCCCTCAAGAGTCCAACCATGAAAATGACTAAGAAAATACATAATATAGGCAAGCTAACACCTTTCCTTGCCTCTAGGGGTCGAGCTCATCCTTCTAGGAGTTGTTTCAACCAATTCTAAACTGAGCACTAAAATCGAGGCAGTCAAAACCACTTGCCTCTATAAGCTAGGAAACCAATTCATTCATTAAATTTTTGACTTTTTATGAATGAATCTTCTAGAAGAGATAAATAAGTGCCATGACATCATAAAATTACATCAATTACATCAAGGAGGATGAAAAATCACTCCAAAAAGTCAAAACTAGTCAAATCTGCATTTTGCTGAGCTGTAGGTGAGAATCTGGCAAATTTCCCTGATGCATAGCGGCCCAATTCTCAACGCGTAGCGCGCCTTTGAGCCAAATTTTGAGGCACTTCCCGGCATCCAAATGAGGAAAAAGTAGGCTTGTTGGAAATTTCTGGATGTCTACTTTCCAGCCCAAGTGGAATTTCTCAATTTTGTGGTCATTTGCCCCTCCAAAATTGCAATCTCCCAAGACTGCTCCCTGTGTGTCCAAAAAGTGGCAGAAAGTCATTTTTTGCATGTTTTTTGACCTTCTGAGGGCTCAAAACCTGATGAAATGTCTTGGAAATTGCTGAGAAAGTGTAATTTGTCATGAAAAATCCAAAAATGCTGAGTTTTTGAGGAATGGACTTGCCCATCTTCAGGGTAGCGCGCGGCGCGCTACGCGTTGAGAGCAAAAACCTGTGTGTGGCAACAAAAAAGTCAAAATTGACCAAAATTGCTCAAAATTTCCTGAAATTTGAGCTGGAAGTGAATCATTGAGCACCATGCTCCTTCAAGGTAGCTTCAGCCAAAATATTAACGGGATCAGACCTTTTCCTCCGTTTTAGTGCCTTGGCCAAGCGTGCTTTAAGTACCTTCATTTTTGCTTTGCATACATGCATTCGAGCCCAATAGTGGTTCTTCATGTGTCGGACCATGTCTTTGTCCCTGTTGGCCTTTGCTATCAACCTCTCTAGATGTGTGTTCACCTGAATGAGCATAGAGCTTTTCTCCTTAGGTGTCAAATCACCGGGTCTCTTGCGAGCCAAGTTCCGGTCTTCTCGGATCCTCCGCAACTCATCAAGAGAGTATTCACCCTCTAATTGCTTGTTGCGATGCTCTAAATAAGTAATTGTCCAATTTGCCATCTCCAACTTTTGCTGCAACAAGTCATTTTCAGCCCTTAGTTGCTGGATGATCTCCTCTGACTCTGGGTTAGGAGAAATGATATCAAGGTCAACAACATCTATGCCTGGAACACCTGATGGCCCCTCATCAATCTTGGGTTGCTTGCCTCTCTCTGGTACCTGTGCTGTTGTCAAAAGCGAGGCCCCTTCCACCTGATGTGGAGATAACACTCGCTGTGTTGATGAAGAAGGCGAGACCCCTTCCACCTGATGTGGAGATAATACTCGCCGTGCAGATGCAAATAAGGCCCTGTGGCCTCTCTGATATGTGACAAATGGAGGGGAGCTGACATGCTCGGGTTCTGGAATGTCAAACTGATGTGAAGGCCCTCCCTCATCACGGACAACCTCAGGAGGTGGCTGTGGCACTGTGAACAAGTAACGAGAAATGAAATCCTCCCATGGAATACCCTGTTGTGCCAACTGATGCATGACCACAATCTTGATCAGTGCATAATGATAAATGCTCTTGTGTTGCTATGCTGGGCTCTTTCTTTGCACCAAGGGCACCATCCTCTCTATATTTCGGCACATGAAAAATGGAATGTTCATCATTCGTACCCGTGTGAAATGCATCAACAAACGGATATGGTACGAATACAAACGTGAAAATATTCCCTCACAAGTGAAATAGCGAATGATGATCCTCATCAAAGGTGCATACTCGTCTCTTAAGAATCTAAAGGGAAAAACACCAGTTAGGTGCCTCATATATACAGGTTTGATATATGGCTCATAATGAAATCAGTCCAACTGCTGGCGCTTGTTCCACTCTTCTCCAATATTGGGTATCCCTGTTGCTTGAGCAACAATCTCGGGTGACAATGTGAAGTCCACTCCTGCAAGATTCACATGCCCATTGTGCAAATGTAGGACAAACAAGCGGGCCAATTCCTTGTGGTGTTGAATTTGGGAGATTCTCTCACAATATTCATAGCATGATTGATATCGGAAACATGACATTGCAAGTGGACAAGCTTGTAGATAAGCCAAAGAGGTGGGCTCCTCCCTGACATGCTGACCACCTTTACCACCCCTGTGATGCCTCCTTGGCACCTCTACCTCTGGTGTTGATTCACGGTCATCACTTTGCTCATAATCTGTTTCGGTTTCTGACATGGTTTTGGAGGCAAGTGACTGAAAAATAATGCTGACTGTGCACCCAATGAACTGCTGTTTTGACTTGTTTAGATGCTGTTACCAAGGGGACAAGCACACATGGGAAATGTTAGGGAAAAGGGAACATTGAGGGGATTAGGGAAAACAAATGTGAAAGGAAATTTTAGGAAAGGAACATGGAACATATACAATCATAATTTGTGGGATTTTAATGGGAAGTGGGGTTTAGGAAATTTACATAGGATTTTAGGAATTAGTAGGGTTTAGAGATTTTAATGATTTTTAATAGGGAAATTATATGATTGCATGGAAAAATGTCAAGGAAAATGGTGATGAAAATATGGGGAAAGAGGAATGGAAAATAGGTAACCTTGGGCAGCAAATTTCAATGAAACCCTAGCACATTTACATTTTTAAATTTGATACAGCAAGGTAGGGTTTTACTCCATATTAGCATGGAATTTTTGCATGTTCATTGCATTCATCTTAGCCAAACCAAAACCACCATGGATTAGAGGCCTACCTGAAAAGATTTGGAGAGAGAAGCAGTTTTGGTGGCTTGCTGGCGATTTCCTGAACAAGAAACACAACGCGTAGCGCGCCCAGCCTGATGCGTAGCGTGCCTCCAACGCGTAGCGCCTGATCCGGATCTTAAGCAGGAACGCAATAGATTACAGAGATAACCATAAATACAGAGATGCGATAACCATAAAAACAGAGATGCAGCGGAAATAATACTTCATTTCATTACTGTAAAATACTGAAATATGCTTACAAATAGAAATAACCCAGCTAGGGCGATGGTAGCTTATCTCTGAGAAGAGATGTGTCGGCTACATGCCTCTGAACTGTTTCGAACTGTCTTTACAATGAGGCTCAAAGGCCTATTTATTACTGAGAAACAATGGAAAACCCTTCACATTCCAAAACCTAACCCTAGAAGATGAAACGCCAAATTGTGGGCCCCGTTTTGGGGTGAGTTGGACATCCAACTTCCCGGGGTCGCGAATTGGTCATCTTATCTCCGTTTGACGCGCATGATAGCCCGTTGGAAAGATCTCTCCGAGGACTACGACGGAAAAGACGATTTTTTTCCCAAAAAACATCGTTTAGGGCCTCAAAACGGCTCCGGAAGTTTAGGACCCGAAAAACTGCTAAAAATAGTAAACTGCACTATAATTAAGGAAAGTGAAAAACTGAAAGAGACAGTTGTGGGGGTCCAAATGGGATAGGTGGGTGGCCACCAACATCCACCTGGATCATTCCTCCCCCCTTAGGAAGCAATGGTCCCCATTGCGTTGAGTTCCTCCCTGAGATGAGGAAGCTTCTGCTGAGCTGGGTCACTGGTGAGCTGTTCTGCAATCTCTAATGTGTCCATAAATGGTGGGAAGCATGGTCGACGATGGTCCACATTGAACACTCGGTGCAAGCGAAGGAACGGAGGAATGCTTTGCTTCAAAGCATTGTTTCCCGTAGCCTTGGTACTGGTGTAAGGACCATGTCGGAGTGGCCTGAGCTTCTGATGGGTTCTGGTAAGGCGTTCTTTTTGTCGATGCAACCAAACTTTGTGTTTAGTCAATTTAGTGTTATCTAAATTGCTATCATAAATTGTCAACCTGAGGCTCGTAAGCTGATGAAGTGAAGATGTACAGTATGTACTTAAGTAACCTCTTAGATCTTTTTGTCGTTTGGGGGTGTTGTTTGTGGTCAATTTATCTTCCTAAGATGGAGTGATGATTTTATAAACAGATGAGTGATAGTGTGTGTAAGGTGATTTCTAAATGAGTGAGTGTGTGTTACTGGTGGTTTCTAACTACCTTCTAAACTTGCAAAGAAAGAGCTTGAAAGAAATAACTTTAAATGAAACTGAAAGCAAAGAACCACTTTCTAATGGCACTAGTCACTACTCATGCTGCTGCAATAAAAAGGTAAGAAAAACCACTTTAAAGACCAATTATAATGTTCATCTCTTCCTAACACTCTGCTTCCAACATATAGTACTATGTGAAACATGATTAAGAAGTAGTTAGAGATAAGTCTAAAAAGTAATCAAGCTCTAAGATGACAAATTATAACACCACTGTGCCTCTCTTCAACATTCTGCTTCCAACATACATTGTAATGTGTAACAAGTGAAGAAAGAGTTAGTGATATAAGTCAAAAACTACTCAAAGCAAGCTGTAATTTATTAGTATTCTGATCTCTTAAAGATGAATAATTGATGATAAGGAGACCATCAATATGTTAGCATACAACTTGAGAAACTAAACTAGAAATCAAGCTAGAAAAACAGAGTAAAGGCAGCAACTATGAATATGACAACTGAAAATACCATCAGAGATAAAGCAAATACAACAAAGACACACAATCCCGGGCTAACACCTGCAGAAAACAATCCTGATCAGTTAAAGTAAATGCTGGAAATGAAATGACAGTGAAAGTAAATCAAAACTGTACATGTTTTAAAGAAAAGGAAAATTGCTGAATTCAAAAGAAGGAAATGGCAAGAACATAAAAGTAAATTTACTGTACAAAGGCTGTTATGAATGGGGGCCCTCCATCTACAAAACCCAAGGAAAGATCAGCTACTGGAAAGAGTCAAAACAACACAGTCTTCTATTAACTCATATGCAGAAATTACAGTAAAAAGTGTTGAAACAGCAGCTTCAAAACAGAGTTTCTGGATACGCTAAAATTGCAGCAATTACATAAACAAAATAACTAAAGACTAATCCTTAAGCGTGCGCAGACGCTGGATTTTATAGGCGTATGAACAACTGCCTACTGCGTAAAACATGAAACTGGAAATTAACTGACAGTCATGCTAATTAAATGGTTCAGCAACACGTAAACATGTCCGTGTGCTTTCTGGAGGGTACGGTCGTCATGGAGGTTGAATCCAAGGTTGGATCCTGTCTCCCATAACCTGCGTAGCGTGGAGGAATCGCCATCTGGAGTGACGTGACCTTTCAGCTTACGCAGCACCGTTTGAGCTGGCTTTGTTGACCGAAGTTTGATCCACGTTGACCGGAGGTGTGCGTGGCGTTGCTGACCGAACCAATAGCATAGGAACCTTTAACACCTTCATTCCCACGTGCCCATGTGATTCGTTTTTCAAAATGACACGTGGAACATAGAGATCAATGAAAAGGCTGCGGAATGACTAGATAGCTGCGGAATTGCTGAATGGCTGCGGAATTGCCAGACAGTTGCGGAATCTCTGTGCATATGTCAAAAATCTAGACAAACAGTCAAACATTAGCAAAGTTAACCAATCATGCTTAAAGACATCAAATGTAATGATCTGGATAGGTTTATGAGGAAAATAGGGCAAAATAGAGGGATAAGTGAGGAAAAGCTGTAGGTAATGATAGATAATTAGGTGCAAGTTAGAGGCTCTACATACCCCCACTACGAGGGTGTTGCATGTCCTCATGCAACGAAAACATTGTTTAATCTACCTGCTGAGATGCCTCTGCTAGGACATCTAGTCTTCTCCTCTTCCTCTGTGTATCCACATTGACTCTTGGTTTCCTCACCAAGCATCTGAATTTTAGATTGACCAAAGCTCCGCTTAGCTTCCTGCATTTCTTCTTTAGCTTTCTGTTTTTCCTTTGCCAAAGGCCCAGATGAAGCATGGTATTATCGTGGATCATCTTGTCCACCTTAGCTTGTTCCTTCAATTTTTCATTTTCTTGTATGATGTGGCGATTTAAAACTTCAAGCTCAAAATTTTCCTGTTTGAGTGAGTGAACTTGCTGCTCAAGAGGTAGAACAGTGCTTGGACCAGCAGCAGCTTGTTCTAACATCTCCAGGTAATTATAAACTTTTTGCTGATCTGGGTCAATCTCTGGTGACCTCTTTGGACTAGACTCATGCTCAAATTCGGGTTCATGCTCAAAAGGACTTTCCTCACGTGGAGGACTAGTCTCAACCTGCTCAACATGTGGAGGGCTTTTCTCAAAGTCAAGTCTTGTAGCAACCTTTTCAGGTGTGCTCAAGTCAATAATGAGTGACTTTTTATCCTTTGTGGTCCCCACTTTGCCTTGTAGCCTGCTGCTCCTCCTCACGGTGGTGATGCTCTGTTTTTCCTTTTGTTGCTTTTGCTTTTGTTTTTGCATCTTCTTGGAAAGGGCAGCCTCATGAAGTTGGGCCAATCTATGTGCTAATGGCTGAGTGTCCTCTTCACTGGAATTTTCAGGAGTAAGGTAGGTTTCTTGGGCTATAGCTTTTCCTTTATCTTTCTTTTGTCTCTTCCTACTCTCCTTTTTCTTTTGAGCAGCCTCTTGGACAATTTCTTGCAGGGTTTCTGTAATGATTTCTTGGGCTGTTTGGTCAATGTCTACAACAGGCTCAGGGTCATTTTCTTTTTCAGAATGATGTGCAACAATTTCTTCTTCAACAAGGTTTTGGACAGTTTCTTCTTGGACAACAATTTCTGGGGTAATTTCCTCTCTTCTCTTCCTTCTACTCTTTTTAGGTACTTGAGGTGAACCACCAGAGGTTTCCCCTATCTCTTGGAAATGATTTCTTACAAGAAATCTTTCCCATGTATCTCTTTTTGCTTTCAACTGTTCTTCAACTAGTATCTTGACAAGCCCATGATGATACAAATGTGGCTCAATGTTTCTTGGGTTTCTTTGGACTATTGAGCACATTTTTCTAAGGCTTGAGAGTAAAAAGTATGGAAGGTTAATGTCATGCTCTCCTAAGAAATGCATCATAATTTTGGCATGGTAAACATATAGAATTCCAAACCTTCCCTCACATGTAAAGAATTTTTGTACTAGTAGAAGCAAAGCTGTCCATTCTTCTTTGACAAGATTAACAGGGATTCCCTTTGTAAAAATGCTAGTGTCCATACCTGGATTCTTCAGAATTTGCTTCCATTGCTGGTCTTGTACTGATCGGTTTTTGAACCATCTCTCCCCAGTTTGTGGTAGTGAAGTGGCCTGTGCTAAACTGCTTTCGGTGACTGTAAATTTCAGATCTCCTATCTCCACTTGGTTGTCTTTGTCTTTGAAAGAACGTGCAAAAGCCTTGGTGACCTCTCTATGGTAACCCTTGAATTTTTGGATGCACTGGAGCCAATTTGCCTTCTGCAAAGCGTCTTTGACTTGGGGATATCCTTCCAGAAATTTAGAGCCCTTTGGCTCTGCCCTCAAAAGTTTACCCATCAGCTCTCTTACAGCTCTGTTTTAATACTTTGGAGAAAGGGTTATACGGCTTCAACAGTGGCTTCAACACAATAGATTTACGGCTTCAACAGTGGCTTCAACCGTAATACACTCACAACAGTGGTCAAAGTTTAGCAGAGGAGAAAAAATGAAACAGAGTATGGTTACGGTGGCAGAGTAGTGAATAAGGCAGAGCAGTGGAAAACAAGGGAGATGCGGAAGTGAATCAACAGCGTGAATGAGATTATGTGTAGGAGGGTTATGAATAATGGGGAGAAACGGTTAAGTCCCTTAGACATCGGTCATGAGTGTACATTTGGCTGCGGAATCATAACGCAGAGAGCCGTAGTACAATTGTCTACGTCACTCAGGTACAAGAATTTAAATGGAAGAGCAGCCGTGCTTGAGTTTTAAAATCGTGATGAATAGGGACTGTCAAGGTTGAGGGATACGTGGATTTCCGGTCGAGTAATGGAAAGGATTGGTAATCATTACATTAAATGGCTAAAAACACAATCCGTAAACCATGCAAAATGTTATAACCGTAGGTTTAGAAATTAGATCATACCTTATGTATCCGCGCTTTGATTCCTTTTGCTCATCTGACACTAACCTTTCATTGTTTATTGCTGCTACATGACCTTTTTCAATTTTTGCTGATGATTTTTGGACTGCAGATTCCTTCTTAAAACAGACTGTGTTTTTTATGTAGGTGCAGAAAGTGTATCGGCTGCGGAATTGGGATGTTGGCTGCGGAATTGCTCCTCAGCTGCGGAAACTGCAGTGATACCCTTATGTCTGCACAAAACAACTTTAGCTGTGTGAAATAAATCTGACAATGACTTTATTGGTGAGATGGAATGTAATGGATGGATGGGTGGAAAGGAATGAGGTGGAGTAAGAGTGATTGGATGAATGAGATGGTGAATGAAGTGGATGAAATGGCGAAATGAGATGGAACAAGGAGAAGAGAGAGATTTTTTTTTTTTGGAAAATGTGAGGTGTCAGGTGACCCTGATTTTCACCTCAGATTTTCTGCATAAGACTGCCAATCAGAGATTGGTTTTCAGGCTTATACATTTTTTTTTTTTTTTTCAAAAACCAAAGATTAGGCTGATGGAGGAGAAGAATCCTTCTCCACCAACCTGATTGCAGAATCTTCTTTAAACAACTTGACAAATTCCTCTTTTGAGAGTGGCTTCTGGTAGATCTTCAAGCGATGGCCATTCACAATAAGAGGAGTATGAAATTCATCAATAGTTTTCACTCGAACTGCTCCATTGCTAAAGACTTCATCAACCTCATATGGCCCAAGCCAATGAGTTTGAAATTTTCCTTTGAAGTCTTTAAACTTTGAATCAAACAATAGAGCCCAATCTCCTTTCTGAAACTTTCTTTCTTTGATATGTCGATCATGCCATTTAGTTCTTTGGTGCTGAACTAGATCGGTCCTTAGAATTGCATCTTGTCTTATTTGATCTAGCTCATTTAGCTGGTCCATTCTGTGTTTTTGGGCTTCCGAGAGACTCATTCCCAATTGGACTGCCATCTTGAAGGTCTTGATTTGGAACTCAATGAGGAGCAGGACTTCCTTCCCATAAACAAGTTCATAGGGAGAATGTCCTGTGGTGTTCCTCCATGTAGTTCTATAGGCCCATAAGGCTTCAGGAAGCCTTTCCGCCCAATCTCTTCTATGAAGATGAATAGTCTTGGCGATAATGCCTTCAAGAACTTTATTGGTAGATTCCACTTGGCCATTTGATTGCAGATGGTATGGAGTAGATGTTCTGTGCTTGATCTTATATTCCTCCATCAGCTTCTCCATCAATTTAGATGTAAATTGGCTTCCTGATCTGTCACAATTTCCTTGGGACACCAAAACGAGTGAAAATATCCTCAAAAAGAAATTGAACAACTGAATTTTCAGTGGCAGAAGGCAATGCCTTGGCTTCTATCCACTTAGTAACATAATCAGTACAAACCAATATATACTTCTTTTGCTTTGATGGTGGATTAATAGGTCCAACGAAATCTAAAGCCCATTTCTCAAGGGTTCGATGCATACCTGTGGCTGTAGTGGCATTTCATTTGAAGGAGTTGGTCTCCCAACTCTTTGGCAGCTGTCGCACCTTCTAACATACTGCTTTGCATCTTTAAAGAGAGAAGGCCAATAATATCCCAGAGAAAGGATTTTATAGGCTGTCCTCTTGTCAGCAAAGTGTCCTCCGCATGGTTCATCATGACATGCCTTAAGGATGTCAGGCATTTCATCTTCCCGAACACATCTTCTGATTATACAATCTGGCCCTGTTTTGAACAATTCATTAGAAATCCAAGAATAATGTGAACTCTCCTGAATGATTTTCCTTTTCTCATTAGGAAATAAGTGTAGAGGTAGCTTCCCTGTAACTAGATAATTAGCAATATCTGCATACCAAGGAGTCTTGGTAGTTACTGCAAACAAGTATTCATCCGGAAACTTATCTTCTACTGGAGAATCTTCATTAGTGTTTTGGATTCTAGACAAGAAATCAGCTACTGTGTTTTGTTTTCCAGGTCTATCTAACACAGTAATGTTGAATTCTTGTAAAAGTAAAAGCCATCTTGTAACTCTGCCATTAGTAACAGGTTTGTTCATTAAATATCTTATGGTAGAGTGATCAGTATGGACAAAGGTTTCATAGCCGGTTATGTAGTGTCTAAACTTGTTGATCGCATGTACCACAACTAAGAACTCTTTTTCTGTAACAGTATAATTTAACTCAGTGGGAGTCAAATTTTTACTGGTGTAATAAATGGCATAAGGGATCAAATCCTTTTGTCCCAAAACAGCTCCTAGAGCTGTATCTGAAGCATCAGTAGAAATGTGGAAAGGGAGTTTCCAATTTGGCCCCCTTAAGATGGGTGCTTCAGATATTCTAGTCTTTAAAGCTTCAAAGACAGACTGACACTCAGGATCCCATTTGAACTCACAGTCTTTGGTAAGCAATTTGAAAAGAGGAGATGCTATCTTAGTGAAGTTTTCAATAAACCTTCTGTAATATCCAGTAAACCCAAGAAAACTTCTAACATCCTTTTGGCAATTTGGAACAGGTAACTTGGAGATGACTTCCACTTTGGCTCTATCAACCTTAATTCCATCTCCTGAAATATGATGTCCTAAAACAATCCCTTCAGTAAACATCATAAAACACTTTTCATGACTTAAAGAAAGATTTGTTTCCTTACATCTTATCAGTACTTTTTCCAAATTTTCCAAAGCTTCTTCAAATGTATTACCGTAAACTGTGAAATCATCCATATAGACCTCTACACAATCATGGATTAGATCTGAAAAGATACCTAGTACAGCCCTTTGAAATGTAGCGGGTGCATTGCACAATCCAAAACTCGGTAGGCAAAAGTTCCCCAAGGACAAGTAAATGTGGTTTTGTCTTGATCTTCAGGTGCTACCTGAATTTGATTATACCCACTAAAACCATCCAAGAATGAGAAATACTTTTTACCTGCTAAAGTGTCTAGTACCTGATCAATAAAAGGTAGAGGGAAATGATCCTTTAAGGTTGCCTTGTTCAATTCTCGATAATCAATGCAAACTCTCCATTTACCATTCTTCTTGGGCACTATAACCAAGGGAGAAACCCATTGGCTATCTGAAATGGGGTAAATGAAGTTTACCTTGAGTAATTTCTGGAGTTCTTCTTTCACGATTTCCCTAAGGTTTGGATTCATCCTTCTTTGTGGTTGCCTAATAGGTCTGCTGTTTTCTTTAATATAGATGTGATGAATACAAGTCTTAGGATCGATTCCTTTCATGTCAGTGTATTCCCATGCAAATGCAGTAGAATGTTTTTGCAAAAGTTTGGTTAATTCTTCTTGTTGTGGTCTTTCCAAGTTTTTATTAATGTTCAATGTTTTTCCTGGAAGGATTTCAACTGTAGAACTACCAAACTCTTCCATTGAGAAGAGAGACATCTGTCTAGAGGAGAGATATTCAATGTCCGCATCTAACTGAAACTGTGTAGAGTCATATTCTAAAGGTATTTCAAAATTTTCTAATGTATTTAGGATTTGGCTGTCTTCACTGATCTCAGAGATGGTTAGAACAGGTTGTATAGTATCCTCATCATCGACCCACTCATCTTCTCATATTTCTGTTATTGCCTTTGCTGGAGGATATAAGTTGAATTTCTTGGTGGAATTACCATCTGATATATACATGTCTCCAGACCTACAACTGATAAAAGCATCAGCTGTTGCTAGCCAAGGTCTTCCTAAGATAAGAGGATGTCCTCCTAGATTGTTCTTGGGAGTTAAAATCATAAAATCAACTGGATATTCCCAAGAGTCTAGGGAGACTGGAATGTCTTCCAATACACCATCAGGTTTAATGATTGATCGATCTGCAAGTTGCAGTAAAGTAGGTGTAAAGAGAAGGTTAGGAAGCTTTAACTGATCCATGGTCTGTCTACTCATGATGTTGATAGCGGCTCCTAAGTCAATCAAAGTATTTGGGATTTCAACCCCATTAATATGAGTTTTGACAATAGGGCTACCGGGATCCACATACTTTTGCATGGTAATCTTACCCATCATAATGTCTGCAATTTTTCCAACTAGATGTATCCTTTTGGTATCTCTGGTTCTCTTTCCTGTTTTCTTCAAACTCAACTCCTTTATTGTCTTTGCTAGAATGGGAATTTCCTTAATGGCTTGTAACAAGGGGATCTTGATACAGACATTCTTCAATTCATCTAGAAAACTATAGTTAGGCAACCAAATTTGCTTTTCCACTCCTTTGTCAATTTGTAATCTTTCAAGAAAAGGAGGTGTAGCTGAAGATGTCGGTTGCTCCACTATGGGAGTTGTGGGGGTTGATTCTTTTTCTTTTTCTTTTTGAATATTTTGGTTTTGAAGTGATACTTCAGAACCCTTATTGACTTGAAGAGATTCTTCCTCAGAAATGCTTGGCTGTTGAACATTTGTAGAAGGTTGATCTAGGATTCTACCTGATTTGAGTTGTACTTCATTGAGAGGAACAACCATATAGGTAGGGAATGGTTGACCTTCCATCATGTAAGCATTTTGAGGGTTCCTATTATTGGGATTTGGTAATGGCTGAGAGGGAAGTTGATTTGACTTTTGCTGGGATTGAAGCAAGAGTTGAGAATTTTGATTTTGTGGAGGAGGCTGTTGTTGTTGAGGGTATGGCAATGATAGTTGTTGACCTTGATTTGGAAGTTGTGGAGCTTGATGGTTCTGAAAATATGGAGGATATTGATAGAATTGAGCAAATCTCCCATAAGGATTTTGCATGCTTTGCATCCATGCTTGAAAAGGATTTTGAGGTTGAGGCCAAGGTTGTTGCCAAGGATTCCAATTTGGTTGGGGTTGAAAATTCATAGAGTTGTTAAACCCTTGATTCTGTTGCCCTTGCCAAGGTCTCCTTGCAACGAAACAGAGAGATTCAAGTGTATTTGGATCTTCTTGAAAGACTGCTTTGAGGCCAGGAATTGAAGGACAATCCTTGGTCTCATGAGTTTCTGAGCAAATTACGCATGTTTCTACAACGTGTGCATCCAAGGGACATTCCCTTAAAGCATGTTTCTTTCTACATTTCGGGCAAAAAATGGCCAAAGCCTCAGCTTCTGCTTTTTGTTTATTGTGAATCTTAAGGGTATCTAATTGTTCACTAAGACTCCCTAAGATGTCAGTTTTGAATTCATCAAGCATATTGCCGATTTCAGCCCTACTTACTGATCCCGTTGCAGATTTATTTGCTCTAAGGAGAGAAGGATCTCTAGGCCCTTTTTGAGTTTTTGATTTGCCCCTTGAGAGATGGATACATAGTTCTGCTATATCATTGAGTGAAAGTTGAGATATATCCCCTTTCCCCATCATGTTCAAGATATCTATCCATTCATCCCTAATGGCTTTTAATAGGAGGGCTTTTAAGGTCTCTTCATCCAAATTACTCATTTTTGCTCTTTTTAGGTTATATTGAAATCTTTCAAGTAAATCTTCTAAGCTCTCATCTTCTTTTTGTATCATTTTAAATACCTCATCCTTATGATTAGTAGGCATACAATAGTCCAGATACCTATCCAAAAATGTTTGTTTCATTTCATCCCAAGACCTAATGGATTGAGTGAGTAACCCCATGAACCATTTCAAAGCTTGATCCTTCAATGTTGAAGGGAACAATTTGAGTTTCTGCGAGTCATCCAGATAGTCATAAGTTCGACACACAACTTCAAACTCAAATAAAAATGTTTCAGGGTCCTCAGTTCTTAACCCATGGAAATTTGGGAGGACAGATGGCGATATGTTTTTCATAGTGGCTCGGGAATCCTCATTAACAATGGGAAACCCAAATGAGTTATCCCCATCTCTATTTCCTCCTCCAATGGGACCTCTACCTCCTCCATTGTTGTTGTTTCCTCCTCCTCCTCTACCTCTACCTCTACCACCTCCTTCTTCCTCTGCCATGATGGTTCCCCTAGGGATTTCAAAATCTTCTGGTTCTTCTACAAAGGGTGAATGAGAAGAGATTTCTCCTTCTTCTTCAGATGATTCTACTTCCTCAATTACAATTGGTCTTTCTGTAGGAGAAAGAGAAGAGTCTCTTCCTGGCTCAAATTCAATAGAAGGTGTGGGAGAGTCAATTCTTGGCTCTTGAATTCCAGGAATTCTAGGGCTAGGAGTGTCGGTTGGAGATGAGGGAGGTGTTTCTTGTCTATCCCTTGAAGCAGATGGGCTTGTAAAAATTGAACTTCGAGCTCTAGCTAAAAACCTTCCCCTAGAATCTCTAGCTCTATGCATGTCATTTTTTTATTATTTTTCTTCAAGTCAAGTTAATAGTTCTTTTTCTGATCTTCCAGATCACTCTAGGTGCAAGAAGAGAGCATACTCAAGAAACTACTAAATCAATAACCTTCTCTTTTCTGATCCTCCATATCACTTTGAAGTGCAAGAGGAGAGCATACTTTGATAGGTTATCAACTTCTTTTCTTGAAATTTTATGTTTTTTTTCTAAGAATATGGCTACTTAATTTCACTTCCCCGGCAACGGCGCCAAAATGTTTAGTCAATTTAGTGTTATTTAAATTGCTATCATAAATTGTCAACCCGGGGCTCGTAAGCTGATGAAGTGAAGATGTACAGTATGTACTTAAGTAACCTCTTAGATCTTTTTGTCGTTTGGGGGTGTTGTTTGTGGTCAATTTATCTTCCTAAGATGGAGTGATGATTTTATAAACAGATGAGTGATAGTGTGTGTAAGGTGATTTCTAAATGAGTGAGTGTGTGTTACTGGTGGTTTCTAACTACCTTCTAAACTTGCAAAGAAAGAGCTTGAAAGAAATAACTTGAAATGAAACTGAAAGCAAAGAACCACTTTCTAATGGCACTAGTCACTACTCATGCTGCTGCAATAAAAAGGTAAGAAAAACCACTTTAAAGACCAATTATAATGTTCATCTCTTCCTAACACTCTGCTTCCAACATATAGTACTATGTGAAACACGATTAAGAAGTAGTTAGAGATAAGTCTAAAAAGTAATCAAGCTCTAAGATGACAAATTATAACACCACTGTGCCTCTCTTCAACATTCTGCTTCCAACATACATTGTAATGTGTAGCAAGTGAAGAAAGAGTTAATGATATAAGTCAAAAACTACTCAAAGCAATCTGTAATTTATTAGTATTCTGATCTCTTAAAGATGAATAATTGATGATAAGGAGACCATCAATATGTTAGCATACAACTTGAGAAACTAAACTAGAAATCAAGCTAGAAAAACAGAGTAAAGGCAGCAACTATGAATATGACAACTGAAAATACCATCAGAGATAAAGCAAATACAACAAAGACACACAATCCCGGGCTAACACCTGCAGAAAACAATCCTGATCAGTTAAAGTAAATGCTAGAAATGAAATGACAGTGAAAGTAAATCAAAACTGTACATGTTTTAAAGAAAAAGAAAATTGCTGAATTCAAAAGAAGGAAATGGCAAGAACATAAAAGTAAATTTACTGTACAAAGGCTGTTATGAATGGGGGCCCTCCATCCACAAAACCCAAGGAAAGATCAGCTACTGGAAAGAGTCAAAACAACACAGTCTTCTATTAACTCATATGCAGAAATTACAGTAAAAAGTGCTGAAACAGCAGCTTCAAAACAGAGTTTCTGGATACGCTAAAATTGTAGCAATTACATAAACAAAATAACTAAAGACTAATCCTTAAGCGTGCGCAGACGCTGGATTTTATAGGCGTATGAACAACTGCCTACTGCGTAAAACATGAAACTGGAAATTAACTGACAATCATGCTAATTAAATGGTTCAGCAACACGTAAACAGGTCCGTGTGCTTTCTGGAGGGTACGGTCGTCATGGAGGTTGAATCCAAGGTTGGATCCTGTCTCCCATAACCTGCGTAGCGTGGAGGAATCACCATCTGGAGTGACGTGACCTTTCAGCTTACGCAGCACCGTTTGAGCTGGCTTTGTTGACCGAAGTTTGATCCACGTTGACCGGAGGTGTGCGTGGCGTTGCTGACCGAACCAATAGCATAGGAACCTTTAACACCTTCATTCCCACGTGCCCATGTGATTCGTTTTTCAAAATGACACGTGGAACATAGAGATCAATGAAAAGGCTGCGGAATGACTAGATAGCTGCGGAATTGCTGAATGGCTGCGGAATTGCCAGACAGCTGCGTAATCTCTGTGCATATGTCAAAAATCTAGACAAACAGTCAAACATTAGCAAAGTTAACCAATCATGCTTAAAGACATCAAATGTAATGATCTGGATAGGTTTATGAGGAAAATAGGGCAAAAGAGAGGGATAAGTGAGGAAAAGCTGTAGGTAATGATAGATAATTAGGTGCAAGTTAGAGGCTCTACACTTTGTTCCCCACCTGAAACTTGTGTGGTACCCCCGTGGGTGAGAAGAAGTTGTTCCTGTGTTTTGTTATGACTGTATCCCTCTGTTGCTGCCGCTGCGTGGAGGAACCCTTCATGGGGGTCATGGATGTAGCAACGATCTTCCCCTTACTTTGGGAGCGAACCAGACAGAAAATAAATTTCCTAGTCTGTGAGATGAGCTTGCCGCCTTTCTTAGTAGTGATCAAAGAGGTGGCAGTAGGTGGGGCTACCTCCGGTATCTTGTATAATGAATTATCCAAAGAAATAATGACAGCGCGAGGCCTTGACTCATACACAGCATGTCGCCTCCACAAGTATGGCTGGCCTAATAGTACATCACAAACATCCAGAGGTGTAACATCACATAATACCTCGTCTGTGAAGGGCTTGATGCTGTAGGGAAGGCGGCACTGCTGGCGAACTTTGAGATCTCATCCTTCGTGAAGCCACCCGATACTGTACGACTGCGGGTGTGGTGTAGTCGGTAGGCCCAACCGCTTCACAACCTCTGTTGAAATGAGGTTCTTTTGGCTGCCACTGTCGACAATGAATTGTAGTGGCGAACCCTCCACCCACATTTGTGAGTGGAAAAGACGTTCCCCCTCCTCTGGCTCCTCAGGCTCATTCTTCTGGATCTTGGCAGTGGCAACAGTGGCACTGGGATCCGCATCAATGATTTGCTTCCCTTTGCCATTCCCCTTATCGGGTTCTGGCTCAGAGTCGGAACATGCATCTGATTCATAAGCCTTCAACTCGGCCACCAGCGACTGCTTGGTCCGACACTCACTTGTGTTATGAGTGGGACTCTTGTGGAACTCACACCACTTTCTTGTGTCCTTCTTCGGCTTCGTGGTGGTGTTATTTTCTTGCGGCTTCGAGGGGTTGTCTTGGGTCACCCCACCTTGGCTTTGTCCTTTAGGCTTCGGATTTGTAGATCCAAAGTCTCGCTTCTTCTGTTTGAACTTTTGCTCGATTTTGACAGCGTATCGGTATGGTGTGCCGAGTGAGGAGATGTTCAAGAACTCCATCTCTTCCTGGATGTATCTGTGTAGGTAGCCGCGGTATTTGAGTACCAGATGCAGCTCAGAATCTTTGATACCCAACTGTGTGCGAAGGGTATGAAAAGTATTTGTGAACTCTGGCACATCTTGGTCTCGTCCCTGCCGCAGTGTGGTCCATTTGATGTATTTGTCCTCATAGCTTTTGATAGGGTAGTACTGCTCCTTGATGGCATCCCGGAAGTCATTCCAAGTGGGGGTGGCTGAAAAAAGTGAGCCTGTACTTTCATCCTTCTGCTCGCAGTATGTTTCCCACCAGTCCTTGACGTGGGGGGCTGCTTTGAGAAGAGCGAAAATAATCTTTTCCCGACTTGAAAATTCATGAACAGAAAAATACCCATCTAGCAGATTTAACCATTTATCTACGGCATCTGCGTCTATTTGACCCTCGAAGATGGGGATTTCAAAATTGACTTGTACCTTAAACGGTGTGGCGTTTTCAGAGTAGCTGTTGGAAGCCGATGCGTCGCCTCTGGGTAGCCGCTGAAGGATCTGCGCAAAGCTATCCATCATTGCGTTCCTTTGCCGCTCGAGGGCTTCTTCGAGCAAGATTCTGATAGGATCTCCTGCCCCCTCGTCTTTCTTCTCATCTGCCATGGGAGGTCGTCGAGATTTGCGAGGCTGGTCTTGCAAAGGTTCGACGAATTCAAGCCCTAACTCCTTATATCCCGACCTCGTTGGGGACATGCAAAGAAAAACAAAGAAAAAACAGACCGCTCTGATACCACTGATCCGGATTTAAGCAGGAACGCAATAGATTACAGAGATAACCATAAATACAGAGATGCGATAACCATAAAAACAGAGATGCAGCGGAAATAATACTTCATTTCATTACTGTAAAATACTGAAATATGCTTACAAATAGAAATAACCCAGCTAGGGCGATGGTAGCTTATCTCTGAGAAGAGATGTGTCGGCTACATGCCTCTGAACTGTTTCGAACTGTCTTTACAATGAGGCTCGAAGGCCTATTTATTATTGAGAAACAATGGAAAACCCTTCACATTCCAAAACCTAACCCTAGAAGATGAAACGCCAAATTGTGGGCCCCGTTTTGGGGTGAGTTGGACATCCAACTTCCTGGGGTCGCGAATTGGTCATCTTATCTCCGTTTGACGCGCATGATAGCCCGTTGGAAAGATCTCTCCGAGGACTACGACAAAAAAGATGATTTTTATTAGACAAATCGCTGGCGGTGGATTTCCCAAAAAACGTCGTTTAGGGCCTCAAAACGGCTTCGGAAGTTTAGGACCCGAAAAACTGCTAAAAATAGTAAACTGCACTATAATTAAGGAAAGTGAAAAACTGAAAGAGACAGTTGTGGGGGTCCAAATGGGATAGGTGGGTGGCCACCAACATCCACCTGGATCAGCGCTTGAGTTAAATTGATCTGGAAAATGCGCGCTGATGCGTAGCGCGTCCTCAACGCGTAGCGCGCCTCCTCTGATGCGTAGCGCGCTGCTACAACTGCTCAATTCGCCCAATGAACCTTGAAATTGACTTGACAAGTATTCTCTTGAAGTGTTGAGAGGCAAATGAGTTACCAATGAGGAATGGCATGCTTTTATAGGCTTCCTTTTAATTTTTACTTGCCAAAAACCCACTTTGTAATGTTTTGAATGTTGACACCTTTTGCTTTAATTAGCTCTGACCTTTAATTTCATTTCTTTGAAAAATTGGTTGAAATGATGATTTCTTCTGAAAATTTTTGCAGGGATAGCTTCTGGGATGCTTTGGCAATGGAGACCAAGGCTGCACTTCGACATTTGAAGAATTTGAAATTTTGAGAATTTTTACAAAAATGAGATAATGACCTTGTTTTCAAAAACAGAGTTTTTGAGAACAAGGCAAAAATTTAGCTGTACAATGATAAGAAATGTTTAATGAAGGACATCCCTCTGGCCTGCTGGTCCTTGATGACCTCTCAAGACAAAATTAGACTCAACCCTAGACCTAAGACCTTAAAATTTAAAGAAAAATGAATGACCCTTTGAGGACTTTATTTATTTGAACAAACCTGAACCAGCAGTGCCAAACAAGAGGGGAATAATGACATAAACTCCTTCCACCAAGATTATGGCATGCCTAACGGAATGCAAAATGATCACACTGATGATACACCTAACTATGAAATGCAAAGAGCTTTGATCTATGGTGGAGGGCTACTAGACCGACTCTAACATCATCAAAAATTGTGGACGACCAATTATAGATCTCGATGAGAGCTTTCCAACGGTGCTGACGATTCATCAAACTTAGCTACGGTCTGGTCGCAATGGGTGACAAAAAAATTGGGGATTTTTTTATGAAAGGGCATTTTACCTCCAATTTGGATTCATTTGCCAAGTGAGTTGTGGTGAATTTGGAGAGGAGGAAAAGGCTCTAAACCTTGTGGAGATCATAGTAGACAAACCAACCATCAAAATCAGGATCTGTGACTTTTAGGTAGGTGGCCTTACTCATCTCTTCAATTTTAGTGGTTTATTTCCTGATTTTTGGCACCTGGCAGTTCCCTGAGAGACCCTGCTCTTCCTCATGGTCGCATTGCACTTTTTGGGCCCAGAAGTGCGATCTGGTTTGCAAGAAACAACTAGAAACCTACAAGCTCGCACTTTCTAGGCTAGAAACTGTGATTTGGGGCCGGAGAGAGGGTTTGTCTGTTTTCCTAGTGGGGGCTATAGGTTGATCAGTGTAGACCATTGTTTTCTTCTTTGAACTGACAAGACATGTGGTGTTTTGCAGGCATGGAAAAGCTAAAAATCAATTGGCATGAACGAGACTTGGATACTCTTTGATTCAAGATCCAGGGGGATCAGGGGGTTCAAGGGGCATTGGCTCATTATGGGTTCTCAAGTTGGTAGAGAACCCACTAGTGAGGGCAGGTGAGCCCTTGCTACCGATAATTGTGAGCTATTGGGATCCAGATTGGAAGGTCTTTGTCATACAGGGGCACAATATTGAGCTCACATTACAGGATATTTACTTCTTGACCGACTACCTCCCCTGGGAGTGGTGGGGGATATTCATTCGGTGTTACCTCGTGGGAGGAAAATTATTGAGTTTGTGGAGCACCATTGTTGACGTGGTGTTCATGTCAAGGGCATGACCATCCCACTTTTTGATCTAGAGAGGCTAGAGACATAGGCCTTATGCCACAACTGTGCTATGGGTCTTGGGCAGCTAGGCGTTCCACCACATCACTGGTGGGAAGATGATGTTGGTTAAGAGTGTTTTGGCGAGGACCTACTATGGGTGGGCCCAGATGATGTTGTCGTTGATGAAATGATAATTAAGTCTTTGTAGGAGGCAGGTGAACCGTGACTGCGCTTTTGGTACAGTACTATGTGCATTCTTCTTTGAGAAGATACCCTATATCCGTCCTCATGTACAGATCTGAGATGGGGGCCCACAGGAGCCCCAGATGCGCCGCTGGGGATAGCTACTGTGAAGAGGAGGAGGGTGAGTCAGATGGGTGTTCCAAACCAAGTTTTTCACACATTGGGATCAGATGCCCCTTTACATTGATGATTACCCTTATAGCGGGATGGACTATTAGGTGGATCCTGACCATGACCTAGCATGGGGATGAGACGGTAAGTGTTAAGTTGCTAGTTTTCTGGTGCATTTAATATTTCTATCACATGTATATGGTACTGAGTGTAAAATATGTTGAATGATGACATAGAACCAGTAAAGCTGGCAGGATATGCAGGCCGATCCACAGTGCCTGGGGCTACAGATTAGGGGACATCATCATCACATCAGGGTCAAGAGGATACTGCGATGCTCACTGATCTTCATCGGAGGTTTGATGTACTCTTGACCGAAGTTTTAAAGCATCATTGGCATGATTTAGAGGATCTGTACAAAGATGAGTGCATTGGTCTTCCCTCAGAGTGGCGAGGTATTGTGCGTTGTGTGGCAATGGCTGGTTAGATAGTACGTGATCTACATGCAGGTGGAGCAGAGCCTTTGGCGCGAGATCCGCCTGAAAGTGACTACATGTAGGGACATGTGGTTCCCTTTGATTTTGATTTTTGTAACATGTTGTGGGCATGTTGGATGTATTTAGAGCTATGGCTCCAAACACTTATGTGATACATAATATGATGATGCATTTTATATGACGATGATGGTTCACCATGTGTTATTTTTATGGTTATCTTCTGTGGTATACATGCGATAAATGCCAATCTAGAATGTTATTTGCAATGGAATATACATAGTTATTTTGGGCTCTAGGAAAATGACTGAACGTAATGGTTTCAAATTCATGTACCAACAACTTAACTCATAGATATTTTCTAAATAGGACTTGGTTATGCACATGATACACACCATTAAATTGCATGACAATTAGCAAGGAATCTAAATGAACATGAAGATAAAGGATGCGATGAGCGAGGGAATCGAGTAACAAACCTATCAATGCATCATATTCAACATGATTAATGGTGGCAGGTCCAATGCACATGCCGTTTGAAAGGACTAATGTATGCAAGGGGGTAAAAATGGCCCAGGCTATCGAGACTAGATTCTGGGAGAAGCAACTTGCACCGTCGGCGTGACTGATATACGGTGTGGATGATTGATCCATATGAAAGGTGCAAAAGACAATGGATGAGATGATGCAATCTACCTAACTAAATGGCAGAAATAAAGACATGCAAATCAAAGGGATGTGCTATGGGCAGAATTTCTTGAGGTAGAGCGCATTGGGAGAATTAGGAAGGAAATGGCCTTCAGAATCCTCCAAAATATGTCCCCTTTCCTAAGTTCAAGGGTAATTAGGGATAAACTTAGCTTCCATGGTGTCCTCATTAGGCTGGAAGATGGGCGAATGGGAGGAAGACCGACTACATGATGCGGCGACGTTACCTGGTGCATCAACCTGAGAAAGAAGGTTCACATACACATCATCTTGAATGGTAGACGATGAGCTAGTAGATGGAAGATCTACGAATGTTGAGACCCGGGATTATGTCGAAAGAGGTTCGATAGAAGCACACGCAGAAACCTCAGAAAGCTTTGCCTGCGAGGAACTCAAGGATGAAGACATGTAAAGGATATGGCCTGTGGTATTCGTCATCTTGACATCCGGGGAAGGGATCACAATGGTGGGGCCAGAGTCCCCCTATTCTGATTGACTAGGGGTACCAGAATCCACAAGTAGAGGAGTAGATTTTCCACTACGAGTGGCTTCATATTCGCGAAGTGCTTCAAGGTAGTCGCGAAATTCAACGAGACAAGGGCAACAATGGGAATAGTGACCATGATGATCACACAGTGCACAAGGGTGATTTGTGTGAAATGTTTTGAGTTTCGTGGGTGGACCCGGTAAGTTAACATGGACTTTAGGGATATTTGACTCAGGGAATGTTTCATGAACCAAAGGTGTCAGATGAGGAAGCTCGGGATAATTATTGGTGGAATGCCCAACAACTTTACACAAAGCGCATGTAGGTGACAACTTTGGGGCCTTGGAGGCTGGAGGAGATTGGGGAGCCTTGTCCTTAGGTTCTTTCCTCTTAGCTTTGCCCCTCTGTCTGGATGCTTTCACAATAGGACTGGGTTCCTGTTGAGGTTGTGATGGAACTGAAGCAACGATAAGGGCTGTAGGGACCAGTTGAATTGGGGTCAAAGCATGATACGGTTTTAGCTGACCAGGAAGAATGCTAGCATGGGGGTCAATGTACCATACTGGGATCCCCAAAGTCATGTTAGGAAGGACCAGCGAAGCCATGACAAGTACAAAAAATACTTCCTGAGGGGGAATAATAAAGGTATCTGGCCTGCAGGGTAATGTCCGATGGAATAGCTCCTGGATGGTTGAGACTTGGAGGAATAGTTCCTGGTGGAAACATAGGAGAGGCACCCACAAACGGAGGAGGTATCAAGGGGTGGATCTAGAGGGCTTAACTGGAATGGCAACAATAGGGTGCTGAGCAGATGGCTGTTGTTTGGATGTACCAGACTCTTTAAGGGCAACCCGTGACGCTTGTAACATGAAAACACTCATAGAGTTAGGCTCTAAGATGGGAGGGGGAGGACTAGGTAAAGCACCCAACAGTGAGGAATATTTATAGACTATGGGTGAAACACCAATGAGGAAAGGTGAAGATTATTTATTGAACACCGATGAGATAATGGACTCGGGGGAGGTCATGGATGCTGGCTCATAGTAAGTCAACTGATCGATGGTAACTATCTTCCCTTCATGGGGGAAGCACATCTTGTAGAAAATCGCAGATACGACGGTTGACATGGAATATATGTAACCTCAACCTAAGAGAATGTTGTAATCCAAAGGGGCATCAATGACTTCAATGTCGACATGGACAGTCTTGCCCGCAAGGGTCACTAGACAATTGCGGTACATGCCAAGGGGATGGAAGGAGTGTTCATCCCAAGAACGCAAAGTGATGGTGGCAGGGGACAAATCAGGTGACTTGAGTAGTTTCCAAATGGCAGTAGACATCAAACAGGTGGATTGACCTTCGTCAATAATGCATCGAGAGATGGTGGCATTACGGACTCAGACTGATATATGGAAAGCAACAAATGAAGACAATGGGGGATGTTCTGATGTATCAACTGGGAAGACAATCAAACGATCATCAGAAGGATCTACTGCACCCAAGGTAGTTAGTAGAGATTTATTTTGAGATGGGCACGACCAAAGGACTTCTAGCGTCGACATGGCAACAAGTGATTGTGCCAAGTCGTCTACTATATTGTATGTATGGGAAGCTCGGTTAAAAGCCGCATTACGCGTAATAGTCTCTTTGGGATCTTGGGAATAGCCTCAAATTTAGGTTGAGGGATCTGTAACGGACCATTTGGTGTTGTAAGAGGCTCAACATATGCTTTGGTTTTGGATTTAGTGGCAGATGAAGTTGATGGCTTGTCATATTGACGCGACCAAGTTTGTTGGTTGATATCGAAGGGATTAACCTCATCAAAGTTCATTATAAGGATATGGTAGTCACCAAGCCTAGAATGTTGGGGGGCATGGACTGCTTGACTTGGCTGAGGTTGAGCAGCAATAAATCCTTGCAGAGGGAAAGGATTTGTGAGCACTGTTGGTTGAGATGGTGTAGGATTTTGAGGCAATTGTTGACCTCTAGAAGCTACTTGAGCTTCCCACATTTGGCGCATGTAGGGTAAGAGAGGACACTCAAGTGTATAATAGCCATGTACACCACAACATGCACAAGGCTTGTTCACATGAATAACCTTGTTCTGCTTGGGCTGGCTGCCCTATTGCTGGTTGTTGGTGTTAGGCTGGCTCTCTTAGGGTTCACTTGGTTGATTACTTTGATTACCTTGGTTACCCTTGTTACCCTTCCCCTTATTATTTTTCTTTGAATTTTGGGGATTGGTCACACTCTGATGCGTCAACTCTTGAACCTGAGGGGGTGATGGCTGCTAGGGATGAGGATGCATGGGAGGCTGCGACGCTAATGCTTGAGGGGCTGGAGCGCTTGACTGTACATAAGGAGGAGCAACAATTTGGTAGACAAATTGGGGCCTTGAAAACATGTTGCTAGCAGGAGAAGCATAAATGTTGGATGAAGTAGTGCCCCCCTACGGATAGCCATAACTTTGCTGAGTATATGGCGAAGGGTGTGAAAGGGTTCCAATGATACTGTCGACGCTGTGAGATGCCCCCGGTGCATTGGCCCTTCCAGGACGAGGGAGGGCTGGAATGACGGTATAAACATAACTAGATTGTGCATAAATCAGGTCATATCTCAAAGCGGTTTGGAGAGCTTCTTCCTCAGTTTGAGGAAAATGGGACGCGACATATTTCCCATTGAGAGATAAAAGGCTCCTAAGAAACCAATCTATATAGACACGGTCTTCAAAAGGTGGGGCACGTCATGTGCTCCTCCTTCAACACCACTCTTGAACATGGTCAGAAAGGAAAGTGGCGGAGAACTGAAGGAATGAGGTCAATAGCTCCCTACAAGTGTCGTACCAGAGAGGTAACTAGAAATATGAAAGGAATGCCTTAGTAGGCATCACGAAAACAGAATGAGATGTGGTGGGTTGGTCTACATACCATTTTGTAGCGTCTCTAGTAAGCGTGCGTTGGAATAGCTGAAGAAAATGGAGTCATCGATAATGGAGTTGGACGAACACCACATGTGGAAGGAATAGAAATGGTTGGTAGGATCCTCTCCAGCATTACCCTCAAACTTTGGGATGTCTGAGGGAAACTTAGTCGGCATAGAAGGCCAACCAACATCGTGGTGTATGGGGTCATTTATCAACTGGTTAAAATTCGGTAGACTTAACCCAACCATAAAAGGGAGCATGGGGGCTGCCAGAATGGTTCCTGAGACTGTTCTGCTTGATGTGACCATCGAGATAGAACCAGAGCCAACACCAGGTTGGGTTCCTACACCAGCTGTGGGTCTAGACATGGTGACAATATGTGGTGAAGGAGGCTCAGAATCAGATGAGGAATTAGATGAACCAGGAGAAGAGTTGGTATGGGGACTCAGAGGGCTATGAACTCGAACCCGACGGGGAGGGGTAATATGCCCAAGTGGAAGCTAGGGGTGAAGGCCTAATAGTCTCCATGAAAAACGTATTGGTGGTGCAATTGTGGCATGACACATGTGACATTGGAATGGTGAAGGGAGATCAACAACATGCCTTTGTCTCAATGAGGGGAGATAAATTTATTATGTTAAGTCTTGGCTTGGCGGTGTAAACCAAGCACCCTTCGCTTGTGTGTGTGAGTGTATTTATTGATTAAGCCCATTTGTAAAAAAGAAAAAAGCTTACTGAAAATAAACTGAAATTAACAACAGAAAATGAACAACAAAACAATTAACTAAACCCCACCCAAACTGGGTTTGCAAACACTATGCTAGTGGGTGGCTAAATCGATGGAAAACACATCAAAAAGGTCAAGAGATCTAATTTTCAGTGTGATTGGGATTGAGTGATATTAAGCTGCTAGAAAGTGGTGCAGCAACAACAAAAAACTAGAGGGGAAGATTGCTACAAAAAGATAGGGAGATGGGTGAAACACCTAGGGCAACCGATGGGACCCTAAAGTCAATGACCAAACAAGTTTAAATGTGAAACTATGGATGGTGACAACAAGTTTAAATGTGAAACTATGGATGGTGACAACCTATCTTTACATATATGAAACAAAAGGGTACTAATCTGGAAAATGTGGCTGAAAACGCTGCAGAAACTCAAACTACTCACTCAGCTAAACTCCTCCTATAAAGGTGGAAGCATACTAGGAGCCATGGGGGGGCTAAATTCGACTTCGACGAGTAAATTAAAGTAGACAAGGGCCTAAGAAGGATGAGATAGAGGTTAGAAAACCCATCAGAAAGCTCTCTGCAAAACCCAGAAACAGATCTGAGAAAAACCTTAAAACCCAGAAATCGCAGGTACTGACCTGTTTTCCAGTAGGGATTGCACTTTTTGGGCCAAAAAGTGTGATTTCTACTCCGTGGATCTCGGTCAGAAAATCTTAGAAAAAGTGCCACCTTTGTCGCGGTTGGTTCCTGTGACTTGCGAAAACAACCCAAAAGCTTGCGGAAGTCAGAAATTTAGCAGATCTAGGGTTAAAAAACTAGGAAACATTAAGAGAATTGAAAAAAAGAAGAAACCCTAAGCTGAAAAACGAAGGTCACCCAGGTTTCTGGATTTGAAGTGGATGATAAACAATCTCAATAATATAAATGGCTGCTAAACATTGTAGATCTACCACAACTGATAGAAACAAAAGCTGCCAAAGTTCGGATCTATGCTACAATCATAGTTAAACAACAAAAAGAAAGAGTAATAACTCCAATCATCCAATGGAAACTAGACATACAAAGAATAGTTTTATTATAACACCTATGAAGGGAACAAATAAACGTTACCAGTCCCCCTCTATGGGATGGGTTCTTGGCTATCCTTAAACGTCTTCAGCTTGTGTAGAGTCTCTCCTCTATAATGTGTAAACCCAGTTAAAATATGGTGTGCGACAATGAAAATAATCGGAGTTACAACAGTGAGTGCAACAAGGAAAATAATCAAAAGTGAATAATGAATGGAAAACCCTTCTATTTATAACAAAATGTTGAGTTATCCTTGAATAATGAGCAATAATAAAATATTATTGATCTGATTCTTGGAATAATCCCCTGGAATATTTTATTATATTTGTTTAGGAGGGAAAAAGTATTTAAACTTTTATTTAGAAATAATAAATAAATAAATGTTTTATTTATCATCTCAAGGAATTAGTTAAGGAATAATAAATAAATAAGGATTTATTTAATTATTCCTAAGGGATTTAGTCAAATTTGACAAAGAACAATAATTAATTAGTGATTAGTTAATTATTCTTAGAGAAAAATAAGACAATTAATGATTTATTTGTTTATTTATTCACTAGGTCAAATATGACAAGGAATAATAATTGAACAATGGTTTAATTAATTATTCCTAAAATAAAATCAAATAAATAGTGATTTATTTAATTATTCTTCACGGGTTTAACTATAAATTACTTAACAAAGGTGGTTTATGAAGTAATTTCTCACAGTGAAAGCAATTTTAATATGGTAAAATTGGCTTTACATGGTGTACTTCGATCCATCTAGTAAATTAGGCTAGATGATCAATTTTTTTGTGATAACAACAACGCTTTAGCTTGCGTCACGATCTTCTGCTATGTCAATGGTAACCTAATATGTGGCAATAACGTGGTTATGAACCATTACTTATGCTATTGTGGGGGTATCTCAAAGCTCACTTGACCCATCAACACCTTGAATCACTGATCTAGCTCCCACACAGATTCAGTCGGTGCTTTCTTGATCTCTTTTAGCTCCGTAATACATTGCAGTTCGAATTTTGGATTCTTGAACTCTACTACCAAGGCTTTCTTAATTTCATCAAACGTAGCATTCAAATTCCTTGCAAAGTATTTCATATACCATGTCAGCGCCCTCTCCCTCAATGACGTGACGAGTTGTTCCTTCTTTACATCATCAATATTAATCTGTCTTTCCATGCATACTGCATCAACTATGAACCAAAAATTGCAAGGGTCCTCTGTTTTCGGTCCTCTAAATACACGTAGCTTAATGTCATCAACCATTATTCTTCTCGGGGGGCTAGGTGGAGGGGGAGGTGGAGGTGGAGGTGTATGGGAAGTATGTTGAGGGGGATGGGTGTGAGAGGGGTGGATGGATGGGGAATCCCAAAGATGCCCTGATTATTTTTAGATCCTGACTTCGACGTGCCTTCAGGATGGGTGGGGGAATATTGCAGGGTTGTAGGGTTACTTCTTTCTTCTTCGTTCTCAGATCCTAACATAGGGCTATAATCAAGCTCAATAAAATTCTCTAGATCTATTCTATATCATTTTCCACTTTGCATAGCTCCTAGTTCTGACTTATTTCTTCTTTGCCCAAACATTAATTTGACTGCATCCGCATAATCCATTTTTCACACAATAACATCTTAATCCAGAGCTTTAGGGAATTTAAGAACTTACCTCGTGGTTCTTTGAAGAATATTCGTTCATCTTTTCTATAGGACACAATTTGGTCGATCACAAACTCAGCAATAAATCCTCCCAAAATGCTATCGATCTATAAATAAATAGCCCTTGACAAATACATCTTCGACCTACGCACCCAAATGTAGGTGGTCTATGCACTCAGCTACAGGCTCTTCTAGTCCTCCACGCACTCATCTACGGAGCCTTCCCAAAACTACAGACTACAGACGCGAATACACAGATTCAATTCACTTATGATATTTCATTACATTCTTATTCTTCGCTAAGGTATTACACATCCTTAAATACATTTCATCTTTACAAAAACCATGGTCCACATACCATGGATCCACTAAACAAGGACTAATACCCGATACTTGTTATAAACTAAGTGATTTATCCCATCCCTAAAGCCCTAAAAGATCACGCGATGAATATATCTTCACCAGCTTTGTGTGGTATGCTCCTTTTTTCATGGGGATTTTTAAACAAAACTTAGAACAAGTTGGACCATGCCCAACAATATTAAAACTTTTCCTTTTTGAAAATAGTGCTTTACACGATGTTGGGATTACAAAAGAGACTAAGTCTAAAAGGTACAATTTGAAATATGGAAAAGTGCAATATGGATATTGTGGAATGTGGGAATGTGGAGTGAGGAGATGTTTCATGATGAATGTTCTACATTCTATAAAGTACAAGGAATGATTAAGTGTCAGAGGGCTAGTGGGAATGCGTAAGACTGGTAAGTGAATGGCATTCCACATTTCACAAATCATAACACATTAATGTTAAGTGACGGGCATGCATTTATCATAAGTGTTCGACATGCATTTCTCATAAGTGTTGGAAATGAATTTCTCTTAATCCCAACAAGCATTTTTCTTAGTCCCAAACATGCATTCTCCTTAGCCCAAGTGGGAAATTTCTCAAGGGTTGGGTGTGCATTTTTTTGCATTGGGCATGCATTTTTTTTGCATTGGGCATGCATTTTTGTGCCTATGGGTGTGCATTAGTGCAAGCCTTGTGGAATGCATTTAGTATGCTAAGAGTGCATATTCTGGGCATGGTAATATTAGTGGGCATTTTCTTAAGGGTTAGGCATGCATTTCTAACATGTCTTTTGCATGAACTTTTGTGCCTACAGATGTGCATTGGTGGAAGCCTTATGGCATGCATTTAGTATGTTAGGTGTGAATATTTTGGACATGGTCATAATACCCTTAATTAAGTTTTCAAGAAATGTACTTTCCAAATATTTCATAATCTCAACATACTAGGCCAACTACATGGGCTTTTTTACATATAAACTATACACAATATAAAATTAACAAATGGAATTGAATTTTGAGTAGTATAAAAATATATGTGTATCATCTTATAATTAATCCATCCCTTCCTTTTAGAATAAAATTATATATATATATATATATATATATATATATATATATATATATATATATATATATATATATATATATGTAAATGCAGAGAATTATTAATAGGAATTTGGAACTTTCTAAACTTGTGGATATTGGGTTTTTCTTCATGTCATCCCCTTTTTCCAATGTCCCTTACCACGTGGGATGTTCCCACTATACTATTCTAGAAAAAGTGCTTCCCCCACTTCACCTGAGAATACATATCACCTTCAAATATGCTTGTTCCATTACATATTTTAAAATTTTGTAATTGATAAAAATTTGATGATACTGTTGGCATTGATGTCAACCTCAGTGTTGGAAATCATAATATGAGATGATTGTCAGTATTGGAATTATTGAGATAGTTTGTAGTTGAGTGTGTTACCTGATTAGTTGGAACTTGGTGAGTGTGGAGCCTTAGTAAGAGTATTGATGGATGTTGTTGCGTAGCTAAGGTCAAGAATGGGGGTTATATATTTGAAGGTATTTCAGCTTCAGTTCCTCAAATTAAATTATGATACTATATGTTTAGTTGGATCTTCCTCCAAGAGTCCTTTCCAATGGTATATGGCACTTTGTGTAACTCCTAAGTGATTAAGTGCTATCCTTATTCGAAGTTTGGAAGGGTTTAAGGGTGCATGGTTCCACTGGGCCTGACAACGTATGGTAGCAGCTAACATGACAAGAGATGATGTGGCAATGCGATGAGGGAGTGACATGTGGTAGTGTAAGAGTGGTTGACAGAGAGTGACATGGTAATGTTGGCCCTGAAAAGTGGTGATGTGGTTGAATGGACAAGGCCTAAGGCTCCACTTTCGTTTTGGCACCATGTGTAGTAAATTCCAAATTGCGAACCCTCCTTCATTATTCATCAAACATATGGGACCCCATAATTTATATAAACCGTTGGATCTTAATTATTCAATATCAGGGTGGCACGACTTTAGGTAAATTTGCGGGGATTAATTGCATAAGCAAAAAATTGTAGACCCCCCTCTCTGTTAATGGTCAAGCATACATGGGAGGGGGGCACAATTAATTGGAGATGCTTATTGAACATGGATGATTTAACCAATGGTTAAGTGATATAAGAGGTGCAAAGGAATAAGTGGTGTTGATGTATTAAGGTGACACAAAAAGTGGAGTTGATGCGGAGGTCATCACGACATGATGTCTCAACATGATGGCACTATAGAGTGATGACCTAGAAGGATTGTGACGGGGGCTCGGTAGGCTGATACAACATCATAGGTGTCGAACCAGGTGGAACTGAAATAACACATTGATGTCAACAAATTATGTGGTAGTTGACACATGGCACATACATTCAAAATTTTTACGTGACCAAGAGGGCCATTTCGGGGTGACACGTGGACCACTCACAGGGTTCCACCTGGCATAATGATGTTAGCAAGTGATGTGGTGAAATATTGGGATTTTTTCTAAGGTGTAAAAATAAATTTGGGATATCCAAGGTCTAGGTGTTTGTGAATAATAGTACTAATGTAGTGTTTGGAAACTCCTGAATGTTGGATTTATCGCTTGATCACAGCTCCAATAATCACGGTTCTAGGTGCAATGTATATCAGGCTTATCCAACATATCTAGGGATCTAGAGGATTTAATAATGAGTAAAACAAAACATCTTGGATTTAATAATTAGTAAAATGGAACAATTATGAAAAGAAACATCTTGGAGTTTTATTTTTTGTCTCTTTTTCAAACTATCTAAACATGAAAATAAGTCGAGTTACACCTTTCTTGGATATGTAAAACTATTGAAACAATGTTGGATTTGTTAAGCATGACGAGCTTGAACCACTCCTTCTCAGGGTTCATTAAAAATACTCAGAAGGATTCATCCGAAGGATGAACTTAAATATCAAGCATATGTTATCCTCCTCAAGCTTGTCAAAAATAAAGAGGTACTGGACATAAATGGTTGGGAGATTGGGAAAATAGGGAATTATACTTATTAATGGTAGTGAGTCACTCTTGAACATGACACACTTTCACTTCATTTCTTTGACTTATTGGAGTTGGGGAATCTACTTTCCTCTCTACTGATTACACCTTCAATATGGGTCTTTAAGTCAATGCTGCCAACTCCATATCAGTGTCACCGATAGGTTCAAGAGAAAGTCCTCCGTAAGTTGACATCTTATACAATACCTTAAGCCTCATTTCATGTCTACCACTCTTGAACCAACTCAAAATCATTACATTATGTCTCAAATATTGATACCCATTTCATGTTGTTGATGGGGGATACATTAAGGCCCTCCTATGACAGGGTGCTTCCTGTCGAAATTAACACATTATCTAGGAAGTCGACTTATAAAATCTCTTTAGTGCCTTGGAGCTTGCATACCTCAATGGTAAGTTTCCTTGCTTTCGGTGACAGGTTATCATCATTGGTCTTTGACTGAAAGATTCTGTGTGGTGTTCGACTTCAACTCATTTTTTCGCACCACATAAGTTGTACTATAGTACCTTGAGATCCATGATCATTTTCAGTGGTTCCTCTCACATATGTTAACCAATTACATCATTAGCTAGTAATTAGATGGACTTGTCTACCATGTTCAACTCCAACTCATTTATTCACATGGTTAGACTCGTACTATCAAGTGACGAGGTAGAAGACCCTGGATCTAGTTGCATCCATTCGAGCTGTGATTTCAGGATACATACAATATTACAAAGTATGCTGGCTATGGTAATTCAGAAAGTCATCCAAACATGGGTCCATCACATTTCATCAATAGACATGAATTTAATTATTATACATGTAAATTGACTTATATGCTCAGTATGGGTATGTTTACCTTAGCAATTATATCAAGATGATTATGTATTGTAATAGATGATGATATAAACCAATCTATTCTAGATCTAGACTTATCACATGGTGAAGCACTTCCATCCTCAGCCATTGCTTCTGAATTTTTACTTTAGGGGGTAATCTGTTACAAGTAATTTTTTCACATCCATTCAAATTGCCTAGAAATTGGATCAATTAACATCCAATGACACTTTGCACTCATCCCCTGCAAAGCCTAAGACATATTCTCTCTGAAAATTTCAAGAATTTTGGGTTTAACAAATTAAAAACCTCATTTTTGGATCCATCACACTTCCCCTAGAGAAACTTGCACAATTGCATGTTGCATAACTAAGCAACTTCATTGACCAACGCAAGTTTCCTTCATTGCAGGTGTGATGGCTCTTGAATTTCGGTAAAAAATAAAAATATGTTTGAATATTCTCTTTCTAGAAGCTTCCAAGGTGGTTTTAACCATTTACTATTGATTAAGATCTCAAATTCCTATCCTAAAGGTATTATCTCTTATCCCTGGATCTTATCCTCCCTCATATGTGGATCTAAGTCCTAGATTGGTAAATATCAAACAACCTCTTTTACCCTATAAATTCAATTCCTCCCATAGAGTCTGGGTTGGCTTTTGGAGACTCTTAGAAATACCCTAATGTTGTTGCTTTATGCATAAGAATCGATCATACATCCATGCACTTGAGTTGTGATTGAAGGCTTGCTTTGTAACAAGGGAAGGACACGATAGTTGGGAGATATATACAAGGTCAAGATCTGTAAAGGGTTGTAATTTCTCCTATATTTATTAATACAAAAAGTGCTTTGTTTTCCTATGCTTATGCCTTACTGATGCATATGTATTAAAATTCCTTCTTGACTCATTTCTTAGAGATATTGGCATATGCTATTTGTATGTTGTAGTTATCTTGCTTATTATAGTCGTTTTGCAGGTTCCACTTATAACACTTGGAGTTGGAGATGGAGTTTACAAGCAAGGAGAAGAGGAGAATTTGCGTTAGATTCCAGGCAAGCCCTTCCTCCATGTTGTAATATCTTTAAGAAAAACATAAGTCATTTTTATTCTTTGTTTCTAGATCAAGCAACTAGATCTAGGGAGTTCACCTCTTCCCATAGAAGAGAATTATCCATCAAACAACTTGGTGACTCCACTGGGGAATGATATGTTCCTATAGTGGTTTCCTTTTCCTAGTCATTTTAGACCTTTTAATCCGACTCAATTTAACTTGTTTAGCAATGAAAGACATGGACATGGTGATGATGAGGCTCATCAATAGGTAAATTATATGGACCTTAATGCCACTCTCCAGCTTATTAAAATCAACTTTTCTCACATTTCTTTACATATTTTATTATATTTTGCTTAGTGAGAAGGGTAAAGATGAGATGTTATGTCATGTGGCCTAATGTGCATTAATTGCAGCATTTGGAGCAATTTTGGCTAATTTAAGTTCAGGAAATTGAAGTGGACAAGAAAGAGGGATTTTAGGAGATTGAATCTCCCTCCTTAACTCCTTAATCACTCAAAGATTCCTCCATTAGATCTCATCAGCTCAGAGTTACAAGCATCCAAGCCCACCGAGGTCATTGGCAGCCAAGCCAGTGATAGTTGAAGACAAGTTAATCTTGAGTCTGGGTGCCAAGCCTCCCTAATTTTAAGGAAAATATTGGTAGCTTCAGTTGTATAAATAAGAAGGCCCAGGGTCTCATTAGATTCGAATTTTTGTTGTTGTAGCCAAGAGGAATTTTTGAACTAAGACATTGTTATTGATAACTCTTATGTATTTTTAACATTTTGATAAGAATGAGGATCATTCCCTTGATCCAGAACTGAGTTGACTTAGAGGGCTGAAGCTCTTGGGTTAGGGCCCAACCCTAGCAGTAAAGGTTTCTCTTTCTGTATATGTATGCTTGGATTACATTCATAGTTAGCTGCTGAAGTGATTTCGGTTTTGTTTAATCTGCAAGTATTTGGATGATTACTTAGTTTGCTTCCATTTGTGAACAGATAGATCAATGGTACAATAGTGAAAGTAAACACTTCAGAAAATCTTGTGGTAGTGGCCTCTGCCTCATCTCCCTTATGGGATCATGGTTTGAGGGTTCCATTCTCACAGCCCAAAAATAGATTTATTGTTTGATCACTGCATAGCTTAGGATTTCTTATTGCATAGATAAATGTTTCTAAATTCCTTACAAGTACCTACAATTTTAATTTTGGTTTCTTGAGTTTGTTATGGTTTATAAGCACTTCCATTCATAGACTTAGCCACTAGCTATTAGTAACTCTATTTTTCCTAAATTCAACTCATCTTTTCCATATATCAATAAAGCTGTGTGCGAATGAAGAAAAGAGTGTATGATTGTTGCAGGAGTTTTTGATCTATAGGGAGACCTCATCTTGCCAGCCTCATCTAAGTCTTCTCCACCTACGCTGCCAAAGTCCACCAAACCCTAATCCAAATTTATGTTTTGTAGCAAAGTGGACATTTTCCTTGAGAAAGTCCAACGATATGGAATACTTGTGTCGAGCCTTGGGTAGTGTGCACCTCCTTTGTGCCTTATTCCCCCATCGTACACCTTTCCCACACTTCATTCTACCTTTCCTACCCCCTATGAGGTTTCAGTCTGTTTCCTGTATTAAAACAGGGCATCCTGTAGTAGAACTAGGACATCCTGCAGTACTGCAGGGAACCTTGTAGCATCCTGTTTTAAGCCCAAATTGAGTAGAAATGGTCATATGAGCTTAGGTTAGGTCTCCACTTGGTTTCCATACCCTCGACACCATTCCAGACTTGTTTCCCTATACCTGTCTCCTCTACCAAAGATCAAATTGGTTAAATTAGCATTTGCATTCATAAAATTCAAAATCAAGAAGGCTTTTATGAAATTTCTAGTTAGCACATGCATGCAATAGTCACAGTAGTTTTAGGATAATTTCCATGCTTATCTCATTCAAGATAAATAGATGATAGATTCAAGGTTAATTTAGGTATCTTTCGCAAGCAATATGTGTAGATGATTAGCTACATGATTTCATGTCACTTTTTGGCACTTTCCAATTCAACACTTTACATTTCCTAAAGTAGGCATAATTTCCTTTCTGCATTAAGAATAGTTTTCTCCTTGCTATTTGATAGTCAGAATCCTTCTAGTCAATAGAAGACTAGCTTGAAAAACCATAGTGGTCTATCACCCCAGTTGAAAAGTGAGAAGAGTGGACCATTGCATCTACTATGTATACAACACTATCACCTCCAAGTTTGTACGAACCCATGGTTGATGAAGTAAATTTGGTAGCCCTAGGAGTTGTAGCATTCTTGCTGCAATACTAGAACTCATCAGCCTCCTCATAAATAGGTGGAATTTTCTATCTAGTTGATGCCCAGAGCAGCACCAACATCTATGGAACCTTACAAGATGAGTACTCAAGAGTTGGTGGAATTGAAGTTGCAACTTAAGGAAATGCTTTATAAGGGATTCATAAGGCCATGTGTATTTCCTTGGGGTGCACCAATATTGTTTGTAAAGAAGAAGGACAATACTCTCATGTTGTGAATTGATTACATGCAGTTGAACAAGGTGACTATCAATAACATGTATCCATTGTAGCGGATTGTTGATTTGTTTGATCAATTGAAGGGAACAATAGTGTTCTCGAAGATTGATTTGAGATCAAGATATCATCAGGTGTGCATCAAAGAAGAGGACATCTACAAGACTGGATTCCATACAATGTATGAACATTATGAGTTTGTGGTGGTTCCTTTTTGTCTTACTAATGCTCCGACCACTTTCATGCGTTTGATGAAAAATGTGTTTCATTCTTACCTAAAAAAGTTTGTGATAGTGTTTATTGATGATCTATTGATATATTCTAAGAATAAGGAAGAGCATGTAGAGCACCTAGAAACAATGTTGATATTGTTGAGAGAGAATCAGTTGTATGCAAAGCTCAACAAGTGTAGTTTTTTCAGACTCAGATTCACTACTTGGGACATGTTGTTTCCAAGGAGGGGATATTAGTAGACTCAAAATAATAAAGCTATCACGAAGTGGAAAAATCATAGGAATGTAGATGAGGTCAGATCATTCATGGGATTAGCAGGTTACTACAGGTGGTTCATCAAGAATTTCTCTCATATTGGCTATCTTATCACAACTTTGCAGAGAAAAGGGAAGAAGTTTGAATGGACTAACTAGTGTGCAACTAGTTTTGAGCAGTTGAAGCATTTTCTTACAAATGCTCCAGTTTTGAAGATTGCAGATCCTGATAAGGAGTTTTTGGTTTGTATTGATGCTTGCAAGGAAGGATTTGGTGGAGTCCTAATGCAGGAAGGATAGGTGGTATGCTACGAGTCAAGGAATTTGAATGAGCATAAGTGGAAATATGTGACTCATGATCTTGAGTTGGTAGCTATTATTCATGCATTGAAGATGTGGAGACGTTATCTTCTTGGAAGGTTCTTCATATTGATGAGTGATCATAGTGGGTTGAGGTACTTGTTTGACCAAACCAATTTGAATTCTAGGCAAGCTAGATGGTTGGATACCCTCAATGATTTAAACTTTGAGATTAGATATATCAAGGGAAAAGAGAATAGGGCTATAGATGCTCCTAGTAGGAGAATGTAAGTGAATCATATTTCAGCTATGAGCTCTTATGGGATAGGTTTATAGGAGAAAATATTACATGTAGGCAACATGGTGACATGTACCAACAACTAAAGCAAATATTTCAGCAACAAGGTGAAGGTGATAGGGATGAGGAGTATCACCTCACACATATGGCTTGGTCAGACTTAGGAACATGATTTATGAGTAGGATAACAATGATCACATGAATCTTATCATAAGGGAGTTTCATGTCAAGCCGTATTTAGGTCACCCAGGATATCATAAGACTTTGACAACAGTTAATAAGTTCTATCATTGGCTGAAATTGAAGAAAGACGTGGCCGAGTTTGTTGCGAAGTGCTTGGACTATCCGCATGTGAAAGAAAAGAGTAAGCATCCAACTATTTTTTTGCAGCGTATTTTGATTCTAGAATGGAAATGAGAGGTCATTTCCATGGAATTCATCACAATGTTTCTAAGGACATTGAGGAAACATGAATCCATCAAGGTTGTGGTTGATAGGTTAAGTAAGGTAGCTCAATTCATTGGAGTGAAGTCTTCTAATTCAACTAGTGGGGTAGCTAAAATATTTATCAGGGAGATAGTGAGGTTGCATGGTGTTCCCAAGAATATTATATCAGATAGAGATGCCAAGTTCATTTCCAAGTTTTGGAAGGAGTTATTTGCAGGCTTTGGAAAAAATTTAGCCTTCAACACAACTTATCATTTGCAGACAGATGGACAGATAGAGAGGGCCAAAAATATTCTTGAGGATATGTTGAGGATGTATGTCATGCATCAACAAAGGATTTGGGAGGAGTATCTTCCATTGGTGGAGTTTGCATATAACAATGGGTATCAAGAGTCCTCGAGGATGAGTCCATTTTAGGATCTTTACAGGCAGAGTTGAAATACTCCTATTAGCTAGAGTGATCCAATGAATAAGGTATTGATTGGACTAAATATTTTAGCTGAGATGAAGCAAGAGATGCAGGTTATCAAGAGGAATATAAAGGAAACATAGGACATGTAGAAGAGTTATGCAGATCAACATAGCGAATTAAAGGAGTTTTAGGTTGGGGAGCATGTGTACTTACGCATCAAGCCCAAAAGGAGCTCCTTGAAGATTGGGTCATGTGCCAAACTAACACCTTGGTATTGTGAGCCTTTTGATATCCTTGACAGGATTGGACTAGTGGCATACCGACTTGCATTGCCTCCAATAGTGAAAGTCCATAATGTTTTCCATGTTTCATTAATTAAGAGATATGTCCAGGATGCTGATCATGTGATTGATTGGTCTGTATTGTAGGTGGAACTAGAGGGAGAATTCCAGCTAGAACTTCAGTCCATTTTGCAGTGGAAACAACTCATGCTCTAGAACCGAGCAATCGATCAAGTTAAAGCGAAGTGGTGATCCAAATATTTTCGTTTCAAAGATGCATACAAAATTGCATTTAAAAAAGCATGTAACAATAAGATGCATATACATAAATAAAGCATAAATAAAAAAACCAAGAGAAGTAAAGACACAACAAGTTGATAACAAAGTTCACCCAGTGTGGGTTACGTCTTCGGACTTTGCTCAATGTGAGGAGGCCTTTTTCATTAATATTTAGTGAAAATAAAATTACATGCTTGTAAAAAAGGCACCTTATACCTCCACTTTCAGGGATGGCCTGAAAATGCACACATCTACTGAAGAAACGGTTTGCACCATTGAATTCCTAGCAAAAAATCGTGAAAAAAGATTGTAAATTTGACCCCTTTCTGCTTCGGTAAAAATATGGACTGTCGGGAATCTCAAAGGTTCCCCCAAGATTCATTCTCACAGGTTGATTAGAATTCTGCTGCTCAGATGAATCCGATCATGCTATCACGTTCGTTGTGAAAAGTTGAGAAGAATGAGTATAAAGTTAGCCTATTTTTGGAACTGTCAATTTCAGGCCCTTAGGGAATCACAAAGATTCCTCAGGATTCCATAAAGATTTTGTTCCACAAGTTGACTGAAATTTCGCTTCTCCGATAAAAAAAATGATCACACCATCAGAATCCTAGAGAAATTCTGGTTCGTTTGAGTATAAACTTGGCATGAATATGACACTGTGAAAATTTGGCCTCTAAGGGAATCTTTTAGATTCCTCCTTCACATCAAATAATATTCTCCTTGAATTTCATGCCAAGCATGGTTCCAATGCCTCAGAATTCGTGCACGCTTCTCCATTGATGGGCATGTGGTAAAATGTTGGTTTTTTGTATAAAATTTTGGGTGGACAAAACAAAGTTGTGCCTATTGGGCACACTATTGGCAGAATTATTTAAGGCACTAGTTTTTTTTTGGAAGTCCTGGGCCAAACCCCACGGGACCCTCGATTTGGCACGATGATTTATGTTTTATGGTTGGTGTTTTGAATACATGTGTGGTAGTTGTTAAGAGGTGATTGAAGCTGCCGCAACGGGCAGGCTGGCCACCCAGCCGGCGTGAGTTCGAGCACTGCTGGCTTCGTCGTATTACATATGGGGTTAGTTGTTTGGACGGTTGCCCACCATTGAGATATATATATATATATATATATATATATATATATATATATATATATATATATATATATATATAGATATACGATTTATGGTGGAGTTGGGTGGCAGGGGTGGTGGCCCGCCACCCCCTTTTTATAATATTTTATTTTATTTTTTAAAAAACAACTAGTCAAAACAAATAGATGAATTTTTTGGGTAACTGATAAATTTAAGTAGGCGATAATTTCGCTAGTTTTGACTGTTGGGAATCGTCGCTACCAAGTGCCAAATTGTTGCATCATTAATTTTCACCAAATTTAGTGGCTTTGCCAAATATAGTCGGGCTCCAAATTTAGTTGGTGCTCTGCTAACTTTAGCTAATGGGCCAAGTTGACCAAAACTTTGATTGTCCATAACTTTCACATATGATGTTAGATTGAGGTGTTGTTGCAACGTTGGAAAGTTTATGATGAACTATTCAATCTGATTCTAATTTCAATTCAATCAAAAGAAAATATTTTTGAGCCTTTTCAAAGCCCTCTTTGACTTCTGAGTGTTTCTGGAGTCACCTCAATCATTCCTCCCCATTGAGGAGATTTTGGTCCTATAAAACCATGCACACAATTTGCAATCTATTGTGCTCCCTTATTTGCACAAGAAGTGACCTAATAGACCACACTTCCTTCTCCTTCACCTTGTTCTTCAGAGCCATAATTGATGAACTAACACTTACATCCTCTGCAAACCTATAGTGCAATATTTGCAATCTACATGTTCAATTACATGACAAATCATGACCCAATCATCCCCATACTTGCCAAGAGTTTATAACACACACTCTTTGGTCAAGTTTACATCATAATAGAAACTAATACCCAAACTATCAAGAAAAGGGCCAAAACATCATCATGCTACTTTCATAAGTGATGGAAAACACATCATCACTTTTACAATCATTTTGCAACATATGATTTACAATAAGACGACCATGAAAAACTACTATATTTAATGAAACCATTTATCACTAAAAAAAGTGAATGGGCCATCTCCCTGCGACTATTTTTCTTGTTGAACATCTTCACCATCTAGTTCCTTCATAGGTTCTTTCTGGTCATGAAGTACTTGACATGTGGCCCTCTGATGCCCAAGGAGTGACTGTAATGATTCTTTCTCCTCCAAACTTTCTGGACCATCTTGGGACACTTATTCATGGTGTGCCTTTGATAATTGCCCGTGGAATCCTTAGTATCACTGGAATGTAATGAGGTGCTCCCATCATCCATCGTTGGTTGGTCACTGGTTGTCTTGGGGCATTCTATAACCTCTTTTCTAACATACCCAAGTCCTGCATAACGAGGAAATTTCTCCACTTTTATGGGATTCATAATGCACTGGCCATTAATGCCGAGGCCCTTTCCTTGATACCCCATCTTCTTCAACAATTTTGATCCAATTCCTATATTATGTTTCTCAAAAGTAGCAAAATCATCATCATAAAAAGAACATGAAATTGTAGAAACACCTTTTACCTTAGGCTTTTTATGTTGTAATTTTTCCAAGGCCTCCTCCTTGGCTTGTAATTGATGTTGCAACCTTTGTTTCTCCTTTTCTGCTTCTTTTGGGAGTCTTCTTAGTTCAACGTTCTCTACTTGCGTGCTTTGGTTTATCTCTTTGAGTTCTTGGAGCCATGCAGTGTTTGAGGTCCTCCTTATTTTTGGCACAACATCTGCTAGAATATTTGTCTAGTCACCCGAATCAGAACCCAAGTCGATAGGTCAATCTTTTGTAATTCCAAGAGATGCAATCTTCATTTCATCACCTCAGTTCGATCCCAAGCCAATTGGTCTAACAACTGAAAATCTTGTAGCTGTGATCTTCTCATTATCCTCTGATTCAGATTCTTGGTCTTGTTCCATAGTTGCAACTGTCTTCTGCTTCTCTTTTCTATCATTCCTCTTTGGCCTCAATTCTGGATCAAATTTCCAGTAATTCCCCTCATCATTCCCTTCATTCTGACAATGAGTACACGAGGGATTTTTTTATCTTCTCTTAGCTACTGCTTCCCTCTTTGGGCGGTCATCTTGCTCCCACTTCCCCTTGCTTTCAAGATGTACAACCTTCACACTAGCTTCATCAAGTGTTTTAGGTTCAAATAATAACAATGAATTACTCAAATAATCATGCAATGAGCCAATGTATTTCATCAATGTTTTAGGAGAGTCTAATGGAACATTAAATGCTAATAATTGTTTCCTAAAATCCTTCATAAATTTTTAACATTTTGACCTTTAATTTGTTTCAAAATTTTCCATTACATCATGGCCCTCTGTCTGTAACCTAATGGGTAAAAATGTCCTCTTAAAGCAGAAACAAAGTTAGACCAAGGTGAAAGAATTTTACGACTACTCTTACCACCTTTCTGCAGCTTGCCTTCCCACCAGAAAAGAGCATTGCCACTCAATCCAAGGGATTCTAGCTAGATCTTGGCTTCTTCCTCTTTGATTCGTTGGATGTAGAAATCTACTTCAACTTGTCTGATCTAGTTATCTAGATTTTCTACATTAGATTATCCACTAAACACAGGTAAATCAAACTTAACATCCAACTTGAAAAGGGCTTTTTATGACTTCTAGAATGATGAGAAGAGGAAGAAAAAAAAGTCATTGGAAGATGGAGAGGGAGGTTCAGGAGGCTCTTCTCCTCCTTCATGATTCATTGAGGCATGATCATTTGGTCCTTCCTTCTTCTCTAGTTTCACCATTGCCTTCTCATAGTCTACAAACAATTTGACCACTTTTTCTGCCATGGCATAGAAGGCCTTGCGATAATTTCATTCTTCCTCCAAACGAGCATCTTCATATGCTATTTTCCTTCTTCGTGTTGCACACCTTGCTTCTGGATCAAAGGATTTAAGTTTTCCTTCACCTCTTTGGAGATTTTCCCTGGTTATCATACACTTGCAATTCAAATCAACATAAGACCCACTTTGATACCAAACTTGATCCAGATATTTTCGCTTCAAAGATGCATACGAAATTGCATTTAAAATAACATGCAACCATAAGAGGCATATACATAAATGAAGCATAAATAAAAACAACCATGAGAATCAAAGACTAAATAGGTTGATAACAGAGTTCACCCAGTGTGGGCTATGTCTCCGGGATTTGCTCAATGTGGGGAGGCCTCTTTCATTAATCTTCAACGAAAATAAAATTACATGCATGTAGAAAGGACACCTTATACCTCCACTTCTAGGGATGGCCTGAAAATTCACACCTCTACTGAAGACATGGATTGCACCGTTGAATTCCTGGTGAAAATTTGTGAAAAATGACTGTAAAATTGACCCCTTTCTGCTTCGATCAAAATCTAAACCCCTTGGAATCTCAAAAATTCCGCAAAGATTCTTTCTCACGGGTTGACTAGAATTCGGCTTCTCAGATGAAGAATCTGATGACACCATCATGTTCCTTGCGAAAAACTAAGAAGAATGAGTATACATTCGGCCTAGTTTTGGAACTATCAATTTCGGGCCCCTAGGGAATCCCAAAGATTCCTCAAGATTCCATAAAGATTATGTTCTGCAAGTTGAATGAAATTACGTTGTTGAGATCAGAAAACTGATCATGCCATCAAACTCCTCGATAAATTATGGTTATTTTGAGTATAAACTTGGCATGAATCTGACACTGTGAAAATTTGGCCTCTAAGGGAATCTTTTATATTCCTCCTCTACATCAAAGAATATTCTCCTCAAATTTCATGTGAAGCATGGTTCCATTGCCTCAACATCTGTGCACGCTCCTATTTTGATGGGTGTGTGGTAAAATGATGGTATTTTTTTATAGAATTCTAGGTGGATAAAACAAAGTTGTGCCCATTGGGCATAATTATGTAAGGCATTAGTTTTTTTGGGAAGTCTCAGGGTCAAACCCTGCGGGACTCCCAGTTTGGCACAATGATTTGTGTTTTATGGTTGTATTTTTAAATACATGTGTGGGAGTTGTTAAGAGGTGAGTGGAGCCGCCACAATGGGCAGACCAACAACCTATTCGGTGCAGCTTCGAGCCTCGTCGGCTCTATCGTATTACATATGGGGCTGGCTGTTTAGATGGTTGGGTGGGTCCGCCGACGGGTGGCCCGCCCACCATATGTATATGTATATGTATACATATACATATACACACACATATATATATATACACGATGTATGGTGGAGTGGGGTGGGTGGGGTAGTGGCCCATCCACCGTTGAATTATCATATCTATATATATATATATATATATATATATATATATATATATATATATATATATATGTTGTATGGTGAAGTGGGGTGGCTTGGGTGGTGGCCTTCCAACCCCTTTTTATATTATTATTATTATTATTTTTAAACAACTAGTCAAAACAAATCGACGAATTTTTTGGGGTAACCGACAATTTAAGTAGGTGACAATTTTGCCAGTTCCAGCCTCTGGGAACTGTCATTACCAAGTGCCAAATTGTTGCATCATTTATTTCTGCCAAATTTAGTAGCTTTTCCAAATTTAGTCAGGCTCCAAATTTAGTTGGCACTCATCTAACTTGAGCCAATGGGCTAAGTTGTCCAAAACTTTGACTGGCCATAACTTTCACATACGATGTCAGATTGGGTTGTTGTTTGCGCCGTTGGAAATATTGCGAAGAGATATTCAATCTGACCCCAACTTCACTTCAATCTAACAAATTTTATTTTTGAGCATTTTCAAAGCCCTCTTTGACTTTTGAGTGTTTTTGGAGCCACTTGGATCATGTGGAAGCACTTTGGGCCTAATCATGCTACATCGGAGATGGATGATCAAATGCAAGCTTTGTATCCTTCTTTATTTTTTGGTTGAGCATATCTGTTTAGTTTATGTGCTTTGATTTATATTTATATATGCATATGTGTATTGTATGTACTGCAATGAGTTGTGTTATAAAGCTCCAAGAAGCAGTATGTTGTAAATACAACATCGAGTTTTGTTATAAACCTCTAATAAGCAGTATGGTGTTCATGGTTTCAAAAATTTGGTATGATGTAAATTCTACATCAAGTTGTGTTATAAAGCTCCACGGGTAGCATGTTTTTCTAGTTATATGCATCATTGAACACCGAGGACAGTGTTCCCCTAAGGGGGAGGGTTTGTAACAACCCCTAGTTTATTTTCCATGTAAATAAAACAATATCGAGGTCATGGGATACATATTCCTATTGATTTTTTATATCTTGGGAGGTACTCAAAGCCCTAGGGTTCGGGGTTTGGAGATTGGAGCACCACAAAATTCATTTGTGGGCTTGTAACCCAAGGTTGGGGTTTTGAACCCATTGATGTTTGGGCCAAAACCATGAGGCATTTTCTACATGTGACGGATGGAGATGATAGAGGATGGCGAGGAGAATCCAACACAATGAAAATAGTCAAAATATGAGTTCTAAAAGATGAGATATGCATTTTTTAAGTTAATAATGTTTTTTTGGACAATCAAGTCATGTAGGCTTGAAGTAGTTATGTCCAAAAGTCATGTCTATTGTTTAATTCTTGGAGTCCTTCTTATGTATATAAATAGAAGGTGAGGAAGGTTCATTTCTACACATCCATGAGTGCAACACAAAGTCAATGAAGAAGGGGATGAGAAGCTCATTAAAGGGAGAAGATGCATCTCTGCTTTGGGCCGCAGGTTAGGGCTACTTCAGTGAAGGAAGGAGGGACATTAGGGCCTCTCCCAAGACTATTTTGGAGTGTGAGTTAACCACAAGGAAGTTTGCATTGGAGGGATAATTCTAAGATATTTGTGGAGGTATTTGTGGCATGGTTCTTCACTGTTTAGGGCTGTGTATTGTATAGGTGTTTGTGCAGGCAGGACGAGCCCCAAATAATGGGCTGTTGGGTATGAAAAGGGGTTGGTTTTAGCCCTACAAACTAATGTGATTCAACAAAAGGAATATGGATATTTGCCACAACTATAGGAGGATGATAGGAGGTGGAATAGTGGGCTCACAAGTGGCTATGAGAAGCCCTAAATAGGAAACCTCATCAACAACATGTCACTTCAGCTTAGAGCATCAGTTAAAAGGTATGTTTGACTGAGGTTTTGCCTTGTTTTGGGTCTAGATTATATCATTTTGGATGATATTATTTTGCAACTTGTGGGAGCCAATTGGAAGGCTTGACTTGGTGGTTGGAAGCCTTTCCTAGGAGAAAATTTCACTATGGAGTTGTGATAGTTGTTTTGGGCATCATCGAATTGTTGGAGGGCAACATGGTGGTGTCCAAAGTAGCCCTAGATCAGCGCGACAAGAAGGAAATTAAAAATTGTGCATTTGGTGAAGGATTGAGCCTAATATAGCTCTTTGATGGATGAAAGAAGCTACTAGATTGGTAGATTGGAGTTTAAGTATTGGCCAACCTAGAGGAGCAGATTGGATTAGCACGTGTTCATTGCAGCAGAAGTGACTTGCGACAGAGAAAGGCGAAAGCCCTCTTGGTGTCTCTATGTGTTATTTCTTGATGGACTAAGGGGCAGTTAGAGAGAAGAATGGAAGCAAAGGACTGAAATGATGAGATATGACATAGAGGTTGTGATTGTGGAATAGAGCAACGAGATTATCATTGTATCTTGTATTCTTGTACTTGTGGATATTTGAGGGTCATTACCCCTTGTATGAGAGCCCTAGACTATTTTATTATATGCTTATAATATAATGAATTTGGGTTACATATATTGTTGTTATTGTGCACGTGATTTGTTTACTGCATTATATTGTTCCACTATGCAAAGTAGCTTTGTTGAGATTATTGGTTTGATAGCATCATAGATTTAAGATTCTCTCCTAGAAACAGGGTCGTGGAAATTCAACATGGTATCAGAGTGCGTCTGAGCTAGTTTAGGAGATAGTGAATCAAAAGAGTGCACAATGAAGTACAAATTAAGAGGGAGTTGGTCACATTGTAGGTGAAGAGGCTCACTACAATGTTGAAGTTGTAGGATGGTATCTGGTATGAGGACAAGTTGGAAGGGTTGACTAACTATAGTCCTTGGAAGGAAAGTATCAAGTTGGTATTGCAAGTCAATAGGATTTGGGAGTTCAGTGAGAAAGAGATCAAGAATCCAACTGATCCTAAGGAGTTGGAAGTGTAAGAGAAATTTGATATGAGGGCAAGATTGATCGTCTTAGATGGTGTGAAGGATCCCCTAATACATCATTTGTCCGCGAAGAACACTACACATGAGATGTGGATGGGTCTTCAGAATTTGTTCTAGAATAAGAATGAGAACCAGAAATTGGTATTGGAGGATAAGTTGAAGTCCACCAAGATGTTTCAGGGTGAAGCAGTGACTTCATATCTAATGAGTTTATCTTAGGTCAAAGACGAGCTTGCTACCGTCGGTGTGACTATTTCAAATTCTCATATGGTGAGGATTTATTTGAAAGGATTCACCGAGGAATGGAAGCCCTTCATCAAGGGGATCATTTCAAGAGATAACTTTCCAGACTGGAATAGGTTGCGAGATGAATTCATTCAGTCAAGTTCTAGAGGGAGGTTGCATGTTTAGAGGGAGACTTTGCAGCCTAAGAAGAACATGTGGTCAGTGGGGAGAAAGGTTGCTCCTATAAATACCAAGAAGGAATCATGGAGAGAGTGGAAGACATTTTAGAGAAGAAGCAGAAGGATGCTTCTAGTGACAACGACACTTCTAAGAGAGGCATAGTTCATGCTACATGAATTGTTGTAGTTGTGAGCACTAGGATTTGGGTGAGTGTTACGAGTAGTGATGATGATGATGATGAGATACTTCATAGTCTTGGAAGTACCTCCCTCGCTAAGAGGGAGTGTTGAATTTTGATGCCTTGAGAGGTAATCCAAGTACTAGGGTTCAAGGTTTGGAGGATAGAGCACCACAAAAGTCATTTGTGGGTTTGGAACCCAAGGTTGGGGTTTTGCACCCATCAATGTTTGGGCCAAAACAATGAGGCATTTTATACATTTGATGGATGGAGATGATAGAGGATGGAGAGGAGAATCCAACGCAATGAAAATCGTTAAAATCTGAGTTGTAGAAGATGAGATATGAATTTTTGAAGTTAATAATGAGGTTTTGGACAGTCAAGTCATGTAGGCTTGAAGTAGTTATGTCCAAAAGTCATGTCTGTTGGTGAATTCATGGAGACCTTCTTATGCATATAATTAGAAGGTGAGGAAGGTTCATTTCTACGCATCCAATAGTGCAACACAAAGGCAATGAAGGAGAGGAGAAGCTCGTTAAGGAGAGAAGAGGCATCTTTGTTTTGGGCCGCAGGTTAGGGTTACTCCAATGAAGGATGGAGGGATTTTAGGGCCTCTCCAAAGACTATTTTAGAGTGTGAGTTAACCAGTAGGAAGGAAACATTGGATAGGGATAATTCGGAGCTGTTTGTGGAGGTATTTGTGGCATGGTTCTTCACTGTTTAGGTTGCATATTGTATAAGTGTTTGTTCAGGTAGGCTAAGCCCCAAATAGTGGGTGTTTGGGTATGAACAAGGGCTGGTTTTAGCCCTACAAACCAACATGATTCAATGACAAGAAGAGGGATGTATTCTGTAGCTGTAGGAGGCTGCTAGGAGGTGGAATAATGGGCTCACAGGTGGCTGTGAGAAGCCCAAACTAGGAAACCTCATCAATAGTAGGTCACTTCAGTTTAGAGTAGAAGTCAAAAGGTATGTTTGACAGAGTTTTTTCCTTGTGTTGGGTCTAAATTAGATCAGTTTGGATGAGATTATTTTGTAGCTTATGGGAGCAAATTGGAAGGCTTGACTTGGTGGTTGTGTTACATAGTACTTTGTCACACCTCCTATTCACTTCCTGTTCCACATCCCGAAGTGCCAATATGTTGACAACCGTGAAGTGTACTTATCATGAAAAACATACTGAAACATCCTTGAAGAATGGAAGAAAAACTGCCTTTAGTCATTTCTGGAGAAGATTTTCTGACACCCTAAATTTAAGGACCAACGCTCTTTGCTGCACTGCTTGATCATGCACATCTATCTGTGTATTTTACCGCGCTTCCACCACACTACCACAATTGGTCGCAGGGTGAGCAGCACGTGTCCGATGGGTAAAACTCGCATTGATCACCCTCGACATGAATTTTTTCTAAGACCTCCTTACAATCTAATATATGGATGAAAATGCATGAAATTACAACCAAATTGAAGGGCAGAGATATATCTCTTACCTGCAGCTAACAGCTCGACTAATAGTGTCTGAGATAGATCATACTTCTTGCCTAAAGATGTATGAAAAATAGGGTAATATGCTCTGTGATTTGAAAAATGGTAGAAAGGTAAAAATGATTTACTTTTTTGAGATTTTATAAGTTTTCAAATGACATTTTTACCAAATTAGGGCATATTTCACTTATATTTTAATATTTTTCCTCGAAATTGGTAATGTGTGTTTCACTTGTGCAGTGACAGGTCATGGAACATGGTGACGGTGATTAATTATGACTGATTCAATGAGTTTTATTTTATCACTTTTTCAGACTCGTAAAAAATAAACGAAAAAGCGACCCCCTGGAGTCATATTTAAGCTCTTTTCTGACTCTCGAAACATGAAAAGATTGCCAAGTACTTGTCGTTTCGAACTCATTAAAGTAAATGAAATGACGTCTACTCAGTATAACTTTAACCCTTTTCCAAACTGAGATAGAATATTGTACGAAAAAGGAATACCTTAGTCAAACATGGCTAAGAGGTTCTCTTGGATATTGTTTTCTACCTTTTTGGGTTCAAGAGACGATTTACGAAAAGGGACCTTTGGAGTTTTCTTTTTTTCCTCTTTTTCAAACTCTCTAAACATGAAAATATGACGAGTTTCACCTTGGTTAGGATCGTAAAACTTAAATGATGCAGGACTTGTCACCATGATGAGACTAAGTTTCTCCTTCCTAGGACTCGTTAAACTTACTAGGATGGATTCATCTGAAGGATGAACATATATGGAAAGCATATGATATCCCCTTCAACTTGCAATAAAAAATAATGGGGTACTCACTAGAAACAATGGGGAAAAATGAAAGCGAACATCTCTTGTATTTTGTGTAAAGGCAATAGGTCGCTCTTGAACATGGCACTTATCTGTTGCTTGTGTCGGGTTAGGGATATCCTCACTTAGTCACTTGCCTTCTTGGGTTTGGGAATTCCATTTTTCCTCTCATCTGATTTTACTACTTTGTCATCATGACCTCTGATCCCATGTTGAGTCAAATGCTACCAAATTCTGGACTTGTGTCGCTGATATGTTCAAGAGAACTCCTATCTATAGTTTGTACCGCTTATACAATGTCTAACTTTCTGCCACAATCCTGAATCAAACTTACATATTCTACTATATCCTTTATTTCATGTCGATGACGTGGGATGCATTATGGCCCTCCTTTTCCGGATCACTTCCTGTCGACTTCAACTCTTTATCCAGGAAGATGATATAGAAACCCCCTTCCAGTACCTTCAAGCTTGCATGCATCAATGGAAATTTCTTCGCATTCGACGATAGGTTTACATCATCGAATTCAATCGAATGATTCTACGCGTGTTCAAGGTCAACTTCATGATTCACACTCGTGGATTGTGCTGATTATACCTTGAGAGCCATTGTCATTATTGGTCGTTTCTCTCGTGTCTGTTAACAATTTACATCATTGACAGGTAATCAGGTGGTTTTCTATCATGTTCGACTTTAACACATCTATTCACATGCTAGAATTCGTACATTGATCAGATCGGGATAGAGCTCAAGACCCTGGATTCCACCTGATAAAATCCAGGTTGCATGGAGTTTTGAGTTATTCATGATTGTACACATGATTACGGATGGCCGTGACCATACTGTAGGACCATATATATGATCCTTTCTATTTGGATGGTTGCGTCCATACCGTGGATCCATGCACATGATCCCCTCTATTCGGATGACTATGCCCATGTCGTGGATTCATGTATTATTAGATGCCTATTCATATATCATTAGGCATGTTTATATCAAATATGTTAGATATGTATATGTATATGCTTTATTTGCAAGTCTTCTGACAATGTTTTTCTAGTCCTTGCCTTGACTTGTAAATCGTTTCCCCCATCACTCCATATTCTACCTTCAAGCTTTAGGGGGCATCCGTTACACAATATTTTGTCACACCTCCTATTCAATTTCTGTTCCACATCTCAAAGTGAAAATATGTTGAAAACTGTGAAGTGTACTCATCATGAAACGCATATTGAAACATCCTTGAAGAATGGAAGAAAAACTGCCCTGAGTCAATTATGGAGAAGGTTGACTGAAACCCTAAATTTCAATAAAATGCTCTTTGCTCCACTGCTTTCCTATGCTGATGGAAGGATGCAGTTCTTTGACCTAGCAATGCTAGTGTGGGTTTCGATATGAAATCCCACGTTGAACCTCTTCTGGCAGTTTTTCTCAAAATAGAGGAGAAGCTTCGTATACCAGAAACTTCGAGAAATAGTGAGCTTGATGTTGTTGAGTAGAGATATGGACGATCTCTCCCATTTGGAGCTCTTGATCCTACCTTTAAGGACCTTCCCCTTGAGATGTGGAACTTCCTCCCTCTTTTATGGATCCCTAACTCCCTCTCCCTTCCTATATTTCAAATCCCTTCCATCCCCAAATAGTTGGTCATTGATTGCCTGCATTCCTTTGCCAAGATTATGCCTAAACGTTTCCCATATAACTTGGAGAAGGAGTGCTTGAAGAGTCTTGGCTTGGAATTGGAAATCTACCCAAAGGATGTCTCCAACATCAAGGAACTGGTTGTATGCTTCCCTTTTTGATTCATTAATATATACATCTGATGTTGACTTTACATAAATGTCTAAATACTTATGCATTTAGCTTGATACTCCTTGACCTATCAAGTATTTTATGTTTGATATACGATATGTATGCTCTTGTATCTTTTATTGTCCTTTTATCTCTCTTGCAGGTACTCGGACATAAGGAACAAGCAAGGAGCGATTCTGGAAGCTAAGGGATCGAAGTCATCTTCAAAGAATTGAGCAATTAACATCAGAGCGAGGTAGGTTTCCCTCTCTCTCTTTGCATCATTAAACATAAGCTTTGAAAGTCTGCATTAGTTTGTTAAGTTTTATGCTATACCCACTCATTGGGCTAGAGAGATTACCTTTGTCCATAGAGCATATTTATCTTCACAACAAAATGATGACTCTGCCGGGGAAGCTATAGCCCCTTCAATCTCTTTTCTTGATTTAGTCTTTTGATCAATTTGACCGACCATTGAATTATCAGTTAACATGAGCTTGTATAGGCCCGCACACTAAATGATTATTGTTTTAGAGTGTTACGTTTGGAATCTTTGTTGAAATTCCTTTTACTTTTTCCCAACTTTCGCGTCCAACACATTTTTGACCTAAAAAGTCACGCTTCCAGCATGTTTTTACTTAAAACAGTCACGCTGAAACCACTTTTAACATGTTTTTGGCTATGACATCCACTCTGATCTCATATATTTGATAAAAACTAGGGTTTCTACCCTAGAATCCATTGTGTCCTAGCTTCTGAAGGTTTTTCTTGTCCTTTGTGTCTAGATTTACTAGTGTTTTTTTTCTGGTTGTCTTGTTTAATTAGCAAATTAATCTCTTTGTATTTGAATTGCTTGAAGTGAAGTTTGATTGAGTTCTAGGGTTTCTAGGTTAATTAGTCATAACTTTCTCTTTGTTTGTGTCACTGATATACTAGTTTGCTGATTGATTGAGCCTTATTTTATGTGGAAATCATTGAAAACATTAGTTTTACTATGTTTTAGCTTGTCTTTCACAAAGTTTCTCTTCAAGTTACATTAGGTCATTTTCATTTGGAAATTATATTTGTTTTTAATCAAGCATAGATCACGTTGTTTGATTTTCAAGCTGAAGGGAGTGCATCATTTAGTTGTTCAAAAGGAAAAAGTGAAAATTATTTTCATTTAGGTGTTTTTTAATTGGATTTGGTGTTGCTTTGGTTGATGCATTAGTTTCAATAGAGCATTTGAATGAAATTTTCATTTTTCTTTACTTGATGCTTTAGTTGCATTAAAACATTCAAAAATCAAAGGAAAAAAATCATATATATAAGTGCATCTTAGTAAAAGTAAAGATCATTTTGCTTTCAAAAAGTTGCATTTAGGATAGTGAAGAGTGAAGATCATTTTCACTTTTGAGCATTGCATTTGGAAAGCAAAAGTGAAAGTTAGTGGAAGGCATGTTGTTTGATGCATTATTGATTTAAATTCCTTCCCTTGATTATTCTAGCTTTCATCGAAGTGGAAAGTTTTCCTTTTCTCATATATTTGCATCTTAGGGATTTAGGTAACATCGTTTTGAGCCCAAAATTGAAACATAATTCAAGATAAACGTTAAGATTTACTCAATTAACCTAAGGAGCATTTGGAACTTAAGACAAAAATTTATAGGTCTAGGCTAGAGATGTGTTGTGGTGTCTATAAACCTAGCAGCTGTCATTATCTGTCAACATTGTATCCTGGGGGTAAAATTCCGTTCCACGCATGGAAGTATATAGGATCGTTCTCTAGTACTGTATGGTATATTAGAGCCGCTCCACATATGGCAAGTATATGGGAATGCTCTCATCGAACGATTATGCATTAGACAATGTTAACATGGACTTGTGCTCCCCATACCATCATGTATATATTGGGAGACCCTACTAGGTTTCTATACTTTAGCCACATGTAACCGAGTTAGTTGCCTTGTAAATGTGATACACCGAACACAACATTCAGGGAGATTGGTTGCCATATGATAAGTCCTTGGTTTCAGCTAAGGTGTATATTACAGTTCATGAATACTTGGTAAACCCTCTTGCCTATATTACCCTCTTTAATTTATTTTTTGTTTTTAAGTTCTATTGCCCACGATAACATGTCTTACCCATGTAGTTCTCCTTAGCCTCATTATGCCTTATTAATGGTAAATTTTAATTGAATATCAAATAAATCACCTCCTTTCCTTTTGTTTTTGAGAAAATCTCATCATGGGAGGACCGCCGAGTTCGCCTTACATATCCCCTTCACAGTCTGAAACTGAAGGGTCACCGCAAGGAGTCCACCCTGAGATTCCAGAGTCACTTGAAGGGCAAGGTTTGAACTTGGAATTTTCCCAAGTATTCAACCCATTGTGTCTCATCCTTGACCTCGAGACATTGCCATTATCTCAGGAATTTGACCCAGAAAGTCTTGAGGTTCCTCAATAGTTTTTGTTGTTTCCCTCGAATCTGCTTTATGACCCTTTGATAATATCTCCTCAATGCCCATATAGTCCATTTGATAATCTCGGTGTATCTTTGGAACTTTCTCCTCATTCATCGTAGATTCCTCCTCGCCAAGTGTTTCCACCCATGGCATCAAAAGGTGACATTCCAACCTCTCCTCGAGATCCTCCTCCGGAAGTCTTAGCCACACATACTTTGGGTCTTGGTGATGAATCTGAATATCACTTTCCACCTGAAGGCCTTCCATATGTGTCCTCTCCTCATATGGGGAGTGGGAAAACTCCACCACCTGAAAGTAGTTTTATGTACTCTAAGCGCATCTTCGATTTATCATCATTCGATATGGTCATCTGGCATAATGCCTACCTCTGGCCCATTCATTTCGAATGTGGCTTCCCAAATTCCTGTTCAAACTATGGTTTCTTCGGTTCCTGTTCAACCTACAGTCATGGTTGGGAAAATTAATGTTCCTATAGGTTATTAAATTCCTCTTTCGACCTCTACAATGGTTACACCTCCTCCATTAAGTGGAAATTATGTACCAATCCCTATCCCACCGCAAGGCAGGAAACCACCTCCTCCATATGTACCTCTTGTTTCTGGTGGAACCTATGTGAGTGGATCCCAAACTCATGTTATGGGAGAAAATCAAACTATTGGTAGTATTCCTTCTGGATCTGGTCAAATTCCTTATCAACAGCCTCTTTCGGCTCAAATACCTTACCAACAACCATACCCTCCTTATGGTTCACAAAAACCTCAAAATCCACCTTTGAATCAATAGGCAAGATCCCAAATGCAATATAGTCCTAATCCCCCATTTGGGTCGCCTCGTCAGTTTCAGTTTGCTTCTGGAACTTATCCTTTAGGAGCTGGTAATCCTTTGCAGCAAGGATCATTGCAACAATAGGGAACCTATCAATATCAACATGGAACCTATCAAATTCCACAAGGAATCTATCAGCAACGAGGAACTTTTGTACAACAAGGGCCTTATGTGAAGCAAGGGTCTTATCAACAACCATTTCAGTAGCAAGGGATACCATTGCAACAACAAGGTCAACCATTGCAGCAACAAGGTCAACCCTTATATCAACAGGGTCAACCATTGCAGCAATAAGGTCAACCATTGTAGTAGGAAGGTCAACCGTTGTATCAAAAAGGTCAATCGTTGCATCAATAACCCTACACTCGGTACTCTTTATAGGCTATCTACCCCCCTTATGGTTTTTAATAGCCCGTGTCAGGTCAATATCAAACTTTTATGTGTCAGAACTCACCTTTGTGGGGACAAACTCAACCTTTGTATGGTCAAAATTCCTCCTAGTGGGGACATTATCAAAAGCCCTATGGTAAAAATACCCCACTATGGGGGAAAAATCAGTACCAACATTGTTGGAACCCTCAATCTGGACCTTATCAAAGCCCTTTCATGCTGTTTAATCCTCAATTTCCATTTTTAGCTAAATTCGAGTTACTAGACATGTCAAGGCTCACAAATTACCCAATACTTCATTCACCGTATTGGCCTCTAGTTCCTACCAAAATTCCTAACGATTGTCCAAAATTCAAAGGGAAATATGGAGAATACCCTCAAGCTCATGTCATGACCTACCATTTATGGTGTTCGTCCAACTCTTGGGTCGATGATTGCATTCGGTTGCATCTTTTCCAGTGAACCCTAACGGGTGCTGCCGCCAAGTGGTACATCGAGTTGCCTCGAGGTGCCTTTCAAGATTTCAACAATTTGGCTATAGATTTTATTACTCCCTTCCAGATACCAGTTTGGTATGAAATTGGTACCCATCTCTTAACGTCTTTGAAACAAAACACTGTTACCCACATCTCCGATCACATCCATGAATGGAGACGTCATCGTCATCTTATTAAGTTCAAAATCCATGATGAAATTTTAACTGAATGGTTTACTAAGTCATACATTAATCAAGTTTCCAAAGACATAACTATGGGTGGCTGTGTGACTGAAGAACAAGCCATCGCCTGCGCTCAATATCTGGATTTGGTATATTCGCAATCTAGCATGCTTTATGATCTCTTACCTGATGCTCATTGTTAGTGTCAGTCTTTCTAGCCTTGCTCCAGTGATCAAACATGCTCTTAAAAAGTGATTTTAAGGTGTCAAGGTCAAATTTTTTCATTTCAGTCAGTCTTCAAGTAAAATTTGATCACTAGGCATTAGGTCTAGGGCTTGCTTTCACTCCTTCCAAAGTCGCCCAAATGTCGGTCTATGTCACTATTCAGCTGAGTGTACCATCATTCAGAAGGTTGTCATTAAACCCTTCCCCTCACTCAATTTTTGAGATTCCACTTTCCCCTACTTCCTAACATCCCTCCCTACTTCCCAAAATTTCCTCAAGAATTTAGAAGCTCCCTATTCCCTTCATTTCGCTTCATTTCGACAAATCTCTTGTTCCACACATCGGGGTAGGTTTCACTCAAATGATGTTTCTGACGAAGGAAAGATGAATTTGGAGAAACTGAGAGAGTTTTTTGTCCACAATAGTGCAAGGAAGAAAAACCTTCTTCACTTTTTACACAGGTGTCATTTTTTTAGAGAAATGTCAAAAATACAATTGCCTCGGGAGAATTGATGCACCTCTGAAGTGACCTTGGGACAATCAAGTTTTCTCCTAGCTCAGTTGGCCAAATGACTTGCTTGTTGATTCAAATGATAACTAGACACACAGAGCTTTCCAATGAGCTATCATGAGCTCAATTTTGAGTTGAGGAAGGCATTCAAAAGTTGACTGCAACAGCACTCTGCCTTGAGGCAGCCTCATTTGGCACATTTTGAACAGTCTTGGGAGATTTGATTTTTGACAGGGAAAATGAACTCCAAATTGAAACATTCTAGTTGGGTTGGAAAGTAGACTCAAATATCTTTCCAAAGAGCTATCCTTCACCCAATTTAGACATCGGGAAGGCCTCCAAAAGTCACTTGGAAAAGGGTGCGGCGCACAGAGGGAGCGCGGCGCACTGGGAGAAAATTTCCAGTGTAAATTTACACTGGCGCGACGCACATAGAGAGCGCGGTGCAAAGGGAAAAAAGGCCTGAAATTGTGCCAAATTGCCTCAAATTTCTTGTAAAGCCCATAAAATTGCAATATTTTCAGAGCAGCTACCAACTTCATTGGAATTCAAGGGCAACATAAAACTCAGGGTACAAACGGTAGTAATGGCATCCGAAGTTTCATTAGAGTATGAGGAGGAGACCCATAGTGACACAGCTTCGGGAGAAAGGGCCCAAAGGAGATATCACCGGAGTGGCAGACATCTTAGAGACAAACCAAACACCCTCATCGAGTTGCAGGCGTGCCCTCTTGCTATGTCTTGTTTCCAACACTTAGCATGTTTCGAATTTTGTCAGAGGGTGGCAAATGTCAGAGTTCATCATGAGTTGGCCCGTATTTTTTCACTTCACCTACATGGAGGACAATCTATCTTGGCTGGGGTCACTTTCACATTGACACCCGAGACCATATCAGTGGCAACAGGCATACCAAACATTGGAGAGCGGTGGCATAAGAAAAATAAGGTAGAGAGGCATCATTATGAGCCTTACATCAAAGATAGCTGTTTGAGCCACCTCACGAGAGTTTTTCCATTTAGATTTCTGAAAGATGAGTATGCCCCGCTCATGAAATTGATCATGAAGTACTTCAGTTGCGAGGGGAGGTTTTCTCGCCTTTATGCCTATCACATCAGGTTGCTCATGCACTTTACCAGGGTGCGGATGATGAACCTCCCATTTTTCATCTGCGGGAACATAGAGAGGATGAGAAATTTCATGCAGCACAAGACCCCTCGACAGCAGCTCAACAGTGTGTATCACTTTTCCCTTATCCGGATTTTGGTAGACCATCAATTGAGATTGCAGGGTATTGCTTGGGAGGACTTCATCTCCTGTGACTTCTTCAGTGCTCCACAGGTGGTTTCAGAGGCAGAGCATGAGGTAGGGGGCCCATCTCATCAGTATGAGTGACATGAGACTGCCACTATGCCAGTATACATCACCTATCAGAAAGGCAGTAGACCCTTATTTGCAGCAGCAAAGCGAGTGTTATCTCCACCCGGGGTGGAAGGGGCCTCACTTCCGACATCAGCATCACAGGAGCAGGGTAAGGGTAAGGAGCCAGTGCAGGAGGAAGGGCCATCAGGTGAGCGAGAGACTGAGTTTGTTCTCCTCTAGGACGATGAGACAGATGCAAAACCAACCAATGAGGAGCTTGCAGAAATCATCTAGGAGCAGCAGTCAGTGATTGACTCCTTGTCCCTTGACTTGGAGAGGGCCAAATGGAACATGAACTACCTGGAGCGGAGAAACAAATAGCTTGAGGACCAACAGACGATCATGGAGCTGCAGAACATCCGTGAGCATCGCCAAGCTGCTCAAAGAAGAAGGGTTGCGCTCACATCTTTGGAGCAAGCAATCAATGAGGATCGGGAGGCCAACCTTGAGAGGGTCAACATGCATTTGGAGAGGCTACTGGACAAAGCTGACCAGGACCTTGCTCTATTGAGACATATGGCTTTCCATTACAGGGTGCGAAACATGAGTGCACAGGCCCGGATAAGGAACTTGAAAGCAAAATTGAGGAAAGCAACAAGAAGGGAAAAAAGGGAAAAAGAGCAAGATCGGCTTCGAATCTTGGCTAAGGCTTCCTTAGCCCATCATAGCACCCCATAGAGATCCTCCAGCCCGAATTTCAAAAATTTGGGGAAATTTTGGTCACTTGATAATTTTTTGGGTAAAAAACAGGGATTTTCTCCCTGTGCACCGCACCACTGGCGCGACGATAAAATTCTAGGGCTCCAATTGAGAAATGGATTGCAGATTTGGATTCAAAATCGAAAATTATGACTACTGGTGTCCGGGCAAGAGATTTGGGCAAGATCTGGGTCTCCTAAAGGTCAAAAAACACCCAAAAATGGCCTCTCTGCCACTTTTTTGACACACAGAAAGCAGTCTTGGGAGAATGAAGATTTGGAGGGGAAAATGAGCACCAAATTTGAAAATTCCAGTTGGGTTAGAAAGTAGAGAGGACATGATTTCCAACAATCCCACTTGGGCACATTTTGGACACCTGAAAGTGCCCCAAAACAGGTCCCAAAGTAGCGTGACGCACAGAAAAAATGGCGCGGCGCATAGAGGAAAAAATTGTTAATTTGCTTCCATTTCGCAAAATTTCGGTTCATGACTTCTCCAAGTGGACCCACTCATCTACACTTCGGTTTTTTGGCACAAAAGGTGGCATTTATAGAGTTTTTTCTCCAGATTGGCTTCTATCCAAGTGGCGAAGGAAGGCAAACGGTCACCCCAAGCCAAATGTCATGTTTGCAGCGCTGCATCTGTAGCTGATGGTTGGCTCTCCATCTCCATTTTGTAATGATTCAAGTAACTTCCCAACCCCTGGGTGTTCTATCTCTTCCTCACACATTCTATATATTGTATGCAAGTTATTTTCAAAGGGTTGGTTGGCTTGTAACTTCTGGGAGACTGTGGGAAAGAAACTTTGTTTCTTCACTGTGTATTTTTGACAGAGAATTAATGAAAGGCAACAGCTCCATTTCATGAGATTCTTGTGGTTGTGAGTGTAGCAAATGTGTCTCTCATGTTTTCATATGTATTTCTTTATGTTTCATAATTCAATTCATGTTCATTTCCGGTGAAATTTTCTAAATGAGATTAGGTAGAATTCAATTTTATTGCTCTGCCTGTGGGAAAATTTCATGTTCAGTGTTATTCTTCTGTTGAAAAGGATTCATGTCACTATGCCCTTTTCACTTTCTTCAGCAATCTATTCATGCCGTAGTACCTCAAACTAAATTGTTACATTTTTCGCCTACCTTGCCTCATGGAATAATCTGTGCCTTTGTATTAAATTCTCTGTTCTTTGCTGACTGTTGGTCCCATACCATCCCAGAAGCTCGGTCATTCATGAAATTTTTTTCCTGAATCCCTATTCACTTACTAGCCTAAGATAAATATTTCATTGTAAGTCATCTCAGACCGTTTTCGATTATCTATTCACTGAGTGTGACTCAGAGAGAGCCCTCTCTTGCTCTGGTAGGGCTAGCTACCAGACTGAGCATGGTTTGTGGTTACCCTAATTTTTGCCTTCCTTCAGCCTAAGGCAGATTTAGGTGCTAACACTCATGACCTTCAACTAATCCAACATCTTATAAACCTGCGGAGACACCACCCATTGATGGTATTATTGGGTCAGTAGGTCAAAATTATAGTAATGATTCGTTTGCTTCTATGAAGTAGAAATTTTCTCCGGCTACTGCACCTTCTCCTCCTTCGAATACTCCCAAAAATCTTGGTAAAACTTCCGAGGTGAACATTGTCCAATCTACCACAATAGACAAAGCCTCGAAAGGAAAAAAGAAGGGTAAAGCTAAGTCTAAATCTGATACCCCTAAACAGGATCCTCCTAAACCGTCTATTGATGATGCATCCAAATGTAAGCCTAAACATCCTTATCTTATATGTGATGAATATCATTATACCAAGGATTTTCCCTGTCATGCTAAATTCAATCATCTATTAAAAGGCACCCCAGGGACAATAATTGTGTTGAAAGAACCCTTTCTATCACAACAAACTTCACTAGTAGATCAACCTCAATCCTCTACATATTCAGACTCTCAAAATTTCATGAGTGGAATGACACCTATCTCTATTTCTACTCGATCAAAAGATTATTAGACTCCTACTAAACCGGTTCTGGAAAATGATGCCACTAATACACCTTCTACTTCCACTCTACCCAATCCTGGTCCTCTTCATATTGAACAACCTAGTAATGATTCCGTTATCTGACCACCTCCCAAAGGTGTTCTTAGGAAGTCATCGTATAATCCGAATGTGCGAGATACTCAACATTATAATATTATGGAAGATTTAGCTCAAGCACCTTCGACGATGGCATCTTTGGAAGCCCTCAAGTATTTTCCAGCGCGAAGAAAAGCATTACTATTCGCCATAGGAGGGATTGATCCTACAGATTCGAATTTGATTACTTTTAACCTCGAAAGCCATGTTCCTCATCTCCCACATCAACTTGCGTTTTTGATACAAGTTATTATCAAAGGGAATACTATTCATTAGACTATTATAGATGATGGTTCTTCTACTTGCATCATGCCCCTTTCATGTTGGAAAGCCATTGGCTCTCCACCTCTCAACCAGTCCCCTAATACCTTGGAAGCTTTCAATTGTAGAGGTTCTCGTCCATATGGTATTATAAATGACTTGCCAATTCAATTGGAAGGAAAAACCATTAATCTAGAAGTAGAAGTTGTTGATGCCAATATGAATTACAATCTTCTACTTGGTCATAGTTGGACCCATCCATTTGCGTGGTTTCTACCCTATTTCATGTGTTCCATTTTCCTCACTAAGGGAAAATAGTCACTGTCGATCAACTTGCCGTTTTCTCTTCCAACTCCTCAAATGGAAATGTGCCATATGTTGGGAATACCAATATTCCTTATGAGAGTGTTGGGGCAGGTATTTTTAAAGACGCTTCCCTTATGGGAACTTTTTTGGTTCCAAATCCGATCATCACTTCAATTAAGATGATCTTGACTTGTCACAATCCTTGGGTCGTTCCTTGTCCTAATCAGATTGATAATTTTGGTGATGTTATGCCACTTAGCCCTGTAGAGAAAGCATATTAGGCTGTCATTTTGGCTTCTGTAGTAACTTCTAAAATTCATGATCATTTTAGTATGATTCTAGACACATATTCACAATATCCCTGGCTCAGTTCTTGGGATTCTCCAGATCCTTTGAATGAGACATTTCCAACCGATGAGAGTATCACAGAAGTTATGTCCCTCAAGGAAACTTCATGGAATGATGCCCATCATTGTTCTTTGTTTCTCCCAAGCCTTGGTGAGATTTCTTATTGTCTATAAACCCTTGTTTCCGATGTATTGACTCATCCACTTCAGACACCTATTTTGGTTCATGAAGTGTTGTCCGAAGGAAATTTCAACTACAATTCCCATCGACATCTCTGTCAAACCAGGGATTTTCGAAAATATCCATATCAAGGTTTCTTATTCTATAGATAAGATCAAGATTTATACTTCCCTCTTCAAAGAATTCCATGATGTCTTTGTTGTTCATATAAAGAGATGCTTGGCATAGATCCGAGTATAGTAGTGCACAAAATACCTACTTATCCAAATGCAAAGCCTTCTCATCAACATCTTCATCCTGTGCACCCTAGAAAGGTAGCTGCCATAAAGGGAGAAGTTAAAAAACTTCTTAAAGTTGGTTTCATTTATCCTATTCCATTGACATATTGGGTCTCAAATATTGCTCCTGTGACTAAGAAACAAGGAACTATCCACATTTGTGTTGAATATCGTGATATTAGTCCGGCATGTGCTAAAGATAATTATCCTACTCCCTTTATAGATCAAATCATTGACGAATGTTCCAGAAGCGAGATTTTTTCCTTTATGCACAATTTTTCTAGGTAAAACCAGATTAACATTCTCCCTGTTGATCAACATAAAAATGCTTTCATTTGTCCTTGGGGAACCTTTACTTACAAAAGAATCCCTTTTGGTTTGAAGAATGCTGATGCTACCTTCCAAACGAGAGATGTTTTATGCCTTTCATGATATTAAGAATATCGTTCAACCTTATCTCGATGACTTACCAACACATTATGCTAAGCATCATGACCATCTTGATCACCTTCAAGAGATCTTTCTTCGCTGTTGACACTACAATATTCGTTTGAATCCACATAAGTGTGTCTTTTGCGTCGAATTTGGTCATCTCTTAGGGTTTGTCATATCCAAGGAAGGCATCCAGATCGATCCCCTTAAGGTGGAGGCCATCATGAATTTCCCCCTCCATCTTCTTTACATCAGTTGTAGAGTTTACAAGGGAAAGCAAATTTCCTTCATCGTTTTATCTCAAATTATGCTGAACTTGCCAAGGGATTTACTCACTTGTTAAAAAAAGGGATCCCATTCATTTGGGATGAAGTTTCTCAAAAATCCTTCGATGTATTAAATAATGCCCTCATTAGTGCTCCTTTACTGTATCTCCCAAATTATCATCACAATTATTTCTTGTACTTGGATGTGCTGATAGTACTATTGTTATGGTACTTGTTCAGGACGTCGATGATGGAGACGAACACATGATTTATTAATTGAGTTGAAATATTTTCTATGCAGAAACTTGATATGGCCATATTGAGAAACTCACTTTAGTAGCTATTCACGTTGTTCAATGCTTTCTGCACTATATTCTCTTACGAAAAACCATTGCGATTTCTGATTGCAACCCCATGACATAAATTCTGACTCATCATTTGCTGGGGGGAAAGTATTCTAAATGGATTATTATATTACAAGAATTTTATTTGGAATTTGTTAAAGCTAAATCGAAGAAATCATTGGTTTTTTCTGAGTTAATTTGTGACCTTCCTTCTGCAACCACGTATATTGCATCCGACAAGCTGATTCCTGATGAAACTCTATTCCTCATCAATATTTTCGATCCATGGTATGGATATATCATTACCTATATTCAAACCAAAACTTTTCAACTGGAGCTATCCAACTCTGAATTTCGATGCATCTGACATTAGTCCCAACCTTATCGAATTATTGGGGATACTTTGTACCATGTTGGTGTCGATTCAATCCTTCATCGATATTTAACGATTGAAGAAGCTGAGAGGGTCTTAAATGAATGTCACTATGGGTCCTATGGATATCACATGTTGGGATATGCTACAGCTCAAAAAATCCTTCGTGTTGGTTATTTCTGGCCTCTAATCTTCAAATATTTCATTTTAGCAGTCCAAAAATGTCATGCCTACCAGATCTATAGCCAAAAATAGTGCGCCCCACCTGCACCCTTGCACCCAGTTGTTATCGTCAGACCATTTTCCAAATGGGGTATTTATTTCATGCCCTGTAACCCTCGCTCAAATGGGGGGCATCATTATATCTTTATCGTCGTTGATTATTTCACTAAGTGGGTGAGACGATGCCTACATATGATTTTGAGGGTAAAACTACAACTCAATTCCTTTTTGATCACATCATAACTTGATTTGGTGTCCCTCAAGCCATCGTCATTAACCATGGCTCTCATTTTTGAAATTATATGATGACAAATCTTACTTCTCAGTTGGGTCTGCGTCACGACAGATCAACTCCTTACTATCCAAAGGCCAACGACCAAGTTGAGGCAATCAACAAATTCTTGGTTACAATGCTTCAACGTGCTGTTGGGATGCATAAACGAAATTGGCACCTTATGCTATTTTCATATTTGTGGGAATACCAAACCGCAACTAAGGCAACAAATGGATTCACACCCTTTTAGTTGGTGTATGGTCTAGAGGCAATCCTTTTGATTTAATGTGAGATTCCTTTGTTAAAACTAGCCTTCGAATTACTCCCTGACACTTCACCGGAGGAGGAACGATTACTTTACCTCGAAAGGCTTGATGAAACTCACCATATTGCTGCATTAGTAATTGAAGCTCAAAAGAAATGAGTTAAAGCACAATATGATAAAACTATTACTCCCCGTGTTTTTGCTGAAGGTGACTTGGTCTTGTTATATGATCAAGCCAATGATAAATTGGGAGTTGGGAAATTCGAACCAATGTGGCATGGGCCTTACATTTTTAAATGAGTATTACAGAAATGTGCGTATGAGTTGGTTGAAAATGAAGGAAATCAGTTGGCTAAGCCTCGAAACATGCTTTACCTCAAGAAGTATTATGTGTGATTTCGTGTAAATACTTTGTACATTAGTGTGCAATTTGGTTTTGGTGTGTTTGGTTTCTTTTGCAAAAATGTTTTCCTTTTCTTACCATGTGTTCTACTTGGTTTGCAGATGTCATCGAGTCTTTATGTCAGTTTTTTTGATGGAGCTTGTTGTAGTACACAAAATTTATCTTCCACCGCATGGAAAATCTATGACCCTAATGGTGAGTTAGTGAATTTACAAGGCATATGTTTAGGTTGTACTACTAATAACATTACCGAATATAGTGTGATTATCGAGCTTTTGTCAGAAGCCATTTCTCTTGGCATTAGAGAGTTAGTCGTTAATCTTGATTCACAGCTCATTGTACTACAACTTAACAGACAATATTCAGTTAGAAACCCTCATATTTTGAGAATGTATTTGCAAGTGTAGGTTTTAACCCTGTACAAAAATTACCTGCATACGAATTCTAAAACACAGAACATAAACAATGCGAGAGCATAACACATAAAACACATATACACAGAGATTTTCTCATGGATCCCAAAACCATGACTACCAGCTTGATTTTTCATTATGTTCCTTTTAATGTTATAATACATATTTATACATGCCGAAGCATTCAATACCATGGACCAAAAACCATCGCGTCCAATACCATGGACCAAAAACCATCATGTCCAAAAAACATGTGCGAAAATCATGCACAAAACCATAGGTGGGTCTGCCCAACCTAACATAGGGTCCAAAACCAAAATTTTATGGGGCGCTGCCCCAGACCCCATAAAGTGGGGTAACGGGTACACCTCAAACCCCTTGTGATCCCCACCCCCCTGGCTACACAATTAGCGCAACGAAGGGGGTCTTTGTCCCCCCTCTAACCCCCTGGTTAACTATGTGGGCTAGTCGTGGAATGAATATAACACAACCCAACATTCTCCCACTTGTTGTTTTCTTTCCATAGGGGGCCACAAGAGAGCTTAGTCATTTTTCCAGCCCTGAAATGCCCATTGTCTCTCTTCACCAAGAGAACTTCTCAGAGCTCATAGATTTTGTCAATGCATCTGCAGTATTCTTCAAAGTGTCCACCTTTACCAGCAACAACTTTTTGTCTTCTGTCATATCCCTTACAAAGTGATACTGAACATCAATGTTCTTTGTCTTTAAATGATATGCAGGGTTCTTTGCCAAGAAAATTGCACTTTGGTTGTCACGGTCTATCCTTATAGCTCCCTGTACTAACCCCATATTTGAACACAATCTTTGCAACCAAACTGCTTCCTTGCTTGCATGAGTGACTGCCATGTATTTTTCCTTTGTAGTTGATAGTGCCACTATAAATTGTTTCTTACTCATCCAACTGATTGCACCTCCAAATAGGTTAAACACATACCCACTTGTAGATCTTCTCTGATCCAAATCTCCAGCCCAGTCTGCATCAACAAAGCCACGGATATCCAAAACTCTGTCCAATCCTGGTCTTACTTGGTAGCACAAACCATAATCACTAGTGCCATGCAAATACCTGAAAACCTGCTTCACTGCTTTCCAACACTCCTTTCCTGGTTTTGACATAAACCTGCTCAATACTCCCACTGCATGTGCAATGTCTGGTCTAGTACAGACCATTGCATACATCAGGCTACCGACTGCACTTGCATATGGAACACGGGACATGTCATATTCCTCTTCTTGTGTCTTGGGACACTGTTCAGCAGATAACCTCACACCTACAGGAATAGGAACCTTCAACAGTTTACTATCCTGCATATTAAACCTCTACAGTATTGTCTCGACATACTTCCTCTGGTTTAACTAGAGCTTCCTGTTTTCCCAATCTCTTTTAATTTCCATGCCCAAAATATAGTTTGTAGCACCAAGATCTTTTATGTCGAATTTGGAGGACACTTGGGCCTTCAAATTGTGGATAATTTCTTTGTCATTTCCAACTAGCAACATATCATCCACATACAAGACCAGATAAATAACACAGTCACCAATTAATTTAAAATACACACAATGATCTTCTTTAATTCTGGTGAAGCCAAGTCCCCGTATAAATGTATCAAATTTATGATACCACATCCTTGGTGACTATTTTAACCCATACAGAGACTTCTTTAACTTGCATACCGGTTCTTTCTTACCCTTCACTGCAAAGCCTTCAGGTTGCTTCATGTAGATTTGCTCTTCCATATCCCTGTGAAGAAATGTTGTCTTCACATCCATTTTTTCTACCTCAAAATCAAAAGCAGTAGAAACAGATAAAAGTAATCTAATAGAAGTTACCTTGGCAACAGGAGGAAAAATATCACCAAAATCAATTCCCGGCACCTGGGAATAACCTTTTTCTACCAACCGAGTTTTGTATTTCTCCACTTTTCCTTCTGCACTTGTCTTCTTTTTGAACACCCATTTGCTGCCAATGGGTTTCCTTCCAGCCAGCAACTCCACCAGATCCCAAGCCTCATTTTTGTGCAAAGATGCCATTTCATCAACCATGGCCTCTTTCCAAAGTCTTCCATCCTCTGAATCCACTGCTTCCTTCACAGTTCTAGGATCATCATCAGTAATAGACAAAGAAAAATTTGAACAGAAAGTAGATGGACTATACCTTTCAGGCTGCCTTCTTTCTCGAACTGATCTTCTCACAACTAGATTTTGTGGCTCTTCATCTTCTAATTCCTCTTCTGCTGTAGAGTCTGATTCTTCCTCCTTTAGCTCAAACTCTATCTTCTTAGGTTCCTTTGGTTGGATTTCATGTTTAATAAAATCTTTCACCTCTCTGAACACCATATCTTGGCTATACACGACCTTCCTTGTTACTAGGTTCCAAAGCTTATAACCCTTTAAACCATCCTTATACCCAATAAAGATGCACTTTTAAGATTTGCTATCCAACTTGGTTCTTTTCTCCTTTGGAACATGTACATATGCATCACATCCAAATACCCTTAGATGTGAAAGAGAGGGTTTCTTACCAGTCCATACCTCTTGTGGAGTCTTATCCTCCAACGCTGATGAAGGTGACCTATTGACCAGGTAACATGCAATATCCACCGCCTCTGCTAAGAATTCATGTCCTAACCCGACACCACTGAGCATGCTTCTTGCCCTTTCCATCAACGTCTTGTTCATTCTTTCTGCAACTCCATTTTGCTGAGGTGTATATGGAGTAGTATTCTATCGTGCTATACCACACTTCTTAAAAAATTCTTCAAATTCCTTGCTACAAAACTCTCCACCATTATTTGTTCTCAGCACCTTTATCTTCTTATCTGTCTAATTTTCCACGAGAGTCTTAAATTATTTAAACCTATCAAAGACTTCAGATTTGTTCTTAAGGAAATATATCCATGTATTCCTTGAGAAGTCATCTATAAATGATACATAGTACACAGACTTACCCAGTGGTGGAACCTTCACAGGTCCAAACACATCACAGGTCCAGTGTGCACAAGCTCTAATATTTGTTTCGCCCTCTTACCACCAAAGGGGAAACTCACTCGATTCTACTTCCCGTATACACAATTTTCACATAAATCAAAATCCAGAGAGCTATTACTCATACCTTCTACCATACCTTTACCATGAAGTATTTGAAGGCCCTTCTCTCCAATATGTCCAAGCCTTTGATGCTACATCATGGTCTTCTCTTCAGAGACCACTAGATTTTCTGCTCCACTTTCAGGAACCACAGAACTATTGCACCCATCAATAAAAGTGCTACCTTGCAGCTTGTATAGAGTTCCAATTCGAACTCCCTTCATCAATACCAGTGCTCCCTAAACCATTTTTCACGTATCCTTCTCGAACATCGTTTTTACACCTGCATCATCTAGCTTGCTTACAAAAATCAGATTTTTAGCCAATGTAGGAATATGTAGAACACCCGGAAGTGTTATAACCCTTCCACCTTGCAAATTCAACTTTACTTTTCTGCGACCAACGATTCTAGCATTCCTATCATCCCCTAAGAAGACATCACCACCATCATATTTCTCATACTCGCAGAACCACTCTCTATGGGGAGTGAAGTGAAAGGATGCACCTGAGTCAATCAACCATGCCTCATGATCTACATGTGTACTTGAAGAAGCCAAGTACACATCCCCACATTCATCTGAGGTGGTTTTCACCTCTGCAGAAGGAGCATCATCAGATCTCTTTCCTTTATCAGGAGCTTTAGATTTACAGTTCCTTTTGAAGTGGCCTTCCTTTCCACATTTCTAGCACACCACCTTTACAGGTTTTCCTGGAGATTTAGATCTCCCTCTAGATTTAGATCTCTCACTCGATGACTTATTTTTGTTTCTGTTCTGGGACCTTCCTCATACAGACAAGGCATCACCATTCCGGCTCTCCATATTTTTCTGTCTCATCTCCTCCGTCAGCAAGGTTGACACTATTTCATCAAACTGAAAGGCAGTTGCATTGCTACCTATTGCAATAACCAGACTATCCCACAAATCTGGTAGAGAACACAACAAACTGGTGCACTTATCTTCATTTGAAATTTTAATATCAACAGATGCTAACTGACTTACCACAGTATTAAATGCATTCAGGTGCTCTGTCACCGAGTCTCCATCTTTCATCCTCAGGTTATACAGCTTTTTCCGCAGGAACAATTTATTCACCAGAGACTTAGATTGGTACAAAGTCCCTAACTTGTCCCACAAAGCCTTCACCGTAGCTTCCCCTGATACATTAAGCAATACTGAATATGAGACACATAATCGTATTGTGCTCTTTGCCTTCGGATCCAACTTCTTCCATTCTTCATCGGACACTCTTGTTGGTTTAGTACCCGGATCTACCGTGTTCCACTGATCTTTATCCACCAACAGATCCTCCATCTTGAGTTTCCACAACTCAAAACTCTGACAATTAAATTTCTCGATCTCTATCTTTCCACTTCTAGCCATCTTCTTTCACCACCAGAATCGATATCGCATATCTCCCACTAAACAGGGTCTACCACAGGCCCGAGCAAAACCCCTCAGTAATAAAGGTGTCCCCTTGAAGCTAAAACTGCTCTGATACCAAATGTAGGTTTTAACCCTGTATAGAAATTACCTGCATACGAATTCTAAAACACAGAAAATAAACAATGCGAGAGCATAACACATAAAACACATATACACAAAGATTTTCCCCTGGATCCCAAAACTAGGACTACCAGCTTGATTTTTCATTATGTTCCTTTCAATGTTATAATACATATTTGTACATGCCGAAGCAACCAATACCATGGACTGAAAACCATCATGTCCAATACCATGGATCGAAAACCATCGCGTCCAAAAAACACGTGCGAAAATCATGCACAAAACCATAGGTGGGTCTGCCCAACCTAACATAGGGTCCAAAACCAAAATTTTCCAGGGCGCTGCCCCATATCCCATAAAGTGGGGTTACAGGTACACCTCAAACCCCTTGTGACCCCCCCCCCCCCCCCCCCCCGCTACACAATCGGCGCAATGAAGGGGGCTCCGCCCCCCCTCTAACCCCCCGGTTAACTACGTGGGCTAGTCGTGGAAAGAATATAACACAACCCAACAACGATTTCATCTTTTGGAATGAGACTTTGATTCTATCACTTATCAACATATTCTGAGACATTTGAAAACATTAACAGGTACATCGACTAATTATGTATTAGATGGACATATGCGACATATGTAAAACAAAAACCATCACATAGTGAACATAACATGAATATATATATATATATATATATATATATATATATATATATATATATATATATATATATATATATATATATATAGTGTTTGCAAAAGGTTTATTACATCAAAATATCAAAAACTGTGTTTTGAGACACATGGCTTATTAAGCCTACATAAGTGTGGAAAATTAACACTAGAGACGACTATCTACCCACATGGTGCTCATGGTAGCATGAAATAGCTCTAATGACTCAGTTCATCAACTGACACAGTTTGGCGGGTACCCCTACAGCATGCCTTTGATATCGCAGTGGAACCTCATTAATCGATGCATATTCTAGAATGCCCCTTTTAAGGACTTCCAGGTTGCGTTCCACCTCAATGAGCAGGTTTGCTCCCTCCTCATAGGGAGTGTCCTCTATCTGTCGTGTCACTCACCTGGCTATTAGAGAAACCCCTAGAAGGTCGGGATCTTCTTAGAAATCTATGCTAGTGTATGCCTAATCATCTACCATGATTAGATGTTGTCGCAACCATCCAAAAAATGTTGGGGGAAATTCCATCCGCTGACCACCTCGTTGTCGAGGCATCAACTTACCCCACGTCATCAACCGTGGATCTCTGGGTGCTAGTGCATCCACTTCTATCCACTGATATCAAAACAACGGTACACATTCCAAGAAGAATGTCACCATGATGGATCCATAGCCGAACTGTTTCAGTTTTCCTAACTTGCACTTCATGAGTTGACTCTTCATATTGACCAAAAATCCCTCACACCAGTTGAAAACCATGGGAATTAGACAATCAATGGTGTACTAGAAATGAGACTTTGTTGCTTCATGCAAAGCTCAAGCCCCAATTATTCGGGTCGTAGCATGGAGGATTGTTATAGCAGGAGATTAGTGATGGTATTTATATCTATCTTCCCACTCTAATTTTTTTGAGTGCTTGGACAATGTCTCACAATCCACATATCTGTGCTCTCCCCTCCAGTATAAGAACCAGACAACTAAATCCGTTGTCTGTTCGTGGATAAACCAGTAATGAAATAGATGTCTGTGACATCTATCTCAAGTTCTTGGTCCCCAATCATGAATAGTTGGTGATCCACATCCCACCAACTAATCAAATGTTTTGGTAACTCTACTTGGCTCATAATCCCAAAAATTTGGAAGAATTTCAGTAACCCACAGTCTCGAAGGGCAGCAATGCAATTTGGGTTCTTGGCTGCTTAATGGTCTTCAGCTTCATGTCTTATTTCTTTCCATTTGATCACCATTTTTGGTTGATTAACCCGTGGAACATCCATAAAACAACATTTCATGAGCTTTTATGGAAACAAGTTATTAAACATAAAGGATTTTCGAAAAAATTCAAAACTCTGCACCAACGCATCTGTTTGTGTATTTTTCTGTGCTTCCAGCGCGCTGCCATAATTGGCCGTAGGGTGAGCAGCACGAGTCCAATGAGTAAAACTGGTGTTGATCACCCTTGACATGAATTTTTTCTAAGCCCTCATTACAACCTAATCTATGGATGAAAATGCATGAAATTACAACCAAATTGAAGGGAAGGGACAAATCTCTTACCTAAAGTGAACAACTAAACGAATGGTGTCCAAAATTGATCGTACTCCTTACCTAAAGATCAAGGTAAAATAGGGTAAAATTCTCTTTGATTTGCAAAATGGTAAAAATGATTTACTTTTTTGAGATTTTATAAGTTTTTAAATGACATTTTTACCAAATTATGGCATATTTCACTTATATTTTAATATTTTTCCTTGAAATTGGTAATGTGTGTTTCACTTGTGCAGCGACAGGTCATGGAAAATGGTGATGGTGATTAATTATGACTGATTCAACGAGTTTATTTTATCATTTTTTTAGATTCATAAAAAATAAACAAAAAAGCGACCCCCCCTGGAGTCATCTTTAAGCTCTTTTCTGACTCTCGAAACATGAAAAGATCGCCAAGTACTTGTCATTTCAAACTCGTTAAAGTAAATGAAATGGTGTCTACTCAGTGTAAGTTTAACCTTTTTCCAGACTAAGATAGACTATTGTACGAAAAAGGAATACCTTCTTCAAACATGGCTAAGAGGTTCTCTTGGATATTGTTTTCTATCTTTTTGGGTTCAAGAGACAATTTACAAAAAGGGACCTTTGGAGTTTTATTTTTTGTCTCTTTTTTAAACTATCTAAAAATGAAAAGATGTTGAGTTTCACCTCTGTCAGACTCGTAAAACTTAAATGGCACAGGACTGGTCACCATGACGAGACCGAGTTTCTCCTTCCTAGGACTCATTAAACTTACTAGGATGGATTCATCTAAATGATGAACTTATATGGAAAGCATATGCTATCCCCTTCAAGCTTGCGATAAAAAATAATGGGGTACTCACTAGAAATAGTGGGGGAAAATGAAAGCAAGCATCTCTTGTATTTTATGTAAAGGAAACATGTCACTCTTGAACATGACACTTATCTGTTGCTCGTGTTAGGTTTGGGATATCCTCACTTAGTCACTTACCTTCCTGGGTTTGGGAAATCCATTTTTCCTCTCATCTGATCATAGTGCTTCGTCATCATGACCTCTGATCCCATGTTGAGTAAAATGTTGCCAAATTTCAGAGGTGTGTCGCAGATATGTTCAAGAGAAGGCCTATTTGTAGTTTTTACCGCTTATACACTGTCTGACTTTCTACCACAATCCAGAATCAAAATTACCTATTCTACTATATCCTTTATTTCGTGTCAATGATGTGGGATGCATTATGTCCCTCCTTCGACGAATCACTTCCTGTTGACTTCAACTCATTATCCAAGAAGATGATCTATAAACCCCCTTCTAGTACCTTCGAGCTTGCATGTCTCAATGGCAAGTTCTTTATACTCAACGATAGGTTTACATCATTGACCTTCAATTTAATGATTCTACGGGTGTTTGAATTCAACTTCATTATTCACACTCATGGATTGTGCTTATTTTACCTTGAGAGACATTGTCATTATTGGTATTTTCTCTCGTACATGTTAACGGTTTACATCATTTATTGGTAATCAGGTGGTTTTCTTTCATGTTTGACTTCGACACATCTATTCACATGCTAGAATTTGTACATTGGTTGGATCAAGATAGAGCTCAAGACCCTGGATTCCATCTGATAAAATCCAGGTTGCGTGAAATTGTGAGTTATTCATGATTATACACATGATTATATAGATGGCTGTGACCATACCGTGGGTCCACATATATGATCCTTTCTACTCAAATGGCTGCGTCCATACTGTGGATCCATGCACATGATCCCTTCTATTCGGATGACTGTTCCCACGCCGTTGATTCATGTATTATTAGATGCCTATTCATGTATCATTAGGCATGTTTATATCAGAGATGTAATATATGTATATGTATATGCTTGATTTGCAGGTCTCCTGGTGGTGTTTTTCCGGTCCTTGCCTTGACGTGTAAATCATTTCCGCCATCACTCCCTATCCTGCCTTCATCCTTTAGGGGGCATCTGTTACACAATATTTTTTCACACCTCCTGTTCACTTCTTATTCTACACCCCAAAGTTCCAATATGTTGACAATTGTGAAGTGTACTCATCATGAAACACATAATGAAACATCCCTGAAGAACGGAAGAAAAACTGCCCTAAGTCAATTTTGGAGAAGGTTGACTGAAACCCTAAATTTCAGGACCAATTCTCTTTGATCCATTGCTTTCTTGTGGTGATGGCAGGCTGTAGTTCTTTGACCTAACATTGCTAGCACAGGTTTTGATATGAAATCCCGCACTAAACCTCTTATGGTAGGTTTCCTAAAAATGGAGGAGAAACTTCGTACACTGGAAACTTTGAGAAACAATGAGATGGATGTTGTTGGGTAGAGATATGGTCGATCCCTCCCATTTGGAGCTCTTGATCCTACCTTTAAGAGCCCTCCTCTTGAGATGTGGACCTTCTTCCATCTTTTGTGGATCCCTAACTCCATCTCTCTTCCTATAGATCAAATCCCTTCCATCCCCAAATTGTTGTTCGTTGATTGCCTGCATTCCTATGCTGAGATTATGCCTAATGCCCATCTAACTTGGAGGAGTGCTTGAAGAGTCTTGGCTTGGACTTGGAAATCCACCCAAAGGAGGTCTCCAACAACAAGGAAATGGTTGTATGCTTCCGTTTTTGATTCATTAATATATACATATGATGTTCACTTTCCAATAATGTCTAAATACTTATGCATTTAGGCTTGATACTCCTTGATCTATTAAGTAGTTTATGTTTGATATACACTATGTATGCTCTTGTATCTTCTATTATACTTTGATCTCTCTTGCAGGTACTCAAATGTAAGGAACAAGCAAGGAGTGAGCCTGGAAGCTAAGGGATCAAAGTCATCTTCAAAGGATTGAGCAATTAGCATCAGAGAGAAGTAGGTTTCCCTCTCTCTCTCTCTGTATCTTTAAACATAAGCTAGGAAAGTCTACTATAGTTTGTTTAGTTTGGTTCTAGACCCACTCATTGGGTTAGAGAGATCACCACTGTCCACAGAGGGGATTTATCTTCAAAACAGGTTGGAAGCCTTTCCTAGGAGCATATTTCACAGTGGAGTTGTGACAGTTGTATTGGGAATCATTGGATTATTGGAGGGAAACGTGTTGGTGTCCAAAGTAGCCCTAGATCAACGTGACAAGAAGGACATTGATAGTTGTGCATTGGGTGAAGGATTGAACCTAATGTGTATCTCTTTGATGGACGGAAGAATATACTAGATTGGAAAATTGGATCTCAGGTGTTGGCCAGCATAGAGGAGCAGATTGGATCAACCCGTGTTCAATGTAGCAGAAGTGACTTTCAACATTGATAGGCGATAGCCCTCCTAAAGTCTCTATGTGTTATTTCTTGATGGACTAAGGGGCAGCTAGAGAGAAGAATGGAAGCAAAGGACCGACATGACGAGATATGAGATAGAGGTTGTGATTGTGCACTAGAGCAACGAGATTGGCATTGTATCTTGTATTCTACTACTTCTGAATATTTGAGGGTCATTATCCCTTATACAGAATCCCTAGAATGTTTTATTATATGTTGATAATATAACGAAGTTTGGTTACATATATTGTTTTCATTATTTTTATTGTGCACATGATTGGTTTACTACATTATATTTTTCCACTATGTAAAGTAGCTTTGTTGAGATTCTTGGTTTGGTAGCGTTAGAGATTTAAGATTCTATCTTAGCACCAGGGTCATGTAAATTCAACAATTCCAAGCTAAATGGCGGGAAAACACTATAGTGGGCATCACTTGTGGATTAATAATGGATATGGAAATCAGTAAAGGCATTGGTAAATGCAAAGAGGCAATAATTGAATTTTTATTAGGGAGATAAAGGAAAATAGGAGAAAACTAAGGTGAAGAGACACAAGTTTGCATGCAAGGGAAATTAATGAAAAATTAAGGAAAATGAAGAAAAAGAGAGATCAATGATAAAAAGGCATTAGAGAATCAATTCAAATATTTTGCAGTTCAGTTTTGGCTCTCTCCTTTTATTCTCTCATTCTTCCATACACTCTTGCACACTTAAAGCATTCTTGGAGCATGCTTGTAGTGCTTTAGCATTCACTTGGATTGGAGAAAGAAAGCAAAAGAAAATAAGGAAGTGAAAGGGAGAAGTTGGATCAATAGATACAACAAGGATACTTTGCAGATAACATGTTTCATGTGTGATTTCCTTGTTGATCTTTGGATGCATGGTATATGCATGTGGTTACTTGGTTATGTGCTGTCATTGACAGGTAGATTTGCCTAGATTGAAAGTGGTTTCAACCTTGCCTTTCAATTTCTTGGATGTCCATAATGTTGTGGGTTTCCCACTTATTTTTTTGATTGGTTATTAGGTTCCCTATGGTCGTGGGTTGGAACAAACACTATGGAGCCTTGGAAAAACTTAGGTTGAGTTACTAGTTCCTGAATCCTATAGGTTTGAACAAACGCTTTGGAGAATTATGGGTTGAGTTACTAGTCCTTGGAGCTGTAGGATGGAATAAATGCTCTAGATCCCTGATTTAGCTGTGGTTTGAGTTACTAGTTCTTGGAGCCCTGGAAAACTTAGGTAGAGATTGATCTGGTTGATGTTAGTGATTTCTAGACCATATAGGTGAGATCACTAGGGTTGAGGTGGCTTGGCCTTTGGAAGCCCTGATTGGTTTTGTTTTGGTTTACTCCTTATGATACCACATTCATGTTTGGAATATGGCATGAGGGTGATTGGCTAACAAAGAGATTTGTTTCAACCCAATCTATGGTTGGGTGGTACGTGGAAATCCCTGACTTGGTTGGAATTTCATATGTTAGTATGAGCTAATTTTCTATTATGATCTATGAACACTTATATTGATTATTATGTGTAATTTATGGTTGTTTTTTCATGGTCTCTATTTTGGTTATTTGCTGGTTATATGATGTGCTTTAGATATTACTCTTGTTCATGATTTGTTAAGTTATTGGATGGTTGATGAATGCATTGACTAACAAGTGTTATTGAAACTAGGTATAGAGGGATTGGAGCCTTCTTGGAGATTTTCAAATGAAATTCAGAAGTTTATGACTAGATATGCATTCATGACCTGTAGCTTTTTTGCTTACCATATGTTTGATGTAATGTCTGTTGTGTAATTGGCATGTCCTAGTCAAGCTCTTTTTCAAGTTTTGAGTGGTTAGCATTATTAGCATCTTGTTTATGTTTTTGATAAGTTACAAGCAGTTATGGGTAATGGTTTAGAGCTATCTTGGAAAGGTGGCTCAGATCTTGGAATTACTGGCATAGAACTGGAGTTTTTAGGTCATTAATGCATGGAAGCAAGCTTAAGAGTGCGGTTATAGCCTCATAAGTGCATGCATGAGCTGTTATGGGTGCGGTTGGGGTGAAAACCTAGTGAAATTGAGTTCCAGCTCAGGGATTGATCACTTGGGGTGGTTTTTAGGTTCCACTTAGGTGGATTAATCTTGAAACCTAAGTGGTCTGTAGTCCCCATGGGATGTCATTTTTTTGTCTGTTGTTGGCCCCACTACCATAACTGGAACTTAGAGATAATGTCATATCATAGTGACACTCAAATCATGTTTACCTCGAGGAACTTGTAAAGTGGGTGAATGTGGGAGGGGTAGTTACAATTTAACTATTGATAATAATGAGATATCAATATCATCCTGATCAATACTCAGACGAAAAGGTTTAACCCTGGTCGTATCCTCATTAATATGCCAGAAAAGAAAGAATCCCAAGTAAGCATTCAAAGTTAGAATCAAGTAAATAAAAGAAAAGGGAAGGGAAGGAAATAAATCAAGCAATATCAGACAAAACAAAAAACATAAGGACCAAAGGAAAAAGGGGTAATCACTTTATGCTCCCAAATATGGTTGTCATGAAGGATGTTGATGGATATAAAAATCACTATACACCCTTACGAATTCTTAGTTGGATAAGCCAAGAACCTGGGAACGATGCCTAATTTATAACCTTCTAAATATAATACAACTTTGAAGTATCTAACACAACCAATTTAAATAGCTATGCTAAAACAATAGATACATCAACATAAATGAAATCTAATAAAACAATAAAATATGAGTTTCAATATTAATAAAAAGGTGAAATAATATCAAATATTGTGTTGTTGTGGAAGATATATAAATATATGTAGCATTAATAAAAGTGAATTGAATATAAAGTCCATTGCCAAATTTCCACAACTAGTGCTGAAATAAAAGTTAATCAACAATAATGATACAATGTATAATACAAAGGTCATGATAATAAAAAAGATAAAAAATAAAAATAGTAGGAATAACACATAGGATGGTAAAATCAACAGAAGATCCTTCATTGAGTGACTTAAAAATAATGTTCAGATATAGTAATATCAAACTCAACAGATATAAAATTTGCTCTATGACTTCTTAACAAGTGACCATGTTTACAAGACCATATTGGTCAATGTAAGCAACTATGAATAGTAGATAAATATAAGCTTGTTGTAACTAGCTCAATGAGATGCATTTAGGCACTGGTATGCTATTGCACAAGGGGTCAATATATCAGTCTCAACATAAGTGCAATGGGTTCTAATCATCAATGAATGAAATGTAAGATATCTTCAACAACAAGAAAGATTTATAGCTTCCATCAATGTTGCTATTTAAAAGAAACCATGCAGAAGAGCGTTTGTGAGATACAAATATCTAAATACCAAATCAAATACTCAAGTGAAGAATCAAACTAGCATACCAACAACTGTAGAAAACTTGCGACCTTGCCTTTGCCATTCGAGCCACTATTTGTAATCAAAGAGCTCCTGCAACAATTATATAATTGTTTTGATAGTTTATTTTTCTTTAAAATAAATTTCTTTTAGTTATTGAACTAAAAGAAGTCTCAATTATGTCAAAGGGAGAACAAATAAAAGTTACACTTCTAAAAAATAGGGGCCGTGTTGAGACTAAAAGGGGGAGGTCCCACATCCGTCATATTAAGATATTCCATATAATATAACCATTTCAAATTAAAATGCATAATAGTATTAATATATTCATCATATATGCATGCATCACTTCCAAATGTCAATTATCAAAATTGACAGCCTTATACACACACACAAACACATATGATCAAGTCCAAAATGCAAGAATGTTCATGAATCCAATCACCAAAATAAGACTTATGTTGCCATCAAAATTATACATCTAAAACATATGGCATATCAAAACTTTCCACTGATATGCAATCCAGACATCAAAACTTATATGCAAGAGCAACAGAATTGTTATTGGCTTCTGCCAAAAATTTCTCCATTGAAAAAGCAGGTCACCTGGGCTCAATCTATTCTTGTTCACCAATGTCCTTTGAGGCAATGGTTATAGAAACAATGATTGGTTCTGGATGAGTAAGCTAGTGATGGATCCATTTGGTATTTACTTTGACAGGATTAACAAACAATGACTCGACAATGGTAGATTTTGTGGCTAAAACATCAAAAAAATTTGTCGATCTGAGCATTGTCAAGGTGAAAAAAAGGATTTGTAATGGGAGAAGCTGCATTTTTAGAATTTAAGTTAGGAATGAATTCCTCAAAAGGTGAAGAAGATGTGTGAGTGATAGGGGAGCAACAATGACAGGAAGCATGATGAATTACCATAGGGCTAATTCCCCAAACTTTATTATCAATTTCGGGTGGATTAGGGATGCAGTTCTAGGCATCCTTGGAATTCTAAGCATTACTGTCAGGCTATGGTTCAGGAATTTCATGTATGTGCGGGTGAGGACTGAAAGATGGAGTCACTACTATTTTGATATACAAGAGGACAAAAAGAAACATTAGGAGACCCATGATATAGGTAGCCCATGGTATAAAACTGGGGAAACTCATTAGGGTCTACATTCAAAATGGACTAAGTAAACTTTTTATTCCTCCCTGTATCCCACCAGCTAAGAGGCATGTTTCCCCTACCTCGGCCTCTACCTTATCTCTAAGAACTAGAACTCATGTTTGAAAAATAACAAAATGTTAAGAGTAATGAACTAAAACAAAGTAAGTTATTGTATCAACTCCATTCCCTTTACAATTACTACAATCTACATATATCACCAAAGATCAATTCTCTCTCAAGTGCACTGCGGCAGGGGTGTTGTCTAGGTAAATCCTCTATGCAGACAGAGATGATCCCTCTAACCCAATGAGTGGGACTATCAACCTACATGAAAATCTACAAGACCCTTTCCTAAATTACAATCGAAATGAGAGAAGAGGAAGATGGCCTACCTCGTTCTGATGCTATAACACACTCCTTTATTGAAGACCTCAAATCACTTGCGCCTCAAGCTCAGCTCTACTACTCACAACATTTGAATACATGCAAAAGAGATCAAAGACACAATGAATCATACAAGTACAACAAGAATAATCGAAAGTAATCCACTTAACATATCAAGGAGCATTAAGATAAATGATGCATTAACACAAAAATTTATGGAAAGTGAACCAGCAGTTGTATATATTAATGAAATAAAGGAGGAAGTATACAACCAAGCCTTGATGTCAATAAGCTCTCCTTAAGTGAATGTCCAAATCCAAACTTAAGATCTCCAAGCACTCTGTTGATGCCCCGAAATTCGTTGCAACAACATCGGGGATACCACCCGGTCCGGAACTTAGTGCAGCTCCTTTTCCGTTTGGAATAGTGGCTCCGACTGGGGATAATGGGACCAGTTTCCCAAAGATTATAAGTAAACGGGATGGATGAATGATTTACGATATAAGGTGATAATAAGTAAATAACTAAACTACAAGAGAAATATAATAACTATAAGCTAATCCCGGGACTTATCGATTCGTAGAATGCAGCGTTTGATAATCTATGCTTAATGGCAGGCATATAGATGACACTAACAATAAGCATAGATGTTTAAATCATTTAAGATTGCTCTGCATAATTAGTTATGCAGAGCGATAATAGCAAATTATTGCACTCATTCATTTATATTATTGTTACACGCATGAGTAAGAGAGATAAAAAATCACAAAACATTCAATAGTGATATGAAATGAAGACTTGCTGTTATATTGCATACATGTATTCAACAATAGCAAAAATAATAACACAACAATTCATATAATAGAAAAGAGAACAGATACAGATAATAGTACCATGTAAGCTGTTTGATCAATCCAGTATATTAATCACTATGTCGCGGTCCTTCCTTCAAACCAGAAAGCATTCCAAGCAAACGACAGTAGTGCACAATTTACTTAAAACAACCTTCTAAGCAAAATTAAGAACCAATGGTCGAGTTTCAAAAAGAATATAGACTGAAGCACAATAGTGCAAACTTCAGCCTTTAAGTCTTTTACAAAATTTTACGACCCTTTCCAAAACAATGAAAGGATCTATAAATACTATGCTAATCTAAATATCTAAATATCTAAAACTGAAAAGCTACTAAATCGGCATTAACAAACATCATCTTGTATTCTGGTGATTTGGCAGTCGGCGGCGATGCTTCATTCAGAGGTCTCTTTGCCTTTACTCCTTCGCTGACATATCGCCAGCATTGGCTCTACTTCTGGTGGAGTATTGAGGCGTGAAGTTAGCTGTGCATCATATGTGGCATCTTGAATGTCGGAAATCAGGTATCGGAGAGCATCTGTTAGACAGTTAAGAGCCGACCTTTGAGAATGTGGTTTAATCAGAAAAAGCCAGTATGCATCGGCGGTTAAGGTATTTACTCCGGCGATTAACCGCCCTTGTTTCTCCAGATCAGGGTAATTCCTGTGCTCCAGCATGTTTGCTGTTGTTATGTTTCCAGGTGTGCATTGGGAAATCATGTTTGCCAGATACAATGTATCATTGACTAGATTGATCATGTTGCTGGCAATCATTTTGCATCTTGAGGCTGCCCTTTCTGCTTTCATCACCTGCGTGTTCCATTCCATGAAGAGTATGTCCTTGTATGTTACATGGATTCGGGACAAGTTTGCTGCTTTCCCTTCTGGAGTGTCTTGCCATTCAATATATTCTGTTATATCATCTTCAGCCTGATCCAGCTTATTCCTGGCTTTCTCTATTTGTTCACACACTGCTGTAGATGTTTCACAAAGTGATTCAGCGTCAACAAGTTGTTGGCACAAGAGCCTGATTTGAGATATCAATGCGCTGTTTATTCGAGTTGCCTCTGTTCTGAAATCATCAATACTCTGGGCGCCCTTGATACCTTCGAGCTGTGCTGATAGCTGAATTATTTGCTCGTCTTTAGCTTTTGTCATCAGCTCATTCGATGCTTTTAACTGGGATAATGCCTCTGACAATTCTTTTGCTTTCTGAATGTCACTTTGGTCTATCCTCTGTTTTTCGATTTGCTGGGTTAACAAATTATTTTCTTGTTGTTGGGCCAGCAATTGTTCCTCTACCTGCGCTGCCTTATTTCTTGCCTCAATTACTTCTGCTTGCAATGCATATATCTCATGATCTTTAGTCTTCAAAAGAAGACTTACTTCTGAGGCTTTGTCAATAGTTGCCGCTGAATAAGCTCCCGCAAATTGCGATAGCTTTGTCAGATCTTCAGAGGGATCTAATTCTCCCTTCCAGACCACATTGCCCGTGACTGTTTGCTCAGGTGAAATAGAAGGTTGATCAAGCCTTCGTCTTTTCCTAGAGCGCCTTACAACGACTTTATGCTTTGGGCTGTAGAAAATGTCTAGGGGAGGAATTTCCTCCACCTGAAGATCAATTTGATCGGATGGGTCTTGAGTGATTACCTCAACATTCTGTACCATGGGTGGGCCGCTGGTTCCTTCTAGAACCGGAGAAGAAGTAGTATCGGGAGCATTATTTGTTTTAGAGGCGTCTGAGTCTTTGGAGGCTTCCTTACCACTTATAATGGAATCGAATTGGTTCCATTCTTTAATCAATTCAGGATCAGTAGAGATTTGCTCACTTTGTTCTGTGTGGGCTTTACTCTATTCTTTCTCTCGTTCAATCCTCTGCTGTTCCTCGAATGCCTTCCGCTGTTGCTCCTCTTGTGCTCTTTGCTGCTGTTCCTCCAATTCCCTTTTCTGCCTATCTTCCAGTTCTTTCTTTGCTTTCTCTTCTTCTTCTCTTTTCCTCTGTTCTTCTAACTCCTTTTGTTTTCTTTGCTCTTGATCCTTTTGTGCCTTTTGCTGCCTTTCTATCTGCTCCCTTTTATGCTTCTCTGCTTGCAGCTTGTTTTGCCTTTCCTCCTGTTGTTTATCATACTCTTTAGTTGTAACAGGAGATAGGTGTATTTGCTGCTGACCAGGCTCGCTTGAGGAGGATGTTGGGGTTGTGGATAATAAATCTAGAGGCAAAGTTTGCAACCTTTGCTTTCTAAGTTTATTAAATTCAGTTAACTCCACATCTTCATATCTCAATGTAGCAAGTTGTTTGACTTGGCTTATTGAATCGGCACTCACGAACAGGTCATCAAACTGATCCTCCTGATGGACAACCTTTGACAGTTTGGCCTGTTCCAAGGCAATGAAAGCAGTCTTTTTTGGATCATAGAGTCTATTTGGAATAGAAGCCAGGGATATCATTTGGAGTTTTGCTGCTTCCTTTTCTGCATGTTTGTAATTTAGCAGCGTATAAACTCCAATTCTTAAAGGAAAAGAGGGCCATCCTCTCTTTTTATCCTCTTTGAGAGTTTGTGTGACACCTTCAGACATAATCTGGTAGGAGATTTCCCGGGCTAACAATTTATCTGGGATGTACAGGGGGAGAACATGTGGCCTAGCCTTGCTTCCAAAAACTCTAATATAGGTAAAATGTTCTTCGCCGAACCAATGGGCTACGGCTGGTAGGTCAAAAGAAGCTTCATAGGAAATTCTTGGGATAGGTCTGTCAAAAATAGAATAGTGAACGGGCACCATGAAACCATTGCAAATTTGATACAAATGGTCTTTGTGAGAGGGTTTCCATAATTTCCGATGGTACAAGTGAATGGGTGTTGGGTCATGGGTGGTCCATCTCCAACCAAGGACAGGAAACTCAGAATTAAAACACAGGGTATCCATAATGTAGGCAGAGTAATAGAAGGGTGGGATTTTCCTCTCGGTGACTCTAGTTTTGGCCCTAAACTCACGAATGGCTATGACCAATTTATCAGACAGAATAGTGGCCCAATCCATGATTGTACTATTGACGGCCGCTTCCATTAAGGGAACCATATCAATATGGATATTAGCAGAGTCATGTAATCCCCACAATCTACACATCATAATCCCAGCATAGCAATAAGGTGAAGCCAAAGAAGCATTGGAGTACTTACCCGACATATCATGCTTGTGTTTAGCTGGATTCTGCCTCCAATCTCGGAGAGGTTCGGATGGTGATTCGTTCTCTTTCGCGAACTTCTCCACAAAGGCTCTGTTATAGACTAGCTCAGGTTCAGGCAAATGATACATTTGTCTCAAGTCATCAGGCTTGAAGGAACCGAAAATCCTTCCATCCTTTGTATGAAAGGTTCTATCAGTGAGGGTAATTTCCTCAATTGCCCAGCGTACCACATCAGTATAAGGCAGGACTTGTTCTCTGGCTGCTATTCTGTGCAGAAAGGAGTCGGCCAAATCTTTGAGAGTTGCCTCGGACTTCCTTAATTCATCCACACTAGCCTCAGTTACTGTCTTTTCGGGTTGCTCTGCCTCTAGCAAATTGTATGTACCTTGCCATGTAGTGCTAGGAAGACCAGTGCATGTAGTATCTGAGATTAAGCCTTTCTTTAAAACCATAGCAGCTTGGCCTGAGACAGGTGTCACAGTAGAACCTGCCACCTTCTTGAATTTCTTTCCCATCATATTCAGACTTCTCTCGACGGTTGAATTCTACACAAATGCAAGAGAAATCGTAACAAGGAAATAACAATGACGATCCATAACGGGATAGATATATTATTTGAAGCGTGGTGAGATTAATTCTAAAAGTGGCTGTGGATCTAATGATTTGAGAAGGCACCGCAGATGCAATGATGGTGATTTTACAGCCTGCAGCTCCATAAATGACCATTACTTAAGTTATTAAACCGAATGACCCCTTAAAGCGTGCAACAGATTTTTTCAAAGGTCTAATCGTAATTGTTCGTTAATTCGAAGGGGCAAAGCTTTAAATACGCATGCATTACCTTATCCCTTTATTTAACGACATTTTGAAATCTGTGCTTTTGTCAAATCGGATTTAAATATAACTTTAAAGCTTTGAAATAATCACCTTTTAGGAATTCTGGTCATCATTAAGAGTCATCGCATCGCATCGGGGGTGTGAGTGACATTATCATTTGGGAGAGATCTTGGCGAATGCCGATTGCGACATTGTATCATATTAGCGTGCGAACATAATCCCTAAATGTATATCAATTGATTTACCGACTACCGATAGCGATATCACATCGCATCGGGAAAAGATCTGAACGTCTTATGAAGATGTATGAGATTCTGCCGACTACCGATAGCGATATCGCATCGGGTCGAAGCTTAAAACACTTTTCATAAGAAGCAGCGCCGATAGTTGATCGCCGATATCGTGTCGCATCGGGGAAAAGACATGTGCTTTTTCTGTGTGTGCATTGGCTATCGCCGATGACCGATAGCGATATCGCATCGGAAAGAACCAAGGTAGCAAACGATTTGGCGATTGCTTTTTCGGACTTAACCAAAAATTGCTTATTATTTGTTCAAAAAGGCTTTTATTCACAAATTCATTTGATTATCATACCTTTTTCGAACAAATTCGTTAATGCCAATTAAAATTTTAAAAGGGACCCATTTCATATGTTAATTGTTTGTGATAAAAATGTTATGAAATGGGGGGTTGTTGTAGGGCACAACAATTGGCGATTCGCTGGTAGAACCAGTTATCTCTGGATTAATAAATATACTTACACCTTTTCAAATAAAATCTTTATAAAAGAAAGGAAATTTCTAATATAACTGGATGTCTATTGATTCTGAATAAAACAGGCTTCTTCATTTGACTTCCTCTTTTTATAAAGAAAATAAATGCATTTTGAGTTTTAAAACAAGTCTTTATTGGTTCATAAAGGTAAAATAGAAAACTTTTCCATATCAGCTTTTAGAATAAACTCCTCTATCACAGGTAGAGCCTCTGCTGCCAGCAAACGTTCATAGTCTCGGCAGGGTTACCTTTTAACCATGTTGTTGTCCATTGTTCCATTCACTTAAGAGTGTGACTAAACAGAATGAATTCAAAAGATATTTTCGTAATTTTTTTTTGAATTTCACTTTCTTCTTTGCTTAAGATAAAAGCCATTGTCCTGGTTTGGTGGCCAGATAATGACAATGCCACTCACGGGTAGTAATCAAACTGAACAAGCTGGCTCGTGATGAGACCCCTTGTCTTGAAATTTCAAGCCATTACCCTGTTTGATATGCAGTTTTGGTAATGTCAGTTAAATTATTTTCCTATAAACATGGTAAGCAGGCTTGTAATAAGACCTCTTATCTTTAATCTTTTATATTTTAGAATTACACTCTGAGTAATCATAAAATTTTGGTGAATGGGATGAACAACTATCTTCTTAAGAGTAAATGGATGACAGGTTAAGAGTTAAAGATGCTGAAGATGGATTAGCTCCTATTTTAATATAGATAACCTTTAGAGACTAATTTTGAAAACCCAAGATGACTCATAGAACTTGGTTCAGAGTGAAGTTTACAAAAGTTAGACTGTGATGTTCAGAATAAAAAGATATCTAATTTCCTAGAAATGATCTCTCTTGGTTTAAGACGCTATTATCCAAAAGTAAATACTAATAGTGTCATGGCGAGACAACTTTTAATTACAGCGCAAGGTCAATGGAAGATATCCCACATTCTTATTTCTACAAATCCTACAAATTACGTAAAACTATCAAACTATAAAGAGAAGGGGTTACCCCCTCAATTAAAGAATTTCTTCAAGATCAGACCATTGACAGGGAGAGAATCCCTCACCCCTGATAGATTTTGCAGTATAAAAGTGGAATGGCCTACTTTTTCACAGATCTGAAATGGTCCGAGCCACAGTTTTTGAAATTTGGAATGTTTACCTTTGTCTTCATGGGCTTTGTCCCATTTCAGGACTAAATCTCCGACTTGGAATTGTTTAGGACTAGATGAAGCTAGATCAAAAGCTGCTTTAATGACTTGCTGATGTTTTGCGTGTATAACCTTGGCTTTTTCCCTTTCTTCTTCAAGTTTGAGAATTTGATCATATCTAAACTGGATAGAGGAAGAAGGAGTTTCGTCAATAAATTGCACTAGGGCTAGAGATGGAAGAAGAAGATTGGTTGGTACGATTGCTTCTTTTCCGTAGACAAGATTAAACGGAGAGGTCCCTATGGAAGCTTTCTGTGTTATTCTATCCGCCCATAATGCAAATACCAAGGATTTATGCCAGTTCTTATGATTCTCTTCGATTGTTCGCTTAATGATTTTGATTAGATTTTTATTAGTTAATTCTGCTAGGCCATTGCCCTGAGGGTAGTAGTTAGCAGAATACTTTAATTTAAACCCTCTTTTGATAGCGACATCAATCATTGCATTGCCTGAGAAGTAAGAAGCATTATCAAAGACAAGAGCGTTTGGAACACCAAACCTGGTAATGATGAACTGATCTATAAATTCAATGATCGCTTCAGAGTTTGCTGTCTTTAACGGAACTGCTTCTACCCACTTTGTAAAGTAATCAGTTGCTGTAAGGATATATTTGTGCTGCTTGGAAGAAGATGGATTAATTTCTCCAATGATGTCCAATCCCTATTGTTCAAAAGGCTGTTCAATGTTGACTGGTTGCAAAGGGAAAGCTGGTTTTTGTTGTCTTCCACTGGCAGTTTGGCATTTGAGGCATTTCCTTACATATTCGTGAGTGTCCTTAAACAAAGTAGGCCAATAGTATCCAGCATGAATGACTTTATGAGCTGTTGTATTAGCTCCAAAATGTCCTCCTGCTGGTCCGTCGTGTAGCTCCTGTAACACCTTTTGAGCTTCAGGTTTCTCAAGGCATCTTAATAGGACAGAATCATAATTTCTTTTGAAGAGCACATCATCAATAATGGAAAAACTCTTAGCTTTCAATCTAATGGCCCTTTTGTTTTTGTAGGACAAATTGGTAGGTGCATAACCATTCTTTAAATAAAAGATCAGATCTGCATATTGAGATTCGGAATCGGGAATACTTAGCTGATTAACTTCTTGGGTTTGCTCTGTATCACTTGATTCCGGAATGTTTGATGCTCCTGCTAATATCCTGCAAAAACCTTGACCTTTAACAAACTTTGCTGGCTTTATTTCTAGATCATATTCTTGGAGAGCTGCGACCCAATTTGCCCTCTTTTCACCCAATTCCTTTTGGATTAATAGTTGCCTAACTGCTGAGAAAGGAACTATCACTTTAGTATGGGTTTTTAAAAGAAAGGGTCGATAATGTTTGACTGCTTTAAAGACAGCAAAAGCTTGTTTCTCAATATCAGAATAGTTCAATTCGGCGCCTTGAAAGTTTGAACTAAAGAACGAGATGGGCGCTTCCAAATTGTCATCATTCAACTGGGTGAGCACTGCTGCGTAAGATAAGTCGGATGCAATGGTATATAATGTGAAATGATTAGAAAGATTTGGAGTATTCAGAGCTGGGACATTGATTATTGATTGCTTAATGTCATTGAAAGCTTGCTTTTCTTCTAATCCCCATCTGAAGGTTGAATTCTTTTTAATCATCGTTTGTAGTGGTAGTACAATCTGTGAAAAATCTGGAACAAATCGTTTAACGAAATTAATCTGTCCTAGAAACGACTGCATCGATTTTTTGTTGTGTGGAAAAGGAATTTCAGAAATTTCCTTAATTCGATCAGGATCTACATAAATGCCATCCTTAGATACAATAAACCCTAAAAGCTTACCCTGGTTAAGAGCAAAGAAAGACTTTTTCAGGTTAAGAGAGATACCATATGTTTTGCATCGTTGAAAAATCTGATTTAAATCATGCAAGTGATTATATCTCTTCTTAGAATATACAGTAATATCATCGAGGTAGACGACTACTGTTCGATTAATTAACCCTCTAAAGGCTGTATCCATAGCTCTTTGGAATGTTGCTCCTGCATTTATGAGTCCAAAAGGCATCTTTTGATATGCATAAGTCCCCCATTTTGTTCTGAATGTGGTTTTAAGTTGGTCATCAGGATGAACCAGCACTTGATTATATCCTGAGAAACCATCGAGAAAGGACATCAATTCAGATCCTACTACCGATTGGAGGATTTGCTCCATGGTAGGCAGTGGGAAATTATCTTTCAAGCTTGCCTTATTCAAGTTTCTGAAATCAATACAGATTCGGATGTCGCCGTTTTTCTTCCTGACTGGTACCATATTAGAGACCCAGTTTGAGTGTCGGACAGGGAAGATAATCTTAGCTTTTAAAAGCTTATTAAGTTCCGACTTTATCTGGCTCTCCAAATTCGGATGTATTTTTCTTAACTTCTGCTGGATTGGCTTTTGATTAGGAAGCATAGGAATAGTATGTTGTATGATAGATGTATCATATGTCTTAAGGTCGTCATACTTCCAAGCAAAAACTTGTTTGTTTTTTCTCAAGAGTTTGATAAATGCTTCCTTTTCTTCTATAGAAAGTCCTAATCCTAAGTTGATATTTTGAGGAGCTTGATCTGTTCCCAAATTAATCAATTCAAACCTAAGAGTAGAGCTTTGGAGTTTTGCATTAATTACAGGTTTGAACCTGTCTTTAATGTCATAAAGGTCTTCGAGCTTTACTACAGGCTTAGGAATCGCGTTATCTTGAGATGTTTCTTTCATTTGAGAATCATGCTCATCTTCTTCAATGATTTGATTGTCATAAGACTTTTCAGAGGTTAAGAATTGCAAGATGTCCTCGTCATGGTTGAAAACCCTCCAGTTGGTGATGTTATCAGGAACTGAAGGTCTAAAAATTAATTCTATAGAAAATCTATCAAGACTATAGTCTTCGGAAGGGAGAAGTTTGGAAGCTACGTTGGCTAGTAAATCGGCTGCTGAGTTTTGTGATCTAGGAATTGAAGAAATGTTGAATGCTGAGAAATGCGAAGTAAGATCTTGCACTAGCGATTGATAATGCTTAAGGTGACTTGAAAGGCAATGAATTGCATTCCTTACCTGCTTAACAATGATCTCACTATCGCCGAATACTTTAATATATTGGACTTTAAGGTCGATTGCCTTATATAATCCCTGCACTAGAGCTTCATATTCGGCCGTGTTATTGGTGCATTCAAATTCTAATCGACAGGATAGCATTGTTTTTTCGCCTTGCGGACTAACCAAAATGCAACCTGCTCCTGAGCCCTCGCTGGACTTAGAGCCATCAAAATACAAAGACCAAAATAAAGGAGAATCAACAAAAATATTTACATCCTTTTGATTTTCATTGAAGCATTTGGATAAATTGGTTTGTGAAAAATTTTCTACCTGAGATGTACAATGGTTAACTGAAAAAGGGGAAGATTGGGCAACAAAGTTGCCAAAGAATGATTCTGAGGAATAATTTCCCAAAATGTTGTTGTTGAAGGCCACAGGCTGGTTTTCTTGTTCGAAATCGGTTACTGTGTGTTTCTCACGGTCGATCCTTATTTGATTCGGCTTACCCTTATAGGGGATCCACATATGTGACCAATCCGTGGAAATGTATCCATGGAGTTTTTCAGACCAATCCCTGCTCAAAATTAAGCCGTAGAATTCAGGTATGTCAGCTATCAAAATATCTATTCTCTGTACTATTCTGGGATCAGCAGACAACCTGATAGTCACGGAATTAATTTCTCCTATAACCTGTACTTTGGTTCTGTCTAACTGTACAATGTGAATAGCGGACTTCTGGGGTTCTATGTTCAGTTTAGAACAAACTGAAGCTGGCATAATATTAGATGAAGCCCCTGAATCGATTAAACAGTTATGTAGATTTCGATTATAGATTTCATAAGTGAGTAAGAAAGGTGGGGTATGAGAATTGGATCTATCTCCGATCAGAACCGAATCGGTAGCTTCGACCATATCTGGAGGGGGTTGTCCTGAATCATTAGCAGCTTTTGAACTAGGAAGAGGAGAAGAAGGAACAACGTTAAATTCTTTTAGGAGCACTTTCTGCTGATGTTTTAACTTACTAAGTTCAAACATGGTTATGTTTGCTTTAGTCTTTTTCATATCATCAACAATATTATACTCCATGGAGTCAGATACCACTAGTGTTTTAGATGTCGAAGGAGAATTAGAAATTGGAGGCTGGCTTTGAGGAGCTGCTACAGGCGACTTTTTTGGGAGAACTTTTTCCTTTGGTGTGGCAGCACCTGCACTCCTCTTTTTTGTAGTTGTTTGAGCAGGATCAGAAGCGATTTTACTTCTTGTAGTAACAGGAAATGCTTCTTCTTGATTCTCGGTGTCAGAGTTTGGGAGTATAAAATCCCACATGCCGTGGCATTCAACTACTTCTTCTTCATCATCTGTTTGAGAAGTTGTTTCCTCTTCCTCTTCATCCTGTTCTGAGTCTGCATTAGATATAACATTGGGTGGCTTTGTTTCAGTTTTCTTGAAAGTTCTAAATGGTCTTTTGTTTGAAGTCTCAGCCACCTGTTTTTTAATCTCAACCATTTCATTAGACAATGTTTTGAGGACTTTTTGTAAACCTTCCATGTCGTATGGGTCCTTTGGGGTCTTTTTCTTAGAATCTTCTTTAAATGAAATTTTTTTGGTTTTTCTATCCTCCAAGGCTGCTTTCTTCTCTAGAGCATTAATACGCTTTTCAACGGCAAGTGCTTCCTTCATATTTTCAGCTAAGGTAGGTTTGTCAGCCCTGTCAACAAAAATAGCTATGTTGGAAGGGAGGGCAGTAATATACCATTCGCTCCTAATTTGTTCACCTGGTTTCGAAGCGGTGGGGATTTTATTTAGGAGTTTGTTGAATCGAGCATTAAACTCCTTTATTGGTTCCCTATGCTCTGTTCTCAAATTGGAGAGGTCATTTATTAAAGTGGCTAGAGACCTGTCATCTCCATATTTGGTAAGGAACTGCTCTTGGCATGTGGTCCAGCTGGTAATAGAACCAGAAGGTAAAGAGAAGTACCAGGATCCTGCCGATCCTTGCAGGGTGTAAGGGAAAAGTCTGACAACAACATCTTGTTCTGTCACTCCTTTTAAATTAACTGCTAACATGAAATTGTTAATATTTTCTTCAGCTTGTGTTCCGTTATCTGGATTAAATTTAGGCAACCATTTTTCGGGAGCATCAGGTAGATCATGCAATGGTGCGGGCATATTGACTGCAACTGGAGTAGTCCATGGATCTGCCATTATGCTGGCGATAATAGTTGTTACTACTGTTGGGATTCCAGATGAATGAGGAGAAGAGGTTGTTGAAGAATGAGTAGTTTGAGATGCTGTAGTACTTATTCCCTGATGAACAACAGTATGTAACGGAGGAGTGGATGGTTGACTTCGCAGAGGAGGAGTTGAGATGGAGGATATGGAAGAAAGATCTTCACTATCAGATACTTCAGTAATCTTCTTAGCCTTTTTCCTTTTCGGTAAAGGGAACTCAGTAGGTTCAATACCGAGTTTTTCGCTCTGAAGTCTGGTAAGTGGATGGGATAAGTTTAACTGCGAGGTCACACTGCTTTGTGATACTTCAGATTTCTGAGGCGAAATCGAGAAGCTCTGAAGTTTATGGATAAGAGACTGAACTTCAGGGGATTCAAGACTTAATTGTTCTGAAATATGATGGGTATGAGCAGTGGTGATTGATTCCTCTTTTTCTCGATTGTGTGCCGGAGAACCAGCATGTGATTGAGAAGGGGAAGAGGATTTGGAGGGAGAATTACTCTTAGAATGGTTTGCAGATTTGGACCTACTTGCCATTCACAGTCGATGGCCCTCCTTCTAGCGCCAAAAATGTTGATGCCCCGAAATTCGTTGCAACAACATCGGGGAAACCACCCGGTCCGGAACTTAGTGCAGCTCCTTTTCCGTTTGGAATAGTGGCTCCGACTGGGGATAATGGGACCAGTTTCCCAAAGATTATAAGTAAACGGGATGGATGAATGATTTACGATATAAGGTGATAATAAGTAAATAACTAAACTACAAGAGAAATATAATAACTATAAGCTAATCCCGGGACTTATCGATTCGTAGAATGCAGCGTTTGATAATCTATGCTTAATGGCAGGCATATAGATGACACTAACAATAAGCATAGATGTTTAAATCATTTAAGATTGCTCTGCATAATTAGTTATGCAGAGCGATAATAGCGAATTACTGCACTCAGTCATTTATATTATTGTTACACGCATGAGTAAGAGAGATAACAAATCACAAAACATTCAATAGTGATATGAAATGAAGACTTGCTGTTATATTGCATACATGTATTCAACAATAGCAAAAATAATAACACAGCAATTCATATAATAGAAAAGAGAACAGATACAGATAATAGTACCATGTAAGCTGTTTTATCAATCCAGTATATTAATCACTATGTCGCGGTCCTTCCTTCAAACCAGAAAGCATTCCAAGCAAACGACAGTAGTGCACAATTTACTTAAAACAGCCTTCTAAGCAAAATTAAGAACCAATGGTCGTAAAATTTTGTAAAAGACTTAAAGGCTGAAGTTTGCACTATTGTGCTTCAGTCTATATTCTTTTTGAAACTCGACCATTGGTTCTTAATTTTTCTTAGAAGGCTGTTTTAAGTAAATTGTGCACTACTGTCGTTTGCTTGGAATGCTTTCTGGTTTGAAGGAAGGACCGCGACATAGTGATTAATATACTGGATTGATCAAACAGCTTACATGGTACTATTATCTGTATCTTTTCTCTTTTCTATTATATGAATTGCTGTGTTATTATTTTTGCTATTGTTGAATACATGTATGCAATATAACAGCAAGTCTTCATTTCATATCACTATTGAATGTTTTGTGATTTGTTATCTCTCTTACTCATGCGTGTAACAATAATATAAATGAATGAGTGCAGTAATTCGCTATTATCGCTCTGCATAACTAATTATGCAGAGCAATCTTAAATGATTTAAACATCTATGCTTATTGTTAGTGTCATCTATATGCCTGCCATTAAGCATAGATTATCAAACGCTGCATTCTACGAATCGATAAGTCCCGAGATTAGCTTATAGTTATTATATTTCTCTTGTAGTTTAGTTATTTACTTATTATCACCTTATATCGTAAATCATTCATCCATCCCGTTTACTTATAATCTTTGGGAAACTGGTCCCATTATCCCCAGTCGGAGCCACTATTCCAAACGGAAAAGGAGCTGCACTAAGTTCCGGACCGGGTGGTATCCCCGATGTTGTTGCAACGAATTTCGGGGCATCAACACACTCCTTCTCCAAGCCAAAGGAATAGCATGTAAGCATTATCTCAGCATAAGGGTGCAAACAATCAAAGACCAAAATTTTGGGAATGGGAGAGGATGAATATATAGGTAAGGAAAGGGAGTTAGGATCTCTCCAAAGATAGGAGAAGGACCCCATCTCAAGGAGGTAGCTCATAGGGATAATACGAAAGGGGAATATTAAGAGAATTCAACCACATCCACACTGAACAACCTCCAACTTGTCGTTCTATAAGCCTCTAGATCACGAAGCTTATTTTCCTCTTTGGGAAAAATTTCCTTTTAGGGATCAGTGTGAGTATCCAAGTAAAAAGCGTGCTGGTAGCGTGAGGCTAGTATAGTGCAACCTACCATCAACACTAGTTGCCCGTGTCACAGTTGCACTAGTCCTGAAATTAGGGTTTTAGAGCTTACTTCTTTAGGGAAGGCTCAAGGCATGTTTTCATCAGTGTTTTAGGGAAGATCTGAGTTGCATATCAGGATGGGTACACTACATTTTTGCCAAGTTTCAGGCACTTCAGGGCATGACACAAGGAAGTGCAGGAGGCGTGACAAAATATTGTGTAACAGATGCCCCCTAAAGCATGAAGGCAGAACAGGGAGTGATGGATGAGATTCTTTAAGAGATTTTGCAAGGACGAGAACAAATACTGTCAGGAGACTTGCAAATCAAGGATGTATATAAATATACATATCTGATATGAAAACATGAATCTGTGGTATGGACGTAGCCATCCGGATAGAAAGGACTATGTGAAAAGATCCACAGCATGGGTGAAACCATCCGAATGAAAAGGATCATATGAAAATCTAAGATCCAAGGTATGGATGCAACCACCCGATATAGAAGAATCATCATCATCATAAATATAATGTCACACTATATGGCCACAACCATCCATATAGAGGGAACATGAATACAATCATGAACAATACATAACTCCTCACAGCCTGAGTTATAATAGACAAAACTCAAGGTCTTGCGCTCCATCCCAACCCAAGAAACTTACTAATTCTATCATGCAAATGAATGTGTCGAAGTCGAACATGCTAGAAAACCACCTCATTACCGACCAATGATGTGGATCGTTAACAGGCATGAGAGAAACCACCAATAATGACAATGGCTCTCAAGGTATGAAAATACAATCCATGAATGTGAAAATGAAGCTGGAGTCGAACACTCGTGGAATCACCCAATCGAAGGCCAATGATGAAAACTAGTTGTCGGATGCGAAGAACTTGCCATTAAGGCATGCAAGCTCTAAGGTACTAAAAGAGAGTCTCTAAGTCACCTTCCTGGATAATGAGTTGAAGTCGACAGGAAGTGACCCGTTGAAGGAGGGCCATGATGATTCCCCCATCATCGACACGAAACAAGGAATAAAGTGGAATAAATGAGTATGATCCAAGCCCATAGAAAAAGATCAGACAATGTATAGGTAATAAACTACATATAGGACTTCTCTTGAACATATCGGTGACACGACTCCAGAGTGTGGCAACATTTGACTCAACATAAGACTAAGGGTCATGATGATGAAATGGAATAGTCAGATGAGAGGTAAAATGGATCACCCAAACCTGGAAAGACAAGTGACTGAGTGAGGATATCTCAAACCCGACACGAGAAACAGATGAGTGTCATGTTCAAGAGTGACATGCTGCCTATACAAGAGACGTATCACTTTCATTTCTCCCCACCATTTCTAGTGAGTACCCCAATTATTTTTAAATCACAAGCTTGAAGGGGATAACATATGCTTGTCATATAAGTTCATCCTTCGAATGAATCCATCCTAGTAAGTTTTACGAGTCCTAGGAAGGAGAAACTTGGTCTCATCATGGTGACAAGTCTTTCGCCGTTTAATTTTTTACGAGTCTGACGGAAGAATAACTCAGTATCTTTTTCATATTTAGAGAGTTTGAAAAAGAGACGAAAAAGAAAACTCCATCAGGTCCCTTTTCGTAATTTGTCTCTCGAACCCAGAAAGGTAGAAAAAAATATTCGAGAGAACCTCTTGACCATGTCAACCAAGGTGTTCCTTTTTCATAAATAGTCAATCCCAGCCTAAAAAAGGGGTAAAATTATACTAAGATGTCGTCAATTCATTTAATTTAACGAGTTTGAAAAGACAAGTACTTGATGATCTTTTCGTAATTTGGAGAGTCAGAAAAGAGTTGAAAGATGACTTCCTCTGGAGGAACGAGTGGTATAAAAGGATAACAACTGGTTCTGGTGATGATGGAACTGCTCAAAACATGTAAAGGTAAAGAGGATGGCTAATAAGATTAGTCATTTTAGATGGTCCTCAGGCAAGGATAAAACAACCAAGTGAAAGCCTATGATTGGCCATAGAGATGGTGACAATGGAAAGGAAAAAACCAAGGCTCATCTAGCAAAAACAAGATGATAATACGATGGGAATGGTTTCATTTTTACACAAGCTTGAAACATGGGAAACTATGCTTGAGTATTCTTGAGGATGGTTTCATTTTTTCACAAGATTGAAACATGGGAAACTATGCTTGAGTACACTTGAAGATGGTTTCATTTTTCACAAGCTTGAAACAAAGATAAATTATGCTTGGATTTGGTTTCATTTTTACACAAGCTTGAAACAAAGATAAACTATGCTTGAGATGAGTTTGCATGCCCCCATCATAATGACTCAATTAATGGTACATGCCCCCCAAGCATAATTTAATTCACCTAAGTAGACTACTGGTTACAAATAGGTGGATGGAATGAAGGTTCACTTATGAGATCAAGTGAAATATATTTCTTGGATTTTACGAGATCTAATCAAAGAATCGAATTGGAAGGGGATTTGTTTAATTTTTTAATGAGCTTTACATAGGAAAATAACCATGCTCATGACACCTTGTTTCATTTTTTATCGATCTTGACACAAGTAATGGAACCACGCTCATCACCTATTTCATTTTTAACGAGGTTGACATAGTAAAAGAAATATCCTCATTGCCCTTGCTTCATTTTTTAACGATATTGACACAAGATGAGGAAATCTGATCCAAACCCTTGGTCATATACCAAAAGAATCCATGGACTCTAAGAGGTTCTCATCAGATGGGAGAACAACACTCTGGAAGGGACACATGTCTAGGGATGCAATGGAAAAATCAGGTTCCAATGCCCCGAGTACATGGTGTACTATATCACCTACTAGATCATCAGGAGATGTGGGCATTGAACAGGTGGCCACGTAATTAACCTGTGGTGGGTTGATACTGCTTGCACATAAGAACTATTTAGGGATGATGGTTGGGTGGGAGTTGATTTAGGACAATGCTTCCTTCACGTGGGAAACACATCACTCGAAAGAGGGAAGAGACAAGAGCTCCCATGACATAAACATAGTCACGACCAAGGAGTAGACTAAAATCTAAAGGGCCTTGGAAAACCATCACGTCTATATATACAGTCTTTCCTCCAAAAGTAATAAGAAACTTAGGAAGGCTCCCTAATGGTTGACTTGTTCCTTTATTAAAAGCTAATATTTTCTGGGTGATGGGGACAAGTTGAGGAGAACCTAAATCTTGCCAAGCAGTTGAGGATAGAATGCTAACAAATGCACCCTTGTCTATGACTATGATGGGTACGGTCATATGGTAAGCTTGTACTGTAATTTGGAAAGGCACATAAGACGGAAGACAATATCCTGCCAGTCGACTCCAATCAAAAGAGGTGACTAAACTACTTGGAGGGGGTGTCATAGGAACGTGAGAGCTATCTTCCTGCGCTATGGGAACATGAGAACTACTCTCATGCACCTCAAGAATGGGAGGATTTCCTTCCGATTCATTCAAAACTAAAGAAACCAGAAGCACCTGAGCAGTATGAGGTTCACTCTTTACCGGAAAGGTACAATTAACTAAAGGTGGAGCCAAGTCTAACGCTTTCTCAACCAATGGTTGGTTAAGAATGGACTCACGAGACTCACTTTCAGAGAGAGCGGGATTGACCAAATATAGATTTTGATCAATCACTTGATCAACTAGCAAAGGATCAGGGGAAAGCTTCCGATAACCAACTGAAAGATGAGGCTAGAAGCTGTAAGGTTTTCCAACTCTTTGGAAGCTTCATCCATAAGAGGACAAAGGTGAATGGGATGATTACCTTCACACAACTTACATGGAAATTTGACTTTTCCCTTTTTCCCATGGACTTTATTATTACTAGTTGAAGGTTTATCACCAGCATGATTGCCAGAGGCTGATGACAAAGGTCAATGTGAACCTGTGGACCACACTTCTAAGACCTTGGGAATACCAGGACAATTTCGAAGAAGGTGGTCACCCTTACATAACATGCAAGGGAATTTTACTTTCCGGGGCTGGTTGGAAGATTTTTCTACATCAGTTGCATCCATAGCAATGGTTTCTTGGTTGCCCCCTTGCTTATTTTGCTTCTTCTTCTTCTTCTTCTTCTTCTTAGCTTCCTGGTTACCAGAATCCAAACTTTCACCAGGCGAAGACGAAGAACGAGGTGAAGAAATAGATGAAGAAGGAAAAGGGTCAACTTTAAGATCAATTGGAGGTTGATGTTGTTTAGGTGAAGGAGAACTCGGTTTAAAAGCAGTTTGGACACTTGGAATCACCAAGGTAGAAAACAACCAAATTGGCAGACCAATGGTCAATCCAGGATGAGACAACGTTGCCATATAGAGAGCACCAATATTTCCAAAAGAAGGAAAAGGACTAGGATTCCCATCAGAGGGGTTTCTTTGATTGGTAGACTCAGGAAATGTTGCCATCGGTATCAACCTAAGATCTACTAAGGAGTATTTCCATAGGAAGGATTTTTTTCCGTGGCCAATTAATTGATTTTATAACTTTAACAAAAATAAATAAAATGGGGTAATCTAGGAAAAAGGGGTTACCAAGTATGTGTGAACCGTTATATACACCTTAGCGAAAACCAAGAACTTAACATATAATGACCAATCTCCCTGAATGTTGTGTTCGGTGTATCACGTTTACAAGGTGGCTGACTCGATTACCTATGGTTAAGATATAGCAACCTAGTGGGGTATCCCACTATATACTTGATGGTACATGAGCACAAGTCCGTGTTAGTGCTGTATAATGCATAACCATTCAATGAGAGCATTTCAATATACTTACCATACTAAAGTGCCTTCGATATACTTCCATACTGGAATGAGATTTCACCCCCAAGATACAATGCAGGCAGTTAACGATAGCTACTAGGTTTAAAGATGCTAGAACACGTCTCTAGCCTAGACCTCTAAATTTTCACGTTAAGTTCCAAATACTCCTTAGGTTAATTGAGGTAAATTTTATGTTTATCCTCAATTACGTTTTGGTTTTAAGACTCAAAACAATGTCACTTGAATCCCTAAGATGCAACTATATGAAAATAATGAAATCTTTTCATTCGATGAAGGCTAAACTAATGAACGAAGAGATACAACCAAATAATACAACAATCAAGCAAAATGCATCAAAACAAAGATCTTTATCTTTCCAATGCAAAATGTAAAAATGAAATCTAATCTTTCACTTTCACTAACAAATGCAATCTTATGAGAAATGAAAATCACTTTCCCTTCACTAAGATGCACTAATCTATTCTTTTCCTTACACTTTGATTCAACAATGCAAACTAATGCAATGAGCAAAGGAAAATGCAATCTAACACGATGAAGATGGAAATTCCTTTCACTTATGGTTTCGAATGAAAATCATTTAAAAAATACTTAAATGAAGAAATCTTTCACTTTTCTTTTTGAAACAAAGGAATCAAAACAAGCATTCATTTTTAGTCCTACCAAAGCAAACAACTGTAATCTATGCTTGACGATGGAACAAAATAAATCTTCAAAGCATCAATATGACTCAATACTAATGAAAATAACTTCACAACAATGAACCAAAAGCAACTTGAAAATGATGTCTTGACTGCAGCAAGACTCCTAAATGGAAGCAATCAATCTCAGAGATAGACCAAACAATGAGTGAAGTGTGACCTAGAAAGTCTAGAAACCCTAGAAGGCAATCAAGCTTCAAACACACATCAACAAAGCCAAGAGACAATTTCAATTACACAAGGATAATAATCAAGAAAAACACACTGTAGTTACACTGGAAAATCATTGGCAGAGGTAAAAAAAAACTGAAAACAAGAAGACACCATAATTTTATTCTATCCTCTGGGATCAATGCACCTGCTAAAGGAAAAAGGGAGATGAAAGGAAAATCAACGCGACTGTAATTTGAAAATAAGCACTGACAATGCTCTTGTCAGAGTAGAAAATGCGTTGGGCGAGAAAAATAAGGAAAAAAAAAAAATATTCAAGATCAGAGTAGACTAAACATCCTCAGGAAATAACCAGTGATTGCAAATAGCTATAGTGATGCACATAAGGCAAGAAGTTTACGGTTGGTCAAACTCATCAGAGAATCTGATTAAAGGAATGGATGGAAAGGGTTATAGCTTTCCCAATGGAGTCACCATTTTGTTGTCTAGGTAAATCCTCTTTGTGGATAGATACGATCCCTCTAGCCTAATGAGTGGGACTAGCAACCTACGTGACAATCTACAAGACACTTTCCTAAATTACAATCGAAATGAGAGAAGAGGAAGATGGCCTACCTCATTCTGATGCTATAATACACTCCTTTTTGAAGACCTTGAATCACTTACACCTCAGGCTCAACTCTACTTCTCACATCATTTGAATACCTGCACAAGAGATCAAAGACACAATGAAGCATACAAGTACAACAAGCATAATTGAAATTAATCCACTTAATAGACCAAGGAGCATTAAGATAAATGATGCATTAACACAAACATTTATGGAAAGTGAAGCAACAATTGTATATATTAATGAAATAAAGGAGGAAGCATACAACCAATCCTTGATATCAATAAGATCTCCTTGAGTGAATGTCCAAGTCCAAGATCGAGCTCTCCAAGCACTCCTTCTCCAAGATGAATGAGTATCATGTAGGCACTATCTCAGCATAAGGGTGAAAACAATCAGAGACCAACAATTTGGGAATGGGAGAGGATGCATATATAGGCAAGGAAAGGGATTTAAGATCTCTCCAAATATGGGAGAAGGCCCTCATCTCAAGGAGGTAGCTCATAAGGATAATACCAAAGGGAAATATTGGGATAATTCGACCACATCCACAACGAACAACCTCCATCTCGTTGTTTTGGAAGCCTCTAGATCATGAAGCTTCTTGTCCTCTTGGGGAAAACTTTCCTTTTAGGATCAATGTGAGTATCTAAGTAAAAAGCGTGCTGGCAGCACGAGGCTAGTATAGTGCAACCCACTATCAACACTAGTTTCCAGTGTCACAGTCGCGCTGGTCCTGAAATTAGGGTTTTAGAGCTTACTTCTGCAGGGAAGGCTCAAGGCATGTTTCCATCAATGTTTCAGGGAAGATATTAGCTACATATTAGGATGGGTACACTGCATGATTTCCAAGTTTCAGGCACTTCAATGTATGACACAGGGAAGTGCATGAGGTATGAAAAAATATTGTGTGACAGGGGGGGAAGGAAAGTGGTCAAAAGGGGTTGAGTAGGTTGAACATATAGGGAAAATATAATGTACCAATGCATTAAACCAACAATTCTTGGAGGAAATCATTTATAAATTATTCATTTTTTATTTTTTTTGTGGCCCTTTTTGTTATGAAACCAACTCACAAAAATATAGAAAAGATAGATCAACACCTTAGAAATCAACCTCTTCGAGGGGGAAACCTCCTTTACATTACACAAATGAAAAATTCTTGGATGATGCAAATGACAAGACCTCCTTTCTATATATAGGAGCCTAAGGGGTCATAATGTAATCATAGTCGACATAAGAATAATAATGTAAGGGCACAACAATAACAATAGTGGGCTTCTATGAGGCACAATAATAACAACATGGGGGCTACATGGGCACAACAATATAATAAGGGGGTTGCACTAATAATAATAAGGGGTTACACTAGTAGTATAGGGACCTAGCATGACCCTCTCCTTCGAAAAGTGTAGCCCTCAACGATTGAGTAGTTCTGGATGCTTCTGTATAAAATTCTCGTCCTCCCCTACAGAATCTTCAGCAGGTAAGTTCTTCCACTTGATGAGATACTCTGAAATTGATCGATTTTGTAGTTGTAGGGTTCTTGTTTTTGTGACTGCTTCAGGTTCCAATATGATTTTTCCTTCCTCATTATATTCTGACAATATTGTTGAATTGGGAGCTTGTCACTTATAAACTTCTTTAAGCATGAAACATGGAAAACTGGGGGCACTCGGGAAGATGCAAGAAGCTCCAATTTGTATGCCATAGTACCAATCTTTTGCAGCACCTTGTAAGGACCATAGTACTTTGGTGATAATTTATTATCCTTCTTAGCTTGCTTGAGGGACATTTGTTTGTATGGTTTTATTCGTAAAAATAACCAGTCACCTATAAAAAAACTTCTTTTGCTGCGATGTTGATATGTGTGCTGTTTCATTCGATTCTGTGTGAAAGTGAGGTTATCCTTTAAGATTTGGAGAGCTTGTTGTTGTTGAGGGTCTACCTTAACACCTTCATGAGATACAATATGACCCAAGTATTTCACCTCTTGTACTCCAAAGAAACATTTGGAGGTTTTTGCATATAATTGTTTCTTGTCCAATAGTCTGAGCACTCTATCAACATGTTGAAAATTATCCTTCCAAGACTTGTTGTAGATTAGTATATCATCAAAAAATACTAACACATATTTTCTAAGGAAGGGTTTGAAAATAGAATTCATCAAACCTTGGAATGTAGAAGGTGCATTGGTAAGGCCAAATGGCATGATCAAAAATTCATAATGACCCTCATGAGTTCTAAATGTTGTTTTCAGAATGTCTTCAATATTCATTCTAATTTGATGATATCCTACATGAAGGTACAACTTGTTGAAGTAAATTTCTCCATGAAATTCATCCAATAAATCATCAATGAGAGGAATGGGAAATTTATCTTTAATAGTGAGCTTTTTGAGCTCTCTATAATCTAGACACATGAGCCATGAGCCATCCTTCTTGTGCACCAATACTACTGGAGCAGAGAAAGAACTTTGACTGCGTTGAATTATACCATCCTCTAGCATTTATGCAACCATACATTCAATTTCGCTATTTTGTGTAAAGAGATATCTTTAAAGCCTGATGTTTGGAGGAACACTTCCTGGAAAATGAATAGCATGATCATGATCACAAATAGGTGGAAGGCCTTTGGGAGTCTCAAATACCTTGGAATGATTGTCCAATACTTTTTGGAGATTTGGAGAAATAGATGATTTCGACGTGGGAACCTCTAGCGAACATAATTGTGCAATTACGCCACATTGTTCTTCCTTTAGAAGCTTTGCCATGCCGATAGAGCTGATTATCTTTCCTAGTTTCCATGTGATACCCCTTAATTCAACTTCCTTTCCTTCTGAAAAAAATTTCAAGAAGATTTCTTGAAAATTAAAAGTTATCGTACCCAAAGATTGTAGCCATTGGACTCCTAGTACAACATCAACACCACCCATTGGAATGGAAAGAATTGGACTATTCAAAACATATTCTCCCATGGATAGATTCATATTATGGCACTTTCCAGAGAAATTTATGGTTCTTCCATTTGAAACCATCACTTAACACTCTGGTGCTGGATATAGGAAGCGATTCAATTCCTTCGCTATCTTACAATGAATAAAATTGTGGGTACTGCACGAATGACTCAATGTTATTACCTTTTTCCTATTGATATGTCCTCCTATCTTGATAGTTTGAGGAGTGGTAATTCCTTCCAATGCATTACAATATATGGTCGGATTCATTTTTTGATGCTCAATGTTATCTTTCACTTCTTGAACCTTTTTCTTCTTGATATGTCCTTCTATCTTGAGAGTTTGAGGAGTGGTAATTATTGCTAATGCTTTACAAGATATGATAAAATTCATTTCTTCTTTATCTGGGGTTGGTTCCTGGTGTATATCCTCTTCTTTTGATGTTTCTTGATCCTTTTCTTCCTCCTATTCACAATCTATGTAAAATAATTTCTTCTTTGCAAACTTATGACCTTTATTGTATTTGCTATCACAAATGTAACAAAGCCCTTTTTCTATTTTTTCTTCCAATTTTTGTGGTGTAAACCTTGTAGGTTGTGGAAGGCTAGGAGAAAAAAAACTTCCATATTTATAGTTGTGAGTGGCAGGATTCCCTGTTTCCATAATTCCACTTTCAATTTTTCTTGCCAACTTGAATGCCTTCTCCAATGAATCAGGTTCCCAAAGACGAAGCTCATGTTGAATGTTATCCTTTAAAGTCCCTATGAAGACATCAATCCTTTGCTTCTTTGGAATATCATTTACCATTATATTCAATTTTTGGAAGTCCTCAATGTGCTCTGCCATTGAACCCTTTTGTTTGAGATTTATCAATTGGCTAAAGAAGGTGTTGCTCTTTGTATCCTCATAATGTGTTATCATTTCCTACGTGAAAATTGACCAGGTGATAAGTGGTTTACAAGAACAAAGCCATTTATACGATAGAAATTGATTTGATTCTAAATATAAAGATGCAATACGTACCTTTTGTAATAGTTGTACATCATGTAGATCAAAATATTGTTCCATCTGTAGTATCCAATTTACCGGATCCTTGCCATCAAATTCCTAATATCGTCTCTTCTTGATTTTAGGAGCTCGATCTTGAAACGAGTATAACTCTGTAATTTTGGATCTCTAAGGTCTGAAATTACGACCTGTGGTAGCCCTCTACGTCCTCTTTCCAATTCCACCAGTTTGATCGAAATTGGATTCTCCAAGAAAGCGTTATGCCCAATCTCCCAAAATGACCTTCTTATATACTTTTTCAGTATAGCGAACTTGTACGAAGTCCCACGTGTTAATATTTCGACCTTCAGATCTAAAAACAATACATAGAAAATTACAGTATGTTCTATTTCTGTAGCTTCTTACAAAATTTCAATCTGGTGCTCAGAGAGAAAGTTATGACGATTTTCATCAAGTCACCTGTTTGGGATGTAATTTGGGAGCCTGCAGAAACCCTAAATGTCTTGGACTCTTTCTCCGAACATATAGTGAAAACAAATTTGAAATTCGGGTCTGAGCTTCACTGATATTTTGGCTCAAATTGGTTTTAATTTTAGAGTCTGATCCTTCGTAGAAAATAAATTATAGCGAAAATTCCACAATGACCTGTTTGAGATGGAATTTTGGAGCTTGCAAAAAAAACTAACTTCCTCATATCATATATCAGAAAATATAGCGATACAAGATCTGAAATTCAGACCTGAGGTTCAGAATGATTTTGGCTCAAATGGGTCTTTTATTTAGCTTCTGAAACGTCGTAGAAACAAAGTTACATCGAAAATTCGACAGTAACCTGTTTGGAGCAGCGAAACCCTAGAATCCAAAGCTTCGATACCAAATATTATGAAACTAGCGCACAAAAATATAGAAAAGATAGATCAACACCTTAGAAATCAGCCTCTTCGAGGGGGAAACCTCCTTTATATTACACAAATGAATAATTCTTGGATTATAAAAATGATAAGACCTCCTTTCTATATATAGGAGTCTAAGGCGTCATAATGTAATCATAGACGACATAACAATAATAATGTAAGGGCACAACAATAACAATAGTGGGATTCTATGGGGAACAATAATAAAAATATGGGGACTACATGGGCACAACAATATAATAAGGGGGTTGCACTAATAACAATAAGGGGTTACACTAGTAGTATAGGGACCTAAGATTTTTATTTCCCCTTTTTTCGCATATTAGTGAGGGAAAAAAATTGATCTTGTGGTTATTTGATATTTCCTTTAGTAGAACCCTTATTAATTTTCTCTCCTCTTTTTTTTTTTGCATTACCAATGTCATATACATATATATAGCACTGACTAAAAATTACCTCATTTATTTATCCTTTTCCAGAGGTAGGGCTTGAGCAAGGTTTGAATCTTGTGAAGGTTATAGGGGGGAATTGAGGGAAACTTGAAAGAATTTCAACAAGGGATTTGAAATTGAGCGATATAAACACATAAATGGTTCTCGCATGTAATGTGAAAATCTTTTGAAATTACTTGAGGTAAGGAAGATTGTGCATGCGACGAAGATTGAATAAAAATGCATTCAAGAACAACTAGGGTTGATACATTTGGATTTTAGGATAATGCATGGGAACGTAGCATCAAAATAGGGGTTTTGTAAAATAAACAAATCCCTTTTTTATTTTTTCAAATTGAGACTGTAAGGAGGGAAGTTTTTGAAATTTCACTTTCTTAACCAATCATGACAATAACTTTGACCAAAACCCAAAACAATAGTGTAGTATAGAGCTTCAGAGGAAGGATGTTGGGTAAGAGCCAAAGGAGGAGTAGCTATAAGATAGATTATAATAATAACAAAATTATAAAAAGTTTTCCAGAGAAATCACACAAAGCACAATTAACTAGAGGAGATGCATTATAATGTGTAATTAACCATCTTTAACTTACATGTAAATTGACTCAGAGACTAGAGTGAAACACATTATCATACCATTGGAAATCTCGCAAGATCAACTTTGGAATCACAACCACTCGATGGTTACAGTGGCATATAGAACAATAAACATTCAAAATGAACCCAAATTTATGCAATGAAAATGTTAAACATTAAGGAGGTAAAAACCCTTATGAAAAACCACCATTGATCAAAACCCAAATCCATTGTTAACTATTGATAAAACACAAGAATTGTCCATTAAATTCACAATGTGTTTTTGTTGGTTTCAAGAAAATTCATTTAAAGTTGGAGATGGTGCGAAGCAAGCACATATCATATGGCTTTAAAAAAATGCATACATCCAAAGGAAAATCACGTTTCAAGCGAGTGAAGGATACAATATTAATTTCAACACGTGTATTATGCCATGTGATACAACATCATTACACATCACTAGTGGGTTGATAGGGTGGCCATTCAAATGTTAGTACTAAGCACATCCATACTATATGCCAAACAACCTTGGACATCCAACAACATAACCACGAGGTACCAAAATCAAATCAAAACTATTAATAGATGTTTATAATATAGTTTGATTTCCATGATAACATAACACCAAAACATGTTTATTAGTCTACAACTTTCATAGCTTATGTCATGATTCAAGATACAACATATGCATGCCATTCACATCATAACATAGCACCTAACATGTGCCTAATAGCATATAATTCATACAAGTTTAATATAATTGTAATATGGTTAAGATCCATACCTTGAAGTTCAAACAAAACATTAGGCCCATAACATTTCAAACCTTCAATATATGTGAACATGTACCACATGCCATTACAATTATCAAACATAGATAGTAATGTCTCAATCGTTGGCAAGGAAACATATATATAATATGGTTATTGCCACTTTGGTTTTAATATTATTCCTGCATCAATTTAAACCATTTAAACCATACCAAAACTATATAATGATTGACATATGCATTACTAAGGAATCATGTGTGGAAATCTATGTGAACAACCTTTGTGGTACTCACCCTTTTGGTCATGGGTAGCAAGAAACAAAAGTTTTTGATGAACAAAACAAAGTTGTATGGTCAATTGATATGTGACCAAGCACGATGGAGGCAAAGTATTTTGTAGCATATTACAAAACTCCGAAAATTTTGGAGTGAATGTCAACAATTAAGTTTCAAGGAAATGAGGAGATAAGACCAAAAAAATATCAAATGAAGAAAATGATAAGGGTGGCACCAATTTTCACTCAAAACTTAAAGGGTTTATTAAGAGTGAAATAAATGGTAACGCACTAGACAAATACAAGAGTAACTAATTCGACATTTATTTAGTCACTCCTTTTAACAAAAGCCAAAAATGCTAGAAAAATTATACCTTGAAATTCAAATGAATGTATTTTTCAAGTCCTCTCATTATTATGTGAACTCAGGGTATCCCAATCATACATATTTAATGATTTATAAGGGTTTCTTGAAGATAAAAAATACAAAGTTGATTTCCTTTAAAGCCTCACTTAAAGTTAGAAGTAGTCATAATAATCACAAATTTTTATATTTCCTCCTTTTTTCTTTTTTTTTTAAATGGGGTTGAGTATCATACATATACAAGTTGTTTTTATTCCCTATGGTGTTTCTCCACTTCTTTTGAGTATCCAAAACACCCCGTGGAGTTACCCCAGTATCACAGACCTTGATTTGCTTCTAGCAAGCATCCATAGCTTTGCTAGAGATATTTACATTCCCAACACATGATTGAATTTCCTTTCTCAATCCTTTTATAAAATTAAGTGCCTATTACAATTGGTGGATGATGGAAATAATGATTTTTTATAACCAGCAGGGGATGATTCTTGTATTTAGGAAAGGGTAAGATACTCATAGGGTCTTAAGGTTGTTCAACAAAAAGGGTCAAATCCATTACAAAAATATACTCAATATGAGTCCAACATGTCACTTGCAGGAATTGAACTTGGGTGGGGAGGATAAGAATCATTCCTTCCAACCACCTAAGATAAACCTAATGAAAACACACAACACACACATACACACACACACATGTATGTATGCATATGCATATGCATACATACATATGTGTATGTGTGTGTATCTCGTGGATGCATGCACACACACATAGATATTATTTTTTCCAAGGAAATAAATCATCCTCCCTGTTAGAGCCTAGATTTACCTCAAGCTGAGAAAGGTAGGATCCAGGGCCAACATCAAACCACGCTTAACCTGGTAGCTAGCCCTACCAGGTAGGGAGAGGGCTCTCTCCGGGTCAATCTCAGCAAATTATAATTGATGAGGGCTTCAGATGACTGATAGAAATACCGATCTTAGGCTAGGTATATGTGTGTAAAAGTTTGATTGAATAAAATGATGCTTTTGTTGGCTCAGATGGAAAGGTAGGTTTTGGGTGTGGGGATTGAGGCTCAGTCTTGCAGAGGTCTCAATGGGGCAAGGTAGGCAACTGATTTTGGCACTTCAAATCAAATGAGATGGAGGGATTAGGCAGGTGAGGAGTTGAAGAGGGCAAGAAAACTCATGTATCCTCTCCAAACAATTGAAAACATCAAGAGACTAAAGCAAACCTCAAGTAGAGCATTGCAATTTCAATGGATTCTACTTACACTCTTTTTTGTTTAGTTAAGAAGAAACAAGATATAGAATGGCATACATAACACATAATAAAATTCAAAATTACAAAAGAAAGCATTGTACCAAGATAAATTGCCACATGGATCCCAAAGAGTGTTGCAAATCCTGGTCTCAATTCCTTAGCCAAAATGCTGATATGAGTGTATAATGAAGCTCAAGGCTTTCTCAAAAGTCCAACCATGCTAATGACTGAAAAAAAACATAATATAGACAACCATATCTCATCATTGCCTCTAGGGGTCGAGCTCACATGTTTAGGAGCCGTTTCAACTAATTCTAAACTGAGAACTAGAAATTAGGCCACAGAACAACATGCCTTTAGAAACAAGGGAACTGATTCATTCAATTTCAAACAACTTTTAAATTGATGAAGTCTACCTCTACAAGTGAAAATTTGACATATTTACATCATGATCCATCAATGTACATTAAATTACATCACAAATTTTCCATTAGGAAAGTGAAAAAGTCAAATTGGCCAAATCTGGGCGAAAAACAGAGCAATACTTGGTCAAACTGGCAATTTTTCCTCTATGCGTAGCGCCTGTTTGGACCCACTTTTGGAGGCCTTCCCGATGTCCAAATGAGCTCCAAGTGTGCTTGTTGGAAAGGTATTTTTGTCTAATTTCCAACCCAAGTGGGATTTTTCAATTTGGCCTCAATTTTCCCCTCCAAAAGTCAGTTCTCCCAACACTGCTTCCTATGTGTCAAAATAGGGGCAGTGAGGTCATTTTTTGAGTGTTTTTGACCTTTTTGAGGGCTCAAAACCTATCCAAATTTCGTGGAAATTGGTAGGAAAACATATTTTTTTATGCCAAATCCAAAAATTCTGAGTTTTTTTGCTTTGGAGGCTCCTAGAAAAAGCGAGCGCCACGTGGCGCGGCGCATAGGGCAGCAACTCCTATTTTTTGTGCCAAAAAATTCAAAAATACAAAAATTGCTCCAAATTTTTTGAAATTTGGGCTGAGTCTTCTCCATCAAACATTGTGTTGGGACAAGGAAGCCTCAGCCAATATCTTAAGTCCTTCATTCTCTTTTTTCCTCCTTGATGCTCTCTTCAACTTTGCCTTTAAGCTCCTGATTCTAGCTTGGCACACCATGTTCCTCGACAAGTAATGATATGACAGGTTTCTAAGCATGTTATTCTCATTGATGGCATTTTCTAGCTTCCTCTCCAAGTGGATATTGGCTCTTTCAAGCCATGAATCCCGATCGGCATTAACCTCCTGCTTAAGTGAAGTGAACTCCACCATCCTTCTTTGGGCAACTTGGCGATTCTCCCGAATGTTTTGCAACTCCATAATCACTTGCTGGTCTTCAAGCTGCTTATTCCTTTGCTCCAGGTACTGTATTGTCCATTGGGCTCTATCCAAGCTGATAGACAAGGCATTAATGTTCGCCTGCTGCTCTTGAATGATTTCTCTTAGATTTGTGCTTTGCGGGCCCATATCAGTATCATCACCCTCAATGAGAATGAAATTAGTCTCCCGCTCACCTGATGGTCCTTCCTCTTGTAATGGCCTCTTGCCTTTGTCCTGAACCTGTTGTGCTGATGACGGAAGCGAGGCCCCTTCCACCTTGGGTGGAGATAACACTCGCTTAGCTGCTGCAAACAACCGTCTAGTGCCCTTCTGATAGGTGATAAACACTGGCATGCTAGCGGTCTGTGTCTCATGACCCTCATGCTGATAAGAAGGTCCACCTGTCTCATGCAAAGCCTTTGAAGGTCCCTGAGGAGCTCTGAAAAACTCACGAGAGATGAAATCCTCCCAAGTAATGCCCTGTAAGCCAAGCTGATGAATGACCACAATTTTAATGAGAGAAAAATGGTAAATACTGTTGAACTGTTGTTGAGGAGTCTTGTGCTGCACTAGAGTGGTCATCTTCTCTATGTTTCGGCACATGAAGTAAGGTATGTTCATCATCCTTACCCTGGTAAAATGCATCAGCAGCATGATACGATAAGCATATAAACGTGAAAACCGGCCCTCACAGCTGAAATACCTCATGATCAATTTCATCAAAGGAGCATAAGCATCTTTGAGGTACCAAAAAGGAAATACTCTACTGAGTTTTCTCAAATTGCCAGGTTTGATGTACGGTTCATAATGCTGCCGGTTAATTTGCTGCCTCTTGTTCCATTTCTCTCCAATGTTAGAAATACTGGTTTCTAGTGAAATAGATTTTGGTGTTAATGTGAAAGTGACACCAGCTAGAGTGGCTTGACCATCATGTAAATGCAACACAAAAAAACGAGCCAACTCATGATGAAACTGAATGTTAGCAACCTTCTCACAAAATTCATAGTAGGACTAATGTTGGAAACAAGAGATGGCAAGAGGGCAAGCCTGTAATTCAGCAAGAGTGGCTGGTTCTTCTCTAATATGTTTTCCACCTCTATGAGGCCTCCTGGGTGCATGTACCTCTGTAGGTGAGTCACTATGGGTCTCCTCTTCATAATCATATGAAGGATCAGATGCCATGTATGCTAGTGGATGGACTATTTTGGAGCTGTCTTGATGAGAAATAGGTGTTGATGTGTTTTGAATTTTGCCACCAAGGGAAACAATGATATGAGGGAGGGGAAACAATGAGGGATTTAGGGACTGTTGGGACAGGTTTAATTAGGGAAATAGGGAATTAGGGAATGATTTAGGAGTTTTTGTATAGGACTAGGGTTTGGGAGTTAGAGAGTATTTGGGACTTTGGGAAAGGGGATTTTGGATATGGAATTAGTGAATATAAGGGTGTGTGAATTTAGGGAATAGGGAAATCAAGGGAAAAATGGAGTAAGGGAGTGATTGAGGGAATAGAAGGATGGAATCGGTAGCAAAACAGTCAATACTAACCCTACGCAGCAATTCCCTTTGTGAAATTTCAAGAGATAGGGTTTGGTTTCTTTTAAACACTCACCATACAACAAACACCATAAAACAACCACCAAATTTGGATGAAAAGCAGTGACAGAGGGTCAAGCTAATTGGACGAGTGATGATCCACAAGTTTCGGGCGATTTGGAGCAATTTTTTGGAGTTTTCGGGCTTGCTGGCTGTATGCGCCGTGCATCAAACCCAATGTGCTGCGCCTGTGAAATTTTGAACTGAAGGTCGAAGCCCAGTGCACCGCACCTCCAATGTGCGCTGCGCTACCTGCCTAGTGCGTCGTGCCTCTGTTTTTTGGCCTATTTTCACCAATTCCTCTCACTTGCTCACCAAAACGAATTTGCCTTGCTTCCACTTTGTCTTGGAGTGAAAATGAACTTTTCAAATTGAAGGAATGAATTATAAACAAGGAGCTTTTAAATTTTTGGCTCATAAAACCCATTTTTACAATGTTTTGAAAATGACTTTGTTTTTGACTCTGTTTTGAGCTTTTTCACTTTATTAGAACTTGTGATGGATTGAATGACCTGTGATTTGTTTGTTTTGCAGGTGGTTGGAGCTATTGGGGCTAGGGAAAGAGACTAGGGTTATAGGTGGAGTGATTTACATATGGAGAAAATAAAATTACATAAATTTGTACCATAAAAGAAAAAATACTCTATTTTTCCTCAAAACAGAGTTTTGAGGAAAGACACATCTTTGAGCACTTGATGATGAAATTTATTGATGCTGGAACCTCCTCATGGCTTGCTGGTTGTTATTGGACACTTTGAAACACTTTTCTGATGAAACCCTAATGAAACCCTAGACCTAAATGAAAAAGAAACCCTAAAACAAAACCTTTGCAATCTTTAAGACAAAATATGACTGTATATGCTTTGTATGAACAAACATGAGCCAGCAGGTAGATAACATGAGGGAAACTGTAGGAAAGCCACTATCGTCAGATGATCCATGCGCCTAATGGAATTCAGCTGACTGAACGGGACACCTAACATGTAATGCAACAAGAGAATTTGATCTCTGAAGGAGGGATGAAGATACCGACACTAACACTCCCTCTCAGCCTAAGGACTAGAGTGAGGTTTCTAGTACTAGGCCAACTCACAGGTATACTCACTTAAGAATTCTCAAAGCTCAAAACCAATAAAACAATGTTTATTAAGGCATTATAACTCATCATGTCTCTAGTGGGGATTTGAACCTGGGCGGGGGAAATAATAACTGTTTCACCCAACCACTAGAGATAACCCCAATTGACTATATATATTGCCATTTTTGAATTAAATATTAATCCTAATTGCCAATTTTAACTTTGAATCTTTTGAATCTTTCATTGTGAGTACTTTTCAAGCAACCTATTCTAATCTTGTATTGATATTTGGGTCTTCAAATTCAATATCTATCAATCCTTAAAGGAGAGTTTGAAGATCATCCTCCATCGACTAGCTGTGTGAACTGGATGATGCTACTAAATTTTCTTAAATTACATACATACATCCTTTCCATGTACTTCACTCCTCGTATTTCATTGTTGCTAGTGATTTTGTACCTTTAAGACATGCCTTCCATTGCAATAAATTTGATTTGCTAGCTTCATTGTATAAGTAATGCCAAATGGATAAAAAATAACCTTGGAGGTCGTGTCTAGGTATTCTTTTGGTCAGAAGGTTGTAAAGACCACTTTTTTTGTGTGTAGTGTATGTTTATTTGCTATACCATTTTGATTTTTTTGAGAGAGATGTTGTTGACATTGATGGTGTTATAGGTAGTTATGAATATGGTTTTAGTGGGTTGACTTGGGTTAGTGGAATGGTCATTGGAGGAGATGATGGTGGATGCTTGATTGGTTGATCCTAGTCAAGTTGTTGTGCTTGTTCACTTGGATGTCCACTTTACTAACTAATGTAGATTCAACAACTCATGTAATTTTCTAAAACACAAGACAAGAATATACTCTACTATTAACAGTGGAAAACAATAATGATTGTTGAAAATAATAATTAGCAAGAGGAAGAATATCAATTGCACATAACACAACATTTCTCTGGGGAAAGAAACTACTCAAAACCTCGACTATCTATATTGCATTAATAAAAAATCCAAGAAGAAAATACAATGATTTTTATCACTAGAACAATTCCTGCACAATTATAATCAACTCTCTACCTCACAAGCCCGCTCTAGCCAAAACTTAGCCAATTCTGTTGCTTGCCAAGCCCCTATTTCCTTGCACAATTCCTAAGAGGATCAAACCATATATAATTGGGAAATCCTTCTTCGAAAGCTACACAATCCATACTTAGGTCCATAACCGATTTCATGCATGATTTGTACAACTCGGAAAATCATACAACTGATATTACATTGTCCTTGCACTCTAGTCTCAACTGGGTCTTCCTTGAACTGGCATGCATGAATTATTTGTTAATGAATCTTTAGTTAACTGGTGTGGCACTAAGGATGCACTGGTGCACTGACTCACTAATAAACCCCTACTAGTTCCTCTAATAGTTAGAACCAATTTAACTGAATATAACTTAGTTGTACTGAGTTATCTAATTACAAATCCAAAGAACTCAACCCAGACCCCTCAAGTTTAGGGATCACACTTACATGACTCCAGATATACTTCCAACTCGAAATTCCTAAGTCAATTTAACTTAACTAACTATTTACAAGTTGCTATGAGAATAGAATTCAATTTTAATTCACAATTTAATTCAAGGACAAATTAAATTGGAATTTCTTGTTGCTATTTTTAACACTCCCTCTCAACAAGAAAGGGATTATCAGCTACCCTGATCCTGTCTCTGTGAAACTCGAATTTACATATTGATAATTCCTTTGTCAAAATGTCAGCATCCTGCTCCTCTGTGGGAATGTACTCCAACAACATAATCCACCTTTGCACACAATCTCGAAGATGATGATACCGGATATCAATATGCTTGGACCGATCATGAAAAAATGGATTTTCAGAGAGTTTGATACAACTCTGATTATCACATTAAATCACAGTTGGATCCATCTGCTGACCAAACAAACCAACTAGAATCTTCCTCATCCAGATGGCCTCACATGCTGCTTGACTAGCAACCATGTACTCTACCTCTGCTGAACTGAGTGCAACCGATCTCTATTTCCTGCTATACCAAGAAACAACTACTGATCCAATACTGAAGATCCCTCCTAATGTTCTCTTCCTGTCAGATGGACTCCCTGCCAAATCTGCATCAGTGAATCCTTTAAGCTTCACTCCCTCTATCCGTTTGTACCACAATCCATATTGAGTAGTGCCTCTGAGGTATCTCAACACATGCTTGGCCGCCTTCCAATACATCTTGGTAGGCCTAACCATCGCTTGACTAAGCTGGTTAACTGCATAGCACATGTTTGGTTGTCTGTTCACCAAATACAGGAGTGAACCCACAAGCTACCTGTAAACACTAGATTCCACTACGTCACCTGAAGTAGCATTCTCCTTCCTCCAGTTACTTGCTAGAGGAGTCTCCATGGGTTTACTACTATCCATGTGGAACCTTTTCAATATCTCATTGGCATACTTTCCCCGAGAGCCAAAAAATTCCCCATCACCTTGCCATACTTCCATGCCTAGAAAATAGTGCATGAGCCCCAAGTCCTTCATTTCAAACTCTATTGCAAGATCCTCCATGAAATACTTGATCAACTTATCATCACCTGTCCGAATAAAATTGTCAACATATAAAAAAATAATCAACAATTTACCTTCCACCACAATATGGTACAAGTTCGCATCTGCTTCACTTTTGGTGAAGCCCAACCTAGTGAAGTAGCTATCGATCTTGGTGTACCAAGCACGGGGTGCTTTCTTCAACCCATACAACGCTCACTTGAGTCGGCACACATGCGACTCTCAGTGAAAGGTCTCAAAACCTTCAGGTTGCTCAATGTGCACCTCTTCCTCAATCACGACATTAAGGAAGGTTGTCTTTACATCCATATGATGTATCTTCCAACCCATCTGCATTGATAGTGCCAAAATGGATTTGATTGATAAGTATCTTGCAATAGGAGCAAAGATCTCATCATAGTTAATCCCCTCTACTTGAGAAAATCCTCGAAACACAAACTTGGCCTTATGTTTCTCCAGACTACCATACACTACTTGCTTTACCTTGTTAAGCCATCAGGAGCTCACCACTGACTTTTCTGCCAGCCTTGGAACCACATCCCAAAAACTGTTACGAATAATGGAGTCATACTCCTCCACCATGGCATCAACCCAAATCGGTTTCTCATTGCCTCCTGAAAGGAAGATAGCTCTGTCTTAACACATCTACTCATAAGAGCCATGTATCCAGTGTACCTCTCAGGTGACATCCTCTGCCTGCGCTATGATGTGGGTGCTCCCACATTATCTCTCACCTCTTGCAATAATCTGTCAGCCTCTCTGTTGCACTTTCTCCCATCTCTGGAAGACTCTTCCTAAGTGGATGTATCCACTCCCGGATACTCTGCATGTGGCTACTCCACATTAATATAAGGCTCCTTCATAGGAGCTAAGAGATCATAAATTGCATGTAGCTAAAGCTCCATCTCAAGAGAACTTTGCATGGCCTTCTCTTCATCGAATTTGAAATCCCTTCGAACCACTATCATCGTGGTGGTCAGCAGATACACCTGATCATTGTGAGGTGTATCAGTGTACCCCACAAATATCCCCAACTCTATTGTCGGCTTAAGATTTTTTCGTGCATCTTTAGTCACATGGAAATATACCGATGAGCCAAAAATCCTTAAGTGACCCACATTTGGTCTCTTCCTTGAGAAAGCCTCCTCTGGTGTACTCATCCCAAGAATCCAATGAGGGATTATGTTTTGCAAATAAAAAAGTGTGTTGCATGCCTCATCCCACAAGTGTAGTGGTAGGCCCTGATCATGCAACATTTCTCATGATGTCCCTATAATGCTTCTATTCTTCCTTTCAACCACCCCATTCCACTGTGGGTTATGGGGTGTTGTCAACTCTCGTTTAATCCCTTCTGTCACAATTTTTTTTTAAAACTCATTTGACAAATAATCTCCACCATTATCACTCCTAAGAGATTTAACCTTCATGCCAATATCTTTCCCGACCAATGCTTTAAATTCACAAAACTTTGCAAAAGTTTGATCTTTATTTTGGATGAAAAAGATCCAACATTTACGAGAAAAAACATTAACAAATATAACATAATACCTGTGATTGGCCGTGGATGCTGTTGAGAATGGTCCACACACATCTAAATGGACTTGATCGAGGATCACCTGTGCTCAACTATCTTTTTCATGAAAGGGAGCTTTGGTGAATTTTCGCAAAGTACACCCTTTGCATGTGTAAACTTTCTCTAGTGTACCTTTGGGAAGACCAATATAAACTTGCTGCATGATTTTCAAAGCACCATGTGTTGGTTTGTGTTATAGTCTTTCCATGACTATATTAGGTTGGGAGGATCTACCTATGGTTTTGGACGTGATGGTTTTCAGTCCATGGTTTTGGACGTGATGATTTTCAGTCCATGGTATTGGATGCTTTGGCATGTATAAATATGTATTGTAACATTGAGAGGAACATAATGAAAAATCAATTTGGTAGTCCCGGTTTTGGGATCTAGGGGAAAATCTCTGTGTATATGTGCTATGCTCTCGCATTGTTTATTTTCTATGTTTTAGAATTTGTATGCAGGTAATTTCTGTACGGGATTAAAACCTACATTTGGTATTGGAGTTGTTTTGGCTTCAAGGGGATGCCTTTGTTACTGAGCGGTTTCACTTGGGCTTGTGGTAGACCCTGTTTAGTGGGAGATCTGCGGGATCGATTTTGGTGGTGAAAGAAAATGGCGAGAAGTGGAAATATAGAGATCGATAAATTTAATGGTCAGAGTTTTGAGTTGTGGAAACTCAAGGTGGAGGATCTTTTGGTGGATAAAGATCAGTGGATCGCGGTAGATCTAGGTACTAAACCAACGGGAGTGTCTGATGAAGAATGGAAGATGTTGTATCAGAAGGCAAAGAGCACAATACAATTGTGTCTCAGATTCAGTATTGTTGAATGTATCAGGGGAAGCTATGACTAAGGATTTGTGGGACAAGTTAGGGACTTTGTGCCAATCTATGTCTCTGGTGAATAAACTGTTCCTATGGAAAAAGCTATATAACCTAAGGATGAAAGATGGAGACTCGGTGACAAAGCATCTGAATGCATTTAATAATGTGGTATGTCAGTTATTATCTATTGATATTAAAATTTTAGATGAAGATAAGTGCATTAGTTTGTTGTGTTCTCTACCTGATTCGTGGGATACTTTGGTTATTGCAATAGGTAGCAATGCAACTGCCTTGCAGTTTGATGACATAGTCTTATCCTTGCTGACGAAGGAGATGAGATGGAAACATATGGAGAGCCAGAATGGTGATGCCTTGTCTGTACGAGGACGGTCCTAGAACAGAAACAAAAATAAGTAATCGAGTGGGAGATTAAATCTGCAGGAAAACTTGTAAAGGTAGTTTTTGGAAATGCGGAAAGGAAGGGCACTACAAAAGGGACTATAAATCTAAAGCTCCTGACAAAGGAAAGGGATCTGATGATGCTCCTTCTGCAGAGGCGAAAACCACCTCAGATGAAGGTGGGGATGTGTACTTGGCTTCTTCAAGTACACATGTAGATCATGAGGCATGGTTGATTGACTCAGGTGCATCCTTTCAATTCACTCCCCATAGAGAGTGGTTCTGTGAGTATGAGAAATATGATGGTGGTGATGTCTTCTTAGGGGATGATAGGAAGGCTAGAATCGTTGGTTGCGGAAAAGTAAAGTTGAAGTTGCAAGGTGGAAGGGTTAGAACACTTCCGGGTGTTCTGCATATTCCTGCATTGGCCAGAAATCTGATTTCTGTAAGCAAGCTAGATGATGCAGGTGTAAAAATAGTGTTCGAGAAGGATACTCATAAGATGGTTCGGGGAGCACTGGTATTGATGCAGGGAGTTCGGATTGGAACTCTATACAAGCTGCAAGGTAGCACTGTTGTTGATGGGTGCAACAGTTTTGTGGTTCCTGAAAGTGGAGCAGAAAATCTAGTGGTCTGTGGAGAGAACACCATGCTATGGCATCAAAGGCTTGGACATATTGGAGAGAAGGGCCTTCGAATACTTCATGGTAAAGGTATGGTAGAAGGTATGAGTAATAGCTCTCTGGATTTTGATTTTTGTGAAAATTGTGTATATGGGAAGCTTAATTGGGTGAGTTTCCATTCTGGTGGTAAGATGGCGAAACATATATTAGAACTTGTGCACATTGATGGGTTTGAACCTGTGAAGGTTCCATCATTGGGTAATTCTGTGTACTATGTATCATTTATAGATGACTTCTCAAGGAATACATGGATATATTTCCTTAAGAAGAAATCTGAAGTCTTTGACAGGTTTAAAGAATTTAAGGCTCTGGTGGAAAACCAAACAGAGAAGAAGATAAAGGTGTTGAGGACAGATAACGGTGGAGAGTTTTGTAGTAAGAAATTTGAAGAATTCTGTAAGAAGTGTGGTATGGCACAGTAGAAGAATACTCCATACACACCTGAGAAAAATGGAGTTGCAGAAAGAATGAATAAGACGTTGATGGAAAGGGCAAGAAGCATGCTCATTGGTTCTGCGTTAGGACAAGAATTCTGGGCAGAGGCAGTGGAGACAACATGTTACCTGGTCAATAGATCACCTTCATTAGCGTTGGAGGATAAGACTCCACAAGAGGTATGGATTGTTAAGAAACCCTCTCTTTCACATCTGATGGTATTTGGATGTGATGCATATGTACATGTTCCAAAGGAGAAAAGAACCAAGTTGGAGAGTAAATTTGAAAAGTGCATCTTTATTGGGTATAAGGATGGTTTAAAGGATTATAAGCTTTGGAACCCAGTAACAAGGAAGGTTGTGTACAACCAAGATGCAGTGTTTAAAGAGGTGAAAGATGTTATTAAAAATGAAGTCCAGCCAAAGGAACTCGAGAAGATAGAGTTTGAGCTTAAGGAGGAAGAATCAGACTTTATAGCAGAGGAGGAATCAGAAGATGAAGAGCCACAAACTCCGGGTGTGAGAAGACCAGTTCGAGAAAGAAGGCAGTTGGAAAGGTATAGTCCATCTGCTTTCTGTTGAAATTTTTCTTTATCTGTTATTGATGATGATCCCATAACTGTGAAGGAAGTAGTAGATTCAGAGGATGGAAAACTATGGAAATAGGCCATGGTTGATGAAATGGCATATTTGCACAAAAATGAGGCTTGGGATCTGGTGGAGTTTCCAGCTGGAAGGAAACCCATTGACAGCAAATGGGTGTTCAAGAAGAAGAAAAATGTAGAAGGAAAGGTGGAGAAATACAAAGCTCGGTTGGTAGCAAAAGGTTATTCCCAGAAGTCGGGAATTGATTTTGGTGATATTTTTTCTCTTGTTGCCAAGGTAGCTTCTATTAGATTAATTTTATTTGTTGCTGCTGCTTTTGATTTTGAGGTAGAATAGATGGATGTGAAGGCAACATTTCTTCACAGGGATCTGGAAGAGGAGATCTACATGAAGAAACCTGAAGGTTTTGCAGTGAAGGGTAAGAAAGAACTGGTATGCAAGTTAAAGAAGTCCCTGTATGGGTTAAAACAGTGACCAAGGATGTGGTATCAGAAATTTGATACATTTATACAGGGACGTGGCTTCACCAGAAGCAAAGCAGATCACTGTATGTATTTTAAATTAATTAGTGACCGTGTTATTTATCTGGTCTTGTATGTGGATGATATATTGCTGGTTGGAAATGACAAAGAAATTATCCAGGATTTGAAGACCCAATTGTCCTCCAAATTCAACATGAAAGATCTTGGTGCTGCAAACTATATTTTGGGCATGGAAATTAAAAGAGATCAGGCAAAGAGGAAGCTCTAGTTAAACCAGAGGAAGTATGTCGAGACAATACTGCAAAGGTTTAATATGCAGGATGGTAAACTGATGAAGGTTCCTATTCCTGTAGGTGTGAAGTTATTTGCTGAACAGTGTCCCAAGACACAAGAAGAGGAAGAGGACATGTCCCTTGTTACATATGCAAGTGCAGTCAGTACCTGATGTATGCAATGGTCTGTACTAGATCAGACATTGCACATGTAGTGGGAGTATTGAGCAGGTTTATGTCAAAACCGGGGAAGGAGCACTGGACAACAGTGAAGTGGATTTTTAGGTATTTGCGTGGCACAAGTGATTATGGTTTGTGCTACCAAGGAAGACCAGGATTGGGTAGAGTGTTGGATATTCATGGCTTTGTTGATGCAGACTGGGCTGGAGATTTGGATAAGAGAAGATCTACAAGTGGCTATGTGTTTAACCTATTTGGAGGTGCAGTTAGTTGGATGAGTAAGAAACAATATGTAGTGGCACTATCAACTACAGAGGAAGAATACATGGCAGCCACTCATGCAAGCAAGGAAGCAGTTTGGTTGCAGATATTATGTTCAAGTATGGGGTTAGTACAGGGAGCTATAAGGATAGAATGTGACAACCAAAGTACAATTTTCTTAGCAAAGAAGTTGCTTATCATTCAAAGACAAAGCATATTGATGTTCAGTATCACTTTGTGAGGGATATGATAGAAGACAAAAAGGTGTTGCTGGTAAAGGTGGACACTTTGAAGAATACTACAGATACATTGAAAAAATCTCTGAGCTTTGAGAAGTTCTCTTGGTGTAGAGAAATGATGGGCATTGCAGGGATGGATAAATGAATAAACTCTCCTGTGGCCCCCTGTGGAAAGAAAACAACAAGTGGGAGAATGTTGGGTTGTGTTATATTCTTTCCATGACTAGCCTACGTAGTTAACAAGGGGGTGGGTAGCCCCCCTCTACGGGGTCCGGGGCAGTGCCCCGGGGAAATTTTTTTTGGACCCTATATTAGGTTGAGTGGGCCTACCTATGGTTTTGGATGCGATGGTTTTCGGTCCATGGTTTTGGACACGATGATTTTCGGTCCATGGTATTGGATGCTTCGACATGTATAAATATGTATTGTAACATTGAAAGGAACATAATGAAAAATCAATCTGGTAGTCCCAGTTTTGGGATCCGGGGGAAAATCTCTGTGTATATGTGTTATGCTCTAGCATTTTTTATTTTCTGTGTTTTAGAATTCGTATGTGGGTAATTTCTGTATGGGGTTAAAACCTACACCATGATGCAAGTGACTTAACTTCCTATGCCACAACTCATTGATGTCTCAACTCTACACCTTCTCTGCTTTCATGCTTAAGGAAACAAAATCTTCTACCTCTAACTTGTAGAGATTCTTCACCCAAATACCTATCCTCTTTACTTGTCCCATGGCTATGTGACAAAGGAACACCTTTCCCTTACTAAAGATCACATCATATCCTCTATCCTCCAACATGGCAATAGATACCAAGTTCTTCTTCAAACTAGGAACATACGTAACATCTCGAAAAGTGAGGGGAGCACCCGACTCCCTATGAAAGGTAACTGTACCCAACCTGATAGCATTATACCTCCTGTCATCACACATATCAATATGCATCTAGATATCCTTCTCCTCTAAGTCATTGAAAAGCTCCTTGTTACTAGTCATGTGGAAAGAATCTCCAATGTTTAGGTACCATACACTACCCATCATTGAAGACACCATGCATGCGATAAGGGTTAAGTCCAATTTGAATTGTGAGGCAAGAGCCTCACCTGCCGCTCCTCCCGAGGAATTCTTCTTGGACTTCTTGACTAAGTATTAATGTTGGTCGTTGGAGTCCCAACTAGAGATTATAAGAAGAGTTTGACGGGTAGATGGAGGAATACACTTGGGATCAATTTCCTTGGGAAATTTGATTTTCCATGAAGAAATAGAATTATGCTAGAAGAGTTCAAGCCCAAGAGGGGATGCAGAGAGAGAGAGAGGGGTACAAATAGTAAGTCCAAAGGAAGTCTTCTAGTTCTGGAGATTCAACAATAGAAGGGCCATATTTCCTAGAGAGTCTGCATAGATAACTTTAGAGGGAGATCGATTTTGCTGAAGGGAAGGGTGATTTAGTTGTAGTTGGTCTGGAAATTCTCTAGGAGGCCAGGTGAGTCACTTCTAGAGCCAGAGCCAGACATGACACCATATTTATAGTAGTTCTTAGGCATAGCGAGTTAGAGCTTGCACAAACACTACACAAAGGCTCATGTGGAGGTTGTACGAACAATTGGATTTGCTAGTTGTCGGAGCTGGATTAGGCATGGTATTGAGGTATTTGCCTCACATATTTTTTGGCCAAATTATTTTTCGGATGGAATTTTCAGTTGGGCATCCAAATATTGTACTTAGAAATTATCGCTACTTCTTAATAATAAAAATATTTAGCTGCTACATCGGAAAATGATTAATTAACAAAAATTAATTTAGGAAGGTGATATTTCTCTAGAAACTCAGATGGATCGACTAGGAAATGATCTCAACCATTGATTAAGTTTTAATCTTGGTCATTGGAGTCCCAACTAGAGATTATAAGAAGAGGTCGATGGGTAGATGGAGGAATACACTTGAGATCAATTGCCTTGGGAAATTCGCTTTTCCATAGAGAAGTAGCCTTATGCTAGAAGAGTTCAAGCCCGAGAGCGGATGCAGAGACACAGAGGGGTGAAAATAGTGAGTCCAAAGGAAGTCTTCTAGTTCTAGAGAGTCAACAATAGAAGGGCCATATTTCCAAGAGAGTATGCGTCGATAACTTCAGAGGGATATTGATTTTGCTGAAGGGAAGGGTGATTTAGTTGCAGCTGGTATGGAGATTCTTGAGGAGGCCAAGTGAGTCACTTCCAGATCCAGAGCCAGACATGACATCATATTTTTAGTAGTTCTTAGGAATAGTGAGTTAGAGCATGCACAAACACTGCACAAAGGCTCATGTGGAGGCTGTACGAACAATTGGATTTTTCTAGTTGTTGGAGCTGGATCAAGTGTGGTGTTGAGGTATTTTCCTCACACATATTTCTCACTACTTATTAATAATAAAATGGTTTTCCCACATTGGGTTTTTTAGGGGAACTTTGTCCAAAAATAACAGTGTTATATTTTGTGTGTGTGTGCCAATATTTTCTCAGTTTCCACTTTATTTTCCGCAATTTATTTTGCTGAAAATTGCAGTTGTGAATTAGTCACTATTTGTTGTATAAAATAAACTAATTAATTTACAGTTAGAAGAATAATTTCTCGTTGCTGCAATAGTTGAAACTTTCACATGGTATTAGAGCAAGTTTGATGGACAAGGAGATGCAGAAGCAGAAGAATAAAAATCATTGTTTAGAGGGAGTAGTAGGAATTTTTTTTTGGGGTTGCGCACTACCTAGCCAGGTAGTGTGAATTGTTGGGCAGTTTGATCTTTTAGTGTAGGGTTGCACAAAAATTCGTCTTTCCAGATTGAGTGATTCCAATAGGTAGAGGGAGCACTAATAGCTCATATTTTCATTGAGTAAATTTTATTGTATGGGCATAGGGGATTTTTGCAGTAGTTTTCTAGGGAAGAATCTATGCTGGCTGGAAGAGAAAATGCATACACACCGAGAGATTTCTCACATAGGTTTTCTAGTTTAGAAATCCAGATTTCTAGTTGCAATAAAAAACAACTGCAAGTAGATTTTCTCACCCCAGAAGGGTGTGTGAGTAGCAAAATCAGTATTCGAGCAAGAGAAAGAGCGAGATTTCCATCCCAATTTCGAGTTCCTACTAATATGGCCATAACTAGGCTTAGAGATCATGATATGTTGGAGGGAGCCTCCATCTACATCATTTGGAAATCTAAGATGTTATTCCTGCTAGATGAATTTGGCCTGAAGACTTATGTAGAGAATGTATTGGAAAAATCTATTGATGCGGATTAGATGGGAATTCAAGAAGGAGATGGCCAAGATGAAGAGGATGATCCTGGATGGAGTTTGGGACCATATAGTATCACATATATCGACTAACAATAAAACCAAGGAGATGTGGGGTGCTCTCGCACAAATATACTAGAATCCTTCCGAGCAATAGAAGATGTTATTAAAAGAGAAGCTGAGGAACATCAAGATGCATAAGGGTGAAGGCATTGATCCCTTTCTCACCAGAATTCAGGATATTTGGGATGAACTTGTAGCCATTAGGGAAATGCCTCAAGATACAAAGTTTGTATGTTTTGCCTTGAACAACGTTTCAGAGGATTTGAAGATATTCATGCAAGGAATATTGGGACGAGATACTCTACCTAGGTGGGAGAGGATGCGACAAGACCTACAGTAGGAGGAGATGAGGTGAGCACTTATGAAGACCTCAATCAGTGACAACAATAGTGAGGGTTTGAAAGGTAATAAGGAGGAATATAATGTGTCCCTTTCATCAAAAGGTCCCAGTTAGGGACATGGTTCATAGGGGGAGAAGAAGAAAAACAAGGACCTATCTAAGGTCAAGTGTTTCAGGTGTGGCAAGTTTGGCCACTATAGTACTCAGTGTCCTCAAAGGAAGAAGGAAAAGCAGAATCAGGCAGAAAAATAAATAGAGATAGACAAATTCTCCTCCAGGTTAGAGGAAGACTTCACCATATTTGAAACTATATCTCCAGGAGTGAGGTGGGGTGATATGGAGTTATAGTCCTAGAGTTGTGCAGAGGTTTGGGTAGGGTCCATTGAGGTGAGTATCAGTTGGTGTTTTCTCATGGATCATTACCTTGCTACAAGGGCCCACAATATTCAGTAGCACGAGGATTAGTATCAGTTGGTGCAGTCAATTCGGGAGTGAAAATTGCAGACTAATAGTAGTTAGATGCTGAGGAGCACATAGAAGTGTTGACAATAGAGAAGGAGGCTCAGTATTAGAGTCAACAAAAATACATATTCTTCATTGGACAATGCAGAGAACAGTAGAATTTAGGACTGAAGAGATAGATGCAACACGAAACATAGTTGGTCTGGATGCTTCTCAGTTACAGTAGAAACAACAACAATTGAGAGGGAGTTGCAGTGTAGATGCATAGTTGGAAACAATATAGAAACATCATAGATGAAACATCAGAGTTGCATAGTGGTTGGTGGGCAATGGCATGAAGTCACAAAGGCCAGACATCAGTAGCGTGTATGGAGGATGATGCATAGATAGGGTGTTGTAGTAGTTCAACATTAGAACACCTTCCTTGCTAAGAGGGAGTGTTAGTTTTTGTAGCATCATATGGTGTTCTAGTCTCAATAATTGTCAGAGAGGCTAAGAAACACTAAGACTTCAAAACTCAAAAAACGTTTAAGGAAAATCCACCTAGAAATGCCTTAATTAAGTTAACTAATCAGTAATTATTTTTTTCCTAAGCTTAACCTAGAGAAAATGATTAATTAAGTGACATTATTCATTATTTATTTGGATCTCGATCGAAAAAATTGATAAATACATTAATATTCCTTTCTGCAACATGAGAGAGAGAGAGAGAGAGAGAGGTAATATTCATTTCTGCAACACGAGAGAGAGATAGATAGAGAGAGAGAGAGAGGTAATAGTCATTTCTGTTGTTGGGTGTGGAGCCTAATTATATTCTGTGTTCAAAGGTATTTCCGCATTGGACCCCAGTTCGTAATGGGGCCGCAACACCGCCTGTAAAATATTCGCTACATGGGGGGTCCGGGGGGGGGGGCGACTGCGACCTTTAGGAGCCCCCCCTGGCAGGGGGATCGGGGGTACCAACCCCGAAGCTAAGAATAGATGTAAAATTTCCTTGTAAAATGTTGTAATTTTGTAGTCAATCTGGGTCATTCATTAGGAGGAGATCTGACGGTAGAAGTTATGTTTAATTTAGGGTTTTTTTCCCTAGAAGGAAACCCCTCGCTATATATGAGGGAATTGTATTGTGTCTATGTACATCTGTATTTTGAGTGAGAAGAGAGAGGAGATTGAGAGCGAAGAGGGAATTATAGTGGATCTGCTGTAGGTTGTATCTCTTCAGTTTGCTGGATAATATAAAAAGAAGGACTGGTTGTCTCTCTGTGGACGTAGCCCAAAATGGGTGAACCATGTATATCTGCGTATCTCCTGTTTTATGCGTTTTCTATGTTTATATTTCTACAATATTTCATGTGTTCCATTGCTATGTAATATATAGTTCTATAACAACTGGTATTAGAGCCGAAGGTCTTTTTGGCTAATAAACTCACAGGAGAGAAGGGTTCCTAGTTCAAGTGGGAACAATGGTGGAAGATGGTAGGTTTAGGGTCGAAAAATTTAAAGGCCAAAACTACCAGTTATGGAAGATGCAGATGGAAGATTATTTGTACCAAAGAGATCTCTACCAACCATTGAGTGGAAAGACAAAGAAGCCGATGAGTATGATAGACACAAAATGGGATATTCTCGACAGAAAAGCGCTTGGAATAATACGACTGTGCCTAGCAGCTTCAGTAGTGTTTAGTATTTCAAAGGAAACGACAATAGAGGGTTTAATGTCGACATTGGCCAAACTATATGAAAAACCCCCAGCCTTATATAAGGTATTTCTTATGAAGCATTTATTTAATATGAAGATGCCAGAAGGTGGATCTGTTGTTGATCATTTAAATGAGTTTAATACAGTTACCAGTCAGTTAAGTTCTATAGGGGTAACTTTTGATGATGAAGTTAGAGCTCTGTTATTTCTGTGCTCATTACCAGAAAGTTGGAATGGTTTAGTTATGGCCATTAGTAACTCTATCTCTGGATCTAGTACTTTAAAGTTTGATGATGTTGTCGGTGCAATCCTTAGCGAGGAAATGCGACAAAAAAGCTCCGGTGAGACATCAGGTAATGATTTGACTGCAGATACTAGGGGAAGAAAAATGGAAAGGGGAAAGAGCCCTGAATATCGCATTAAGTCAATAAAAGGCAGATCCAAGTCTAGATCGGGGATAGTGTGTTGGAAATGCAGGAAGAAAGGACACTTGAAGAAAGACTGCAAGTCTCGAAAGGGAAAAGAAGGAGATGCGCAGTAAGAAAATAATCATGAAGCGAATGTAAAAGGTGATGTGTTGCAAGATGCCTTGATTCTTTCATTAGAAAATATTATTGATGCCTGGGTGGTATATTTAGGGGCCTCATTTCATGCCACACCTAATAGGAAACATTTTTATGATTATGTTTAAGGATATTTTGGATAGGTTCGATTAGGTGATGATAAACCTTGTAAAATCATTAGACTAGGTACAATTTTCATAAAACAGGAAAATGGAAATCAGTGGCTATTGAAGGAGGTAAGGCATGTTCCAGATCTGAAGAAAAATCTAATTTCAACAAGGTAGTTGAGAGGTGAAGGTTGTGTAACTACTTTCACAGATAAAACCTGGAAGGCCACTAAAGGATCCCTGGTAATAGCGAAAGGAGGAAAGGTTGGTAGATTGTATTTATGCAATGGTATTTCTAATTCTGTTAATGCTTTAACCTCTACAGGAGAAGATACAGCATTGTGGCATCATAGGCTGGGGCACATGAGTGAGAAGGGGATGCAGATTCTTCACTCAATAAATTTGTTGCCAGGTTTGAAGAACGCTAATTTAAAATTCTGTGAGAATTGTGTTTATGGAAAATAGAAGAGAGTCATATTCCTTAGAGTTGGGAAAGAAAAGAAGAGCGAAAAATTAGAGCTTGTGCATACAGATGTATGGGGACCTGCTCAGGTATCATCTCTTGGTGGCTCTCATTATTATGTTACTTTTATTGATGATGCAACCAGAAAAACCTGGATTTATTGTATTCAAAATAAATCTGATGTATTTGATACTTTCAAGAATAAGAAAGCTTTGGTTGAAAATGAGATAGGAAAAAGGTTGAAGTGTCTTAGATTAGACAATGGATGTGAATATTGCAGCAAAGAGTTTGATAGGTACTGTTCAAAGAATGAAATTCATAGAGAGAAGACAGTTCTAGGAACACCACAAGAAAATGGTGTGTTAGAAAGGATGAACAGGACAATCATGGAGCGTGCAAGGTGCATGAGATTGCATGCAGGATTGCCTTTACAATTTTAGGCAGATGCTGTAGATATTGCTATTTATCTAATAAACAGAGGGCCTTCAAGTTCCTTGGATGGTGGTATTCTAGAGGAGGCATGGGCAGGTAAAAAGGTAAACTACTCATTTTTAAAGACTTTTGGTTGTGAAGCCTTTGTCCACATTAATAAAGAAAATAGAACAAAGCTTGAGGCAAAATGAAAGAAATGTACCTTTATTGGATATGGTGTTAATGATTTTGGCTATCGTTTTTATGATTATGAAAAACAAAAAATATTTAGGAGCAGAGATGTCATATTCAATGAAAAGGTTTTGTATAAGGATCAGCTGCATAAAAAGAAACAGGAAAAAGAAAACGGAGAATACACAGTGCTTGACGGGATCACAGGAAAAGTGATGGTGCCTGAAAATCATAATGATCAACAGCTAGAACAACAACCACAACAACAACAAGAACCTCAAACACCTGAAAGTGGTGTTACAATATCTACCAGGATAAGTAGAACCCCTGAACGATACTCTCCTTCATTATGTTATGTATTGTTGACTGATTCTGGTGAACCAAAATGTTATGAAGAAGCAGTGCAGGTAGAAACCAGGAAGAAGTGGGAGCAAGCCATGAAAGAAGAGATGGACTCCTTAGCACATAATAAGACTTGGGACTTAGTCAGGTTTCCTGCAGGTAAAACAACATTGCAGAATAAATGAGTTTACAAGTTGAAGGAAGAAGATGGAGTTAGAAAAAGGTATAAAGCTAGACTTGTAGTGAAAGGTTTTGCACAGAAAAAGGGTATAGACTTTGATGAGATATTTTCTCCTGTTGTTAAAATGAATTCAATCAAAACTATTTTAATTCTAGTAGCAGCTGAAGATTTGCATCTTGTGCAGTTAGATGTAAAGACAACCTTTCTCCATGGGGATTTGGAGGAAGAGATATATATGCAACAACCACAAGGATATGAGGTAAAAGGGAAGGAGAAACTAGTGTGCAGGTTGAAGAAGAGCTTGTATGGCTTAAAACAGGCTCCAAGGCAGTGGTATCTAAAATTTGACAGGTTTATGTCTGAACAAGGTTATACTAGATGTCACTCTGATCATTGTGTTTATCTCAAAAGGCAGAATGATGGCAGCTATATTATATTGTTATTGTATGTAGATGACATGATTATTGCAGGTTCTAACATGGAGGAAATAAATGCACTCAAAATAAAATTGGCAAACTCATTTGCAATGAAGGATTTGGGTGCTGCAAACAAATCCTTGGTATGAGAATAACTACAGATAGGAAGGATTGCAAATTAACATTGTCTCAAAGTGAGTACATAGAAAAGGTGTTGAAAAGGTTTAATATGCAGAATGCAAAACCAGTTAGTATACCTTTGGCTAGCCATTTCAAATTAAGTAAGGAGGAGTGTCCCAAGACTCGGGAAGAAATGGATCATATGTCTAAAGTTCCATATGCATCAACAGTTGGAAGCTTAATGTATGCAATGGTATGCACAAGGCCTGATATTGCACATGCAGTGGGAGTTATAAGCAAGTACATGAACAATCTAGGAAAAGAACATTGGATGGTGGTGAAGTGGATTCTCAAGTATTTGAGAGGTACCACAAATCAAGCATTATGCTTTGGTGGTTCAAACATTGCTCTATAGGTATATGTTGACGTAGATATGGTGGGTGATAGAGATAACAGGAGAAGCACAACAGGGTATGTGTTTGCTATAGGTGGAAAACTGGCAATTGGGTCTCAAAAATGCAAAGTGTTGTTGCACTCTCAACAACAGAAGCAGAGTATGTTGCTGCTACAGAGGCTAGTAAAGAAATGATTTGGTTACAAAGTTTTCTGGATGAATTGGGTTAGAAGCAGGAGTTGGGAAAGTTATACAGTGATAGCTAGAGTGCCATACATCTTTCAAAGAACTCTACATTTCATTCCAAGACTAAACATATACAACTCAAGTACCATTTCATACGGTTAGCGTTGGAAGATGGAAAACTGAAGCTGGAAAAGATACACACTAGCCAAAATCCTGCAGATATGTTAACAAAATTTGTAACCAGGGAGAAACTGAGAATTTTCTTAGTTTCAATTGGTCTTCAAGTATGATGAAGAAGATGAGATACAACTAGGTCCAAAGTGGAGTCATTGTCCAGCAAATGAAGCAGCCATGGAGTTGCTATAATCAGTCTCTAAGTGGGATATTGTTGGGTGTGGAGCCTGATTATCTTTTGTATTCAAAGGTATTGCCGCATTAGACCCCAGTTCATAATGGGGCGGCAATGTCGCTCACAAAATATTCATTGCAGGGGGTTCCAAGGGGGCGGCTGCGACCTTTGGGAGGCACCCCCTGGCGGGGGGATCGGGGACAGTGCCCCCAAAGCTAAGAATAGATGTAAAATTGCCCTGTAAAATGTTGTAATTTCGTAGTCAATTTGGGCCGTTCATTAGGCGGAGATCTGATAGTAGAAGTTATGTTTAATTTAGGTTTTTTTGCCCTAGAAGGCAACCCCTCGCTATATATGAGGAAATTGTATTGCGTCTATGTACATCTGTATTCTGAGTGAGAAGAGAGAGGAGATTGAGATCGAAGAGGGAATTACATCGGATCTGTTGTAGGTTGTATCTCTTCAGTTTGTTGGATAATATAAAATGAAGGACTGGTTGTTTTTCCTTGGATGTAGCCCAAACTGGGTGAACCACATATATCTGTGTCTCTCTTGTGTTATGCGTTTTCTGTGTTTATATTTTTGCAATATTTTATGTGTTCCATTACTATGTAATATATAATTCTCTAACATCTGCAACATTAATATTCCTTTCTACAACATGAGAGAGAGAGAGGGAGAGGTAATATTCATTTTTGCAACACGAGAGAGAGAGAGAGAGAGAGAGAGAGAGAGAGAGAGAGTAATATTCATTTATGCAACATGAGAGAGAGGGAGAGAGGGAAAGAGAGAGAGAGAGAGGGAGAGAGAGGGAGGGAAAGAGAGAGAGAGAGAGAGGGAGAGAGAGAGAGGTAATATTCATTTTTTCAACACGAGAGAGAGAGAGAGAGGGAGAGAGGGAAAGAGAGAGGGAGAGAGGGAAAGAGAGAGAGAGAGAGAGGGAGAGAGAGAGAGGGAAAGAGAGAGAGAGAGAGAGGGAGAGAGAGAGGGAGAGAGAGAGAGGTAATATTCATTTTTTCAACACGAGAGAGAGAGAGAGGGAGAGAGAGAGAGGTAATATTCATTTTTGCAACACAAGAGAGAGAGATAGAGAGAGAGAGAGAGGTAATATTAATTTCTGCAACACAAGAGGGAGAGAGAGAGAGAGAGAGGTAATATTCATTTCTGCAACACAAGAGAGAGAGAGAGAGCATCTCACACGTCCCAACTAGAAAGTAAAAGATGAGCAGCAAGATGGTGCAACATGGTATGGATAGAGCCTTGTATAATCAAGAGGAGGAATCCATTGGGAAGAGGGTGAAGGAATATTCTCTTGACTAGATGGACACCCTTAAAATTCTGAAGGTCGAGTTAAGAAGTTGTAAGCCAGATATTGAAAGAATTGTCAGGGCTCAAGAGAAATAAGCAGACGTGAAAGTGATGATCTTGCAGAGCCTGTCACACTTGCAAAGGAAAAAAATATGATCCTGGTGCCAACTAGTTGGACAAACACAAATCCAAGAAAATCCCCACTGAAATAGAGAGGAATGGATATGGATCCAATAGAGTGGAAAACAATAAATAAAAAAAGATACAGGAAAGCTAGTGAAGATACTATGAGGTAAAATTCACAAAACACCATAGAGAGAAGAACATATAACCTTGATCAATAATTAAGAATGAATACTCGAAGGCATTATTGACATGGAAGGAGTGAGAGAAGTCAAATACTATAGGAATTTAATAAAGCAAAATCCCCCACCTTTGATGGAGAGAATAAGAAAGTTGAAGAGGTAAAGGCCTATTTAATGGGGACAAAGAAGTATTTCAAAGTACACGACTACTCTAAAAACATGAAGGCTAGGGTAGAAATCTTCAACTTAAAAGGAAAGGTGGATATATGGTGGGAGGACTTAAGCAACGTTAAAGACATTTGAGAAAAGGAGTTTTCATGGAGTGAGTTTGAAAAATATTTTTGGGAGAAGTATATGTCAAACAGGTATTATAATGCTAAGATAAAAGAGTTTCATGAACTCAAGTTGGGATAACTTACTACATATGAGTGCACAAATAATTTTTTAGAGCCATTGAAGCATGTACCATATATCAAGGATGAAAAGGTAAAAATTCAAAGGTACCTCAGCGAGTGCCCCAATCAATTCGAAGAGAGGATTGAGCTCAATGAACCTAAAACATTGGAAGACCAATTCTTATTATGAAAAATCCAAACACTGGACATAGAACCAAATTGATTGGAAGAAGAAATATCAGAACAACTTTAAGGTAAAAGGATCAAAACAATTTAGACATAAGTAGATGGGGAAAGGGGGAAAATTCACTACTCTTTCCAAAGGTGAATTCCAATTGACACATCTCGCTAATAGAGAGAAACCCTCCAAATATGTAAGAGAAGAGGTTGAGAGGTACAAGAAAAGTCAATGTTGGAACTATGGGGGAAACCACCTGAGGAGGGATTACGCATAACCACAGAAGAAAAATGACTAAAGGATATATAATGTGGAAGAAGCGATGATTGTGAATGATGTGGCTCAGACTATGCTTAACATTTACGTTGCATTGGATAATCAACAAGAAAATCATCAGGCCTCAATCATTGAGATGGAAGGTAAGATCATTAACTAATTTTTTTCAATTTTAATTGATCCATGATCTAACCTTAGTTATATTAGCCCTAAAGTTGTGAAACATTGCACCCTGCAAAATAAAGAGTATAAGAATCTATGGATGGTTCAGTTGGTCATGAGGGCTAGGAAGAAAGTAATAGAATTATTGGAGTGACGCTAATTGAAATTGGATGGCATGGCTAAAACAATGAACATGAACATCCTTCCATTGGGTTTGTATGATGTATTAATTGATATGAATTAGTTGGCAGGCCACAGGACCAAGGTGGACTGCTACAATAATTTGTTGGAATGTGTTGATGATGAAGGTGAGGGAAGACCATTGCAAGGAAATAAGAAACCTATTTATGTCATACAGATTTCAAGATTACAAGAAAAAAAGTACAATTGAAAGGGATCTACCTTATTCATGATTTAAGTGAAAAACGTAGCAGATGACAACAAAAAATGAACTTGAGAACCACCCCATTTTATAATAGTACAATGATGTATTTCTAGATGAAATACCAAGGTTACCACCTAAGAGAGACATTAAATTCTCTATCATGCTAATCCATGGTTCGGTGCTAGTCTCTAAGACACCTTATCACATGAACACCCTCGAATTGATGGAATTAAAACTATAGCTAAAGGATTTTTTGGATAAGAGGTACATCAAACCCAATGTGTCACCCAAGGAAGCATCAATTAATTTTGTGAATAAGAAGGATGGGATGCTACAAATATGCATCGACTACTGAGAATTGAAAAAAGCAAAAATAAAGAATAAATATGCAATGCTAAGCATCGATGATTTGTTTGACTAGCTTAAAGGAACTACTCTATTTTCAAAAATTTACTTAAGGTTAGGCTATCACCAAGTGAGGATCAAAGATGAAGACATTCAAAACAATATATGGGCACTATGATTTCGTGGTGGTGTCATTCCAACTTACAAATGCACCGACCACATTTATGTGTTTAATGAATAATGTGTTCAACCAATACCTAGACAAGTTTTTTTTATTATTTGTGGATGATTTTATGGTCTACTCAAGATCTAAAGAAGGGCACCAGGAACACTTGAAGGTAGTATTGAAGTTACTAACAAAACACAAGTTATATTCTAAACTCAATAAGCATGAGTTCTTGACTCAATTTCAATATTTGGGACACATGATCTTACAAGAAGGTGTGGCTATGGACCCCGAGAAAAACAAGGCCATCATGGAATGACCCACTCTTAGAAATGTCACAGAAGTCAGATAATTTATGGGGTTGGCAGGATATTATGTCATCTGGGTGTTTTTGAAAATTGGGAATCCAATCACAACTTTGCAAAGGAAAGGGGTAAAGTTTTAGTGGACATTAGAGTGCTCATCTATATTTGAGAAACTCAAGTATCTTCTCAGGCATGCACCCATTTTAAGAATTATCAATTTAGAGGAAGACTTCATAGTTTGCACAAATGATTGTAAAGAAGGATTGGGGGGAGTACTAATGCAAGAGGGACATGTAATTTTCTTGAATTAATGAATTTAAATGAGTACGAAAGAAATTATATCACTCATGACTTAGAACTCACAACAACCATTCATGCATTAAAAGTGTGGAGATATTACTTGACTGGGTGGAAGTTCGTGTTGATGTCTGATAATGTGGGATTGAAATATTTGTTTGACCATCCTAAATTGAATGCAATATAGGCCATATGGTTAGATCTCATTAGTGAATTTCACTTCGAGATAAAGTACATCAAGGGTAGGGAGAACAGGGTGGCTTATTCGTTTAACGTAAGCCTACTTGTAAACCATTTGAGAGCCATAAGTTCTTGTGATTCTAGTATTAGGGAAAAGATTAAGGAGGCATTAATACAGAATGAACACTTCCAGTATGTGCTATATTGTTTGCAAAAAGAGCCAAGACAACCTTTGAGAAAGAACTACACACTCACAGATGATGGGATGCTAAAGTTCAAAGACTGATGGTATATACCCTACATGGTTGTGTTGAAGAAGCTCATTTGGATGAGCTTCATAAGATACCATATTGAGGTCATCCAAAATATATGAAAAAATATTACCACTATTAAGAAAATGTATTATTGGCTAGGTAGGAAAAAGAAAATCGTAGAGTATAATGCCGAGTGTCTGGCGTGTAGTAAGTTAAGGTGGAATGCAGGCATTGACCAGACTACTACAACCAATTCCAATCCCCAAGTGGAAGTGGGAAGTCATATCCATGGAATTCATCACAGGACTGCTAAAGATGCCAAGACAACACGATGCGATCATGGTGGTGGAATGCAAGATGAGAAAGGTCACTCACTTCATACCTGTCAAGTCCACCCACAAGGCCATTGATATTGTGTAGATGCGATCATGGTGGTGGAGTATAAGCTGAGAAAGGTCAATCACTTCATACTTGTCAAGTCCACCCACAAGGCCATTGATATTGTGCAGATCTTCATGAAAGAAATATTCAGGTTGCATGGCATGACTAATAAGATAATCTCAAATTACGATGCAAAATTCACATCCAACTTTTGGAAAGCACTATTCGCTGGATTTGGAACTTAGTTGTCATTCGACACAACATACCACCCTTATACGGATGAGAAAACCAGGAGAGTGAACAAGTTGCTGGAGAACATGCTGATAATGTATGTTATGCGCTAGCCAAAGATGTGGCAAGAATTTCTTCCCTTAGTTGAATTTTCATATAACAATGGCCATCAAGAATCGTTAAGGATGAGCCCATTTCAAGCGATGTATGGAAGAAGGTGTAATACACCCATTAGCTAGGATAACCTGGTAAACCGGGTAATTCTCGAACCTGATGTGTTAAAATAAATGGAATAGGAAGTTATTAGTATTAGGAAGAAGCTAAGGGCAACATAGGACATACATAAGAGCTACCTAGATAAACATAAAATACATAGAGAGTTTCAAATGGGGCATCATGTGTACCTTCAAATTAATCCGAGGAGGAGCTCACTTAAAGTGGGGTCCCGTGCTAAGTTGGTATCCAGGTTTTGTAGACCATTCTAGATTTTGGAGAGAGTGGGGCTAATGGCTTATAGACTAGCCTTGTCGCCCACCACAAAGGCACATGATTATTCCACGTTTCCTTACTGAAAAAGCATGTATATGATTATAATAATGTGATTGATTGGTCTGTGACACTGAGGTGAAACTCGAGGGAGAGTTCCAATATGAACCATTGTGTATCTTGAACCATAGACAGAACATGCTCTGTAACCGGGTAATAGAGTAGGTCAAGGTGCAATGGAAGCACTTTGGACCTAATGAGGCAACCTAGGAGCATGCAAATCAAATGAAAGTGTTATACTCTTTTTTGTTTAATATGTAATGGATGCAAAAGAGCTATTTTTATAAAGCTGAAATGTTTTGTTGCCTTCATTAGTTTTTTAACAACACCAAGGAAATTGCTCCTTTAAGGGGGTTGGGTTTGTGACGCCCCTTCATTATTTATGGCCTTTATAAACATTTTGTGTAATTGAGCATCTCAATGCAATATCTGATTGCTGGTAGAAAAATTCGTTTTAATATAATGAATATTATTAATGTTAAAAATGATTCATATTCCACTTATAGTGCCAAAAATATATAAACACTATGTTTAATGATTAATCATGCTTTAACATTCTAATTAATGCCAAAGTTAAAATAATCATATATTAATGTTTGAAATAAATTAACTAGGGATTAGTATTTTATTTTTTTTGCTGAAGCAAGAGTCGATCCTTCTATTTCATTACATCAAAATTAAAATTACAGCATGTACAAAAAATGACCTCCTCATGGACTCAGGAAAACCAAGGGCTATCTTTCTTAGAAATGACCCTACCCTTTACACCATACAAAACTATTCTCTTTTAAAATTTCTTAGGTTGAACAATATGATTCAAAAACCTAAAGGGAAACTCCGTTGACTCCCCAAGTCTTTGCCGCGTCAAGCCATACAAAACAACACTTTCAACACTAACTGTCGATTCCTATTGCTAAATCGAACGGCGCGGAGAAGTATCACATAGTTGAACTGTTCGAACTTTAATGCCCGATGGAGGGTGGTTTTCATAACCCCTCCTGTGCCACGTGTCGGGAGATTAGTGGGATTGCTCCCAAAATCCCAAAACCATTTACCATTCGGGAACCGAGCGATCACCTGGAAACTTCTTGGCATCTGGTTTTCCGAACCATGAGAGGAAAACAGGGGAAAAGCCTCCGCCAGACAATTCCAACTATCCTTCCCGTGCGAGCACATACTAGCAACAGAGACTGCCGCAAACTAAGAAAGGAATCTTATCCTATGAAATGAAAGAGAAGGGGAATGATCCGTTTACACCAAGGTGTATAGTGATCGCTCAGAGCTTGCCCTTTGTTAAGGTACCAACCACAGTACTGAGATCGAACTAGCTTAGAATTCATCATTCTGTGCCTTTCAATTTGTCCCAATATTTAAAATTTCTCTATCCTTTGTCGCTTGTTCCTCACAGAGCGCTTTTAATCTATCCTGAGGCATCTCCTGCCATTTCATTTCAATTTTGCATTCCGTGTTAAATACTCCTTGGTTGGCTAAAGTATCTGCTAGTTTATTGGCTTCTCGTCGAACATGAATGAAACTAACAGTTCAGATACTCAAAAGATGATTTTGAATTCTTTGGTATACTTGAATTAGTCTCCAGTGTTTTGAAATCTTCTCCGGCACTGCTCCGAAGCTGATTCTCTTAACTACATTTATGGAGATCTTTGAGTCTGCTTTTATAATGACAATGGAGCTATGATTTTGAATCAGCAGCTCAAGACAATGTTCCAAAGCCATTAATTCGGACATATTGTTGGTAGCTTTACCTAAATGGTAGTGAAAAATAAATATTATATTTCCTTCTTCATCTCTTAACACCCCTCCATAACCAGCTGTTCCAGGATTGCATTTAGATGCCCCATCAATATTGCATTTCAGATAACCCTTCGGTGGAGGATGCCAGAACTTCTTTTCCATTTCCAAATGTTTTCCTTTTCTGCTTAGTTCATTTGGAATGATCTCTTGCATTCTCAGTTTCCTGAGTATTCTAGTTTCCTTATCTATGGGAGGGTTCTTGGGATAATTGCGAATAGTGGTACTAACTGTCTCCTTAATATGCTTTAAGATCAGTTCGAACAGGCGAAAAGGAATAGTTTTTTCATCCTTGAAAATTCTTTTATTCCTTTCTTTCCAAATATTCCAGATAATGAATCTTGGTGTAAAGGCCCAGGCCAGATTAAGGAGCTCATTCTCCGAAAAGTTTCTTCTCCACTTGTTCAGGGTGTTAATGATACTTGTTTTATCTCTGTCTAACTGCTGAAAAATGGTTGCAAAAGAATCCCACAACCAGGTTGTGTAGGTGCAGCTGTTGAGGATATGCTCCATAGTCTCCTCTTGGTCTTCACATAGCTGACATCTAGAGGGCCCTAAAACCCCTCTTTTCCTGATATTGTCCCAAGTTAAAATTTTCTTGTGGTGAACTAACCACATGAAAAGCTTGATTTTCATCCACCCTTGGTGGCTCCAAAGTTGTTGCCAGGATTTCTCCGGAACACCGGAATCAAGTTTCAGGATAATTCTTTTTGCTTCCTTAAGATTAAAGGTTCCTTCTTTATTGAGGCCCCATCTTAACTGATCCTGCCCCTCTATTACCAAGATTTTCCTTTGTTTTAACCTGCTCATAATTGCTTCTGCTTTTATTTTTATGGCACCGTCATCTCTGCACTCTATGCTTTTCCAGTTTCTCCACTTTCCAGAGTTATGAGGAAGATTCCAGAAATCTTTGACTTTGATTAATCCTTGGGAGTCTGTTTCCTGCTTGAGGCTCATAAAGTCTTCTTCTAACAATGGTCTTTTTGCCATTTGTCTTCCCAAAAGAGAGCTAGATCTCCTGCTCTGATTTCCCAGAAACTGTTGTTTTGAACTAGGCTTCTGTTTTCCTAGGCTTTGTTCCAGATATAAGAGCCCTTTATGTTTCCAGACATTCTTATGAGATCATTAGTTTGCCACAAGCTTGCATATTTATCTTTCCAGATCTTATCCCATTGAGCTTCTGGTTCTTTAACCCATCTCCACCAGAGTTTGGCTCCTAAAACTTTACTCAGAGTTTCCCGATCATCTAAGCCCAAACCCTTATACTTCTTGGGTTTATAGATTTTCTCCCAGGACACAAGGGCCCATTTCTTCCTTGTTTCCTCTTTGCCCCAAAGGAAGTCTCTCTGGATGTTCCTGAACTGCTGTAGGACACCTTTGGGAGCAGGGAGGGCTGATTGAAGAATGACCTTTGTCAGAATCAACCCACCAGCAAGGTTTAGTGATATGATAGTCCATTTTTTTTACTTTATCTTGCATCTTGTTGACCACCAGTTCCCATATACTTTTGTGCAAAGACTTGTCTGTGATGGGAATCCTCAAATATTTTGAGGGAAGGGAATCCATTTGAAAGCCCAGAATCCTGGAGATGTTCCTCTGAATTGCAATATTAGTATTTAAGAAAAAAAAATTTGATTTGGAGAGATTAACTTCCATACCTGTGGCCAAGGCAAAGTCATTCAGGATTTGTTTATATGCTAAGGCTTCTTTGACAGTGGGAATTCCTTGTAGCATTGTGTCGTCCACAAATTGTTGGTGAGTCATTGTCTGACCATTCTCCGTTAATTGAAGTCCCTTAATCTTTCCCAAGGATTTGGCCTGATTAATGGACCTGCCCAGTCCTTCCATCATGATGATAAATAGAAAGGGAGAGAGAGGGTCTCCCTGTCTGAGACCTCTAGAAGGAGTGAAGATCTCGGAGGGAGATCCATTTACCAAAATGGAAAAGCTGGACGAAGTTACCAGAGCCATAATCCATTTGACCCAGTTGTGGTCGAACCCAAAAGCAGTAAGGACCTTCTTGATATAGATCCAGTTCACCTTGTCATACGCCTTGGCAATATCTAATTGCATGATCATACCTGCCTACTTCTTGCTGGTTAGCGAGTGAACTACCTCGTGGGCTTGAATAATATTATTTAAGATTTGTCTGCCTTCCACATAACTATATTGTTCCCCTGAAATTAGAGAAGGAAGTAAAGGTTTGAGTCTACTAGCCAAAACCTTGGATATGATCTTGTAGACCACATTGCATAAAGCAATGGGTCTGTACTTGTCGGCAGTCAGGGCTAAATCCTGTTTGGGGATCAGGGAGATGAAGGAGGTGTTGAGGGCTTTCAGAATAGTCTTGTTTCTTCTGGAGTCCTCCACAACGTTCAGAATGTCCTGTTTGACAATGTTCCAGCAAGCCTTAAAAAAGTCTACATTGAAACCATCGGGTCCTGGAGCTTTGCCATTTTGCATGTCTTTAATAACCTCACTGACTTCCTCTTCGGTGACAGGTTTATTCAGGTTAAAATTGTCCTCTCTTGATACCAGCTTAGGGATATTTTTTGTAATTTCTTTGATACATTGCTCTCTGTCAGGATTGTTTTCCTTTGTGATGCTTCTGAAATGTTGTATCAACACAACTTTGATATTATTATGAGAGGTATGAATCACCCCATTCTCATTTAATATCGAAGAGATTCTATTGTGAGCTCTATTATCCATGGTGGATTTGTGGAAAAATTTTGTATTACGTTCACCTTATTTGAGCCATTGAATTCTGGATTTTTGTCTCCAAAAGACTTCTTCTTGTTTACATAGGTTCTCCCATTCTTGATGGTGTTTATCAGCTTGCTCACTTTTGACTTTATCAAAACGATTAGAGATTAGTGCTTGATTAAGTTCCTGTAGTTTGGATTCCACTAATTTTTTGTCCACAAAAATGTTGCCAAAATCCTTCTTGTTCCATTCTTTAAGTTTGATTTTTATGTGTTGAAGTCTTTTATGGAGGAGGAACATTTTAGTGCCCTAGATCTGCAAATCTTCAGCCCACCATTTTTCATTGTTGCTGATGAAATTTGGATGGGGGAGCTAGATATTTTCAAACCTGAATGGTCTATTTCTGGGAGAATCAATCCCTTGATTTCTAATTGAATCGACCAGTGATCAGAGCCTCCAAAGGGGAGAAATCTAGTTGTTATTTCATTATTTGCGAGCATAAGCTCCTCTGAGATCAAAAATCTGTCTAACTTGGAGGTGACCTAAGCCTCACCTCCTCTTTTATTATTCCAAGTAAAAAGGCCATTTTGTGTTTCTGAGTCTACCAGTTTTAGATCTTCTGAGAAGGAGTGAAATGTTTCTGAGTCTTTACTTAGCAATCTGGTACCTCCTTTTTTTTCCGAAAGAGATTTAATCATGTTAAAATCTCCTCCTATGACCCAAGGTATTTCTTCATGTCTGCTTCTAAGATCTACCAGGGAGTTTAGGAATCTGAGTTTCTCATCTATTCTTTGAGGACCATAAACATTTGTGACCAGAAAGGTATCCTCAACCCCTACTGGTTGAATAATTATTGATAAATAATTTCTTAATGCCTATGCATCTAATATGTTGACTTTTTGGGGATTCCAGAGAGTGAGAATGCCTCCCGCTGTGTTCTCTGCTTTAACTTCAAGAAACTCAAATCTATTTAGCCATTTGCTATGGATTTGTTTTAATTTCTGAATGGAGCATTTTGTTTCTTGAATGAAGATTATATCTGGTGTTGCTATTTTCATTCTATTACTTAACATTCTTTGTTTTCTTTTACTGCCTAGACCTCTGATATTCCAAGATATGAACTTCATAATTAAAGATTTGTAAAGGAGTAACTGGTTAGATCTTTCATCTTACTCGAATCTATCATTAGCTTTCTGTTACACTAAAAAATGTCACCATGACCACTTACAGTTAGTATGGCTCAAATCAACAGTCATGCTACCCTCTTGGGCAAGTCTTATGCCTCTGCTATCCATCTCAAACTCAAAAAAGAGAGAAAGTCTTGTAAAAAATGTGTTTATCTCTGGGGTCGCAGGTTCTCTCTAGCCTTACCTGCGGGGACGCTTACCATGTTCACAAAAGCTGCGTCCATGGACGCTCTGTATGTTAAGGGACAGGTGCGTCCTTCTGTAAAAGGAAAAATGCGCGAGTTTCATCTTAAAAAAGTTACTTGTGGTTACTTCTAGAACCTTCTAGAGGTCGGTTTGATGAAATGGATGCGCCTCCAGTTGGTTCATGTATCTCTATTAAGAGGGAACTTATCCCATCAATAAGGGAGCTATCCCACCCAAAGAGGGGGATTATCCCATTGATAGTGGACCTGAATAACCTCTTTACAGCACTATAAATAAAGACATTGAGCCAGAGGGAGGAGAGGTTAGAGCTATACATTTTCTTTGGGTAAACGCTGCAGGAATTAGGACTCCCATTTAGAGCCTTGTGAGGAGAGATTGTCTTTGCTTGATTCTACTTGGAAGTGGGTGAGCTTTGTCAAAGTAGAGGAAAACCCTTGATGGACCCTGGGAGGAACTTGCACAACACCAAGGCTAGGTTGTAAGAGTTTCTTTGTTTCGTTATTAATACAAACTGGTTTATTTTTCTCAATAGCTTGTGTTAATGAGTTATTTCATGTGTTCCTTGGTCTGCATGTTGAATATATGTTTTATTATATGAAATACAAGTGCTTGGTAATTGTTTGACTGTTTGTGGTTGCAGGAATTGACATGAAGGAGGAGCTCATCCGGATCGGCAAGGACGGACTACAACAACAGCGTTTTGGAATAAGGTAAGCCTAAACACTCGTAGTTTTCATGTTATAAAAGGTATATTTAGAGAAAGATCACTCCATTTTGTCTTGTTTGTCGCTAGAGAGTTTAGACTCCTAGGGAGGTCAGTTGTGTCCGCACAAACGACTTTTTCCGCCACGACAAATTGGCGACTCCGCTAGGGAATCCATTAATGAGAGAGTCTTTTCCTTTGTGTGAACTTTGCTCTGAGAAAATCACTTTTATTTTCTGGTTTTTGACTGTGAGAATTAGTATTTGGGTGGTTTAGCTTTAGATTTAGTTAGATTTGGTTTTTCTTCATTTTTCCAGAAGGACGCACCCTCTGAGTACTGCACAGTGCGTCTTTGGACGCGCTGTTGCTGTCTGCACAGAGCGGGCCCGCACCTGTTATAACGGGTTGCCTGCGTCTTCCTGTAAAATTTAGGAAAATTCCATTTTTGCTTTAATTGCTTTTAGATTTTGATTTTTCTTAGTGTTTTCTGCCCAGATCCTTTAGTACCCTGTCAAAAATTTTCACCTGAACTTGTTTTGTGAGCTTTGAGTGTTTTAGTGGATTTCAACGAAATTTAGACCTAGGGTTTGATTTTTGGATAGGTTCTGTAGTGACTTTGATAGTAGAAAGTTGTCCAACCTTAGATCTCTCTGGTTAGTCAGCCTTCTTAGAAGTCGGGCCTGTCGTAAAGTCTCCTTGTGTGAGCAGCTTGCCATTTAAGTTGTTTTGGGTCAAATTTCGAATTACTTGCTTATAAAGTGTTGATTTCCATTTTACAAAAAGAACAAAAAGATTAGAGTTTTGTTTTGGCTAGTTTTTGGTTCTGCAATAAGCTAGTCCTTGATTTGATTGTGATCAAGTAAAACACCTTAGAATAATCATTGTTAGTTTTGGCCTCGTTAAGATTGCTTAGAATAAATTTGCCTTTTAGTTTGCTTATGAGTGAATTTTCATAGATTTTAAATAGTCGTTAAGATTGATTTTTGGTTATATTAGATTTATTTGCTTTATTAAAAGAAAAATACAAAAACATCTTCTTTAAAAGTCTTGTTTCAAGTAGCTTTTTGTTTTTGAAAGAGGAAAAGAGTTTTTTCGTGCATGTAAAGAGCGGTCGTGTTTTTATGCTTGGAAAAGACAAACGAATTGTTTCTTTGATTGTCTTCAATTAAGAAGTTGCTTTTATAAAAATTGCATTCTCTCAACTTTTTAGTTCAAGCAATTCATCGAAAAAGTAAAGTAGTGGGTAAATCATCCTAAGTGCATTTTGTAGTGGTTTCGAGTCGAGTCAACACACCACTGGTTTCACTTCCATCACCTTTTGACTTAAGAAACAACCTTAAAAGTAACGCTTAAATTAAAATCAATCTAGTAATTTTTATTTTCTAGGGCTCTAAAGCACCAACATAGCTTAGGCTAGTGTCTTGGAATAGGTGAGTACTTAACTCTCCAAGGCAGTAAAACAAACAAGTAGTCGATCTTGTGATAGAATCAAATCCAATTGTTACATTTACACTCTGGGAAAGCTCCTCTTAAAGGAGAAGCACGAGCTCGTGTCCGAACCAGTGAGGGGATCATTCCTCCCTCGTTGGGAACGACGCCAGACAGTACGTATTACAAACGGTAAACCTCGGATTAACCATTGTCGAGGAGCCAGGGGTCACTTATCGGTAAACCTTGGATTACTGTCAAGGAGCCGGTAAGGGGATTGAGCTTGTTACTCTGCCCTTGCGTGCTGTCGGAGTTTAGACTGTTCCCCCAGGTGTACTTGTGGCCGTTGGTAACCTTAGTGACCATAATCTCTAGGATTCTACCCAAGGTGACGGTGGAGGGAAGGTCCCACTGTACCTGGAGCAGACGTCGGCTATACTCACTTGGATTTTCTGGGGGGTTCGCTTCACTTCGAGACGGTTAAAGTGGAGGAACTTGGTCCAGTCTATTCATTAAGCAGGTTGTCGGCGTAACTGTTCCACCCGCCATTTTTGTACTGAATCCTGCGAGGTTGGACCTAATCACCAACTAGCGCTTTTGGTCCGGAAGATACTGTTTGTGTTTGGTTTGACGCTCTAGATTTTTAGGCGTGTGCTTCAAATTTGTTTGGTTCTTTAGAAGACTTTAGGTGGTTTGATTTGAAATTTTTACTTTGTTTTCGTGTGTTGTAGTTAAAAATCATTAATTGTGGCGGAATTACAGAGACAGTCCCGTCGACTTCGGGGCAAGTCTCCTGAGATTGTTACTGGAATAGATTTGTTACGAAAACTCCGTAAATCGCGGGGTGAATCTCCTGAAGACATTCCGGGTCAGTACGAAGGGTTAAAGGTCCTTGTAACTCCTCCTAGTGACAGTAGAGTAGGTTCACCTGAAGAAGGAGAATCTTCCTTGGTAGTCCACCCAGATTACCAAAGTTTAGAAACAGGTTACAATCCCGAAACTGTTACAGTTTCTGAGCTTGCTGGTAGTTTTTCATCTGCCAGTGAAACAGGCGAAGAACCTGAAATTTCCGAACCTGTTACTCCAACTCCTAGTGTTCCTGATTCACCAAGAATAGAAAGAATTATCACCGAAAATCTTCCTGTTGGTTTAATTGCTATAGAAGAACTTGTTCCAGAGGAAGAAATAGGCGTCTTTAATCCTGAAGATCAAATTACCCTTGATCTAAGGGAGCGTGAATCCATATTTTACAGTCCTCCTAGAAGTGAATCTTGGTACCTTGCGTTAACCAATTTTTTAGACAACTCAGTAGGTTTTTCTACACCTCGTACTCCTTTTCCACCTAGAGGAATTCATACTCCTGTAAATATGTCGGTCAGTCATCTGTGTTTACGCAAAGTCCTGAATCTTTTTTACATGGCGGTCCTTCTGTTCCTACTGGGTATCAATCTCTTTCTGGTACCTTTGCGGGAGCATCTCCTCAACCCATTGATCGTGGGTTATTAGTTGGAAACAGTGGTAATGTACCATTGAGTATAGGTGACATTTACATGATGTCAGGTTCAGTTCCCGTTACCCAACCTCAAGGTGGCCAATTACCGCCTGGGGGGCAACCTTCGTTAATGCCTGGGGGGCAACCTCAAGGTACTTCCTTCGTGTCTGGGGGGCAACCTCAAGGTCAGTACACTCCTATGGGGCAATACATACCTCAAGGTCAACCCCAGCCTCAATATGTACCCCAAAGTCAACCTCAGTATCAATGGCAACCTCAAGGATGGCAACCTTCAGGATGGCAACCCCAAGGGTATCAACCCCAAGGGTATCAACCTCAAGGATACCAACCTCAAGGTCAAGGTCAACCCCAGTACCCGTATTTACCTCAAGGTTATCAACCTACGGGTCAATACTCTGGTCAAAGTTATCAACCACCTCAAGGGCAATCACATGGCACTGCACCTTACAATTATCAACCCTATCCTCAATCCGGCTATGGATCTCAGTATCCTCAACCTGTTACGGGTCAGTACCCTGGAATGTTAGTGTGGGATCCATCACAGGGTCAACAGATGTCGCAACCAAGTATACAGTCGGTACCTCAAGCAGGACAACCTGTAGTTCCTGGTCCACCCCAGCAACCGCAACCTGTCCAGTCAAGTGTTCAGACCCCTGTAACTTCGGTAGTTACTCAGCCGCCAATTGCACCTGGTACTCCACCTCACACGGCTGCAGCAACTACCGCCACATCTACCATACTTACTTCTGGAGTATCGGCAGCTCCGGTTTCTACTGTCCCTGTAACCACTCCTCAGACATCTGTACCGTTGTCTGGATCTACGATTCAAACCACAGTCCAGATGCCTGTAGGCCAACCTGGTACAAGTACGGTTGTTACTACTCAACCTCAATTTGTTCAACCTCCGTACCAGGGACAGTATCAACCTGGGCAAGCTGCCCAACAACCGGTTTACCAGTATCAACCGTATCCTGGGTACACTTATCAACAACCTCAGCAACCCCAGTACGGTCCGGTTAATCCTGGTTTTCCAGGAGGATATAATATCCCAAATGCGACTCCTGTTCCTAGTTATCCTGGATATCCTCCTCCTGGGGCTGGTATTGTGACCCAGAATTTTAGAGATCCTAACCGGCAGTTACCGTTTATCGCGACTTTGGATTTACCAGACTTGACGCGCCTAACGAACGATCCAATTCAATATCTTCCGTTCTGGCCGCCAATGCCAAATAAGTTGCCCAGCGATATACCCAAGTTCGAAGGTAAGTCTGGAGAGGATCCGTCCAATCACGTGATGACTTACCACCTCTGGTGTGCTTCAAATTCCATCTCGGATGATTCGATCCGCTTACGTCTTTTTCAGCGTACACTCATTGGTCTCGCGGCCAAGTGGTACATTGAGTTACCACGGGCCTCTTTTTACAATTTTAGCCAGTTAGCTACCTCGTTCTTAACTCATTTTCAGTTACCAGTCAGATACGATAACGGTACAGAGTTATTAACTTCACTAAAACAATCGACCTCCACGTATATTTCTGATCACATTCATGAGTGGAGACGTCGAAGGAGATTAGTGAAAGTTTTTATCCCGGACCAAATCTTAGCTGAATGGTTTGTTAAATCATTATTACCAAGAATTACTGAAGATGTAGCTAAGGCCGGAGTAGTTACTGAGGAGCAAGTCATTGCTCAGGCACAATACCTTGACTTAGTTTACACACAGTCGGGTACATTACACGAGAAGATTCCGGATCTTCCAAAGTCGAACCAAATCGCTGCTGCTCCTTCGGGATCTCATGCCGCTGATGGTATCGTGACTACAAAGAGCAAGAAGAAGTCTTCCAAGGCTTCAACTACTCCAATTATCACTTTGCCCGATTCTCCGACAGGAGAGTCTTCTCCTGAACTTACCGCCGATATTCACGCTGTAGAGTCATCTACGGCCAAATCAAAAAACGGTGGAAAGAAGAAAGGAAAGAAGAAGGCTAAAGCAGACAAGGCTCCAAAGGAGAAAAATGAAAAGTCGGAAACCAATGACGAAAAACGCAAACCTCGATATCCTTGTCTCATTTGTGAAGAAGATCATTTTACGAGAGACTGCCCTCATCGGGCCGAGGTAGTGAAAATAGTCAAAGGTTCTCCCACTCCTGCTGTGTTAAAAAATCCATTTCCGGAGCAGGAAAATAAGATGATAGGTTCTTCTTCGAATGCCAGTGAAGAACCCATTTTGATGATGTCTCATGTGAGGATTGCGACTCGATCGCAAGATTATGGTAGTAAGGCTCCTGTTGATGGCAAGGAAGCAGAATCTTCTCACTCTAACCCATCAACCTCAGCTCCTGGTTCCGATCCACTACAGATCGAAAAACCTAACCCAGACTTAGTGATTAAGCCGCCCGCCAAGGGTGTACTTCGAAGGTCTGCTTTCAATCCACATGCGAGAGCAGCCCAGAATTACAACATTGTTGAGGACTTAGCTGTTTCACCTTCAGCAATGTCGGCACTCGAAGTGCTGCAATCATGCCCAGCACAACGAAAATTGCTTTTGTCGGCTATCGGAGCTGTCGATGTTCAGGACCCGAACCTAATGATCTTTGATCTAGAAAATAGTACACCACGTCTCCCCCATCAAATGGCTTTCCAAATTCCAGTGATAGTAAAAAACAGGCCTATTCATCGGACTGTGATTGATGAGGGAGCTTCTACGTGTATTATGTCGATTCAATGTTGGAGATCGCTTGGTTCTCCTTCGTTGAACCAATCCCCCACCATCCTTAAGGCCTTTGATGGCCGTGGGTTCCGTCCGTTTGGTATTCTACAAGAATTGCCTATAGGGGTTGAAGGTAAAACCGTTAGTCTGGATGTGGAAGTGGTTGATGCCCCTCTAGACTACAACCTTCTTTTGGGTCGAAGTTGGTCATATGCTATGACAGCGGTCGTTTCATCGGTCTTCAGAGTAATTAAGTTTCCACATAACGGTAAGATCGTGACTATTGATCAGCTGACATACTTTTCATCCGACCCAGCCTCTTCAGAGAGTATCCAACATGTTGGTAAGACGACAATCCCTTATAGGGACGTTGGTGTAGGTTTAGTTAAGGATTCCGGTTTACTGGGAACTTTTCCTCTCCCTCCACTCAGCGTAGAACCTTCGTTTGCAACAATTCATATGATCACGTCAGAAAACATTATTTATGATGATCCTTGGTATGTTCCATCTGACTCTGAGATAGACTCATTCGGTGATGTTATGCCATTGAGTCCGTATGAAATTGCTTATGAAGCTCTTATGTCTTTTACCGATTTTCATTCAACCGAAGTCGACCAAATGAATGTGGTCAGTGAAGAATCACTTTTCACCTCACCCTTAGAACGGATAGCGTTTCCCGAAGTCGTGTCATCTGACGAACAACTTCGCGAAATCCTAAGTGTAGACAATCTACCATGGGAGATCTCCATCACAGATCTTCGTTTTTACCTAAGGATGATGCATTTGAAAATGATTTTTCATCTATCTTTACCGCTGAATATGTCAAAGACGCTCAGGATCCAACGAAACATTCTGATTCAGAGTTGAATTTAGGGAATATTTCTCGTACTATTCCCATTGATATTTCAGTGAAGCCCGGAATCGAGGAAAACATTCATATAGGTGCCGCATGTACTGAAGAAGAAATCCAAACTTACAAGGCCCTATTCCAAGAATTCCGCGACGTGTTTGCCTGGTCTTACGAGGAAATGCCAGGAATCGATCCTGCCATTGTTGTTCATGAAATCAAAACCTACCCGGATGCTAAACCCATTCGGCAACGGTTGCGTCAGATTCACCCTCGAAAAGCGGCTGCGATTAAAGCAGAAGTCGAAAAGCTGTTGAAAGCAGGTTTCATTTATCCGATCCCGTTAACGGATTGGGTATCGAATATTGTTCCCGTCAATAAAAAACAAGGAACAATAAGAATCTGTATCGACTATAGGGATATCAATCGAGCTTGTCCAAAAGACAACTATCCTACGCCTTATATCGATCAAATTATTGATGATTGTGCCGGAAGTGAAATGTTTTCCTTCATGGATGGTTTCTCGGGCTATAATCAAATCAATATTCTACCTGCCGACCAACCAAAAACGGCATTCATTTGTCCATGGGGACATTTGCTTATTGCAAATTACCTTTTGGGCTTAAGAATGCCGGGGCCACTTTTCAACGGGCGATGTCTTATGCATTTCATGACATCAAGCACATTGTGCAACCCTATCTCGATGATTTGCCTGCTCATTCTTTACATCGAGCTGATCACCTTGTCCACCTACGAGCAATTTTATGAGGTGTAGGCATTATCGAATTCGGTTGAATCCCCACAAGTGTGTTTTCTGTATAGAAACAGGTCGATTGCTGGGATTTGTTGTTTCAAAAGCCGGCATTCGCGTCGATCCCTCGAAAGTCGAGGCTATCATCAAATTGCCTCCTCCTTCGAGTTTGCGCCAACTCCAAAGTTTGCAAGGGAAAGCAAACTTTTTACGCCGATTCATCCCAAACTACGCCGAGGTCACTAAAGGTTTTACACGGTTGTTGAAACAGAACACAATTCTTTTGGGACGAGATTGCCCAACAATCTTTTGATGCACTTAAACACGCGTTGACCCATGCACCGTTATTGCATCCTCCCAACTACAACCAGGACTACTTCTTATACCTCGCAGCTTCGCATTCCACCATTGGAATGGTGTTAGTTCAAGAAGATGAATTCGGAGCGGAGCATGTGATATATTATCTTAGTAGGACCTTGAATCCCACTGAGCTAAAATATTCGCATGTGGAGAAATTGGCCCTGGCAGCCGTTCAAGCTGTCCAGCGTTTTCCGTCACTACATTCTTCTCCGTAAAACTACGGTTATTTCGGATTGCAACCCTATGATTTATATTTTGACAAAACAACTGCTAGGGGGCAAGTACTCTAAATGGATTGTCATCCTGCAAGAGTTCGACTTGGAGTTCGAGAAGTCCAAGTCTAAGAAATCCTTAGTCTTTGCGGAATTGATGTGTGATTTCCCGAGTGCTGACACAGAGACTGTGGCAGAAGAGTCCATTGCGGACGAATCTTTGTTTCTTATCAGTACTGTAGATCCGTGGTACGGGGATATAATCATCTATCTCCAAACCCAAACCTTTCGGCCTGAAGCTTCCAAAGCAGAACGTCGAAAAATTCGGTTTCAATCCCAGCCATACAAAATTATTGGAGATACACTTTATCGCCGGGGGCAGACTTAGTTTTTCGACGTTGTTTAACTCACGAAGAGGCTGAGAGAGTTTTGAATGATTGTCACTCTGGAGCATGTGGCGGTCATATGTCTGGGTATGCCACAGCTCAGAAGGTGTTGCGCGCTGGCTATTTCTGGCCGTCTATGTTTAAGGATTGTATCATTGCAGTCAGGAAGTGCCACAACTGTCAAGTGTTTGATCGCAAGATGCGCGCTCCACCTGCTCCTCTCCACCCTATAATTGCCGTTGGTCCATTCGCCAAATGGGGTATCGACTTTATTACTTGTAACCCTCACTCGGCCGGGGGGCATGCGTATATCATCCTTGCGGTTGATTATTTTACTAAGTGGGCCGAGGCGATGCCTACATTCGACGCAAGCGGCAAAACAGCTGCAGTTTTCGTATTCAATCATATCATAACTAGGTTTGGTGTCCCACAAGCAATCATTACTGACCATGGGAGCCATTTTCGAAACGTCATGATGACTGAGCTTACAAGCCAGCTTGGTTTGCGCCACGATAGCTCTACTCCTTATTATCCGCAAGCCAACGGTTTGGTTGAGTCTATCAACAAAGTTCTAGTTATCATGATCCGACGAACCATTGGTGTTCATCGGTCGAATTGGCACAACATGTTATTTTCAGCGCTATGGGCATACCGAACCTCAGTGAAAAATTCAACAGGGTTCACTCCTTTCCAGCTAGTTTATGGCTTAGAAGCTGTGTTACCCATTGAATGCGAAATCCCATCACTTCAAATGGCTGTCGAATTACTTCCAGCTACTTCCGAAGAGGAGAAACGTTTATTATACTTGGCTAAATTAGATGAGACTCGACGTGACGCTACATTGGCAATCGAGACTCACGCGAAACGAATGAAAGCTCAGTATGATAGAAATGTAACCCCTCGAAGTTTTTCGGAAGGAGACCTAGTACTATTATATGATCAAGCTAACGATAAGCTAGGTGCCGGAAAATTCGTTCCCATGTGGCATGGGCCCTACATTGTAAAGCGAAAGCTAGCAAAAGGGGCTTATGAGTTAGTTGATTTTGATGGGGACTCTTTGGGTAAACCCAGAAATGGACTTTACCTAAAGAGGTATTATGCTTAAAATGATGGGTATGGAGAAATTTTTAGATAGGTTAGACTTTCTTTCTAGCTAGCAAGTGTGTTAGTTTAGTCAGTGTGCTTAGCTTAGAGAGTGTGGTTTTTCGTCGTTATTTTGGCTTATCTTGGTTTTACTCTTGATATTGTAGATGTCGACGCCTCTCCAAACATACATTGGATTTGCTGATGGTGCTTGTCGTAGTACACGGAATATCTCTTCCGCAGCTTGGGTTATCTATTCGCCCTCTGACGAGTTAGTTTCTATGCATGGGGTAAGCCTCGGTCAAACAACGAATAACATTGCAGAATACAGTGCAGTGGTTGAATTATTATCCGAATCTATTTCATTTGGAATTCGACGTTTGATAGTGAGGTTAGATTCTGAACTTGTTGTATTACAGCTTAATAGAGTTTATGCCATTAGAAATCCTGTGTTATTAAGGTTGTTTTTGAGAGTGCGTCTCTTGGAACGTGAATTTGATTACATTGAATATCAACATATTCCAAGGTCCTTAATACATTAGCAGATGCAATTGCTTCTCGAGTGTTGGACAGACATTTACAATAATCATGCAAGTAAATTTAAAAACATTTCATCATACATGTTAAACAAGATAAGCCGGTAATAGTGATATATATAGATAGAAGTGTGTCAAAAATATATACATCGTCTTCGATCATAGGTTGAAAACACCTTATGATCGGCAAAATGATAGTACAAAAAGTCAAAAATGTCACATGTGACTACAAAAGTGACTAGTCAATCACTGGTGGTGCTCTCTGTATGACACCACTGCGCGGGCTACCTTACGCAAAAATCTCCTAAACGGTCCAGGGACCGCAACTACGAAACGCTGAAGCCTGATAGGAATGTCATCCATAGTAGTCTCAGGTATATCTGCCGTGAGACGCTCTAGATCATGCTCCAACTCAGCTAGTACTTCTGCTGCCGCGTCCTGTGGGGCCGGTACCGGTGCAGCTGGATGTAGTCTATCAAAAGGCCGGAGGTTGGCTGGACGCTGTGGACCAACATCTGCATTTTGAAAGTTTTACTATTAGTTTTGAGACGATATATATGAAAAATAAAAAATACATAATTAGAAAACTTGTGAAAATAAAAAGTACCTCTGTCATCCCATTGTTCTCCTGTGGAAGAACCATGTCCGGATCACCTCTGAAATCCATTCCGGCATACGGAAAGTCCTGTATCGCAAAAACCTGGTCCTCTAACCAGTGAAAGTAACTATCTGAGAATCGAACCACTGCCGCACCCTCGTCAGGATGCCGGGCCATCACCGCAACCCATCGTATCAGCTTTGGCTCCCGAGGACCCAGATATCAACAGTGAGTTGCTGAGGGATCAGCATTGGAACTCTCTCCAAGGCAAAGCTCACGACTATAGGCCCATATCCAAAAGTCTTTAGTCGTCCGTTCTTTGCCTTGGTCAGTTGGCTCTTCATATGAGCCGACACAGCTTCACACCAGTTGAAAATGGTGCCTTGGTAACAGTCAATTGCCATCCGCATTTGGGATCCGGAAGCAATGTGTAAAGCGGCCGCGCCGCAAATTCTGGTGACCGTGAACGCTATGACTTTGAGTTCAGGCAGAGTGATGTGTTTTATCTCTATGCCTTTTGAATGGTGAGCCCCACGTGTGCACCAATCCTCGCGGAGACTATCAAGGGGTTGGCCACCCGGCCTAGTCCCCGCAAGATTGAGTTGCTCGCCTCTGTTTGGCAAGCCAGTGAGAAAGTATACATCCGAGGGCTCTATCTCGAGCTGGTGCCCTCCTATGTAAAAGCATTGTTCTTGAACGTTCCATCGCTCAACCAGCCATTCCAAGAATCTTACCTGGCCCCTCATGCCCGGTATGGTCCAATATTTGTATAATCCGCATGCTCTTAGGGCATCCAGGGAAGGTTGATGATTTATTGCAGCTTCATCTTCCTCTACATGCTCTCTTTCTCTCCAGTCTAACATGATTAATGCCCTGCATATCAAAAATAGCAATTAGAAATTGATTTGAGGATTTTTGGTAGGTTTTTGAGGGAGTTGGGGTTTTGAAATGCGCACTTCTCGGAAGACGCACCCTGGCTTTGTAGCACAGGGCGCCCGGACGCGGCTGGCCTGAAGGCGGGCTGCGTCTTCTGACCGTTTTCCCGTATGAGAAAAAGTCGGGGGACGCAGGTCACCCGAAGGGCACCTGCGTCTGCCGAGAGGTGCATTCCAAAACCAAAACCCCCCCAAAAAATGAAACTAAGACCTAAAAATTAATTCTAAACGGATAGAAATGCAGAGTAGGATGTGTAAAATACCTGGGTGAGACGGCGTTCGATTCCGACGGTCAGATTTTCCGCAGCGACCACGGGAAGTTTCTTGTCAAAAGCTCCTTTTTCAACCTCCAAAGTCAAACGGTAAAAATGACATGGTAAAAGGTCTTTTTATAGGTTTTTTGGATGAATTAGTTCATTTTTTACCATGAAAAGATGTTTTTCGACGTATTTTTGCCCATTTTAAACAGGTATGAGTAATGTGTTGCTTTTGTGCAGGACAAAGGGATTTCGATGGAAATTGTCATTTTTCACAAATAAAAATATCAGAGTCATCTTTTAAGCCCTTTTCTGAATCCTAAAACATGAAAAGATTGCCGAGCGTTTCTTTTACACTCGTTAAAACGGAATTAAAAGACGGTCCCCTTTTAGCTCTTTTCTGACCGTAAAATCAGGAAAAGATTGCCGGGTTTTTGTCGTTTCAAACTCGATAAGGAAATAAAACGACGTGTCCTTGATCGCTTTTTACTTTTCAGGTCGACGACACTATTATGAAAGTACTCCTTGGTCGCAAGATCAAGCGGTTCCCCCAGGTATTATTTTATACTTTTTCGGGCTTGAGGGACACAAATTTACGAAAAAGTTCAACGTGGAGTTTCCTTAAGTTTTTCAGACTCTCTAAAATTGAAAAACGCCGAGTTTCTCCTATACTGGGCTCGTTAAACTTTTACAGTAAAGGACCTGTTCAATTACAAACAGGAACGAACCACTCCTTCCTAGGGTTCGAATTTAAACTAGGTTGGACTCGTCCGAAGGATGAGCTTATAATCAAGCATATGTTATCCTCCTCAAGCTTGTTAAAAATAAAGAGGTACTTGCCAGAAATGGTGGGGGAAAAGAAAGAAGAATGAGCCTATTTGTTACCTTTTGTCTCAAAAGAAACTTTATTACCGCTCTTGAACACGACACTTTTCATTCACCTGGGTTAGGAAATCTTTTACCTCACAGTTGACCAAACCACTTTGAAAATCTTTAACCTGGTTCCGGGGATTAACTTTGAGTTATTCGTCACCAAGCCATCTGTCGTGTCGTTATGTGTTCAAGAGGTCTGCAAGCAAAACTTTCATCTGCAAAAATACTTGTCATCCATTTGACCATCCCTGAGTCAGTCCTTACAGCAACATTTCTTCAACTTGAACAATGATTTCGTGTTGCAGGCTTGCCTGCAACGAGTCGCTTTCTATCGACATCGACACATTATCTAGAAAGATGACTTAGGAATCGACAGTACCTTGAAGTCTGCATGCATCAATGGCAGGTTTCTCGCCTTTGACGTCAGTTTACATCATTGACTTTCGATCAAAGGATTCCGTGAAGTGTTCGACATCAAAACATCTATTCACATTTCACGGGTTGTGCTTGGTACTTTGAGAACCATTGACATTACTGGTGGTCTCTCTCACGCTTGTTAACAGTTCACATCATCGACTGGTAATCAAGTGGTTTCTAACATGTTCGACATCAAATCATTTAATCACATGGTTAGAATCGTACCAATTCGGGAAGTAGAAGTGAAGACCCTGGATCTAGTTTCTACCATCCAGGCTGCGAGGAGTTTTGTATTCATTGTCTATGTAGACTAATCACAAACAGATGGCTGCGTCCATACTGCGTCTACAAAAGTCTATAAAAATGATGTACTGCAAGATCATTCCTATATCAGAATAGTTAGTCCATTAGTTAAAGTTTTGAATCTGAGTATGGGAATGCCTACCTCAGTGATGATATAATCTTATACATGTATTTTGTGTTGAAAATTGCAGGTTCCAACCAGGTCATCCACAAGACAATCCTTGAAATGATAAAGTGCTTCACCCTTCCTAGAATTACAAAACCCTAATCTATTCCAGGCTTCGCACTTTAGGGGGCAATCTGTTACACTAAAAAATGTCACCATGACCACTTACAGTTAGTATGGCTCAAATCAACAGTCATGCTACCCTCTTAGGCAAGTCTTATGCCTCTGCTATCCATCTCAAACTCAAAAAAGAGAGAAAGTCTTGTAAAAAATGTGTTTATCTCTGGGGTCGCAGGTTCTCTCTAGCCTTACCTGCGGGGACGCTTACCATGTTCACAAAAGCTGCGTCCATGGACGCTCTGTATGTTAAGGGACAGGTGCGTCCTTCTGTAAAAGGCAAAATGCGCGAGTTTCATCTTAAAAAAGTTACTTGTGGTTACTTCTAGAACCTTCTAGAGGTCGGTTTGATGAAATGGATGCGCCTCCAGTTGGTTCATGTATCTCTATTAAGAGGGAACTTATCCCATCAATAAGGGAGCTATCCCACCCAAAGAGGGGGATTATCCCATTGATAGTGGACCTGAATAACCTCTTTACAGCACTATAAATAAAGACATTGAGCCAGAGGGAGGAGAGGTTAGAGCTATACATTTTCTTTGGGTAAACGCTGCAGGAATTAGGACTCCCATTTAGAGCCTTGTGAGGAGAGATTGTCTTTGCTTGATTCTACTTGGAAGTGGGTGAGATTTGTCAAAGTAGAGGAAAACCCTTGATGGACCCTGGGAGGAACTTGCACAACACCAAGGCCAGGTTGTAAGAGTTTCTTTGTTTCGTTATTAATACAAACTGGTTTATTTTTCTCAATAGCTTGTGTTAATGAGTTATTTCATGTGTTCCTTGGTCTGCATGTTGAATATATGTTTTATTATATGAAATACAAGTGCTTGGTAATTGTTTGATTGTTTGTGGTTGCAGGAATTGACATGAAGGAGGAGCTCATCCGGATCGGCAAGGACGGACTACAACAACAGCGTTTTGGAATAAGGTAAGCCTAAACACTCGTAGTTTTCATGTTATAAAAGGTATATTTAGAGAAAGATCACTCCATTTTGTCTTGTTTGTCGCTAGAGAGTTTAGACTCCTAGGGAGGTCAGTTGTGTCCGCACAAACGACTTTTTCTGCCACGACACTTTCCACACTCCATTAATAGCTCATTTTGATTTTTCCTGCCCCTCTTCTTTCCTGGATTTCTGGTCGCTAATCCTGGAGTTAATTTCATAGTTTTCACACCTCTGTGCTCTTGCTTGTGAATATTTTTACCTTTCTCCAACTCTTTTTCTACGTTTTCCACAAAAACAACTGTTATATTCTATTACATTCTTCTTGGGGTAGTGAATCTATTCCTCCTTTGGTTCCCTGCCTTAAGAATCCTTCCAAATCCAGGTTTTCCTTGTCGAGAATTTCCTAAAGTTCATGATCTTCCAGATCTATTTCACTATGGGTCATTTCCTGGTCTGTTTCCATTTTTGTTTCACTCATTGACCTTTCTTTTTGATAGCCCATATCTTGAGTTTGTGTGTTATTTTCTTCTCGCTCTTTCTCATTAGGACCTACTTCCTGAGATTGATTTTCCTTTGCATTTTCTTCATTCTCTTCTAGCACTTGGGACTTGTTCTGATTGACCTTCTACACCTCCTCCTTTTCCTCTACTAGTCACCCTCTGAAAACTTTCTGAGTCCTTCCTTGTATTGAGTTTCACTTTGCTATCTTCTTCACTGAGGGCGCAGTCTCTGAATAGATGACCATGCTCATGGCATCTGTGGCATCTGAATGGGATATGCTTATAGTCCACTGTCTGCACCCACTCCTCATCGAAAACTTCCAAAATGAATTCATTTGGAAGAGCTCCTGATAGATCCATTTCCACACATATCCTTGCAAAGGAGGTGTATTTCCTTCTTCTTGTAGCTTCAGAAACTTTGACAAAACGCCCTAGTTTATTGCCAATGGCCACTAGTGATTCCATTTGCCAATAATCTAGAGGTAGAGAATAGAGCCTTACCCAAACTGGAACTGAAGTGAAAGTCTCCCGCTCTGGGACAAAGTTCATCATCCAAGGCCTCATATAGAGACCGGCTGCTGCATAAAAGTATGGTCCTCCTTCGAATATTCTGTCTTTATCTTCGATATTTGAGAACACCACTGTAAAGAATCCCTTTGACCCAAGCTACAAGTCAATGTTTCCTTTGGGTTTCCAGTGATACTTGATCCACATATGTAAAGCTTTTTCAGTGGGCCATAGTCCCATGAATTTACAGATAATGGCATAGGTCCCCATGTGTTCCCTATGCGCCTGCAGAGCAGGATCATTTAATATTACTCTGGCAATGATTTCTGCTTTTGGTTTGCAGGGTCCCTTCTGCTTTTTGTCTCTTGAACCTAGATTTTTTTCTTCTTGCTCCTTGTCTTTTGTGCCATTGTTTTCCTTGGTCTTGGTCCCATCTGTCTCCTTTTCATTATCCTTGTTCCTTTCCTCTGCCAAACCTTTGCTGTTCTCCACCGGTGTTTTTCCTTTTCTAGTTACAACATCCTTGTAGGAGGGAGTCGAGCTCCCTCCTCTGTCGCCCTCCATTGGAAACAATCTCTGCAACTTGCGCTAACCCTAGCAGCTCGCAGCTCGCTCTCCTCTTTTCGTGTCCTGTAAACCTCACAACTCTTGGCAAACATTCTAGGGATTAGTATTTTAATTAAGTATTAACTAAATTATAATGTTAATAATTATGGGAGGGTGTTTAAGAACCATTAGGAACCTAGATGAACTTGCACATGGTGCTAACAATGGTCTCAACAATGCCATCATAATGCTAGAATCCATTACAATTTCATATCCCAATGTCTATCTCGTATGTTTCAGGCACTAAATTTAATTTCTTTGGGGGTTTTGGAGGTTAGAGTTTGGGGTTCATTTAGGGCATGATTTATTTTTGGTCCTTTTGAATTGCAACTTGTTAGTGTCATGATCATTAAAGTTATGGGAGGTTGGACATTCCTTTTCATCAAGGAAGACTAATAATTAGACTAGCCATAAAGCTTCATCCATTTTAATGTAGATTGTGTTTGTGGATTGGTAGATTGTGTTTATAGATCACAATCCACAATGATTTAAGTTCTAGTGTGTGTTTGCTAAATTATAAATATGAAAATTTTATTTGGTTATATACTTGCATTCAAAACCTAATCTTTTGATATGTATGAGTGTAACCCATAATAATATGAATAAACCCTAAACCATATCATTTTTATGTATATGCTTACTTTTGAAGTTTATATTATCTTTTAATATATAAAAACATAATCTACAATAATATAGCTAAAAAATTATTCATACCTTTTAACATGTCCAACTAAATAAACGGTGTTTCCTATTTCCGATCTTATAGCAATATTAATGCTATCTGACATGCGAGCGGAATAGCCATCGCCCTCTGAGTGACAACATGTGGAGAGAGAGGGCGAGCGTGGAGAGGGCACTCCATGGCTATTCCCCTTACATGTCAGATAGCATTAATATTGTTATAGGGTCGGAAATAGGAATCGCCCTAAATAAACACCCCATAATATCTAATATTTGAACTAACATTTATTGTTAACTTATAAATCCTATTTATGTATATGCATTTGCTTTTAGAACTATTAATTTTTTTGGTACACATGAACATAAAACATAATATATAATAATATTGTATTTTTAATATACATTATTAAATGATAAAAAAATATAAATAGTTTAATATTTCTTTTAATATTCATTATTTAGTCAATTATAACGTACTTAGAATTTATGATTCAAATATCACATCTATATATCAAAACCAACTCCACACATTAGTGACCTCTACACTTTAATCATTGTCTTAAATTAATTTATGCAAGTCCTTTTGTGAGCGGGTTAGATAAATCTCAGATCCCAATGTAACGGGTGTTACTGATTTATTCAAAAAAGTTTATAGGGAAAGTGGATTGCGTGGTCTGTGAGGAAGAGGTCTGTGAGTGGTTCCATGGGAGTATAAGATGGTTGTGAATGAATAATTCTATTTCTGGTTTGAAAATATATAATTAAGAAGCTCCTTAATTATAAGATTTTATTTTGTTTTTTGGTTTTGTTTTGTTTTTTTTAATTAAATTCGGAGATTATAAATTTTATTATTAATTTATTTAAATATATGTTTTTAATAGATAAATAAATTTTTGGGTTTAAAAATCTTTAAAGCACTCAAATTACGTAAATTATAAAATTTAAATTTACAATTCTAAAAAATCTATAAATATTTAATAAATTCAATTAAAAAATAAAAAAAAATCTAATATTTATATTATATCTAATTTATTTTCTCTATTCTTATATATATTAGGAATTGTGTAAATTTTCTATTTATCTTATTATTTCTTGCCGCACCATGGTAATAACACATTCACAATGCATTGATGTTGACATTAAATTTAAATTCACTAAAAAATTAAACGACGTGATCTAATGTTTACATTTGAGAAAATTTTAATTTAATTAATTAATTTTTATTTTTTTAAATCTAAATTTTCTATGTTCTGATTGGTTAAATTGTTTGGAGTCTTATTTCATAATGATAATATGGTTGTCGTTCGTACATTGACGGATATCATCATTATTGCATGTTTACCCATGTTTACCCTAGATCCATTATTACATGTGTACCATAGGTCTAGGTAGATTTTGTTTTTAATAAAATAATTTAAATTCTCTGTCGCGTAAGTTCAACCTGTTCCCACCATTTCAAGTGAGAATAAATGAAACCATATAATGGTGTTCAGAACTAGCAGTGTTTAACAAATAACGAAGCTCTGGCTATTAAATATTTATATTCATTTAGTTGAGGATTCATATTTATATTCATTTAGTTTAGAATGAATCCTGGCTATTAGACTGGAAAATTAAAGATGTTTGGCGAAGGATCGACCTCTTTGTCAATGTATCCATCACATCGTTCCCCATCTTTAATGAAGAACGAAGCTTTACCAAGCTCAAAGCTCAAGACATCAAAGTCTGCCACAAAAGAGGAACCTGGTTGATATGGAAATCAGAGTTGAAAAAAGAAAAGCCAACGACGACTAAGAATCTCCAAACTGCTACACAGACGCTTTCAGTAAACTCAATCTTCAGAACTCCCATGTGACAAGGAGCTTCGATTTTGAACCTGAAGCCAAGGAGCTTGGATTTTGAACCTGCAGCCAAGGTAATACAAAATTTTCATTTTTGTTGTTCATTTTCATTTTGTTCGTGCACTTTTGTGTAGGTCTCAATCACTCGTTGTTTTTTTCCTATAGTTCTAAAGATCCCTGTTCTAGTGGCTACCAACACTCAACTACGCTCAACTATCCAAAAATATCCAAACTTCAAGTATGCTCAACTATCCAAACTTCAAGTGGAAGTAAAGCCTGCCCATTTGAACAATTAGAAACATCATTAGAAGATTCACTTCTCAATCTATTGAACTCAATCAATCTCGTCCCAGAAGCATGAGCAGGCTCACCAGCCTGATAACAGGAGACTTTCAACTTCCTCAACAGAATAGCCAGATGGTTTAAGTGTTTAAGCTCTGTCTCTCCATTGATTTAAGAAATATTGATGAAGATGACCTCAATTGCCCCTAATAATTACTAGGGCAAGGTAGTAAGTAAAGGGTTCATATATGCCCCGTATATTATCTTCTGTTATCCATCCATCTCTTGGCAATGCTGGTAGTGCTGTTGTGAGCTGGCTGTAATGAAAAAAAGTTTCTAATGCATTCTAGATGTATCTGCTACTACTGCTGAACAATCACTGGTAGCAAGTCTAAGCTCCTAGATAACAAATTCCAGATTTCATCAATATAGCCAACAACTTGTTTTAACATTGCCCATGCTTAATTGCTTCTTTTGGAAAATATAGTTGTGTAATATGCACAAATTCCTGCTATTAAAATCGAAAGGAATTCCATTTCAAGTTAAGCACTCTGATTCAATCTCAAAAGAAGGAAGGGAAGCCAAGCGATGTGGCTACTACAGGTCAAGGCTTGAGGGAAAGGAAGGCAAGTGACATAGCTGCTACTGATCAGGGTTGTGGATAAGATGGGACACTTGTGTTGTTCATGCAAAACACAAACTTGAAACTGTAAGCCTGGTTTTCAAAGAAGAACAGCTGGCTCGTCCGGGGAATGGCGTCCATGTAAATAGAAAAATTAAAGAAAAATAAAATTATTAAACATATGTTGACTTAATTAAATATATTTTGTATTCATATGGTTGATAAATACATAGTTCTTCGCATTGGGAAGGCAATTTCTGCTTACCAAACATAAGTATTCATGGATATGCATTTAACATGGAGGTTTCAATTTCTATGTAGAACATAATGCATTCTTGAGGTCAATTTATCATCTGTAACTCTTGCTCCTGATTTTTGAAAGCTTCCTCTAATATCACAGATAACCCATTATAGACCATGATCAATACAATATAAATCAATAAGAACATATTAGTAATACCCAATAGATAAATCTTCAGACAATAATTTCATCAAGAATTACTGATGCTAATTAACCTCTCAATAACTCAATACCTATCTGCTTGTGTTCATTGGTTTGACTCAACATCTAATTTTATAATTTCTCCTTCTCTAGATTACAAGATTCTTCTAGTTCCCAAAGCCAGCAAATGCAGGCTCGATGTTTCTTGATATATTCTGTCATTTGCTCACTCTTGGCCAGTTTATCATCAAATACCTCTGCGATTAAGCACTACAGTAATTATCAACTAAGACAGTAACATCGAAAACAAGGTCTTGTATGCACCTCGAGTTCATGAAGGTCGAGGTTATTATCAGCTAATGCATTGACATCTAAAACTGGGTCTTGCCCTGTTTATAATCAAATTCATTTGTGATTAAGCACTCCAGTTATTATCAACTAACACAGTGACTTCTAAAATTGGGTTTTGTATGGACCTCGAGTTCCTGAAGTTCAAGGTCACGTATCTTGAATACCAATATTCAAAACACTGGTAATTTGTCTGAATTTCGACATGCTTCCCAACTTCAAAGTATCAAACAAGGGTTTTATATGGGTTTGTGTCATCTTCAAGGCACCCAACACACTATTTAGTTTAATGTGCCGTTACACACACAAAGTGTTGATGCATCTCGCTATCCCTACCTGAGTTTTAGAGCAGTTTGTTGCAATGATAGCTTATGAACATCTAACTGTATCTTGTTCTGAACTCGTTGTAAAGCTCTATGCTCTACCCTTAACATTTAGCTATTTGAAATGTAGAAATGGACAAAAAAATAACTACAGCTCTAAGAAAAGTATACCATGTAATCAAATTTAGTTTTTCCCTTAATCTTCATATTGAGCAGGGCTTCAACACCATCTTTAGTAAAAACTTCTGAAACATCTGTTTGTGCATTGGGGTTCCCACTGTCAGCAAGATCTGATAGTTCTTGACCGGCAATCACTTCAGAGAAGGCTTGGTGAGCCCTTATCTTTGGGGAAGTAACCATTAGCTTAGTCCCAAATATATCACGCCCAATCCTCTGTTTCTTATCATAGGGACTAGCAATCACCTCCCCTTTATTTTCCTTATGCTGCATTTTTCAAAAACCAAAAATTCATCATTAAGCATACAAAAGCCCATTTTCATGATAAAAATCATTATCAGTAAATATAGAGCAACCCTTCTCAAAAGAACATATTTATCGAATAATTTACATAAATCCACTTCAAAACTAGATTAAGATTGAGAAATACAGATATGAGAATCAATATCTATGTATTTTTACTTACACTGTAAGGACTCTTATGTCCACTGGGCAGGGGATTTGGGTTGCTTTGCAAATGCCTTCATTTTCGATATGTAAATCTTTGTTATATTTTCAACAAAACTCAATCCCCCAACTTTGCAGTCCTATCAATGCATGTGCATTAAACACATCAGTGTTCTTAGAGCTCTTTGTGACCACAAGTCGAACCCTTATCTAGTGTCGTTCACTAAATAAGAACCCAGTGAAGCCAACAATACTAGATCTTACATATGGTATAAAGACAATCACTGGCAGCAAGTCTGAACTCCTAGATAACAAATTTTGGATTTCATCAATATAGCAAAGCATTCAAATCAATAGTTTGTTTTAACATTGCCCATGCTTAATTGCTTCTTTTGGAAAATATAGTTGTGTAATATGCACAAATTCCTGCTATTAAAATTGAAAGGAATTCTATTTCAAGTTAAGCACTCTGATTCAATCTCAAAAGAGGGAAGGGAAGCCAAGCGATGTGGCTGCTACAGGTCAAGGCTTGAGGGAAAGGAAGGCAAGGAAAGAAAAACAATTGGCTCGTCTGGGGAATGACGTCCATATAAATAGAAAAATTAAGGAAAAATAAAATTATCAAACATATGTTGACTTAATTAAATATATTTTGTATTCATATGATTGATAAATACATAATTCTTCACAACGGGAAGGTAATTTCTGCTTACCAAACGTAAGTATTCCTGTATATTCATTTACCATGGAGGTTTCGATTTCTATGCAACGTGTTAGAAATATTATTAGATATGCATTTAACATGGAGGTTTCAATTTCTATGCAACGTGTTAGAACGATTCCTTATTGCTCAGGTTGATCAACATGGGAGGGTCCTAGTGTTCTAGAAATTTGTTTGGTGGCTTGTTAGTTTATCCAGTTGGAAAATTTGAGTTTTCGATATGGAGTTTAAGCATTTCTCCTAAACCTTATGTAAATGTAATGAATGCGAGTTCTCATTAAGGGATGGATGGGTGTTTGCAGGAGTGCGATTATCTATGTAACTGTACTTAGTTGCTTCTACATGTTTTTAGTTTTCAATTACTAAGGTAATTGTAATTAGTTGTTACATGTGTCCTTACCTATTAGTTGCTTCAATGCAATATTATTCTGTTTTGTAAATGGTGTAGCATTATCCTTTTGTTTACTTGAAGGTTGGTCTTTCCTTTGTTCATGGAAGCCAGAGAAGTTCATTCATTAATATTAATTCCCTTGGTTTTTTATTGAATCTAAAGTTCATTCTTTTTTTTTTTGCTGAAGCAAGAGACGTTCCTTCTATTTCATTAATCCAAAAGTAATGTTACATAATGTACAATAAATCGTCCAACTTCATGGACTCAGGAAAAAAAGGGTTTCCTGCCGAAGACAAAACCCCCAACCCTACACCAGTTGTCACCAAACCCTCAAATTACATACTCTGTTGGGCTATATGATCCCCCAACCATAGGAAAAACTCCAGAAACTCCCACTCACCCACTGCTCGGAAAAACATCAACAGTCACCACCATCCATGCTTTTTGTGCAAACAAACAGTTGAGGGAAAAAACGCCCTGACAAGACGAGTGGAGAAAAATGACCTGGCCCCACAAAACAGCATGGTAATTCCTGATCGTAGATCTGGGCAGCGGGATCCCATGGCCAGGAGCAATATCGAACTACCTAATCTGACAGAATGTTAGTGAGAGATGGGGGGTGGTATTCAATTCCACCCCCCTGCCACGTGTTGGAAGTCGAATGGAATCGCTTCCAAATCTCCAAAACCATTTTCCGCTCAAGAGCCATGCGATTGCTTGAAAACCATCTTGGGCACAGTTTTCCTTCCCAAAAGTGGAATGAGGGGATATTACCGCTGCCAGTAAAAACAATCCTCCCTTCCCGCGCATTCTTTCTTTGGAACCTAAACCAGAGACTGTGGCTAACTTTGCTTGCCCTCCTCCAAAGTACATACTAAAAGACTGAGGTCGAACTTGTTGAGAAAAATTCATTCCGTGCCTGTCACCCTGGCGCGATGTCGAAATACTTCTCTGTCCTCTACTGCTTGCTCGTCACAGAGAGCTTTTAATATGCTTTGAGGCATCTCCTGCCACTTCATCACAATCTTGCATTCTGAATTGTTCACACCTTGGTTGGCCAAGATGTCCACTAGTTTATTGGCTTTTCATCGAACATGGTTGAAACTAATAGTTCGAAGTCCCTGGAGATGTCTTTGAATTCTTTGGTAAACCTGGATTAGTCTCCAGTGATTTGAGACTTTCTCCGGCCCAGTTCCACAACTGATTCTTTTCACAGAGTTTATGGTTATCTATGAGTCTGCTTCTATAATGACATTTGAGCCATGGTCCTGCATCAGAAACTCTAGGCATTGCTCCAAAGCCATTAATTCAGCCATATTGTTGGTGGATCTTCCTAAATGGTAGTGGAAGATAAAGATAATGCCTCCTTCTTCATCTCTTAACACCCCTCCAAAACCAGCTTGTTATAGACACTTTTGTGCCTAACAGCATGGAGCATGAAATGTCAATAATCTGAGGGATCCAAAGTCCCTAAACATGTTGTTCTTACCCTTAGAGGAACAAGGTCAGCAAACCACATCACTAAAAATCAGTTCTCCACCTAAAAACACTCAAAAACAGGCTATTTCTGGATCATGTCAGCTGCTCCACTGAGCATCTGCGCTGAATGTCAACTGCTCCACTCTGTACCTGCGCTGAATGTCAAATCTAATGAAGGCTACCTGCGCTGGGCGAGATTGGCCAAGTGGCACAGTCATTCTGCAAGGTGTCAATTGCCCAGGAAGCTTCCAAACTGACACTTGGGTCAAGAAATTCGCCTTGTGATGAGTAAGAGGGTCTTGATCTCCAAGTGGACTCAAGAACTGAAGATTAACTAAAGTGGGAGAGGACACTAGTCAGCTTCATGCCAGCCTCAAGCTGACTCATCCTTTCTCCAAAACTCCTATATATAGAGCTCTCTCATGAGGTCTAAAGAGGCTGGAATTTGGTGCAAGTAAGGAAGCGCTGTTGGTTTGAGTATAGAACTATTGGGTGATTTGCTTGAAGGAGGTGAAGAGGAGATTTCTTTCTGCTGGGAGGTGTTGCTGGATTGGGCCTCTTATGGTTGTAACACTCTCAGAACTTTACTTCTTCCATTAATAAAGCATTTGAGGTTCTTCTATATGCATGTGTCTTTGTGGCGTATTGATGCTTGTATATTTGATTTATTCTAATCCTTGAATCAATTATGGATGTATGCTTCTTGTAGTTTCCTTTTCTTGTGCTTTTGTAGGATCTTTGTGTAGCTGGGCCAGTGAAAGAGCAAGGAGCTGGGAGCAAGCAGCAAAGAGGGAAGATTGGATCAATCATTAGCGGAAGATAACGGTTAGTGGATCTCTTCCTCCTCTCTCTTACATCTCATAAAGAAGTAATCTTAAATAGCTTTGCATTCGGTTGTTGCTGAGGTACTATCACCCTTAGAGTGGGATAGGGTCATTCCGTATTGGATACTTTTCCCAACAACAAATTGGCGACTCCACTGGGGATCGTATCTTGTTGGTTGTTTGTGTTTTTTGCTATTCATTTCATAAACAAAGGGAGTACCGAATCGAACTGTATTTGGATCTTTCAAATACAAAGTAGAGGGCAGCTACTCTAGCTCAGTTTCTGGGCAAGTTTATGATTTGAAGAGCTGATCCACAAGGACTCTAAATAGCTCTTAGTGATAGCTTTTCATCCTCCTTTTCATCCCTTAGTGTGTACTTGACAGATAGCTTCTGATTTGGCCAAAAACTGTGAATTTTTGAGCAATCTGTGACCCGGAAACTGAGAAAAACGAAAGTTTGAATCTTCAATGCAGGTGTTGTGAAGGCAGTCTGCATTTCAGCGCAGTTCCCGAAGGGGCTACCTGCGCTGAATGTCAAACTGACAGTTTACCACCTGCGCTGAACCAGTTTTGCCTAGTGCTACTAGGGTTTCCTGCTGTTTCTTGCCCTGTTTTCACTCTTGTTTTTGCTGCCTGTTACCAGTCAATGTGCCTATCTGAAACCAACTTTCCTTGTCACTATTCCGCCTCGGTTGTATAAAGAAACTGTGTTTGTTCTGTGTATTTCTTGTGCATTTACAGTTTCCCATAACGAAAAGTGAACTAGTCTTGTTGTGGCCTCTTAGATCTAGACCCGTGAGAAAGTGTCGTTTTGATCTTAAGAGTTAGTTTATTTGCTGTTCATAGCTGATTGAGCTTTTGCTTTCGTCATATGGTTTGAATTTATATATTTCTAGTGTCGAAACAAGTAAATCTTAAGGTGTCTTTTGATTTTGGACAAGCTTGTTTGCTTTCACTTGAAATTGAATTCAAAGTTATACAACAACTTTCTTTTTGTATTGCACCAACATTAAGAAAGAGAAAAGAAATACCTGCATTTTGCATTTTGCATATAAGTTTGTATGTTGATTTAATGAAAAAGTGCATTAGCGAGTGCTCTTTGATCTGTGTGAAAAGATTTTGTCTCTCTTTTCCCTCAATAGTTAAGATTTTCATAAGTCGAAAAGATTGAAAAAGCTTGCTTCTCATCTTAGACTGCATTTAGGAATTTGTATCAATACATCTCATGGTGAACCTTGAAAGGCAAACTTTAAAAAGATCAACTTAAAATATATTGAATGAACCTAACAATGCTTTGAAACATAACGCAAACATCTAGAGGTCTAAGCTAGAGACGTGTTCCGGCGTCGTTAAACGTAGTGACTGTCGATCTCGACGAAGGTGGGTGATTCCTCCTGAGAGTCGGTGGCACTAATACGGACTTGTGCTCCCACGTACCGTCGCGTATATATTGGGAGACCCCTATAGGCATATATCTTTTATCCATAGGAAGCCGTGTCGGCCGCCCTACTGATCGCAATGCAGTGAACACAGCATTCACGAAGATCGACCACCCGTACCGTAAAACGTATTCTGTGGTTTTGCGAAAGGTTTGGCACACCCTCTGCCTAGATCTCCAGAGCAGTTTCTTTTGGCCTTTTTCAAACTCTATAACTGAAAAAGTCCATCCGAGCATTTGTCCCTTCGGGCTCGATAAAACATCGAAGGAGACTAGAGTCATCTTTAGCTTTTTCTCGACTCTTTAAAACTGAAAAAGCAAGTTGTGTCTAAAGCGTCGTTATAAAATTTATTTTAAGCGGAATAATCATCACCTTTCCCTCGTTGATCTTCGAAGTTAGTCCACCACAAGTGGAAGTTCCTGTAGAATCGCTAAGAAATCTTTTGGATAGACTAGATATGTCTGAACAACTGTCGACATCTAGGACTGTGTCGTCCGACACAGCAGCAGCAGAGCCTCCTGCTGCTACTCCAACGATGTTCGCTGGTATACCATCTGTCCCGACAAATTTTCAACAACAAGCTGGAGTCCAATCAGGGACAACGACATGGTTAGTTCCTATTTCTTTATCCGGATTATCATCTGGTATTTCTTATGTTGAAACTCAACAAATTGATCCAATGTGTCTTCAAAGGCCAATTTACCCTTTAAGTACTGGATTTCCACCATATGGAGGGTAGTATGCTCTTTCATTGTTCCCTCCCAGAGAACAACCATATGGGAGTTTACAACAAAGTTCAGGTCAAACTGGAATTACATCCAGCGGTTGGGTACCAATACTGCCTCAACAACCAGGGGATGTATATTCAATGCAACCAGTACACCCTGTGTCGAATATTCCCACCATACCTGCTATAGTGAATGTGTCGCAAGTACAAGCTCCACCTGTTGTATGTCAACCCCAAGTTTTTCAGGTTGCAATACAACAACCTCTTGTCTCAACGACTCAATCACAATCTCAGGGTAGTGCCTCCTTATCTGGAGTGACTCAGGCTCAAACACGTACTGTGACTCCTCATCCCGGTCAATCATCCAGTATTGGTCAACAGCAAATGGTCCAACAACCAGAGCTGGTTCAATCTCAACAACCGCCATTCCAGCAATCATATCAAGGACCTGAGCAACAAGTCTTTGTAAGTAATGGGCAACCATACTATAATGGTTATGCCCATCAACCTTGTCAAAGTTGCCAGCATTATGCTGGTCTGCAAAGACCCATTGCTCAAGCGATACCATCTTATCCTGGATATGCTTCGCCTAACCTGAACCAACAGTTGCCCTTTGTAGCAACTCTAGAATTACCAGATCTAAATCGGCTGACAAATGATCCAATTGCTTATGCCCCTTGGTGGCCAGCGATTCCGCATAAACTTCCGTCAGATATTCCTAAATTTAATGGAAATCCGGGTGAAGATCCGTCGAATCATGTGATGACATTCCATCTATGGTGTTCATCGAACACTCTGAATGATGATTCGATAAGACTTCACCTCTTTCAGAGGACGTTAACGGGTCCAGCGGCAAAATGGTACATTGAATTGCCTAGAGCTTCGTTCGACAACTTCAGTACCTTAGCCACAACCTTTTTAACCCATTTTCAATTACCGATAAGGTATGAAACGGGAACAGAACTCCTTACCAACTTCAAACAGACGACTGCCACCCACATATCTAATCATATACATGAGTGGCGACGTCGTCGTAGGATGGTAAAAACGTACGTTCCCGATCAGCTATTAGCTGAATGGTTTATCAAGTCATTACTTCCTGCCATCACGGAAGATGTGGCAAAGGGGGGGGGTCGTAACGGAAGAGCAGGTTATCGCTCATGCGCAATATCTGGACTTGGTCTATACTCAGTCCGACACGCTCTACGACAAAATACCTGACGCCCCTAGACCGGAATTCTCAATTCCTCCTCCTCCTAAATCAAACAATGACTCTCACGCCGATGATGGCGTGATTGGCAAGCACAAAATTTATAGTCAAAATGCAAATGAAGAACTTCTTGCCTCAGAAGTAAATGCCATGTCGACCGACAAGGGCAAACAACTGAAGCAACCAGGGGGAAAGAAGAAAAAGAAAGGGAGAAAAAGGAAACCCCCAGCAGGGTGTCATATATGCGATGAGGATCATTGGACGAAAGATTGTCCACATATAGCTGAAGTTAAGAAACTCTTTAAGAGTTCAAAAACCCCAGCAGTATTGACTGATCCGTTTCCTAATCCAGGTCAAAATCTGGTTGCTAATCAAAATGCTTCCTGATCCCAAGTGCTTATGTTGTCTACCTCAAAGCATCAAACTAATGCTTTGACGAGGAATAAAGATTACAGGAATCCAAAGCTGTCGAACAACAAGGCTAATGAACAACCTAGTAGTTCGACAACAACTTTGACCGAAGTTGTGCCACCCATCGTCCCTGAGCCAATAATAAAGTTGCAAAAGGGAGCAGTACACAAATCGACATTTAATCCTTGTGCCAAAATAGCACAGATAGAGGACCTGGCCCAATCGCCGTCCGTTATGTCGACACTTGAGGTACCGCAAAATTGCTTCTCCCAAGAACAAGCTTTATTATCAGCAATAGGTGGAATTGACCCAATGGATTCCAATCTTGTCGCCTTTGATCATAAAGGATATGACCCTCAGTTACCAGCTCAACTAGCTTTCCTTATTCAAGTGAAAGCCCTCAACAAAACTGTTCATCGAACAATTATTGATGAGGGGGAATCTACATGCCTTATGTCGATGAGTTGCTGGAAAGATTTAGGCTCACCACCCTTGTCGAAATCATCAACGACGTTAAAAGCATTTGATGGACGATCATACACTCCATACGGGATTTTAAGTAACTTGCAAGTTGAACTGGGGGGCAAAACAGTAGAAGTTGATGTTGAAGTAATCGATGGAAACCTCGATTACAACATCCTACTGGGAAGGCCCTGGATATATGCCATGGCCGCAGTTGTGTCGACCTACTTCAGGAAGATTGCATTTCCTTTCCAAGGAGGAATTGCAATCGTCGACCAACAAACTTTTCTCCACAACAGTTCACAAGTTACAGGAAGCATTCCAATGATCCATGGAAGGAATCATTTGCTCCAAAATATCGGAGTAGGTCTCCTAAAAGACCCTGCCTTAATGGGTACTTTTGCCCTACCGCCCCCAAGTAATCTGGCAGAAGTGGCCACAGTGGAATATGAAACCTTCTATGTCTGATGGATTTGGACTCTGAGGACGGTTCTAATCTTGTGTCAACCTCATTAAAAAATGAAACAAATCCCCGAGGAAAACCTTCATTCCAACCACCGAGTTGAATGCAATGAAGCTTGGGGGGCGTGCACCTCGATTTGCATTATTATGCTGGGGGCATGCAAACTTATCTCCGAGCAGTTTTAGCACATAGTTCATGCTCGTTAAAAAATAAACATAAGATTGAGCATTCAAGCTCATTAAAAAATGAACATACCCCGGTAAATAATCTCTGTGATCGTAAATTTATTAGCCATAAAAAGCCTTGGTCGTGTTTGCACCTGCCACCTCCATTCCATTTGGCCAATCGTTCACCTCCATATGATTGTTTACCTATTTTGAGGAACAGCTGCGAAGAGTGATTTCACTTAGCCATCCTTGTGACACTGCCGTGATTGGAAAATTCCAACCTGTACCTGGAATCTGCTGCTATCCCTGTTTATCACTCGTTCCTCAAAAGACGAGTCTTCTTTGAGCTCTTTTCATCTGACTCGTAAAATATGAAAAGTTTGCCGAGTTTTGACCTTCCAGCTCGTTAAAGTGACCGGAAGAGCTATCCCTCCTCTAGATTTTAATCTTTTTGGACCTGAGGGATTATTACACAAAAAGGTCGAGCGCTTGTTTTATTCGGCTCGTTAAAGTTATCGAAAACTCATCCCTTTTGTATTGTTTTATACTTTTTCGGACTTAAGGGATTAGATGACGAAAAAGGAATTTTGGAGTTAACTTTCTGTACCTTTTCAGACTCTCTAAAAATGAAAAGGACCGAGTTTTCCTTGTCGTTAGACTCGTTAAAATGATTAAATAGCGACAAACTTGTCTTTAGACGAGAACGAGTTTCCCTATCGCTAGGCTCGTTAAAACATAGCGATGGGCTTGCCCGAAGGGCAGGTTATAGAACAAGCATATGTTATCCTCCTCAAGCTTGACAAAAATAAAGAGGTACTGGTCAGAAATGACTGGGGAAAAATTGGGAGAACCTCAAAGCTTTAATGGTAGCAAGTCGCTCTTGAACATGACACTTTTCCTCCGTATCACATCGGGTTGGGTTGTTTCATTCACCGGTCTCATCACCATGGTCTTCGCCAAACCATCCACATTTGGGGGTAATGCTACTGATCCATCACATCAGTGTCGTTATATGTTCAAGAGATGTTGTTCAGAAAGAGTCAACCGTGTCCCATCCACTGCCATACATTATCCTTCATCCACCCATGATCGCCACCCTGAATCATATCTCACAGACTGTTTTCACCTCCACTAAAATCATTAGCTCCGTTCCATGTCACTGATGTGGGATTCATTAAGGCCCTCCTTTGACGGATCCCTTCTTGTCGACTTCAGCTCATTATCCAAGAAGTTGATCTAGGAACACCCCCCCCAGTACTTTGAAGCTTGCATGCCTCAATGGCAAGTTTCTCACTTCCAGCGACAGGTATACATCAATGACCTTCGACCAGAAGATTTTGCGTGGTGTTCGACGCCAAGTCCTTTATTCACACCACGTGAATTGTAATGCAGTACCTTGAGGGTCATTGTCATTATTGGTGATTCCTCTCGCGCTTGTTAACGGTTTACATTATTGGCCGGTAATCAAGCGATGTCTTTCCATGTTCGACTTCAGCGTAATTCTCACATGGATCGACTTGTACTTAGAGTGAAGATCGAACGAGATCGAAGACCCCGGATCTAGTTTCATCCATCCGGGCTGCGATATATATTCAGGAAATATAAAGACATTTGATAGGTACATTATTGCAGCAGATGATCATCCTACTCAAAGGATGATAATTTCAGCAGAGAATTATCAGTCTATCATCAGACGGTCGTCTGTTATATGTACCAAAATGAATTTATAAAGCTGAGCATGGGAATGCCCGCCTCAGCTAGATCATGAAAGCAGAATGAAAAATAATGTATTGTATTGTATTTTATTGCAGGGCACCTCTCAGCGATTGAATGAACTTCGGATCCTCCTGATAAAGCATTTCACCCGATAAACGACCTCATACTTTAGGGGGCAACTGTTATAGACATTTTTGTGCCTAACAGCATGGAGCATGAAATGTCAATAATCTGAGGGATCCAAAGTCCCTAAACATGTTGTTCTTACCCTTAGAGGAACAAGGTCAGCAAACCACAGCACTAAAAATCAGTTCTCCACCTGAAAACACTCAAAAACAGGCTATTTCTGGATCATGTCAGCTGCTCCACTGAGCATCTGCGCTGAATGTCAACTGCTCCACTCTGTACCTGCGCTGAATGTCAACTGCTCCACTCTGTACCTGCGCTGAATGTCAAATCTAATGAAGGCTACCTGCGCTGGGCGAGATTGGCCAAGTGGCACAGTCATTCTGCAAGGTGTCAATTTCCCAGGAAGCTTCCAAACTGACACTTGGGTCAAGAAATTCGCCTTGTGATGAGTAAGAGGGTCTTGATCTCCAAGTGGAAGCAAGAATCTCCAAGTGGAATCAAGAACTGAAGATTAACTAAAGTGGGAGAGGACACTAGTCAGCTTCATGCCAGCCTCAAGCTGACTCATCCTTTCTCCAAAACTCCTATATATAGAGCTCTCTCATGAGGTCTAAAGAGGCTGGAATTTGGTGCAAGTAAGGAAGTGCTGTTGGTTTGAGTATAGAACTATTGGGTGATTTGCTTGAAGGAGGTGAAGAGGAGATTTCTTTCTGCTGGGAGGTGTTGCTGGATTGGGCCTCTTATGGTTGTAATACTCTCAGAACTTTACTTCTTCCATTAATAAAGCATTTGAGGTTCTTCTATATGCATGTGTCTTTGTGGCGTATTGATGCTTGTATATTTGATTTATTCTAATCCTTGAATCAATTATGGATGTATGCTTCTTGTAGTTTCCTTTTCTTGTGCTTTTGCAGGATCTTTGTGTAGCTGGGCCAGTGAAAGAGCAAGGAGCTGGGAGCAAGCAGCAAAGAGGGAAGATTGGATCAATCATTAGCGGAAGATAACGGTTAGTGGATCTCTTCCTCCTCTCTCTTACATCTCATAAAGAAGTAATCTTAAATAGCTTTGCATTCGGTTGTTGCTGAGGTACTATCACCCTTAGAGTGGGATAGGGTCATTCCGTATTGGATACTTTTCCCAACAACACAGCTGTTCCCGGGTTGCCTTTTGAAGCACCATCAATGTTGTATTTTAGATAGCCTTTCAGTGGAGGATGCCAGAAATCCTTCTCTGTCTCCATTGCGATTTCCTTCCTGTTTAGGCCTTGGGGAATAATCCCTTGCATTCCCAGTTTCCTGAGAGTTCTCAACTTAGTCTCTGAGGGGGGATTCTTGGGGTGATTTCGAATTGTGGTGCTAACTGTCTCCTTAAGCTGTTTCAAGATCAGTTCAAATAGGCGATGAGGGATAGTCTTTTCATCCTTGAAAATTCTTTTGTTCCTTTCTTTCCAAACATTCTAGATAATGAAGCTTGGCATAAAGGCCCAAGCCAAATTAAGGAACTCATGCTCCGTAAATTTTCTTCTCCACTTGTTTAGGGTATTAATGATACTTCCTCTGTCCCTGTCTGTCTATTGAAAAATGGAAAGAATCCCACAACCAGGTGGTATAAGTGCAGCTGTTGAGAATATGATCCATTGTCTCCTCTTGAGCTTCACATAGCTAGCATCTAGAAGGCCCCATAACACCCCTCTTCCTAATATTGTCCCAAGTCAAGATTTTCTTGTGATGTACCAACCACATGAAAAGCTTGATCTTCATCCACCCTTGGTGCCTCCAAAGGTGCTGCCAGGTCTTATTCGGAACACTGGAATCTAGCTCAAGGAGAATACCTTTTGCTTCCTTAAGATTAAAGGTGCCTTCTTTATTGTTGCCCCATCTTAACTGATCCTGCCCCTCTGTTACCAAGATCATCCTTTGTTTTAACATGCTCATAAGTGCCTCTGCTTTTATTTTTATGGGGTTGTCATCTCTGCAATCAATGTTTCTCTAGCTTCTCCACTTTCCCGAGTTATGAGAAAGATCCCAGAAATCCTTTACTTTGTTTAATCCTTGGGAATTTGTTTCTTGCTTGAGGCTCAAAAAGTCCTCTTTTGACAATGTTGGTTCTTGTTGCCATTTGTCCTCCCAGAAGAGTGCTAGATCTCCTGCTCTGATTTCCTAGAAACTATTTTTTTGTACTAGGCTTCTGTTTTCCCAGGATTTATTCCAGATGTATGAGCCCTTTATGTTTCCAGACATTCTTATGAGATCACTAGTGTGCTAGGAGATGGCATATTTTTCTTTCCAGATCCTTGCCCATTGAGCTTTTGGCTCTTGAACCCATCGCCACCAAAGCTTGGCTCTTAAAACTTTACTAAGTATCTCTTGATCATCTAGGCCTAGACCCCCGTGGCTCATTGGTTTAGAGATTTTATCCCAAGAAACAAGGGCCCATTTCTTCCTTGTTTCCTCCTTACCCCAAAGGAAGTCTCTTTGGATATTCTTGAATTGCTATAAAACACTTTTGGGAGTTGGGAGGGCTGATAACATGAAAACAAATATTGATTGAAGAACAACCTTTGTCAGAACTGACCTGCCAACCAGGTTCAAAGATCTGATGGTCCATTTTTTGACTTTGTCCTGCATCTTATTGAGCACCAGTTCCCAAATACTCTTGTGCATTGGTCTGGCCATGAGAGGAACTCCCAAATACTTTGAGGGGAGGGAATCCCTTTGAAAGCCAAGAATTCTGGAGATATTTCTATGAATAGCAATGTTATTATTTAAGAAGAATATTTTTGATTTAGAGAGATTAACTTCCTTACCCGTAGCCATGGAAAAGTCATTCAATATTTTTTTGTAGGCTAAAGCTTCTTTGACTGTGGGGATTCCCTGCAGCATGGTATCATCTAAAAAATTTTGGTGAGTCAGTGCCTGACCATTCTCAGTTAATTGAAGGCCCTTAATATTGCTCGTGACCTTGGCATGCTTAATGGACCGACCAAGTCCTTCCATCATAAGGATGAAGAGAAAGGGAGAGAGCGGGTCTCCCTGCCTGAGGCCTCTAGAAGGAATAAAGATCTCTGAGGGAGAGCCATTCACCAAAATTGAAAAGCTAGAAGAAGTCACCAGAGCCATAACCCATCTGATTCAGTTGTGATTGAAACCAAAAGTAGCAAGAACCTTCTTGATGTAAATCCAATTCACCTTGTTATACGATTTAGCAATATCCAATTGCATGATCATTCCCGCCTGCCTCTTGCTAGTTAGCGTGTGAACCACCTCGTGGGCTTGAATAATGTTATTTAGAATTTGTCTGCCTTCCACATAATCGGGTTGTTCCCTTGAAAATAAAGAAGGAAGTATAGGTTTGAGTATGTTAGCCACTACCTTGGATATTATCTTGTATACCACATTACATAAAGCTATGGGTTTGTACTTATCAACAGTTTGAGTTGTGTCCTGTTTGGGATCATGGAAATGAAGGAGGTGTTGAAGGCTTTCAAAATAGTTATGTTTCTTTTGGAATCCTCCACTACATTCAAAATATCCTGTTTGACAATATTCCATCATGCTTTAAAAAAATCCACATTGAAACCATCCGAGCATGGTGCTTTGCCATTTTGCATATCTTTGAGAACCTCACTGACCTCCTCTTCAGTTATTGGTCTATTTAGGTTAAAATTGTCCTCTCTAGACACCAGCTTAGGGATATGTCTTGTAATTTCCCTGATGCATTGCTCTCTATTTGGATTGTTTTCCCAAGTGATGCCTCAGAAATGCTGGACAAACACAGCTTCGATATCCTTATAAGAGATCTGAAGCTCCCCATCCTCATCCTTTATCGAAGAGATTATATTGTGTGCTCTATTAGCCATAGTGGATCTATGGAAAAATCTTGTATTACGCTCTCCTTCTTTGAGCCATTGAACTCTAGACTTTTGTCTCCAAAATATTTCCTCTTGTTTGCATAAATTCTCCCATTCTTGATGGTGTTTATCAGCTTGATCACTTTTGACTTTGTCAAAGCCATCCATGATCAGTGCCTGGTTGAGTTCCTGAATTTTGATTTCCACTGATTTTTTGTCCACAAAAATGTTACCAAAATCATTCTTGTTCCATTCTTTGAGCCTGAGCTTAATGTGCTTTAGTCTTTTATGGAGGAGGAACATTTTTTATCCCTGGATATGCAAATCTTCTGACCACCATTTTTCAATGTTGCTGATGAAATCTGGATGGGAGAGCCCGATATTCTCAAATTTGAAGGGTCTATTCCTGGGAGAATCTATACCCTTGATCTCTATTTGAATTGGCCGGTGATCTGAGCCTGCAAAGGGGAGAACTCTTGTTGTTATTTCTTTGTCTGTAAGCATAAGCTCCTTTGAGATCATAAATCTATCTAACTTGGAGGCTACCTGTGCCTCACCTCCTCTTTTGTTGTTCCAAGTAAAAAGGCCATTGTTTGTTTCTAAGTCAACCAGTTTCATATTATTTGTGAAGGTTTGGAATGCTAAGGAGTCTTTACTTAGCGCTCTGGTACCTCCTTTTTTTTCTAAAAGAGATTTAATCATGTTAAAATCCCCTCCCATGACCCAAGGTATTCCTGCATGTCTGTTCCTAAGATCCTCAAGGGAGTCTAGAAATATGAGTTTATCATCTATTATTTGAGGGCCATATACATTTATGACCAGGAAGGTATCTGAAACCCCCACTGGTTGAATAACTGCTGATAAATAATTTCTTGATGCCTCTGCATCTATGATGCTAACTTTTTTGGGGTTCCAAAGAGTGAGAATGCCCCCCGCTGTGTTCTCTGCTTTAACTTCTAGAAACTCAAATCTATTGAGCCATTTGCTATGGATTTGTTTTAATTTTTGAATGGAGCATTTCATTTCCTGGATGAAGATTATATCCGGCGTTGTTTGTTTCATTCTATTACTAAGCATTCTTTGTTTTCTTTTACTACCTAGACCTCTGATATTCCAAGATGTGAACTTAATTATTAAAGATTTGTAAAGGAGTAGCTGGTTAGGTCTTTCATCTTACCTGAATTTATCATTAGCTTTCCACACTCCATCAAGAGCTCATTTTGCTTTTTCCTGCCCCTCTTCTTTCCTGGATTTCTAGTAGCTAATCCTGGAGTTGATTTCATTGTTTTCACACCTCTGTACTCCTACTTGTCAATGGTTTTTCCTTTATCCAACCCCCTTTCCTGAGTTTTCCATAAAAACAACTGCTATATTCTGTTGCATTCTTCTTGAGGAAATGAATCTATCCCTCCTGCGGTTCCCTGGATCAAGAATTTCTTGTAGTTCATGGTCCTCCAGATCTATTTCACTCTAGGTCATTTCCTGATCCATCTCTAGTTCTGTTTCACTCATCATAGTCTCTTTCTGATTACCAATATCTTGTGTTTGGTTGTTGTCTTCTTCTTTCTCCTTTTCATTAGGACCTTCCTCCATAGATTGGTCTTCTTTTGTAATTTCTTCATTCTCTTCTAGTACTTGAAACTTGTTCTGACTGACCTTTTGCCCCTCATTATGTTGTTGCTTTGGACCTTTTTTACCTCCTTTTCCTCTACTTACCACTTTATGAAAGCTTTTTGTGTCCTTCATTGTATTAGGTTTGCTCTTGTTGTCTGCTTTACTAAGAGGGCAGTCTCTGAACAAGTGTCCATGTTCGTGGCATCTACGACATCTGAATGGGATATGCTCATAGTCCACTGTTTGCACCCATTCCTCATCAAAAACTTCCAAGATAACTTCATCTAGAAGAGCTCCTGATAGATCCATTTCCACACATATCCTTGCAAAGGAAGTATATTTCCCCCTTCTTGGGGCTTCAAAATCTTTGACAAAACAACCTAGTTTATTGCCTATGGCAGCTAGCAATTCAGTTTTCTAGTAATCAAGAGGTAGAGAATAGAGCCTTACCCAGACTGGTACCGAAGTGAAAGTATCCCGCTCTGGAACAAAGTTCATCATCCAAGGCCGCATATAGAGACCAGTTGTTGCATAAAAGTAGGGCCCTCCTTCGAATACTCTGTCTTTATCTTCGATGTTTGTGAACAACACGGTGAAGAATCCCTTTGACCTAAGATGTAGGTTGATGCTTCCTTTGGGTTTCCAGTGATACTTGATCCACGTCTGTAAAGCTTTTTCAGTGGGCCATAATCCCATGAATTTACAAATGATAGCATAAGTCCCCATGTGTTCCCTGTGTGCCTGCAGAGTAGGATCATTTAACACTACTCTAGGAGTGATCTCTGCTTTGGGTCTACAAGGTCCCTTTTGTTTTTTGTCTCTTGTTCCCTGACTTTTGTCTTCTTCCTCCTTGTCCTTTGTGCTACTGTTTTCCTTGGTCTTGGTCCCATCTGTCTCCTTTTCATTATTCCTTTTCCCTTCCTCCGCAGATCCTCTAACATTTACCAGTGGTGTCTTACCTCTACTGGCTACGACATCCTTATAGGAGGGAGTGGAGCTCCCTCCTCTACGACCCTCCATTAGGATCAACCTCTGCAACTCTCAGAAACCCTAGCTGCTCGCCCTCCGTTCTCGTAATAGTTAACTAAGAGATGAATGTCGTATCACAGTCACAAAATACTTCGACTCTAAAGTTCATTCATTAACATTATATATATATATATATATATATATATATATATATATATATATATATATATATAAAACTGGATTGCTTATTAAACTAGATTGACTTCAGGTATTGGTTGGGGGGATTTTAGTTGTATTCGATGTCTTAATTATTCTCCCAATTTCAATAGTTTTTTTTATAGCTCCTCGCCACGACAATTCTCTCATCTGGACAATTGTAAATTGCTTCATCTATGGTCATATATTTGTGTCTTACTTGTCTCATTGAATCTTATGTTTAGCTTTGGCTTAATTTTCTTTCTTGGCTCTGGGTCTTGTCACCAAATTGAAACTTTATTTACATTCATGATATGTTTCCAAATTGATTTAATACTGACAACTTATCTAGAAATTTTGATGATGACATTGCGGGTTTGAAAAAGAAACAACTTCCCTAATGAGGCAATTTCTTAAAAAATAATGGAAAATTCTGCACAATGTTGATGATAATTTCTGGTTATAATTTTCAAACTTTCAAATTTCCAATTGGTTATAATTGTCAATTATCATCAACATCGACAATTACAAACTTTTTGGTTAGCCCAACCCAACAAATTTCAGTTGCAGGGATTCGCTACTTCGCAATAATTCTTGTTAACCTGTTGTGGCCAGCAACAACCCCCCTTCTTATTTAGTTTTCTCACTAATACTAAATAAGTGGGGACCCTTATCCATAAAATTCAAAAAAATAAATTAGGACTTGTATTATTTTTTTGAATAAATCTTACTATCATAAACTAAGGAGAATACGCGAAAAATCTAAAAAGACTTAAGTTTTATGATAAGTTCGAACAAAATCATTCTCTTAATAAAAAGTGTCACATCACATCGCAAAAAGGAAATAGATGCTTTCCTACGAACCGAATCCTAAGATTGCGAAATAGCGATGCAAGATCACGTATTAAAAGAACTTCATCGCATCGCAATTTTAATGTGCTTCAAGTATCACTTAAATTGAAATACCTCAAACCACCGATATGCGATGGCGCGTCTCGCAAATTGCATTGCGCAGAAAACATATGGTAATAGATGATTGTCACACGTAACGGATCAGCGATATTGTGAAACAAATCACAAAATCGCCTTATCACAGATCTACAGGGCTCGTCGTTCGAAAAAGCTTTTCCACAAACCGATGCCCAGTTATGGGTGTTAATGTTAATTTAATGAGTTAGTTGGAAATCATTAATGAAATATGGTTTTGATCTGATCGAAGAGCCATTTCATGTAAGGTGATATATTTTATATGTTTTCGGCATTTAAAGCTTTCATGTCACCTTTTTCTTATCATTACTCTTTCCTCATTTGCAAATTGCAGGAGCGAAAAGTAGAGAAGTATACATAGCAGTGTTCAGAATATTATGGGAAAGAAAGGAAAGGCTTCGAGTTCTGAAGACAAAGAAATGACGCCCTTATACACAAACACCACCTGTAATAGAGATGCCGACGTTACTACTTGGGAAGGAATGCACAATCTACTTGAGGAAGAAAATCCCAAAGTAATGGAGGTTACAACTACTGCAGACTCACGCGGGTTATCTGAGGCGTCAATTACAGAACTAGCATGCTCATTCTTGCACCGGATAGTGGCAAGGCCCAAGATTCTTCCATACATGGACATGGTCAAATGGGTATTAGATAGCGCTGAGATAACAGACCGATAGTTTAAGACTCATAGCTAAGAACTCGTGGAGTCATTCCTTCCACAAAATTTAAGGTTTATAGCCTCTAACAAAAAAAGCGTAAGAGGCGAAAAATAACACCAGGGAAGCCTGGATCAAGAAACAGAGGCAATTTCCGATGCGCGATTAGCGCCTAGGAAAAACCTCTTGAAAAGGAAAACCTCTAATCACTCAGTCGCTTGTAAGCTTAGAAAATTGTAGGAAAAACTGCTCAAGGCGAAAGGAAAAACCTGAGCTCTAAAAACCAGTGGTATTTATCAAAGATATCTTCAAGTGGTATGTAAATTTCTACCAAATGTGCAGCATCTACAGACAAGCTGGAGACAAAAGGCTCAATAAAAAACAGAGTCCATCAAAAGGTTAACCAAGTTAAATTGGGATTCTTACTGGCAGTACTTGGTTAAAACACCCAGTCAGTGCATGACTCTCAAGTGTCTCACTAATTCTGCCGAGAAGATGGCACCAGCACTTGTCGATTCCATTTTCGTAGGACAACTAAAGTCGAAGGTCAGCCAACCAACTCTCCTCAAGCTGATGCTGGATGCTTATGACTACAAAGATCAGATACATAGATAGATAATTTCTAGTTTTACTTTTAGATTCAGTTTTAGTTTTAGTTTTGCTTTATTTTTGCCTGAAATGAGGACGGTCATTTAAACCGCCTCCTATATTTTTGTAGTAAACTGTTTTTAGATTTAGCTAGTAGTATTTAAACCCTTCTCATGCATTTAGAGAAGGGTCCTGAAATTTATCAAAAACTTGTCCTCAGAACATGCACTTCTGTACCCTCCGAGGAGGTTTTGATGAAAGAATGGAACAAGATTTATTGACATCTGTGTTTGATATCTGCTACTGAAATTGCACTTTTGTACTCTTAGTAGATGTTGAATTAAGAAGAAGATAAATCATTATTGCTGGAGCTCATGAGTAGAACTCATTATAAATGGTACTTTTATCTCTTAAAAATTTCTACTTATGTGTTAAGATGATATTCATGTTCAGTTATTTATGTATGAATTCTTGAATGCTTGAGTTATCATTTGGCACTTCTGTACAGTGATAGCCATTTATTTATGGTTAATATATGAGTGACTTAGTATGCGATATGTTTTCATAACTGTTTGGCTAACTTTTTATACGAAACAGTTCATCTTTATTGAATTCTTTTCTTATAGCAATTGAATGATCTTTATTACCAATTGTTGTAGAAACTATTTTAGATCGCATAATTGAAAGATTAAATCCCGGGTTAGTTTTAGAATTAGATATTTCTGTTCATTAGAATACAATTGCATGTTGTTAAATTAGATTTAGAATAAAAGCATTTTACTTAGAAATTATTAGGAAGGAAATATCAATTCTCAACACACACACACATAAATTGGGAAACTGGTCCCATATCCCCAGTCGGACCCACTATACCAAACGGAAAAGGAGCTGCTAACCAAGGTCTGGACTGGGTGGGTATCCCCCTTGTTGTAGACCCGATTTTCAGGGCTTCAACATATTTGGTGCTAGAAGGAGGGCCCCGAACTATGAATGGCAAGTAAATCTAAATCTAAATAGCATTTTGAGAGTAATTCACCCTCACCATCTCCCACGACTTCTCCATCGCATTTAGAATATTTAAATCTTGAGCGAGAAGTCGATAAAACAACAACCACTGCCACAAACCCGAATATTTCAGAGAAATCTACTATTGAACCTCCTGAAGTTGAATCTTTGATCCATAAAATTCAGCGATTTTCTATATCACCCCAAAAATATGAAAAATTTCAAGGTAGTGTGACTTCGCAATATAACCCTTCTCATCCCCTTACCAGATTGCGGAGTGAAACGTTTGGTATTGAACCAACCGAATTACCTCTACCTACAAGGAAGAGAGCAAGGAAATCACCTAAAGGGTCTGATAGTGAGACTCTTTTGTCATCATCATCCATCTCAACCTCTTCACCACGAAGTCAACCATCCACTACTCCACTTCAAATTATTGTCCACCAGACCACTGGAACTTCAACATCTCCTTCTCAATCATCTGGAACTATAATATCCTCATCTTCCCAACCGCAAGGATCATCTTCTGCGCTTTCCTCTGTTAGTAGTTCAACGATGGCCCAAACTCCATGGAATAACCCAGGGGCAGTCTTAATGCTTGCACCCTTGATCAATTACCGGTCCATCTTGAAAAATGGTTGCCTAAGTTTAATCCTGAAGCAGACATGCTAGCAGAAGAACACATAAACAACTTTATGTTATCTATAAATCTCAATGGGGTTACTAATGAAAACACTGCCAACCGGCTCTTTCCTTACACTTTGCAAGGAGCAGCCGGATCATGGTATTTCTCATTACCATCCAGATCTATCACTAGTTGGGATGTTTTCCAAGAACAATTCTTGACTAAGTTCGGAGATGACAAGTTTACTGCGACACTGATCAATGACCTGTCTAACCTTAGGGCTGAATCAAGGGAACCTGTCAAAGATTTTAACTCACGTTTCAATAAACTTTTGAAAAAAATCCCTACCGCCTCCAAGCCTAGCGAAGAAGTTCGAAGTGAATGGTACATATCTGCTCTACCATCAAAAATAGCAATCTTCATTGATAGAGCTAACAAAACAACTTTAGCTGACAATATGAAGGAATCAATAACTGTAGAGAAACGTATCATAGCCTTAGAAAAGAAAAACGCCGTTGATGAATGAATCTAAGAAGGTTAATCTTAAAGAAGATCCAAAGAAAAAACAATTGAAAGACCCATTCGATTTAGAAGGATTGCAGAAATTTTTGAAACCCATGTCTAACGAAATGGTTGACATTAAGAAACAAGTAGCAGAGAATTCTTCTAAAAAGCCTTACAAGCCTTATAGAAGAAATCATTCAACTGATTCAAAGCCTCCCAATGTTATCACAAATGCCAAATCAGAAGAAGGAGAAGAGGAAATTTCCAACGAGGAGCCTACTGATGAAGAAGAAGTTGTAGAAGTACAGGGAATGTGGGATTTCATCCTCCTAGATGAAGAGGATCAAGAGGCATCACTAGTTAGTACTAGAAGTAGAAATCAACTCAATCCTCCTCAACCTACTCCTAAGCCAAAGAGCGCAAGCTCAATGTCTAAGGATAAAGTCGCAGGTAAGAAAACGTCACCCAAAGCGACTCAAACAAGCCAAGTCCAAACATATTCACTAACTCCATCTAAAACATTGATTGTTTCTGATGAGATGGAGTATAATATTGTAGAAGACATGAAGAAGACTAGGGCTAACATTACTTTTTATGAATTGAGCAAGTTAAAACATCAACAAAAGCTACTTTTGAAAGAATTACATGCAATACCAGTTGCACCTTTTCCTGTCATTGTAATCTCGCAAGATTCTCATGAGATGGGAAGACCTCCAACTACTGTGACTAGTAAAGTTGATCCAAACGATATCGCTTTAATTGGAGGAAGGTCAAGATCTCATACTCATCCATTTCTTCTTACTTATGAAGTTTTCATTAAAAATTTGCATAATTGTTTAGTTGATTCAGGAGCTTCATCCAATATCTTACCTAAATCAATATGTGCAAAGCTGAATGTTCAACCTCAAAAATCTACAGTACGCATAGTTCATTTGGACTGGTCGTAGGTTGAAGTGATCGATGAACTAAATCAGGTTACCATAAGGCTGTCATCTATTCCAAAGGTATGTCAAGTTATTGATATTTTAGTTGCAGACATTCCAGAATTTTATGGCTTAATTCTTAGCAAGGATTGGTCTGAAAAGATTCATGGATATTTTGCAACCAATTGGTTGCATATGTGGCTCCCTTACAATGGTAAACCAAATCAAATAAAGGTTGAGTGAGAAAGGCATCAAAAATACATAGTAACAGAATTGGAAGGAGAAAATGAACCTGTAGCATACAACAACAATATAATTGGCAACTATTATGTTGACTCTTTCTTAGGAAATTTCAATGCTCATACTTCACCTTATTTAGAACATTCTGTTTTATCTCAAGTAGAAAACTTTTCTCAAATAGATAGTTCTAAATGTGTTAATTTCATAGATAGTCCTGTAAATAAATCTTTATTTTGGAAGTTATTTTTTGACGGTTCTAAGTCTAATGATGGAGCAGGAGCAGGATGCGTATTAGTTAGTCTAGAGGGAAACAAAACTATGCTAACTTGTAGACTCGAGTTTGATTGCACCAATAATACTGCAGAATATGAGGCTTTAATCCAAGGATTATACAAAGCAATCGGACTAGATATCAAGTATCTACAAGTTTTTGGAGATTTTGAAATTGTAATTAGACAGGTACGAAATACTATACATTGTCTATCAGGTCATTTAAAGCATTATCAATCTTTAGTACAAGATCTGACTGAACATTTTATAGCATTCAATATTTCATCAATTCCTAGACTCCAAAATGCTAGTGTTGACCTCTTGGCAAACGTAGCTTCCAAGCTCATTCCCTCAGAAGACTATAGCCTGGATAGATTCTCAATTGAATTGATTTTTAGACCCTCGATTCCTGATAACATTACCAATTGGAGAATTTTCAACGATGATCCTGATATTGTAAGCTTCCTCACATCAGAGGGATCTTACAATAATCAGATTATAGATGAAGACCAACATGACAAACAGTTGCAACAAGATAGCACTAATAATGCTATGCCAAAATCAGTAGTCAAATTGGAAGACCTATATGATTTTAAAGAACAATTCAAAATATCTACCAATTCAAAACTTCAAAGTTCAACTCTGAACTATGAATTAGTAAATCTAGGAACTGATACCAAGCCGCAGAATATCAATCTAGGTCTTGGCCTAACCCCTGAAGAAGGATTAGTGTACGTTCATTTCTTGAAACAATACAAAAGTGTCTTTGACTGGAACTATGATGAACTTAAGACTCACGACACTTCTATCATTCAACATACTATCCCAATGATAGACGATGAAAAACCTATCCAGCAAACGCTGAGAAAAATTCATCCTAATTTGGAAAATCAAATTAAGTCTAAGCTCAAAAAATTATTGAAATCCAAAATCATTTTTCCCGTTCGACATTCTAAATTGGTTTCCAATATGGTTCCCGTTAGAAAGAAAAACAGAGACATTATAATTTGCATTGACTTTCGAAATCTTAACAAAGCCTGCCAAAAAGATAATTTTCCTTTGCCTCCCATGGAGCAAATATTACAAGCAGTTGCAGGATCAGAATTAATGTCCTTTTTGGATGGTTTCTCTGGTTACAACCAAGTTTTGGTCCACCCCGATGATCAATTAAAGACGATGTTCAGAACTAAATGCGGTACTTATGCATATCAAAAGATGCCTTTTGGTCTGATCAATGCTGGCACCACATTTCAAAGGGCCATGGACATTGCATTTAAGGGATTAGTAAACAAATCAGTAGTAATCCACTTGGATGATATAACTGTGTATTCCAAGAAACGAAGTAATCATCTCAAAGATTTGAAACAGATCTTCCAACGTTGCCAAAGGTATGGAATTTCACTTAATCCAAAAAAGTCATTTTTTGCATTAAGTGAAGGAAAACTTCTTTGATTTATAGTGTCAAAATATGGAATCCATATTCATCTCGACAGAATCAAGAATATTTTTGAAATACCCTTGCCTCACAACAAGAAAGCTATGCAATCCTTCCTTGGCCAGATTAATTTTGTAAAGAGATTCGTTCTAGGCTTTTCAAGGATCGTATCTCCCTTACAAGCAATGATTAAAAAGAATTCAATATTTAAATGGGGCCAAGAAGAATATGGAGTGATCAATCTGATTAAACAAGCGATTGTAAACGCCCCATCTTTTGCCACTCCAAATTTCTCCGATCCTTTCATTTTATATACATTTGCCTCTGATAAATCATATGTTGCGATACTCACTCAAGCAAATCAAGATAAGGCGGAAGCCACAATTGCCTTTTTCAGTTCAAATCTACAAGGGGCCAAATTAAATTATTTTGACATCGAGAAGCAAGCTTACGCTATTTTCAAAGCGATCAAACATTTTAGACCCTTCTTACTTAAAACCCATACAAAAATCATTGTGCCGTTTCCAGCGGTAAGAAATATTTTAGTATAGAAAGATGTGGGTGAAAAGAGATAAAATTGGGTTATTGCCTTACAAGAATACGACACTGAAATTAAACCAGCAAATATTGTAAAAGGTCAAGTCTTTTTTAAAATGTTGGTTGGAGCATCGCTTATTTCCGAAATACCATATTTAGAAGTACAAATGTATGAGGTAAGCCTAAACGATCTTGAATCATTATACGCTGATATCATATTTTATCCAAAGAATGGATATGCTCCTTCAAACCTAGATTATACAAAGAAAAAAGCCCTAAGGTTGAAGGCTAAGCAATATCAACTCGTAAATGATGTACTTTTTAGGATGAATTATGATTCTGTTCTCCTTCGATGTCTCGAGAAATCTGAAGCTGAAAAGGTGTTGCAGGAACTCCATGATGGACCAGTAGGTGGACATTATTCTGGAGATACTATAGCACATAAAATCTTACGCGCAGGGTACTATTGGCTTACACTATTCAAAGATGCGCATAGCTACATAAGGAAATGTCAAGTTTGTCAAACTACTGCTAGGAGATAAAAGAAACCATCATTGCCTTTGTAACCAGTCAATATTGATCAACCTTTTGATCAATGGGGATTGGATATAATAGGTGAGATTTTTCCTCACTCTTCTAAATAGCATAGGTATATCCTTACAGCTACATATTATTTTACTAAATGGGTAGAAGCAGTTCCTCTCAAGACAGCCAATGCCGAACACATCATTGATTTCATAGATCAGTTCATAATCACCAGGTTTGGTTTATCCTCTGCTTCAATGTTTGATAATGCATCGTATTTTTCTGGCAATGCTATGACTGAATTTTCGCTCAAAAGAGGTTTTAAGCTTAAATACTTTGCCAATTATTACCCACAGGGGAATGGGTTAGCTGAATCAACAAATAAAAACTTAATTAAAATCATTAAGCAAACCATTGATCAAACTCATAAGAATTGGCACAAATCCTTAACATATGCTCTATGGGCACACCGAATAACGCAAAAATCCTCCATTGGCACTTCTCCCCTTAATTTGGTTTATGGGAAAGAAGTGGTCCTTCCAACTCATCTAGCGATTCCCTCATTGGCCTTAGTTTAATTTATTGATGAAACACCAACTTCTTCCTTACAACTAAGGCAGCTGCAAATCCTTAAGCTAGAAGAGCAACGAGAACAGGCTAAAATAACTCATGCGCATCACTAAGCATTGGTAAAATCTTCTTTTGATTCAAACATGATATCTAGAAAGGACTTTCAGACTGGAGATCTAGTTTTAAAATGGGATAAGGCTCACAAGCAAAAGGGCAAACATACAAAATTTCAACGAATGTGGCTTGGCTCTTTCCAAATCGCGAAATCATAGGTCCATCTACTTTTATGTTGCAGGATTTAATAGGAAAAAGAGAATCTTTACCTGTTAATGGTTAGATCCTCAAAAAGTAATTTCCATAGGAGATCATTCTTCTATTTTTGTAAATTATCTTTCCTTTTATTTTGATAATAAAACTAGTTGTAAATGGTTACATTTGGACTTCACGAAAAGGACTAGAATTTCTTTTAATTTTATTTTTTCGCTTGTATAAATAGGATTGATTTAGAAGATTGGACATTATTATTGAAAGATACAGTCAAAGGCTATAAGCTTGAAAATGATACTAGTTTCAACCTTGTAAATCTTGATAAAAAAAACGACCTTTAGTGGGAATTTGTTTTATATCAGTCAAATGAAAAGTATCAATAACAAAACAAAGATTCTCTGCAGAAAAACTCTTTCCAAAAATTCTAACATTGTCGTCCAAAGCTATTCTTAAGGAAATAATGACTTCCTCCCCACCAAGGGAATTATGAGCTTCAAGGAATAATCCAACAATACACTTTAACTTAAAGAATAAGAGGTCTCATCACGAGCCGACTTATCATGATCATAGATATTATAGCTTGCTGACTTTGCCAAAATTGCATATCACAACAGGGCAATGATCCGAGATTATTGAAACCAAAAGACAAGGGGTCTCATCATGAGCCAGCTTGTTCAACAAAGTTATAAATCAAGTGAGTGGCACTACCATAATTTTGCTACCAAACCAAGGCATTGTTCTTAAAGGATTAAAAGAAAATCAATAAGTGTGGATATGGATTTCCCTTTGAAAATTGTATATTTCTCCAAGTAGGATATAGGATCATTGCTGGGTAACAGGTAACCCTGTGGAGGCTATAAATGTCTGCTGGCAACAGAGGCTCTACCTACGACAAATGAGCATATTTAAATCTGATTTACAGAGAAGACTTTGTTTTTATCTTTATAAACCAAGTAGTGACTGATGTAATAACAATGACTAGCTCTAGGAAGTAAATAACCAAAGTTAACATAGAAGAAACAAACTATCCTCAACAGCTGAAAGTATGATGTACTTTATCTTTCTATAATAAAGTTTGATTCTCTAAAAAACCTTCTGTTTTGGAAGTTTAGAAAATTCAAAAGAAAAGCAAAGATAACTGGTTCTTCCAAGTGAATCGCCAATTGTTGTGGTCAGCAACAACCCCCCTTCTTATTTAGCTTTCTCACTAATACTAAATAAGTGGGGACCCTTATCCATAAAATTCAAAAAAATAAATTAGGACTTCTATTCTTTTTTTTGAATAAATCTTACTATCATAAACTTAGGAGAATACCCGAAAAATCTAAAAAGACTTAAGTTTTATGATAAGTTCGAACAAAACCGTTCTCTCAATAAAAAGCGTCGCATCGCATCGCAAAAAGGTAATAGATGCTTTCCTACAAACCGAATCCTAAGATTGTGAAATAGCGATGCGAGATCACGTATTAAAAGAACTTCATCGCATCGCAGTTTTAATGTGCTTCAAGTATCACTTAAAGTGAAATACCTCAAATCGCCGATATGCGATGGCACGTCTTGCAAATCGCATTGTGCAGAAAACATATGGTAATAGATGATTGCCACACGTAATGGATCAGCGATATTGCAAAGAAAATTGCAAAATCACCTTATCGCAAATTTGTAGGGCTCGTTGTTCAAAAAATCTTTTCCACAAACCAATGCCCAGTTATGCGTGTTAATGTTAATTTAATGAGTTAGTTGGCAATCATTAATGAAATGTGGTTTTGATCTGATCGAAGAGCCATTTCACGTAATGTGATATATTTTATATGTTTTCAGCATTTAAAGCTTTCCCATCACCTTTTTCTTATCATTACTCTTTCCTCATTTTAAAATTGCAGGAGCGAAAAGCAGAGAAGTATACATAGCAGTGTTCAAAATATTATGGGAAAGAAAGGAAAGGCTTCAAGTTCTGAAGACAAAGAAATGGTGCCCTTATACAGACACCACCTGTAATAGAGATGCCGACGTTACTACTTGGGAAGGCATGCACAGTCTACTCAAGGAAGAAAATGCCAGAGTAATGGAGGTTACAGCTACTGCAGACTCACGTGGGTTGTCTATGGCATCAATTATAGAACTAGCATGCTCGTTCTTACATCGGATAGTGGCAAGGCCCAAGATTCTTCCATACACAGACATGGTCAAATGGGTATTGGATAGCGTTGAGATAACAGACCGATAGTTTAAGAATCATAGCTAAGAACTCGTGGAGTCATTCCTTCCACAAAATTTAAGGTTTACATCCTCTAACAAAAAACGTGTAAGAGGCGAAAAATAGCACCAGGGAAGCCTAGATCAAGAAACGGAGGCAGTTTCTGATGTGCGATTAGCGCCTAGCGCTAATTGCACATCGCCAAGCAAAACCTCTTGAAAAGGAAAACCTCTAATCACTCAGTCGCCTGTAAGCCCAGAAAATTGTAGAAAAAAGTGCTAAAGGCAAAAGGCAAAACTTGAGCTCTAAAAACCAGTGGTATTTATCAAAGATATCTTCAAGTGGTATGTAAATTTCTACCAAATGTGCAACATCTACAGACAAGCTGGAGACAAAAGGCTCAAGAAAAAATAGAGTCCATCAAAAGGTTAACCAAGTTAAATTGGTATTCTTACTGGCAGTACTTGGTTAAAACACCCAGTCAATGCATGAATCTCAAGTGTCTCACTACTTCTGCCAAGAAGATGGCGCCAACACTTATTGATTCTGTTTTCGAAGGATAGCTAAAGTTGGAGGTCGGCTAGCCAACTCTCCTCAAGCCGGTGTTGGATGCTTGTGACTACAGAGATCAGACACATATATAGCTAATTGCTAGTTTTACTTTTAGATTCAGTTTTAGTTTTAGTTTTGCTTTATTTTTGCCTGAAATGAGGACGGTCATTTAAACCACCTCTTATATTTTTGTAATAAACTATTTTTAGATTTATCTAGTAGTATTTAAACCCTTCTCATGCATTTAGAGAAGGGTCCTAAAATTTATCAAAAACTTGTCCTCAGAACATGTGCTTCTGCACCCTCCGAGGAGGTTTTGATGAATGAATGGAACAAGATTTATTGACATTTGTGTTTGATATCTGCTACTGAAATTGCACTTTTGTACTCTTAGTAGATGTTGAATTAAGAAGAAGATAAATTATTATTGCTGGAGCTCATGAGTAGAACTCGTTATAAATGGTACTTTTATCTCTTAACTATTTCTGTTTATGTGTTAAGGTGATATTCATGTTTAGTTATTTATGTATGAATGCTTGAGTTATCATTTTACACTTCTGTACAGTGATAGTCATTTATTTATGCTTAATATATGAGTGACTTATTATGCAATATGTTTTCATAACTGTTCGGCTAACTTTTTATACGAAACAGTTCATCTTTATTGAATTCTTTTCTTATAGCAATTGAATGATCTTTATTACCAATTGTTGTAGAAACTATTTTAGATCGCATAATTGAAAGATTAAATCCTAGGTTAGTTTTAGAATTAGATATTTCTATTCATTAGAATACAATTGCGTGTTGTTAAATTAGATTTAGAATAAAATCTTTTTACTTAGAAATTATTAGGAAGGAAATATCAATTCTCAACACACACACACATAAATTGGGAAACCGGTCCCATATCCCCAGTCAGACCCACTATACCAAACAGAAAAGAACCAAGGTCCAGACCGGGTGGTTATCACCCTTGTTGTAGACCCAATTTTTGGGGATTCAACATATTTTGCACTAGAAGGAGGGCCCCGAACTATGAATGGCAAGTAAATCTAAATCTAAATACCATTCTGAGAGTAAATCACCCTCACCATCTCCCCCGACTTCTCCATTGCATTTAGAATCTTTAAATCTTGAGCGAGAAGTCGATAAAACAACAACCACTACCACAAACCCAAATATTTCAGAGAAATCTACTATTGAACCTCCTAAAGTTGAATCTTTGATCCATAAACTTCAGCGATTTTCTATATCACCCCAAAAATCTGAAAAATCTCATGGTAGTGTGACTTCGCATTATAACTCTTCTCATCTTCTTACTAGATTGCAGAGTGAAAAGTTTGGTATTGAACCAACCGAATTACCTCTACCTACAAGGAAGAGAGCAAGGAAATCACCTAAAGGGTCTGATAGCGAGACTCTTTCGTCATCATCATCCATCTCAATCTCTTCACCGCGAAGTCAACCATCCACTACTTCACTTCAAATTATTGTCCACCAGACCACTAGAACTTCAACATCTCCTTCTCAATCATCTGGAACTGTAATATCCTCATCTTCCCAACCTCAAGGATCATCTTCTGCGCTCTCCTCTGTTAGTAGTTCAACGATGGCCCAAACTCCATGGAATAACCCAGGGGCAGTCTTAATGCCTGCACCCTTGAGTCAATTACTGGCCCATCCTGAAAAATGGTTGCCTAAGTTTAATCCTGAAGCAGGCATGCTAGCAGAAGAACACATAAACAACTTTATATTATCTATAAATCTCAATGGGGTTACTATGAAGACGCTATCATCTGGCTCTTTCCTTACAATTTGCAAGGTGCCGGATCATGGTATTTTTCATTACCATCCGGATCTATCACTAGTTGGGATGTTTTCCAAGAACAATTCTTGACTAAGTTCGGTGATGACAGGTCTACTACGACACTGATCAATGACCCGTCTAACCTTAGGGCTGATCAAGGGAACCTAGCAAAGATTTTAACTTGCGTTTCAGTAAACTTTTGAACAAAATCCCTACTGCCTCCAAGCCTAGCGAAGAAGTTCGAAGTGAATGGTACATATCTGCTCTACCATCAAACATAGCAATCTTCGTTGATAGAGCTAACAAACTAACTTTAGCTGACAATATGAAGGAAGCAATAGCGATAGAGAAATGTATCATAGCCTTAGAAAAGAAAAACGTCGTTGATGAATGAAAATCTAAGAAGGTCAATTTTAAAGAAGATCCAAAGAAAAAACAGTCGAAAGTCAAAGACCCATTCGATTTAGAAGGATTGCAGAAAGTTTTGAAAACCATGTCTAACAAAATGGTTGACATTAAGAAACAAGTAGCAGAGAATTCTTCTAAAAATCCTTACAAGCCTTAAAGAAGAAATCCTTCAACTAATTCAAAGCCTCCCAATGCTATCACAAATGCCAAATCAGAAGAAGAAGAAGAGGAAATTTCCAACGAGGAGCCTACTGATGAAGAAGAAGTTGTAGAAGTACAGGGAATGTGGGATTTCATCTTCCAGATGAAGAGGATCAAGAGGCATCACTAGTCAGTACTAGAAGTAGAAATCAACTCGATCCTCCTCAACCTACTCCTAAGCCAAAGAGCGCAAGCTCAATGTCTAAGGATAAAGTCGCAGGTAAGAAAACATCACCCAAAGCGACTCAAACAAGCCCAGTCCAAACAGATTCACCAACTCCATCTAAAACATTGATTGTTTCTTATGAGATGGAGTATAATATCGTAGAAGACATGAAGAAGACTAGGGCTAACATTACTTTTTATGAATTGAGCAAGTTAAAACATCAACAAAAGCTACTTTTGAAAGAGTTACACGCAATACCAGTTGCAGCTTTGCATGCTGTTGTAATCTCGCAAGCTTCTCACGAGATGGGAAGACCTCCAACTACTGTGACTAGCAAAGTTGATCCAAACGATATCGCTTTAATTGGAGGAAGGTCAAGATCTCATACTCCTCCATTTCTTCTTACTTATGAAGTTTTCAATAAAAATTTGCATAATTGTTTAGTTGATTCAGGAGCTTCATCCAATATCTTACCTAAATCAATATGTGCAAAGCTGAATGTTCAACCTCAAAAATCTATAGTACGCATAGTTCAGATGCACCGATCGCAAGTTGAAGTGATCAGTGAACTAAATCAGGTTACCATAAGGCTGTCATCTAATCCAAAGGTATGTCAAGTTATTGATATTTTAGTTGCAGACATTCCAGAATTTTATAGCTTAATTCTTAGCAGGGATTGGTCTGAAAAGTTTCATGGATATTTTGCAACCGATTGGTTGCATATGTGGCTCCCTTACAATGGTAAACCAAATCAAATAAAGGTTGAGTGAGGAAGGCATAAAAAATACATAGTAACAGAATTGGAAGGAGAAAATGAACCTGTAGCATACAACAACAATATAATTGGCAACTATTCTGTTGAAGCTTTCTTAGGAAATTTCAATGCTCATACTTCGCCTTATTTAGAACATTTTGTTTTATCTCAAGTAGAAAACTTTTCTCAAACAGATAGTTCTAAATGTGTTAATTTCATAGATAGTCTTGTAAATAAATATTTATTTTGGAAGTTATTTTTTGACGGAAAGTCTAATGATTGAGCAGGAGTAGGATGCATATTAGTTAGTCCATAGGGAAACAAAACTATGCTAACTTGTAGACTTGAGTTTGATTTCACCAATAATACTACAGAATATGAGGCTTTAATCCAAGGATTATACAAAGCAATCGGACTAGATATCAAGTATCTACAAGTTTTTGGAGATTCTGAAATTGTAATTAGATAGGTACGAAATACTATACATTGTCTATCAAGTCATTTAAAGCATTATCAATCTTTAGTAAAAGATCTGACTGAAAATTTTATAGCATTCAATATTTCATCAATTCCTAGACTCCAAAATGCTAGTGCTGACCTCTTGGCAAATGTAGCTTCCAAGCTTATTCCCTCAAAAGACTATAGCCCAGATAGATTCTCAATTGAATTGATTTTTAGACCCTTGATTCCTGATAACATTACCAATTGGAGAGTTTTCAACGATGATCCTAATATTGTAAGGTTCCTCACATTAGAGGGATCTTACAATAATCATATTATAGATGAAGAGCAACATGACAAACAATTGCAACAAGATAGCACTAATAATGATATGCCAAAATCAGTAGTCAAATTGGAAGACCTATATGATTTGAAAGAACGATTCAAAATATCTACCAATTCAAAACTTCAAATTTCAACTCTGAACTATGAATTAGTAAATCTAGGAACTGATACCAAGCTTCAGAATATCAATCTAGGTCTCGGTCTAGCCCCTGAAGAAATATTAGCGTACATTCATCTCTTGAAACAATACAAAAGTGTCTTTGCATGGAACTATGATGAACTTAAGACTTACGACACTTCTACCATTCATCATACTATCCCAATGATAGGCGATGAAAAACCTGTCCAGCAAAAGCTGAGAAAAATTCATCCTAATATGGAAAATCAGATTAAGTCTGAGCTCAACAAATTATTGAAAGCCAAAATCATTTTTCCCGTTCGACATTCTAAATGGGTTTCCAATATGGTTCCCGTTAGAAAGAAAAACGGAGACATTATAATTTGCATTGACTTTCGAAATCTTAACAAAGCCTGTCAAAAAGCTAATTTTCCTTTGCCTCCCATGGAGCAAATATTACAAGCAGTTGCAGGATCAAAATTAATGTCCTTTTTGGATGGTTTCTCCGGTTACAACCAAGTTTTGGTCCACCCTGATGATCAATTAAAGACGACGTTCAGAACTAAATGGGGTACTTATGCATATCAAAAGATGCCTTTTGGTTTGATCAATGCTGGCGCCACATTTCAAAGGGCCATGGACATCACATTTAAGGGATTAGTAAACAAACAGTAGTAATCTACTTGGATGATATAACTGTATATTCCAAGAAACAAAGTAATCATCTCGGAGATTTGAAACAGATCTTCCAATGCTGCCAAAGGTATGGAATTTCACTTAATCCAAAAAAGTCCTTCTTTGCATTAAGTGAAGGAAAACTTCTTGGATTTATAGTGTCAAAATCTGGAATCCATATTGATCCCGATAGAATCAAGAAGATTTCCGAAATACCCTTGCCTCACAACAAGAAATCTATCTAATCCTTCCTTGGCTAGATTAATTTTGTAAAGAGATTCATTCCAGAATTTTCAAGGATCGTATCTCCCTTACAAGAAATGATTAAAAAGAATTCAATCTTTAAATGGGGCCAAGAAGAATATGCAGCATTCAATCTGATTAAACAAGCGATTGTAAACGCCCCATCTTTAGCCACTCCAAATTTCTCCGATCCTTTCATTTTATATACATTTGCCTCTGATAAATCATATGCTGCGATACTCACTCAAGCAAATCAAGATAAGGCGGAAGCCACAATTGCCTTTTTCAGTTCAAATCTACAAGGGGCCGAATTAAATTATTTTGACGTTGAGAAGTAAGCTTACGTTGTTTTCAAAGCGATCAAACATTTAAGACCCTTCCTACTTAAAACCCATACAAAAATCATTATGCCGTTTCCAGCGGTAAGAAATCTTTTAGTACAGAAAGATGTGGGTGAAAAGAGAGAAAAATGGGTTATTTCCTTACAAGAATATGACGCTGAAATTAAACCAACAAATATTGTAAAAGGTTAAGGATTTTGTAAAATGATGGTTGGAGCATCGCTTATTTCCGAAATACCATCTTCAGAAGTACAAATGTATGAGGTAAGCCTAAACGATATTGAATCATTACACGATGATATCATATTTTATCTAAAGAATGGATATGCTCCTTCAAACCTAGATTATACAAAAAGAGCCCTAAGGTTGAAGGCTAAGCAATATAAACTCGTAAACGATGTACTTTTTAGGATGAATTATGATGATGTTCTCCTTTGATGTCTCGAGAAATCTGATGCTGAAAATGTGTTGCAGGAACTCCATGATGGACCAGTAGGTGGACATTATGCTGGAGATACTACAACACATAACATCTTACGCGCAGGGTACTATTGGCCTACACTATTCAAAGATGCGCATAGCTACGTAAGGAAATGTCAAGTTTGTCAAACTGTTGTTGGGAGACAAAAGAAACCATCATTGCCTTTGCAACCAGTCAATATTGATCAACCTTTTGATCAATGGGGATTGGATATAATAGGTGAGATCGTTCCTCACTCGTATAGACAGCACAGGTATATCCTTACAACTACAGATTATTTTACTAAATGGGTAGAATCAGTTCCTCTCAAGACAACAAATGCCAAACACATCATTGATTTCATAGATTAGTTCATAATCACCAGGTTTGGTTTACCCTCCGCTTTAATGTTTGATAATGCATCGTATTTTTCTGGCAATGATATGACTGAATTTGCGCTCAAAAGAGGTTTTAAGCTTAAATACTCTGCCAATTATTACCCACAGGGGAATGGGTTAGCTGAATCAAAAAATAAAAACTTAATTAGAATCATTAAGCGAACCATTGATCAAACTCATAAGAATTGGCACAAATCCTTAACATATGCTCTATGGGCAGACCGAATAACGCAGAAAGCCTCCATTGGCACTTCTCCCTTTAATTTGGTTTATGGGAAAGAAGTGGTCCTTCCAACTCATCTAGCGATTCCCTCGTTGGCCTTAGTTCAATTTATTGATGAAACACCAACTTCTTCCTTACAACTAAGGCAGCTGCAAATCCTTAAGCTAGAAGAGCAACGAGAATAGGCTAAAATAACTCATGCGCATCACCAAGCATTAGTAAAAGCTTCTTTTGATTCAAACATGATATCCAGAAAGGACTTTTAGATTAGAGATCTAGTTTTAAAATGGGATAAGGCTCACGAGGAAAAGGGAAAACATACGAAATTTCAACGAATGTGGCTTGGCCCTTTCCAAATCGCAGAAATCATAGGTCCATCTACTTTTACATTGCAGGATTTGACAGGAAAAAGAGAATCTTTACCTGTTAATGGTCAGATCCTCAAAAAATACTTTCCATAGGAGATCATTCTTCTATTTTTGTAAATTAGCTTTCCTTTTATTTTGATAATAAAACCAATTGTAAATGGTTACATTTGGACTTCCCAGAAAAGACTAGAATTTCTTTTAAATTTTGTTTTTTCGCTTATATAAATAGGACTAGTTTAGAAGATTGGACATTATTATTGAAAGATACAGTCAAAGGGTATAAGCTTGAAAATGATACTAGTTTCAACCTTGTAAATTTTGATAAAAAAACGACCTTTAGTGGGAATTTGTTTTATATCAGTCAAATGAAAAGTATCAATAACAAAACAAAGATTCTCTGTAGAAAAGCTCTTTCCAAAAACTCTAACATTTTCGTCTAGAGCTATTCTTAAGGAAACAATGACTTCCTCCCCACCAAGGGAATTACGAGCTTCAAGGAATAATCCAGCAATACGCTTTAACTTAAAGAATAAGAGGTCTCATCACGAGCCGACTTATCATGATCATACATATTATAGCTTGCTGACTTTGCCAAAATTGCATATCACAACAGGGCAATGACTCGAGATTATTGAAATCAAAAGACAAGGGGTCTCATCACGAGCCAGTTTGTTCAAAAAAGTTATAAATCAAGTGAGTGGCATTGTCATAATTTGGCTACCAAACCAAGGCATTGTTCTTTAAGGATTAAAATAAAAGCAATAAGTGTGGATATGGATTTCCCTTTGAAAATCGTATATTTCTCCAAGTATGATATAGGATCATTGTTGGGTAATAGGTAACCCTCTCGAGGCTCTAAACGCCTGCTGGCAGCAGAGTTTCTACCTATGACAAATGAGCATATTTAAAACTGATTTACAAAGAAGACTTTTTTTTATCTTTATAAACCAAGTAGTGACTGATGTAAATATAATGACTAGCTCTGGGAAGTAAATAACCAAAGTTAACATAGAAGAAACAAACTATCCTCAACAGTTGAAAGTATGATGTACTTTATCTTTCTATAATAAAGTTTGATTCTCTAAAAAACCTTTTGTTTTGGAAGTTTAGAAAATTCAAAAGAAAAGCAGAGATAACTGGTTCTTCCAAGTGAATCGCCAATTGTTGTGGCCAGCAACAACCCCCTTTCTTATTTAGTTTTCTCACTAATACTAAATAAGTGGGGACCCTTATCCATAAAATTCAAAAAAATAAATTAGGACTTGTATTCTTTTTTTGAATAAATCTTACTATCATAAACTTAGGAGAATACTCGAAAAATCTAAAAAGACTTAAGTTTTATGACAAGTTCGAACAAAACCGTTCTCTCAATAAAAAGCGTCGCATCGCATCACAAAAAGGTAATAGATGCTTTCCTACAAACTGAATCCTAATATTGCGAAATAGCGATGTGAGATCACGTATTAAAATAACTTCATCGCATCGCAGTTTTAATGTGCTTCAAGTATCACTTAAAGTGAAATACCTCAAACCACCGATACACGATGGCGTGTCTCGCAAATCGCATTGTGTAGAAAACATATGGTAATAGATGATTGCCACACATAACGGATCAGTGATATTGCGATCTACGATATTGTGAAGCAAATCACAAAATCGCCTTATCGCAGATCTATAGGGCTTGTCATTCGAAAAAGCTTTTCCACAAACCGATGCCTAGTTATGCGCATTAATGTTAATTTAATGAGTTAGTAGGCAATCATTAATGAAATATGGTTTTGATCTGATCGAAGATTCATTTCACGTAAGGTGATATATTTTATATGTTTTCGGCATTTAAAGCTTTCTTGTCACCTTTTTCTTATCATTACTCTTTCCTCATTTGCAAATTGCAGGAGCAAAAAGTAGAGAAGTATACATAGTAGTGTTCAGAATATTATGGGAAAGAAAGGAAAGACTCCGAGTTCTGAAGACAAAGAAATGACGCCCTTATACATAGACACCACCTGTAACAGAGATGTCTGTGTTACTACTTGGGAAGGCATGCACAGTCTACTCGAGGAAGAAAATCCCAGAGTAATGTAGGCTACAACTATTGCAGACTCACGCAGGTCATCTGAGGCATCAATTACAAAACTAGCATTCTCGTTCTTGCATCGGATAGTGGCAAGGCCCAAGATTCTTCCATACACAGACATGGTCAAATGGGTATTGGATAGCGCTGAGATAACAGACCGATAGTTTAAGACTCAGAGCTAAGAACTCGTGGAGTCATTCCCTCCACAAAATTTAAGGTTTACATCCTCTAACAAAAAACACGCAAGAGGCGAAAAATAGCACCAGGGAAGCCCGGATCAAGAAATGGAGGCAGTTTCGCTAGGCAAAACCTCTTGAAAAGGAAAAACTCTAATCACTCAGTCACCTGTAAGCCCGGAAAATTGTAGGAAAAAGTGCTAAAGGCGAAAGGCAAAACTTGAGCTCTAAAAACTAGTGGTATTTATCAGAGATATCTTCAAGTGGTATGTAAATTTCTACCAAATGTGCAGCATCTACAAACAAGCTGGAGACAAAAGGCTCAAGAAAAAATAGAGTCCATCAAAAGGTTAACCAAGTTAAATTGGGATTCTTACTGGAAGTACTTGGTTAAAACACCCAGTCAGTGCATGACTCTCAAGTGTCTCACTAATTCTACTAAGAAGATGGCACCAGCACTTGTCGATTCTGTTTTCGCCGGACAGCTAAAGTCGGAGGTCGGCCAGCCAACTCTCCTCAAGCCAATGCTGGATGCTTGTGACTACAAAGATCAGATACATAGATAGCTAATTTCTATTTTTACTTTTAGATTCAATTTTAGTTTTAGTTTTGCTTTATTTTTTCCTAAAATGAGGACGGTCATTTAAACTGCCTCCTATATTTTTGTAATAAACTATTTTTAGATTTAGCTAGTAGTATTTAAACTCTTCTCATGCATTTAGAGAAGGGTCCTGAAATTTATCAGAAACTTGTCCTCAGAACATGCACTTCTACACCCTCCGAGGAGGTTTTGATGAATGAATGGAACAAGATTTATTGACATTTGTGTTTGATATCTGCTACTCAAATTGCACTTTTGTACTCTTAGTAGATGTCGAATTAAGAAGAAGATAAATCATTATTACTGGAGCTCATGAGTAGAACTCATTATAAATGGTACTTTTATCTCTTAACAATTTCTGCTTATGTGTTAAGGTGATATTCATGTTCAGTTATTTATGTATGAATGCTTGAATGCTTGAGTTATCATTTGGCACTTCTATACGGTGATAGCCATTTATTTATGCTTAATATATGAGTGACTTATTATGCGATATGTTTTCATAACTGTTCGGCTAACTTTTTATACGAAACAGTTCATCTTTATTGAATTCTTTTCTTATAACAATTGAATGATCTTTATTACCAATTGTTGTAGAAACTATTTTAGATTGCATAATTGAAAGATTAAATCTCGGGTTAGTTTTAGAATTAGATATTTCTGTTCATTAGAATACAATTGCACGTTTTTAAATTAGATTTAGAATAAAAGCATTTTACTTAGAAATTATTGGGAAGGAAATATCAATTCTCAACACACACACACACATAAATTGGGAAACTGGTCTCATATCCCCAGTCGGACCCACTATACCAAACGGAAAAGGAGCTGCTAACCAAGGTCTGGACCGAGTGGGTATCCCCCTTGTTGTAGACCTGATTTTTGGGGCTTCAACATAACCATCATTTCGATTCCCATATTAATTCATTTCTCATGCCAACTTTTCACGTTACACTATCATTTTCCTTCTCCCATTTATATGCACTCATCTTCAATGCTTTCCTCTTGTGGTGTCACTAAAAGCTTTGGGCGAATATGCTGCTCTTCTTTATTTTTTATTTCTTTTATTCTTCGGGTGAATATGCTGCTCTTCTTTATTTTTAATTTTCTTCTATTTCTTTATTGTGTATACGTAGGAATGAGAATCATTATTTCTTTATTTTGTGTGACAGAGGAATGAGAAACGAAAAAGAGTTAGATACACAATTTATTTTATTTTATATATAAATCTTATCAGCTCTTCTATTTTTTTATGAAAAAGTATTTGGATGATATATTCTTGGTTAGGTAATTTTAAGGAATTTTATTAGATTCCAATTTGTTATCTGTAATTTTTATGTTCAGTAATTAGATCGCAGTTCAATGAATTAAATTAATCTTTAAAATTAAATATTTAAATATAATTATGATAAGATGTTTGAACATTATATTTTTTTCTTATTTTATCATTAAGACATTTAAATCTAAATAATTAATTATACTTATAAGTTATTATTCCCTGCCGCAACAGGGTAATAATACATTCACAATGCATTGATGTTGACATTAAATCTAAATTCACAAAAAATTAAACGACATCATCTAATGTTTACATTTGAGAAAATTTTAAGTTATTTTTTAATTTTTTTAAATTTAAATTTTCTTCGTTCTGATTGGTTAAATTATTTGGGGTCTTATTTCGTAATGATAATATGGTCGTCATTCGTACGTTGATGGATACCATCATTATTGCATTTTTACCGTAGATCCATTATTACATGTGTACCACAGGTATGGGTAGATTTTGTTTTTAATAAAATAATTTAAACTCTCCGTCGTCTAAATTCAATCGGCTGCCACCATCTCAAGTGAGAATGAACGAAACCATATGATGGTGTTTAGAACTGGTGGCGTTTAACAAATAACAAAGCTCTAGCTATTAAATATTTATATTCATTATGTCGTTCATTCGTCTGTCGACAATTACTCTAACATGTGTCCATGGATGTGGTTGTACATAATTGATTTATTCAATTTGTAAAACTTTCTCTTATATCTGTTCTTTGAATGATAAAAGTTTACGCAATGGTAGAATAAATCATGTGAAAGAGATAAAGTAAATGAAATTATTATTGAATTTAACATGGTATCATGATGCTAACTTCAAAGTTTTCCAAGCTGCGATAAAGAAAAAAATTAATACCTCCACTTACTAGCGTTTTTATAACAAAGTTTTTAAACTTTAGTTAATGTTATTCTTATCAAATTCTACACTTGACCAGTGCTAGTGAGGCCCACATCCCTATGGTATTCACCTGGCATTGATTTCATGGGGGATGGTTGCACACCTACAAAGGAGAAACAAGATAAATAGGTTTTGGCTTGTTGGGGCTTGACCTAGGTTCAGAAGTGATTTAGCCAAACAATTCCTGCACTATCAGCCCTTTCGGCAACAGTTCGCAGAGCGCGGACTGAAGTCTCACCCGAGGTAGTAGGGGATGGTGTTGGAACCAGGTTTCCACACCCTTGGGATGTCTTAATGTAGTCTGGAAGGGTCACGATCATATCGGTGCACTCGCGATGTTCCACGTAGATCCGTGATAAGCACTTCCTAGGTTCTTATTATTATATGTGTTTATTATCGCTCAGATCTATCTCTTAAAGTATTTAAGCAAACATTTAACAATAATAACCAGAGCGCCCAATCATAAATATGGATAAATTCAGAACATAAGAAAACAACTATATTCGCGATAAAACACACAATTGATTTAGAATGTCTTATCTTTATTTATCTTCTGTCAATACAACCAGATCTGTCCTGTGCACTCAGTTGCAGGGGTCCGCGCACACAGCTGCAAGCCTCTATCTATCTACTAAAACCCTCGACTCGGACTTACAAACGCAGAGAGAATATTAACTTCATAAACCCATAACATTCAAGATCAAAACCGAAACTTACTTCTAACCTTAGAGCCTTGCTCTATTTATACATTCCCATGGTCCGCGGACCATGGGCAGGCAAACTCACTTTATATTTTCTTACATTATTTTCGGGCAGACAACCCTTTGACTTGACTCATTACAATTCGCGCTCCACACACCTCGTGGAGCCTTTACCATACTATTACCCAAAATTGTGGGCTTTGAGCCCCAAAACCATTACGCGGGGCCTCTGCTACCCAACAGGCCCCCAACACAATCATCATGACTCATCCTGAGTCACTCAGCTGGTGCAGTAATCTTTGTGCGGAGGTCATCCAGTAACTTCTGTGCTTTGCTTACACTCACAACAAAGTCTTCCGCCATCTGCTGTACTCGTTCTACATGAGCCACCGATGCATCAATATCCTTTTCAGTTGCTTGTCTAGGTTCATATACTACTTGCATGTGTGCTAACTTTCCCTCGATGTTGGTGGAGACCGCGAATGCCTCATCAAGCCAAGGCTAGATGCGTTCTTTAAGCACTGCTTCCTTCTACCGAGCGGCGTCAACTTGTGCCTTGAGAACCTGGGCCTCCCTCATTTTGGCTAATCACTACGTGATGGCAACCGTTTGCGCAATGCCCCAAACTTTGTCACAAGCCTGCTGTAACTCCTGCGCTTCTATTTCTACCTGTTGGAGTGTTGGGTCTTCTTGGAGGGATGTGAGCATAAGGAGGGACTGATCCAACAATCCCGAGCAATCTTGGAAAGTGCGCTTTATCACTTCCAAGCCTGTTTGAATTTTGCTACGGCGTTGCTCTCGAACTTCTGGGGGTGTGGGTGGCTGCGCCTTCAGTCTTAGCTCCGAAATTTGTAAATTTAATTCCCACAAAGCTTTCGCGGCCTCCTCTTGGGCCGTACGGAATCCTGCGGCCATCTGATGAATCTTGTCAACTATTGGAAGTTCCGCTAGCACAACCAACTCTGGTACCTTGCTGCAGGCCTCCGCCATGGTCTGTTCCAATTCCTGGTCATGTGTGACCAAGTCATTGCACTGTAGATTGACCTGTTCTAGATTTTCCTTGTGCTCCATTAAGATATGGAGGGCGCGGCCTTCCCTAGCATGAAGCTCAGCGGTTACCCCATCTTGCAGTTGATATAGCGTTTCTCTACGAAGGGTGGCTAGATTCAACCCCCAACTTTGCATGTCACCTTCGGCTTTTTCTAGGACAATGCCTATTGGCAACATTAAGGTGTTCATTGTGTGGGTGTGCACCCTCTGCTCGGCTATGGCTATGTCATCTGCTAGGTTTGGTATCATCTCTGCTGGGGGTCACACCTGTAATTCCTGCAGCTGCGCTCTGAGCTCCCCCAACATAGTTTTTGGCTCTATCATCAGCTCCTCCAACGCATCTTTAATGACATTACGCGTCGGTTCTATACTGTCAAGAAACTCTTTCTCCAAAGTCTTTTTTGTCTTTGTCTTCTTGCGTGTATGTGGCGACTCCCTGATGCGCAGCCTCTTGGCTTGGGTCGATTTTTTGGTAAGGTCCGTGCGTTCATGTGTCTCCATTACCCTCTACATGTCTTGCTCCGAGGACATTTCCTGATCTTCCCTGATCTCTTCGGTGATTACTTCCTTGGTCGCCTCTTGTTGTGAAGCTGCCTTTTGTCCTTGATGCGTCCTTTCCGCCATTTTAGTGAGTCGCAGCTAGAGTTCCTTCTTTTGTTGTTGTGATGCCATCATTTCTAATGCGGCCATGTCTGGGGTGTGCCACTCCAGAGGCCATGTGGCCATTACCTCGTAAATTGCATCGTTCATTGCAATGAACGGAAGCTTTACCCATGTTTGTTTTGGATCCTTCCGCGCCTCGATATATAGGTTATGCATGTGCAATTTGAATTCGACCGCGCTTTGAAAATTGTTGAATATTGTTGGGGATAACCACGGTCTGCGAGTGATCCATGTCTGGATGCTTGATTCCATGAATATCCAAAATACCTTGATCTCACGAACCCTTGTGGCGTCCTTTGTAGCCCAGAGCGAGTTATACCACACTCCTTCAGGTAGGTTCTTCTCAATACTTGGAAACTGGCTACCCTGCGGAAGTTCTCCTGTAACCAGAAGGATTGAAAGTAGTGACCATGTATAATGGAAAGTCTTACCTTTCTCTTGGGCTTCCTTACAATTCGTCAAAAATTCGTTGCAGAGAAACTGTGCCCAGTTGAACTGAACCCCTTCTACACACTGCTCCGCAAGTGCAATGACAGGGGCTGGCACCTCATCTGCGCGGCATTTCCTCATGAGTTTACTGGCCAGTAGTTGGGTGGTGACTCGCACCCCTCGGTCTTTGATGCTTGCTATTACATACCCGCGCTTTCGCTTTTCCAGCTTATATTTAGCCTTCATTGCTTCTGCAAGACCCACATCGCTACTTGTTCCGACTATGTCTGCAGGGTCATTCCCTTTAGTAGGTAGGTGGGTAATTCGGTGTACTAAATCAGCTGTGATGGGAATGGATTCCTCCAACCAGAGATACCCATCATGTACCAGACATAGTAACTGTCAGATAACAAAAATGGTGATGGTCGCGCGGTGATAGTGGGGTATCCACCTCAGATTGAGTAATCCCGCCTTTTCCACACCCCGTAACCACTTCCGTTGTAGTAATTTCTCTTCGACCAATTTGGGGAACTTCTCGCTATCCGCAAGATGCCAATCTTCGAACTTGCTACTTGGTACTCGGACCAGTGGCAGACCATCAAACCTTGTCTCATCCAGAAGAAGCAGGGTTTGGAGCGTACTCTTCGCAACATCCCAGTCCTTTGGTATCTTGGTCGTCCCATTCCATGGAGAGATATATGGTGGTAGTGAAGGGATTGGGAAAGCATCCTCCTCTTCCTCATCTTGTGCTTCAATCTGAGCGATCAGGGCTTGCAAATCTTCCTAGTCCTCCTCGATTTCAGTGGTAATTGCTTTACCCTTTGCGGCCACTGATAATTTACTGAATCTCGGTGATGCCCAAAATGGCCCCATAGTCTACTTGTCTTTCTGGGGTCGCGGTGTGCGTGGGGACTTTGGAACCTCGGGGGCTGTAGCCGCTTCATCTGGATTCTCCTGGGTCAGATACAACTCTTCCGCAAACCATGCTCGGGTTCTCACCATGGTACTCATGCGAGGCTTGGTACCTGGGTGTTTGCTGGTCTGTACTGGCTCAAATCTCAAATATCCTAGTGTTGTCCAAGGGTTTTTATAGGAACACGTGAATTTGAATGTAACCCTTTCCTCCATTTTCAATTCATTAGTATCTTCTTGGCGGCAGATATTCTCGTATCTAGTTCGGAACTCCTGTCTTAATGACCTGCTGCCCACTCCTCTCTGCCATAACTCGAATTTCTTGTCGTGAATAGTGACGTCAACGGTCACCTCCCAACCTTCCCACGCGGCAGCGCAGTCCCTTCGGCGAACCGCGATCTTGCCAACCGATTGGCCCTGCACAAAACCTTCTTTCCGCACAGGCCTCCCACAGACTTGTTTATAGTCCCGCACCTCCTTTCAACTGCTTGGAGCGCTGAGACTATGATTTCCACAGCTAGTCAGGTAGTCGCACCTCAGGTGCAAGATTTCAGCTTCCCTGCTAGCCCGGGCTGTGGGCACCTTCCGATTGCCTGTGTATCTGTTATCCCATCATGCTTTGTTTTATATGGTACATTCCTTTGTTGGTGCAGTCGCAGCCATCATAGCAAGGTCGCAGCTCGGTCCAGTACCGAGGTAGACCTGGCTAGTCCTGGTTCCCTTATTTGCAAGTTCGTGCTGCCCACTTGTGTGACACCGATTTTTATTTTGTTGATTTTTTCATCCAGCATCATGCTTTTCCTCCTCAGTTGTGCTCATTCTTCATCAATTTCTCAAAGCCTTCTGCTGCGACGTCGAATGGCTTTCTGCAACCACTGAATTCCTTGGCCCAAGACCTCGCGTGTAGCCCAAACTACGGAAATTGTGGGTTGGGGAGTTTCTTATGTCTTATTGGTTCCCTCCTTTTGCTGATGGTCTTATAGGCCCATCGAACCCCTGGTATCCGCAGATTCCCACTGGATCGTCTTACTCGGCAGACGTTGTTCATGCTCCCCCCTGTTTTCCTGCTGGCTTTGTTGCGAACAACTGGTGGAATGCATCACTGAGGAGAATTCAGATTTTTGATTCTTAATCTATTAGGCATTACAACATACACCTGCATCCTATGCCGCCAATGGACACTCACCCCGTTTTGTCCTCCAAACCATACGCGTTCCTACCTTCTACATTCGTGCCACCTTCTCCTATTCTTTTGGTGTGTATTCCACCCTTGTGCAGTTGTCATGCACATCGCCCCCATTTATGCACCCTGCTACTTTTGTTCCAGAATTTCCATTTTGCAGTGGTCTACATGTTCCTCCACATTCGTTGCACACATATCTATTGGCAGCTCCCTTTCTTCTATAGTTACGTGGCGTAGTGATCTAACCATCATATTATAATTTAGTGTTGTTACCTCATGCAATCATTTTTGCCATCGCTTAATCTCTTCATCTGAGTCTGACGTGCAGGAACTGTCACGTTCCCATGAGATTCTCCCATCCGCTGTTGGATTCACCCGATCCTGATCCTGTGCTGTCAGTGTAGTGCGCCCCTTCGGCAGGGTCCAGCAGAACCACTACGCAGAGGGATTTTTTTTCAAATATCATTTTTTGTCTCTTTAGGTTGATGACTCCATTCATATCCATGGCCCAGTCTATCCCTAAAAATGCAGGATACAAGTTATTGTCATCCACAATTCCTATTACCTCAAAATCTATTTGTGTGCTTTCACCTTTGATATCTACTGTAACTCCTTGCAGTCTCCCCATGGGCAAGATATTTTGTCGATTCGCCATTCGTAATTGAATAAGAGACCATTGTAGTGTGGGCCTGCCCATGCGCTCCCAGGTCTATTTAGGTAGCACATTCGCATCTGATCCCAATTCCAGAATGACCTAATCCATCTCATAGTCACCAATCTGGGCAGTCAACCGCATTTCCTGCCCAGTGCGCAAACCATGTTTGCCTAGTTTCCAGACCATGCACAATTCACTCGTTCCTGCACACCTAGTTATCAACTCTTGTAATCCCTTAACTACCTTATTATCCCATAGTAGCTTCATGCATGTCTCTAAAAAGGTAGTTAGCAGAGAAGGATTCATTTCTAGCTCAGTTTGATCCTTGCTATCTGAAGTAGAAGCCTCCGCGAAGCTCTTCTTAGCTTCCATAAATGTTTCCTTCACACGTTCCAAATCAAACTCAAGTTGCTTTGTAGGGGCCTTGCAAACCTAGGTATCCTCCTCAGGTTGCTTCCCCTTATCCTCTCCCGTAGTTGCACCACTTTTGAGCACCATGTTCACGTTAGGGTCCTCTTCGCGCGGTTCAACCTTCATCATTTGGACGTTCTGAGTGGGCGTAGTCTGAAGCACCCCTTTCTCACGCATCTATGCAATTAGTGTGGGGAAATCTACCGCTTCATGATCAAACTGGTAATAGTACGGGAAACATGTTCTGGTCGGATTCATGCAATCACGCGTGTAGTGCCTAGGTCCTCCACAATTGTAGCAGATTAATTGTCTGCGCCCTCGCCCGGGTGCCATTCCTCCTCGCCCCCGTCCGTGTCCCTGGAATCCACCGCGCACTATTGCTGCAACTGGATCCTGACCTCACGCCTTAGTTTGCATCCTCTAAGCAGATGTCCAATCCATCAGTAACTCATAACTTCGGCAATTTCATTCGTCATGGCCCATCGATCTACAAAAATTGCAAAATAGTTGCTGGGGGGCTGTATAAATTTCGGCAATACATGACAGTTGTTCATTGTGTGATTTCCCCCCACCTGACAGATTGCGCACCAGAGCGCGGGCGCCGCACTTGGCCCCACTTGTGCCTTTGGTCGCAATGGCATTGGTACCCCCCTGCCAAATAGTTCAAGAATATCAGGCAATGATCCTTATCGTCGCCCTGGCCTTTACATTTTATACACCACACCTCTTTGCGCACCTCTGACAGGGCACCTTATCTCGTTTAAAACTTTGCATCTCTAAGCATAAGTTTTGTAGTTGCGCGTGGATTTGTTGAACTCCCAACCCTGGATCCTGTATTGGAGTTTCATGCAACCTCATCGCTATCTCTAATTTTTCAGCTTGGGCTGAGATATTTTGCTGTGACAACGTCGTCCTTAGATGTGGTGTCAAATACGCCACAAACCATGCGTGGTGTTGCGCATCTGTCAGCATCATGTTAGCCTCACAGATCGTATTCTTCAATCTCTGATCCAGATCCCATGGGGTCTCACCTGGTAGCATTACGATCTCCTTAAACCCTATAATTGATTGTGTTTCTGATTTTGGCCGGCTGAATTATTTGTTCAATGCAACCTGAATCTCCATTATTCCCGCATTCGGATGATCACTAGAGTGCTTTATATACCACGTCAACGTGCGATCCTACAGCGCGCTTACCAGAGTAGCCTTTTTTATGTTATCATCTGTTATGCCTTGGGCTTCCCACACAACCTTTACCATGAACCAGAACTGATCTGGTTCCTCATTTCCTACGCCTCTAAAGATAGGTAACTTGATCGCACTCACCATTCCAACCCTCAGTGGTGGCGTAGGTGGGGTAGGTGAAGATAGGTTTGTTGTAAGTGAAGCGGGGGATGGTGTGGGTGGCGGTGGTATCAGTGGAATCCACTGCTTTATTAACCAAACTGCACTTATTGGATAGAACCCTGCGAGCTCCTCCTCACTTTCACGCGAAAGGGAAATTAGGGGACTGTTCTCTAATCCTTTGGTCCCTTGGTAGCCTCTTCCGCTCTGCGTTACCCCAAACAATAATGGATTCGCATAACCTTTTTTTCACATAACAACATTTTAATCCAGGTATTCAATGATTTGATGTACTTACCTCGTGGTCCCTTGAGAAATTTCCACTCTGCTTCGCTTTAGCTCACAGTTTTGTTTATCACGAACTTAGTGATAAACCCACCTATTATCCGATCCAACCAGTGATCTATTGCCCAAGCAATTTTATCTTCAGATGTCTCCAGTCTGCGCACCAACTCTGGAGTCCACACGATGGGTTGTTCCAGTCTGCACCTTTCATGACTGTCAGCTAGCCTCGTGATCCACTCATACAGTTCTGTCGAGAAGGACGTGAAGAAGATCTCATGGATCTCTGTGTAATGTAGCGATCCAACCACTTCTCCTCAGATATCTACGAGTTTTTGTTTTCTTGTACCACAAACTCGTGAAGCTTCTGATCCAACCGATCTTCAAGTTATTTCTTTGTAGGGTTCCAGTGTTCCAACATCAGACATCCCTTAGGCAAATCTCGGTCTTAGCAACGGAACCATTTGTTGGTTTGTTAGGGCCTGACCCAGGTTCAGAAGTGATTTAGCCAAACAAATCCCACACTACCGGCCCTTTTGGGAACAATCCGTGGATTGCAGACTGAAGTCTCACTTGAGGTAGTAGGGGAGGGTGCTGGAACTAGGTTTCTGCACCCTTGGGATGTCTTGATGTAGTCTGGAAGGGTCGCGATCAGATCGGTGCACTTGCGCTAATCTGCGACAGACGCTTCCTAGGTTCTTATTATTATATGTGTTTATTATCGCTCAGACCTATCTCTTAAAGTCTTTAAGCAAACATCTAACAGTAATAACTAAAGCGCGCAATGATAAATATGCATAAATTCAGAACATAAGCAAACAACTATATTCGCAATAAAACACACAATTGATTCAGAAACTCTTATCTTTATTTATCTTCTGTCAATACAACTAGATCCGCCCTATGCACTCAGCTGCAGGGGTCCACGCACACAACTGTGGACTCTACCAGGCCTCTATGCACACAGCTGCAAAGCCTCTATCTATCTACTAACACCCTCGACTCGGACTTACAGACGCAGAGAGAATATTACCTTCATAAACCCATAACATTCAAGATCAAAACCCAAACTTACTTCTAACGTTTGAGCCTTGCTCTATTTATACATTCCCATGGTCCTCTATTTACACATTCCCATGGTCCGCGGACCATGGGTAGACCGACCTACTTTCTATTTTCTTACATTATTTTCGGGCGAACAACCCTTTGACTTGACTCATTACAATTCGCGCTCTGCACACCTCGCGCAGCCTTTACCATACTATTACCCAAAATTGTGGGCTTTGAGCCCTAAAACCGTTATGCGGGGCCTCCACTACCCAACAATAGATTACAAGATTTCAAAGGAAGATGGAATAATGGCCTCGAGGAAATATTAAAAACACACCTTTCGTATCCTCCCTTATTATTCCCTACCGTATCAAGGTAATAATGTTGCCGCAACAAGGTAATAATGTTGCCGCAATAGGGTAATAATGCTTTCAGAATGCATTGATGTTGACATTAAATCTAAATTCACCAAATAATTTAACCACGTTACCTAATGTTTACGTTTGAGAAAATTTTAATTTAATTTAATTTTTTTATTTTTTTTAAATCTAATTTTTCTAAGCCCCATAAGTCATTGTTTCAATAATATTAAACACAACAGTGCCAATATAAATTAACATGGCCAAAAGTGTGTAGCGAGGTACAATTAACATTATCAATTTTTTTTAAATATTGAAATTACGATTTAAAAAAAAATTGCCAAATTTTCTGCTGAAATTTCAAATATTTTTCAAACCAACTAAGCCACAAAAGTCGTTGTTTGAATAATATTAAACACAACATTGCCAATATAAATTAACATAGCTAGAAGTGTGTACTCGGGTACAATTAACATTAACAAATTTACATTGTATCTTTCCCAATGCTACCCATGAAAAGCACTAAAGTTCTTGAACCAATTGGCTCTGTAGATGACACATTAAAAGAAAAAAAGAAATTGTTATATAACATCTTGGAAAAAAAACAATATGATGGAGCATTACTTTGACCAATTTTTGGACTAATTACATTTAACCAAAACAAATTACATCATAGCAATACAAAATCAATTAGTAGCTAAATTAAACTATGCGGCAGGGAATGCTAGTTATGCTACCTTTTTATTTCCAAAATGTCAAAACTGCTCGTTCTTACTGCATATTGAAGCATGTATCCTTATGGTCTCAAAAAAGGTGCGTGAAAACAAGAAGGAAACATTTTACAACCAAATTGCCTCATAAGTTGATAACCTCATAATTTTCTCCACGTGGGTAAGAAATAGAGTGCGCAACTTTTAGCCCCTTTAAAAAAGGTCAATGAGGTTAGGTTGAAGGTTCAAGAGACTCACTGTTTGTGCAAACCTAGAGGATAGACATTGGGATTTTTTTGGAATATGTCCCAGAAGTAAATAAAGTTTTTTTCCTAGTTATATATATATATATATATATATATATATAGTTGTCTTTAGTGTGATTTTTTGGAAGTTTTTTTGGTGAGTTTTTCGGTCTAATTTCTCTATAAAATCCGGCAAGAATTTAATGAAATCACAAGTTTGATGGGTAACCCCTGCATAATAGAAGTGCCCTAGGGGTTTTCCAGGGTGCTGAATCATATTTTGTAGTCAAAAAACTAGTTTAAATAACACAAATCAAGATTTCACCTCAAATTTATCTACAGGATTCTAGCATCATAAAGTCCAAAATGTTGCACTAAAGACAACTCCTATATATATATATATATATATTTTATTTTAAATTATATAACGAGTGTTAATTTTTTAATTAATTTTTTTAATATGGTTAATTTTGTTTTAAATTTTATATATATATGTTGAAATTATAAGTCTGAGTTGTCAAATTTGTATAATTTGAAAGTTTCAAGAATCTTTAAAATTGCTAAATCTATTTATGTATTCTAAAACACATTAAAATATAAAAATCCACCACCTTACCAAAAAAACAGTCCATGAAAAAAGACAAAACATAAAAGAATTAAATTGTGCTTATTATTATATGAATTTACTTTGCATGTCAATTACTGGGAGAAAATTCTTTCCTTATATTAGGTCAAAAAGTGTTTGGAGTACTTCCTTATGCTAGTTTCAAGTTCTACATATATGAGGATCTAAAAGGTCATTTTCCAATGGAGCATCAAAACCATTTGTTGTCATGAAACTTGTTTGCGGTGCTTTAGCATGTTTATTAGGACAAACTTTTACCTATCCATTGGATACTATCAAATGACAAGCATAGGAATCTAATAACACATAATTTAATTTCTCTAGGTGTATAACATTTGGACAATTTATCTTGGGTGGATTCTATAATTGATCTTAGTAGCATTTAGAATTCAGTTGGACAACTAGTCTAGGGATTTCTTTATGATTAATATTTTCTTATTTGTGAGATTGTGTTTAGATACAAAGCACATTAGTTAGCCAAAGCCAAATGTTTTTTCTTCGATAAGAAAAACCAAAAATTAGAGGAACACTTGAGGGACTATCAACCATTATTCAAGTACAAGGTCGGAAACAGATGTTTTTAAGTTTGAGCATCAACTACATGAAATAAAATGTTATTCTTCAGTTGTGTTAATGAAAATTGTTCTCATTTAACTCATAATATTTGTGAATGTGTGATTGTTGTACTACTATTTGATCTATTTATGGTTGATGCTAGATTTTTTGGGTGGTTTGATTTATTTACAAACATAGTGCACAAATTCTTGCTAACTACAATGTCAACTAATATTCATTTGGGCTGCAAAAATTGACAATTTTTCCATCAATGATAATAGGCCTCACTGTTTATGATGGAATGAAATCTTGGCTCGAGTGTTTACATTCAGAAAAGACAAAACTCAAGATTTCAAAGTGAGAGAGATAGGCCCCCTTATTGGTGTGAAAAAAAAGAAGTTTACATTAGGTAAATACCTTTTTAAATTTTTTTGGACTTGGTTATATTATAAAATAAACATGATTTAAAATATTCCATTGGAACTTGAGTTGTAGTTTGTTTTTGCTAACCGTTCTTGTTGATTATTATCACCATTTAAGTTTCTTTGTAACTCTTATAACACATTAGTAAAAAATAAATTATTAATTAGACCATTTCTACAATAAAATGAACGGGTCCTATTTGAGAGATTTATCGTTACAATGCATTTTGAATGATTCAATGTTGGACTTTAAATGTTGGTTGGCTATATTACTTTTTAAAGTTGCAAATGTTGTGAACCCAAAATCTTACAACATATCTTCTTGTTTATGTCATGTGAAAATTTTTGAATACAATCGGTCATATCATGAACAGAAAGAACTTATTATCATTTTAAATGTATTCAATTGCATATGCTACAATTTTTGGGTATTGTGGATTGTTTAATTATATTTATTGCTTCAATAGGAAAACCTTTAAAGCAATGTAGCATTCTATAAGATGTAATTTAATTTTACGTATTCGACTTAAACTAAACATGGCAAACACCTTACTAATTCTAAAATGTTGATAGTAGAAGTTAAATCCACACCCATGTATAAGTACATGGAATATGTATGCTATAGTATATGTTCATTGCAGGGAAGTAAGCATTATAAAAATAATCTAACTCCATAAATAATCAATTATTAACATGCTGAGATGAATACGTAGAATATGTTTCCTAATGTTGACGATGAAGTGAACAAGGTTAAGTTTCCAAGTCCAACTCACCGATAGACCAATTTCTCTAAATTGTCGTGATTAAGTGATTCACATAAAAACATTTAATAGAATAGAAAATAGAGAATTACTAATGAATACGATAGACCAATTTCTCTAAAGTGTCGTGATTAAGTGATTCACATAAAAACATTTAAGAGAATAGAAAATAGAGAATTAGTAATGAATAAATCCTCTTGGATCAATTCACATCCAATGATAAAAGGGTTTTTACAAGATGCTTCTCAAAACTCTTAATGTGCCAAGCATCCACTTCCTCTCAAGAGGAGAGATGTTGCATTGTAATTTATGGTATATGATCTTCTATCTATCTTTTTGCTATTCAACAACTACCACAAGGGTGTGCCACCTCATGAAGAGTAAACATATCACTTAATGAAGACTTGAACCTTATCTTACTTTCACTAAAAAACAAGCACCCTATAGCAATAGCAGATCATATAAATGAAAAACATTTTCCTTGGAATAAATTACACTTCAAATTAAATAATAATCCAATATTTAGGAATAAGTGAAGTTGACTATTCAAGTGAGGGATTGTACTCTAAGAATGAATGATCTTGGTTTCTAGTTTAAGGTCAGATTCCAAAAAGTGGAATAAAACTTGAGATGTTTGGTATGGTTGATAACAAATGCAAAGAATTAAATCTCAACTTATTTCGATTAATTTTTTTAATTCAATCCATCATGCATGTCAAATCAATGCATATATTGTAAGCCAATGCTCAATTCCTTAATATTCATAAAGTTGCAATCTTAAATGTGTCTCAGTTTAAATACAAGTCAAATATGAAATCCTTGATCTTTGTGAAGCATAACATGTTGAGAATGTTGCAATATTCATAGTAGTCATGACCATCTCATATTGTGTTATTAATGCATCTAGTTAGTTGTTAATTATAGCTATGCCAATTTATTATAATACAAGGTGATGATTAATATTGACATAGCCAACTTTGACATGCAACCTTAGTAATCATTTTTAAGAGTGTATCCTATTTATATTGGCTAATGAAACCCTTTATTGGAGAATATCCTATTTTAGGTTTGTAAATATACCATTCAAACCTATTCTATAAATGGTCTTTCTTCTCATCATTGCTAGCATAAGTATTCAATTGTATGTGCTCTACATCTTTGGAAATCCCTTGTGGATGGTTTATGTTAAAATAAGTTGAGCCTATACATGTAGTAGTTGTTGAAATTCTGTGACCTTGGGTCTAGGTTAGAGTCTTAAATCATTGACACTACCAAACCAAGAGTCTCAACCATGAACTACTTCACACAACGGAATATAAATAACTGTAAATCACAAATGCACAAAATATATACAACTTTTTAAGTTTTCAACCCAACTTTGTTATATTAACAACATATAATACAACAGTCTAGGGCTCCCGTAATAGGGATAATGGCCCTCGGTCGTACCCTGTACTTGCCCAGTCCTTCGGCTCCCGATCTGTAGCTCTTGCCTCTATAAATGCTCCAAGTCCATCTGGCCACTGAATCTCGGCTATCCAATATGCTCTCTAGTTATCCCTTCATCCATCAAGGGCACGATTCATCGATACTCCTATCGAGTTGTTCATAGCTCCACTTTTGAACAACTCTCAATTTGCCCACTGCTGCTCCTTAGCTACTCTGGGACTTCATCCCACTATGGTCTTATTGTGATGCTCCAATGAAGACCAACATAGGGTACAAAGGGCTACCACCTATCACTACGGGATTTCCATCTCCCACAATGAACATGGGCTAGGAGGATTGTTCATCATCTTCTGCAGAAGTCCTTCTCCACACGCAAGTCTCGGACTATTCAACCCTGCTCCTGGTTGATCAAACCCTTGATCTCTAACAACACCTGCCAGGGTAGCAGTCACCTTTTGCCATCAAGGTATTTCACTTCAGCTCCAACATAGATATTGTCACATTGTCCTTCGGCAGACCATAAGTGTCCAATCTCGTCCACACTTGGTATCTCTCAAGATGCCCTCCAATAACCCATGAGAGATCAAGTTCATGTTATATCATCTGCTCCTAGTTAGGGCATCTACACACCTGAGAGACCCTTACACATGGATGCCCATAGACTCCACCAATCTGCCATGTGTCCTCACCTAGGACACCATCAATCCATCATGCATGAGTCAATATGCAACATACCTTGTTGTTGTCCTCTTGCCTCTTGATCTAATGTGACTTCTATCACCTTGGTTGCTTGGTAGGTCTCCCAATATTCCACATGGGATCCACCAAACAACTCTTAAGGGATGCTAAAATCGACACATCAAACAGTTCCTTGCAAGAGTCAACCCTTGACCCAATACACCTCTAAGCACATTGTTGTTCACCACGTTGCATTATCTCTATGGGATCTATCACAAGGGCATCTGATCAACATATCTTCCCCCTCTCCTTGACTCCGAATCCTACCTTATCCTGATCCAAATCTGGTCACCAAATCGTGACCCAACACACAAGGTGCACTCCAAAATGTGTGCACTAGCTCACTGTTTTAGGGTACCTTGGCTGCTGTAATTCTGGACTACTTAGTGCACCGAACCATAGTCCATAACAACCCTCAAACTAACCCATAATTTCTTCCTCCTGCTGTGATTGTGCTTAATAGGATGCTGCCATCCATGCTGCTCCTTTAGGGAAATTTCAAGCCCAACGCACAGACTTGTCTCCCCAAAATAGCTGCGACATCCCATAGGTCCTTTACTAGGCCCATGGCAACTTTTTAGGAGGACTATCCACCCTTCAGCAAGGCCCTAAAACAATCCCTTCTCCCTTTGACAAACAAGAAGAGGCCTGCGACCTTCACACTAGCCCTTGGTCACTCAAACAACCCCGAAAATAGTCCTCAAATCAACATCCTCCAAAGTAGGGTATTCAGCCTCCTCTCCAACTCTTGGACACCCTGAAACTGCCTTCAAACAACACCTCGACCCTCTTGAAATGAACCCACAAACAAGCCCTAAATCATCTCCTTTCTTGCTGCAGCTAGGGTAGAAAAACATAGCTCTTCCCTTGTGATTTTCGTTGCACAAAATGGATACTCCAAATGACTCCCATCCATCCTCTATTTATACTAAAAGAGGCCTCCACGAAGCTAATCATGAACCGACACATCTTTATGATATTTTTCATGTCGGCCTACCTAGAACTCATGTAGGCCTGCTTAAAAAATCCATAATTATTATGTCGACTTCAAAATTCAATATCTCCCAAACAACAACTTAGATTTGGATGATTTTCAATGCATTGGAATCATATTTTCGAGCACTATCATCCTAATCCATCACATGCCATGGGATCATCATGGTTCTACCCCAAAAACATGATTGGTGCAAAAACGTCTTTCTTGGGTTCCAAGCCCACAAGCTACCCTTGTGGCGCTTTGTCCTCCAACCCCTAAACACCTAGGGCTTGGAGTACCTCCCAAGCTACACAAAAATCAACACTCCCTTTTAGTGAGGGAGGTACTTCCAAGACTAGGAAGTAATCCGGCGATGACACTAACCTACCTAGCATACACCACTGCAACATACCCTGTAAATGAATTTGACAATCTCGGTAGTGCCTTTGCCTTGTCATATCTGAACCTGGAGATCTCGAGCCTCCATAGGGATGCTTCCTTTGAGGCTAGATTCCCTCTACACCTACGCCATCTCCATTGGCCCAGATTTGCCAGCACTCATCCTCTTGGATCAAATACAACTCGTGTAAATCTCGCTAATCTCACATATGAGACACTACGATCCGATGAAGACTCTAGCTTGCCAATATCCAGTGCATCACATGAATCCATATCGATCAACTTGATCTCGTCCATGCCGAAGAAACCCTCAAGCTGTCCCAACCATCCATGGCACATCAACAAAAGTCCATGATCAACAATCTGCCCTACAACAAATTGTTGTTCACCAGGCTCACCATCAATCCACCAGAAATCCCAACCAATCTCGCTGCCAAGCCAGTTAAGACCACATCTCAATGTCTTTAGCTGAACCCTCTGCTCCATGATCTAGACACCCACAACTCGCTCTGAGTTGCTTTGCTATGCACACTCTGATTCAGTGTCCTCCAAAGTAGTTTAGATATGCTCTGATACCATGTTGAAATTTCGTGACCTTGGGTCTAGGTTAGAGTCTTAAATCACTAGCGCTACCAAACCAAGAGTCTCAACCATGAACTACTTTACACAACAGAATATAAATAACAGTAAATCACAAATGCACAAAATATATACAACTTTTTAATTTTTCAACTCAACTTTGTTATATTAACAACATGTAATACAACATTTTATGGCTCCTGTACCATGGATAATGGCCCGCATACATCCACTAGTACAAGACAAAATACTTTGACCATTTGGCTATAGCATCTAATAACTCCTCTCGGTCGTACCCTGTACCTGCTCGGTCCTTCGGCTCCCGATTTGCAGCTCCTGCCTCCATCAATGCTCCAAGTCCATATGACCACTGAATCTCGGCTATCCAATCTTCTCTCTAGTTATCCCTTCATCCATCAAGGGAACGACTCATTAAGACTCCTGTTGAGTTGTTCACAGCTCCACTTTTGAACAACTCTCAATCTGCCCACTGCTGCTCCTCAACTACTATGGGAATCCATACCACTATGGTCTTCTTGCGCTGCTCTAATGAAGACCAACATAAGGAATGAAGCGCTGCCACCTATCACTGCGAGATGTCGATCTCCCACAATGAACATGGGCTAAGAGGATTGTCCATCATCTGTTGCAGAAGTCCTTCTCCACACACAAGTCTTAGACTAATCAACCTTGCTCCTGGTTGATCAAACCCTTGAGCTCTAACGACACCTACCTGACTTGCAGTCACCTTTTTCCATCAAGGTATTGCACTTCAGCTCCAACATAGATACTCTTACGTTGCCCTCCGACAGACCATAAATGTCCAATCTTATCCACACTTGGTCTTCTCTCACACTGCCCTCCAACAAACCATGAGAGATCAAGTTCATGTTGTAGCATATGCTCCTAGTTAGGACATCTACACACCTGAGAGACCCTTACACATGGCTACTCACAGACTCCACCAATCTACCATGTGTCTTCACCTAGGACACCATCAATCAATCATACATGAGTCAATCTGCAACATACCTTGTTGTTGTCCTCTTGCCTGTTGATCTAATGTGACTTCTATCACCTTGGCTACTTGGTAGGCCTCCCAATAGTCCACATGGGATCCACCAAAAAACTCTTGAGGGCTGCTACAATCGACACATCAAACAGTTCCTTGCAAGAGTCAACCCTTGACCCAATACACCTCTAAGAACGTTGTTGTTCACCACATTGCATTATCTCTGTGGGATCTGTCACTAGGGCATCTGATCAATAGATCTGCCCCCTCTCCTTGACTCCCAAACTTGCCTTATCCTGATCCAAATCTGGTCACCAAATCGTGACCCAACACACACAAGGTGCACTCCAAAATGTGTGCACTAGCTCATTGTTTTAGGGTACCTTGGCTGCTACAATTCTGGACTGATTAGGGCACCCAACCATAGTCCCTAACAACCCTCAAACTAACCCAGAATTGCTACCCCTTCCCCTTGTTGTGGCTGTCCTCCAATAGGATGCTGCCATCCACACTGCTCCCTTCCTCTTGCTGCAGTTGTCCTCCAATAGGATGTTGCCATCCACACTGCTCATTTAGGGCAATTTCAAGCCCAACACATAGACCTGTCTCCCTAAAATAGTTGCGGTATCCTACATGTCCTTTACTAGGCCTGTGGCAGCCTTTTAGGAGGACTATCTACCCTTCAACAAGGCCCTAAAATAGTCCCTTCTCCTGCGGCAAACACGAACAAGCCTGCGGCCTTCACACTAGCCCTTGGTCACTCAAATAGCCTCGAAAACAATCCTCAAACCAGTGTCCTCTAAGCTAGGTTACTCGGCCCATTCTCTAGCTCTTGGACACCCTGAAACTACCTTCAAACAACACCTCATCCCTCTTGAGATGACCCAACAGACAAGCCCTAAATCATCTTTCTTGCTGCGGTTAGGGTAGAAAAACAAAGCTCTTCCCTTATGATTTTCGTTGCACAAAATGGATACTCCAATGACTACCATCCATCCTCTATTTATACTAAAAGAGGCCTCCACGAAGCCAATTATGAACCAACACGTCTTTATGATAATTTTCACATCGGCCTACCTAGAACTCATGTCAGTCTGCTTAAAAAAATCCATAATTATTATGTCGACTTCAAAAATCAATATCTCCCAAATGACAACTCGGATTCAGACGATTTTCGATGCGTTGGAATCATATTTCTGAACACTATCATCATTTCTGAACACTATCATCTTCATCCATCACATGTCATGAGACCATCATGGTTATGCCCCAAAAAAACGATTGGTGCAAAAACCCTTTTCTTGGGTTCCAAGCCCACAAGCTGTTGTTGTGGCACTTTGTCCTCCAACCCCTGAACCCCTGGGGCTTGGAGTACCTCCCAAGCTACACAAAAATCAACAGTAGTGAGTTATATTTGCAATTGTAGTTAAAGTGAGAGAGGTTAGAGATGAAGTTTTGCATGTTGTTTGAATTAGCAAAATGTAAAAAAATTATAAGATAATTGTTCGACCTACTCATAACAAATCTGTTATCAAACATTGCTCATTCTTCTTCCATGGATGGTAAGTTGAAATATACACTATAAAACAATAAATTGACAATTATATAAACATTATATAATTAAATCATGAACATTATTTGCTTGGCATTTTAAATGGAATTTTTTTTAATAAATAGAAACACAATTTTGAGAGCAAAACAATATACTCCCTTTAAGATAATATCTAATCTACTCTCATCTTTAACGAAATAGTCTAACCAGTGCTACCCGTAACTTCCAACTTCTCATTCCCTTTTCCCTTACCATTCCAATTAACAACATCAATATTAAAACCTCCATTAAACTCCCATTCACCTTTTCGTGGGTAACTCGCGTGTAACCTAATAGAAATTCAACACAAATCTGGTGGTCCAGTCCACCGTTTCGAAGGTTACGCCTCTTCGCATAGGGTGGCGAATGGGCCTCATTTAACTCTTCTTGTCGGCTGGCATGCCGTTTCATTTGGCACGCAGCATCATTATACGTGCCACAGACAAAGAGGAGCAATCTTTTCTAGGTGCTGATGGTGACGTTAATGGATATCTAGGTGCCATTGCCAACGGTAACAGGTTTTGTGGTTCGCAGAGATTAAGAGCTGCAAGAATCTAATGGACTCCGAGGCAAAGTTCACCTTTCAGGGGTGCATCTCTCGATGATAACGGGTTTTTGGGGTTCGCAGAGATTAGGGCATGAGGAGAATCTAGTGGCCTGTGACGCAGAATTCATCACGTCGATTTCATGCCTCATCTACCTTGGTTGCCCAGATGCTTCTTGGATCTAATAAGAGAACTTTTATCTGACGAGTAACTTTAATCTCGCTGATTCTCCACCATTATTAGCACTACAGAAATCGACTTGTAGATCATGATGCACAGTAATTTTTTATGGAGTTGAGGGGAGTTGCAGAAGCGGTCATGTTTCTAAGTGGGTGCACTCGTTTTCTGTAACGAAAACTGTGCGGAAATTTGGGAACTGTGCAAAGAATCTGATGAAGCCGAACCAGAGCTTTTGTACAAATTTGGATTTCACCCATAGTCCAAATTATTTTTGTGGGTTATGTCTAAAGTTAATACAGACATGGTAAGTGCCCCTTTGTGTCACGTTTTCAATTGCTTTTAATGGAAATTGGATGAATGTTTTGTCCCCCATAAGTATGTCTAAGTATGGGTAAATAGGGAGATTTGAATTTTATTTTTTATATAATATTTTATTTTTATAATCATTGTTAATTGAGTTATTTTAAGAATTTAAAATGTGTAATTTCAATGGTTGATTATTTTAATTTATTTTTAATCTACGTCCTCTTATGTAGTTACTTTCATGTTTGCACGAAACTAGATTGGGCCACCAATAAAAATCTTAACCAGTACAAATCCATTTTAACCACTGATGTAACATGAATCAAGAAGGATCAAATATAGTTAAGTACAATTTAGAAAAAAAATTGCATCCTTCTTATCCTTGATAGATCCCAAAGAATCTATAGTGCTTGTCCTTGATAGATCCCAACTAATCTATAGTGGCCAAAACATTTGACCCAAAAAATATACCCAAAAAAAAGTTGAAATATAAAATAGTGACATGATTTTACATGCTTTATCATAAATTTCTTTCTAATTATTTTATATAATCTATACATAATTTTTTTTAAACAATATATAATATATACAAAGTTAACATTCAAATATTTTATATAAATTGTGTATTGACATATTATATATATGGACTACACCGTCCAAGTTAAAATATTATTTTTTTGTTATTAATTATTTTTGAGTGTATGTGAATGTTACTTAATCTTGTATATTAAAATATTTTATTGATGTCCATATTGATTTTTTTTTATTATTAATTATATATATATATATATATATATATTTCTAAATAAGATTAATCTATTAACAAAGTAAGGAGGTACAATTACAACGTAACCGAAGTCAAAACTCTGCTCTAAAGAGAGGCAGAACTCTCAAGAAAAGCATATGAGAAGACTGATTGTAGGCAGTGAGCTCATTGTTGAGTCGGTTTTCAGGACCCACGCAGGGGACCGGGTTGAGATTCTCTTGATAATGCAGAATTAACAAAAGAGCCAAAAAACACCGGAAAACCACAAAACTGTCTGCATTACAAACTTGCCCAGTGGTAAGTGTCACGGCCCCAATTCTTTTTTCCTTAAATTGGCCGGGTGCGACACCGCCTAAGTAACCAACATTCTCCATTGTTAGCCTACTTTGCGAACTACGCCTTAACATTCATTATAAACATGAATTATATTATTAATGTGTGGAAACCATTAATAACAATATGATAGAACAACAACAAGAATACAATCATATGCAAGAGAACTTCTTTTATTATATATGAGAATTTTGTACAATGACCGGGAGCCGGGCTCAACCGGTGTTCATAACCAAGTTGGGCGCCCACCCGTGCAAGATCGCACGGTGGTCAAACCACGACTTTACCCAAAATACAATACAATACAACACAAAGTTCTTTCCCGAACGGGCGGACGCGCCCGTGCACACCCGCACGACCCACAATCAAAACCTGTTTAACACAACCGGCGGGCGGGCGCCTTAGTACGCCCTCCACCCGCGCCTCCAACCGCCCTACAACCTTGTGCGACCGTGCCTTCCGCCCGGCTGGCGGGCGCATCACCCTTGCGCCTTCAAGCTGCGGCTTTACACTTCGCACCTTTTGCTTTTGTGATAGAAGCTTGCGATGGTTGATGGTTTGAATGACCATCCGCTCCACTTGTTTATATGCTTCCAAGGTGTGGCGACCTCACCTTCGGCTGACCCACCAAAGTCTCCAACGAACGCCCAACCGATGTGTCTCCAAACGTTTTACAAGGTCGGCTTTCTCCTTTCGTTTGATGCACCCTTGGTTGGCTCGTTTGGCAAGTTACCCAACTCGTCCTATAAACATATGAGCGCCAACCCGCCTATACATGTGTATTTCGTCCTTGGTCGCTCGCTGTTTTTTCCTTAGTCGATTTTCAGAGTGAGTGGAGCGCGCGCTCAGTCGCCCAATGACTGCAGGGTGTTACATCCTCCCCCACTCGAAATCATTGTCGCCCTCGACAATCCCGACTGCCTCAGTATCTTTCATTCATACTTCGCAATCTTCTTCTTCCATCTCCAAAGCGAGTCCTTCGATTCCCAACTTTCCACTTCCGATGCATTCTTCCATCTGACAAGATACTCCCGTTTCATGTGGCAACCAATCGCTATAGTTCTGTAGCTCAAGATCTTATCCAACTCTAGTCCTGGCTTGTCCACAATCCCGGTTGGTCCTCTCGGCGGTTCAGCTCTCTCTGGATGATCAGCATCAAGTCTGCATCTCTTCAACTGACTCATGTGAAAAATTGGATGCTTCATGTGCATATGGTGCGGAAGCTCCAGCTCATAAGCAACTTCCCCCACTCTCTTCTTCACTCGGAATGGTCCCTCATACTTCCGTGTCAGTTTGCTCGCAGTCCCCTTGGCTGGCTAAAACTGCTCCCCGGTAATCCTGAGAAACACCATATCTCCCACACTGAAGTGTGCATCCCGTCTTCCTCGATCAGCATATTTCTTCATTCTCCTTGCAGCTTCGTGCAAGCGCAACTATGCTAACTCCAAGGTCTCATCCCAAGCCTTCATGAACTTCTTCGCATGAGGACTCCTCAAAAAACCTCCTGTCACTACGGTATGCGGTGCAACCGGCATCTGTCCATTCACCAACTCAAATGGACTATACCCCGTCGCAGAACTCTTTTGAATATTGTAGCTAAACTGAGCAATATCCAAGAGTTCAGGCCAATTCTTTTGATCAGCTGTCACATAATGTCTCAAGTAGTCCTCCAGCAATGCATTGATCCTCTCGGTCTGCCCATCTGTCTGCGGATGGTAACTCGAACTCATCAACAACTCTGTCTCGACTAACTTGAACAATGTGGTCCAAAATCTGCCTGTAAAACGCAGATCTCTATCTGACACGATGCTTAATGGCATCCCCCAATACTTCACTATGTTCTTAAAGAACAACTTCGCAGTCCGCTCGGCTCCACAAGGCATATTTGTAGGAACAAAGACAACATACTTGGAAAAACGATCAACCACGACCATAATCCCATTATACCCCTGAACCTGTGGCAACTGAGTGATGAAGTCCATCGAGACACTCATCCATGGCCTCACAGGAATCGGTAAAGGCTGCAACAGTCCTCCTTATCTCTCAGTATCTGATTTGTCTTGCTAACAAATGATGCACGTATGTACATACTCCTCCACATCCTCTCGCATCTTCTCCCAAAAGAATCCTCTCTCCAACAATGCCAAAGAACGACGCATCCGTGGGTGGCCAGCCCATGGCGAGTCGTGGCACTCCTTCAAAAGGTGCCTCCTGAGTCCAGATGACTTTGGAACATAGAGTCGGTTTCCAAAGAACAAGAACCCGTCTCATAGAAAGAACTTTCGTGTCTTCCCCTCCTTTATCTGCTTCATTATATTCTGCACCAAAGTATCGGTTTCAACACTTTCCTTGATCTTATTCTGCATCTCTTCTGACATCTGAACTCGACTCCTACTCCTAGCTGCCCGGTCTTCTCCCTCCAATGCTGTAAGTTGCCCCTTCCTACTAAGGGCATCTGCTACCGCATTGTGCCTTCCTGGTCTATACTCGATAGTCATGTCGAATTCTGCCAAGAAGTCCTGCCAACGAGCTTGCTTTGCAGAAAGATTTGGTTGTGATGCAAAATAACTTGCTGCAACGTTTTCAGTCTTGACAACAAACGACTTCCCAATCAGGTAATGCCTCCACACATGAAGACAATGAATGATTGTAGTCATCTCCTTCTCATGGACCGGATACCTTCATTCTCTATCCTGCAACTTCGACTCTCATACGCCACCAGATGCCCATCCTGCATAAGAACCCCTCCTATGTCAAAATCCGAAGCATCAGTGTGTACCTCAAATGGTCTCTCGAAGTCCGGCAACTTCAGTATTGGTGCTGTAACCATCCTCTTCTTCAAGTCATCAAATGCCTCTTGACATTTTTTCGTCCAACTCCACCTCTTGTCTTTCTTCAATAGGTCTGTCAGTGCCGATGTCACCTTGGAGTACCCCTCTACAAACTTTCGTTGGTAGTTGGTCATGCCCAAGAACACCCTCATCTCATGGACATTCTTCGGTTCAACCCAATCCTCAATCGCCTCCACTCTGCTCGGCTCCATCCGTATGTACCCTTGACCAACAATATGCCCAAGGAACGAAATCTCGGTTTGAGTGAACACACACTTAGACTTCTTCAAGAACAACTGATTTGCCCTCAGTGCCTCGAACACCATCGCCAAGTGCTTCTTATGATCCTCCATGTTTTCACTGAACAACACAATATCGTCCAAGTACACTACTACAAATGAATCCAAGTATGGTCGTAGCCTGTAGGACATCATTCATCAAAGTGCAAAACGTAGCAGGAGCATTACACAACCCGAATGGCATAACAAGGAACTCAAAGCTACCATACCTTGTTACTATCGCGGTCTTCTTCTCATCTCCTTCAGCTATCCGCACTTGATAATACCCATGCCTCAAGTCCAGCTTGGAAAACACTCGAGCTTTCGCAAGCTTGTCAAAGCAATCAGCAGCCAATGGCAAAGGATACCTGTTCCTTACCGTCTGCTTGTTCAGTGCACGGTAATCACAACACATCCGTAGCTCATTCGAATCCTTCTTCCGCTGGAACAATACCGGAGCTCCATAAGGGGACCTTGAAGGTCTGATGAAACCTGCATCAGTTAACTCCTTTAACTGTCGTTTCAACTCCTCCAACTCAGGTCCTGACAACCGATAAGGTGCTTTAGCCAGGGGTTGCTTTCCTAGCTCAAGCTCAATGCTATGGTCCATTGCACGACTTGGTGGAAGCTTCTTTGGTAGCTCATTAGGCATCAAATCGGCATATTTGGTTAGCACCTCGGAAATCTCGGCTGGAACAGGCGTCCCCCCTCCATCACCTTCGACATCCTTGAACATCACCGCATATGTCTCCATATCTGACTCCTTCATAGCCTTCTCCAAACTTAGTGCCGAAACATGCTGCACCTTGACTTCCCTCCTTTGCCTTTGAGTGGGAAAAGTCCAAGTTTGTGACTGTCCAACCAACACCACCTCATCACAGAAGGGGACAACAATAACCCTGTTGCCCTTCAAGAAATTCTGTCCGAGTATCATATCGAAGTCGTTCATCTCCATCACTGTGAAGTCCAACTGACCCTTCCAGTCTTTTATGCACAGGTACTTCGTGTACCAAACCCGCCAATTTAGCTCTAGAGTTCACTGCCTTGACTTCCACATTTGATGGGAAGATCATCAGTCCAACCTCTTTTGCCAACCGTGTCGTCATGAAGTTATGAGTGGCCCCCGTGTCCACCAGAGCTTGAATGGTCTTGCCATGAACCATCAAGTCCACGAAACCCAGATTGTTAATCCACGATTTCTCCATAACTTTTCCCTGCATACATGTCTGTTCTCTACGTTCATCGAGCAATGGTTTCACTACCTGTGAACCTGCTCTGATACCACCTGTCACGAAGTGTAGGTGTGTGTCATCTTCATCATACACTGGCTTCACTCATTGTGAACCTACTCTGATACCACCTGTCACGCCCCCAATTCTTTTTTCCTTAAATTGTCCGGGTGCGGCACCGCCTAAGTAACCAACATTCTCCATTGTTAGCCTACTTTGCGAACTACGCCTTAACATTCATTATAAACATGAATTATATTATTAATGCGCGGAAACCATTAATAACAGTATGATAGAACATCGACAAGAATACAATCATATGTAAGAGAACTTCTTTTATTATATATGAGAATTTTGTACAATGACCGGGAGCTGGGCTCAACCGGCGTTCATAACCAAGTCGGGCGCCCACTCGTGCAAGAGCGCACGGTGGTCACACCACGGCTTCACCCAAAATACAATACAATACAACACAAGTTCTTGCCCGAACGGGCGGGCGTGCCCATGCACACCCGCACGACCCATAATCAAAACTTGTTTAACACAACCGGCGGGCGGGCGCCTCAGTACACCCTCCACCCGTGCCTCCAACCGCCCTACAACCTTGTGCGACCGTGCCTTCCGCCCGGCTGGCGGGCACATCACCCTTGCGCCTTCAAGCTACGGCTTTACACTTCGCACCTTTTGCTTTTGCAATAGAAGCTTGCGATGGTTGATGGTTCGAATAACCATCCACTCCACTTGTTTATATGCTTCCAAGGTGTGGCGACCTCACCTTCGGCCGACCCACCAAAGTCTCCAACGAACGCCCAACCAATGTGTCTCCAAATGTTTTACAAGGTCGGCTTGCTCCTTTCGTTTGATGCACCCTTGGTCGGCTCGTTTGGCAAGTTACCCAACTCGCCCTATAAACATATGAGCGCCAACCCGCCTATACATGTGTATTTCGTCCTTGGTCGCTTGCTGTTTTTTCCTTAGTCGATTTTCAGAGTGAGCGGAGCGCGCACCCGGTCGCCTGATGACTTCAGGGCGTTACAGTAAGGGTCGCATTGCACGAAGAGGGGCCGGGGTGAGAAAACTAGTCATATGGAGGCTCTTCCTCGATACGGCACCAACCATAATTTGGCAAATCCCTTGCTTGAGCCGCATTCCGATCAGAGGGACCAGGGTCAACCGACGCCATCACCACATCTTGAGCACTGCGAACCTGTACATTCAAATCCTGCCGAGGTGCATTTCCAATTCCTAGCTGGAGGGATGAAGAAGGAGCAGAGATTGCCCCCGAACCTCCTGGATGAGAACCAGAGTCCTCTATCTGATCAGCCTCATGGAAAACCACGGAGATATGAGCAGTTATCGTAGGGAAATTCAGAGAGTTGTTAAAGGTGAAGATTGTAGAGCCGGACGTGGAAGGAGGCCCAGGGTGGAAGCTAGAGGAATGGAGCTGCCCTCTCCCACTGCAGGTGCTGGGGTAGCGGCCTGCAAACAGCTCATTGGAGAGGGAAGGTGAATCGGAGGACGAAATGGAAGGCGCGCGCCGGGGCTGGCCTCTTCGGCACCCCATTCTTTGGCGCAGACGAGGCATCTGGGAGAGAGTAGCAGCGGGATGCCAGGTAGGCAGAGCAACAGCGAGGACCGGGAGATGGCAATAGCTTTGCCAGCAGATTGGAAAAACTTTGCAACAGAGATCGAAGGTCCAGTAAGGGAGCCAGCAGAAAAGCTGAAGCCGCTTCACCAAGAGGACAAAGCTGAGTGCTGAATTATCCCTTCCTAGCAAATCTCGAGAGCCTCAGGAATGACAGGGCCAACATCCCACAACCCGAAACCAGAAACGAGTCCTGAGACAAGATAATGAATCAATGAGACAAAGACATCGAAACAACAGATCAAAACCCAGGAAAGGAACGAGAGGAAGAACAGAAGCCGCTTCGCCAAGAGGGTCGAGCCAAGCACCAAAGTAACCTTCCCCAGCAAGTTCCGAGAGACCTCAGAAATGACAAAGTTCACAACAAATAGCCGGAAATCAAAAATGAGGCCAGAGGCGAGAGAATGAATCGAATGAAACAACAAAGACGAATTCACCGCATACTTGAGACATAGCCTGGCCTTATCCTCCTCTGGCACGCCTCAAGATGCTCCTTCCATAACTATAGCATTGAAAAACGCCGCCTTTTGATGCAGGCGTGCGGAGGGAAGAACCAGCGCTATAGACATGATGTGTGAAATGGAGCTGCTGGAATGAGAGCCGATGAACCTTGCTCTGCGCATGCCAAGAGCCAACTGCCTTACCTTTATTTAACGTTCTGTACTGGGTGGGCAGGTGTCGATCTACCTTGCCCCACCCTTGTCCTTTCATATTTATAGCCACCTCAAACACCCGCATCCGGGAATATTAATTATATATTAACAATTGAAGAACTCTCTCTTTTTATTATGTTTAGGTAGTACTTTATATAATTTATGTTGTTTTTAAACTTTCAATTACTTTTTAAATATTATATATATATATATATATATATATCTTATATATATATATATATATATATATATATATATATATATATATATATATATATATATATATATAGCTAGTTAGTTAATATCCACATAAAGTAGTTAATATAGATTTTCAAATGTTTATTTAAATCTTGTGTTGAAATATGTTTGAAAGTGTTATCACCTAGGTTGTTCCCTTTGACTCCCAAGGGAATACGGCCGGGGTAACCACTAACCAGTCTTTGGATTACAGCCTCTAGCCAAACTGTAATCAGAGAGGGCTCTCTCTTTAAGGTTTGTCTCTGTTTTGTGAAGATTTTATGCTAGTTATGAGTTCAGGGTTTGGTTTATGTTTTGGTTGAGGGATATCTTTCTGTACCTAAGGTGGAAATCTTCAGATAGTTCTAATCCATTGGGCTATGGAGTCTGTGGCTACATGTTGTTTGAAATATTGAGTTGATTTACTGAAACTACAGGGCCTTTTAAATACTTCATGAAACAAGATTTAAAGTGAGATTATGAGCTGTGATCAACCAGTGAAAAGCAATTAAGAATTGCCCACTAAGTTGGGGTGTAAGAATGAGATATATTGCACAGGAGCATACTTGAATTCCTGAAACAAAAATCACTGTGAAAGATATAGTTTGGAGGTGCAGCATTTAAGAATTACACCTTATGACTATAACTGAAGAAAAACATTTGTAATAGCATAGATTGAGTTCAGGGTAATCTGTGATTAAATCCTAGAACTATTCTTTTTCCTTGCCATTAACTGTGAAACACAGAACATGAATGAGCTATGAAAAGATGACAAAAACACATAACGAAGAGTTTTAAGAAAACCTATTGAACCATGAAATACGCAGGAATCCTGTAACATTCAGCAAAAACACCACAATGCCTCAGGTAACACAGAGCTTTGGAAATTCCATCAGCTTTGTATTAATTCTCTGAAAATTTACAGCATGATAACTCTAGAAGAGAAATCAACAACAACCCCTGCAAACTTATGCGAGGGGGGTATTTATACAAACGGTGATACAAAATATCTCAAGCGTTGAGTCATCTGAGAAATAAATATTTTCATCAAATTGTACAGAACAACAGATGAGAAGTTATTACAGCTTTGAATACAACATAAATGCTATTTAATGTTGTCAGAAAACTTTTTGACCTTTGGAGGCCATTGAGTCGGTTTAACGCTTTGTTGTAAATGATGAATGACGTGTCTTTGTAGCTCTGTCCTCCTGTAGCTTTTCGGCCCTGTCACCTGTGACTGTCACTGCTGCTTTGGTGGCCGAATAGTTTTGCTGAGTTGGCTCAGCCCATTCTTCTCCATGCATGCTGATTTTATCAAAATTTTCCTGTACCTGATAACTTATATTTTTTGATGAAAAACTTAGTGAATGGCTTCTTGTCTATAATATCATTTGTATCGCCTTAGTCCACCATTCCTGTGTGGGAAATTGATGTCTCAGAATTGCCTCTAAAGTCTCATCTGCCTCTGTGTATTTGTAGAAGTTTGGAGGCACTTCAAACAGATGTTTAATTTCATTCATTATAAAGAATAAGTTCTCTACCCTGTTGTAGAGACTTTGTCCTGTTGCTGGTCCTGTTTCTTCTGAGGTACTGGGCCTTTCAGTGATCTGATTAGTAGCGAATGTATTGACCCTCTTGGCATAATGCTCATGTGAAAGTAGTCTCCCTGCGTTGTTCAGTAAGCTAGGAAGACCTTTGCCCTGTAGTGTTGTGAACTTGTCCATGAACTTATTTATCTTTGTCTGCATGTCCTGGCTTCTTCTTTCCAGTGTTTGTACCAGGCTTCTCAGTGTAAGGACCCTCTTTATCAGCTGGATGGTCTCAGTTCTGCTTGTGATTCCCATTGTCGCCAGCTGAGCACTTGTTCTGTTATTGAGCAAATTAATCATTCTGTTGGAAACCTCAGGCATATTGCCTAGAGATGCCCTTGCTCTCTGGATTTCCCTCTGTGCTTTTCCTATGAGCTCTATTTGCTCATGAATGGTCTCAGTGTATTGCCATTGATCAGTTATGGATTGGCCAATGTTGGCCCATAGGACTGTCTTGAGCTCAGTTGTCACTTTGTCAAGTGTGAGCTCCTTCTCCAGCTCCTTTATCTTATCCTTAAGGGCCTTTATTTCCCTGCCCTTTTCTGCTACAGTCTGCTTGGATTTATCATATCTTTCATTGAGCTTGGCTAGACTCTCCCTGGCCTCATTTAGCTCTGCCATTTGGGCTTCCAGGGCTTGGATTTCATTCTTGAGCTTCTTCATATCCAGGCTTGGAGCCTGCTCTGTTGTTGGTGAATTTGCTGATGTAAATGGTGTTGTCTGTTCAGTAGGAGGAGCTGTAGTCTGAGGAGGTTCCTCCAAGTTAATTATTTCTGGAGGAGGCTGAGATGTTTGTCCTCCTTCTTTTTCTTGTAATGCTGCCTGCAGTGCAGCCTGTGTAGCCTCTGATTCTCCCAATTTTTCTTGTGTTTGGATCAGCTGTTTGTATAGGGACACCAGCATAGCTGATGCATCTTGGTCATGTCTCAGCTGGGCAACTTCTCCAGTTTGTGGGTGAATGGTTGCTAGGACTTTCACCATTTTTCTTAATGCTGCCATATCTGCATCTCTCAATTTCAACAATGCCTGCACAGCCTTGATGTCCTTGGGATCATGCCCAAGTTCTATGATTATCTCCTCCAAGGCTTTGATTCTGTTGTCCTTTGCTTGAGAGGATGCTCTCTCCAACTCAAGTTGGGCAGCTGTATTATTTAGGCTATTTTCTAGCCTGTAGTTCTCCAAGGTCTTATCTGCCAAGGAGGCATACACCATCTCACCCGTTTGCTTATGCAATTCGATTTTGTCCATTGGGTGGATGTCCTTGGCAAGGACCTCAAGGTTGGTCCTTATGTAATCTGCAGCTGACTGCGGCTGCAACACTGCTGGCATAAAATGGCTCATGATCATCTTGCCCTCCTGGACATCAAATGCAGACATTAGTCTTTGCTGGTTAGTGGGAGCCATTTTCAACAAATGATTATATAGCTGTACTCTTATGGGCTCATTCCTCTTCTTTATGTCAATGAATTGTTGCTTGATGCCCACCTCAGCTCCTCTTTACTGGCTTGAGGAGCTGACTTCTCCTCCCACTGTCCTCTCTTGTTCCTGCTGGAAGGAACTTGCAGATGCCTCCATACTAGGTGGGCCCATGCCCAAAGACTGCCCTATTGGCATTTCCTCCTCAGAAAGGGGATTCATTCTATGTCTTTTCTCCCCATGACTTGTTGATGTTGTGAGGGGAGTCTCTCTGTCCCTCTTTCTGCTTATGTCTTCTTTTGTGGGGTTTGGAGGACTGAGGCCTCCACTGTTGTCTCCTGCCTAGGAGGCAGGGTGTCCTGAGCTTGTTGCCCGGTGGATTCTGGGGCCTGTGATGTATTTTCTTGCTGTCCTGGTTTCTCCTTTTCTTGCTGCCCCTCTTGCTGCTGCTGTACCTATTGCTGTTGCTGCATTTCCTGCTGCTGTACCTCTTCATGCTGCATTTCTTCATGAGGTGGCTGCTCTGGCTCCATCTCTTTCTCTTTTCCTTTACTAGAGGTTTGATCAGTAGCTTTGGCTGCTTGCTGCTGTGCTGTGGAGGATGAGGCAGCTGCTCCCACTTGAGTGCCTGTAAGACCAAATACCTGTGCACAAAGCTCTAAGATAGCCATTTTTTGGATATTTTTAACTGCTCTTTGATTTAAATCTTCTTGTGTGGCAGCCTCCTCTAAGGTTCCTCTCCTCCACTTAATTTGATTTGCATACTTTTCTATGTGAGGCAACCTTACATGGTCATAACCGGACAGCCTATATTTGACCCTTCTTAAAGTTATGAAGTGGTTGGGGTCATAAGGTTTCCAAAGGAAACTGGTCTGTAGGCCAAGGGACTCTAGCATTCTGTCTGCTTCTTGCCAACCTTCCTCCCTTTTGTTGTAAATGAAGTGGCCTAATTGGTTTCTTACTTTGAGCTGTGCTTTCTTTCCTTTCCCTGAAAAATGTAGTATATCAGCATTCCCAAACTGTCTGAAATATTCAAGGGCAAATAATCTCATGGGCACATATCTGGGCAATCTGTATGGGGGCAACTCACACCCATATATTCTGATGACTGTGTGGTGTTGGTAATAGTACCAATCCCCAATGCTGTATGCCTTGGACAGCTGAAGAATCCTCTGCATCTCATCAGTTAATCTAGGAGGAGGTGAGCTCATGAGTAGAGACATGGCTGGGTGGATGAAAAGGTCTATAAAGTCACAATAAGTATATGGAGAACAAGATCTGCAGTGGAAGGCAGAGGACCAATAAACCACTGACCTTGGATTTCCTTGTGCATCCACTCTCTTCATAGCAAAGTGGAACTTCTCATATTGATAATACAAAATCAAGTGGTAGACGTAAGAGGTGTATCTAAACACCCTTTCTCTTGCCAAGTTCATTAATTGCTCATGTATTTTGTCAGATATGTAGGTGGCATAGTCATAGCAGATTAGAGACTTGTCAGGGGAAAACATGAGCATCATCACCAGCACAATTTCATCAACAAACTCAATTGAATTATAGCCCAAAATGGGACTGATCATGTCTACAATGTCCCTGCCCAATTGGTTGAGGTAAACATGAGAAATGGGAGGGTATTTCACAGTGTCAGAGTCAATGTATAATTGATTTAGTTTGGTGACCTGAGCATCTGTCAATTTAGCTCCTTCCTTTATCAGATCAACCAGTGATAAAGGGACTAATTTCTTTTCAGTTTTGAAGTGCAGCATCTCTCTGATGGCTTCAGGGGTGACATAAAAAAAAAATGAGCCTGAAGGGTCAATCACATCCCTCTGAGTGGCGTCGTAGCATTCAGCACATAGGTGGATTAGGTCAGGAAACTGGTTGACCTGAGGGAGCTTGAAGAGAGGGAGGAAAGAATCCCAAATGCCCAACACATCTGTTCCAGCCTCATGTTTAATCTTCAATTCGTTTAACAAGTGGATGTGGTACTTGCTGTGCATTAGCATTTCTTCTGATATCTGATAATCCAGGTCTGCTAATGGTTGCCATTCCAATTGTCTCTGAGGAGCATTTAAAGGAGCAATGTTCAAGGCTACAGGAGCTACTGGAGCATCCATGGTTACTTTAAAGCTCTGTTTGTATGTAAACTGGTGTTACTGTGCAGAGCAACACAAAAGAGTAATTCTTGAAAAGAGAGGTGATTTACTGAGGAACAGAGGATAAAATGGTGATGGCAGCAATTGAAATACTACACAAGCGCTGATAGGGCGAATGCTTGGCCTTAAAAAACTCTTTTTCACAGCAAATTGGTGCAGTTTGGGTTCCCCGTTCACGATTGCGCGAACAGAATGCAGGTTTGTGAAAACTCGGGTAAACAAGGCTTAGCAGGTGAATTTCGACCTTACAGTTGCAAATGGAGACTAGGCACAGAGGATTTGCCGGTAAATTATGTGTTTTTTCAGTGTTTTACGTTATCCTTGGAGAATTATGGACAAACTTAGGCGCAGGGAGGATAATTCGGATAAATACCTGGTACACTGCGGCAATGGTGACAAATGCAGGTGGGTTTGGCGCGCCAACGGTCTCCAGGTCGAATTCAGCAGGTTGGTGAGAGCTTGGACGTAAAATGCATGCAGAAGAAACAACAGTCGTTTTTGCAAAAAGTGCAAAAAACACGGTTTTTTGGCCAAAATATGGATTTTTTGGAACATTGGCACTTTTTTTGGATGACGTCAGCATGACGTCATCAGGTGGGGTCAAGGTCGGATGACGTCAGCATGACGTCATCGAGCGACGTGGCGGCTTAAGAGTGGTCCACGGGGATGGTGAGGTGGCGGACAGGTCAGAGCAGTGGCAGACGGGGGCGCTGACGCGGCGGTGATGCAGCAATGACGTGGTAATGACGTTGGCATAGCGGGTTAATGGAAACCGGAAACAGTGAGCGGTTTGATATCGCACCGCCTTATATACGGAAGCGGAAATGTCAGGGGGTGCTCCGATACAATTTGGGGGTGACGCGTGGCAGAGGCCTGACGTCACCCTCTGACAAATATCGGAAGCTATCTTACGGACGTCGGGGCCGCTCCGATATGCATGTGGGCCGTCGGATGAAAAGGGCCCGATCCGACGGTCGACGGATCGTTAAGCTGCCAGGTCGATACGGATATTGGCGGGGAATAAAATAATATTTTCTTTGGTAAATGCGCCCGGCGGGGACCTTAGAACTTTGGCGGATTTGCATGATTTTTCAATGTATTTTGTAAAAACGCGCATAGCGCCCAGAACTTAGGATAAAGGGAAAAAGTGGGTTTTTATGTATATTTTGCAAATGAAGCGGGATAGGGGTGAAAATGGGGTTTTTTACAAGGGTTTTTTAACAAATGAAGGGGTTTAGATAACTTCTGAAGGGGGAAGAGGGGTTGGGTTTGTGTTCTTAAAATTACCGGATGTCAATTTAATCCCAGATAGTGAACATATGGCTATGATGCCAAGGGGAAGGGATATTTATAGAATGCTTGGGGTTTATACACCATAGTGTTTATAATAATAGGGAAAGGGTAACATAGGGGATTTAGATAATAAGAATTTAGGGGTTAATATGAATGGAAGAGGTGAATGAGGAGTGAGATCACTAAGTTTATATAGAAACAACTTAGCTAAGGGAGTAGATCAAAATGAAAAGAATTCTAGACAAGAAATGTGGCTGTTAAAGGAATAAGAACCAACATAAAACTTGGATTCTCTTTCATGAATACAACTGATGAAGGGATGTTAGTGATGAATGTGAAAGGGGAGAAAAGGGAGTTAGTCATGCTCCTTTGCTTTGCTGCAACATGATGGAGAAGAGGAGCCTCTCTATCCACTGATGTTCCTTTTTGCTAGACCAGCAGAACTCATTTGAGAGTAACAACATTTCTGCAACCCCATTTGCCTACCCATCTACTTGCCTAGCATTTTTTGTTTCTTCAAGGAGGGTGCACTTAGACTTGCAGACCCTTATGTGCCTTTTCTTTTCTTTTGGCTTTTTCTTTTGACTTTCTATCTAAAGCTACCCTTATTGCTTCCAAGGTCCCAGATTAAGCAGTTGGAAACCTTACCTTCTCTACCTAGCTACTGGTCTGCCAAGATTACACAGTTTGGATAGACTTCTTTCTCTATTCTACAACAGAAAATTGAAACATGGCATGATCCAGATTAGGTAGTTGGACCATCCATCAAAATTGAGACAACATCAAGCTTATGTACACACCTTGTCTTCTCATGGAAATATGGGATCTTTGAATCACCAAAGCAGAGCATATTTGGAACTTTTATTTGCCAATCATGAAATATGAAACCTATTGGTATAGGTAGCTAACAGTGGCTCCACATGGGGATGGTTTTTCCATTTGAAAGACCAAGAACAGCAGGTCAGAATGCCTTGGCCCTTGACTTTTTGTATCAAAACTTGGGGTATTGTTCTTTGAAATCTCAAAACTGTGCCCTTCCCATCTTGGTAGATCTCTGAACTTATTTGCCTTTTGCTGATAACTAATAAAACTTGAGAAACTGCATTTTTACATGTTAACAGAAAGTAAAACATACACCTGAATATGTACAGGGGAAACTTAGGCTGTATTTATGGATAGTAGTCAAAATAGTGCTTCAACATCCTGCCATTTACAGGACCTTCATCTAAATCAGTTTCATCAAGATTCCTAAGGAAGTAAGTATTATTTCCTTGCACTGCTTGAACAACAAATGGTCCTCTCCAAAGGGAATCAAATTTTCCATGTTTTCCTTTATCTTCCCTTCTTGAATCCCACTTGAGGACTTTATCACCTATGTTGAAATCTTCAGCCTCAGTCCTTCTGTCAAAGGCTTTCTTTAACTTTTCTTGTAAAACTTGAACCCTGTGATAGACTTGGTCTCTAGTTTGCTGCAAACATATAATTTGATTACCCTTCTTTGCACATCATTTGGTTTTGCCTGGATTTCTTGAAGAAGTTTCATGACAGGGATCCCTAGTGATGAAGGAAATTTGGCTTCTAATCCATAAACTAACTCATATGGGCTGATCCCAATTGATCTTTTGGTTGTTAGTCTATCTGCCCATAGGGCATTGACAAGCTTCTTATGCCAATTCTTTTTATTTTCTTCCAACACCTTCTTTATGATGTTCACAAGGCTTTTATTTAATGATTCAGCAAGGCCATTTCCTTGGGGATAGTATGCAGTAGAATGGCCCAAGGTAATGTGATATTTGTGGCAGAAATTCACCATCTTCTTAGATCTGAAGGCAACAACATTGTCTGTTATTATCTTATTAGGACAACCAAATCTAGAAAGAATATTAGTCTCAAGGAACTGAATGATAGTGGAATCATTTGCTTGTCTGCATGGAACAGCTTCAATCCATTTAGTAAAGTAGTCTGTAGCCGTTAAAATCCATCTTTGTTGGCCTGAAGATGAGGGGTGAATTTCCCTAATGAAATCCATGCCCCATTGTTGAAAAGGTCTCTCTGTTGCAATAGGCCTCAAAGGAAGTGGCAGTAACTTTCTCTTTCCCTCAAACACTTGACATTTATGACATGAGGTGGTAAATTTCTTGACATCAGAGAAAACGGTGGGCCAATAGTAACCAGCTCTCAGTATCTTATCCACAATGGACTTCCAATACAAGTGTCCACCACAGTCACCTGCATGAAATTCTTTGGTGACATTGTTAGTCTCATTCTCAATCAGGCAGTTTAACAATATACCCTCATGGTTTTTCCAAAGAAAATTGCCATCCATAACACAAAATCTTGAAGCTTTCATTTTTAGGAACCTACATTTAGTTCTGGACAATCCTGGGGGAGCACACAGGTTTTGTAACACATAACAGATATCAGAATACCAAGGGGATTGTTCAAAGGCTACATTGATCTTTGGAGTCACCAGCTCCGGTTCATTGTCCAGCTGGTTTATGTATAAGGCTTGGAAGTTTGCTTCTGTCATTAGTTTGGCCAAACCTTTCCCTTTTATTAGTTTTGTAGGTTTTCTTTCAATATCAAATTCCAAAATGTTGGCAATCCATTTTCCTCTTCTGCCCTCTAAGTTTTCTTGAGTGAGTATGTCTTTCACAATGGGACTTGGCACATAAGCTATAACATGGGAATAAAGGATATAAATCCTGAAGTCTTTAATGGCTTTGACCAAAGCATAAGCTTGTTTCTCCATGATCTGATATTTCAGAGGTGCATCTCTAAGAGCTCTACTAAATAAAGCAATGGGTTTCTCATTTCCTTGGTCATCTTTCTGTAATAAAATAGCAGCAATAGTATGCTGGGAGGCAAAAGAGGAAATGGTAAATTCTCTATCAAATTGGGGATTTGTTAAGACTGGGGTTCGGGTAAGGGCCAATTTTATACCTTCAAAGGCTTGATTTGCTTCTACTGTCCATTTCACTTTTGAATCCTTTTTTAGCATGTTGTTCAATAATCTGATCAGTTCTGCTAAGTTTGGGATAAACCTTCTTAAGAAATTGATCTTCCCTAAGAAAGCTTGCAATTCTTTGATGTTTCTTGGGTGGGGCATTTGTAAGATAGCTTGTATCCTGTCTGGGTCAATTCTTATGCCATCCTTTGAAATGATATGCCCTAACAGCTTACCTTCTTCCAAGTCGAATAGAGACTTCTTGGGATTCAGGGAAATTCCATATTTCCTACATGTTAAGAAGATCTGCCTTAAATGCTTCAAGTGTTCTTGGTCAGATTTTGAGAAAGGTGTAAGGTCATCCAAATAAATGACAAGAAAGTCATGAATCTCTTTGGCAAAAGCAATATCCATTGCCCTTTGAAAAGTTGCCCCTGCATTTTTCAATCCGAAAGGCATTTTCACATATTTGAAAGTTCCCCATGGGGTTGTGAATGCAGTTTTGTCCTGATCATCAGGGTGCACTAGGATTTGATTAAAGCCTGAGAATCCATCCAGTAATGAGATCCTTGAGGCCCCTACCACTCTTTGGAGAATGTGATCCATCTTAGGTAAGGGATAGTTGTCTTTTAGGGACACTTGATTTAGATTTCTAAGATCAACACAAAGTCTTATCTCACCAGTTTTCTTTCTTGTAGGTACCAAATTAGAAATCCAATCAGAAAACCTGATGGGTGCTATGATACCAGCTTTAACATTTTTTGTAGTTCTTTTTCAATTGAAGGGAGAAGCATGGGATTGATCCTTCTCAATTTCTGCTTGAATGGCTTTTGATTAGGCTTGAGAGGGATGGTATGCTGGATAACAGAGGTGTCATAGGATTTCAAATCCTCATAACCCCATGCAAAGACATATTGAAACTCTTTGAAGAGGTCAATGTATTTAGGTTTTTGATCAGGAGGTAAGGATGCAGACAATTTTATTATTTTGGGCTTCTCAATAGTTCCAATGTTGCATTCCTCAATGGCAGCATTAAGGGGCTGCATTTTTGGTTTTCTAGGGATATCATTTGAGTCAAAGATGTCCTCTAAGGGAGTTAGGCCTGTTGGAAGAAAATTGTCTTTCAGCTCTATGATCTCAGCCTCTGTAGCAGCTATTTCTTCATAACTGGTTTGTTGAATTTCTTGTATGTTGTTTTTGTTAAAAATTGTTGGGTGCAGGATTTGGTGAGCTGTCTTGGGTGATATTGGCTTGTTATTCTGTTCACTCTGTATTTGTGATTGACTTGCTCCCTCAGTGTCAATGTTTAATCCTACAAATTCAAGGTCAAGAAATTATTTATTTGTGTATCATCTTCAAATACTTGCCAATGGGACAGAAGGTCTGTGTTTTACCTCAGCTGTAAAGCAATGGCTAGGTTCAAAGGGTAGTTTACAGGTGCTTGCAAATGTGGCTAAACTATGAGCATGAAGATTGTGGGTTCTAGGAATTTTGGTAATTTGAAATTCAGTGAAGGACTTTAGTAGTTCAGCGGCAGCAGATCTATAAGATCTCAGTCTTTTATCATTGGTGACAAAATTACCCTTTACTTGTTGGACCACTAGGTCTGAATCTCCTAGTATTGAAACCTTTGTGGCTTGTAAGAATTTTACTAGTTTGAGGCCTAGTAAAATAGATTCATATTCTGCCACGTTATTAGTGCATCTGAAATTTAGCCTATAGGCTCGACCTTCTGCATGATTGTTCTGCTTGTTATGTATCCAAACTCCAGCTCCTGCCCCTAATTTGTTGACTAACCCATCAAATTCAAGAAACCATAGGATCTCTTTTTCTAGGGGAGACTTAATAACTTTTCTGTGATCTGGGATTGTGAGTTGAAGTTCTGGCTTTTCATTTATTTTGTCTTTTAGGACAGTCTCATCACTTGATTGGATCAGCTTTATTTCTAGAGCAACAGCTTGTTCATTAATGTCCTGATCTGGTTTAAGTGTCTTGGTTTCTTCATCATTTGTAAGACCTGAATTATCATTGAAGAGGATATATGAATCTATATCAGAATGGACGGCATATATGGGAAAGTTTTGAAGTTTTTCTTCACTTCTGACCATGTATTTCATAAGTGACTCTCTATATAACCTCTTAGGTTGACCAAAGACTAAGATGGTTGCATATGACATGTTTAATTGTAGGGAACCTTGGAGTTTAGCCCGCCATGATCTTGATAACAGCATCCCATATTTGGGTGGGATATCAGCAACTACAACGTCCATTAGAATTGTTTTATTTGGGTACTGAACTAGGGATACACATAGATCTTTTATCAGACCTAAACACTTAACTTGGCTGGAGTCAAATGAGAATAGGTCCTTATATGGTCTTGTAATGTCTAGATTCAATCTTTCCATTACTGATTTAGGCATCAAGTTGTGAGAGGCACCTGAGTCAAACATTGCATTGTGTAGTATCTTATCATGAACATGCAGGCTGACATAGAAAGGTAAGATCCCTGTAACTGCTGTCTTTCCATCGACCTCTGGACCAAATAGCAATTCTGGGGTGTCATCCAACACATTGACATTATCTTTATTACGAGTAATTTGAAGGGACTTCTTGATTTGTTGTCTATAAATGTCATGCTTGGCTAGTTCTAAAAGAGGAATAACTACCTTCAATTTACCAATTTCAGCTTCTAAGTCAAAGGGTCTTTCAGATAGGGTCTTGGTATTTTGGTTAATAGCCCTTTCCTTTTCAATGGAATCCTTGATGCCCTCCTCTTGATTCTCTTTTTGATCTTGAGGCTTATCCCTCTTACTTGTCTTTTGAGAAATGTTGCTTGGGTTGTTTTGGAAGGGTGTTGTATCTGCTGGTTGCTGTTTTGAGGGGGATGTTTGAGTTACTTCTTCAACTGTTACCTCATCTGTAATTGGACCAGTTTTGTCACTTGGTTCTATGACAATAGCTTCCTTAGGCTGCGGGCTATCCTTTGTTTTTCAGGCTGTGTTACATTTATAGTTCTGCTTCTTAGCTTGTATTGCTTATGAACTTCATAAACAGATGTGTCATATCCTTGTTTAAAGTCAAATGACTCACCTGACCTGGTCTGGAATTGGTGAATGTCATCATCCTTATGATCTTCTTGACACAAAAAAACTTGCTGCTCATCATTCAGGCCCATCAGGTTAATGTGGGTGTCATCTGTTTGCTCATTTGAAGTGGATGCCTCAGTATAGTTTTCCTGGAAAGGAGGCCTTATGTCTGGATCAGAACCGGTTTTGCTAATGTTTGGGCTTTGATTTCTCCTAAAATTTGGATTCCTGATAGGGTTATTTTGTGGTGCTTCCCATGATGACTTTCTCTCAACTGATTCTACTCTATCCCCCAATCTCTTCATACCAGTGAGTATTGCATCTAGTTTTTGATCAAAGGCTGAGGGTTCTTCTTTGAAGGTGGTTCTCTTTTCCAATCTTGCCCTGTTTCTTTTGGCAATCAGGCTAGCCTCTATTGTGACAACAACCTTTTGGCCATCTTCAAGGGTTTCAGGAGCTCTTTCCTTCAACTGATATGCCATATCAGGGTCAAAACCATCAGGAAATTTGTACAAGGCTAAATCAGGAGGAGGTCTTAAATTATGTGGTATTGCGTTATATACGTTGTTGAATCTTGCACAATACTCCAAAACGGTCTCTTGAGGACCACGTTTGATTGTATCATATTCACCAAGTATGTGCAGGGGATCTTTCTTTTTCTCCCATCTGTTAGTAAAGGCTTGATAAATCTCATCAGGAGTTGTGATGGTATTTGCAGCCAGTGATCTGAACCAAGTTCTTACATCCCCTGTCAGGCTCTGAACAAAGATTCTCATTCTCACACTGTCATCATCTATTTCATAGTTCTCAAAATGGTCTTGCATCCTTCTGGCATGCTGAATCATTGTGAAAGGGCCAGTGGAGTCAAAATATGAGATCTTGGATTGGTAGTCCTGAGGTAGAGCTGCAGCATTAGCAGGCAACTGCAGGGGTGCATATCTATTAGCCATACTTGCAGGATTTACAGGGTTGACAGGGATTACTGGGACAACATGAATGACTGGTACAACAGGCGTAGTGGCAACGGTAGAAACTAGAGTGTTGGTCAAGGGAATATGTGCAGTGGATGGAGGTGTGAAAGGAGGGCTTTGAGATGTGGATGGTGAACTAGGGGAGTCAAGGGTAGATCGAAATAGAACCTTGATTGGAGTTGGAACAGGGTTTGGATAAGCTGTCTCAGGACTTAAATCAGCAAGAGTTTCCTGTCCTTGTTGCTTCCTAATGATTTTAGGGATTGTATTAGGATTTTCAAAAACAGTTGGAGGATTGGGGTCAGGATTTGACCTTGTATATCACGGATTCTTCTTGGGAGCCAGCTTCTAAACTGTTTTTGAGTATGTTTTTGGAATATTTGTGTCTACAAGGGCCAGACAAGATTTTGGAGTGACTGTGTATGTCTTAAAGCCAACATGAAATTTGACTGAAGCAGCTTAAAGAAATATACAGAAATTAGAAAATCCTGAGGGACTCCCCAGCGGAGTCGCCAATTATGTTATCACCCAGGTTGTTCCCTTTGACTCCCAAGGGAATACGGCCGGGGTAACCACTAACCAGTCTTTGGATTACAGCCTCTAGCCAAACTGTAATCAGAGAGGGCTCTCTCTTTAAGGTTTGTCTCTGTTTTGTGAAGATTTTATGCTAGTTATGAGTTCAGGGTTTGGTTTATGTTTTGGTTGAGGGATATCTTTCTGTACCTAAGGTGGAAATCTTCAGATAGTTCTAATCCATTGGGCTATGGAGTCTGTGGCTACAGGTTGTTTGAAATATTGAGTTGATTTGCTGAAACTACAGGGCCTTTTAAATACTTCATGAAACAAGATTTAAAGTGAGATTATGAGCTGTGATCAACCAGTGAAAAACAATTAAGAATTGTCCACTAAGCTGGGGTGTAAGAATGAGATATATTGCACAGGAGCATACTTGAATTCCTGAAACAACAATCACTGTGAAAGACATAGTTTGGAGGTGCAGCATTTAAGAATTACACCTTATGACTATAACTGAAGAAAAACATTTGTAATAGCATAGATTGAGTTCAGGGTAATCTGTGATTAAATCCTAGAACTATTCTTTTTCCTTGCCATTAACTGTGAAACACAGAACATGAATGAGCTATGAAAAGATGACAAAAACACATAACGAAGAGTTTTAAGAAAACTTATTGAACCATGAAATACGCAGGAATCCCGTAACATTCAGCAAAAACACCACAATGCCTCAGGTAACACAGAGCTTTGGAAATTCCATCATCTTTGTATTAATTCTCTGAAAATTTACAGCATGATAACTCTAGAAGAGAAATCAACAACAACCCCTGCAAACTTATGCGAGGGGGGTATTTATACAAACGGTGATACAAAATATCTCAAGCGTTGAGTCATCTGAGAAATAAATATTTTCATCAACTTGTACAGAACAACAGATGAGAAGTTATTACAGCTTTGAACACAACATAAATGCTCTTTAATGCTGTCAGAAAACTTTTTGACCTTTGGAGGCCATTGAGTCGGTTGAACGCTCTGTTGTAAATGATGAATGACGTGTCTTTGTAGCTCTGTCCTCCTGTAGCTTTTCTGCCCTGTCACCTGTGACTGTCACTGCTGCTTTGGTGGCCGAATAGTTTTGCTGAGTTGGCTCAGCCCATTCTTCTCCATGCATGCTGATTTTATCAAAATTTTCCTATGCCTGATAACTTATATTTTTTGATGAAAAACTTAGTGAATGGCTTCTTGTCTATAATATCATTTGTATCGCCTTAGTCCACCATTCCTGTGTGGGCAATTGATGTCTCAGAATTGCCTCTAAAGTCTCATCTGCCTCTATGTATTTGTAGAATTTTGGAGGCACTTCAAATAGATGTTTAATTTCATTCATTATAAAGAATAAGTTCTCTACCCTGTTGTAGAGACTTTGTCCTGTTGCTGGTCCTGTTTCTTCTGAGGTACTGGGCCTTTCAGTGATCTGATTAGTAGCGAATGTATTGACCCTCTTGGCATAATGCTCATGTGAAAGTAGTCTCCCTGCGTTGTTCAGTAAGCTAGGAAGACCTTTGCCCTGTAGTGCTGTGAACTTGTCCATGAACTTATTTACCTCTGTCTGCATGTCCTGGCTTCTTCTTTCCAGTGTTTGTACCAGGCTTCTCAGTGTAAGGACCCTCTTTATCAACTGGATGGTCTCAGTTCTGCTTGTGATTCCCATTGTCGCCAGCTGAGCACTTGTTCTGTTATTGAGCACATTAATCATTCTGTTGGCAACCTCAGGCATATTGCCTAGAAATGCCCTTGCTCTCTGGATTTCCCTCTGTGCTTTTCCTATGAGCTCTATTTGCTCATGAATGGTCTCAATGTATTTCCATTGATCAGTTATGGATTGGCCAATGTTGGCCCATAGGATTGTCTTGAGCTCAGCTGTCACTTTGTCAAGTGTGAGCTCCTTCTCCAGCTCCTTTATCTTATCCTTAAGGGCCTTTATTTCCCTTCCCTTTTCTGCTACAGTCTGCATGGATTTATCATATCTTTCATTGAGCTTGGCTAGACTCTCCCTGGCCTCATTTAGCTCTGCCATTTGGGCTTCCAGGGCTTGGATTTCATTCTTGAGCTTCTGCATATCTAGGCTTGGAGCCTGCTCCGTTGTTGGTGCAGTTGCTGATGTAGATGGTGTTGTCTGTTCAGTAGGAGGAGCTGTAGTCTGAGGAGGTTCCTCCAGGTTAATTATTTCTGGAGGAGGCTGAGATGTTTGTCCTCCTTCTTTTTCTTGTAATGCTACTTGCAGTGCAGCCTGTGCAGCCTCTGATTCTCCCAATTTTTCTTGTGTTTGGATCAGCTGTTTGTATAGGGACACCAGCATAACTGATGCATCATGGTCATGTCTCAGCTGGGCAACTTCTCCAGTTTGTGGGTGAATGGTTGCTGGGACTTTCACCATTTTTCTTAATGCTGCCATATCTGCATCTCTCAATTTCAACAATGCCTGCACAGCCTTGATGTCCTTGGGATCATGCCCAAGTTCTATGATTATCTCCTCCGAGGCTTTGATTCTGTTGTCCTTTGCTTGAGAGGATGCTCTCTCCAACTCAAGTTGGGCAGCTGTATTATTTAGGCTATTTTCTAGCCTGTAGTTCTCCAAGGTCTTATCTGCCAAGGAGGCATACACCATCTCACCCGTTTGCTTATGCAATTCGATTTTGTCCATTGGGTGGATGTCCTTGGCAAGGACCTCAAGGTTGGTCCTTATGTAATCTGCAGCTGACTGCGGCTGCAACACTGCTGGCATAAAATGGCTCATGATCATCTTGCCCTCCTGGACATCAAATGCAGACATTAGTCTTTGCTGGTTAGTGGGAGCCATTTTCAACAAATGATTATATAGTTGTACTCTTATGGGCTCATTCCTCTTCTTTATGTCAATGAACTGTTGCTTGATGCCCACCTCAGCTCCTCTTTGCTAGCTTGAGGAGCTGACTTCTCCTCCCACTGTCCTCTCTTGTTCCTGCTGGAAGGAACTTGCAGATGCCTCCATACTAGGTGGGCCCATGCCCAAAGACTGCCCTATTGGCATTTCCTCCTTAGAAAGGGGATTCATTCTATGTCTTTTCTCCCCATGACTT